>JAOTON010000520.1:855000-2156250 GCA_034440635.1 Lepas anatifera | reverse complement strand
AGTCCTGCCCACACCGCACACAGTACCTAGCCAGCATATCCAACTGCATGCACATAATGCCTCTTAAATATGTCCTCCTACTTCACCCCAGCAGCAGGCACTTGAAACCACCACCGTTCTCAATGCCACGCAGAGGTTTGACAATCCGTCCCGCGACCCCTCCCCACCGAGCCTTGAACTCGGCGTCAGCGGTGGCCAGCGTGACCTCTGTAACCTCTGTGCCCTGCAGGCAAACGGCAGGCGACGGATGGCGACCACTGATTGGTGGAACCCTGTTCACCTTTATTACGAGAAATTCAGCGGAAATGTCTGCATGAAAAGGATAGAGCTTTAAGCCTTGCAACAGGAGATGTATCACAATTGCCTTATTCAAACATTCTTGGCCATAGTTTCTTCTCTATTGGCTTGATTATTTGTCCCACTTTCCGAGGCTGCTGATCAGTACAAGCGAGACGGCGGCAGTTAGCACTGGCTAGCCGGCAGCCGAGTTCGCTGAAGTCAGGAGCGTCGAGATGGGTTTCTATTGAGTGGAGAGGAGTGGGGCTCGGCCTGAAGGTAACCGAGGGAAGCGCGTGCATAAACTAAAATGTAGCCGTCGGACGAGTTATAATTGTCAAGTATGACATCATTAAATACAATATGGCATCTTGGTGCAATTCCAGGTTATAGTGTTCTCTTTATTAAGTTATCCACAATTATTTTTTTGTCTAGAATATCATAACTTTAAGGTAAATTAACAAAAGAGAGGCTACATAATGTTGAAAACTTAGGTAATAGAAATGATAAAAGGTCCATCTAACATTTACCTCAAAATGTCATAAGACAAGAAAAATACGCTAAAATAAAGACGTACTAAATTAGTCACCGCTTACCTGCAATGTCCAGCGCCTCCACTTTCCAGACCTGGCCGAAAGCACCCTCCCCCAGCTGATGGAGAATCCTGAGGTGGTGTCGGGGGAACTCCCATTTCTCATCTGGCTTCACGGCCGATGCCAGGCTGTCCTTACGACCCGAGTCGTCGCCGTAGGAGAGGTTGGTCTGACCAAGATTCTGGAGGATAGGGGTGTTGTCAGAGGTTTTAGGTTACTCCCCGTAGGAGAGGTTCGTCTGACCAAGATTCTGCAGGGACAGAGGGTTTGTCAGAAGTTTTAGGTTTCTTCCGTAGAAGAGATTCGCTTGAACAAGATTCTAGAGAAAAATAGGGTTTTTCAGGGGTTTATAAGACGTTCTTGCGTTGAAACATGGAGAAGGGGCCATCTAGCAACAAAATTTTACACAGCTCGGTAAAGAAGTGGGTTAATCTGCAAGTTACCCTCAGTAGGAATTGCATGTAAGAAAAGGAGACAAAGTTATAAGGGACAGGATTGTGAATTGTAGTCGATAATGTGTCACATAATTCATGAATAGACCCTTAGACGGAAGATCAGCGCTATAGCGATAAATTATTCAATGGAGCATCACGAGTCAGGTCGTGATGGCTACAACTCGTATATCTCCGAACAAACTCCCCGGTACGTGGTGGAGGCGTGACTTCCTCCCTTGGCCACATCAATGGGAATTACAGAGTATCTTCAGGCACTCGAAATCACACCAAAATGGTGTGATACCATTTTCTACCGACACAAAAGATATTCAGGTATTTCTGTAGGATAGTGATTATTAAGAGGAAGCAAAATTCTATAAAATAAACTGATGAAGCACATGCGCTAATATAGGCGTGGACAAAACCACTTAACTGAAATAGTTAAGAATGAATTAGTTCTATTTTTATTTAAAAACAAATTGACAACTAACTTATATAATTCGACGCATTTTGCGGGAGCCTACAACGTTTTAGTGATCTTCCTAAGCATCACAGTACCATGGAACGGTGGTCCCACCATACGTAAGCACCTTGGTACACCACATGAATATTGATTCTTTGCACGAGTAGCTAGATTTAGGGCAAATAAACTACACTGCCTCACATCACTACCTTTCAAGCATTGACGTACCCATTTCGTAGCGTCGATTCCCTTCGAGTCGAAATGTCTCCACGTTGAGCTTTGTTCGTCCACGACCTTCTCATTCTCAGTTCCAAAGCCTCCGGAACGGCGCTGGAATTCGATCGAGTACTGGAAAACGCAGCAAAAGGTCTGCTAGCACACCTTCCAGAAAACGGCTGGGATGTTTAATGCCAATAAGATCACACAAAGGTATCGACTTATATACATTTCTTGCTTTGGTTTGGTCGAATGTAGTTCGTCCACTGATTTTTAACGGTTTCAAACAAGTTTGGAGTTCCACTGACAGAACGGGACAAATTTCCACCAGTTTTGGAAAAGAAAATACAACACCGATGGCTGTATTTTTCGTCTGAAGTAAGAAAATTAAGTCATTATTATAATCAAAGCGTGGCTATGGCTATGTTTGAAAGCTTGCAATCTGACACAATCTGACCACGTTTTATTCATTTTTATTATAATTCCTTGAATAACACCATCAAGTCAAGATGAAACTGTCACTCATCCGCGAAATTACGATACAGTAAAAGACCATGATACTGCACTCGAAGACATCAACAGAAGCACGTACATTGTAAGAGATATATAAAAACAAAGTTGATTCATAACCACTTAGCATCGAGAAAGTCCAACTCACATTCTCAGCTTTCAGGCTCTTCTTGCGAGCCCTCCACCTCTTCCGGCAGAGGTAGACAGCACAGCCCACCACCGGAGCCAGTAGAATCAGCACCACCAACGGCACCACGATCGGCGTCAGGTTCATCTTGTCTTTAGTTTCCTGTTTTCCCGCCAGGGTCGCTTCGGTCGAGGTTGTTGTCACCGGTGTCTCTGTAGTCAGGGGTTGGGTCAGAAACAATGCTAAGCCAGACATGATGTCTCGTAATTAAAGGTTGCAGTCAGGTAAATGTTCCGTAATTCAAGGTCCCGCGCCCAGCTTATCAGCGGTGAGATATCACCGCCATCTCCACCCTAACACCGACATCATGAGACAGCTTTTAGATAATTGGGCATTCTTATCCACTACAACTGATCATTGATGCAGTCTTCACAGCGTTGACTCTTTCTAAGGGTGGAACGGCTTTAGCTCCATCAGTTCTAACAGATATGTGTCAGTGGTTGTGCAAACTCTCCGACTATCTCTCTCTCTCTCTCTCTCTCTCTCTCTCTCTCTCTCTCTCTCTCTCTCTCTCTCTCTCTCTCTCTCTCTCTCTCTCTCTCTCTCTCTCTCTCTCTCTCTCTCTCTCTCTCTCTCTCTCTCTCTCTCTCTCTCTCTCTCTCTCTCTCTCTCTCTCTCTCTCTCTCTCTCTCTCTCTCTCTCTCTCTCTCTCTCTCTCTCTCTCTCTCATTTATCGACCGAGCTTGGCCGCTAAGAGGCTCCTTCACCCGTGTAAAGTAAACCCCCGCGGAATGGCAGCCACCATGGCCCAATCCCCATACTCAGTGGACAGTGACGTGACCAAGGGATCCCCCTTGTCCACGTCACTGACCCCCGTCAGTAGACAATCGTGACGCACCTGTGGTGGTCATCTGGCGTTGTGTCGTCGTACGAGGACGCTCCGGCCGCGGCGACAACTTGGGCAGCGTCGGCCTGGAAGCGATGACGTCATAGTTACACCGCATCGACAATTTTTCAGACGACAGGTAACAAATATATGTACAGACTGTACGATTTGATCAAACTGGATGCAGCCTCGTGTGCACAAGTAGGATAAAATAAGAATTAGATTGCACGGAGCCAATTCGGAGGGTTACTTCTGTTTCTCATTTCACATAACGTAAAATCATGCCGAATCATGTGTAATTATGTTTTCTTTGGTGTAGAGCAGTAAATCCTACCCTACACAATAACATATAGGGTACAATTTGGAATTAGTATGCTCTATGCCAAATAAAGCATTACTACTCATTACGTATTGGCAATGGTGTGAGTGTACTCATGAAATATGCACATCCAAATAAGTCAGTGTACCCAATTTGTGTAGGTGAAGGTGTTTTTTAATTGCCTCTTAAGATATTGAACGATAAAAAAGAAAATGCTTATTTTTTCAAATCGTTAACGAATACGATTTATGTTTTTATATTTCATCCATATGTGGGGAAAACAAAAACACACTTTCTCCTGCCTAAACATGCCTCACACTCTGTTCGAACAACTTAAATTTGTGTCTCATTTACAGCCCCATTCACATCCTTACAGCTGCTGCGGCTTGAGGTCGGAGGGCTTCAGCAGGTTCGGCGGCAGCTGCGGTCTGGACGTTCGGGCCGGAGGGCGCTCGAACTCGCTGAGGTTCCCTATAGGAGGCACGATCTCCACCCAGACCTGGACCGAGACCAGGATGGTGCCGTCGAACGCGCTCACGATGACGTAGAACTGCTCATCGTCCTGTGGTAAAAGGGGGATGTTACCGAGAAATCAGCGAAGAACGCACTCACGATGGCGTAGACCTGCTCATCGTCCTGTGGTAAAAGGGGATGTTACCGAGAAATCAGCGAGGAACGCGCTCACGATGACGTAGACCTGCTCATCGTCCTATGGTAAAAGGGGATGTTACCGAGAAATCAGCGTAGAACGCACTCATAACCGCGTAGAACTGCTTTTTGTCCTGTGGTAAAAAAAAATAAATAATTTAAAAAAAGGGGGATGTTACCGAGAAATTAGCGAAGAACGCGCTCACGATGATGTAGACCTGCTCATCGTCCTATGGTAAAAGGGGATGTTACCGAGAAATCAGCGTAGAACGCACTCATAACCGCGTAGAACTGTTTTTTGTCCTGTGGTAAAAGTGGGACGTTACCATGAAATCAGCGTAGAACGCACTCATAATCGCGTGTATAACTGTTTATTGTCCTGTGATAAAAGGGGAACGTTATCACTGCATTAGCATCGAATGTACTCAGAGATATTTAGAGCTATTTTCAACCTGCAGTACAAGTCAAAATTACTAGGGTATCAGTGCCGAACGCGCTCAAATTTCGTATATCGTTTCGACATGATTTTGTAGAGAACGAAAACATTCTAGAAAATGCTGCGGGTGAACGCACCCGCACCTTTAGCATTTATTTTCCTACGGCGGTTGGAACAGAGGTGTGCACATGCTTTTTAGACGCTATTTTTAAACCATTTTAGCCGATACATGACAATTCACTGTCAGTAAGCTCCAGCCCAGAATCTGATTTTTCAAGTGAAATGTAACATGTGCAGTAGCCTTGAGCAGTCCACGACTGTTTTGATGAGAATGAGAAGCATCCACAATCGCCCACCGTGCACAAGCTCTGAGTCGGATCCAGAATATGGCACCTATCTACGCTTATTCGGCGCCTCCTTCATATCGGATACTAAAAACATATATTTGTCTGATTAATTCACCGAGGGATATTCAATACGTACGAAAACCATTCACGAAATAGGAAGCATCCCATGGGCGCGTTGTCTGCCACTGTCTTACCATTCCAGTTAGGTCTTGTGCCAGGTAGACAACGCCAGTCGTGTTGTTGATGTAGAAGAGGTGGCTTCCGTCCTTGAAGTTGGAGGGCTTTAAGCCGAAAGTGAGCGCATCTCCGTCCTTGTCGTCAGCTTTCACTCTTGCAACCATGTACCCGATCTGCAGGGTATCGCCATCACTCGTTATCATCGTAATCATCATCATCGCCATCATCATCATCATAATCATCATTATTCCCACCATCATAATCATCATCATCGGAGCAAAATGACCGTCACAGTCACCACGACCTAAAACCCAATGAATTATAACATCATTATCATCGTCATCATAATCATCATTATCGTGATTGCCATTGTCATCAGCTTCTTCATCAACATAACTACAACTAGCAGTATCAGCATCTTTATTGACATCAATTCCCATTATTATCGTCATTATCATCCTCATCCACATCATCATCAACAGCTCTCACATATGCCACTATGCGCACGATCTACTGATGAAAAAAACATGGATAATTATAAGTAAGACAACTTTATAGATTTAACAAAGTGTACAGAAGTCATCCACTGAGTTGTCGTCCCCGTCAGGAGGCATGTGTCACAGGCCTGCCTGTCAGTGACTCACTGCACTGAGAACCAGCCTGGTCATTAGGGTGCACGTTATAACAGCTTTTTCGTAATCGAAACTTTTTCACGCGGTTTTAGACGGTAGACACAAATATAAGGACAACCCTGCAAAAAAATCGTCATTTTCTCGAGTTTAAGCAACGGATTTTCACTTTTTAACCCTCCCCCAGTGAGGCAGAAGGGTGCTGACTAGCCCCCTACAGATTTTTCGTCGTCACGGAGAAACGGCGGCGCCAAGTGCCACCGTACCTGGCACAGCTTATCATTAATCAATTCTGCAACTTCCCCTAACAATTTTAAGTTCGGGTCATCTCGGGTCAGGTCACCAAGCCAGGTCAAGAGACTTCACTTCAAAACATTTTTGGGATTGCATAACTCAGAGAAGGGTAAATTCATCGATGTGAGACCTATATCATATAATGGGCTCACCGGGGGCTACAAACTATGTTTCGGAATTCTGTATATTGTTGACCTAAGGTCAGGTACGAGTCATGACCTCTCCATTGGAAATCAATCAATCAATCAATCAATCAATTTTTATTTCATTTTTCCATATAGACAGGTGAAGAGGCAAAGGACATGAACAACAGATAAGAAACATGAGAGAGGCAAGCAATAGTCATACAGTACAGCACAAGGTGAGTATGTTGTGATATTAGTATGTTATGAGATTAGGACAAATAATAATGCTGGTCAGTAGAAATAACACAAAAACAAAGCAGAAAAACAAAAAAGAGAAGCAATACAAAATAAAATGAGCAGACAGATCATCCAAAACGTGCCTAACAAAACAAATAAAATGACGGAAAAAACTAACCAATTATAATTATATGTTTGATTGAAGTTGTGGGCCCACATGGGCCCACAACTTCAATGCATGGGGAAAGCGCAAATTTGCCGAAAAATGTCGTTTTTCCGTATATAAAGCTTATAGGGACTTCTTATTCCCGGGATGGTAGTATCACAGGCTATTCGCACGGTTAATTTTGCAATTTCTGACCTGTGACCTCTGAGAGGTCATTTGAGTCTACCTAATCACGTTTTGAGACTTATGTCAATAACTGCGTAGTAAATTGCAATAGATCTCTCATTTGGATACCACTATGTTTGATTTGTCATTACAAGTCAAGTGATATGCATATTGACTATGTTTAGTAACATGATGACGTTGACCTGACCCTAGGTCATGTCATTTTTATACTTTCATCTAGTATGGTCATATTGTACATCATTCCAATCGCCATAAAGAGAGGCATCGAATGACGTTTAAATTTTGGCTCTAACTTAATTCAGCCAAACGCTAGAGTAAAAAGTCTTCTAAATTGTACTATTTTGACCTTTAATGACCTCAATATTACTCTGAGCTAATACTTTGTGGGAAGAGTTTCTTAATCGGTTCAATGGTCTATCAAACCATTCTTATGTTTTTTCGCTACCCCGCTCAGGAGCCGAATTGCCGCCCCGGTAGCTCAGTTGGTAAAGCGTTGGGCTGCGGCTCACTGCTCAGAAACATGCAGTAGCAATGCATGTCCAGGCTTTGGATCGGTTCCGCTGGGACGCTCCGGTGCTCAATAGTTTACCCGACGAAGGTCGACTGGCAACTGACTGGTGAGAGGGTGACCTGAGCGGGGCGGCCGTCCCCGTGTTTCGTGGGACGTTAAGCTTTGGCTTCTAAATTAACCCTTCATTGTGGGATTTTCTCGTTCGGGTGGTGAGGTCGGGGTCTCCGTGACAAGTCCATTGATGACTTAAGTGAGACTCCGACTCCAGCAGCTGTACTAGGAACAACTTTGACAAAGTTAAAAAGATTCGAGAAATGGGGGTGGCAGCATTAGCCCAACTTGTCAAAATTGGTTCCGATGTCGCTTTACTTTTCAGCCTGAGTGATGGAGTGCACTCTGGTTTCCTTATTTGTATTGTAATAATTTAATGTTGCAATAGATTCGTAGTCTTTGTTTTGGCAGAACAGGAATACGACATTTAAGTGTTGAACAATTTCCAAGCTAAAAAGTGAAACCCACCTATATGCATACGTTGGTAGTTTATTGTAATGTTTTATCCAACAGCACATCACACTGTTTGCGTGGCACCACGCTCTCCACGTGCAGCAGTCTCAGAGACATCCGAACCGGCGCCTCAGACTCACGTCTGCGGCATTTATTTCGGAAGAACATTAATGCCGCAGACGTGAGTCTGAGGGGCCGGTCCGGATGTCGCTGAGACTGCTGCACGTGGAGAGCGTGGTGCCACGCAAACAGTGTGATGTGCTGTTGGATAAAACATTACAATAAACTACCAACTTATATATATATATATATATATATATATATATATATATATATATATATATAAATGACTTTCACTACTTAGCTTGGAAATTGTTCAACACATAAAGATCGTATTCCTGTTCTGCCAAAACGCAGACTACGAATCTGTTGCAATTTTAAATTATTACTTAACAAATAAAGAAAGCAGAATGCACTCCATCACTCAGGCTGAAAAGCAAAGCGACATCGGAACCAATTTTGAGCAGCTGGGCTAATGCTGTCACCCCCACTTCTCGAACCTTTTTAACTTTGTCAAAGTTGTTACTAGTACGGCTGTTGGAGTCGGAGTCTCACTTAAGTCATCAATGGACTTGTCACGGAGACCCGACCCCACCACCCGAACGAGAAAATCCCACAATGAAGGGTTAATTTAGAAGCCAAAGCTTAACGTCCCACAAAGCACAGGGACGGCCACACCGCTCAGGTCACCCTCTCACCAGTCAGTTGCCGGCCGACCTTCGCCGGATAAACTATTGAGCGCCGGAGCGTCTCTGGGGAACCGATCCCAAGCCTGGACATGCATTGCTACTGCATGTTTCTGAGCAGTGAGCCGGAGCCCAACGCTTTACCAGCTGAGCTACCGGGGCGGCAATTCGGCTCCTGAGCGGGATAGCGAAAAAACATAAGAATGGTTTGATAGACCATTGAACCGATTAAGTAACTATTCCCAAAAAAGTTTTAGCTCAGAGTAATATTTAGGTCATTAAAGGTCAAAATAGCACAATTTAGAAGACTTTTTACTCTAGCGTTTGGCTGAGTTAAGTTAGAGCCAAAATTTATACGTCATTCGATGCCTCTCTTTATGGTCATTCGAGTGATTTACAATATGACCATACTAGATCAAAGTATAAAAATGACATGACCTAGGGTCAGGTCAAGGACATCATGTTACTAAACATAGTCAATATGCATATCACTTGACTTGTAATGACAAATCAAACATAGTGGTATCCAAATGAGAGCTCTATTGCAATTTACTGTGCAGTTATTTATATAAGTCTCAAAACGTGATTAGGTAGACTCAAATGACCTCTCAGAGGTCACAGGAAATGCTCAAATTGGACTGAAGTGCGCTCTGGAACTCCGGAGGGCAGTTTGTTACCACCTCTACTGTTCGTGCTCTTCCTAAATGAACTCCCCGGGACCATCCAAACCCAAATTTTGATGTTCGCTGACGATGTGAAGCTTTTCAACAAAATTAACTGCACAAGAGATGCAGAAATTCTCCAGAAAGACCTGGATCACCTCACTCAGTGGTCGGAAACCTGGAAGTTAAAGCTAAATCCCACCAAATTTCAATCATTTAGGATCACTCTGAACAAAAAAACAATTCTGGCTAGGTAAAAAATTCGTAACAACGACCTGGAACATGTTCAAGAAATTCGAGACCTAGGTGTTTGCCTGGACACAAAATTGACGTTTCAGGCTCATATCAACCATACCGTCAGAAAAGCGAATAGGATGCTAGGTTTGCTCATGCGCTCACTCCAGACTAGCCGAACGGCGGGACGACTGAAACCTGCTCCTATTCTTGCAGCCTTCTTTGGCAACGTTCGCTCCATCTTAGAATACGGTAGCGTAATCTGGGGTGGAGCCGCAAAAACGCCCTTAGATCGACTTGAAAAAATTCAACACAAACTTCTGATGTGGTTGGCTGCCCACACTCACGTGCCTCAACAAAATTTATCACTCTCCTACAATGATCTACTTGGTATTTTCAAAATTACTTCACTTTCAAAAAGGCGACTAAAAAGCGACATTCTGTTTGTCTACAAAATTATCATCCACAGAACGGACTCCGCCTTCCTGCTTGGGAATCTACCGTTGCATGTGCCTCAGCGTCGGACCAGGGAGGGACAAAACCAGCTGCTACACATTCCTTTTGGGAGAGTAGAAACCGTGAGATGTGGATTGTTCATCCGTGCAGTTCACGCTTTTAATCATCATGTCAGCACATATCCTTCCATCGACCCTTTTATCTCCACTTTCTCATCGCTTAAATCCTCCGTCATTAAATATCTAAGGGGTCATCCGTTTTAGTGAACTCATGGTTTTAGGACTTCACTGTTTTATAGCATCATGTTTTTCTTTTAATATTTACATGCTTATTTGAATTTAATATTTCTGCGGTTGTAACTGTATATGTGACTATCATTTCATAATTTCTTGTAAATATTCACGTATTGTTTTATCTATTGACTTGAGCTGTAAGTGGGATAATCCTGTTGCTCATATATACTGAATAAATACAAATACAAATACAAATTGCAAAATTAACCTTGTGAGTGGCCTGTGATACTACGATCCCGGGAATAAGAAATCCCTATAAGCTTTATATACGGAAAAAGCAGCATTTTTCGGCAAATTTGCGCTTTCCCCATGCATTTCCAATGGAGAGGTCATGACTCGTCTCGTACCTAACCTTACGTCAACAATATACAAAATGCCGAAACATAGTTTGTAGCCCCCGGTGAGCCCATTATATGATATAGGTTTAATATCGATAAATTAACCCTTCTCTGAGTTATGGAATACCAAAAATGTTTTGAAGTGAGGTCACTTGACCTGGCCTGGTGACCTGGCCCGAAATGACACCGAACTTAAAATTTGTAGGGGAAGTTGCAGAATTGATTAATGATAAGCTGTGCCAAGGACGGTGGAGCTTGGCGCCGCCGATTCTCCGTGACGACAAAAAATCTGTAGGGGGTTAGTCAGCACCCTTCCGCCCCACTGGGGGAGGGTTAAAAATGAAAATCCGTTGCTTAAACTCGAAAAAATGACTAATCTTTTTGCAGGGTTGTCCTTATATTTGTGTCTACCGTCTAAAACCGCGTCAAAAAAGTTTCGATTTCGAAAAAGTGTGATAACGGCACCCTACTGGTCATGGACCATAGGTTTATATCTTACTCTGATTCTTACGCGACTTAGCACTGACAGCCACCCAGTATGGTTGGCACTATATTCAAAATGGACCATTTAAATTTTGACTTTAATGAATGCGCAAGTAAGCTATGGGCGACCCTGGCTCAGAAGTGATTCATCACAGATTTACCAGTCAAGTTAAGCCTCCGTGCAGTCGAAGCTGAATACCAAAGGTTACAAGCCAAGGTTGGATCTCCGTGGTCAGCTGGTCCGATGCCAAGGTACTGCCGGCGGTTAATTCTTGCTCGGCACGAATGCGTGACGTCACTTACTCCAGGTGCGGAGTGTCGAGGGTCCAACCCCACCCGAAGGAAGACTGAACACCGGCTCTAACTGACGCCTGACTTACTCCCGCCCCTTCCCCACCTCATCTCGGACTCTACACTTATTGGCAGTCCGTGAGTTGTAAAGTGCAGTAAATATAATTGACGGGCGTCGCTATATAATTTTTATTGGGGGGAGGGCGGACCCAGTGCTGGAGATGACGAGGGGTGGGGGATGCGAACTTCCAGCATATTGACTGTCTGAAAGCGCTAATGACGGTGCACTTCACGAACACATTTACTTAAGTCCACGCTGCGTGACGCAGGTAAGAGGAAGACAATGGAAAAAACCTGGGTCAAGTGCCAACATTTTGGGAAGGCATTTCCCTGATTCGCAGCTTGGGGGTAGGGCCTGCCCAAGTCCCTCCACTTTTGACACACATGCCATCATGCATGTTATGGTTCATGTTCCATAACTTCCGTCTCGGCCTCCAGTCGAAAGCTAAATTTAAAAATAAGGGTTACATCCTGATTTCTAGCTCAGTGGCTTCTATAGCCGTAGTTATACTGTGCGCAGTAGGCTACATATCACGATTTGACATCTACCAGAGATATATCACCGCTTATGCCTTTGCCCTAAAACTATTGTAAACAACACGACATGGAACCCTTGCTTGCGGTGATATGTCCGCTTCCAACACCTGCCCCGGCATGTTTTCACTTCCATGCGCTATCCGGCATGAAAATATTAGCCTGTCTAGCCTATGAACGGTTAAGATTTCTATTCTCTCCCCTATCATTCGGACTTGAAATATCAGGGGAGTAATTCTGTGAGTGCCCTTTCTACCCTTAGTCTATAAGCGCCGAACGAGACCAGCGACCAACGGCCGGTGCGCACTTATGGCTTTATTAGTGTGCACACTATTGAAGCCTATTAGTGTGCACTGTCAATAGTGTGCACACTATTGAAGCCCATTAGTGTGCACTATCAATAGTGTGCACACTATTGAAGCTTATTAGTGTGCACTGTCAATAGTGTGCACACTATTGAAGTCCATTAGTGTGCACTGTCAATAGTGTGCACACTATTGAAGCCCATTAGTGTGCACTGTCAATAGTGTGCACACTATTGAAGCCCATTAGTGTGCACTATCAATAGTGTGCACACTATTGAAGCCCATTAGTGTGCACTATCAATAGTGTGCACACTATTGAAGTCGTCTCCCTCACTGAGTGGGAGACAATGACGAACGAAGTGACAGCTCATTTGGGGAACCAATTGAGCTAAAACCCTAGGAAGATGCGTTCAACAAGCAGGCTGCCCATCACTATCAGAGGCATGCCCTCCTAAGTACCTTGTGGTCTCGTACTTACCCCGGATACATGAACAGTTTCTGCACGCTTTATCTACGTACTAGCCGTCGCAACGGACTTAAAGGCTCGTGTAACTGGCAGTCCCAAAGGCAGGCTCCCGGTTACTCGAGTCGATAGATTTGTACTTGAGTCTATGAGTTGTAAGTTTGTACTTGCTAAGTAAATAGAGCGTACTGAAGCTGAGCATGTACCCGGAGTAACTGTCGCTCAATCCAGTGAACAAGGCGGGAATTTATCATCGGATCATCAGGGCAGCATAAACATGCAAAAGTGAGCACGGCATATGCTTCCTCGAGCTTCTGCGCCATAAATAGGTACGCATGTCAGTGACATGTTGTCACACTCAGTTCTCGTGTGGCGTAAAACCACTGACGTCACCGGGCCTACGGCGTAGATGTTTTGAAGCCATACACGTTTATTATTACACACACACGCACACACACGCACACACGCACACGCGCACACACACATACACACACACACACACACACACACACACACACACACACACACACACACACACACACACACACACACACACACACACACACACACACACACACACACACACACACACACACACACACACACACACACACACACACACCACAGTTCCGTTAAAAAGAGCTTGAAAACATTTGAGGACAGATCTCGCTGCAAGGCAAGACAGGAAATTAATAAGATAGTTCTCACACGATTTTAGCCGCAGATGTTTGCCTTAGTATAGTAACCATGACCTATATTGTATCCATACAAACACTTTTTGACAATGCAATTATCCAAAAAAGAGCCAGTTTGTGCATCTCACTGGCTCAGTGCTTCCACCACTGGCATAACCAGCTGTAAGCCTGTAGCATCTAGTAGCTGAGCTCTGGAGGACAAGAAGTCTGGGCTGGAGAGCCTGCCTTTGATGCTGGATCGAGACAACATGTCGAGCTTTCGAGACCTGCGCCCAGTGACGGAGAGAAAGTCTATGAGAGAATACTCGTTTTGCTTCTCTGTGTTGTCGAGTGAGCTGATAAAGGCAGAGGATCTTCTGTTCCTTCTCTTCCTAGAAGCACTACTCTTGGTTGAAACACTTGCTCCATGTTCTCCCAGATTTCCTGCCGGTTGACCTCAAGGGCAACTCATGCCACTGCTTGGGTGGCCTACCACAGACGTGGCGCCACCTATCGGCGCTATGACGGAGTGGTAGGCATGTCGACAGTGAGTCAGCGCCACCAGGGCCAGTAGATTCGATGGACAGCGAGTACAATCCTAGGCTAGTTGAGCTTGGAGTGCATTGATATTTCTGTTGGCACCGTCTTCATATTAGGAATTGGTCCTTGATATAGCTGATAACAAGTAAGACAAGGAGGGGCAAGAAGCAGAGCTTGAAGGGCATCCTGCTTGTCTGTGCACATATTGAAGTCAAAACGTAAGACTATTTACTATATTAATAATGGCGTTTAATCCCATGGAACTGGTGCAAGCAGTCTGAGATATCATAAGTAGCTTTGGGTAAATAAGATGTTAGTAGTTTGCGGCCTTAAATCTTATTGTAGAATCTACGGGCGATAGGAATGGTGAGATGCGAAGAAGCAAATATTGTAGCAAATCTGTCCGGGACAATAATTCTAATAGGTGTCTAAAAATATACGCTTAGTAATAGTCTTGAAAAACGATCGAGAGACAGGAACGTCATCTAGAGACCGTATATTTGGGACGATTATATCATTCCATAAAGGCCATACTGTGGAGTCGATTTTCGTAGGATCTCGTTCGGACTTCCTCCACAAGAAGATATTGGGGGTCGGAGCTTTCGTACTGTATTACAGTGCTTCGTCAGCGATGATCGTTCGGAATATTTTATCCCCCTTATATTCCGAACGATCATCGCTGACGAAGCACTGTAATACAGTACGAAAGCTCCGACCCCCAATATCTTCTTGTGGAGGAAGTCCGAACGAGATCCTATATCATTCCAGGTGATTGGAGCAGCTATAAAGAGTGAAAAATTGCGGTAATTAGTGGGAACGAATGGAACCGTAAAGTGATTTCCGGTTCTCATAACTCTGTCATGATTTGATTGGGTGTTTGTACATTTTTCAGCTAGAGGAGGGGGAGGGTATTTGCAAGGTGTGAGTGGAGGATGAGGAGGAGCGAATGTTTAACAAGATCCTGAAGTTTCAGAATTTGGAATTCCTTAAAAAGATTCGATGTGTGATCACGAACGCCGACCTTAGCAATTATTCTCACCATCTTCTTTTGGAGAGTTATAAGTCTAGTCAGCCGAGAGGAATACGTTACTCCCCAGAGTTCGGAGCAGTAATTAAGATATGGGAGTATAAGTGAATTATAGAGCATGAGGATGTATCTTGAATCCAGAATGTATTTGATACGGTTTATAAGCCCAATGTTCCGGGCGATCGTGTGTTCTGTGTTTTTTATATGAGATTTCCACTTTAGATCCTCGTCAATAGTTATCCCAAGGTATTTAGCACTAAAACATCTTAATATAATGGTATTATTAATTGAAATCTGAATCTGAGAGGCAGGTTCAGAGTAATGGTATACCTGGTAGACAGATTTATTAGCGTCCAGCGTGGACGATTTCCCACCAGCCAATTATACTCTTCTGGTAGGCTATTTATAGTTATAATTTGTAGTTGGTCAATATTGTCCGCTGTATGTACGAGAGCAGTATCATCAGCGAAAAGTAAAAATTTAGGGGTTTGCGAGCTGAGATGTATGTCATTAATATAAAGGAGAAATAGAAGGGGCCCAAGACAAGATCCCTGTGGTACACCCATTCAAATTGTGAGATGATTTTGTGAACAGGTATTGTTGAATTTCACTGTCTGTGTCCTGTTTTGAAGATAGGATGACAGGAAATCATTGGACAAGTCCTGAAAGTCATCAAAATGTAGCTTTTTAAGCAGAATGCCATGATTTACAGTGTCAAAAGCCTTCAAAAGATCCAGGTAAATTGTTGCACAAACTTTTTTTTTGCAAGAGAAGAATATAAGATCGTAAAGAAGAGCAATCGGCATGTAGGTATTGTGCTTTCTCCTGAACCCAAATATTGGGAGTACAAAATGTTGTGCCAATTCATAAAGTTAACCATCTGATAATAAACAATTTTTTTCGAATACTTTTGAGATAGTACTCAAAAGGGCAATTGGTCGATAGTTATTGAAATTTGATGGATCCCCAGATTTGAATACTGGTATGATCACTGCATGTTTTAAGCAGGAGGGGAAAATTCCTTGAGTTATGCATTTGTTGAAAATAAAAGCTAAAATTGGAGAGATAATGTCAGAAATTGTTTTAAGGATTTTAGAACTAAGTCCGTCTTCTCCCCCACCAGTGTTTGTCAAGTCCTTAATTGTGTTGGCTATAGTAAGAGTATTTACTTGCTGGAATTCGAAGGATTCAACAGGCTGATGAAGGTTGTGCAGAGTATGCATAGGATCTGTGGAGGCACTGGGCAGCTTTGCGTCTAAGGTAGAGCCAATTGTGGCAAAAAAATTTGTTGAGGGTATTCGCTATAGCAGAAGGATCATGAAAGGTTGCATCTCCAGCTTTAAATGTGTCAGGGGGTGGAGGTCTTTGCTTATTTTTGCGAGTAAGGCCAAGAAGAATCTGCCATAATTTTTGAGGATTAGCTCTGAATTCTTCTATTTTTCTTTTGAAGTAGTCTTTTTTTGCACTTCGGATCATGCTATTCAGAACGTTGCGATACTGTTTAAACTTAGTTCCATTTTCAGCAGTAGGGTTATGAATTGATATTTTGTATAGTTTATTTTTCTGATTGATGCAGCTTAGAATATTGTACGATATCCATGGCTGGATCGGCACTTTTTTCCTATTGATTTTTTTAGTTAACTTAGATAATTATTCTTTAATTGTGTTTATTAGGAAGGCTGCAGCCTCCTCCGCACCATCGATCGCATATACTTGTGCGAGTTTCGGAATAAGGTTTTGCTTCAGGGAATCTGTTTTCCTAAAGTCAAACAGGCTGCTAGTTTGGAGTTTTTTATTTGGATTGGTGTAGTTTATATTAACGGTAATTGAAATCGGCAAATGATCACTGATATCGGACAGCAGAACGTTGTTCTGGGTGAAGATGGATAGGTCACTACTAATAAATTTGTCGATCAGGGTATTGGAAGTTGCTGTTATTCTAGAAGGGAGGGATATGCATGGAAAACTGCCGGCTGCGGATACCATATTGAAAAATTGGGCGCTGCTTTCAGATATGTCTAATTTTAGTAGATCGATGTTGTAATCGCCCCCTAGTATGGCATGTTTTGGCTCCCTGCCTATTTCTTCAAGAAGGTTTTCGAAATATTCAATGAATTCAAGGGTTTGATATGAGGGAGAGCGGTAAAGCGAACCAATGATTACATTTCTGGACTTTCTTGGCTGAATTTCAATCAAAACAGATTGAAAATGGGCGTTGCTCAGCTCAAGAGCATTTCGCCTAGTATATGGAATGTCATTGGAAATATAAATTGCTGCTCCCTTGCCTCTAGATTCACTCTGGTTTGAAGTTTCAAGTCGGTAGTTATCGATCTGATATGATGATGTAAGTGAAGGGTCTAACCAGGTTTCAGACACTAGAATAATATTTACATTTAGTTGATTGAGCAACAGAACCAGAGAGTCATAATTCTTCTGCAAGGAGCGAATATTAACATGAATGATATTAAGGCCCTTATTTTCATGATGTAATTGTGCACTTATATCGATATACTTGCATTTATCAAGCACAGCATGTAACGAGTCAGATAGCGGGTTAGAATTAATGTCAGTAGAAGCATACTGAGGAGAAAATCTAGCAATGATGGTAGCAGTATGAGTTCAAAAAATATATACTTGAATCTGGAATTCGATTACAGAGGGTTGAAGGGCAGATTCGGAAGAAACTTGTTAGCAAGATGCAAGAACTAACGAAGCTTACAGACTAATGAGAGAAAAGGTGTTAACTCTTAATCTATAAACCCTACAGAATTTTACAGAGAAGACAAAGAACTAAACTAATTTTAGTTTGTTTCTTTTACAAGGACAGACGGACCAACCAACCAATACATGTTCTAAGACATATGGAGCAGAAAGTAACAACATTTTATTCGGTTGACAACATCAATGTCAGCCTCAGGATAGAAGGGAACATGATTATAGGATACGGAAAGGAAAATAAATACCGGTATGAGAGAAACAGTTCTGGTGATATGAACAGAGGGTTAGACAGATACACATGTTTACAGGTTAGAAGTTTTGAATTTACTTCTAGTCTGCACTGGTGCAGAGGATGACTCATGAGAGATCGTCGCTACACACAGATCTGGTCGATGAGTGTCGGAAGGACCGGGAGGGAGCTCCTCAGGCCCCCATTAGAATCGGGCAGCGGGGTAGGCCCATTTACAATACCCCCGCAACAGGAACTGCACCAAGTCTGTCACCTAAGAGTTTTGAGGGTGCCCTTGCGTTCGATGTAGGGAAGCCAGCTCCCAACACCGATCCACCAGTCAGGGAGCGAAGAGAAGCGTCAGCAGATTTCACATGAGTCTCTTCACTATCAGGGGAGTGGGTTGGAGGTGACAATGGGCCTGGGGTTGTCAGCTTTTTCTCCCATAGGACTAACCTTGCTACCTTGGTTTTGAGAGGGGCTAGACTTATGTGGACCCACAGGCAGTTGCCTGTTAGGGGCTGAGTTATCATTTCCCTTGTTGGTTATCCCTGGGCATAGAGCGAGGATGTCTGCCTTGGTAGCACCCACTTCCACTTCCACAGCTTGAGTGGAGCCTTTAGGTCTAATGAAGATTCTTCCCTGGCTGGTGTAATGGGTGAGGAAAGGAGACTGTTCTTTTGAGTTTTACCACCGGAGTCAATGAGGAGCCAGGTGCTTTTGGGTGGGCATTACAAGAAAACTGCGATTCTGATTTCTTTGCTTTGCTTTCTATCCCATACCAAAAAGGTTTAGTTCTCATCCTCAGAAACCTCATAAAACGTTCACCGCAACAATCGTTTACATATGCTTGGAGGTTTGGTCAACAGTCCCCCCCAATGGTCCACGGACATTTGATTTTCCTCCACCGGGGACCAGCGCCCTACCAGCTCTCAATACCTGAAGGCCTATTCTCTTTTCAGGGGTGACTTTGCGCCCTTTGCTGAAGACGTTTATGGACCCCTAACCTAGGCTTTTGTACGAGAAGGAGTCCACAGTGCTAGATAAAGAAACTAGAGTGTTTTTGTTTTGACTGATGAGATATGTCTGTTGCAAAAAAGTGTTAAGTGCACGGACGTACACTAGCCTGGTTTGAAATCGTTTCGCTCTTCGTAATTACTAGCCTTTGTGTCTGAGGGGATTTCCCAGTTGCGGTCCAGCCAGATGGAAGGCGGTGTGTTGGCGACTCTGGAGGGCGACTGGCCGGACACTGAAACCAAAAATGGGTCATTAGCGTACACAATAACAAGGACAATCCATCACAGCAGTGTATCATCAACGTATTCTGGTGACCCTGGCTGTTACGATGTGTTCAATCGTTGCATGGTCTGTCGAGAGTATATCATCAACGTATTCTGGTGACCCTGGCTGTTACGATGTGTTCAAGCGTTGCATGGTCTGTCGGGAGTATATCATCAACGTATTCTGGTGACCCTGGCTGTTACGATGTGTTCAAGCGTTGCATGGTCTGTCGAGAGTATATCATCAACGTATTCTGGTGACCCTGGCTGTTACGATGTGTTCAATCGTTGCATGGTCTGTCGAGAGTATATCATCAACGTATTCTGGTGACCCTGGCTGTTACGATGTGTTCAAGCGTTGCATGGTCTGTCGAGAGTATATCATCAACGTATTCTGGTGACCCTGGCTGTTACGATGTGTTCAAGCGTTGCATGGTCTGTCGAGAGTATATCATCAACGTATTCTGGTGACCCTGGCTGTTGCGATGTGTTCAAGCGTTGCATGGTCTGTCGAGAGTATATTATCAGCGTATTCTGGTGACCCTGGCTGTTACGATGTGTTCAAGCGTTGCATGGTCTGTCGAGAGTATATCATCAACGTATTCTGGTGACCCTGGCTGTTCCGATGTGTTCAAGCGTTGCATGGTCTGTCGAGAGTATATCATCAACGTATTCTGGTGGCCCTGGCTGTTACGATGTGTTCAATCGTTGCATGGTCTGTCGAGAGTATATCATCAACGTATTCTGGTGACCCTGGCTGTTGCGATGTGTTCAAGCGTTGCATGGTCTGTCGAGAGTATATCATCAACGTATTCTGGTGACCCTGGCTGTTCCGATGTGTTCAAGCGTTGCATGGTCTGTCGAGAGTATATCATCGACGTATTCTGGTGACCCTGGCTGTTACGATGTGTTCAAGCGTTGCATGGTCTGTCGAGAGTATATCATCGACGTATTCTGGTGACCCTGGCTGTTACGATGTGTTCAAGCGTTGCATGGTCTGTCGAGAGTATATCATCGACGTATTCTGGTGACCCTGGCTGTTACGATGTGTTCAAGCGTTGCATGGTCTGTCGAGAGTATATTATCAGCGTATTCTGGTGACTCTGGCTGTTACGATGTGTTCAAGCGTTGCATGGTCTGTCGAGAGTATATTATCAGCGTATTCTGGTGACCCTGGCTGTTACGATGTGTTCAAGCGTTGCATGGTCTGTCGAGAGTATATCATCAACGTATTCTGGTGACCCTGGCTGTTCTGATGTGTTCAAGCGTTGCATGGTCTGTCGAGAGTATATCATCAGCGTATTCTGGTGACCCTGGCTGTTACGATGTGTTCAAGCGTTGCATGGTCTGTCGAGAGTATATTATCAGCGTATTCTGGTGACTCTGGCTGTTACGATGTGTTCAAGCGTTGCATGGTCTGTCGAGAGTATATTATCAGCGTATTCTGGAGACCCTGGCTGTTACGATGTGTTCAAGCGTTGCATGGTCTGTCGAGAGTATATCATCAACGTATTCTGGTGACCCTGGCTGTTACGATGTGTTCAAGCGTTGCATGGTCTGTCGAGAGTATATCATCAACGTATTCTGGTGACCCTGGCTGTTACGATGTGTTCAAGCGTTGCATGGTCTGTCGAGAGTATATCATCAACGTATTCTGGTGACCCTGGCTGTTACGATGTGTTCAAGCGTTGCATGGTCTGTCAAGAGTATATCATCAACGTATTCTGGTGACCCTGGCTGTTACGATGTGTTCAAGCGTTGCATGGTCTGTCGAGAGTATATCATCGACGTATTCTGGTGACCCTGGCTGTTACGATGTGTTCAAGCGTTGCATGGTCTGTCGAGAGTATATCATCAACGTATTCTGGTGACCCTGGCTGTTACGATGTGTTCAAGCGTTGCATGGTCTGTCGAGAGTATATCATCAACGTATTCTGGTGACCCTGGCTGTTACGATGTGTTCAAGCGTTGCATGGTCTGTCGAGAGTATATCATCGACGTATTCTGGTGACCCTGGCTGTTACGATGTGTTCAAGCGTTGCATGGTCTGTCGAGAGTATATCATCGACGTATTCTGGTGACCCTGGCTGTTACGATGTGTTCAAGCGTTGCATGGTCTGTCGAGAGTATATCATCGACGTATTCTGGTGACCCTGGCTGTTACGATGTGTTCAAGCGTTGCATGGTCTGTCGAGAGTATATTATCAGCGTATTCTGGTGACCCTGGCTGTTACGATGTGTTCAAGCGTTGCATGGTCTGTCGAGAGCACCTTTGACATTTGCGGGTGAACGCGGAATAGAATCCATGGAAGTGAATGAGGTATATGATCTTTATGTAGATATATAATATAAATAACTGACAGTGAGGTCAAATGCCGCTCCAGCTGTGAAGCTAAGGTCATACGGCGTCTCAAACTGTCTCCGTGTTAGGGGGTATTTCCGGGGTCCGAATGCGATGATTCAAAACGTGCCAAGGTTTGAAGGCGAGGCCTTCGTCTGAGGAATCCAACTCTGTCACTGAACCATGCATCCTCTACATTCTTAACTCTCATGTTATTGAACGGAAGAAATATGCAAACAAAAGGTGAAAGCGGTGGTGAGAAATTTTGGTTGGCGGATATTACAGCCACAAACAGATGATCACAGTGATGGGATGCAAATACCGGGGGATTGACTCTGAAACCGATAGCAAGTGCAAACGGGCCAGGCGATTCTTTGGAAATAACGCCGAGTGAAGTAATAGAAACAATTGTGTTATGCAGTTGGAAATAATGCAGTCTATGGAGGTTAAATATTGTCTTAAAGTGTTGTAAATGATTGTGCAACACACTGCCTTATATTTCCTATGAAATCGTGAATGCACGCTTCCCGCCCGATCGGAGCCCCCCGGCCGTTTGTTTTGGCTCCTCTTTTTGGCTCTTGATGATCTGGAGAAATGTGTTTCACCGAAGCCCTCCGATTCTTACCAATTTCCTTGGTACAAAACTGCATTTTCCTGGGTTTTGCTAGCCGTATTTCATCGGTCTAGCTGTCAGCTGTGGGCTTTCTATGTAAGCATGATTTTATGTAATCGGATATCATTTCATCTACATTGATTGTGGTTTTATGGCTTTGAATAAGAAGAGTATGCATTTCATCCCATTCTCCATTATATAACTTGCATGATACCGGTCGGTCCAGCATAGTGGTTACCACAGCGGGTTTTTTTTTACCGGAACTGCACGGGACGTGGGCGCAGATCCCAGTGCGCATTCCAGTGGCCCGGCCGATCCAGTACCTACAGTCCTTAGGAAAGACACCTTATACATCAGATGCCCACCACCTACAGCTGGACAGATGACCTGTTGGAGATGTGGGAACCAGATAACAAATGAATGCTGCCGGATTGAGCGGTCCTCTGGTAACCCACATATCGTCAGTTATACCTTGTTTAGCCTGCACTTTCTATTGCATGTAGAGGCAAGCTACTAACGAGAGGGAGTGTAGGCATCCTGAAGTCCGCGTTTGGGGTTTAGTCAATCCCCCCTGACCGCTGGAATCTCGACATTTCCCCCCTGATCGCCTTCCTGACTCCGCCACTGCGGATATCTGTAGATCTTGAATCTGGGCCTGCGTGGTCAGCATGACCATACAGCTCACGAATCGGGAACGCCGGTGGCAGGTGACGGTGGGCACGCTGGAGATGCAAACCAGGCCGACTCCTAACTCCGCAGCCAGAGATGCAAACCAGGCCAACCATAGGCTGTATCAACACCGGTGGGGGTGTGCTGACACGCAACGGAGTTCATGCAGAAAGTCGGGTATATTGTGTAATTTCAAGAGCCATGATGTGACCGATAAGAGGTGTATATCTCTCCCACAGGCGTTCTTGAGCGGAGTGGCCCGGTGGGTTTGTCTGTGTTGGGTTTGCACCACTACCGTGTACCGTGATACACAGGTGCCGTGACTGCTGGTAACTGTAACGGAGGCAGCGCTGGCGAAAGGTACCCACTCCCCCAGTTCACAGCCTCACTGTCGCTGAATTATACCGGGCTCACTGAAGTAACTGCGATTAACAGCAAAAAAGTACTTCTCAGTGGTTCCTCCTTACCCAAAATGTTTCCCATATTTGAATGGTTTTCCAGTGCTTACAGAATTACAAAATATTCCTTATTTCTTACCCAGGTGCGAGGTGATAGAACTTGAATATAACGATTGTTTGTCGGAATAAAGCTACCGCTCATGAATGCCGATTCGCTAACACAAAATTATAGGTCGAATCACTTAATGAGAGCGTATAAAGTGATATAAAAATTAGCTGGTGCTCATATTATTAGAAATTATTACAAATCGAGGGCCAATGTATTTCACCCAGGGGACAAAACCATGTCCCTGGACAATATATATTGATTCGTAATGTGTAATCATTTCTTTATTGATATGGTCACTTAGCTGATTGTTATCTATTATTTCTAATTTTTGTGATGCTGGAACCACTTTAAAACAATCATATTGAGAGTGTGTCTGCTTCATAAAGAAAACATTTACTTCCGCGCAGACGGCAGAATAATTTGTAATAGCATTAGTGAACGTCACAATTTCCCTTACTTTCACGGTAAAAACATCATAATACCTATAGACTTCTTGCTCAAAAGCTGAAAATGCAGCAAGTGATGACAATATTCACAGAAACAAGAACGGCTGTCAACACTTATCAACATGACTAAAACGAGAGTGTGGGGCATTTATCCTACCAGGGAAAACAAAAAGCTAAACCAAGTCTTCAATCTAAAGTTTACATCGTAAATGGAAAATCCCAGGCTTTTTTCTGAAAATGACCCGCATTAGGGGATGTTCACATATGATGTTAGCAACCAAAGGGGGAGGGGTCTAGCTTTTGCTGACGATGGCTGACGGGGGAGGAGAGGATCAGTGTGCATCCAAACAGATAGTTCTTCTTTCAACAGCTCAATTTTTCCTTGTGCCTATTTCGCCACTAGATGGCGCTAGGATGATAAGGTGATATGCAAAGCAGGAGTGTATAGCAAAGCAAGCTTCCAATCAAGAATAAAATGCACGACTGAACGGTATTTTCAGAGTGGGGCAAAAGTCATCCACTGGCGTGGAACGGCTTTAACTCCAAGTATAATCACAATACTGTGATTTTCCCGCAGAAAATAACCGTGTTTCCTCCCATCCGCGGGCATTAGTTAGAACTCATTATTGTAGTAATGTGTCCAGTGTCGGATCCGGATCGATAACTTGGGCACAAAATCGTGAAAACATTTGGTTTTGAAGTAAGTCGGAAAAATCAGGGGGTTTCGGGAAATTTTCCCCGCTCCTGGATCTGTACCTGAATGTATCACGGAAAGAAACTACCACAAAAATCAGAAATGGAAATTTTCGCGAACGTTCCGCGTTCAGCTCCCTCCCAATATTTACTTTTCAGATTAGATTTTCATATACACCGATGCTCAATCATTAATTTGTGCCAAACCTCTTTCATCACAGTAACATACCAAAAAAATCACAATTGATAACCGTGATAGCAAGAAAATACCTACGTGTCCCGTTTTTTTCCGAATCCGTCTCGTTCCGTACTACAAACCCGAGAGCAGGTCTCGTGTCCTTCCTTGCCAACAGTCCGTGCCTTTTGAGGTCATCGCCACCGGACATGGCACTTCTCCCGAGGATCTGTTGTCCCTCCCGCTGCGGCCTAGTCCATCGTAGGCTCGCGCGCCTGGCCTTTATGGCCTTGAACCAGGACATCCGACCCCAATATGGCGCGAGAGACCGACCGGCTCGGAATCTCACCAAGAAAGCGTTGGAGAAGATGGCAGGTAGAGGAGGTCTGCGTTTGAGAAAAGGAGCCATTCCTAGCCATTACCGGTATTGCTATCACCAGTGGAGGATACAAGAGGGGCTAAGGGCTTAAGCCCCCCCCCGAAATGTCATAGGGCCTATTGTAAATGTATAGCTGGAGACTGTTCCGAAGCAATGACAAGGAGGGCACGAGTACCCTAGTCTCCCCCAAAGAAGTCCTGGATCCGCCACTGGCTATATAATTATGCAATGACTTTGAACCTGAAGCGTCCATGAGCTCCAAAGCACAATGCAGGGCCTCAGCACCGCAGGAAACGCACAGTGAAAATGCAAGTCTTGCAGGACTGTTCTGCATAATCACTTCTGGTCCTGCGCCATTCCAGCCAACCGCACTCTCTGCAGCTGCGGAGTGAGTTGTGGTTAGGTGGCAATAGAAGTTAGCTAAGGCGCAGGCCTTGACTGGAAATTCCAGGGACTATATGAAGCGACCCTGATGTGGGAATCAGTATGAGACACCGCAGAATTGTAATTTGCGCATACGCTGATGGAGTACGCGTCATTTTGATTTTACCATTTCTCATCACAAATCTGGATCACCAGTCACGATATAGGGGACAGCGTTTAAAAAAACCGCAGATGGTGTAATTTGCGGGACAATGCAATAGCTAAGTAATGCGCACTAGAAATGCGTAGAAAAATGGTTAAACGGATAAAAACGTCAAAATGCAAACCTCACACAAAATGCTATGAAAAAAAACTAAGGAAATGTACCGATATGGTTTTCCAATATTTTTAGGCACTCAAGCATTGGATACTTTCGGTCTTAAGATATGCTGGGAAGCATTGAATGTCCCATCATTTTAACATAGGAGAAAAACTAGCTCCCTCTCCGGCTTTCTCAGCCCAGCTAGGAAAAACCCTCATCTCCA
This sequence comes from Lepas anatifera, assembly GCA_034440635.1. NCBI lineage: Eukaryota > Metazoa > Arthropoda > Thecostraca > Lepadidae > Lepas > Lepas anatifera. The sequence goes on along the minus strand of JAOTON010000520.1, from coordinate 2,130,102 downwards.
CTCAGCATTGAAGACAGCATCATGACATTAATATCTGTGGTCGTGACAGCGGCACCTACATCGGCTGGCCAAGTGTCACGTCTTTATCACTGCCATCTCTCGGACAGAAATAGAACCCGCCACCGATGGTGGGCCGGAATGGCCCTGTGGATAATTTACAGCAGTTCGCTAATGCGATCTGTCATGTTGCATACCATTTGCACACAAAATAGATTAAATTCGCTCACGAAAAAATGTGCGCCGCGTGCTTTGAGGAAAAAATCCTTGTGTCCAAGAGCATCAATGGCCAATTCATAAAAACTGTGCAAAATAGTATGCTGATTGCAGAAATGTCGCAGCATAAAGATAATGGCTCTTGCTGCATAAATATGATACTGATGTATTTGCCAATTATTCAACAGGCTTGTTTGTCCCTCACATACTGCGATCATCTTTTCAGAAACAGGTAGGCACGAGCTCTCTGAAGACCGGGAGCTGCCCAATATTTCTGGCTTTTTATCAGTAGACAACATATCGGGATTTTCCTGTGCTGCTCTGTGCGTGATATTTATCAAAAAAATGAAATGAAAGAATACATACATTAGCAGCTTAACTGCCGCGGTGAAGTCACTCGATCACCACAAAAAAATAACTTCGAAGGCGTCCAATGTTTCGTCAAGTTTTCCTCTCTGATGACTACCTTAACCTTTATGAGTTCGTATTTCCTATTCAGCATTTTAATTTTCCCCTTTTTCCCCACTTAGTTGTCAGTTTATTACCCACCACTTTCTATTAATCCGCATTGCGGTACTTGTCCCACGCGCCTGCGCTGGTGTTTTTACATTGTCTTCGCTGTCCCGCTCAGCTTCAGCGAACACTGACAAAAACCAGGCGAATCAGACAAACGTCAAAGAAAATATCCTGCAGCAAAATGAAGACAGACATCAGGCTTTCAGCTGTTGAAAGCTTAAAATTTTAGATCACGCTCTGGTTTAGGACACTTTATTCTTTTTTATCCTGTCTCATTCCTTTTAAACTTTTTAGCAAGACTTAGGGCTGCACTCAAACTCTCAAATAGGATACGCCAACATTATTATTTTTAGCAGCGCAGGAGTTTACAGAAGAAAAAAATAAACGACATGTCATGTATGACTAGCAATGAATTAGACACGCGCCAATAACGCTTTGGTAAGACATTTTTTTCTGTCACAAAGACCAATTTTTTCCAAGTATAATAATTTTCCCCGCAAGAAAATGACCTGTAGAGTCTTACGGGAGGGAAAACTGTCATCCTGAATGCACAGGATTGGTAAGTTAGGCAGCACGTTGTGAAATCAAGCTGTGCTTACAACTTTATTTGTATCCCAACGGGTATCAGTTTGATATTAAATATCGAGCATTCTAGTTAACTGAGATTCTCATAAATAGCTTGGCAGGACCGGACATATTTTGACGTCTGCAACAATGTTTCACTCAGGACCAAGACGGTCTTTAGTAGGCATATTCAATAAATTTCATCAATTGCAATTGCATGATTTGCATAAATTGTATCAACTGAAAAGGTCGTTACGCTTGCATTGAACTGTGATCCCACTACAAGAGCCTTAACATATTTCACCTACCATTCTTAACAACCCGTGATGATTAATCGATCCACAAACGATCATGGGCGTAGTCCCAAAGACGTAAATTCGCCAGCCGACTAGAAAGTGGAGAGTCGTCTGTAAAACCGCAGCAAATGTCATCAGGCCCGCGTTCTGAGAACGGTCAGTGACCAGACCTGGCTGGCAGTATTTCGTCAACCGGACCTCGGGAAAAGCCGCTTCTGGGGGTGGCGTGGATGGTCAGCCGTCGGCTCGCAAGGGCGTGTCTAGACATGCCTGAAGGGGGGGTAAAATATGGCAAGATTAGTTAGCTGTCAAGACTTTGCGTAAGCGTGAGTGGGGTATATCGGTCCAAGCTGAGTCGTGACCGACCATTTTGTACGCCCTGACACCGCCCCTGCGTCGGCGCCAGCCTTAGTCACGGTTCACAGCACAAAGCAACGTCGTCTCTGAAGCATATACGGCCATTCCCAGTGGCGTAACCAGGGATGGGGTAAGTGGGGTGTGCCGACTTTTACCGAAATTTTCAATGAGATGATAGGTAACTGAGCTGTTGGAACGGAAACACGAGGGTCTATGTTGTGGACTCTCTTGTATTAACGTTTAGGTACGCCGCTGATCACAGGTTACTACACAATGCATCGGCGGATTTGAAACACCGTCCTCCAGCTATTCTGAACGGTCTTTTCATCCGTACATTGTTCCATTGTTGGTTCGCCGTCCTCCACCAATGTCAATGCAGACCTGCATCCAAAAAGACACTACTTTTATGTGTGTCGTCATATTTTCATTTCTGCTCCTGCCTGCACTGGTGAAAGCAAGTCAAGGAATCAGTAGAGAATAGGAAACCACAACGAATAGAAGCTTATTAGCATACTCGCACTTAGATATACATGAGTTGCCCAGCACCTGTTTACAAAATTATGAGCGTCCTGTAACCTAGAATGGTTCTATGCATCTGGAAACATTTGGGGAAAGGGCACGGCATATTCTCAGTGCTATGTGTAGAAATCTGCTGCATTCGAAACCCGTTATCCTTCCCACTGAGCAGCCCAGCGGGTCAGTGCGTTCTCGCAGGTGACGTAGGCGTGATTCGCGTCTGTGGAGCTGTGCAGGATGTGGCGGACCCAGGACTGCACTCGGCAGGGGATAGGGAGCTCAGACCTTCGCCATTACCTCGATAATACACAATTACCTGGTTACTATAGACACTGAAATTTAGGGCGGTTTAGGGAAAGCCCTTCCAGCCCGTACCCTTTCCCTCCCTCCCCTGCATTTCCATTGCATGCAAGTGGCTACCACTGGTATCAGGACAACATGACACCTTCATAGCAGATTTTGGATTTTGGACTGAGGTAGCAGTATTGTAGATTCAGTGAAGGAGCGTTGGTTTCATAGGAGCTGTTCCAACGCCCTTCTTGAAAAATTGCGGCGATGCCGACACATTTCTTGGCCAAAAGTCAATAAGTTACCTTAAAAAAACATTCTTGAGATTTAATCGACCTTCCGTGACTTTGAAGTCAATTTGGCTATTTCGGGACACGTTTTGGCCCGATTATATCTGACATCCTTAGTTCTACCGTATCAAGTGAAGGGCCTTGGCACAACCCCATATTTCGTTTGTCCCGAAATTCACAGTCTGCGGAGAATAACACCGTGTCCAGAGCAACCCGGTCATAACAGCCCCGTCGACACCGAACCGTTGCCGCCGCTTCGGCGCTGGCCTAGTGAAGGACGGCGTGGCGGCACAAGGAGCTATACGCTCAAGAAAGTAGTGCAGCCAGTGCACGCCAGTTCTCCTCACTAACATGATGAGTTTAGGGACGGACCGGATATAACGCCCGGAAATTTGCAGCAGGCTGCACAAGACCGATAGCTTAAGCTATGCATATACATATGCGTTGATTGTGCCTACTCATCTCAAATTGTTGTAGGAATTCAAAGACAGGAATAGCTGTAATATCGACCGCTAAAGTTCATGGTACACAGCTTGGCTTGTTGGTAGGAGAAAGAAGAAGTTATAAGTGGAGCCCGGCTAGAGCTGCAACCAAGCAGTAAAGCATTGTGTGTATTCAGTTTTTTACGGCACTTTCAGCGAATTGCTACATCACACCCCTCCAGTCCTTCAGCAGATGCCTGGCACAGAAGTTGAACAAGCCTCATCTTTACTAAAAACGGCAAAAATCAGCTGCCTCCATACAATTCAGCGCCACACTCAACACACTTTGTTCAAGGAATGCCTTTGTACATGGATAAGGTTTGTTCGGACTTACTCAATAAAGTATTTTTCGAGTCGGAGCTTTCACCTTTTTACAGAACTTCGTCAGTGGGGTCGAGTTGAGTAAAGCGGGCAGCCGAACGAACGGTCGGAAGTAAGGCCGAACAAACTCTACCCGGTCATGCGAACTCCATTACATGTCTTTTAGACGCTTTGTGAACTACATTTATTTATGCTACGTGACCTAAAATAACTTCATGGTCGCACTAAAGCATCTGAGTGTTTATCCAAGAGCTACCAATAACACCATCCAATAACACCATCTGGAGCATTCGGTCCATAGCATTGACCACAGATCTACTTCTCTCTTAGTGTCACGTACTCCAAGTGTTACCATATGACCAATAACACCATCTGGAGCATTCGGTCCATAACATTGACCACAGATCTACTTCTCTCTCAGTGTCACGTACTCCAAGTGCTACCATATGATCCAATATCACCATCTGGAGCATTCGGTCCATAACATTGACCACAGATCTACTCCATCAGAGTGTCACGGACTCCGAGCCAAACAACCCACCAGCCCGCTCGCTCGCATGCAAGGTCCAAACAAGAACCACCCCGTCACTTTCTCCCTTCACCAGCCGTGCAGTAAGGCTCAATATGACCCCGCCACCGAAGGGACTTTCACCTCTGTCGCAGCCGGATATAGGGCGCGTGGCGCAGGGTCTGCGCGGGGAGGGGAGGGAGGGGAGGCCAGTCCAGCCGCGAGACAGAGGCCTTTGAACCGCGGGACTTTACCCGGCTCAGGAGGAGCCCGTCCCCGCCGCGTTCCAGCTTACTGGAACATCAGAGGGCTGGTTCCAGGGTGGAGGAGGAGGATGTGACCTCCTGATCTGCAGGATTCTCCGAGGGTGGCGCAACAAGTGAGAGATGAGGGCAGCTGTGTTTGTGTCCTTGTTATTCAGGAGATACGTGAGGGAGAGAGCCACGGACCAAATGCTGTTGAAAATTGTTATCCAGACGGGATGGGGCTGTACTAAACTGGTGCAAACTACACTGGTCAACAGCCAAAATGGATCCAGCACGTGAACACCTGTGTGCCGAACAAAATCTTAGTTTGTAAATATTTAGTCTTCTGGAACGTTTTCTTATAACACAAGTGCTTGGTTTCATTTTCTGCCTTCAGCTGCCCCCGCCCTGCTGTGCCGGTCCACTGTGAGGCTCTCGGGAGCACATCTGGGCGGCAGATGCGCGGACGGTGTGGGTATGGGGCCGCCATTTCTTTAGTCTAAAACCTTGTCTGTTACTTTATATTTTTGGGTAGTGTTTCTACGAATCGTCGTTATTTGTTTATGGATTTATCTTTCCAATTGTTTACATTATTCTCAGGAATTTCGGTTTACGTGTTTGCTCTCTGTGAACTTGCCTTTTTGGGTCTTAGAGCATGAGCTACGCACCATGTGGTGATGGTAGTCCTGCGTCGTCCACGCCTCATGACGGAGGCATGGACAGTGATCCGTGGACAGTGCGCGCGTGCGGATCACGGCCTCACGTCGTCCCAGCATCTGAGTGCTGGTCACTCCTGGGGATTTGGCATTGTGGCCAATCCCGTCGTTAGCCTCGGTGACTAACTCTGCTGTGCTGCTCCTAACTGTTTTGCTCTTAACTCAAAAATAGATATCAAGCACTGAGTGAAGTTTCAATGGTCCTCCGGGTTTGAACTTTGGCATAAAATTTGAGACTTTAAACTGGAACAACCTGTTTCTGCCTATTTCGATACCGCTGATTTCAAATTTAGTAACTGTTTTTTGCCATCGGACCTGGTTTCTTCTCCAGAGCATACCTGTTGTATAGCCCCTACACTTTCCACACACTGCCATCAGCCTAGCCTTTTGTGGAAAAATATAGATCAAGGATGTCGAGAATCCAGATTATCTGCACTCAGACAATGCAGCTTATCAATATACATGTGAATTTATTGCAACGAAAGACTACCTCGCATTCAAGTGCATGAACATTGTGCTCGGTCGCACGAGCTCGCCGGTATTTTAGACCGAGAGGTGATGTCGCAACATTAAATGATGAGGATTTTATGTCTTAGTCACCTCCCTTGAAGGTCGAGTCTAAGTAAAAAGTCACAGGTCAAGGTCATACCACCATTTCAAGGTCATTGGCCCTAGTACCTTTGGTCGGATGATGCCGCCTAATATGACGTATATTATGATATGACGTCATACGCTAGGTCACTCAATCTTGAGCTGAAATTCGCAGGTTCAAGACAAAGGTCATGGGTCAATGTCAAACCTTATTTTCCGCCCGACGGTTGCCATAGTGCTAGTTGCAGTACACGTTATAGGCAAAATGTAATATTTTGACGTCAAAGGTCAATGGTCTTGAACGACCTTGGCCTAAAAGTTTCAGATAACATTGCCTCAGACCTTTCCTCTGTTACTTTAGGCCACTTGCTCTCCATATCCGGCTTCTCATCGCATAATCACGGCATTTCCCAATGACTACCCTGCACATACAGAATTTGACCTATATGGCCTCGTTTTACCTTGAATATATCGACCTAGGTCTATGAAAATCGGGTTTAAGGTAGAATACCCTAGCCTCCACAAACACCTAAACGTTCATTTTCCTAGACCTCTTGGGTTTTGCACTGTCGATGTCACTGATGCCAAGAAGGCTTGCACAAAGACGACACACAGACATACTGGATCACAAAATTATGATCTGATACGGCATTTCTGCTTCCAGATTCGTGTTCAGCGCCACAAATTACCCTAGAAACGGACTATCTTATATTGGATCCACGACAAAAGTTAAATTTTGTTGACCAGTGCTATTTTGATCATGCATATCGATCCATGCCCTGGAGCCTCGCCGTCCACTTCAACGTGTGGCAGGGGGAATGCGCTCCGTGCGCAGTCTGGAGGGACAAACAACATCCGAAAATATGAGTTCTTAGTAAATACTGAGGCACTGAGGTATTGACCACTGAGGTAGGTATGAAATGTTGCCTGGCTCGTCACTGCGTAAGTTAACCCGGTCTCAGACATCACTCAAATAGTGCAGGCCCCGGACAGTGAGGCTTGGCTCCCCATACTGTGGCTACTATTCCCATGCTTGGTTTAAGGAGACCGGGGAAAAGTTTTAGCTGTCATTCTACGATTTTTTTCATCCCTTGGAATATCCGATCATGTAAGGGCTGTTCATTAAGGACGTCACTTTTTGGTGGGGTTTCCAACCCCTGTTCCCCACGGCATGGCGTTACATTTGGACGAGCCTCTCCCATCAAAAGAATTCATCTCCGCTTGCTGTGACGTTGGTGTTGTGAAGGTGACCAAGCCTCAAACATTTTGTCTACGTTTGGCCTCAGTCCTAATTCTAGGCAGCTCCATCTTCCCCGTCCAACCAAAGAAGAGCTCAAGGCTCACCAGTAAAAAAAGCGGCAGCAAAGCAGCGCCGGCAGCCAAAGCCCACCAGTGCCAAGGCACGTCCTTCTCAGCCAATTCCCGCTCACCCTCAGCGGGCCATGTCATTTATGAATAGCCCCTTAGTCCGACCCGGCCAAGATTGCCCTGATACATACGCTCACGAGAATTGTTGTCGAAAATTTCCATCAGTGTTAATTTGTTTCAAATATATCCTGCATAAACGATTAGCTACGACATGAAGTTCATTTATGTGTGTTATTTCTTAAGCAATGGATCTTAGAATCTAACGTAAGTGTGAGAGAGAGAATGGGTACGGAGAAACAAAACCTCTTCAAATCATACCACACTGGGTACATTTCCTCAAAACGCCATTTCTACCTCAACTTTTCCTCACAGCTCCAGGCTCGAACACTCACATTCCCGCTTTTCCTCCGCCATTAACAGTGGCGGAGAAGGGCCCGGATTTAAGGAAGGTACCATGAAATTTTCCAGTTAGTGCCATAGAGCTAGTGTTAAAATCAATCATTTAAAAGAGAGGGTATGGTTCCCCGGTGCCCTCCTTGTTCCGCCACCTATGGTCATGAGCCCAAACATACGGGGCCGGATGGGTGAGCGCTATATAGGGAGGCATCGGACCTGGCACCGGGGTGGCATGCAAGGTACCAGCTGCGATCCACATGTTCCGGGACTGCACCCCAAACAGGGAAAGTAGGCCACTGGCAGCCTTAGACACCATCACTATCGAAAGTATGACGCTGTTAGGCATTGGTTCCTTTTCAGCTGTTCTACCTTGCTATGAAGGATACTTTTCAGCATCTTTATCTGGGTGAGCCGAATGGCATTTGTTATTTGTACTAAATATCTTGCATTACGACAAAAACACTGCATTTCCTAGGCCTGAATTTTTTGGAAAAAAACTAAGAAGGATCCAGGTATGTACTGCTTGAAGGAGAGGTCTCCATAGATGGAGCACGGAATGGAAATTATATAATGGGCTAGAGGAACGATTTTTTCTAATAATTTCATGATAAAATGGAATGGCTTATGACTGGACTATTTCTTGTGAAAATTTTCGGGACAGATTGCAACGGGACAGGCATAAGTGACGTGGAACGTAATAGATTGTATACTTCTCATCATGTTGACTTTTAACTTGAATGTTATCGTATTGTGAATGACTGCGTTACCATGATTTCCTACTCAACTCTGACATTCGTCCTCCATCAGCTTTCATGTTATGCACTTGAGATTCAATGGCAATGAGGCCCTTCTTCTGCAGGCTCCAGAAACCAGATTCTGACATCCCCGGGTTGTGCAAACGCTTCTAGAATATCTCGGTAGAATGTCCGATCTGTCACGCGGCCATAGCAGATACTGGGATCCCACTCCTAAGGACATTCAGCGGAAGTCATATTGGGAAATAGCTTAGAGATTATTTGTATGACAGCATTGTCCATGAATACTTTCATAGAATAAAATGTAGTAAATTAGAAATCCTGCTGCGTCATTGCCGTAGAATATACTAGTATAGTGGAGATTACAATAGAGCTTACAACGAATATGCATTTTTTGCACAAGTCACTGCAGGAACTGATAAGGTGCAGACAGCTAAGAATTCACCGTATATTTCCTGGTATATATAAATAAACATATACTTGATGTGCGCTACATGACCTTGGCTGTCGGTGTGGCCTAAAACCCCAAAGATGATGAGACATCTTGAGGTCTGGGGATGGAGAAGCCGCGGTCGACAAAGGCAAAGCGTGCACCGCAGGTTAGGTGCGCCGCAGGCCGACTGGCCACATCGAGGTCAGGTTATGTAAACTTCAGTTATGTCATGACAGCAAATGAAGGCGAATGGAGCAGAGCTGGTCCGAGTGCACTGGAGGACGCAGAGGGGGTGCCAAGGGCCAATGGCCTCAAAAATGACGAAATTTTGGCTGGTTTTCTTTAAACAATGTTATGCTTTTACGAGTCTCCCTGAGTTGGCCCCCAAATGGCGCTCCTGTGTCCGCCCCTGCTTGAGTCTCCCGTTGACCGAGTGTCGCTCGGGTAACGCAGCAGCGTGGAGGACAGCGCTGGCACGGACAGGGCTTGTAGAAGGAGAAGAAGGGCCAGACTATGCATTCGAGTCTTCTTGTAGGCCGAGCAGTGCCGGGGGCGGGCATGGCCGAGCCCAATGGGGGAACCAAAGGGACTTGGTAGTGAACAAGCTGGCACTGCGCAGTTATTTGAAACTTCTCGCAACGCCAGACGAGCAGTTCAGTTGGGATGCAAGAATTTTTATGCAGAAAATAAAGAGTGTAAATTGTCATAGTAAGTTGCCTTCTCAGACCACACACCAAACAAAACTACCCTTGATATTAGAGTTCTTAAACGATGTAACCATCAACAGCTTAACCAGACACAAGGAGGCGCAGTGGGAAAAGCTCAAGGCGACCACAGAGAGTAGTTGTGAATTCAGTGCTCTGTACTTGTCCTTCACCCGACTACGTTTAATTTTTTTACTCCACACCAAACAGGATCCGTGAGAACTACCTGGAAAAGTGTAGTATAAATCATAAAATAATCTTACCATCTCCAGTCGTGTAGAATTTTACCGGATCCTTGCAACATAAACCAAAATGGCAGCACGCAAATCACCTCATTATAACTTTGAGCACGGTAGCTTCTCATCATCAGTAATTTTCATCTCTAATCAAGGTTATCAAGGAGGCTGTGAGGAGCGTAGCTGTTCCCAGCGAGGCTCTAAGGAGCGTAGCTCTTCCCAGCGACGCCGCGAGTGCCAAGGCTGGTCGGGCGCCCCGACCAACGCTACTCAAGGTAACCATCCATTACCAAACGCATCCGGATAGTTGTGACGTCAAGACATTAGTGACGTCATAGCGCTGGGATTTAGCGGGCAGGCGGGAGTCTAGAGCCTGGAGGGGGTTTGTGTATCAGGAGGAACAGTGGGCATTGTGTAGAAATAGGTAACGTTGGCTATGTGGAGGGTGCTCAGTGGATATTCATGTCGGAATGAGTGTCGCGGGTAAACAATTTTGATATCAAGTAGAAGATACTAAAAATGTACTGCTGTGAGTTGAATGTGTGTCCCGAATGACCTCACTGAAATAAAACGCATCGAAAACCTACACTTTCAGAGATGAACCTATAATGCATAATGCTGTTTTTATGATACATGTTTCCGATTTCATGTTTTATTTATTATGGATCGGACTCGAGAATTGCTATGCTACTGGAAGCATCTCTAAACTGGAGGTAACCTGATACAGGAAACTGCATTCCCTTATACATAATATACATTTGAGACTTATGAAAATGTGTAGCTCTATAAGCAAGTACTTCGTGCTTTATCTCCCACACAGTTTTGTAAATTGGAGCCAAACTTAGTTACATAACAAGAGCTCATGACTTTGCAGCACTAGCACAATCAGAGTAACTTTGACAGCAGCAGCAGACAGTCTGACTTCCAATTCATTCTAACGTCTGTCATGACCTTGTCCGTAGCTGTCTCAGCGACGGCAGGACTGTTCACCTACACGAACATCCACTCCACTTGCTGGGTACCTTCCTGTCACCACAGGCCCAGGCGACCCCCACGCTCGAGGTCGGCTTATTCAACAAGCACGCTGGCTTGTTACCCTGAGGCGCAGCCCGAGGTTACTGAACAATGTTTCATTTGGGTGAAATTTCCCATGTAAGTACTAGGGGTAGATTGATATAAGTATGCACGTGTTGCCTCAAAACTTACGTTCCCTCAATATGCACCTGTTTTGTAAGACCCATGCACATATGTAACCATACAGTATATGCCCGGGGCCTTTAACTCAACAGCCAGCTGATTTGGATATATTGAGTTGTGGTAATTGAACTACAAGAGAGATGTTATGGAATTGGAAAAGTATGAGGTTTTTTCTGAATAGAGCAGATGTGTAGAATTCTATGATTTCTGGGGTCCACGAGCATCATTAAAAGTTAGAAAAGCTCCTCTAAGCATTTTGAAGAACCCCTAAAGATTCTGAGCCTCGTCCGAGTCTGGCTAATATGTGAATACCGTGGGCGTCCGAAGGGGGGAGGCACAGTAAATAAGCTCATAGCTGGTCAACCAGGAGACATCCCCTCAAAAATACGGTACTGCACCGATTAACTTTCGACTTTTCTTACGCTTATTGTAGTGCACTTGTGCAAACGTTTCCAAATTCGTTTTAAGTGAGCAGCCTTGGTAGCGTCCCCCTCCTTTCCCGGTCGCTTTTGAGTTTTGTTTCCATGTTCCTCCCTTTCTGCCTGCAATTGTTTGTTATAGCCAGATCTGAGTTCTTCCCACCATGAAAAATCCGTGGCGACGCCCCTTCCTACTAGTACTTATTCAACTGACCTGCCGAATTCATCGATGGAGCCCAGTTTGGACAGCATATTCTACCACCTATCGGATTGGGGTCTCTCCAAATGGTTTTAGTTTTCGCGGTAGAGTCCTAGAAATTTGAGGCGAGCTAAAGCATTAGCAATGTGCTGGCTCCCGATCGAAGTTCCGTGACATTTCGTCCACCCAGCACCGAGTAGTGCAGCCTGCACGCCCCAGTACTGGATTACTTGAAGTGCTGTAGTGTTGAGTTTCGTTTATTATTATTAAGCTTTGAGGCTTATCAACACAACAACTGGCCATGTTAACCACTTCTTCTCTGTTGGATGGGATTCCGGGGACCCAAATGACTCCCTGCTCAGAGAATCCACCAAGCCTTGAACCCGGGTCAGCTGCGTGGAAAGCGAACACGCCAACCACTACGCCACCCCGCCCACACTTCCTTAGACAGTTATTTGTATTATGTAGCAAGCCCCTCCCTGTCTGCCTCCATCGCTTACCTTAAGGCCGGGCCTCATTCCTCTCCATTCAGAAACTCGTCTCGAAGCTTCCACTCCAACGAGGTCTGTCACCTTCTCGTTTATGCTGGAGAGCAGCCTTGAACTATAATCTGATGATCAAGCCGATAGAGAACAAACTATGGCTAGGAATTTCTCAAAATCACATTTGAAATAAATGTCCACTCGCATACTTGTTAATGTTGTACACGACACCAAAATTGTTGATGAAAGTTTTTGGCTAAGTTTCTCGCAAAGCAACTGAACGCGCCTCCACCAATCAGCGGCCGCCGTCCGCCAGCAGTCGTTTGCCCGCGGGGCACAGAGGTGAGCGGGGTCACGGTTCGGACACGGCTGGCCGGGGTACAGCCTCGGTGGGGAGGGGCAGCGCGGCGGAAATGCCTAGGTTTGTTGGGATGAGGATGTTGGTGGTGGTTTATCAGTGTGTGCTGTTGTAGCCAGGGAGGGGAACAGAAGTAGGCGTGGGGTATTTTGTTACGTAGTCAGGTATATGGGTGAGGTATTTGTGCAGTATACGGTGTTGACAATACTCGAGAAGCAGATTTCCTAACATGAGTCTGGTATATGAATAATTGAATATGCTTAACCGGCGAGTTCACTTGCCTGATTTTGAATCTCATGTGCTCTTTGACACCAGGGTTAATGTTGAGGATTTTTGAAGTTTAGATTTTTTGCTGAAAAACTCTAAGAAAACATTTACTGTTGTCTGATACGCCCTAAAACACATCTTTGCCCTACTGACGGTGGTTACTGTAGACATTCCGGCAGCCTCTGCGGTGAAGGCCACCAGGGCTCCTGTGATGGTGGATGACGCCATCATGTGTTCGTCTGATTACCTTTAAGGGGAAAATACTTCATAATGCTCATTTGCAGTGTCACATATTTCCTGGACATATTGAGGCACGTCACGGTCTCCTTTGAGGGTGGTGCGAGGCCAGGGAAACCGCCACAGTTCTGATTTATTCTGAACCCTCGTAAGACTTTTTCCGCGAAAAAGGCATCGATGCTGCATTTGAGAGTTTCCAAATACAATGCTGCCAGTTTTCTTGCGGTGAAGAGTTTTGAATTATTTAACACCTCTCATTATCCTGTAGGACAGATTATCCTGCTGTACCGTAGATCATATACTATTTTAAATTTTATTTGAGATATGTTATGATGGTTTCCAGTGTTGAAAAAGTGAGTAATGAAAGGAATATGATCCTTGACTAGGGACTTCCGCTGACCAGCCAGCGCCCTTGTTATTGGGACCAAGGGCCTGATCAGCTTTTAAACAGATCCACCGGTCCGGTGGCACCGCGCGAGGACACGGCCTCGCCGCGTGTCACCGAAGCAGTCCTCTGTTCCGCCGGGCTCGAGGAATCGAGATAGCTCCACTGCCTGCTACAGTAGGACATGTGACATGGAGCGTGCGGACATGACTGTCCCGCAAGGGTGCCGATAAGCGTAAGCCCCGCTGCCGTGTACATAGTGTATGTCTGCGTGTGTGTGATGCAAATGTGTAAAAATGTTCCCGGATTGGGAACGCAAAAATATTTCAAAAAAAGAAAGCAATATGATCACTTTCTCCAACCAATAAAATTGACGAAATAATGCAATGTTTCCCCTGTAGGTTCCATTTTTCGCTTCACGCCAATGCTTATAGGATTCCATCGAATTATTAACTGAAATGGCTTCGTTTGGTGTTTTAAGATGTTAGAATAAGAATGAAGATCAGGAATCCTTTCACCACCGGGCAGAACCAGCTGAAATGAGTGGTGTTCATCGAAAGTAGAGCGTGTTTGAAAATAATTGTTCTACATAGCTTCAGATTAGTCTTATCCAGTCATACATGGTACTTGGCAGAATAATTTTCATCCAAATCACATTAATAAAACGAGTCATCAACTTACCTCGCAGCATGAGATCATTCAATAAACATTGAGGCTGATGCAGACCCTCTCTTGAAAAACCGTCAGGTTTTGTTGCCAGATATTTTGTCAAAAATACCTACAGGCCTCGGATACTATCAAAGATAAATATCGGAGATAAATGTAATAGTTGCGCTATTATTGTCTAGTAACTGATTTTATCAACTATGACTTAATTGTTGCATTATTTTTCGTCAGTTATCTAGGATACTATTCGACAAGATACCTGGCACCAAAGCTCTCGGTTTTCCAAGAGAGGCTCTGAACCAGCCTCATTGAGGTTCATGAGAAAGAGCGTACACTCTTTTGGGCAGTTCTGACTTCACAAGCTCGGTTCCCTCGCCAGAAGCTTGGTCAATGACTTGAACAGAATGTTTGGTTGCAGCCCCGGGCAGAGGTAGAGCTGTGACGTCACAGACTACATTAGCCAATAGAGAGCCCTCCCTGGACGAGCATCTGCCGCCCCGGTAGCTCAGTTGGTAGAGCGTTGGGCTCCGGCCCGCTGCTCAGAAACATGCAGTGGCAGTGCATGTCCAGGCTTGGGATCGGTTCCCCTGAGACGCTCCGGCGCTCAATAGTTTACCCGACGTACAGGTCGGCTGGCAACTGACTGATGAGAGGGTGACCTGAGTGGGGCGGCCGTCCCTGTGCTTTGTGGGACGTTAAACTCTGGCTTCTAAATTGACCCTCCATTGAGGGAGTTGCTCGTTCGGGTGGTGGGGTCGGGGTCTCCGTGACAAGTCCCTTGATGACTTTAGTGAGACTCCCAACTCCGGCAGCCGTACTAGAAACAACTTGAACAAAATTTATAAAAAAAAATCTTACGGGGGAGCTTCGGACGAGATTATTGTGCTGAGTGCCTTGCTGATTGATTGCTACGTATATATTTCGCCACTTGTACTCTATCCAGAAAAGGGCGCTAGACAAGGATAATTTTTGGCAACTGTGCAAATGTGAGACTATAGACATACTTAATGGAAAAGCAGTTAAATCTTAAATAACAGGAAAATTATGATAATTTAGTGCTAGGGATCACCCTGCATAGGCTTTTCAAACCAATCTAATGTCTGGTCACAACGGGAACAGGAACAGCAGGAAGGGGCCAGCCTCTGCATTTCATGTTTCGAAAATTACGGCGTTACACAGCAAGCATTAAAGGGAATGTGGCACCTTGGTCGAATCCTGGAATTTGGTGCAATTAGGCGTACTTTTAGCCAAAAATAATGAAACCACTCATGATTTCTCTGAAAAAATGTACAATAAGCTCAATATTTGGTCTTTAAAAATAATCCTCTAGAAAAAGAAATAAATATCAGGCTGTGGATGATGTCACGATCTGGCAACCACTACCATACTTGAAACGCTTCAAGGACTTCGATTGGCTGATGCTCATCGTGACGTCAGCATATGTCATCACACCAGCAGCTCACAACAATGGCCGCCCGGCGAGAGGTTGATGAGGGGTTGGTGTCAGGTAGGTTTTAGCTTTTTTCTACGGAAATATCGAGTTCCAAGACAAATGATATATGGAGTACCGGGTTTTCCGACTTGCTTTACAACCTGGCTATCTCAGTTAAAATCACGTTATGAAGGTGCCACATTCCCTTTAAGGTAGAATCAACGGTCTCTCTTAATGTTCCGTACGATCCATCTCACCTGACGAAACTGCGTTTCAGACGGAGCGTTTCATACAGACCCGCGTAAATACTGCTCCCCACCCGGCTACTGATTACACCATACACTGTGTTGTGGCATGCGACTAATTGGCCCAAAAATTTCCAAAATTCAGGAACACGTCCCCCGCCTGCTTTCTGCCTCTGTGGCATGCTACTCTCAGCTGCTTCAAAATTGGTTGAGGTTGAACCAATTTATTTCTAAGTCACAGATGCAGGTCTGGAAGACGGTTGCTGTAAAACCAACGGCAAAACAAAATCAAAATCTAGCGGGCAAAAACAGAAAGCCACACGCTCTAGCGCTACAAATCGGTGTTGGAAATCTTGGCGTAGCAAATCATGGACAATATCACGCGCTAGCACTACAGAATATCATGGCATTCCAAATTCATTGTGTTGCATAATCATCCAGTGGTATAACCATGTACCTGAAGATTTTGGCGGCCCTGCACGCACGCAGACTTCTTTTCAAATGGTACAAAAGTGGCGGGTCGGTCCACAGCCCCTCCCGCACATCCTTACGTGGCAAACATGTGCCACAAAGAAACAAACAAAAGCTCCAACATGGACAGAGATCTTCAAAACCTGAAACTACTAAAACCTCTGCCTTTCCTCTATGGCACTGGTACACTGGTACACTGGATTACACCGTGCACTGGTACACTGGTACACTGGTACACTGGATTACACCGTGCACTGGTACACTGGTACACTGGATTACACCGTGCACTGGTACACTGGTACACTGGTACACTGGATTACACCGTGCACTGGTACACTGGTACACTGGTACACTGGTACACTGGTACACTGGTACACTGGATTACACCGTGCACTGGTACATTAGTACACTGGTGCACTGGTACTCTGGTACACTGGTACACTGGATTACACCGTGCACTTACACACTGGTACACTGGATTACACCGTGCACTGGTACACTGGTACACTGGTACACTGGTACACTGGATTACACCGTGCACTTACACACTGGTACACTGGATTACACCGTGCACTTACACACTGGTACACTGGTACACTGGATTACACCGTGCACTGGTACACTGGTACACTGGTACACTGGATTACACCGTGCACTGGTACACTGGTACACTGGTACACTGGATTACACCGTGCACTTACACACTGGTACACTGGATTACACCGTGCACTGGTACACTGGTACACTGGTACACTGGTACACTGGATTACACCGTGCACTTACACACTGGTACACTGGTACACTGGATTACACCGTGCACTGGTACACTGGTACACTGGTACACTGGATTACACCGTGCACTGGTACACTGGTACACTGGTACACTGGTACACTGGATTACACCGTGCACTGGTACATTAGTATACTGGTGCACTGGCACACTGGTACACTGGTACACTGGATTATACCGTGCACTGGTACACTGGTACACTGGTACACTGGATTACACCGTGCACTGGTACATTAGTACACTGGTGCACTGGTAAACTGGTACACTGGTACACTGGATTACACCGCACAGAAAGAAATTTTTACGAGGGCAAACCTTGTCAGACCCTTGTTTACATGGAAAATTACTAGGGTAAAACGCAAAGCTTGTATGTTCAAAATCCGTGCCACGAAAACGAGGGAAATACAAGGAAAAACCACGTAGAACAATGGTAGAACCATAGTACAAGGATTGCTAGAAGACGTTGTACAAACCTTGTAACTTAACTATGGTTAACCTACATGGCAAAGACAATGGCTGACAACGTCCCCACAAGCCCTCTACTAGGTCATGATTGCCCCATAACAAGGGTAGAACAAAGCCTGGTGTCCGCCTTGTACGCAACCGCAGCCTTCCTACAAGAGCGTGACGAGATTAGAACCTTGCTTACACAACCGCTATACCAGTGCGTAACGGGGAGGGAACAAGGGTGTTGCAAGGCTTCTTACAAGGGTAAAACGAGATTCGGATTACGTCTTTACAACAGCGGCAGATACAGGACTTCATTTCGGGGGAGGGGGGAAGCTTGGGCGCTCGCGCCTCCCCGCCATAGTGTCTGGACAGCATCCGACTACGCATTTACTTTAGGCACTCTGACATTTCATGGTGTGGAAGGGGGCTTGAGCCCTCTTAGCCCCTCCCCTTGCAGTGGCGTAGCCAAGGGGGGTCCTTGGGGTCCGCGAACCCCCTTGGGCTGACCTGGAAAACACGAAAATTGGTCTCAGGGGCCCCCCTGAGCTTGGCCTCAGGGGCCCTCCGAGCTCGATCTCAGGCCCCCCGAGGTTGGTCTCAAGGGACCTCCGAGCTTGGTCTCAGGGGGCCAACCAAGCTTGGTCTTACGGGCCCTCCTGATCTTGGTCTCAGGGGGCCCCCGAGCTCGGTCTCAGGGGCCCCCGAGCTTGGTCTCAGGGAGCGCCCAAGCTTGGTCTCAAGGGACCTCCGAACTTGGTCTCAGGGGCCCCCCGAGCTTGGTCTCAGGGGGCCCCTGAGCTTGGTCTCAGGGGGCCCCCGGTCATCGGTATTGAGGACTCGAGAGTATCGAACATTGATCTCGGGGGGGCCCTGAGCTTGGTCTCAGGGGGCCCCGAGCTCGGTCTCAGGGGGCCCTGAGCTTGGTCTCAGGGCCCCTGAGCCTGGTCTCAAAGGACCTCCGAACTTGGTCTCAGGGGCTTTCCGAGCCTGGTCTCAGGGGCCCTCGATCATCGGTATCGAGGGCTCCAGAGTACCAAACATGGATCTCGGGGGCCCCCTGAGCTCGGTCTCAGGGGCCCCTGAGCTTAATCTCACGGGATTTTCGATCTTGGTCTCAGAGGCCCTCCGAGCTTGGTCTTAGGGGTCCCCTGGGCTCAGTCTCAGGGGGCCCCCGAGCTCGCTGTCAGGGCCCCCAGGTTGGTCTCAGGGGACCCCCGAACTTGGTCTCAGGGGCCCCTGATCATCGGTATCGAGACTCTAGGGAACCAGACATTGTTCTCTGGGGGCCCACTGAGCTCGGTCTCAGGGGCCCCGAGTTTTAGTCTCACGGGCCTTTCGATCTTGGTCTCAGGGTCCCCTTGCTTGGTCTCAGGGACCCCTAGCTTAGTCTCAGGGGCCTTTCTATCTTGGTCTCAGGGGGTCCTCCGAGTTTGGTCTCGGGGGACCTCAGAGCTTGGTCTCAGGGGCCCCCGAGCTTTGTCTCAGGGGACCCCCGAACTTGGTCTCAGGGGGCCCCTGATCATCGGTGTCGAACTCTAGGGAACCAGACATTGTTCTCGGGGGGGGGGCACTGAGCTCGGTCTCAGGGCCCCCCCAGCTTGGTCTCAGGGACCTCCCGAGCTTTAGTCTCACGGGCCTTTCGATCCTGGTCTCAGGGTCCCCCTAGCTTGGTCTCAGGGACCCCGAGCTGAGTCTCAGGGGCCTTTCTATCTTGGTCTCAGGGGGCCCTCCGAGTTTTGTCTCAGGGGGCCTCGGAGCACGGTCTCAGGGCCCCCGGGCTTAGTCTCAGGGGACCCCCGAACTTGGTCTCAGGGGCCCCTGATCATCGGTATCGAGACTCTAGGGAACCGGACATTGATCTCGGGGCCCCCTGAGCTCGGTCTCAGGGTCCCCCTAGCATGGTCTCAGGGATCCCGAGCTTAGTCTCGGGTGCCTTTCTATCTTGGTCTCAGGGGGCCCTCCGAGTTTTGTCTCAGGGAGCCTCAGAGCTCGGTCTCAGGGGCCCCCGAGCTTGGTCTCAGGGGACCCCCAAACTTGGTCTCAGGGGCTCCCGAGCTTGGTCTCACGGACCTTTCGATCTTGGTCTCAGGCGGCCCCCTAGCTCGGTCTCAGGGACCCCCGAGCTTAGTCTCAGGGGCCTTTCTATCTTAGTCTCGGGGGACCCTCTGAGTTTGGTCTCAGGGGCCCCCGAGCTTGGTTTAGGGGCCCCCGATCATCGGTATTTAAGGCTTCAGAGTACCGAACATTGATCTCAGGGGCCCCTGAGCTCGGTCTCAAGGGCCCCCCGAGCTTGGTCTCAGGGCCCCCCCGAGCTTTAGTCTCACGGGCCTTTCGATCTTGGTCTCAGGGGGCCCCGAGCTTGGTGTCACGAGGCCCTCCGAGTTTGGTACCAGGGGACCCCCGAGCTTGGTCTCAGGGGACTCCTCGAGCTTGGTCTCAGGACCCCCAAGCTTGGCCTCAGGGGCCCTGAGCTTGGTCTCAGGGCCCCCAAGCTTTGCATCAGGGGCCCGAGCTTGGTCTCACGGGCCTTCCGAGCTTGGTCTCAGGGGCCCCGAGCTTGGACTCACGGGTCTTTCGATCTTGGTCTTAGGGGGCCCCAGAGCTGGTCTCAGGGATCCCCCGAGCATTGGTATCGATGGCTCCGGAGCAGCGAACATTGATCTCGGGAAGTGGGGGGGGGGACAATATTGATCTCGGGGTGTCCCCCGGCTATCGATATCGAGGGGACTTATGAGCGAGGCCCGAGAATTGGCCCCATGGGACCCAGAGTTTGGTCTCAGGGGCCGAGCTTGGGCTCAGGGTCCCCGAGCATTGGTATCGAGGGGCTCCAGAGTACCGAGCATTAGTCTCGGGGGGCCTCCGAAAGTTGATCTGGTGCCCCCCCAAACAACGGTGTCGAGTTACTCCTGAGAAAAGCGCAAGCATAGGCCTAAGGGTGCCCCCGAACCTAATCTAATTGGAACCCCGAGCTTGGTCTTAGGAGCCCCGCGCATCAGTATCCAGGGGCTCCGGAGTATTGGTATCGGGGGGAAGCAATGATTTCAGGGGCCTCCAAGTGCTGATCTCGGCCGGCCCCCGAATGTGTGGATGCAGTGGCGTAGCCAAGGGGTTCTAGGAGTCCGAGGACCCCTTTGGGCCAATCTAAACCACTGCAAAGCATTCTCTGATCACGGGGCCCCCAGAATCAGTCTCAGAAGCCCCTGAAGATTCGTTCTCAGGGCGTCCCGAGTCGGCCTCAGGGCCCCGCCCTGAGGGTCAGTCTCAAGACCCCCAAAAGTAGATTTCAGGGGGTCCCTGAGAGTTAGTCTCAGGGGATCCCGAAAGTCGGTCTCAGGGGCCCCGAGAGTCGGTCTCAGGGGGCCGAGCTCGTCCCAGGGTCCCCCAGAGAGTGGTTCTCAGGACCCCGCGACAGACTATTTCAGGGGGCTCCATGAGAGTCAGTCTCAGAGAACCCCAAGGGTCGGTCAAGGGGACCCTGAGAGTCAGTCTTAGAGGACCCCCGATATTCGGTCCCATAGTCTTACGGGCGTCTCTCTCAGGAGTCAATATTTACTTTCAGGTGGCCCCGAGAGTTAATCTAGGGGTCCGAGAGCTAGTCTCATTTGATCCGCAGAGTGCTGATCTCAGGAGGCCCCTGAGGGGTAATCTTGGGAACCCTCGAGATTTAGCCTGAGGCTGTGCCCCCCCCTAGTTGTTGCATAAGAGGCCCCGAGAGTCAATCTCAGGGAGAACCTAAAGTTAGTCTCAGAGTGCTCCCGGGCATAGGCGTAGGAACCGGGGGGCCAGGGGCACTGGCCCCCACTTTTCAGTGATGGGCCCCCGCAACGGAGATAAGAATATCAAGAACTGTAATATTAAGCAAGAAACTCTAACTATAGCTTGCCCGGAACTCCGTTAAACTTACCTGTACCCCTAAACTAAGTTGAGGTCCTATGAGTCGATTTTAAGGTCCCCTGAGCTTCTGGGGGCCCCTGAACTGGTCTCTGATGCCATACGAGCTAATCTGGGCCCCTTGAGCTGAACTGAGCGCCCCTGAGGTGGTTTGGGCAGCATGAACTGTTCTAGGATGCCTAAACTGAGCTAGGAGCCGTGACCTTGAACAGGGCCCTGTGAGTTGGCCAGGCCCTATATCCACCGACCTGGGGGGCCCCTGAGCTGAGCTGGGACCGTAAAGTTAATATTGTCCCTTGTGCTAATCTGGATCCCCTGTGATGCACAGAAGACCCTAAACTTATCTGAGGCCCCTGCACAGTAATAGGGCCCCTGCCTTGAAATTGGGTTGTAAGCTTTAATTGAAACCCTGAACTGTTCTGAAACCCCATATATGCCGACAAGGGGCCCCTGGATGATCCGGGCCCTTACGCTTATCTGGCCATCAGAGCTAATAATGGCCTCTGTATTGAACTGAGAGCCCCTGAGATGGTCTGGGACCCCTATAAGGCTTTACAGCCACTGACCACTGAGCTTGAATGGGCCCCTTGAGATGTTCTGACAGTGGCGTAGCCAGGGGAGGGGGTCCCTGGGGTCCGCGGACCCCCTTGGGCTGACCTTATGCACTAAAAACACGACCATTGATCTCAGGGGCCCCTGAGCTTGGTCTCGGGGGCCCTCCCGAGCTTGGTTTCAGGGCCCCCAAGCTTGGTCTCAGGGGCCGAGCTTGGTCTCAGGGCCCCGAGCTTAGTCTCAGGGGACCCCCAAGCTTGGTCTCAGGGGTGCCCCCAAGATTGGTCTCAGGCCCCCTCTCCCCGAGCTTAGTGTCAGGGGCCCTCGAGCTTGGTCTCAGGGGGCATCCGAGGGTATCTGATGCATAAGGCTGACCGTATGCACTGGAAAACACCAGCATTGGTCTCGGGGCCCCTGATCTTGGTCTCAGGGGCTCCCGAGCTTGGTCTCAGGGGACCCCGATCATCGGTATCGAGGGCTCTGGAATACCGAACATTGATCTCGGGGGCCCCTGAGCTTGGTCTCACGGGCTTTCCGAGCTTGGTCTCAGGGGGCCCCCGATCATCGGTATCGAGGGCTCTGGAATACCGAACATTGATCTCGGGGGCCCCTGAGCTTGGTCTCAGGGGCCCCCGAACTTGGTCTCAGGGGACAACCGAGCTTGGTCTCATGGACCTTTCGATGTTTGGTCTCATGGGCCTTTCGATCTTGGTCTCACGGGGTCTCGAGCTTGGTCTCAGGGAACTCCCGAGCTTGGTGTCAGGGGGTCATGGACGCAGAGTTTGGTCTCAGGGGCCCCCAAGCCTGGGTTCAGGACCCCGAGTATCGGCATTGAGGGACTCCAGAGTACCGAGCATTAGTCTCGGGGGCTCGAAATATTGATCTTGAGGGCCCCGGAACATCGGTGTCAAGTTACTCCCGAGAAAGCGCAAGCATGGGTCTAAGGGTGCCCCTGAGCCTGGTCTAAGTGGGACCCCGAGCTTGGTCTTAGAAGCCCCGGGCATTAGTATCAAGGGGCTCCGGAGTATTGGTCTGGGGAGAAATTATTTTAGGGGCCTCCAAATAGTGATTTCGGAGGGCCCCCGAAAGTGTGGATGCAGTGGTGTAGCCAAGGGGGCCCTAGGCGTCCGCAGACCCCCTTGGGCCAATCTGAACCACTGCAAAGAATAATCTGATCACGGGGCCCCCAGAGTCAGTCTCAGGGGCCCCTGAAGATTGTTCTCAGGGCGTCCCGAGTCGGCCTCAAGGCCCCCGCCCTGAGAGTCACTCTCAAGGCCCCCAAAAGCAGATTTCAGGGGGCCCCCAGAGGGTTGGTCTCAGGGCCCCAAAAGTCGGTATCAGGGGCCCCGGGAGTCTGTCTCAGGGGAGGTGGGGGGGCCGAGCTAATCTCAGGGGCCCCAGAGAGTGGTTCTCAGGGCCTCGCAAAGTCTATTTCAGGGGCCTCCGAGAGTCAGTCTCAGGAACGCCAAAGACTCAGTCTCAGAGGTGATTCCACCCCCCCGGGGTGTTTGTCTCAGGGGCGCCCTAGAGTAAGTCTAAGAGGGCTGTTGGAAGTCATTCCCAGTCCCCCTCTCCCACCCCAAAAACATCCTCAGGGGACCCCATGAGCTAATCTGGATAGTCAGTCTCAGCCCCTCCCCTCCAGAGTAAATCTGGGGGGCCCAATAATTAGTCTCAGAGGTGCTGCCGAATAACTAATCTCAGGAGCCCCGAGAGATTCTCAGGGGCCCCCAGTTTTGATCAAGAGGCGCCGTGAATCGGTCTCAGAGACCCCCTGAGATCTAATCAGGAGAGCGGCCGAAAATTAGCTTTGTGAGTGCCGCCAAGTGTTGGTCTTAGGTGGCCCCAGAGCTCGAATAAAAATTTTCAAAATCATATGCCTAGGAAAAATGTATCTACCCCTATTGCGTAATAAAAAAGGACAAATCGAAACATGTCGATCAGGCACCATTATCGAAGGAAAGGCAAAAATTAATATAATTTTACCATAAGAGCAAATCGAACAGGAATTTGGCACTTTAGTCAATTTTTTAATCTATTAGCTTAACACCAATAACTACATTCCTAAATATTCTGAAATAAACAACCTTCAAATATTTTCGTAGGAAACCAGATAAACAAGGGTAATGACAGAAATCGATGACCATAATCCTCAAAGGAAAAAATAGGTATTGAAGGTTGAAAATAACAATGACAGAGAGATCCAAGGCGATAGATATCTCAGGCGCCTTTTGTCTTGGTAATTTGCTCGTTTACAAGATAGCGAGGGTAAGAAAGTAACTGGATCTCAACAGGATCTGTCGACGGAATAGAGGTTATGTAACGTTCGGGACACACTATCATGTCCTTTGTATTTTTTAGTTTTTTCCGTTTCTTTTGAAATTTCCCGATTAAAGAGTTCATGGATTCGACACCGGGAAATAATTGCTAATCATTTCCCGTAGAAGATAATTTCTACGTACTCAAAACGACTGACCTTCAATAACTTCATGTCTGATTACCAGAGTGAATTGAGGTAGACTCGGGTGTAACATCATGCGCGCATCAACATTGAACTTCCCGAAAGATGGCACAAAGCTGTTATTATAGCCACGCTACCATATAAGGTATGGGCCATCCTTAATATTTGGTGACCTTAGTTTACCAACATTTTGTCGGATCGAAAAAAATCAAGCTATAAACAAAATAAGAATAAATGCTTAAAAAGGCACAACAAAATTTCCTTTGTGTGAATGTTAAAATACTATACAAAACATATAGAAGATGGGCCCCGGTTACTAAGGGGACCCCGGTCTGGGGCCCTCGACGGTAGTCGGACCCCTCCTTGGCCGAATCCTGGCTACGCCACTGTGTTCTGAGACTCTATATCAAACACCCTGGGACACCCTAAGCCTAGCTGGGGCCCTGAGCTAATCTGGGTACCCCTGTGCTTAACTGGGACCCCTGATCTGGTATCGGGGCCCTGAACTCTTCTAAGGCCCCTGGGCTAAGCTGGGGGCCGTGAGCTTGAATGGAGCCCCTGAGCTGGTATGAGAGGGGAGCCTATATACGCCGATCTGGGCCCCTGAGCTGAGCTGGCCTGTGCTGAACAAGAGCCCTGAGCTGGTCTGGGGCCCCTGAACTGTTCTAGCGTCATTGAGCTAAGCTGGGATCCGTGAGCTTGAACAAGCCCCTTGAGCTGTTTTGAGACCCTACCTAAGTCGACCTGGGGACCCCCGAGCTGAACCGGGCCCCTAAGCTAATCTGGCACCCTGTGCGAATCTGGGGCTCCACTGTGATGAGCTTCTAGGGGTCCTGTGCTTATGTAGGGTCCCTTGATAAGCTGGTCCCGAGGCTAATGCACTGGTCTGGGCCCTTGAGCTGACTGATCTAGGTTCCTGAGCCATGGTCTGGACCTTGGGGCCCTCCGAGATAATTTGGCGGCCCATGGGCGGCATAGGCATAGGAACCGGGGGTCAGGGGATACTGCCCCCTTTTGAGGTGGGCCCCGCAACGTATATGCAAATATCAGCAAGTACGCTGCCTGCAAGCCCCTGGAGGAGGAGCGCTCGTGAAAAAACCAAGGCACCTACTACCCGGGTGTTTCCAAATGAGTCCCGAGAACTGGTCCCAATCAAATTCCATCCCATATCAATCCCAACACAAAGCATGAATCGGATACGGACCCCGCATCAAATGCCGAGCAACGGTCGTCCCTGAGCCATTGAAAGGCGTGACGTCCTTCGATGCCAGGGTTATATGGCGTCGCCAACTCTTTCCCTGTTGGGAGGGGTTTCTTGGGAGTCAAATTGCTCCTTGCACAAGGAATCTGCCGTGCCTTAAACCCGGGTTGGTCGCGTGGAAAGCAAGGCTGCTAACCACTATATCACCACGCCCACACCACCACAGCATCACAAAGCTGGCCATCAAGTACCTACATTGCACTTGCGGTCATGCTGGAGCTCTGCATTCTAGGCATCGAAATATAGCTAGACGTATTTATTGTGATCAGTCCTTACCTAAATCAATCTCTAATGATGGAAAGAAGGGATCCGTAACAGCCTAAATAAATGTTCCCATTTTTGTCATTAAATAAGCAAAATGTTGATTAGGCATAGCAAAGTGAGGCTGTTTGGTATCAAAGCATTGTCTGTAGCTTTCTAAACAGTTTTTAATTTTGTAAATGTGATAAAAGGGCCTAAACATCTGTAAATATAAGAAACGCACTCGTGGTAAAAAAACGATTGAAATCCTCCAAAAGAGCTTAAAATTTATTTCGTATTTGAACAGGGTCTAGGTAAAAAAACCAAAAAATGTTTTTTTGCGTTTTACTATGATTTATTAGATCATAATAGGTACAAATCAAAATCATAGGGCAAAATTGAATTCCTCAATTTTCCATACGTTGGCACCCTAGTGTGCATGCGTGCCTTATTGACACCAAACGAGATAACTAATTTTTTTTTATAATTATGGGCCCCCATGGACTGGGGCCCCCCTTGAGGTGGGCCCCCTCTAGGGTTGGCCCCCACTTTTCAAACCGTTCCTACGCCCCTGCTCCCGGGAGCTAGTCTCCGGTTCGTCCAAGAGCTAATTTTGGGGCTTTGAGAGTAATTCCCAGAGGTGCTCCCGAATTTTGGTCTCACGGCTCCGAGTTAGCCTTAGACCTCTGAGGTCTAATCTGGGCTTCCGAGAGGCAGTCTCGGGAGTGCCGTGCCAAATACTCAGTTTCAGGGGTGCTTCCACGCCTCCCTCCTCGAGTGTTAGTCTCAGGGGGCGACCCAGGGTTAGTCTCAGAGGGCTGTCGGAAGTCATTCCCAGCCCCCCGCCTCACCCCAGAGACAGCCTCAGAGGATCCCCAAGAGCTAATCGGGATGGCCCCGAGAGTCAGTCTCAGCCCCCTCCCCCAGAGCAAATCTGGGGGGCCCGATAAATAGGCCCAGAGGTGCTGCCGATAACTAATCTAGGGAGCCCCGAAAGATTCTCAGGAGTCCACAATTTGGGTCAAGAGGCGCCGTGAATCAGTATCAGAGACTCCCTGAGATCTAATCGGGAGAGGGGCCGGAAATTAACCTTGTGAGTAGCGCCAAGTGTTGGTCTTAGGCGGCCCCAGAGCTAGTCTCAGGTCCCCAAAGAACTGATCTCGGAAGCCCGAGTTATTTTCAGGGGACCTTTCAGTTCTAGTGTAAGGAGGGCCGGAGAGCTAATCTCAGAGATCCGACAATTAGTCTCACGAGGTCTCCAGGAGTTAGTCTCAGGGGTCCTCAGAAGCTGCCCTCAAGTGTCCCCAAAAGCTAGTCTCAGCGAGCATTCCTCTCCTTCCTCCCCCTCCCCTCAAAGTTATCCTCAGGGCCCCACGAGAGTAAGTTCCAGGGAGTCCCAGTAGGTAGTCTCATGGTACCCCCAAATGCTGGTTTTTGGGGACGTAAGTACTGATTTGCGGAAAAAGTGTTGTTTTCGGGGGTCCCAGATACTGGTTTCGGCGCCGTGTCAAGTGCTAGGCCCCTGGAGATCTCTGCTCGACCCAGGAGTCAGGGGGCGGGGGCGGTGGGTGATGGTCCTGGATGGCTTAACACTGGCATAGCAATACAAGCCCTGTACAAAGCCTATCAGAGACCTAAAGTCCAAGGAAGTACTCACCTCCCCAAGCCCCCCGGGATCTCCAACCAATGGCTGGGGAGGAGTAAGTGAGCGGTTTCATCAGTAGGACTGTCTATGGAATAGGTTTTATATAGCATCTGGGGCACACTCATATATCCTTTTTATTGAGCGTTCTTTTTCCTTTCCGTTTCTTTTAGATTTTAGAATACAATCCAGAGATATCGCTTGAGATCCTAGGCTCAAAGAAGATTTCGAAAATCATATGCATCGGAAAAGTTTATATATTCCCATTGCGTACCAAAAAGACAAATTAAAACATATCGATCAGGCACCATTACTGAAGGAAAGGCAAAAATTAATCTAATTTTAGCATCCATAATAGCAAATCGAACAGGGAATTTGGAACTTCAGCTGGTTTTCAATCTATTAGCTTAGTCCCAATAACTACCGTCCTAAATATTCTGAAATAAACAACTTTCAAATATTTTCGTAGGAAACCAGAAAAACAAGGAAAATGACACACAAAAATGATGTCTTGGAGAGCTATTTTGAGCATGATGATAAATATGTAAATGAGGAATAACAGTGAATGATTCGCTGTCGTGATCATGCCCCATGGGCGAAATATATTGACTGTTAATTTTCGAACAAGTTTTATATAATATGAGCATCAGGCTGTTATTCCTCATTTACATATAAAATGACACACATTGATGAGCATGATCCCAAAAAGAAAAATAGGTATGCAAGGTTTAAAATAACAATGACAGAAAAATCCAAGGCGATAGTTATCTCTGGGGCCTATTGTTTTAGTAATTTGCTCATTTACAACATAGCAAGGGTAAGAAAGTAACTGTGGTGAATTCATCAGGATCTTTCCGCGGAATAGACGTTATATGACGTCTGGAATACACCACCATCCACCATATCCCTTGTATTTTTATTCATTTTTTCCATTTCTTTGGAAACTTTCTGATTAAAGAGTTCATTAATTCGGCACCCGGAAAAATTTTATCATTTTCCGTAGAAGACCATTTATTCGTACTCAAAACGACTGACCTTCAATGACTTCATAGCTGATTACCAGAGTGAATTGAGGTAAAGTCAGGTTTAACATCATGCACGCAGCAACATTTGATTTCCCGAAATGTGCCACAAAACTGTTATTATAGCCACGCTGTCATATAGGTATGGGCCAGCCTTAATATTTGTTGACCTAAATTTACCAACGGATCGAGAAAAATCAAACTATAAACAAAATAATAACAAACACTTAAAAATGGATAGAAAAATTTCCGTCGTGTAAATGTTATAATGCCAAAATATTATACGACACACATAGGAGATGGGCCCCGACTACTAAGGGGCCCCCTGCCTGGGGGCCCCCCGACGGTAGTCGGACCCCCTTGGCCGAATCCTGGCTACGCCACTGTCCCCTTGTACCTACCTCTGCTTCAAAAGGAACTTTTCAGTCTCTATGCGAAAGCTAAAGCGTTTTCTGGCCCCAAATGCAACCGGAAGACCATCGGTAGAAAAAGGGTAAGCATTGAGCCACCTCTCAAGCAAGAAAATAACCCGTACGTTGTCTTACCCATATCGGTAAGACACAGCGTCACTCATCAGGCGCCGATCCATCAAGATCATATTTGAATCATATCACCAACAAGATCATATTGGAACTCAACTCACCCTATTTTTCAAACGGGCCCATAAGGCAAACACAATTAGGTTCTACCCACTGCAGGTACCTAAGCCATATGATCAAATAGTCTGTGCTCGTTTGCCACGAAAATATGAGCCTTAATACCAATATGGCATACATGCCTGAAGTAACCACATACCTACTTACCTGGACCTGGATTGACCATTCCAAAATGCCTCACTTTTCAACTATTGGAACAGAGAACAATACTTTCCACTCGCAGATCACTTACAAATATTCCAGACAGCTTCCAAGTTCCACGATTTATTAAAATAAGTCACATTTATTTCAACCTACACAGCATGCTTGCCAGGCCACTGTGTATTGCCACGGGTAAACAGAAAGCAAGATGGCGACCGTAACCCGAGCAGGTATTTGAAACCATAGTCAAACGACAATGGCCGAGCAAGGGTGCAACAACGCCCTAGCTTTACCTACCAGCTATTTACTATGCCACTACAACCCCTAGTATTCAGTTAGTGCAGCGCTGGTGCGCAAGCAAGGTATGAACCAGGTATGAACGAGGAGCGCACTATTGTGGCACAAGGCAAGGCTGTCATTCCGTAGTAATTGCATTGCTTTATGCTAGTGACGTAACCAGGGTTGTTTTACTTCGGTAATTGAACTACGGTGCAACTATTGTTCTGCAATGGTAAAACTTGTAGAAACACAATTTTAAGCTTGTACCTTGTAATAAATTCTTTCTGTGCGTACACTGGTTCAGGAACAAGACAACTCAGACCAAATCCGATCCACGGCCAGCATTTCCCCGATAAATCCCAATCAATCCGTCCGCACACCGCGCCTACCAACAAAAATATAATCCGCATCCGAGAAAATATGACTAAATAGACAAAGTTGCTGGTCCAATCCAGATCTAAAACTACCTGACTGATCTGGCTTTTTCATTCCAATCTGATCCATAGATCCGAATGGATTGGATTTCCATTGAAATATCATCTAACCCATGATGTTCTCTGCAGTAGTAGCATGGAATAAAGATACCTGGAACGGAGGCCTCGTTGATTTCTGGGATGCTTTTGTGGGGCTCATTAAAAATAATTGGGTAAATAGCCAAGAACATTAAAATATAGAGGGCAGTAAAATATTCACAAAAAAACAGGCATTTGCGCGTGCCTTACTTCAAGCTTCAAGCTACTTCAAGCTACTGAGGAATTACTTATCCAATATAAACCTAAATAATTGCATAATAGCCATAAAATATGAATGCAAAATCAGCGTGAGCCCGGATTCGAAACCGGAACACTAGGATTGCTAGACAAGCATGCCGCCAACTGCGCTATTGAGCGACGAAATTACCATTATGAAGATGAAACGTTCCACGCGCGGGATTCGAACCCGGGATCTTTCGCTAACCAGACGAGCACTTAACACACTGCGCTATTACGGCGCTGAGCCGCGCTCGCTTAAAACATGCATTAACACGCACATTGACGGGGGGACGGGTACCCGCCCCCCCTCGGGTTTTTCGGAGACAGCAGAAAAACGGCGGCGCGTAGCGCCACCGTACTTGGTATACCTTTTCCCTCATCATTTTTACAACTTCTGTAAAAATTTTAAGGATAGGTCATCTCAGGTCAGGTCACCAGTACAGGTCAAGTGACCCGACCTCAAAAAAAGTTTAAGATAGCATAAGTTGGAGCAGGTTGAACTTATCCAATTGGAACTCATATCACATAATGGGCCCACCGAGATCTCTCTAAAATATGTTCCGGTATTTTTGATAACGATGACCTGAGGTCAGGTACAAAGCATGACCTCTCCATTGGTAATACATGGGAAATATGGTTTTTACTGAATAACTCTGTAACCAATGGTGATAGAGCGTTTATTTTAGTTTCATTAGACTCGCCTTTGCTTTGCGGTCCCAATGATATGCATTTTATATAATTTGACCCTGACCTGACCTCAGGTCAGGTCAAATCTTTGATTTGACCTAGCAAGGTCAAAGCATATATCATTCGATTCGGCTTGCTGCGAGGATTCATAGCGCTCAAGTCGTTTTGCTCTATCTTTACTTGTTCAGATGTAATGGCCGAAAAACGTAATTTACATGTTATCCCTATGACGGCATGTTTTGACCTCTGGTGACCTTAAATGTGACCTGACAAAAATGGTCCAAATATTTTCGATGGAGAAGCGGATGGGCTACCCAACACTGTTTACCGTTTTTCGCTACCTACCGTGGTTCTCGAGATCTTAGGGGGGTGGGTACCCGCCCCCTCGTCAATCCGAAGGTGGCTCAGACCCCCGTCAATGCGCGTGTTAATACAAGTTGAGCTGCAGTATCAGATTCTGATTTCTCCTGCACTTTGTTGTGAGATTTTAGGTATTTCATGCCAGAAATGTATTTTAGCGGACGCAGCACAGATTGGGCTTTCCGAAATGCATGGTCGTTTTCGTGTGCAAGCCACGGTTTATAAGTTATGACTCATCAAAGTCATCGGCCACCACATCTCCCATAGACTTCACATTGGTCCTTACCGAGCTTTACTTACCGAAGGATTTTTTCATGTCCTAGATTGGCACTCAAAAGCGGGGCGGGTTTGCATTGAGGTCTCCATTCCAGATCTCTCCAATCCAATGTTAGTAGCCCGGGGCAACAATACCTGTTTGGCCTGCGCCGACCGACGAAGGCCGGTCTCTAAATGAGTCATAACGGGTTTCGCGATGTTTCCTTTTCTAGCCTTGCAAGGGCTCCTGCTGAATGCAGAGACCGTATCCAGGAGTAGTTTTCCCTGAGAATGTGCATAATTGCACAATGTTGCAGTGCTTCTGTTTGGTGTCTTAGGAAGTCTGAGCTATTGGCGGTTTTCACGAGGCAAATCACTGACCGCAGGGGCGTAGGAACGGTTTGAAAAGTGGGGGCCAACCCCAGAGGGGGCCCACTCAAGGGGGCCCCAGTCCATGGGGGCCCATAATTATAAAAAAATTAGTTATCTCGTTTGGTGTCAATAAGGCACGCATGCACACTAGGGTGCCAACGTATGGAAAATTGAGGAATTCAATTTGCCCTATGATTTTGATTTGTACCTATTATGATCTAATAAATCATAGTAAAACGCAAAAAACATTTTTGGTTTTTTACCTAGACCCTGTTCAAATACGAAATAAATTTTAAGCTCTTTGGAGGATTTCAATCGTTTTTACCACGAGTGCGTTTCTTATATTTACAGATGTTTAGGCCCTTTTATCACATTTACAAAATTAAAAACTGTTTAGAAAGCTACAGACAATGCTTTGATACCAAACAGCCTCACTTTGCTATGCCTAATCAACATTTTGCTTATTTAATGACAAAAATGGGAACATTTATTTAGGCTGTTACGGATCCCTTCTTTCCATCATTAGAGATTGATTTAGGTAAGGACTGATCACAATAAATACGTCTAGCTATATTTCGATGCCTAGAATGCAGAGCTCCAGCATGACCGCAAGTGCAATGTAGGTACTTGATGGCCAGCTTTGTGATGCTGTGGTGGTGTGGGCGTGGTGATATAGTGGTTAGCAGCCTTGCTTTCCACGCGACCAACCCGGGTTTAAGGCACGGCAGATTCCTTGTGCAAGGAGCAATTTGACTCCCAAGAAACCCCTCCCAACAGGGAAAGAGTTGGCGACGCCATATAACCCTGGCATCGAAGGACGTCACGCCTTTCAATGGCTCAGGACGACCGTTGCTCGGCATTTGATGCGGGGTCCGTATCCGATTCATGCTTTGTGTTGGGATTGATATGGGATGGAATTTGATTGGGACCAGTTCTCGGGACTCATTTGGAAACACCCGGGTAGTAGGTGCCTTGGTTTTTCACGAAGCGCTCCTCCTCCAGGGGCTTGCAGGCAGCGTACTTGCGATATTTGCATATACGTTGCGGGGGCCCACCTCAAAAGGGGGCAGTATCCCCTGACCCCCGGTTCCTATGCCTATGCCGCCCATGGGCCGCCAAATTATCTCGGAGGGCCCCAAGGTCCAGACCATGGCTCAGGAACCTAGATCAGTCAGCTCAAGGGCCCAGACCAGTGCATTAGCCCGGGACCAGCTTATCAAGGGACCCTACATAAGCACAGGACCCCTAGAAGCTCACACAGTGGAGCCCCAGATTCGCACAGGGTGCCAGATTAGCTTAGGGGCCCGGTTCAGCTCGGGGTCCCCAGGTCGACTTAGGTAGGGCTCAAAACAGCTCAAGGGGCTTGTTCAAGCTCACGGATCCCAGCTTAGCTCAATGACGCTAGAACAGTTCAGGGCCCCAGACCAGCTCAGGGCTCTTGTTCAGCACAGGCCAGCTCAGCTCAGGGGCCCAGATCGGCGTATATAGGCCCCCTCTCATACCAGCTCAGGGGCTCCATTCGCTCACGGCCCCAGCTTAGCCCAGGGCCTTAGAAGAGTTCAGGCCCCGATACCAGATCAGGGGTCCCAGTTAAGCACAGGGGTACCCAGATTAGCTCAGGGCCCCAGCTAGGCTTAGGGTGTCCCAGGGTGTTTGATATAGAGTCTCAGAACACAGTGGCGTAGCCAGGATTCGGCCAAGGAG
Source organism: Lepas anatifera (assembly GCA_034440635.1). Taxonomy (NCBI): domain Eukaryota; kingdom Metazoa; phylum Arthropoda; class Thecostraca; family Lepadidae; genus Lepas; species Lepas anatifera. The sequence continues at coordinate 2,096,434 of JAOTON010000520.1, read as the reverse complement.
GGGCCGACTACCGTCGAGGGCCCCAGACCGGGGTCCCCTTAGTAACCGGGGCCCATCTTCTATATGTTTTGTATAGTATTTTAACATTCACACAAAGGAAATTTTGTTGTGCCTTTTAAGCATTTATTCTTATTTTGTTTATAGCTTGATTTTTCGATCCGACAAAATGTTGGTAAACTAAGGTCACCAAATATTAAGGATGGCCCATACCTTATATGGTAGCGTGGCTATAATAACAGCTTTGTGCCATCTTTCGGGAAGTTCAATGTTGATGCGCGCAGATGTTACACCCGAGTCTACCTCAATTCACTCTGGTAATCAGACATGAAGTTATTGAAGGTCAGTCGTTTGAGTACGTAGAAATTATCTTCTACGGGAAATGATTAGCAATTATTTCCCGGTGTCGAATCCATGAACTCTTTAATCGGGAAATTTCAAAAGAAACGGAAAAAACTAAAAAATACAAAGGACATGATAGTGTGTCCCGAACGTTACATAACCTCTATTCCGTCGACAGATCCTGTTGAGATCCAGTTACTTTCTTACCCTCGCTATCTTGTAAACGAGCAAATTACCAAGACAAAAGGCGCCTGAGATATCTATCGCCTGGATCTCTCGTCATTGTTATTTTCAACCTTCAATACCTATTTTTCCTTTGAGGATTATGGTCATCGATTTCTGTCATTACCCTTGTTTATCTGGTTTCCTACGAAAATATTTGAAGGTTGTTTATTTCAGAATATTTAGGAATGTAGTTATTGGTGTTAAGCTAATAGATTAAAAATTGACTAAAGTGCCAAATTCCCTGTTCGATTTGCTCTTATGGTAAAATTATATTAATTTTTGCCTTCCTTCGATAATGGTGCCTGATCGACATGTTTCGATTTGTCCTTTTTATTACGCAATAGGGGTAGATACATTTTCCTAGGCATATGATTTTGAAAATTTTTATTCGAGCTCTGGGGCCACCTAAGACCAACACTTGGCGGCACTCACAAAGCTAATTTTCGGCCGCTCTCCGATTAGATCTCAGGGGGTCTCTGAGACCGATTCACGGCGCCTCTGATCAAAACTGGGGGCCCCGAGAATCTCTCGGGGCTCCTGAGATTAGTTATTCGGCAGCACCTCGAGACTAATTATTGGGCCCCCAGATTTACTCTGGAGGAGGGGCTGAGACTGACTATCCAGATTAGCTCATGGGGTCCCCTGAGGATGTTTTTGGGGTGGGAGAGGGGACTGGGAATGACTTCCAACAGCCCTCTAACTTACCTAGGGCGCCCTGAACAAACACCCGGGGGTGGAATCACCTCTGAGACTGAGTCTTTGGCGTTCCTGAGACTGACTCCGAGGCCCCTGAAATAGACTTTGCAGGCCCTGAGAACCACTCTCGGGGCCCCTGAGATTAGCTCGGCCCCCCACCTCCCGAGACAGACTCCCGGGGCCCTGATACCGACTTTGGGCCCCTGAACCAACCCTCTGGGGGCCCCCAAATCTGCTTTGGGGGCCTTGAGAGTGACTCTCAGGGCGGGGGCCTTGAGGCCGACTCGGGACGCCCTGAGAACAACTTCAGGGGCCCCGAGACACCTGGGGGCCCCGTGATCAGATTATTCTTTGCAGTGGTTCAATTGGCCCAAGGGGGTCTGCGGACGCCTAGGGCCCCCTGGCTACACCACTGCATCCACACTTCGGGGGCCCTCCGAAATCACTATTTGGAGGCCCCAAAATAATTTCTCCCCAGACCAATACTCCGGAGCCCCTTGATACTAATGCCCGGGGCTTCTAAGACCAAGCTCGGGGTCCCACTTAGACCAGGCTCAGGGGCACCCTTAGACCCATGCTTGCGCCTTCTCGGGAGTAACTTGACACCGATGTTCCGGGGCCCTCAAGATCAATATTTCGAGCCCCCCGAGACTAATGCTCGGTACTCTGGAGTCCCTCAATGCCGATACTCGGGGTCCTGAACCCAGGCTTGGGGGCCCCTGAGACCAAACTCTGCGTCCATGACCCCTGACACCAAGCTCGGGAGTTCCCGAGACCAAGCTCGAGACCCCGTGAGACCAAGATCGAAAGGCCCATGAACCAAACATCGAAAGGTCCATGAGACCAAGCTCGGTTGTCCCCTGAGACCAAGTTCGGGGGCCCCTGAGACCAAGCTCAGGGGCCCCCGAGATCAATGTTCGGTATTCCAGAGCCCTCGATACCGATGATCGGGGGCCCCCTGAGACCAAGCTCGGAAAGCCCGTGAGACCAAGCTCAGGGGCCCCCGAGATCAATGTTCGGTATTCCAGAGCCCTCGATACCGATGATCGGGGTCCCCTGAGACCAAGCTCGGGAGCCCCGAGACCAAGATCAGGGGCCCCCGAGACCAATCTGGTGTTTTCCAGTGCATACGGTCAGCCTTATGCATCAGATACCCTCGGATGCCCCCGAGACCAAGCTCGAGGGCCCCCGACACTAAGCTCGGGGAGAGGGGGCCTGAGACCAATCTTGGGGCACCCCTGAACCAAGCTTGGGGTCCCCTGAGACCAAGCTCGGGGCCCTGAGACCAAGCTCGGGGCCCGAGACCAAGCTTGGGGCCCTGAAACCAAGCCGGAGCCCCGAGACCAAAATCGAAAGGCCCGTGAGACCAAGATCGAAAGACCCGTGAGACCGAGCTCAGGGAGGGGCCTGAGACCAAGCTCAGGGGCCCTGAGGCCAAGCTCGGGACCCCTGAGACTGAACCCAAGGGTCCCCAAGATCAATATTCGGTATTCTGGAGCCCTCGATACCGATTATCTGGGGCCTCCTGAGACCAAGCTCGGGAGGGCCCCCGAGACCAAGCTCAGGGGCCCCGAGATCAATGGTCGTGTTTTTAGTGCATAAGGTCAGCCCAAGGGGGTCCGCGGACCCCAGGGACCCCTCCCCGGCTACGCCACTGTCAGAACATCTCAAGGGGCCCATTCAAGCTCAGTGGTCAGTGGCTGTAAGCCTATAGGGGGTCCCAGACCATCTCAGGGCTCTCAGTTCAATACAGAGGCCATTATTAGCTCTGATGGCCAGATAAGCGTAAGGGCCCGGATCATCCAGGGCCCCTTGTCGGCATATATGGGGTTTCAGAACAGTTCAGGGTTTCAATTAAAGCTACAACCCAATTTCAAGGCAGGGGCCCTATTACTGGCAGGGGCCTCAGATAAGTTTAGGGTCTTCGGCATCACAGGGGATCCAGATTAGCACAAGGGACAATATTAACTTTACGGTCCCAGCTCAGCTCAGGGCCCCCAGGTCGGTGGATATAGGGCCTGGCCAACTCACAGGGCCCTGTTCAAGGTCACGGCTCCTAGCTCAGTTTAGGCATCCTAGAACAGTTCATGCTGCCCAAACCACCTCAGGGCGCTCAGTTCAGCTCAAGGGGCCCAGATTAGCTCGTATGGCATCAGAGACCAGTTCAGGGGCCCCAGAAGCCAGGGACCTTAAAATCGACTCAAGGACCTCAACTTAGTTTAGGGTACAGGTAAGTTTAACGGAGTTCCGGGGCAAGCTATAGTTAGAGTTTCTGCTTAATATTACAGTTCTTGATATTCTTATCTCCGTTGCGGGGGCCCATCACTGAAAAGTGGGGGCCAGTGGCCCCCGCCCCCCGGTTCCACGCCTATGACTGACCGTACTCCCGCGAGTCAGAAAGCACCGCAGTTACTTTTGTAGGTTTTCGGGGAATGACAGATTTGTACCACATGTTTGGCAGAAATATCATATTTGGATCTTCCTTGATGGTTAGTGATGTGAACCAAGAGGTTTGCATTTAAGATATGACATTTTGAGAGATTCATTATTTTTTATATATTTTGAGAAAAAGCTCAAAGCACAAGCTTCCTTTATGGATGCCTTCCCTCAAACACTTATCCAAGATCTTGATTTACTTTTGAGATCCGCTGAGCCTGGGATGATTCCTCGGGACTTTTCTTTCAAATAATGACTCGCCGGAAAAACCCAGCCCCCTCCAAAGTTAGTTGGCAGCAATATACTGTTACGGCGTACAAATGCGACTGCTCCATAGGGCTTACATGTTAAATTGCTCATTTTCAACCACGTGCTAACCACAGCCTATGGCTGTTGGAAGAAATATAACGTCGTCATTGGAAGGCCTGTTCCCTGCCCTTTCCACTCTCAATTTGGTATTTTTACGTCAGATGTACAGAAATGCCTAAAAAAATCGATTTCCGAGAACCATGCAAATGTAAGCCGCAAATTTCCCGGGGTACACCCCGTACGCCGGCGGTCGCGTAGCGCAGCGGTTAGAGCGATGGTCTAGAAATCAGACGATGGTAAGTTCGAATCCCAGTCTCAGCTTCGGCTTTTAACCACTGGGGTAGAGCACTGCGAGTGATATGGTTGTTTTTTTACTCAATCAAGGGAGTGCTTAGAACTCTTCGTGAGCATTCAGATGTTTCACTACATGACCAAAGATAGAGCTGCCACTTTGTTACCCACTTGCCAAGTTGGGAGAAGCGGACAATATGGAATACCAACGGGGCAAAGCAGGGAATGTCAGTAGTCATCTAATAATAATAACAATTGTCCGGCTTAATGACACACCAACCGCCAATAGAGGAGGCAGCATGGTTCCCTGTTTCGTTTTGGGTTAAGTTCACTTTCTGACCCAACCCTGCTGATTTGTTGTATCATTTGGGGCACCTGGACAATATGTTGGCTGTTAGCGAAACCGTTTCAAACAACACCGACTAATATAACAATGATAATACAACGTCATAGGCGGATCCAGGGGGCGGGCAAGGAGGGCACGTTTTCTCCCCCATGATCAACCCTCGGCACCCCCTGAAATGATCACGGCGCCCCCTGAAATGTCGCTTCCCACCCCTTCCCCTCCCCCAGGAAGCGAAAATCGGCACCCACCGATAGGATTTTGCTCCCATCTGATAGGTTTTGCCCGTCAAAAGTGGCGACCCCGGACCAGATGGCGCCCCCTCTCGGGAATGTGCCCCCCCGATCGGCAATCCTAGATCTACCTATGTAAAGCGTCACCAGGGAAAGGGGGAATTTCTGAAATTGTCACTGGTCAAATACCAATGGATAAAAAAGGCATCTCTGACCAAACTATTTTCTTAAATATAATAAACGCACGGATGAACTCTGGAAATTTTAGGACCAATACCTGTCCTCAATTTACCGTGACTACGTAAAACTGCGTATATAGTGATAATCTGCATTTTTTACCCGCGGTACTTTTTTGGATTTCCACGTTTGCGGGGAAAACATGATTTTTAGATGCCTCAAAAAAGCTTTAATATGTTTTCATAAAGATGACACGGAAATTGTTCTATGTAGTATGGCGATAATTTCGCTTTTTCTCGAAGCGGCAAGAGACTCGACAAGAAAGGGAAGCAAACTTAGTCTTAAACCAACATCCAATCATCAAATTCGAAATATACTTGACAAAAATCTGAAGGACATTGGACAAACTCCCTGCATCCACCTGAGGCTCTGGACCAACCCTCCCTGGATCCGCCTACGTCAACCAGAATGCAAAAGTTCAGGCACCTGCGATTTTTTCACGCTGCAAACATCCGCATTCAAAAGATACCATCTGAATGCAATATCTACTGATCACTCATAGATAGCTTCCGTGCAGTGGTGGATACGGGGCCCCCATGTTTAAGTGCCAATAGCTAATGCATAGGCGGAGACTGATAATAATTTGAGTTTTAGGGCACTTCAGCTGGAGAGGCTATATGTAACGCATATAGTCTGTAACGCATTACATCATTCCGTCATTCCAAGGGTGGTTTTATTAGCTAGACTGGCATATACAGAGAGTGCATAGACGGAGACTGACCTGAGGCGTTGGTGGGTGGTGGTCGAGTCCACTAGCCCCTCCCCACCTCAAAATGAAGTCCTGGATCCACCACTGATTCCACGCAAGTGTATTGCCAAATGTCACAATGCGGTCTTCCTAGCATACACAATAATTATCCAAATATCTTCAATATTTGATTAACCACCCCACAACGCCGCCAACTGCTCCAGTAACGACTATAACAACTTCCTCACACTCGTAAACAATAATCATAAAGTGAACAAACGAAATACGGCTCAAATACCAAACTAAATAGTTTTTCACTTTCTTGCTTTTCAACTACATTTTATCGTTTCATGAGGACATTTTTTCTTTTTTAATGACGTTTTTCGTTTTCTCATTTTGCGTAGTGTAGCATGCCCAATACATTTCAATGGCGCAAACTTGTTTGCAGTGACTAAAAAATGAAAACAACTCATTAAAAAGTGTGCAGTGTAGTCAGTACTTGAAACTCTAAAAGGAAAAAGAAAAACCCCAGACCAGGATCAAAAGCTAAAACCCACCCAGTACACTGCCAGAGACACTGCTAAAATGAGAAAAAAAGAGCGCGAAGGGACAGTGCTTTTGCCACGACAGTGCTGTGCAGACAGTGCTGTACTTTTGCCACGGAAAATCGGTGCAAAAGCACAGATGAGACGTGGCATGGTCTGTGCATAAACTAAAACTGTGTGTGTGAGTGTGTGTGTGAACTAAAACTCTAGACCAAAGCTAAAAATGTCTAAATGTCTATATCAAAGCTACAATGAGGGAAACAAAAAGGCTAAGCACAGTGCGGATAAGGATAACAATTAGCTAAAAAAATCAGGAAAGGGTAAAACTCAACGTTTCGGTCCAAGAAAATATTCAGAGGAACTATACCTGCATGCAACTATATGCATCTAGACAAAACTGCATGCATCTCTCTTGCAATGCAGCTAAAAATGTGCACACACAATCCCAACTTGGCAAGACTAATCAGCTTGGGGAATTGCACTTATATTGAATCCCACTATGTCCAAATGGGATACCAGTTCTGGTTCAGTACCCACAGACAAAATAGTCAAATTTTCTGTCAGGAGTCATGCTATTCTGCCAACTTTTGCAGCTCATTATAAACATATCAAATTTAGTACCTAGTCCTACCTAACTGTTTTTTCTCATCTATTTTTTACAACTAATTTGTAACTTAAAGGCTCAGTTTCCATGGGCTAGAGGCGATTCAGATAGACCTGAGAATCAGGATACAGCAATCACGGTTTCGACGGCACTTTGGCTGGATACAAAAGGGTCTGTAACCAATAGAACACTTCAATCTTGAATTTGTCAAAATTTCTGGTACACCATTCAAGTTTTCTTTCACTCTCCCTTCACATATGTTTAAAGTTTTGTTTAAGGGTTAACTGTTCTGTTGATTAATTTTGTTAATGATGTTTTTCTGAAGTGTTGATACAATTTTGTTTTTTTAGTTTTTTCTAATAAAAAAGAAAGTTATACCCTCTCCAGTCTACTCTCCTTTATCTCTGCACTGTAAGGGAAATCTTTACCATCACAATGCCAAATCCTGCCAGATCTTGTTGGATGTGGATTTACAAGAATTGGATTGAAAATGGTTACCATTGCCAAAAGCTCTAATCATATTGATTGCATCCGAAAACTATGTGTGGCCACGCTCGACTATGAATGGAAACTGGGACTATTTCTTACACCTATAAAAAACAAGTACTGCAGCTCAATAACCTACAAAGTCACTCTTAGAAGTTAAGCAATCTTGACAGCTGGAAATAGCTCACTGCTCGTACCCAAGACACATCACATGTGGAAGTTTTCACAAGTTAGCGTCTCAAGAAATCACACTTAATAAGGTTTTGGATCACGGCTGCAACAGGACCAGAAAAATACCATTTTCTTTTCCACTTCAGAAAGATTTTTTGGATTACTCAATCCTGCCCTGATATCAGAGTCCACATGCCAAACATCTAGGAGAACACCAAACACAAGGAATGTGTTCCAGCATAGACTACAGTTGATGCTGCAGCCGCTCAACAAAAAAACATAAACACTACTGAAACCTTGCACAGGTTTAACTGATTTCATCTCACTTCATCTCTATTTTGGTTTACAGAGTGCAATATAGCTGTTGCTAGTCTTCAAAATAAAGCAAACCAGGCAATCAGAGTTGTTAGGTAACCAAAATTAGTGAGTGTGGAGTCAGAATACAAACTTACCTGCCTAGGTTGAACTTTTGACCAAGAACTCAGGAGGGAAGGAAGGCTTCTCCACAAATTGGACTCCAATCACTTGTTTTAACAAGCTGCAAGAACTCACTCTATTTAGTGAGTTCCTTTTTTGGCACACAAATATGGCCCAACACGCAATATTTTGACTCTTGAGGAACAAAAATACCTTTTCCTTAAAAAAGATAAAAGAGTAGGGTTCAAACTGACTGCAATCAATCTCGGTAAGTTTTCGTAACTTAATTCACATCTGCTGCAAACCAAACTGTCTAATAAATAGCTTTGCAACATACAAAATGCGTCCGATACCTAATTGTTTTCAATTTCTATTATTGAAAACTGAGTGAACAAAAAGCGCAGAGTTTGCCGCTATTTTGGAGCGCCCATATTTAGTCTTAGTTTGGAAGAAATTTGGAAGAATCTACCAGTTCTCCTAAATGATGGAGACAAAAATACATTTAATTTTCTTTTTTGAGCTTTTAGCTGCTGTTTTTATCATGTTCAAGCCATTTCTTAGTTTTGAAGACAAAATTGTGGCAATGCAACGATATTTTTGCATATTTGATCTGCTTATCTAGCGGCTTGCACTACTAAACTTTGGTGTACCCGTCCTCTATTACCCTGGGAAAAACCCACTGCACATACTGGCTTAGGCAGCCCATTTCAGGTTGATTAAGACCAATCCGGGAACTGGTCATACAGTGTACCCCACATTTAACTCCCGGATCCATATCACACCTCTAGGTCCCGAATCCATATCATACCTCTAGCTCCTGGGCCCATATCATCCCTCTAGCTCCCGAATCCATATCACTCCACTAGCTCCCGGATCCATATCACAGCTCTTACTGCCGGACCCATATCACGTTGCCTTAGTATTTATCATCTCCATAAAAAATCGTCCGCTAACTGGCGTGCAGCCGTAATCAATTTTAAGCCCTCGTATGCCGTAATCAATCACAAGTATTTCCCGCCATTTGCTCGTGCTCTTTCCCCGCTGTGCGCTCGGGGAGGGCAGCCTCTCTCGAAGGGTGTGCCCACGCATCAAGCATGACCTTGAAGCTGCCGCGTAGCACCCGGCCAGAGATGCTAGTTCAGTGGTTTATTTGCTTATTATCTGATGCTGCGGGAGCTGTAGATTCGCATTTTTACATCCGGAAATATCTCCTGGAGAAGTGGTTTTACGGCGAGACAATAGGATGAACATAATTTCAGCTTATTAGCGATTGTACAGTCTAAGTCAGTGTTTTTTATCACTCAATCTCCCTGAAACTCGTGACACTTCTAACGAGATGAATGACTCGAGCAAAACTGGGAAAACATGGCGTGGAGATCTCAGAATATTTGAAAAATCAACAGTTCATAAGCCATCAATCCAAGTACCAGATCGTACTCGGCATTCTGATCGATAAGCTGTGTCCAGCTTCTCTCCCGGCGTCAACTCGTGAAACCTGTATCCAGCCACTCACCATCCGGGAATTGGTCCAGATACGCTTCATGAACCACAGCGTGGTAAGCTTTCCCAGAATGAACTGCGCCTTCGGCGGTCAGTGCGGCCATGGCTTTGGTTTTGCGCTGGGCCGTGGCTTTGGTAGGAGACCACAATTTCGCGGTGTGGCGAGCCAGGGCGTTTGAACCGTGAGCAGCGGGCACGAGGGGCCGCGATTACTTCCTGGACCACAGTCTGATGCGTACAGTCTGGTGAATGGGGCTTGCTGATGGTTTTAGTAGAGGATTATATTTACAAACTTCTATAAAGTTATATAAAGTATCATATTTTTTCACTGATTCCCAGCATTTTGTGGCCATGGTCTCCATCGGTTTATGCCCCTGCACGATAATGACGAGGATGCTTACCCACGTTCTCAAATCAGGCTACTAGACCGATCAAAATCTGGAAGAAAAACTGAAAGCTCCGCGTCGCGAGGGCTGCATGATAAATCACGACAAGCCAGCGTGAGTTGGCTGATCGTCCTCAGCAATAGGCAGCAGAAAGATCAGTGTTTCCATGTCATGTTTTATATAAATGACGAAGAGTCATGGGCGTCCAAAGCGGAGGGACGCGTCCCTCAACTGTGGTGTCGAGGGGGTGTCCACTTACGATTTTGGCACTCGGCCGATTTTTAAGCCTCTTGTTCCAATTGTCAGCATGGCTATACTCAAATATTCCAAAATTGATTTCAAATTAGCTATCTCAAACCTCCTTCTGGGACTGTTTTTAAATGTTTTCTTCGTCTCCCATCCCCTCCTGATCGTCCCCAGATATGAGCTCGCCTCTTGCAAAAAAACTGCGACGTCACACACTGGCAGAGCCATTAACCCCAGAACAAACACTGATCGGCCAGTATTTCAATTTCAGTAAGCCTTTTATCATCACAGCCCTTCCAGGCGTGACCAGAACCTCCAGCACTTCCAGGCACGGGAAACTCCCAGCCGCTGGTGGTGATGACGTTGATTGCCAGGTCCAGAGAGCCAAGGCCATGGGAGTACTCGGCTGCAGTGGAGCCACTTCCTTGGACTCTGGGTGGTCGATGCACCGGCCACCACAGCAGGAAGACGGCAGGTGTTGGGCTACCGGTAGGAGGTGAGGATGAGATAGAAGGACTGTGTTTCAGAAGTGTAAATTTTTGTGTTAAGCGGTACTCTGAAATTATTTGTGGTCCTTTAGTATTATCTCTGGTTAATTAATTAACCTCTGCTTAATTATCTTCGGTATTATCTCTGTTCTTTTGGTATAATCTCCGTTTAAAACGGATTAGTTTGGCGGTGTGGCCTATACGCACCCAGACTGAGATAGCAATAATAACGTGCGTTCCTACACCGGGAGGTGACCATTCATGTGCAATCTGGCACGATGGAGAGCATCCTTAAAAACCCACGCCAATATTCTCTGTAGTTGGGACAAATGTGCCCGTTCAGAGTGGCCAGAATAAACATTAATAAATATGTCATTAGAAATGTATATTTTCTTCTCTGATGGGAAGCCTTTTTTAGCTCCACTGACATGACTTTCTCAGGGGGCCGTAAGTTTAACCCACGATGTATGTACATTTACGTTGCCTGTCTCAGGGTTTCATTGTAGCTTCAGTCTAAAGAAATTCTCCCACCTCCCAGTATTCTATAGCCCCAGGAGTTCATGCCTCCATACTTTTAGACAAGAAAATATTCATCGCAACCGGAATCCGTTTAGGAGTCAGTGACATTATTTTGAGGTTTTTGCTGATTAGTAGGTTTCGTTAGGCACGGGTTGGAATGAGCAATTTTTCTACAAAAAGTATAACAGGGAAAAACGGAATGAGAGAGGATGAGGCCAGTTATTGGATGTATTGTCTCATGCAAAATGCGAACGGGACATACTTAATTGAGACAGAATAGCATGGATGTGAAACAGCGTCCCGTCTGGGCTCTGGTGTTAAGCCCTGCCTCCCGTCTGGGCTCTGGTGTTAAGCCCTGCCTCCCGTCTGGGCTCTGGTGTTAAGCCCTGCCTAGACCCCAGTGCAACACTGACTCGGATGAGAAAATGATTCACCTCTTCATGATAGCAGTTTGCGGTGAAGGCCAACCCTGTGTCAAAGGTGAAGGCCTCACCTTCAATGAAGATAACTGTGAGCATCATGACTAAAGCATGCCCGAACCCGAAAGTAATCTAAGGTGATCTAAGGGCTGCGGTCAGAGGGAAGGACCTGATATGAATCATAGGCTATTTTCTATGTCCTGGATATTCTAGAATGATTTGATTTTTGACTGGGGAAATCTAGATGGTATATTTATATCCAACATGTGATAAGGGTTCACCTATTTATGTATTGCAGCCCTGTATGGAATTATGAATATATATGTGGACTGTATGTGTTTTAGCATATGTCTCGAAAACTATGTTTAGTCTACTGCTGGAGACAGCGTCCCGCAGATGCCCAGCCTCAGACATACAATATAATCAACTGTATATGCCATTTTTTACTGACTCTGATCTCTCAACGTGACCACATTTCAAACACAACTAACAATCATCACCATTGGAGCACATCTGACCTTACCCCTGCTGACCTTAACTCGGCCCAGAGGCGTTCCCAGGGGTAGGGCATTGGCGGATGCCTTCACTTGGGCCAATATGTTTTACACTTTGCTGTAGAGCCTGTTCATCATTAACTTTGTATTGCTATGCTGCCCCCCCTTGGCGGTATTCTGGCTTCGCCACTGCCCGCGTCGAAGCTTCCTGTTCTAGACTGACCTCTGTGAACCCGTATCATGGTCAAGCTGTCATCGTATAAGGAGAACGCTGCGCAGGTCATGGGAGAGGTCACAGGGAGAGGTCAAACGGCAGCAGCCGCTGGGCAGCGCTACTCTGAGTGGTCCCGGGAGGGGTGAGGGACAGGTGGGTTGTACGGGGGGAGGGGGAGAGGGAGTGTCATGCAGAGGCCACTGTTGGAATCTTAGGCGGTGCTAACAATGATCGCGTTTTGGTTTGGATCGGCAGGTGGTAGGAGACAAGCTATAGACACAGATAATGCGGACAGGGCTGATCCAGGCAAGTGGTGGGGGAAGACGGGCAACGGGTCCCAAAATCTAGAAAACATATGTTTTTTAAGAAAATCGAAAAAATTGAGAGGTTTGGGAGAAAATGATTTCCCCCACCGCCACCCAGATCCACTCCTAAATGTGAAACGTAACACTCGATTTTTCTAATAGAATTCGAGCAGCATTCGTTTTTCAACACGCTATTTTAGATTGATTTCTTGGTTGGATGTCTGCATAAAATTGTCATTCTTAGCACAGTAAATATTGTTTAGGCCAAAACACATATACTTCCTCTTCTGCTGACTATCGCTGACTGTTTCAGAAGCTACAAATACGTGCATCGGGAAGACAAAACATAAGCCAGGTAAACAGGGTCTTCAGCATGTTCTATAGTGATAAACTGGCTGTTGAGCATCCGATATGTGCCTACCGTCGGAAGCCGCAGCACTTTTTTCACAGGCTGTTCAGCACTCTGCGAAACACTAACGTTGATGGAGGGGAAGGTTTGTGGTTCACGGCTTGAGTGAGTCAGAAAATTCCACACGGTTTGACGACTTACGACAGACCGAACGGTGACCACTTCCTTTGTTTTGGCTTCAATAATGACAACATGACGGCCTGTCTTATTGTTGTATGTGCCTTGAGGTTTTCCAGGAGCCAGACGAAATTGTTAACAGTAGTCGTTCTCGCCTTGAACAGTTTTAGCCACTGATGCAATCTGGCGGTGTTTTGTTGTGAGCATAGTTTACGTAATTTCCTTCCTTTTTAGCCCAGATATGCATGTTTGTAAGTTACCTTTAAGGCATAGCACTGGCATCCAGTCTCAGGAGTATAGTTTCTTAATTAAAACAATTCGATTCAAGATTTCTGACTTTGTTGAAGTTTAAGCCTTTTAAGATTAGGTCTAACTAGCGATCTTTGAAAATCATGTGACTTGTGCGCTGTTGTATATTTTGGATTTTAAGGGCAATATATATTTTATTGCTCTGGCATTTGTGCATCTGACTAGAGAATTCCTATAGACTTCGGTTCTTTTTATAGACTTCTGGTTATTCTTTATGTGACGTATTTTGGTAGTACATGTATTCGTTTCTCACATGCTTCAAGTTCCGTATTACGGTGCAGAGATTTGCTATCTTAGCAAGGAATTACTCACAAATCTGTAAACTAGGACATACTTCTGGATAAAAACCTACATTCGCTTGATTATACATTATGTCAGGCAGAGAGGGTAGTGGAAACCTCTCGTATAATATTCAAAGCTACCATCGCATCAGAGCAGTAAAATAAAACCCATGTTTCAAAGATCGATGATTTTGACTGCAAAAATAAAATGATTTTGGGGAAGATATTCTGGGCACTGCTCATCTTTGTTCCAACTGCAGGTCAAAGGGCGTCTGTGCTACAATGTCTCTGCACCTCTGGCCTTTTCAGAGTTCACACGATTGGCAGAGCTTCCTTTGTCGCGTGCTGAAGCTCCAGTATCTACTCCCATCCGCCGTGCCAGTTTCTTGATCTGCTAAAGTTAGCTCTAGTCTCGTGACACTCTTCGTAAAAACCGCATATCTAGAGAAAGGAAAACATGTCACGCGCAGTGCTTAAGCAAAGAGCATGTGCTGGAGCTCTGAGAAGGCTTTCTTAAAAAAGGTCAATGCTTAACATTGACACAGCTTAATGCTTAATGTTAGATGAGGATTCTAAAACCAAAAGGTATCGAGTTGGCAACTCACTCTCTATAACTCCCTGTTTTCAAATGATGAAGTGTTTGATATTTGACCTGAGAATGTGGCACAATCACTGTTGGTGACGAAATGGCTCCCATGCTAAGTGCTTCTGTCCCGCGACGAAAGCTTTCCGGTAGGCCTCTATACATGCAGTTCGTGCAGTGTCTTGCAAGCGTTTCTAAATGAATGTAAAACCCGGCAGGGATGAAAGGATCTTGAGAATTGTTTTATGGTCCGATGGCTATTTATTCATGAAATGACAACCTCTGTTATCAAAACGTTAAATCATGTTACGGAAATTAAAGTAAATCTCAACGAAAACATTAGCTGTACTCTCGCCTTTTTGGTTCTCAATGTTCCTTTGCATACCAGCTCAATGATACGTTTAACAACCTATCCTTCCTTGTCTTTCCCAAAAGCACAACGAGGCCGCTTTTCACATCGGATTATCTGACGGCAATCTTAAGCTGGTCGGCTCTCCCGTCGCTGGGGCCGTCACGCCGTGCACCTTCTTCCCATGCCATGCGCGGGTCGACACTGTTCCACGTGACCGACCCCAGCGACACCGCACGGCTGAAGCTGACAACGAGCACGACACAGGCGCAGGCAGTCAAAGGTAACGGCACGGGGAAGCCACCTGTTCTCCCCACACCGCTTGGAAGCGAGATATCACGACAGTCAGATTTCACGGCTTTGTCGAGCTGGTTACTGGTAAGAACACAAGGATAGCACTGCCACTGAACTCCACAGGTGGCTAACGCCGTCCAACTTGCGAGGCTAATGAACATATTTCAGGTCTCTTACTTCCAAACGAATAAATGAACTGGACCCTTGGTCAGTTTTTACTTTTTTCTGAGACCAGCAGCTGATATTGTTTCCTGCTGTTTTAACAGCATACCAACTGCGTTATCCAAATTTCTATTTCTGTTTCATGACTTTTTTTAGGTATTCTACGTAAAATTACTTTCTTACATTACACCCAGAAATTATGCAAAATTATTCAACAATGTCAAGGTTATGAGCTAGAGGTTTTTGATGAAATATTTGTAAAAAAGGTTTGACAACGTTCATCCATGCACTTTAGTAAAGAGTACAGGAAGTTCAATACCCAATGCATTCAACATTTTATCAGCAGCAAAGGCTTTTCCTCGCACATCGCCCGAAAAAAATGTTCCCGGGAAGTGCGTTCTTCTAAAGCCTTCAGCATCAAGGCCCGAAGCATCCATTACTGCAGATAACAGGTTTATCCTATGGTCACGGAACCATAGTTCGAGCAACTTAAATCCTCGTGTTATTGCCAACCCCTGGGAAGTCCAAGAAAAACAAAATGCGCATAATGATAGTACACTCTTTGCTTGAAATTGGTAAATGAAACCGGCAGCAGAATAAATATGTTCTACTTCGGGAAAAATATTTGGTGCTTCGAGAACATTTTTTAACGGTCGATATGCAACATATTGAAGACTTTCCAAGCATTCGTATAGTCAAGGTGTACCAAGCATAGGTACACAAAGAAGTCATGAATAAGCAGCCCCGGTGGCTCAGTTGGAAGAGCGTTGGGCTCCGACCCGCGGCTCAGAAGCATGCAGTGGCAGTGCATGTCCAGGCGTGCGATCAGTTCTCCTGGGACGCTCCGGCGCTCAATAGTCTACCCGACGTAGGTCGGTTGGCAACTGACTGGTGAGAGGGTGACCTGAGCGGGGCGGCCGTCCCTGTGCTTTGTGGGACGTTAAACTTTGGCTTCTAAATCAACCCTTCATTGTGGGAGTTACCCGTTCGGGTGGTGGGGTCGGGGTTTCCAAGACAAGTCCCTTGGTGACCTTAGTGAGGCTCCGACTCCAATAGCCGTACTGGAAGCAACTTGGACAATTTATTTTTTAATGCCGGACCCCGGTGTAATTAGGCTTATTTCTTCTATTATTCGAAAGTTCAGATGATTAGTTTGGTTGTCTCAGATTTCCATCCAATTTTGCTGATTTATTCACTAATTGGGAACCAGTCAAATGTTTGATCATTTTGTAAATGGGTAAGAAGATACACTAATAAGAATTGGGCAAGAAATAGAGTAACATCCGGGCTACAGACTGACGGCTTCAGACACACTTGAAAAAATTCGCCTCAGTAAGAAGCGTGATTAATTTCGTGTGGCACTCGGATGTGAAGAGGTAATCGCGCCACAGATAAGTATATTAGCCAAGCCCAAAGCCTTGAGCTGGGGTTCCGGCTTCCAGATTTTCTAATGTTCTCGTGCGGGTGGGATCGGCTGCACGAGCGCGGTCTGAGATGGGGGAGAAATGGATAAGAGCAATATCGATATGGGCAACAGAGACAGAAGCGGATCCAGGGAGCGGTAAACATTTATTCACACCAAAGACTCAGATTTTGGATGGTATTATTCAAAAGGCACATTTGTCGATTTTGTCGATACTCAGCTAGTGGTCTAGATTTGAACCTGAACAGAGATTTTGAGTTTGAGTGGCAGATACACTAATGGGTGAGGGCTGAGTTTTTCAAATTGTCCGAAAGCCATCTCCCTCTGTAAATTATTTAATAACCATAGCCTGAACACGTGTTTAGAAGCACTGATGTACACCTACCTATGTTTGTGATCTGCTTTTCAGCTTCCCGACTTGGATTAGGGAAAGAACCTTACTTTCCCTGATGGCTCAAATGAATTTTCCGCAGAAAAATAGCTATTCACGACACACGCATACACATGCAATTCAAAACAGCCAGCAGTTGAATCCATACACTTACAAGCTATCTGTTTTAGTGTGACAGTCCCAGGGTCGGATCCAGACCGACGGTTTGGGGGGGCAACGGGCCCAAAATCGCAAAGACGTGTCTACAGAAAATCGGCAAAAATCTGGGGTTTAGGGACAATTGCCCGGTTTGCCCTCCCCTCCCTGGATCCACTAGTGGATAACCCAAGCCCTAGTACCAGCTTTGTGAATATCCTTATTCACCCAGGAATGGAAGAACCAGTAAAACCCTATATATATATATATATATATATATATATATATATATATATATATATATATATATATATATATATATATATATATATATATATATTGCTTTCTTCACTGGGCATATGGCTAGTTTGCTCAAATACCTGCTCGCATGCATTATTCTCTTGAGCTGATGACTCTGACTCTTCGGAGGGCTACACCGCCGTGGGCACGATTCGGCGTAGACAGGCTGTTAATTGGTCTATCGCCTAGTGTCTCATGGTGGCCTCGGCTCACACCATGACCAATCATGTCTCTGCCCAATTGCCTACATGAAGACTTTGAGGACGAGCTGTGCCCGAATATACAATCACTATGATTTTGATATATTGTGCATCCAGGATTCGAGGAGATAGGCCAATCAATGGTTTTTCTACGAATGATTAACCTTCGAGTTATCCAAAAATGAACTGGCTAAGACCAGTGGTGCGCTTGACGGGAGCCTTCATGTTTCTATCTTAAATTGTGTGCAGTATTTCTTACACCAGAAGCCTTCCAGTAAACTTAGCCCTCAACCAGAGAGGGAGGGCTAATATCCTACACCTACCCACGGTGTTGGTTCCGTAGCTCGAGGTTTGCTGTGGCGTCCCCTGACCCTCGCCACAACGCTGCCACCACTAGCTCCGTGGTTGGATATTCTCTTACTCTGACATGCAGTCTTCCGAGTTGTCTTGTTCGATAATGCAGCCTCCGTGGGCATGGTGCTCTTGAGCTGTAAAGTGTGTTATCAAGCTAGGGCTTGTTCTGCGTTGTAGTTTCCTAGCGGTAATTTTACGTGTAATGTAACGTTGCCTGTAATGTCCACCTGAGTGCAGTTTGTTCTGCGTTGTAGTTCCCTGGCGTTGATTTTACCTGGCGAGAATTTTGCCTCGCGAGACCTGTAGCCATCCCAAAATCTAGTCAGATTTTCTGTGGACCTTTTTCTGTTATGGGCCGTCTAGAACTAGATGCCAGTGCTTGGAAAGAATACATGGTCCGGTCACTGCCACTTATATACAGCGGGGTTGAAATCTGGGAAGGCTGAGCAGCTTTAGTAAAGCTTCTTAGTGATAGGCCCATGCATAAATTCTTCGCATACGTGAATTCTCATTACATTAATAATTTGTTCCGCCTAGCTGTGTGGTGCGAGTGAAAGTGACCCACCACTCTTTGGCACGTGGTGCACTCTCGGCCTGCAGTTTTCTACGGTTTTTATCAGCCGATGAATCGGAGCTTGGGCGACCTCTCCGCCTCAGGCGATAAAAACCGTAAACACAGCCATCACCATGGAATGGTGGACTTCAAGGCAGGCGTGCAATTCACTGGTGGTGCAGGACACGGGGCGTTTAGCTCTGATGTCAGCAAGAAAGGAGAAAGATCGCCTACACAGTTGGCTCTAAACATAGACGAGGTATTGGTGCTGCTGCTCAGTTTGCCAGGGGCGGATCAAGGGGATGCAATCCGGTTATTCCCCAAAGCCGGCTTCGAATGCAGCCATTTTCCATCTTCAAAAAGACCAAATTTTACCCACTCAACAACTTTTCTTAGGAAATGCTATTTTTCACAAGCTTACAAGGGTCCCCCAAAGTTTGATTGAGATCTGCACCTGCAGCCCAGATTGAAGGCATCAATCAAAGAACAGAGGTGTAATCAGTACCTATAAGTTGGTGTTCATAATCTAACGGTTTCATAATATCATAAGTGAAAACATGGGTGTCCGCCCAAGGTAAAGCGCACCATTCTGCCGACCATGCAATGTATGCAGGGCTTTGTCACTCATGTCAGGGCCCAATTAAACCACGGTGGGCCATTGACAGCCAAGGCCGTATTCCTTACCCAGTTACTTACAAATGCGGCAAAAACTGACGCAAGCTTTGCAGCTGGGCTTCAGCGTTACTGGCTATTTTGCGCTGTGTCCGAACAACAGGTGCATACATACCAGCATCCTTTTCAAAGGGAATATGGCATCTCCATGGGTTTTTAACAACGGTGACACTTATACGGGGGGATAAGATTGAGAACACGGTAGGTGGAAGGTCGGCTTGGGCGCTCTTTGAACTTGAACTATTTTTTTCAGGTCATTTAGGTACGGGGTAAATGCCCTAGGGATAACATGTATTCAGTTTTTCGGGACAAGTAGTACACGATTGTGTGATATATATTGACTAGGTAAATAAGTTGCGAGGTAGGTGGAATTATATTCATATCATTAGACCAAAGACAGGCGAGTCTTAACTAAAAATGTTTTATACCATCGTTCGAATTATTCGTAAACATTTTCATGTTTTATGGGAGGTCTGCTGTATGACCTAGGTCATGATATAAATACCGAACATATTTGAGAACTCGGTGGGGCCATTGTGATGTGAGTTATGGAAGTTCACTGCGACTTATGTT
Source organism: Lepas anatifera (assembly GCA_034440635.1). NCBI lineage: Eukaryota > Metazoa > Arthropoda > Thecostraca > Lepadidae > Lepas > Lepas anatifera. Next base: position 2,076,738 of record JAOTON010000520.1, on the reverse strand, counting down.
ATCTTAAACTTTTTTGAGGTCGGGTCGACGTACTGGACGACCGAGATGACTAACCTTAAAATTTTCACAGAAGTTGTAAAAATGATGAGGAAAAGGTATACCAAGTACGGCGGCGCTACGCGCCGCCGTTTTGCTGTCTGAAAAAGGGGTACGCCCCGTCAATGCGCGTGTTAACTGATATTTCAGCAGTATAGAGCTTGTCAAAAATCCCCTAGTTTGATATTTTTCTCTCAGAACTCGCATTTTCAGGAGAAACAACACTTTTCTTTTGAATTGACTGATCCCACGCCTCCTCCCCTTCCCCCTATGAGCCGTTAGCCCACGCTGCGCGCCGTTGCTGGTTTCTGAGGCCGGCGCGGGGCTCGGGGGGTCGGGATCCGCCCTTTCAAATCCCATTTCTCCCCGAATGGTTATCTCTACGAAAAACTGAATTCGAAACACCAGGTTTTACGGTATGCTTTTCCTCTTGGCTACCCCAGTTCATATCCCAATATAAAGGTGTCACATTCTCTTTAAGGTTGATCATATTTTTTGCCTGGCAGGGAAACATATTTCCCGGGACGATAAATCTTCATTAACATAAAACAGTAAAAAAATCATAGTACTCTTAGATATGTCGTAGAAAGTCTGGTAATGTTGTGGGCTCTAAGTCTCTCTTCTGGGAACTAGCATGCACGTCAGACCTGTGCTCCGGATTTATATAACCTTATATAAGCCTATAGCGCATTTCTTTGTGAGTATGCCCTCCCCTCCCCCAGTGAGCTCACCAGCCCCAGACCAGTGTATGGTTCTAAGCTGCGCTCAGTGTGTATCAGCCAGCCCATACCCTGTAAGCCAGCAGCGTCACTGGTTAATTCCACGGAAGAGAGGATTTAGAAGGACAGGTCCAGGTGGGGCGCAAAAGCTGAAAGCTTACCATAGAGCCTACCAGTCTTATCAGCAACCAATCAACCAGTGCAACGAGTCGTCTCGATTAGCTCGATTAGCTACGAGGGATGGCAAATAAACCCGACACCTTAAATTGGTATGTACCTGTGGATATAGTTTGAAACGAGCCAAAACCATATCAGATGTAGCTCAATTAGCAGACTGGCTGGTTTGGGGGATACACATCTTCCTCCTCTTTCCTCTGGACCCGCTACTGCCAGTTTGCCCCCTTCCCTTTTTATTTTAATGTTTTTTTCTAAGTACACCACAAGTGTATTCAGACTTCCGGCGCTCTCTAGCTATCCCACTATACTGTGACTAAAATGCACATATCACCGCACTATCTGCGCCGACTGCCTGCGCCGACTACAGGAAAACTAGACTGGGCGGTGAACACACCGCGGGCGACCTCACTGATGCGTCTGCACCCAGTTCAGCAGTCACCACCAACGCGACCCCGCCGAACGCCACTAGAAAAGGCCCCGGTCAGTTCAGATGTCTTGGACACCTATCTTTTACTGTTCCGCCACTCTGAATGGAGCCATTGTCTGATACCCCAACACCTGCAACTTCGCAAGTAGACCTTGCAGTATCACATCTGTATGCTTTATGCAAGAGTGCCCACAGTGCTCGCGTTGGCGACCATGTAAGGCAGAGTTGACCCGTGGAGGTCAGTGACCTTTCGGAGGTAGCCAAGGATGTCACGAGGGCGGAGGCAACAGGAAAGAAAATGCTGAAGATTATGTAGGTATGTATGCGGAAGCCCAGGTTTACTAAACACAAGCGAAGCCGCATGTGATAGTGATCGAAAGGATGAGGCTCTGCTCCGGGATAAGCAGGCACATGTACCCCATCAACAGTGCATGATTGTATACGCAGTGTGGTTACCACCCCTTGTTGTGCAGATGCAATGGTATTATACACATCTGGCCAAAAAATCACAGAATAAAATTATCAACTTCAACAAGTTTTGTTGTTTGCATGACGTGGTATTATACGCATTGCATTTCAGATCGTAGGATAAAAGTATGGACTTCTACAGGTTTTGTTTTTTTCGATATTATACACATTCCATTTCCAATGACAGAATAAATGAATGAACTTCCACGGGGTACAAAATGGCCTCCCGGAAGCACCAATGGCGCGAGCCGTGACAAGTTGGGTCAGGTCTCTGACCGAACGGTTCTCTTTCCAGCCGTCCAGTGGCCGCAGAGGCGGTTCCAGCGTTCATGGAAGCAGAAAATTGAGCCGTAAGTGCTTCAACAAGGCCTAACGAGACTCGGTGACGACAAGGAGTGTTTGAAAGAGTTTCAGGCCTAACGCCTTAATTAATGGGGAGTTTTTAGGGAGATTGTATTCAAAGTGGAAACGGTGAAGTGAGAGGGAAGCGGAGGGTGACGGAGAGTAGCAACCAAACGTGGAAGCACGGAAAATAAGGATAGAGAGAGAGAGAGAGAGGGAGAGAGAGAGAGAGGGAGAGAAAGAGAGAGAGTATTCAGCACTAAATAATCTATCAAAATACCTCGGATGTCTTTACGACCCGAATCAAGGCCTCCTTTTTTCTCCACGGATAACATTCCGAGGTGAAAATTCCCAGCAGGTTTAAAGCTTGATTGGTCGTACCTTTAGACGAGTTAACCTTTAAATTACTGGGATCTCAATCGACCTCACTCTGTTTTCTAAGCCTTCCGGAAGGGGGATTAGCGACTAGTTTTAACTTTGAATACTTGACTGAATTTCATAAAAAATAGAAAAATTAAACACCACCCTAAGCCATGACACGATTTCATTTATGTTCATTTTCTTCCATTGGTGAAATTAATGTCTAAGCCCTGTAACTGTCAAGCACTGACTGTATGTGAAGCATTACTTAAAACAAGTATTACGTTTTGATTGGCCTCCTCACAATAGTTCAGAAAACACCAAAACAAACACTTATGGTATGAAATTCGATGATATTTCGTCATCGGAACGTCTACAGATCGATACTAATGAAATGAGCTTGAAGGAAGCGGAAAATCGATATTCATTTCATTAATATTGATCTGAAGACGTTCCGAGAACGAAACTTTATCGAATTTCATACTATAAGTGTTTGTTGTAGTGTTTTTCGAACTATTGTGAGGAGGTCAATCAAAAGGTCATCTTTCTTTTAATCTCTAAACCCCTCTCATAAATTTCACGTCAGGATTACACGAGACTGCAAGAGACTACCTCACCAGACTTGATCCAGGAACAGTAACTTTACACCAGCTGGGCTCCACACAAATCCCGGGCTCAAGGGGCGGCCGCAGGAGCGCCGTTTAGGGGGTAAACTCGGGAAAATCGTGAAAACTAGGGTTTTTTAAGAAATCCGCCAAAAATTTCGTAATTTTTGTTGGGAGGGCATGACCTTTTGGCCCCCTCTGCGTCCGCCAGTGCCAGGTTCAAGGGTCAATCAGCACGGATGATCTGGGGTTGTTTACAACGGGGCCGAAAAAAAACATGAAAAGACATTAGCAAATGGCAGAGAACTGGGTGGCGAGGGAGGGGAAAATCACTTTGTAACCTCCTGAGCACGCTGGTGTCCAGGTTTCAAATCGTAGAATGGAACACAATTGTGATTCCTTCACAACACGTGCATTTAATCTGTATTCTCATTCCAAAGCAAGCAGATAACTATTCCAGGGCGTGTTTTTTAACAAATTTCATGGCAGTTGTAAATGACAGTCTGAACATATCTTTAGTTGGCCGTGAAGACGGTACCGCAACCTTGCATGTATGCATTTTGTGTCTTTTATCGCGTGTATCATTCAAGAAAGTGGGCATCTCCACTCACCGATTGATTACTTTTGCCGATGTACCACTGATCGGATGAGATGAACGTCATGAATACGCTTGAGAGTGGTAGCGTATTGAATCGTCTGGTCCAGGCTTGAAGATTAGATCGTCATTTCCACCCGCTCCTCGTGTTATGTACAAGTTTAATATCATTTTTAGCTTAAAACGACGCGCAATGCGCATCATCAAGCATACTTACTTCTCGGAATTGGGGAACCAGGTAGTGTGGCTGGTGCCTTCTCACCTTTACCCCGGAAAATTCCTAATGTGAGGCACAATGGGAACAATTCGAAACATTGGGTAATCAGCCAGTGCGAAAGTCGAAAATGAGCCCACTCCGAGGTGATTTTGGCTCTTGAGGGGAGAATTTCCGGTCAGCAGCAGGTGGAGGATTGACTTCCCCCCCCGCTCCTCGCGTTTTTGTCGATGTTGACGCTTATGATCAAGGGACCAAACATTTGTTACAATTTAGTTTCTTGTTGCTAAGTCTTCTCTGGGAAAGACTGAGGCAATAATTTATCGGCAGCCATTGGAGCAATGAAGAATCGCGCTCTGTTGGCTTACCTATATTTATCAGTGACTGGCAATAATACCTATTTAATGACTTACCAATATCGGTTGGGATGCCGGCAGCAGATGCGCCAGAAGCCGTGAGCTGCTTCCCATTTCTAGCGCTCGAGGCAGGAGCTGCTGATGAAGGTTCCGTAGTGTTCGCAAGCTGGGCCTTTGCTGACTGACCACTGATAGAAACAGCCAGAAGAAGCACCACCCACGGATGGCGTCCTCCCAGATGCCCCAGCATTGTTACAGTTCTTGCTCGCTTTTAGTAGGGCTCGCGAGCTAAAATTGATGATCCTTCACTGGTTCCAACCACTTCAGCACCCTAATAAAACTCAAAGTTCCTACGAGCTCCAAAGCTTTGCAGCTTCAGGGCAGTGCAATCACTGCAGATATTGCAAGTGCTCAGGTTTTCACCAGGATCACATTGCGCAACTTTGGCACCGAGCGCCGATGAAGTGAAGGCCGCACCCGTGCGGAACCCTGTTTGGACACCTCTTCTCGCCCCTCCAGGCTTGAGTCACTTCCCAGAAAAGACGCGGCACTAACTATCTCAGTCACGTAGCTTCTGAATAAACTCGCGAGTCGCCTCAATCTTTTGCTTAGTTTTTTTCTCACAAAGCACACCACAGGTAAATGTAGCTCACACGCCTGCCTCCAAAATCCACATGCACCTCCTCGGCTCGCATCCAGCGCTGTCTGGCCAACACAACTTTCTCCTGGTTCGACGATCGCCTGGAAACCCCGTTCTCGGCCAATCCTCATACGGCTCCTTCCCCATTGCCAAATCAGCGCGCGGCTTACAAACAGTTGACCAATAGCAGCGCGCGTTAGAGCCGCGCGTGGGAACGCTGTAGCCGTCCGACACCGTTCCAGTGGACAGTCGGCTGACCGCGCGGCAGAAGCGGTGTTGCTGTTCTCACGAACACTGCAGTCTCCGATAAAAGAGACATCTAGTGAGTAAATTTAAAAGCTGATACTGTGCCTTTTATAGACGGCGCTGACTTGTGACTAAGAGACGCGTTCTCTGCGTGGCGGTGAGAAGGGGAAATGGGCACCGACAGATCCAATGGAAAAGGCAGGCCATGAACACAACTCATCTAAAATAGTCGCTTCTCTCAACTGATTCGGGAAACGGAGAAAAAGTGCCGAAACGGAAAACGAAAACTATTTTTATTTCTCACTGAACTAAGTACCACCCCCATCCCAGTGAACAGTGCCAACTGGGAAGGGGGGAGCGCTAAATCAACAATCAGGTCCCACCCAACCATTCAACCAGAATATGATCCCTGTCAGCCTCCTCCCTAAGTACGCCGCTGGAAAAAGCTAGTGCGAATCAAACTTCAATGGAGAGCGTGGCGAGTACTAGGTCTGAGCTCAGTCTATATGACCGATGCCAGCGTAACAATTTTTGGGGCACCAAGCCAGGGTCATATGTCATATGTCATATGGGTCAATATATCGACGCACCAAGCCAGGGTCATATGTCGTGGCTAACTCTTTCCCTGATGGCATCGTTCCTCAGGAGCCAGACTGCTCCTTGTTCAGGGAATCCGCCGGGCCTTGAACCCGGGTCGGCCGCGTGGAAAGTGAGCGCGCTAACGATCACACCACCGCACCCGCACCAAAGCCAGCGTGAAACCGGACAGGCTCGGTACACCAGCCCTCTACAGAATGAAAGGACGCTAGCACTATCGCGTGTCTGGCATGTGCCCCCAATACCACCCGGTACCGAATGTTTGTCTCACTGTACCAAGAGTACACTACATGGAAAGAGAAGTGTCACTGACAAGGCACAACACAGTACCGCTCAGAAAAAAACGAACGTTCAGTGTTCAACGTGTTATCCCGAATGACATGAACTTCTAAAAACCTCCTTGCCGCATGTGAGTTCCAATATCCCCTCGTTGTTCCCGAGGCGGCGGGTAAGCGACAGCTCTCAGCGTCAAGGGACCACGTGACCACGCACTCGTACCGGGAAGGGGGATGAGGAGCTTATTTGGTTTCGAGCTTAGGCTTCAAATGGTTTCGAACCCTTTCCCCAGTGAGTTCAGTCATTTCAGCATCCATGCCATTTGATTCTCAGCTTCAATCAGATACCAATCCGCCCCAGAAAATGCACTCCTTAAGTTATCTCTTCCAGTTCCGCTTTCCCTCCGGACATTTCGGACAAACGAAGCATATATCCCTCCCTGATCCGAATAAAGCATGGCAGATTTCGTCCCATTGCGATAACTCAATCTCACATAGCATTTTAAGGACATTTCTACACCTGGTCCAGCCAATCGGGGGGGGACAGCCTGCTTAAAGAGCTCACGTGCCAATGAAGATACGCAAGCACTGAGAACAAACTGACAGATAGCATTACAAAAAAAACTTATGACTGTTAAAAACCCACACAACCCGAAAATGCGCCACCATGTACCCATTATCGCCGAGATTTCTATCTGACTGAATACCAAAAAATCGGAAGTCCCTCCGTCTCCGGCTTGGAAGCCCACTGCTCATCGTTTACCAGTGTCGCCCCTACATATAATATCGACAAAACAGAGGTGAGTTCGTTTATTGCCCGTTAACCAGCCCGGAGTTACGCGAATATAACAGAAATCACAAACGGTTCTCATCGGTCGTTCGCGCTTATTTCGGATACGGATAACTACGGATACGGATACTTCGGATACGGATAAACTATCGAACCAAGTAACAAGAGCGCCCCGCTGGCGCCTGGCATCTCTGATTCACCAATAGCCTCAGCAACCGCACCGCGACACGTAACCATGACAACACGCTGCTTTCCCTGCACCTTATTGCTGCCACTGCTGAGAAATTCCTACTTATATGTATGGAATATGCGACACAAAACAGCATTCCCGCATACATAACCTCACTGCCACACCGCCTTGGAAGACCAGGAACTGAGAGGCATGCCAGCGTCGCATGCGCAATCTGCACGTGATCTGGATTTCGCAATCATCACCAAATTTAGATCCTTTGTAGTTTCTGTTCAACATAAAAACCACCCATGCCGTTGATAAAAATTTCGTTAACAAAAAGCTCTACTACTACATCAAACGAAACAATACATTTCCACAAATATCCAATTTTCTTTCCAGGCATCACATAGTCCAGCCGAAAAAAATCAAACCAGTCTAGCCACAACAAATCGAAAACGCTCTACCGGCGCCGATCGCTTCTACTGCGCCTGGTAGATTTTCTACCGGCCGAGCAGGACCGTCCGGAGCTAGACGCCTTGCCGCGGTGGCCCGGACATCCGCAGGGCGAACTCTCTTCTTTGCGCATGCGCCGACGGGAGGCGGAGGAGGGGGCGGACGAGGGCGCGGGTTCAGGGTCGGACACGGGTTCAGGTTCAGACGAGGGTTCGGGTTCTGAGTCGCAGGCCGTGGCAGAAGGATGAGGTGTGAGCGGCTTGACGGGTTTTAGAGAAACGAAACTGCGGGTGGATGGGGTGTGGGTTAGACGGGGGAGTAGGAGGAGTTTAAAAAGGAGTCGGTTTAGTTGGATCACATTGGATTCGATAGGGTATTCGAGGATTCGATCACCCGTGCACATGGATATGACACCTCCATGTTCCGTCCCTAAACAAATCAACGTAAACCTAACGTTACCATTAATTAGCGTTCACACCTGCAGATATACAAGAGGATCAATACATACAATCATCCCTGAACATTAACACCACAAAACACGGAATATGGAAGAAGAAACATCACGTGGCACCATCAGATCATACATGGCCAGATCAATCAATCGAGCAAATCAGACCACTTCCGAATCCCTCACAAGGATATAGATTAACAGTTTATGTAGCAAATGTACTATAGACCACTTATGTACATCTGATCAGCATATAGTGGTATGGCGCTGTGGCCAAAACATACGATTTGTACACGCGTAATATGTGGTAAACTAGCCCCGATTGAAGGGCCGGGGTCTAGTAAATGTTATGGATTCGTAAGTAGAGGTTAGCAAGAGACAATATTTCAGCATCAATCCCGTCCCGTCCCGCTCCAGTATGTTCCCTCCTACTCCATCTTTTCCTCGTGACGTTTCCGGAAACGGTCCCGTCCCGAAAGAAGCTTGCAGAACTCGTCCCATGCTATCCCGTGCCATGATTCCCATACCATGCAAACCTGTAGTAAGAAGACCCCACTAGCCCCAAAACAGCTCACACGCAACACATCAGACACGATTCTACAGATGCGGCGCACGGTATTTCCACTATCACTTGAACAGCAAAACATCCACCAGTAGCTATGGAGTTGTGATTACGTATTGGAGTCGTGTTGTTTCAACACTGCGACATTCCCCGGCATTCATCTTCCCACTACTAACATGTTACTGTGTACAGTCAGTCCAATAAGTACCGCTCCCGTCGTGAGCTGCTGAGCTGCCCAGTCTAGCAAATTGGGAACCCCACACCTAATTATCCTTATAATCAATGATAATAAGGATGATTAGACATGAGGTTCCCAAACCCCTTGCCCCAATCCCCATGTTATTCTTAATCATCACCACTGGGGGCGCTAACACCCCACTAGCGGTGATTAGTAGAGGCTCTAGAAATCTCCTTTTCTGAACAATTCCACACCACACGGTGGGAGCGATACTCCCGGACAGACTGCACCACTGAGTACGTCAAACCGCCTACGAATCCGAACTACGACAAACTATCTACATATTGTAACACCGCTATGGAGTTGGTTAGACAAGCACGGCATTATTATTATGGAGCACCCGTTGTCGGGAATCCTTTGCTGTCCGGCGCTGGGCCAGTCGCGTGTTAGAGCCCACACAGCTCACTGCTGCGCGGCTTGCTATCTTGCTATCGCTCACAACAGCGGTGTAGCTGCTCACCTGTACTGAATCTCACCAACTAGACTAAGACGCTGCGCGCGTCACATTCGGAGTCGAACAGCACTTGGACGTACGCACACAGCGCTTCTCTCGCCTTATACAGGTATGGTTAACACACGGTGCGAAGGGAGAGTGATTATGAACGGTTTCAAACTCTGTTTTCCGATATATAATGGCATCATCCCCCAGTATAAAAAGATACTTGAGCCCAATATATATAAGGAGCTAGGAACTTTATACAGATATTTTCCCAGTCAAAAGCTAATTCAGCAAAAATCAAAAGGAAAATTCTAACAGATTCGAATATTTCTTCATAGTTATCTAATCTTACTGGAAACTGTCCTGCTAGAGCCCACCGAAGAAAAATTTCGATAAACAGTTTGAAACTACGAGCTAAGGCAGCTATAAACAAAAAGAGAGGAGAACATGAAAACTTACTTACAAAAACTGAGCAAATGCAAGTTACACCACCAAGGATGATGAGGCAGTGTCAAAGGAACAGGCCCCAACAAAGAATATGCTCACAGAACACATTCAACGGGCCTACAATAAACTAGTCATTCAAGAAAACCGACGTCGCAAAACTGTCACAGAAAGCGGGCATCTCTAGCGAAACATGAAAGAGACTTCCCAGATTTTCCTCTAGCTACCCATAGATCTCTGTACATTAATAATGTAATTAACATTATAATGATAATTATGAAATAATGTGTTAAGCCATTTACGAGTCGTATGAGTCGTATATACTAACCAGAGCTAACAGTATTATGCCAGGATCAGATTATTCCCTTATTCATGATCATCCTCTATTTGTGACTAAAATCTCTGCTAACTCAAACGCCGTCGATAATATCTAGCAAAACTAAATATAACATACCTAGCCCACTGAGGCCCTTCGAGTACATGAATATATGGATACAACACAAATATCGCACCTACATTATATGTAATGGTCGCCGACCTACATATGATACAACCACCTCCTCCACCAGTCCCGGGTTTGGCACTCACAACTGCAAACTTGCATCCCGCGCACATTAGTGCGAAATGAGCAATTCAAAAACTGTTCTACCACATTCCGACACTAACTTCCCTGGCATTAGCACTCTATACAGTACAACGGACTACTTTAATTCCCACACGTTAACAAACCCACCAGGAATGCTTCATTTTCATCCTATTGCATCGCTACAGAAGACTTCTCACATCATAACCAAACCGTTTTCTGATATTAGTATCCTACAACGGAACTCAGCACACTGCCAACAATTCCTTCCCCATTATTCTCCCCAATCACCGCGCTACCAAATACTACTTCTTGTCACATAATGGTGGTAAAGATGGTAAAAATGATCATTATCCGCCATGGTCACGACCATGCATTGTATGTGAAACCGCTGACTAGCTTTTGGCTTTTAAAACTCATTTAAAAATTATATATATATATATATATATATATATATATATATATATATATATATATATATATATATATATATATATATGTGTGTGTGTGTGTGTGTGTGTGTGTGTGACAGATAATGATCATTTTTACCATCTTTACCACCATCATGACGTCAGTGCCATACCTTCCCAGCCACTAAAATTCTTGTCACATCCCACAACACCTCCCTCTGGCCAACTAGAGCCAACACCCGGCACCACCTTACCTACTTGTCTTTAAACTGGGCCGCTATCTCGTCAGGAATGTTGTGGAGTCCGCACACGCGGTTGGCGGGCAGTGCGATGTCGATTTTCTTGGGATAGGCCAGATTGAGCCCCGCCATGATGGCGGCGAACTCCAGTTTGGGTTTGGTGAGGCGCGGGTTGTACTGTTTCTCCTCGCCCACTGTGGTGCAGGTTTGACCTGCCAGGGAAGAGGTTAAAGGTCAGAGGTCAGAGCAGAGGTCGAAGGCGAAGGCCGGGGCATCGCCACCGGAGGGGGTTCTGCCCCCCCTCACCTCCCCCCATTCTTGGAAAGTGGGGGACCTGCCCCCACTTTTGGCCGGAAATGCCGATGAAAATGCCGAATTTAATCGGGCGTAGAGGTTTCAGGGGTTTCACTACCAGCCCCCTTCACTTTAACTCTAGTCTCCTCTCAAAAATCGGTGTCGACGCCCTTGGGGGAGGGGAATAATAAATGTAAGGGTAGACAGTCGACTTTTTGGTCTGGGGTCACAAGGAAGAACACACTTTCGGAAGAATACATACGGTCCATAGCATCCTTTTTGTAACTGCAATTGGAGGGAATATGAACCCTTCATGGGATCTCAACTGAGTCATCATTCGTGGATAGCATTTCGCAAAAGGCATGCTTTCATGTCTCATTTCTCTTAGAGCTCACATGCTATGGCGCAACAGAAATTCATGATGTTACATATGATGTTTACTATTGGAATATGAGAAATATTGTCTACGGCGGAAGAATATTTTCCCAATTTCATCATAGTGTAAGCCTGAGAAAACAAAATTTCGGAAGGTCCGAAAGACTCCAAATCTGACCGAGTTGCCCTGCTTGGCAAGAAAAGTTTAGAGTCGAGAGTGTGAATTCAGAAATGAGAGTCTGCACCATTGCTGACACACACCAACATTATTTTTTACTTTTCGAGCTTAGCCCTAACACTATTCAACGTTACTTTATTGCACACCGATAAATGAACATATTTTCATTGATCTTCAAAACAATACATCATTCGGTACTTTTTCCACTGTCTTGTTTGTTGAAACTGGTACGGGATGTGATTGTCTATTGTTTCCAATCCAACCCAACATAAGTCAACCCTGGTTCCGATAAATAAGCACGCTCTAGCAGCCCTGGACGCTGCAACAAGCCATTACTCCGAGTCAGCGAGCACGAAAAAGGCCCGGACACACCCGATTCTGCTACTGGATCTAGGCCGCTAGTGGCGAGGGGAGCGGCTTCATGGCCCAAAATCCTACAAAAACATAAGGTTTAATTCCAAAACTCAGACGGTATGAGAGGACGAATGAGATATGTTGTCACCCTGGATCCACCCCTGGACCCATCCTAGATCCACCCCTGGACCCATCCTAGATCTGCCCTTGGACCCATCCTAGATCCACCCCTGGACCCATCCTAGATCCACCCCTGGACCCATCCTAGATCCACCCCTGGACCCATCCTAGATCTGCCCCTGGACCCATCCTAGATCCACCCTGGACCCATCCTAGATCCACCCCTGGACCCATCCTAGATCTGCCCCTGGACCCATCCTAGATCCACCCCTGGACCCATCCTAGATCTGCCCCTGGACCCATCCTAGATCCACCCCTGGACCCATCCTAGATCCACCCCTGGACCCATCCTAGATCTGCCCCTGGACCCATCCTAGATCCACCCCTGGACCCATCCTAGATCCACCCCTGGACCCATCCTAGATCCACCCCTGGACCCATCCTAGATCCACCCCTGGACCCATCCTAGATCCACCCCTGGACCCATCCTAGATCTGCCCCTGGACCCATCCTAGATCCACCCCTGGACCCGTCCTAGATCTGCCCCTGGACCCATCCTAGATCTGCCCCTGGACCCATCCTAGATCTGCCCCTGGACCCATCCTAGATCCACCCCTGGACCCATCCTAGATCCACCCCTGGACCCATCCTAGATCCACCCCTGGACCCATCCTAGATCCACCCCTGGACCCATCCTAGATCTGCCCCTGGACCCATCCTAGATCCACCCCTGGACCCATCCTAGATCCACCCCTGGACCCATCCTAGATCCACCCCTGGACCCATCCTAGATCCACCCCTGGACCCATCCTAGATCCACCCCTGGACCCATCCTAGATCTGCCCCTGGACCCATCCTAGATCCGCCCCAGGACCCATCCTAGATCCACCCTTGGACCCATCCTAGATCTGCCCCTGGACCCATTCTAGATCCACCCCTGGACCCATCCTAGATCCACCCCTGGACCCATCCTAGATCCACCCCTGGACCCATCCTAGATCTGCCCCTGGACCCATCCTAGATCCACCCCTGGACCCATCCTAGATCCACCCCTGGACCCATCCTAGATCTGCCCCTGGACCCATCCTAGATCCACCCCTGGACCCATCCTAGATCTGCCCCTGGACCCATCCTAGATCTACCCCTGGACCCATCCTAGATCTGCCCCTGGACCCATCCTAGATCCACCTCTGGACCCATCCTAGATCCACCCCTGGACCCATCCTAGATCCACCCCTGGACCCATCCTAGATCCACCCCTGGACCCATCCTAGATCCACCCCTGGACCCATCCTAGATCTGCCCCTGGACCCATCCTAGATCCGCCCCAGGACCCATCCTAGATCCACCCTTGGACCCATCCTAGATCTGCCCCTGGACCCATCCTAGATCCACCCCTGGACCCATCCTAGATCCACCCCTGGACCCATCCTAGATCCACCCCTGGACCCATCCTAGATCTGCCCCTGGACCCATCCTAGATCCACCCCTGGACCCATCCTAGATCCACCCCTGGACCCATCCTAGATCTGCCCCTGGACCCATCCTAGATCCACCCCTGGACCCATCCTAGATCTGCCCCTGGACCCATCCTAGATCTACCCCTGGACCCATCCTAGATCTGCCCCTGGACCCATCCTAGATCCACCCCTGGACCCATCCTAGATCCACCCCTGGACCCATCCTAGATCCACCCCTGGACCCATCCTAGATCCACCCCTGGACCCATCCTAGATCTGCCCCTGGACCCATCCTAGATCCAACCCCTGGACCCATCCTAGATCCACCCCTGGACCCATCCTAGATCCACCCCTGGACCCATCCTAGATCCACCCCTGGCCCCATCCTAGATCTGCCCCTGGACCCATCCTAGATCCGCCCCTGGACCCATCCTAGATCCACCCCTGGACCCATCCTAGATCTGCCCCTGGACCCATCCTAGATCCACCCCTGGACGCGTGCTACCTTTATAATCGTGAGCGGGGTAGACCTTGTAGTCATCGCCGAGAGTAAAGATTCGGCGGTGCACAGACTCGTACAGAGTGTCGCTGGAGCCGCCCTGGAGACCAGAGCAAAGTTAGCGACTCAAACATCACCCAAGAACACACAAGAACAGAATATAGCAGACTGAACACAGCGGTGGGGACGGATGGTCTTATCAATAGCTTACGAGCCGGTACAGGTCGACCTATGACATATGGCATACCATCCATCTGAAGTCATGTCCCATTCCGCCTTTTCCTGAAACATTTTCCGCCAAAATCCCGTTCCCTCCCGTCCCTAACGAAATATGGGGAGCCTGTGTCCCACCACGTCCCATACTTCCGATCCCGTTTCCCGCCCCACACGCAGATTGCTACCATCCAGTCAATTCTGAACGTTTCCAGCTCAGGTAAACATGCGTGTCAGGAGAGGGTTTACTGTGATCGGTTCAGCTGCTCCCCACTGTGTGACATGGGTGGATCCAGGGAGGAGGGTGTGTATCCCCACTGACCAATCCGGCGCCCTCTAGGCCTCCTCCACCCCCCTCAGATGGAGGCATTGGCACCTCCACAATGCAAGTTGTAGCCCCTCCTCAGGCATGCCGAATCTTGAAGGGAATGTGCCATTTTGTGGGAATGCAAACGAGGACTTGTTATAGACTAAATAAGCCTGAAAATATGACCACATTTTGCTTGAACCTGAAATTTCTCAAAACACAAATCTAACCATTTTTACACTTTGTATGTCAACAAAGCACCATGTTCCCGGCGTCTACGAAATAAAAACCTTCATTGTCGGCATAACATCGACTCGCCGCTCCAATCGATATTCCATTTTTTGGTCCTAATATTTCCTTCAAAATATGAAAACAGGGATAATAATGGAAAAAATTAATTGCAGTCATTTATTTAAGCCAAAACATATTATCTTGTTGGAGCTGAGCGACATGTGAGGCTATTAAATACAAATGTAGAGCAGGGATACAGTGCGGCCGGCTCACTTGCTACGGTGAAATTGTTATTGTGGGAGGGGCTTAGGATTCAGACCAATATAATTTTTGCAATCAGATGGAAAGAGAGGCTTGAATGGGTCTTAGTGCTCTTTATTTTCGGTTATAAATTGTGTGGAAGTTCAATACAAGGAGCTTTAGGCGAAACAAAATGTCATTAGTGGTTTCGCGACATGATCTATCAATCCTTTCTTACCAAATAGCGTGACATGTAAAAACTGTTCTATCAGCTTTAAAGCCATTATAAACACGTACAATTCCCTCTTTCAGCATTGGCATCCCAGGCGCAAATGGTTTCCCTCCACGCCCAAGTGGCTCCCCTCCAGGCATAAATGGCACCCTCTCTGGACCCGAACGGTCCCCCTGACCAAAGTATCCAAACCCGCTAGAAATGCAGGGTCCACCTAAGCTATGGAAGGAGAACTGATCAACGCGCTACCAGCTCTCACACCCCCGGGCAAGCAAAAAATCCACGGCAAAGCTGAATGTGTACAGCATAACTGTGTTCAAGGGATTAGGAATAAGGGATAAGGGATGTGTTTAAGGGCTGATATCACAATATCTATCCTCTCTGGCTACGAGTCGTTCACTAATATTCTCCTGCTGAAACTGATATGAGCTGTTCAATAAGGTGCTAGCACTACCAGAAACAAATGACAGACTGCATAACTACAGAGGATGCAGCGCCCTCTAATCGAACTGACCAGTAAACAAAGCCAATGACAGAAACATATAGTGATTTCCAGATAATTACATGCTTCTAGCCTTGTACCTTACAGCGTTGCCATATAGAAATCAGCCCAAACATTCCCCTTGCCCTCCACCCCCCCCCCACGATCCCACCCCTTATTCTGGACGCAAGCTTCACGACAGGATCTAACTATCCAGAACCGTGTGCTACGACATAGCATACCCCTTTACAACAGGAAAAATAAGCACACCTAATCAAGCTCCACCTCACATGCTCTGCTATTCCTTGCCACCTCCCGGCTCCCGCTGCAGTCCCAGCCTTCAACGACCAGGTAAATATCAGTCCCGTCACCATCCCTGTCCCTGCAGCCGTTCCATCTCTCAGCACTCACCTGAAAGTCGGTCCTGCCGCATCCCCTGATCAGCAGGGCGTCGCCCGTGAAGCACATTTTCATGGGGTGAAACACGTAGGTCAGACACCCTGGAACAGACGGCCGTCACTGAGGCGCTCAGCACATCAGATCAAATCTTATGAACGTGTCACACTCCCTTTGACTATGGATCTCTTACATGCATGGCCCTTATAAGGCTGTTCAACAGCCAGCCACAGCAGTGTACAGACAAGTACAGGCGCCGTTACACGTTCAGAGCAAATCTGGCACGCTCAGCGTAAACGTAGCAGAAACTAGATCCGAGCCCATGTTCAACACCCTTGCCATACAACAGACTGACAGATGCCCATCAAAGGTTTCCTGTTTGACACAATCCCTTGAAAAAACTCATCAGCCTCAAATCTCACCAATGCGTTCAAAAGAAGCCGGCACCAAGAACAGCCGCTCGACAGAGCTCACTCACAAGTGAAGCCCGTGAGCGAGCAGGCACGTGCCTCCCAATCCACCACAGCCGGATTCCCCACAACACACTTCGACGCCCCCGGGACGTCACTCCCTCCAGGATGCAGGCATATACAACGCCACACGAAAAAATTGGCGCAACTCTCATCGGTCACAACTTAAAAATTGGCAGCACTAACCCAGATAGCGCCCCTTCGTAACGACATCGCAGTAAGCACCCCATCCAATCGAAGCCCCGTATCCGCTTATGGCCTCGCTGCTACCATATCCCACCTTCGGGATGTCCCGAATTACCCCACCCCATCCAAACCCTGAATCCGCCCATGACCTCGCCCACATCCCACCTTCAGTATGTCCCGAAGTACCACACCCCCTCAAAACCCTGATTCCGCCAATGACCTCGCTACCACCCCACCTTCAGTATGTCCCGAAGTACCCCACCCTATCGAAAACCTGAATCCGCCTATGGTCCCACTACCATCACACCCCACCTTCAGTATGTCCCGGGGTGGCCATGACGTCCAGCTGCAGGTCTCCGAACAGGATTTTGGAGCCATCCTGCACCTTGATGTCGGCGTCAGCGCAGGAGTCCTTCCCGATGATGGACTGGGCGCCCGGCGCCAGCTTCTTCAGCCGTCCGGTCCCGGTGATGTGGTCGGCGTGCATGTGCGTGTTCACTGGGGGGGAGGGGGGGTTAGGGGCTGTAGCGATCAGGTGGTGACCAGTTTTGGGATGATAACCGAGAACGGAGGCAGGTGCAATGTCTAGTTTATAGTCGTGTAGCTGTTCGAGGATGGGTGGAGACCCCAGGGGAGGGAGGGTTGCAGGGTGAGGACCCCCTGGATTTTTAGTCTCACATGGGCTTTGCACAGGGTTTGTATTGGGTTCCAGCGTTATCCCTCCCCTAGGTCAAGAAAAGACCGCCAGCTTTGGTTCAGTGTATTGTACATTCGTCAAAGTACTGAACTCACAATAGCTTTTTTGTAAAAAAAAAACGATATATGTCAGTATGTATACAATAGTCATTAGTTTTTAGTCTGCACACATGTCGGTGTCTTGTACCTTTGTCAGCGTATACACAATAATCACACAAAAGAAAACACCGTTATCAACCAGCCCCGACCGAGATCAACAGCAGAGCATGCGGCAGATAACAGTGGCCGGTTATCTGTGGCCGGGGCCTTAGATGGCCGGTATCTTCTGATCCAGGTCTAAACAGCCAACCAAGTAAACAAAGCACCAAAGCATGATTAGGGATTCCAAACCGTTATTACAAGAAAAGAAATATGTAAATGGATAGGTACAGCCCTGGATAGCGTCGGAAAATAGAACAAGAGACATGTTGAAGTTTTTTGTTTGCTTCTCTTTCGCCTTGTTGCTTTGTTTGCTTCTCTACTGCGGTTCAATCCAACATATCCTGGTTGCATGGGCGCAGCAGACAATGGACAAACATGTCTACCAGGCTCACGGACCGGTCCTATCCGAGAGTTGAAGCTGATGCCGTTCAGCATCACTTTCCATGTAGGCGCTCAAAAATGAATCCATTTTCGCGATGGCCCGTCCCCAAGAACTCAGTCATCGGTAGCGTAAGGTTCATAACAACAAAAACACTGTCAATCGCAATAAGCGCACCTCAAAGCTGTCCTGTCCCGCAACATATCAACTCCGAATAGCTCTCCGGTTGTATAGATTGTACAAATATACCAATAATCCCGGAATGAGATACTGCCTGCAAAGGTCATTACCAACACCTACCGCAGAGCAACAAACCCGTACACCATGGGTTTCCCAGTTAAGACAAGACACACTAGGTTTCTTCTGCTCTCAACGGTGCGGCATAAATTATTTTTCCCCACCAGACACAACATTTTACCACCTACGTTGAAACAGCTGCCCGGCAGAGTTTTACCATGCAGGGCAGAACCGGCAGCGTTTAAGTAAACCGTCCGATAACCCAGTGGCGGGTCCAGGACTCACTGAAGGGGGCAGCGACTGTAGCCAGGGGCGCAGTATTCAGTGTCACAGTCCAGAGGGGCGCCAATTACCTAAAGGACTGATTTCATCAAGTCTGGGATGCTATTTTCGCCCAACAGCGCCCCAATACGGATTTATGAAGTTGTGATCACCCTACGGTCACCGTCTACCCCAAACATGTTCTGTAGACACAAATCGTTACTATTAGGCCCAACACCAGGAGACCGTCCGATCCACAGCGACGAAAGGATGGCAGCTCCCCCGCCGTGGTGCCTGGCTCCGCCCCCGCCGAATAACCGGGCGGGGCAGCAGCCAGCGCCGAGCGTGTGTCGCAGTGTCTGACTAAGCCGAGTCATGCCTGCTCAGCAGAACCCACACCCCGGGCTCGGCAAGACCACTCACCAGCTACCGGCGGATTTCACCTCCAACCAAACAAAAACTACCGCGTTATGGGTGTTATGAATAAAATGGAGACAAAAAGCTGGATGGCAGCGGCGCGGAAGGAGCTGCATCCGTGGAGTCTGGTACCAAATGGGGCCTCTTTAGCTCATGAGATTACTCCCTGGGAAAGAATAACGCCAAAATTATTCAGCAGGCTGCTCCGTGCTTAATACACATGCAGTACGTCTCAAGCAAAAGAGGGCACCGTGTTTAAGTCCGCAACTGACTACGTTGCGGGTTAAGACACAGTTGACGCTGATATATGTAGAAAAATACCAGGCTTAGTTAGTTTGAGGTACTGTTGACACGGCCCCGTACTGACACGTCTCAGCTCCTCCAGTTGACCAACACCGGTACACTTCTGATCGATCTAAGCACAATTTCACTTTTTGAACTATACCCCAGAAGGCAAAAAAGCGAGGTGAAAGCAGATGACAAAAGGAGACTTGCAGCCTCACCTCACGTTCTGGCTCGGTTGCTTCTACTATCCGGTCATCGACTATTGGAGATACCAAATCCAAACTGTAATGGTGTCAGGGACAATCTTGACATGTAAATAAAAAATATTTGATTTGACCTTATTTTTAGAGAAAATCGATAATAAGTCTAATTTTTATTTCATCTAATGTTCCTTTCTTAAAAAAGTAAAGACAGTAAAGTAATACGTCTCTTAGAAGTAAAAAAAACTATCCAAATCAGCGTACGGCCAAATTGGCGCACGATCTAGCAATGATTTGTGCCAGATAAAACCTTTTTGCTTAGCGCCACAAATTAATACGAATACGATTGAAACATTTTTAGCTGAAAGTAAGAAGTTATTAGAAACCAAAGTGACACTTATCAATATCTGCTATTCTTCTTGATATATAAAAAAACATATTTCGTCGCCAGTAACAAAGGCGGGTTAAGCAGGTATGTTTTAAGGAGGTTCAAGCGAAAAAATATTTGGCCGCGCAGCAGGGTTTCAGCACTGCGTCACGTTCCCAAAGTCAAACCATATCGCGAAACCACCAGGAGAGCACCAGTTCGACCGGCGGTGAATTTTAACTCTTTTTCGCGCGAACAGTAGGTTCTGGATATATTAAACATCTTTCGCGTTGTTCCCCGGCATGCTCTACTCCTCTCGTTTTATTACCTAATACTTCATCTTTCGAAAAAAAGTGACGGTGCTGGCCAATTTATGCTCCTGGCTGATGCTTTATTTGTATAAAAGAACCAACCATTAAAAATAAACACTCCGAGCCCCAATCTTTCCCACCTTTTCTAACCCCTCCACCCCCCCGTCCAACCCCCGCCTCTCCCCCGCCAGGCGAACTTACTGACATATTTGAGCTTAAAGCCCAGCTGCCGCACCAGCTGGGCGTCCCTGTCAGCCAGCTCAATCACCGGGTCAATGAGGATGGCTTCATTGTTGCACCTGCAGGCTAGCAGGTAGGTGTAGGTACAGCTCTCCCTGTCAAACAGCTGGCGAGGAGGGCGCGGCGCCGTGGGTCACGTGACGCGGCTTGTTGGGATAGGTTCAAAGTGGTGCAAAAGCACGTGACACTCATGCAATGTCAGTGCATGACTGAGACAATCACTACGGGGCACTACGGGCTTTTTATCCTCTTGCCAAAATCCGAGAGCTTTTGGTGCCAGACTTTTTGTCAGAAAATGCCTTCAGGACTTGAAAATTGCCAAGTTAAATGACGTAATGAAACGTAACATATCCGCCATCGTTGTCTAGCACATGATTATAACATTGTGACCCACTTGTTACATTATTTTACGTCATTTATTTTGGGAATTTTTTTACAAAACACCTGGCACCAAAAGCTCTCAGATTTTCGCAAGAGGGTTTGGACCAGCCCCTTGGCTGAAGGAGACAAAAGATAAATGCATGAGCACCAGGCTAACGATAGCGAAAAGAAACGTTTGCATGACGACCGGCTGTACAATATGAAACACCGCTCGGTAAAGTAAAGTCAAACTCATTTCAATCCTACTGGGAGTAAAAATGATATATGTTCATAGATGATGAGCATGCCTAGCCAGGTAAAACAGATCATCAAAAGCAACACCAAACGCATATGACAGGTGCGAAAAATAATGTCATTGCACAATTTAGAGCACATGCCAGCGATAACGATGCCTGACAAATGAACTGAACAGGGAAGTATAAAACCTTCCTACAAATTAAACAAAAAAGGTGGTTTATTTCGCACATCAAACCCCATGATGCAATACCAGGAATTTGGTCCGACAAACGCTCTGGAACCTACCTGGCGGAAGAAGATGTTCTTGTCTAACTTGCTGGTCATAGTATTCACCAGTGCCGTTATTTTCAACAAAAATCACCCCAAAACCCTGTAATGCAGGAGAAATTCGTTATACTTGAAGTGTGAGACATGAGGTGTATTCACAGCACATGTGTACAGGGTGGACGGTGTGTACAGTCTGTGTAGAGCCAATCAGCATCAAGCATGATTTGGAGATGGGGGTGTAGCCAAACCTGGCGCGAAGAGGGTATGACGTCACAATCCTGTGTACGGTGTGCACGGCTGAAGAGCGCGCACACCGTACACAGGACAATATTATACACAAACGACGCACCTGCGACTCTCTCTCTCTCTCTCTCTCTCTCTCTCTCTCTCTCTCTCTCTCTCTCTCTCTCTCTCTCTCTCTCTCTCTCTCTCTCTCTCTCTCTCTCTCTCTCTCTCTCTCTCTCTCTCTCTCTCTCTCTCTCTCTCTCTCTCTCTCTCTCTCTCTCTCTCTCTCTCTCTCTCTCTCTCTCTCTCTCTCTCTCTCTCTCTCTCTCTCTCTCTCTCTCTCTCTCTCTCTCTCTCTCTCTCTCTCTCTCTCTCTCTCTCTCTCTCTCTCTCTCTCTCTCTCTCTCTCTCTCTCTCTCTCTCTCTCTCTCTCTCTCTCTCTCTCTCTCTCTCTCTCTCTCTCTCTCTCTCTCTCTCTCTCTCTCTCTCTCTCTCTCTCTCTCTCTCTCTCTCTCTCTCTCTCTCTCTCTCTCTCTCTCTCTCTCTCTCTCTCTCTCTCTCTCTCTCTCTCTCTCTCTCTCTCTCTCTCTCTCTCTCTCTCTCTCTCTCTCTCTCTCTCTCTCTCTCTCTCTCTCTCTGTTCACTACGTACGCTTTAAAACGATCAGATAGTAGATTCTCATACAAAACCTCCCTTCTACTCCTCCCAGTACTCGTCATCATCACTCCTACCACCGTATCATACGTGTCACGTCAATTTGCACTGTTCGCCTCGTTTTGTAGAAGTCCTTCACTCAGCGCGATGAAGCACAACATGCAAACCCAACAACAGTCACTACAGCATCGCTGAATGCAGCCTCAACACTGCTCCACGGTAGTCCCGCCGCACGCCGTAAGAGCCACTGACTGATGCAAGAGGTGCGCTGCCCGACTACCCCTCCCCCCCACCCCCATCCCTCTCCGTCACACGGGGAGCAACTCGTTTGGCCGAGGTTTGAGGAGGTGGGGATCGCCCGAGCTATTGAACACAACCGGAAACATTAGAGGAGTATGTTTGCGCCGTACCATACTGAGACTTACAGGTGCTAATTGACAGTGGGTCCAATGAAATATCCAAGTCCGACCAAAATCAGGGAAATATCCGAGTCCATTTGGGAAACCGGGAACTATCCGCCACCGTTTCAGAAACCGGGAAATATCCGAGTTCTACCAGAAACCGGGAAATATCCGAGTTCTACCAGAAACCGGGAAATATCCGAGTTCTACCAGAAACCGGGAAATATCCGAGACCATTTTGAAAACCGGGAAATATCCGAGACCATTTTGAAAACCGGGAAATATCCGAGACCATTTTGAAAACCGGGAAATATCCGAGACCATTTTGAAAACCGGGAAATATCCGAGACCATTTTGAAAACCGGGAAATATCCGAGACCATTTTGAAAACCGGGAAATATCCGAGACCATTTTGAAAACCGGGAAATATCCGAGACCATTTTGAAAACCGGGAAATATCCGAGACCATTTTGAAAACCGGGAAATATCCGAGACCATTTTGAAAACCGGGAAATATCCGAGACCATTTTGAAAACCGGGAAATATCCGAGACCATTTTGAAAACCGGGAAATATCCGAGACCATTTTGAAAACCGGGAAATATCCGAGACCATTTTGAAAACCGGGAAATATCCGAGACCATTTTGAAAACCGGGAAATATCCGAGACCATTTTGAAAACCGGAAATATCCGAGACCATTTTGAAAACCGGAAATATCCGAGACCATTTTGAAAACCGGAAATATCCGAGACCATTTTGAAAACCGAAATATCCGAGACCATTTTGAAAACCGGAAATATCCGAGACCATTTGAAAACCGGAAATATCCGAGACCATTTTGAAAACCGGGAAATATCCGAGACCATTTGAAAACCGGAAATATCCGAGACCATTTGAAAACCGGAAATATCCGAGACCATTTGAAAACCGGAAATATCCGAGACCATTTTGAAAACCGGGAAATATCCGAGACCATTTTGAAAACCGGAAATATCCGAGACCATTTTGAAAACCGGAAATATCCGAGACCATTTGAAAACCGGAAATATCCGAGACCATTTTGAAAACCGGAAATTTTCGTGTCCTACCGGAAAGGCAGAAATATCCGAGTCCGTTTCGGAAACCGGGCAATACCAGAGTCCCACCGGAAACTGCTAAATATCTGAGCCAGTTTCGAAAACCGGAAAATATAGGAGACGGCTTACGAAACCAGTCGGACAGGTTCTGAACTGCCAGACACATTTCAGACACTGTACTGCGTGTATACTTCAGAGGAATCGGTTTCATCATGGCTAATTGTGTCGACTCATCATCACGTCGCAGAATGGGGTGCAGCTCGCAGGAGAATCCTCCCTAGTACTTTGTTTCAGACTATCGCTAAGACGGGATGCCTGCACGCACAGGTAGAACCGGTCATGTACCTGCTTTTTATCCGAGGTTGCCAAGAGAGATATTTGTAGATACAAAGATGGTGTGACCTATCACCTAAGTAAACCCCAAGTACAACCAATGACTACCTGGATGGTTTTTAAAGTCATGTGTGCCCTCTGACCTCACTACCCACTCTGGGAGACTTCCGAGCGTTAGCCGTTCGAGTAACAAGGTGGTTAACTCGTTCTCTCCTGCCTTGAAAATCTGTTTGGAGTGACCTATAGTTGGCAGACTGATAGCCTGAGGAACCGGTCTCTTCTCAGACCTGCCTTGCCAGACGAGAGGTCGAACATCCAAACCATAACCCTCTAGTTCGTCGATAGAGAGAAGGCAGGCTGAGCGCCCGAAGTCCGAAGATTGTCCCGAAGTTTGAAGTCTGTCCCGAAGTTTGTGAGGTGACTGATGTAAGAGACCAGTTTAGTGGCTCTCCGCTGAACTCTCCCCATAGACTGTTCGTCGGTCTTGTTAGATGCTCCCCACACTGAATTTCTAAATTTCAGAATGGGCCTAACCAGGGCTTTGTACAGCAGTGGAATCGAATAATCATCCGGGTTCCAGAATGGCTTGAGGATTACACCCAGAACTTGGTTGGAATTGGTGATCGACTTAGCAGCTTGGGCCCTGAGCTTGAGTTCTGCATCTATTTTGATTTCCAGGTCACGTTGGGTTTGAACGGAGGAAATGGTTGAGTCATGTAGTGTGTATGTTTGCCTGCTGTTGTCTGGGCCAAGATGAAGAGTTGTGCATTTTTCCTCGTTGAAGGGAAGCTGCCATATCATCGACCAGTGGCTAAGCGAGTCCATGTCCTGCTGGAGCTTCTCTACTGGCTTCTAGAGCCAACTGTCTTGTACAGCTTAGAGCCATCAGCAAATAGTCATAGTTCGCTGAAAACAGACCGAGGAGAGTCATTTACATACAGTAGAAATAGTGAGGGTCTCTTCATTAGAGCTGTACTCTGTTGACAGCCAATCTCATTCAGTGCTGGAAACTCTTCCAGAGTCCTGCCTTGGTCCAGGAAGCTTCTTAAGTATATACTTGTCCCTTCTGTCCATACTGGCATTGGGGAAACACATTTTCTATTTAATCATGCCCCATATGAAATGTTCTGCCTCAAGAAGCTTAAGCTGCCCCTGGTCTTGCTGTGTTTAAGTTGCTCTTGGACAATCGCATTCAGATAAATTGTATGTGTTTGTATAATTATATACTGGGACATTCTCAAGCATGTTGATGACGATGCTATAGTCTGCGCAATTTATAAATGCGTTTTTCGGCACCGATAACAAGTTCCCGCCATTGAAATGCTTTGGGGAAGCTGGACTACACAAAACGAGAAACGATAAAGCGATAAAACGTAAACAACGTCATTTAAATGAAAAAAGCGTCCTTATGAAACGATAAAACGTAGTTAAAAAGCGGAAAGCGAAAAACACTTCAAATAAAATATTTGAACTTTGTTTCGTTTTTTTTGCTTTATGATCATGGGTGACGTGTGGGGGGAAACTGTTGTGTTCATCACTGGAGCGGGAGGCGGAGGCGTAGGGGTGGGTTTGTTCACTATTGAAATAATTTTGATATTGATTTTGAGGCCAGGAAGGCCTGATTGTGGCATTTGGCACGCATATGCACACAAGGAATCTTCGAGTGATGGGCAGATATTGCACTCAGATGGTATATATGGTATCTTGATGTTGGAATGTGATCAGATTGCAGGTTCCTGGACTTTTGTATTCTGGGCCCCGTTTCATAAAAGGCGTAACTTATGCTTATAGCGTAAAAAGTAGCATAATGCAGCGTAGAAGTAGCATAATGCAGCGTAGAAAGTGAATAATACACCACAATCTTGTTTCACAAAAATGCATCGTAAAATACAACTTCTAGCAAAGTTACGCTGCTCTAAACTATGCTGTACTGGAATTCAGCGTAGAATATTGCCAATATTGTTTCATATAGCAGACAACATGTACGTTGAATATGTAAAACACACCTGAAAAGCTATGCAAGATATAGCAGCGTAACATTTATCGGACAATGAAGCAAAACATGAAAAATATATAATTTCTTATGGAATTCTGAACCTGAAGCAAAATTAGGTAGTGTAGTGAAGGACAAAAGAGTCATGAATGTAAAATAAACTTAAATGGAAGTGTGTGCAAGTTTTTCCTTGCAGAGGTATAAAGTGCAAGTTGCACATGCCAAATTGAGCTGATATGTAGAGTTCTATGGCCATTTGATATGCCAAAAATGATGATAGCTATTGATGCAAATACACAGGAAAGCTGACATTAATTTTTACTTTGACTTTCTGCCGTTACTGTTATTTTACAGTCTAGCGAGGACAGAACCCTAGATAGGCTGACACTGACAGAGTGTTATATGGAGTCTACGGAGGGTAAAAATTCAATTTAAGGTATCTGTCACCAATAAAATCCAAGTATCTCTACAGAGGCCTCTGGTGAAAATGATGATATACCTAGGTACCTCCTAAGTACCAGCACCTTGTTCTTGTCCTTCTTCAAAGATGTTTACTCACTATTCCTTTCCCAGTTTCACGAAATTATAAGGTTCACAGACCTTCACAGTTCACTCATGATTAGTAAACACAATTCATCTCAAATTCCACCGAACTACACTCGCACAACAATACAATAACTTTTTTAAGACCTTCTTGACAGCAACTACCTAAAAATGGGGTACTGCCAAAAACAAATACATCGTATTTTCATTGCGCCAGCTGATAGTGCGTCTTCCGCCGCAGTATTTGTAAAAGTACAGTAGAAACTTAAAAATCGAATAAGAGCAAATAAGTACAATAATTTTCATTCAAATAATTTATTGAAAAATATTTATGCGATTTTTCATGTTAATAAAGCAGTTACACGTCATATTTGAAAGGGGTAATTCCATTCTGGAATTGGGCGTAATTCACGCTGCATTTGATATCTACGCCGCTTTCGCGTGAATGTCACCGCTCTTTGTGAAACGTGATTCTGAATACGGCGTAACTTTGCAGGTGAATGTGGTGTAAAACACGCCGCATTTCTACAACTTTTATGAAACGGGGCCCTGGTTGACAAGTGGATCCCAAGAAAAAAGGGGCACTTAACACCCTTCGATCGGACCCTGGCGCCCCTAAAGGCTAAACTACACTACTCGTTTTTTCGTTTCGTTTTTTCGTTTTATCGTTTTCTCGTTTTTACGTTTTTTTTCGTTTTATCGTTTTCTCGTTTTTTCGTTTTTTCGTTTTATCGTTTTCTCGTTTTTTCGTTTTTTCGTTTTTTGGCTTCCACTTTTTGTTTTGTTGTTGTTTTTTGTTATTGTTTGGATTCCCGCCTTTGCATATTCACGCATCACATCTTCTCTTGGGTATATTTTAGCAAAGGTTTATGTGAATTTAAATGAGAACGGACGTATTTCCGTATAAGGGTGGATCCACTGGCGGATCCAGGGGCTGGGCAATGATGCCATCAGGGGCGGATCCAGGGGGCAAAGGGGGCATGTGCCACCCCCCATCGACCCTCGGCGCCCCCTGAAAGGTGATGGCGCCCCCCTGAAAAGTCGCTTTACACTAGGTCTGTGAGGCCCAAAATTTTCAGCTCCCACCCCCCCCCCAGGATGCGAAAATCGGCAGCCCCACAATAGGATTTGGCGCCCACCTGGGCCAAAAATGGCGCCCCCTCGGACAAAAATGGCGCCCCCTCAGCAATGCGCCCCCCCGATCGGTGGTCCTGGATCCGCACCTGCTTGCCCTCATTACCAGAGCTGGGCAAGTGCGCACCTTTAGTGTGCTCCTGCGCCATTGCGCACCGTCTTTTGAGGAGCGCAGGAGCGCAAAGTTTTTCAAAGGAGCACAAGTAGAGTAGCACACCGCCCAAAATTTTACAGCGCTCCTCATTGTGTAAAGCTTGAACCCTACACTGAAAATTGGCACTACAGTAGTGTGTACCTTTACAGCTTAACTGCTAATGGATTGAGTTGAATGTGTTGTGTGCACCTCCTGGGCCCTCTAACGAGAGCCACAGCCAAGTGAGTCCTTCGTTTTTTCCTTTGTTTATTTTTTAATTAAATGTAACATTGCCAATTTTCTTTCTTTTTTAAGAAGCAGAGTTAGCTGGGTCCGAGAAGGGGGGTGAATCCCCCGTCAGTAGCGTTGGGCTCTGAACCCTGGTCAATTGCGGGTCATAGTTTGGAAATCAGTAGCGCAGGAGCGCTAGCGCACCGATATAAAAAAATGAGTAGCGCTATTCCAGGTGCGCACTAACCGCGGCCAGAGTAGCGCAGGCACGCTAGCGCACTACCAATAATCGAGTAGCACGCCCGGCTCTGCTCATTAATGGATGTGGCTTCCCTACCTTGAACCTGTAACATGTGGATCCATGAAGAACTCTCTTTGCTACCTCCCAGCTGGCCGTGCTGGGAGGTCCTATATGTGTCCTATATGAGGTCCTATTATGTCCTATATGTGATCAACAGCTGCGACATAGCTGAGCGTACACAAAAATTGGGTTGAAAAATCAAAGGTGCCCCCTTGGCGCGGAGCCCTGCCTCTGGACGGGTTCCATAGTGTGACTCCATGCTTACCTACACAAGGATTAAAAGGCACAATAAAGCTGAGCCAGCACAATAAATTGGGCTGAAAAATCAAAGGTACCCTATTGAATCCAGACATCCTGCCACTCCTGATTTCCTTCCTTGTTCAAAGGAGGAATTCACAAAAAATGGATAGGTACATGAACCACGCACACAACACAAGAATATACCTAGGTACCTATCAGTTAGCAAATGCTCATTTTAGCCCGGGCAAACAAAACCAAGACACAAACTCTTGCCCTGCACGAATGAATCTACCACTGCACAATGTTAAAACACTACATAGACCGTAAATTTACACGCTTTTACCCCTCAAGATAGTAATGGGACAAAAGTAAACAATCATTCAAAACACTAAAAAACGAAAAAGTTTAAATATTTAAACTTTATCGTTTTCTCGTTTTTTTCGCTTCGTTTTCTCGTTTTTTCGTTTTATCATTTTTTCGTTTTTTCGTTTCGTTTTTTCGTGTTTTCGTTTTTTCGTTTCGCGCTATTCGTAGTGTAGCGCTCCTTATGCATTTCCAATGGATCGAACTTTTCACGGGGCAAAATCGAAGCGAAAAAAACGAAAAAACGAAAAAACGAAACGAAAAAACGAGTAGTGTAGCTTAGGTTTAAGAGGGTGTTTCCCACCTCCCCCAGATAAGCGCCCTTACAATTTGCATCGTCTAAAACTGGCACCCATTGGTCCAAATAGCGCCTCCTGACTGGGTGCACCCACCCCCATTGAAAATCCTGGATCCGCCTACGGCTTGGAGGATTGCAGTTTGGTGGGCACCATGTCAATTCAGGGAGAAGGTGGGATAAACATACGACACCCGTTCTGTTGCAAATCTCCTGAATACATCCAGGGTTCATCTGCGGCCTTATCTAGCTGCAACACTGCTTTTTCTATTCATTTAGCTCAATTCCCCAACACAAATCTTAGTTTGGCATTTATATTTGTCAAACCGGCCCAGAAAAAATGTGGTAAGAAAGCAAACAATAAATAAAACAGAAAACGAAAAAAACGAAACAGCGAAAAAAACTGAAATAACGAACATCAAAAGAAAAATGTAGTAAAAACACTCCAAAAAATATCTTACAAAAAGTTCTAGGAAAAACAAAACATGAAAAAACCATAAGCATAGCTGTCTACTGATAAATGCTACTTGGACAGTGCATTTTCCCAGTCAGATCTAAAATTCACAACTGTGTTGAAATGTGTTAAAAGTGGACTGGCGTGTCTTGTAACAGTTCCCTTCCATCATTCCTTGCCTTTTTCAGCCTGAGCAGGTACAAAGGCAAAAGGGAGTCGATCAGGAGAGTTTCATTTTATGGTTATAATTTCACCTAAGTGGCCATAAAGTATTAGTATGGTCTCTTGAATGGATGAAGAAAGGTGAGATTATTGTAAAGTGACAGGTTTTTACAGCAGATACTGCTTTTGACCAATCACAGCCCTATGAAATATAGAAAAACTATTTCGCCACAGCATGGAAATGCTACCACATACCTACATTTCCATTTAAGGCATGCATTTTAATTTTGTCATTGTATAGCCGCTTGCCACTCAAACAACAGAAGCCAACAAAAACGCCTAATGTGGTACATCTGACTGGAGGTGAATGAAACTGGCCGGAGGTATATGGTGTGATACCACACAAGAGGACAGGGCACAGCCCGCCAGCCTCGATGTGTCCGCCTGCCCTTGCGTTGTTGCAGTCCCTTCTGGTTCGGTGTGACACGTCCAGTCGCGTCCTGCGGCCCTCACCAGTCGCTGAGCTGTTGAGCCGTCGGCTACTAGCCTGTTGATGTACATCATGTTTCATAAAAAGACAGTTTGATAATTATCACGGAACTTTTTGGCTCAGTACTATACCGTGGTTCGTCTGTTCGCTCACACTGCCATCTGGAGATCGGTTCAATTTTGCTCTGACGTGTGGTATTCTGAGTGGCGCCACTAGTCCCCAATCTTCCGCCGCTGTGTGTCGCCCCTCAGTCCCTCGCCCTTGGGCTGTTCTACTTTCCACGTAGCGGCCGGCTTGAGCGCTGGGCGTTATCGGTGGTGGCTCCGATGATCAGAGGCGCCGCTGGTCAGCCTAGCCACCTGCGATGCGCTCTCCTGCTCTTACCGGCCTCGCTGTGTCACAGTGGAGGGTGGAGTTAACTATTTAACTCTTCAGAGTAAATCTGCTGCTATACATATGTTCGGAACCGACGTAGAAAAGAACATACATGGCCCTAACCATAACCACCGGTCTCCAGGAGAGGGTGAAGCCGCTGCATGCCACAATGTGCGGCCAGCCCCGCAGCCATGACCGCCGACGGCGCAGGCCCCTACATCACGCCCAGACTGGCACTGCTGCGGAGGGCCGCAAGCGAATCTGCCCCCCCCCTAGTTCTTTATCAGTGATGATTTTCTGGTTGTGGAGTGAAATACATGTCTATGTCTTTAATTCAAATGCAAATACAGGAGAAAGAAGTGAAAGGAAGCAGTGCTAATTATGGGTCATTTTTCCCATTATAAGGGGTGGAAGCCTTAGCCCACACCAGCCCCCTTTTCAAAAAACATAAAATTCTGAAACTACCCGACCTTGTTGAATATGCTCAGATCAACATCCTGCATAACTTCCTTCGGCACCATTAGTCACTAGTTTCCATAACTACCCGCACCATTAACTACCCGCACCATTAACTACCCGCACCATTAACTACCCGTACCATTAACTACCCGCACCATTAACTACCCGCACCATTAACTATCCGCACCATTAACTACCCGCACCATTAACTACCCGCACCATTAACTACCCGCACCATTAACTACCCGCACCATTAACTACCCGCACCATTATCTACCCGCACCATTAACTACCCGCACCATTAACTACCCGCACCATTATCGAATCGATTACATTTATTTACTCCAAACCTAACTGGTAGAATGAACCGTCAAACCCATCACTTTGTTATTCTCTTTGCTCCTACTATATATCGCAAATTTTCATTTTTTGTTGCTGCCCCCGCGTGTGGAATAAAGTTGTATCCTCTAAAATTACTAGTCTGGAAGATGTCCCTCTAAGCAAGCCCTTCTTCCGTAAAGTTGTCTCAAAACTGTACCTAGATATTAGATATCCTAATGCACCTCCCTGCCCTTTCACTCATTCCCATTCTGTTTTGCGCGCCTCCAAATCTCCCCTCTCTCATAAAGTAAATGCGCATCACCCAAAATTCCATAGTCCCCTCACTCCCTCACTAACGAAAATCTGTCCGCAGGCGGTGGCCGGGTTGGTGAGCTGGGGGCTCGCCCTGACCGTGGCCTGGCGGCTCTCCCGGCTGGGCGCCCCTGGCGTGCCATCGGGGGCCGTATGTTGGCGTGGGGCGGCGCTTGGCCGTTCCTGGTCTGCGCTGCGGCGGCTGACCGCCTGGCGGCTGTTGCCGGCGTCCCCTGCCTCTCTCGCCCGGTCGGGCCCGGGTCTCGGCGTGGTTCCGCGTGCTGCCGTGCGCAGGCGTGCGGAGCGTTGTGTGGCGTGTGGCGGCTCGCGGCCCGGCCAATTGAAGGTCGAAATCGCCCCGGGTGCTCACGTGAGAGCACGGCGATAGGACGCTGACGTGGTGGAGTGCGCCCTCTAGGGTGATCTGATGCCGCGTTATGTGGAGTGCTGACATCTGGTGGTTGCACGCTTTTATTGTATTGTGTCTACACTCCATTGTTTTATAGCCTCGCACTGCTTTTACCTCTTCTCTTTTCTGCTCTTCTCTCTCCCACGGGAACTTTACTCTCTTAACCCTTTCTAATTATGTTTTTGTACAAATACATGTATGGATGGAAGCAGCAGCATTGTTAAATTATCCACCAGTTTTCCCACTTAACAGTTGAAAGACAGTACAGGCTTGAGGTCCTATTTTTAACAAATGTGCTTGCTATTTCATGAGAGAGACATTTTTCCACATAAATGCATAGGATCATAGCCAGCACAACATACAGCACAGCCAGTCTTGTGACAGCCCTCTCCCTGGCTATGGCACCATCACCGCCTTTAAAGCAGAGGGGGAAAGAATATTATGGAAAATTAGCAAAATAAAACGAAATGAATAGGGAATTTATGCTGAACATGCACCCAAAAAATCAAATAGAATAAGACAAAAAAATTAATGAAGCTTAATTTCAGGTCAATAAATATAGCCAGGATATCAAATGAAATAAAACTAAAGCAATAAGAAGAAACAGTTACAAGTAAGATACAGAGCCCCTCAAAATGTCAAGTTTGGAACCAATATTTCAGGGGACAAGTGAAATTAGGAGTTTGCCGCTGTACCCCACAGCCGCTGTCAGTTTTGCTGCCCACTATGGAGTGGATAATTTCGGAGCCACGCCCTACCCTCCCATTGCTCCTGCAGTGTGTGGTGTGCAAATTAGGAATCATATTGACAAATTCCTGACTCCATACCTTTTCGCCATTCAAATCAAGTTCCAGTGTCCCCTTGTTGATTCCATAACATGTGTATTCATACATACATTCATACACAAAGATATCCACGCTACAACAAAAGGAGAGTAGAGAATACTGATATGTAGAGGATGGCACCGGGGTTAAGGCGCGATGAGTGAGGAGGGGGCGGGGGGGACGCGAACGGACTAGCACAGACACTTTATATGTGTTATGAGTGTCAGTGTTTCCTTTTTGCTCTCCCATTCATTTCTCTTTACTAAGTGTGCGGTTGCAAGATTACTGCTGACACCAATAAATGTGTATGGATGCAAATTTAACATTCTGAGTGGTATTGTGTCGAAAAATTTTAGCTTCAGGACCAAGAGTCTAACCTAACCTAGCCTAGCCTAACCTAACCCTCATTTCCTCCTATTATCATGTGTCTTAGGATGTCTCTGCGGCATCATGCACTCCACTCTCATGCATCTGAGCAAGTCTGCAAAGTATGGCAGCAGGCCAGACGAGTCGCACCAGCCATCTAAAATTCTCGCACCACCAGCCTCCAAAAATTCGCACCAATCTGCCACATACATTCAGTCATTATTTGTTTAGTTTAAGTGTCACTAACCTCGCAAATTCGCACCAACTTGATAAAATTTGCACCACTTGGTCCTGTCTCAAAGGGCACTCGCACCGACGAGATCTCGTCGAAAATGCCATACTTTGCACACTGGCATCTGAGCACGCCTTTTTGGACCTTTTGAACGTTGGACTTCTTATTCAAAAGGTCTAACTTTCAAAGTGTAGAGCCTATGAACATTAGAACCTTTCATCAGTTGACCTTCTGATGTGATCCTTCGAACCACGTGATGTGATCCGCCTACTAGAGGTGGGACTTTTTGGAAAAAGCTGGTCCCGGTCCCGGTCCCGTCAACATTATTTGGTCCCGGCCTGGTCCCAGCGAGGAAGGATGTGGTCCCAGCCTGGTCCCGGCAGCCTTTTTCCCACTTATTGGCTTTTAAACATAATAATTTCTTGTGGATTAAGAGCCAAACATATTAGGAAAATTCATATCATCAGTACATAAGCGAATCAACATTAAGTATGAACCATAGCTTCAGGAAATCCTTACCTACTATCATGAAAAATGGCTACAATTATCTCACAATGCTGAGGAAACATTTGCATGTTAAACCCTTAAAGGTAAGAAACTATACATCAATACAAATTTAAGCAGTATCACACCTCCCTTCTGTCCATCGAATAAACATTCAATCAATCAGGATATCTGAGTTTTATCAGGGAAGGTCAGGACACAAATACCTGCATTTGCCTTAAGATCAAATCACCAAAGCACAGGAGCAATTTGACAGATCACTTTTACAGTTAACATGTAACTTAACGACTGGTTTTGACTGTTTATGAAGAATTATGCGAGTTGACACGCTGGATGAAGGAACTGACAATTAATATTTTACATAGCTAGGTAGTAACCGTAACGAGAACCTGCGGACGCCTGGCTGACGGAATCCAGACCAGTCTGCGGACGCCCACCTCGGTTGACGCGCTCATCTAGAGGCCACATGAAACTCCGAACCGGCCTTGTCTTCGCTCCAAAAGCTGCCACCCTCACTCAGTAGTATACTGAAGGCACCCACCAGCGATAGCTGGAAACTCCTGGCTGCCTCTGCCCGGCCCTTTTCGGACCCTCTGCCAGCCCACCTACATGAAAGTGCCGGCGCCGCGGCCGCGACGTCGATGGAACAGTCCGACGGGAACCTGCAGACGACTGGCTGAGGGACTCCGGACCAGCCATGTCGTCCACCTCTGCAACAGGCTCATGTAGAGGCCGCCTGAAACTCCAGCCGGCGTTGTCGTCGCTCCGGGAGCTACCACCGCGGCCGCCTTCACTCAGCAGTGTACTGGGGGCGGCCACCAGCTATGGCTGGATACACCTAGCTGCTTCTGCCCGGCCTTCTTCGGACTCTGCCAGCCCGCCCCGCACAGCGGTCGCGGTGTCAAATTGTCCACCAGCACGGTCCAATTGTGCAATTAGGACTGAGAAGTGCAGGAGGTAACATTGGCAGTTCTGTATTCTCAGCTCCAGCCGGCTATGTCTTCGCATCAGGAGCTGCCTCCGCTGCCGCCTGCACTCAGCATTATTCAGGGGTGGCCACCAGCGACGCCTGGAGGCACCTGGCTGCGCTGCCGGCCCTCTTGGGCTCTCTCTCTCCCAGCCCACCTGCATAACGTGCCGACCTACAGTTAGCGTGCCGAACTCACTCAGCAGTATGCTGAAGATGACCACCAGCGATGACTGTAGGCACCCGGCTAAGTCTGCCCGCCCGGCCGCCCGGCCTTGTTCGGACTCTCTCTCTCTCTCTCTGGGTATGTGTCACCTACACGAGCATGCCGACATACAGCAGGCGCTGGTGCCGTGGACGTTGAGTATTGCTGTCGACCATCACCATCAAATATGCAGTCAGGACTGTAAACTCAAGAAGCTTGAGTAGCTCTCAAAATCTCAGCTCTGGCTGGCCATATCGTCGCCTCAAGAACTGTATCCGTGACCGCCCTCACCCAGCGGCACGATGGGGCAGCTACTAGCGACGATTTAAGACTTTTCATGAATTACGAGAACGTACCGGCGCCGCGGCCGCGGCGTCGGCAAGTCCACCAACACCGTCCGATGTGCAGACGGGACTAGGAACTCGAAGAGTATGAGTACAATTCTCTTATTTTCGGCTTCAGCCGGTCGTGTCATCACCTCGGGAGCTGCAGTACTCACTCAGAAGTATGCCGGAGGCGGCCAGCAACGACGGCTGGAGACACCTGGCTGTCTCCACCCGGCCCTCGTCGGGTTCTCTCTGCCAGCCCACCTACAGAAACATGCCGGTCCCGCTGCCGCGACGACGGCTGGCTCACCAGCACTGTCCAACAGCATTAGCAGTGCTCGAACTCTCAGCTCCAGCCGACCATGCCGCTGCATAAGAAACTGGCTCTGCGGCCGCCCTCATTCATTGGTATGCTGGAGACGACCACCGCGGCTGGTGACACCTGGTTGCCTCCGCCTGACCCTCTTCGGACTCTCTACCAGCCCATCCATCTATGAACGCTCCAACCTACAATAATGTGTCGGCGCCGTGCGCGGCTGGACCTGACTCAGTCGCGCTTCCCCGTCCGGCGGGGGCGGCGGGCGCGCGTTTCGATAGGCACACCTCTGCAGTGGCCGGCGGTGTATCGCTCTGCTAAAAAATAGCGTCTGTAGTGGCTGCAGCACAAAATGGGGGACCTCCGCTGGCTGGATCGGACACTACTGCGCCAAATGTGTTCGCTGAACGACCACATCCGGGAGTTGGAGCGGCCGGAGCGTTCTCCAATCTGGAATGGTGACTGTGACGCCACGGCTCGGCTGACAAGGAGTGGCGATGCAGCTGGATCGGCCGACAACAACTGACCTGTGTCCGAGCGGATTTTGGCTGCTCCAGCCTCAGCCTGGGGTTTGGCGACATTCTAGCTAACCACTGCTCCGGACGGGCTATGGGGTCGAACACACATTCCTGGCATATGTATTTGCGATATTCTTTTACTTTTCCGTTTCTCTTCTATGTTTTTTATGTTTGTTTGCTGCCAACTTATTTTGTTCTTTTCCTTTATTTCGTTTTTTTGGTTTGATTCGATTAGTGTAATAGCCTGGACTCGCCGAACATGACTTTTTCTGCTTGTTTAAATTGTTCAGTTCTGTCTTTGCTTTCTCTTGTGTGTTTTTTCTGTTGTTTTTAGTTTTGTTTTGATTCCATTAGTTGCTCTCACTGATTGCATGCTCTGATTAAATGTTTTTAGTTTGATAGGTTTGCACACTGCTTAAGTGCTTGTCCTATTTTCTTATGTTTTATGTTTATTGTTTATGTTTGTTTATTTTTCTTGCTTTTTATTAAATCAGTGGTTTCTTAGATTTGATATGCTTAACATATGCGGCCCCCTACTTACTACTTATAGCTTAACTTTGTTAGTTTTTGTTTTGTCTACTGTTTTGTTTGTTCTTGATTTTATTTTGCTTTTAAGTGTGTTGTGGCATTATATTTCTGTTCTGTTTCATTATTATTTAAGGCTCACCTCGTTTTGTATGTCTTTTCTCGTTCTGCGGTTGCTGCTTCTTTGCTGGCAGTTGATGTTTTGTACCTATGTTATAATAATTTGTTTTAATCTGAAAACTGATTACCCGGGGGCAAAGTGCCAAAAGCTGTCCGGCGTGTTGTAAAAGGTTGTTGCATAGAAATGAAATCCCTGAATATTCAGGATCATGACCTTGGATGGACAACCGATACAGCGCCTACTCGTTGTCCACAGGAGGTGCATTTGTCAAAGGATGCACGCGCAAAATCTGCCCTTGCCTCTTGGACTTAAATGGCTTATAACTAAGCTAAAAAAGACCGTTGGTGGCAAAAAAACATAATTTAATTTTCAAGCTCAAAATACACTGCTTCTACACATGTCAGTTTCTGTAATCTGGTTTGGTCCTATCACGTCATTTTTGGCACGTGCAGCTCCACGAAAGGGGTGTAAGTCAACACCCCTTCTGGTTCAAAACCTGTATCTCTGTATTAGTTAAACAAACAGCCGTGAAACTTTGCACACATGTCGCTTAACATGTTCAGTGTAAGTTCTCCAAAAATTGTTTAAACACCTAGAAGAGCTATTGAGATATGACGTCATATCTGAGCGCGTGCAAATGCACTGTTTTCAAGCCAATTGGGGAACTTTGTCCGGGATGTTAGCTTCTTGTTTCAGTGCTGGTAACAACGGATTGGATAAACAAATAGTTTCAAATGGTATCTTCCTGATTGAAATCAACCATTGTTCTCCATATTATATAGGAAATTGCGCAATGGGTGTTCTGCCCAATACTCCAGCACGTGCAACATCGCCTGAGGGACATCGTTACACCCCTTTCAGTTTAACTCAAGTAGATTAAACTCAGTTCAGTTAACAAACACTAAATTTTGCAGATGTAATGCTGCACATGTTTGATATATTAACACAAAGTTTTGTGAGACTATAATGATTATTGCCAAAGTCATGGCCATTCATCAAAACACATGTATATGCTTGGTCCAATGCAAAATGTAGCGCACTGCAATACCCTTATTGGCAGTGATGTTTGGGAGTAATTTTGTCCGCCTGTAGTTATTATGTGCCGCATTGCAGCTCCCGTCTGAAAACTGAAGAGGTATGCTGTGCGCCTAAGCATATGTTCCCTGGTATGAACGGTAGCGCAGGGTACCCCCGTGTTTGCCCGGTCTCTTCCATTGTAGCACCAAACCCTAGGAGTAGAGATCAGAAGATCATTACCCACATTTGATCTTCAAAGCCCAGGTGCAAAGATATATTACATGCAAATGCCAGACCATGCTTGCTTCTGTGGCTATCTAAGGTGGACTTTGAACTTGTTTTTCCAAAAAAATGCCCAAAAGAAATAGCGCGGGAAACTTGCAAATGGCAAATCACTAACAAACACGAGAAAGACGCCAGCGGACAATGTCGACATGGCCATCTCGTCAGTTAGGAAGTGAGACGTTAGGCTTAGAAATGTTGAAAAATATTATTTTCTAGGTCATCTCCAATGGGGTTGTTAATGAGGCACCGCAAAAAAGTGAATCCACGTGCACAGGGTTGATGTATTGTATACAAGTCTTACACGTATAGCTCGGGGTTAGAATGGATTCGAAGCGATGGAATGGTGTATTTGCTGGTAGACTTTGGGTCCTGAAGATATTACGTTGCGGGACCTGATTAAAAAATCATGATCCATTATATTTTAGCTGCGTTTTTTGTGGGAAGAGTCTTGGAACCAAGATGCATAGCCTTAACAAATAATGTTTATGTCCTAGCAGCTCTGATGGGCGCAAAAATGCGACAAAAATGTCACTATTACCCGAGAAACACAGGACAGTTGTTCAGCACGCCAGCAAAAAAGGACTCGCAGTGATTTGAGTACAGAATATGCAGGGCGCATCATTTTCCAAGATAATATTGCAGACAATTTATGCTAAGTTGAATGGGAGATAAGATCAAATTTCACAAAGGCTCGCCACGGTGAAGTTTTTCGAACAATCTGCAATGGTGCATTATCAGGAAATTGTCAGTCAGAGAAATAAGTGGCATCCCTGATATCAGAATCGGTATTTTCACGAAAAGAGCTGTCATTATGCTGACAGGTCTTTCTGATAATAAAAATGCAAGTAGATACGCAAGTAAGATAATCTGAGCCTCCCGAGTTGATAACGTGATTTCCTGAGCAGCTCTGGGGCCCTCAGCTGAACTGGCCCCGCCGAGGCTGATGAGGACCCCTGGGCTGGTATGGGGCTCCTGAGCTAATTAAGTGCTTCCTTACTT
The DNA here is from genome assembly GCA_034440635.1 of Lepas anatifera. Classification (NCBI taxonomy): domain Eukaryota; kingdom Metazoa; phylum Arthropoda; class Thecostraca; family Lepadidae; genus Lepas; species Lepas anatifera. The sequence continues at coordinate 2,037,278 of JAOTON010000520.1, read as the reverse complement.
GATCTGGTACTTCTGAGCTGGTCGGGAGCACTGAGCTAATTCCTTGTCCCCTGAGCTAATAAGGTGCTCCCTGAGCTGATCTCGGCCCCTGCTCTGGTCTAGGGGATAGGAGCTGATCTGGACCCCGAGCTGATAGATCTGGTGCCCCATGAACAGATATGTTGCCGCCTGAGCTGAAATAATGCACCCTGAGTCGATCTCCTGAGCCCTTATTTTGCCTCCTGAACTCATATTATGCCCTCTGAGCTAGTCGGGTGCCCCCTGAGCTAATCAGGTGCCCTTTAAGCTGATCTGAGCCTCCTGGGTTGATAAAATGATATCCTGAGAAGGTCTGGGCCCCTGAGCTGGTATGGAGCTCTTGAGCTGATTGACACGCGCATTGACGGGGGCGGGTACCCACCCCCTCTCGGGTTTTTCGGAGACATCAGTAAAACGGCGGCGCGTAGCGCCGCCGTACTTGGGATACCTTTTTCCTCATCATTTTTACAACTTCTGTGAAAATTTTAAGGTTAGGTCATCTCAAGTCAGGTCACAAGTACAGGTCAAGTGACCTGACCTCAAAAAAAGTTTAAGATAGCATAATTCTGAGCAGGGTGAACTTATCCGATTGAAACTCATATCACATAATGCACCCACGGAGTTCTCTGAAATATGTTCCGGTATTTTTGATATCGATGACCTAAGGTCAGGTACGAGGCATGACCTGTCCATTGGAAATACAGGGGAAAATTGTTTGCACTGTATAACTCAGTAACGGATAGTGATAGGGCGTTTATTTTAGCTGCATTAGACTCGTCTTGGCTTTGCAGTTCTAATGATATGCATTTTTTGTAATTTGACCCTGAACTGACCTCAGGTCAGGTCAAATCCCTGATTTGACCTAGCAAGGTCGAGTTATATATTAATTGATTTGGATTGCTGCGAGGATTCATATGGTTTAAGTCGGTTTGCTCTATCTTTACTTGTTCAGATGTAATGGCCGAAAAACTTAATGTACATGTTATCCCTAGTACGACATGTTTTGACCTCTTGTGACTTTAAATGTGACCTGACAAAAAATGGTTGAAATATTTTCGATGGAGAAGTGGATGGGCTACCCAACGCTGTTTACCGTTTTACGCTACCTACCGTGGTTCTCGAGATCTTAGGGGGCGGGTACCCGCCCCCTCGTCAAAGCGAAGGTGGCTCAGACTCCCGTCAATGCGCGTGTTAAGTGCCTCCTGACCTGATCTGGTACCCCGAGCTAATCTGGGCAATTTCTTGGTCGAGGATCACTTAGCTGAACTACTGCGCCCGGATTCGATCTGGTGCCTCCTAAGCCATAATTTTTCCTCCTGAGCCCAATGCACCCTGGGTCGATCTTGGGCCTCCTGAGCCATTTTTGTTCCTCCTGAACCCATCTGATGCCGTCCTAGCTAGTCGGGTGCCACCTTTTTATCGCAACTCCCTACAATCCACCAGTATAGTAGTCAGGCTCAGCGCCCAGACCAGCTCAGGGTACCCCCAAGCCCCATACCAGCTCAGGGTACCCCAAGGAGCCAGATCCGATCTTGGGCCTCCAATCAGTTCAGGGCCTATAAGTCAGGTCAGGGGACAAGATCAAGTAAGGAACACTAAATCAGCTTAGAAACCTTTTATCAGCTCAGGGATCCCGATCAGCTCACTCAGGAGCCCAGAGCTGCTCAGGAAATCACGTAATCAACTCAGGAGGCCCAGGTGAGCTCAAAGGGTACCAGGTTAGCTCAAAGGGCACCGTATTAGCTCAAGAGGGATCAGAATAGCTCGGATGGCATCATATGGGCTCAGGAGGAACAATTATGGTTCAGGAGGCACCAGAACGACCAAGACGTTGCCCAGATTAGCTCGGGTTACCAGATCAAGTCAGGAGGCTTTTAATCAGCTCAGGAGCCCCATACCAGCTCAGGGGCCCAGACCTTCTCAGGATATCATTTTATCAACACAGGAAACTCAGATCAGCTTAAAGGGCACCTGATTAGCTCAGGGGCACCTGACTAGCTCAGAGGGCATAATATGAGTTCAGGAGGCACAATAAGGGCTCAGGAGATCAACTCAGGGTGCATTATATCAGCTCAGGTGGCAACATATATGTTCAGGGGGCACCAGATCTATCAGCTCGGAGGCCCAGATCAGCTCCTATCCCCTAGACCAGAGCAGGGGCCTAGATCAGCTCAGGGAGCACCTTATCAGCTCAGGAGACAAGGAATTAGCTCAGTGGTCCCGACCAGCTCAGGGGTACCAGATCAAGTAAGGAAGCACTTAATTAGCTCAGGAGCCCCATACCAGCTCAGGGGTCTTCATCAGCCTCGGCGGGCCCAGCTCAGCTGAGGGCCCCAGAGCTGCTCAGGAAATCGCGTTATCAACTCGGGAGGCTCAGATTATCTTACTTGCGTATCTACTTGCTTTTTATTATCAGAAAGACGCTTTCTGTCAGCATAATGACAGCTCTTTTCGTGAAAATACCGATTCTGATATCAGGGATGCCACTTATTTCTCTGACTGACAATTTCCTGATAATGCACCATCGCAGATTGTTCGAAAAACTTCACCGTGTCGAACCTTTGTGAAATTTGATCTTATCTCCCATTCAACCTAGCATAAATTGTCTGCAATATTATCTTGGAAAATGATGCGCCCTGCATATTCTGTACTCAAATCACTGCGAGTCCTTTTTTTGCTAGTGTGCTGAACAACTGTCCTGCGTTTCTCGGGTAATAGTGACATTTTTGTCGCATTTTTGCGCCCATCAGAGCTGCTAGGACATAAACATTATTTGTTAAGGCTATGCACCTTGGTTCCAAGACTCTTCCTACAAAAAACGCAGCTAAAATATAATGTATCATGATTTTTTAATCAGGTCCCGCAATGTAATATCTTTCAGGACCCAAAGTCTACCAGCAAACACACCATTCCATCGCTTCGAATCCATTCTAACCTCGAGCTATACGTGTAAGACTTGTATACAATACATCAATTTCCTATACAATTTCAATTTGCGCAATTTCCTATATAATATGGAGAACAATGGTTGATTTCAATCAGGAAGATACCATTTGAAACTATTTGTTTATCCAATCCATTGTTACCAGCACTGAAACAAGAAGCTAACATCCCGGACAAAGTTCCCAAATTGGCTTGAAAACAGTGCATTTGCACGCGCTCAGATATCACGTCATATCTCAATAGCTCTTCTAGGTGTTTAAACAATTTTTGGAGAACTTATACTGAACATGTTAAGCGACATGTGTGCAAAGTTTCACAGCTGTTCGTTTAACTCATACAGAGATACAGGTTTTGAACCAGAAGGGGTGTTGACTTACAACCCTTTCGCGGAGCTGCACGTGCCAAAAATGACGTGATAGGACCAAACCAGATTACAGAAACTGACATGTGTAGAAGCAGTGTATTTTGAGCTTGAAAATTAAATTTTGTTTTTTGCCACCAACGGTCTTTTTAGCTTAGTTATAAGCCATTTAAGTCCAAGAGGCAAGGGCCGATTTTGCGCGTGCATCCTTTGACAAATGCACCTCCTGTGGACAACGAGTAGGCGCTGTATCGGTTGTCCACCCAAGGTCATGATCCTGAATATTCAGGGATTTCATTTCTATGCAACAACCTTTTACAACACGCCGGACAGCTTTTGGCACTTTGCCCCCGGGTAGATCGCCTAATTCCTCTTATTCTCTACTCTGTGCCTGTGACATTCTGCTCTGTTGCTTCTTGTTGCTTTGCCCTGTTTCATGTCTTCTTTTGCGTCTGTTGCCTGTCTATTTGAAAAATGAAATAAAATGTTGATGATGATGATGATAATAGTTCTCCAAAGACAATTAGGTAAGACACGGCGCCTTCCTTCCTCCCCAACACAACACCACCACACACACAAACCAAGACACAAACGGAGCCCTATGGAAACGCCCACAGTTAAAAACGCCCACAAATTGATTCGACCACACAACGTAAGACCCACGGCCTTAAACGTCCAAACTAAAACTGTCCACGGCTTAAATCGCCCACAAATTAAAATAACCACGGATTAAAGGGCCCACAAATGCTCCCATAAGGAGATTTCAAACCACCCACGACTAAAAACGCCCACACATTAAAATACCCACATTCAAATGCTTAAATCACCCACAATTCAAAAAGCCCACGAAGCACATCACCCACATAACTGTGCGTCAAATCACGTGCTCAATAGTATATGAAAATGCCGCTAGGTGGCTAGCAAAGCAATCATAGGAGTGCACGACGGGATAGGTATTTGGATATTTGTGTCAAAAAATATGCTGCAAAGGTAAAGTAAAAGTACTCCAAGGCGGATTTGTGCCGCCGGTTTTCCCGCGCTTTCGCAAGGGCAATGAAAACACAGAAGGGTTCGATGACTCTGTTTGCGCGGGATCCATGGGCGTATTGATAATTTGTAAAGAGGAGGGTTGGTTCGTTAGGCTTTGTTGGGATGATGTACCTGAGCCAGAGAGCGCAGTTCTTAACCAGGTACCTATAAGGGTGCTCTGAGTCAGGGGCGGACGCAGATCCGAGTTTTGGGGGCAAAACCCATGTCTATCTCTCCTCTTGGGGAAGGGGGATTGGGACGTGCGATTTGGGTGCTGAACAGACCTAATATAAGCTACCTCTCGAATGCATGATCGTTACCCTGGGGGATTTATTTTTACTCTATTTCCAGCTGGGAGCAGATTCTGCCCACCTCTCAGGTTTTTCCATAGTATCTCCGCAACGGTTTGAGATATGCTCTTGAAATTTGGTGACTTCTTACAACTAAGTAGCACATATTCCCTGACATTTTTGAAAATATATATGTGCCTGAGGCGGCGCTATGGCTCGCTAATCTGGGGGTTTATCCCGAAGCCGAGCATTGTCGCCTGCGCTTCGTTTGTCCTACAATAAAGCTGTCCGTTGCGAATTGGCAGCAGTTGTAATGTTTGAATGTTATTACTGAGATATAGGAGGACAGTTGATGTATATTTTGATATAATTTTGGCCATAGGCGGTTCCAGAAGCTCAAAATGCGGGGTTTACAATGTTATCCATCCAAACTCTTCCAAAGTAAATAGATTGCGTACAGAATCTTCGGGAGGGGTAAACATAACCATGCTTTGATCACATATGTGTATTTAATGATTATAAGAAGCCATAGGCGTGCTCAGGTACCGTAATTAGGGGAGTTCACTCGCACTCAAGCTCGTTTTAGTGTTGTGTGTGCATTGAATGGGACAAAGCATTGCAACTATGCATTTAGTTCTAGGACCAAATGAGATTTGGAATGACAGTTGATGTGTATTTTGGTATATTTTTGGCCATAAACGGTTCCAGGAGCTCAAAATGGGTTGTCTACAATGTTATCCATTCGAACTCTTCCAAAGTGAATATAAACTGCCTACGGAATGGACGGGAGGGGTAAGAATAAGGATATATTGACCCCATCCATGTATTATATGATAATAGGATATCATATGCGCGCTCAGGTACCGTAATTAGGGGGATTCGCTATCTTTCAAGCGTATTTTAGTGTCGTGTCTGCATTGAATGAGGTAAAGCATCGTAGATATTTGCCTTTAGTCTTAACACCAAATGGACACAATTCATCCAAAGGCGGATCCAGGAGTGTTCCCCGGTTCGGCCAGGGGTAGATAAAGGCAGGGTAATTTGAAAAATAGTCATACCTGAAAGGCAGGGTAATTTGTGTCTTACCACACTATTCAGCCTCCCTGAATCCACTTCTGACATATTTTCGATATTTGAGCACTTTGCTTGACATCAGAGATACCTATTACACTGTACCTGGCGTGTGCATTTCTGCAAAAAAATATATGAAAACAATTTATATAATCCCCCACATTTCTGGCCCTAAAACCGCCCTTGAATTTTGAATTTCACCTGAGTGAGGGATTTGACCATTTCCAAGCAATTCCCTGTCAATCCATACTAGTTTCGTGAAAATCAAGCCTAAGAGACAGCACCTTCGGGTAATCTAAACAAGGCAAAATGTATATTTTGAACCCCCTTCCCTCAGTTTTCAAAATTTTGAAATTTTAATTAAAAAAAGGAGTTTAGCCTGAGAGGAATCGATTGCAGTTTAAGTTTTTAAAATCGAGCGGGTAGATTTCGAGATCTTAGGGAGGCGGAAGCTCCTGTTGGAAATAGAGGTAGCCGGGAGCCCGTTGGAAATAGTGTTAAGATTTAATTGCTCGACAGACCCATAGCGGATGCACCTTTTTCAAAAAAATTATCCGGCCTTTCGGGGGCCAAAAGATAGTTTGGCACCCCTTCCAGCGCTTTGGGGAGGAGTAATGGCCGGAACGCCCTCCCCAGCGTCCGCCAATGCTCTGAGTCACATTGTGAGTTGCCGCTTCTCGTTTCCTTTGGGAGGCGAGGGATAAGTTTATAAAGTGATATTTGGGAAAGGTGGAAAGCTGAGAAGATTTACGGGCACCGAGTGCAGTGGATGCCTCAGGTCCACCTTTTGTCACTGACTTATTCCCCAGCGGCACGCATTCTGTTGAAAAATTTATTTAAATCGTTTAGCAGGAGTAGAAGAATATTTTAACCCGCACCCCACCGGGGTCCGGCGCCAACTTCGCCCCACCGGGGCATCGATGCTTCCCCCTAACTCCGAAAATATGGGGATGAGTGCGAATCTGCAAAGTGAATTAGATAGCTTGTGTGAATTCAGTAATATTTTAATTCGCATGTTTAAGCGCTTAGATCAATGGTTTGACCTCCAGAGGTCAACTTAGATCAAGATAGGCTATTTCTACTAAAATATGAAATGCGAAAGAAACCTTGGCATAGCTCTCATGCCATTAGAGCTTTTGAGATTTGATAAAAAATAAACATTCGAAAGGAAAATGACAGGGTTTTTTCCGCTATGTGGCATATAATGAACTCCCGCCAGTGGTTTGACCTCCAGAGGTCACCACGTAACCTAATATACCCTAAGGCCACGAAAGTCAGGAAGTGACCTTGCCGTAGGACTTTGGGTTTGACTTTGAGAGCAATTTTAAGGCATTTTCAGGCCGAATTTGCAAAAATGAGAATAGGACTTCTGAAACAACTTTTATGACCTTTTGATCTAGCCAATAAAATTTGTTCGCGTATCTCCCTTTAAGAAACCTGAGCATAGCTCTCACGCCATTAGAGCTATTGAGATCAAGCAAAAATAGTTTGATAGGAAAATGCCAGGACTTTCTCCGCTATGTGAAACATAATAGCCTCCCGCCAGAGGTTTGACCTCAAGAGGGTACCTCGTGACTTAATATGACTTGAGGTCTCGAAAGGTAAGAAAGTGACCGCGTTGTATATCAAATGAAAACCAGTAACAAGACACACACGATGACGTTTGTTTCAGCGCTCTAGCTTGATTAGGTCAAAAGCTATCGTCAAAGTACTGTTTTTGCCCCTGGTGACTTGTGAGGACGTCGGATAGGTCAAAAGGAAAATATTGCCCCTGGGATCCGTGAAGGGGTGTCCAAGAACGCTTTTCTGAGCAAGATAAACATTGACATTAATTTTTGTGGCTTTTAAATAAAAAGAAAGTTTTTCCCATGCTTTTTCGATGGAATATTTCACCTCGTGACCTGTCCTCAGGTCACGAAATCAAAAATCCCGGATATGCATTTTGAGGACCCTGAAGGTTTCATGAATTACACGAAGCTTCAAATGGATCGGCTTAGAAATGTAGCTATGATAGAGCTCAAAAGGTGAAGTGAGGTGACCTTGGTTGACCTCGCCTGGTGACCTGACCTAGTGTGACCCAGAGTAAAAAAATTCAGGGATGATGGGAAAATGATTTGGTGAGAGAAAGACTCCTCAACTGCGGTGCTGTGCCCCGCTGTTTTTCTGTTATTCCGGAAAAACCTTAGGGAGGCCATCGATGCCCCCGGTGGGGCGAGGGTTAAGCTATTGACCTTATGAAGGGTAATAGTTGTAGTGCTTAACCCAAGTAAGGGGCGTCACCAAGGAGGGTAGAGTAAATAAGAGACCCTATGAGGACGTCAAAAGTGACAAAGGTGGATCCAGGATTTCCAATCAGGGGGTATACATAATCGGAGTAGGGTGGTAGTTGAGCCGCAAACATTATCGGGATGGGGCACCATCCGTACCAGGAACGAGTTGGGGCACATCCTATCGCGGTAGCACCGATACTAGCATTCTAGGGGGAGGGGCGTCCGAGGTGGAAGCAGTGGTGAATACAAGAAGGGGGGCTTGGAGGGTCAAGCCCCTTGTACAGTCCGACTGCCTGTAGATAATGCTAATGCGTTGCACACAATGGCGGGCAAGGCTTGAGCATGAACTACTATAATGATTTACTGGATCTGCCACTGATGAGAAGTGACATTTCAGGGGGCACCATTAATCTTTGAAGAAGAGACGTGACCATTTCAGGAGGAGCCGGGGGGGGCGATCTTGCCCCTTCCTCGCCCCCGCAGGGGCGCAGCCAGGGGGGGCACAGGGGGCACGTGCCCCCCATCGATCCCGGGGTGCCCTTTTGATTGCCAGGTGGTGTACCCTCTTTGGGCCGTGCCGCTCGAAATTTAGTGCCCTACGCCGTTGAGTCTAGATGGAACTAGGCTGCATTTAGCGATTTAAGCGATTGTTTGACAATAAAATGCCTTTTTGGTCAGTTAGGGCATTCTGTCACCTTTCCAAGCACCCGGAAAGAGTATAGGCACGTAATCCGTTTCCAGATAATGCCTCATCGTCTCCAAGCTCATCTGGTGCCCCTCAGAGCTGAGCATGTGCCCTCTGAGCTGATCTGATGCCCGCATAGTCAATCTTGTGCCCACTGAGAAAATAAGTGTGCCTTCTGAACCTATATAATAATCTCTGAGTTAGTTTGATGCCTCCAAGCTTGCCTGGTGTCCTTTTAGCTGTTCTAGTGCCCCTTGAGCTGATCTGGGGCCCCTGAGCTTATTTAATGCCTCCCGGAGTTGATCTACTGTCCAGGGGTGCAGCCAGGGGGCACATGGGGCGCGTGCCCCCATCACTGCCGGGGTGCCCTTTTGATTGTCAGGTGGTGTACCCAGTTTGGGCCGTGCCGCTCGAAATTTAGTGCCCTACGCCGTTGAACTTAGATGTAACTGGACCGCATGTAGCGAATGAAACTATTTTTGGACAACTTAATACCTTTTTCGGTCAGCTAGGGCATTCTGTCGCCTTTCCAAGCACCCAGGAAGAGTATGGGCACCTAGTATGTGTTCACCTAATTCCTCATCATCGCCAATAATCGTACGAGGGAAGCTAATCTGGTGCTCCTTGAGCTCATCTCGTGGCCTCTCAGCTGGTATTGGCCCCTTGAGCTGATTACTTGCCTTCTAAGCTGATCTGGTGCCCCTGAGTCAATCGAGTGCCCCACTGATCAAATGATTGTGCCTCCTGAACCTATATAATGCCCTCTGAGTTAGTCTAATGCCTCCGAGCTTGCTTGGTGCCCTAATAGCTGATTTAGCGCCCCTTGGGCTGATTCGGGCCCCCGAGCTGATCTCATGCCTCCCAAAGTTGATTCTGTCTCCTAAGTCAATATGGTGCCTCTTCAGCTGGTTAGGTGCCCCCTCAGCTGATTATTGATGTCTCCTTAGATAGCCTGGCGCCCCCCTGAGCTGGTTTGGTGGGCCCTGAGCCCACCTTGTGTCCCCTGAGCTGTTATGTTGCTCCCTGAGCTGATTTAGGCTCATGCCATAGTCTGGGGGGCTGGGAGCTGATCTGGCCCCCGAGCGGATCGATCTGGTGCCACCTGAGCTGCACTAATGCCCCTGAGTCGATCTGGTGCCTCCTGAGCCCATCTGATGCCCTCTGAGTTAGTTTGGTGCCCCCTGTGCTAATCTGGTGCCCTTTAAGCTGATCTGGGCCTCCTTACGTGATTTCATGAGTAGCTCTAAAGCTCTGAGCTGAGCTCGGCGCACAGGGGCTGGTGAGGGCCCCTGAGATGGTATGGGGATCCTGAGCTGATTAAGTGCCTCCTGACTCGATCTGGTATTCCCGAGCAGATCTGGGCCCCAAGTTGGTCGGGGACCCCTTATCTGATTGTTTGTCCCCGAGGCTGATCTGGTGCCCTATGGGCCGATCTGGTGTTCCCTGAGCAGCTCTGGGGCTTTTTAACTGCTTGGGCCCTGAGCTGGTGGAGGATTCCTGAGCTGATTTAGTGGCCATGACTTGATCTTGCCCCCTGACCTGACTTGAGGTTCCTGAACTCATCTGGGGCCTCAAGAGCTGATCTGGGGCCCAAGAGTGGATCTAGGTTCTGAGGGTACCCTGAGCTGGTGTGGGCGCTGAGCTTGTGAGAGCCCTTTAAGTTGGCTTAAGGCCCCCTGAGGTAATCTGGCGCCTTAAACTGTTCTGGGGCGTCTTGAACTGGTTTAAAGCCCTATGAGCCTATCTGTGGCCCATTGAGCTAGTCTGATGACCTCATCTCTGGGACCAATGAGCTAGTCAAGTCCCTGGGTGAAGCATGAGCTGCTCTGTGGCCCTGATCTACATCAGGGGCCCCTGAGGTGGTCTTGAATGGACAGATTATAAAAACACAAGGCCAACTCCCATCATCTCGGGGCGGGGTCACGGAGCTAGTCTAGTCCCTGGAGGCACAACAGGCGGATGGGGGAAGCTGCTCTGGAGGCCTCTGATTCACACTTGGGGGCCCCAGAGCTGGTGTTGAATAGATGGGGAATAAAAACACGATGGAAACTCCCCTTGTAAACTAGGCAACCCTGGTTAGATAGGCAACCCACAAAGATACGGCAATTATTTTGCTTCATGACACAGGACTTCAAATAGTATACAACATGACCTTGACATGTCGTTATTTGACCCTGAATCGAAGTCATTGACCTCAGGTCATGGTCAAATAAAAAAGTATCCCGTAACCTAAGAAGGCCATGTTGCATGCCATTCGTCTCTTTGAGCTGGAACAAACACATAAATGCCACCAGATGTCTTATAAAATGCCGCCATATATCTTATTAAATGCCGCCAGATATGGGACTCTGCTCCGCCAGATGAACCCTGTCCGTTTCCTTGGTGAGGCAAGATGAGGCTCCCCTTTCACTCATAGACACATTGTTACAATGGCAATAAACGTGAAATCAAACGGAAATAACTACTTCTGAAAGACCCTGCAGAGAAAAAATCAGTTAGTGCCCAAGCACCTTATATCAAGTCGAGTTAATGCAGTAACATTCTTTTGTAGAACATACCAACTCCACCAGGGCTCTCCCGGTACCCGTCACCTTCTGGGGGAGAGGAACAAGGCCGACAGTTCAGGTAGCAGGGTGGTCTTGATGTAAGGTCAAAGGCATAAATTACCCCAACAAGGCAATAACATGCATGACCATGATTATTAGTATGAGCCAAATGGTCTCCATGACAACAAAATAATAGTTATACTGCGTTTAATTGAAAATTTTTAACACTCAGATAATTTTGTTTACCCTTGGTGACCACTGCTGACATGGCTATGGACCTAACCGGACATCTGTTTGTGACATATCACATTTTTCAATTGAACAGCTTTTGAATGTTATCCAGAAATTTCGTCTTGCATTTCTAAGAGCGAGTTAGATTTCCACTTCGAAAAATCACTATGCATGGGCATAGGAATGACGTCATAACTCAGCGACCTGATCTGACCTAGCTAGGTATTTTTGTCAAAAATGTTAAAAATTTGTCAGGTAGCATATACGCATACTGAAATTGCCTTAATACAAATACTTTTGGAATTATTTGCAAGAGAAACTGAGACTAGCAGGTCCAATGGAACACGCAATAGGTGCCGGAAAACAAGCATCAGAGACGAAATTTTCACTTGCCTATGGTCGAAGTTTTTTGCAAGGTAGAACAATATCATCTGCACTCAAAGTCTCCATTTCAACCCTAGAATCACCTCCTGAGTGGCAATAGGTCTATTAAAAAAAATTCACCATCATTATCATCCCCCAACCTGGGCTGAGCTGGGCCCACAGAGGCTGATGAGGGCCCCTGAGATTGTATGGGGCTCCTGAGCTGATTAAGTGCCTCCTGACTTGATCTGATATTCCCTAGCTGGTCGGGGACCACTGATCTGATTGTTTGTACCCGAAGATAATCTGGTGCCCTATGGGCATCTGGTGTCCCCTGAGCAGCTCTGGGGCTTTTGAACTGATTGGGCCCCGAGCTGGTGAGGGATCCCTGAGCTGATTTAGTGCCCCTGACTTCAACTTGCCACCTGAGCTGATCGGTCTGGTGCACCCTGAGCAGATATACTGCCCCCTGAACTTAACTAATTCCCCCTGAGTCGATCTGGTGCCTGCTGAGTCATCAGTGTGTCTCCTAAGCCCATCTGATTCCCTCTGAGCTAGTCTGGTGCTCCATGGCTAGTATGGTGCCCTTTTAAGCTGACCTGGACCTCCTGGGTTGATTACGTGATTTCCTGAGCAGCTCCCAGGCTCTGAGCTCAGCTGTGCCCACAGGGGTTGGTGAGGGCCCCTGAGATGGTATGGGGTTCCTGAGCTGATTAAGTGCCTCCTGACTTGATCTGGTATTCCCGAGCTGATCTGGGTTCCGAGCTGGTCGGGGACTACTGATCTGATTGTTTGTCCCCGAGGCTGATCTGGTGCCCTATGGGCCGATCTGGTATCCCCTGAGCAGCTCTGGGGCTTTTGAACTGATTGGGCCCCGAACTGGTTAGGGATCACTGAGCTGATTAAGTGCCCCTGACTTGATCTTGTCCCCTGACCTGACTTGAGGCCCCTGAACTGATTTGGGGGCCCCAAGAGCTGATATGGGGCCCAGGAGCGGATCTGGGTTCTGAGGGTACCCTGAGCTGGTCTGGGCTCTGAGCTTGTGAGAGCCCTTTAAGTTGGCTTGAGGCCCCCTGAGGTGAGCTGGCGCCTTAAACTGTTCTGGGGCTTCTAAAACTGGTTTAAGGCCCTATGAGCCTACTTGCGGCCCATTGAGCTAGTCTGACGACTTCACTCTAGGGTCAATGAGCTAGTCAAGTCCCTGGGTGAAGCATGAGCTGCTCTAGGGCCCTGATCTACGTCAGGAGCCCTGGGGTGGTCTAGACAGATAATAAGAACACAAGGCCAACTCCCATCATCTCGGGGCAGGGTCACTGAGTTAGTCTAGTCCCTGGAGGCACAACTGGGGGAGCTACTCTGGAGGCCTCTGATCCACACTTGGGGGCCCCAGAGCTGATCTTGAATAGATGGGGAATAAGAACACGATGGAAACTCCCCTTGTAAACTAAGCACCCCTGATTATATAAATTGCTAATTATACTGGTGGATTCTGGGAAGGGATGATAAAAATGCATGTGCCCCTGAGCCCAGAGCATAGTCCCCTAAACCAGGATTTCTACTAATTAATTTAAATGAAGAACTAGTTTTCACAATCTTTAGCCCTGTCCCACCATCCCCATCCAAACCACCGGCCTGTTCACCTTTTCTTTACTCTTAACTGGCACCGATCCTTGATAATATGGAACTCAATAAATGCGTTCAAAAGGTATCTCCCAAATTATTCCGGCAGGAAAAATTTATTCTTCCAAAGTCACTATGCCACTCCTCGTCCCACGGCGACTGTGGGAGGCGAGTAACTTAATCCGCGTTCAACCAGGGCTCACTTGTCACGAAAAAACCAGCTGGTATAACAAATGAATTTTCGACTCTAAAATTTCTTAACTTGCACATGTTAACAGATATCACAGGCTCCGCTGATTTCTCTGATGTTAAGTACTTGTATGAGTTGGCCTATTTCTCCTTAAATCTATCTAAAACAGTCGTGTTTTGGCTAGTTCCGTGACATTTTGGTGATATTTTTTTGGTTTTAATCGAGTTTTCCTTCTCCGTCAATGCTTGATTTGCATTTTTATTAAACCAAGATCCCCCAAAAATGATATGAACAAAGATATAGTATGTTTTGTAGGTTGCATTAAAAAGTGCCCTTTTTCTCCTGGGGTGCCCCTCAAAGCTGGTGTGCCCCCCCATACCAAAGCTCTGGCTGCGCTCCTGCCGCCTCTAGTCCATAACTTTCACACCGAGTCCTCACTGCCGCCCTCGCCTTATCACTTTTATGTATGTATGTATGTATTTCAAGGATCACCAACAGGCATGGGCACCCACTGACAGGTGAAGTCAAAAGGTTTAAAACAACAAACATCAATACAGAAACAGGCACAGCCGATCGTCATTATCTCCTGTCACGGAAGTATAAAACAACGCGTTTCTTGAATTCGGTGACATTTTGATACCACACATCTCAGGGGCGCAACTTTATGTTTTCGATTGAGGGGGCACCCGGCTCGAAAGGGGGCCCGTACATGATGGGGGCCCGTACATGATGGGGGCCCGTACATGATGGGGGGCCCGTATTTTTTTAATGAAAATGTGACCGAAAAAACGTATTTTCGACCGTTTGTTGTCGAAAGCTGACTGCAAAGGTTAAATAACAATTTTTAGCGCGCTATTCGTCACTGTTCCTGATTTGCACTATTTAGCCCAAAAAGTAGTCAGAAGACCCAATCTTTTGAACGAGCTGCCAAACTATGTAAGCATATTGGACAAGTAGGTGTCTACTTACCGTCTTTGTCGTCCACGTGGATGCTCTCCTCCGGAGGTACAACGGGATCAGCCCCGGACGACGCAGGAGGGATGGATGCTGGAGGGTCTTTTAGCAAACGGGATCCGGCTGATGGCCTGGCCGAGGAAGGCAATGATCAGGAAAAGAAGGATTGGAATTACAACCTTACTTTACCGTTTTGCTGGAAACTATACACATTGCACTTTTCCGAGTTAGTTTTAAATTGGGGTTTTAATTTTTTGCGGTCGATGAATGAACGTAGCTTGCAAAGTACCAAAAATAGTAGTGATATGAACTACTTTAAGTGGACGCGTACGTTGCAGGAGATTAAATGCAAATATGATCGGGGTTATTTTATAACAGTTTGCAAAATTAGCAAGACGATTCTAGATTCATAGTTTACCTGAAAAATGTACAAAATTTGGGTAGTTTTGCCAGAGCAGCCCCTCGGTATTGAATGTTCTTTGTTTTACGCTTTTGTGCACCCGACTTATGTTTATACTGTCCAACCATTTTAACATTCACACCTGGAACAAAATCACATTATCGCGAATAATTTGATACAAATGGAAGGTAGAGATCGAAGTGCGAAATTCCTTTATCAGCGGGGAAATCGAACCTACTGATATTTATGTTACATGATCAAGACACCTTTTTCTGATCCATTCACCTTGCCAGTTCATGGCATTGTACAGCACTGGGTACCGGTCAAGGGGTACTATGAATAGGTGGTACTGCCTATTTCCCTTTACAATCCTCATATAGGATCAGTACAAAAGGAATGGGGGCCTAACATTTTCACGCCCCATCCATTTTTCCCCGAATGTTGCATGGGACCAGCCGCACGTTGCCCTGGGAAAACCACAGGGGCCCGCAAGCATGGCAGGGGGCCGGATTCGGCAACAGGGAGCACGGATACACCACTTGGGGCACGAAACTGCTCACAAATAAGGAACTCCTGCAAATACGCGACTAACACAACAGCTTCAGTTTCTGCACGATATTCTTAGACCACAAGGGGCCCAGACAGACCACATAGGGCCTGAGCACACCAAAGGGGCCGGGCAGACCACACGAACCCAGAAAACCATAGGACGCCGGTAAACCCAAAAGGGGCCCGAGCAGACCACACACAGCCAGCAATTTGGCTGGACTCTGCCCGATATATGCTGGGATTTGACTGGGCAGAGCCCGCGTACATGGGCTCAGCCCAGGTCCGGCTCCCGCTCCGTCTGGGCAGAGCCCATGGCCAAGCAAGACCGGGCTCTACTGCTCGGGCAAGTTGTCACCCCCCGACCTAATGTCGGGCTCAGCCCGAGTCTATGTGGCTCAGCTATGAGTCTTAGGGCTCGGGCAGAGCCCGACCCAGCCCGCTCTGGGCCCGGTCGAAATTGCTGGCTGGGCAGCGGGCCCGGGCAGACCACACGGGGCCTGGACAGATGAAAGGACCCGGGCAGACCACAGGGACCCGAGCTGAACACAGGGGCCGGGCTAACCACAGAGGGGCCCCAGTCTGGAAAGTATGGCATCAGACTTGACGAGTCCGCACCAGCCTTGTAGATTTTTCGCACCACCAGCAGCCTAAAATTCACACCAAGCATTGGTAAGAAATTTCACTGACCCGGAAATTTCGATGTTTTTACCAGTTTCTCCCCTTCTCAGATCTCTGTGGGTGTTTGATTTGAGCTCCCTCGCACCATACAGCAAAAGTGGGCACTTGTTTGCTCCAAAGTTCGAACCACCGCACCACGAGATGTCCGCACCACGAGATCTCGCCAAAAGTGCCATACTTTGCAGACTGGGAGGGGCCCGGGCAAACCACAGAGGGCCCGCGCAGACAAAAGGGGCCCCGAACGGACAAAGGGGTCCGCAGAGGCCACACAGAGGCCCGGACAGGCCAAAAGGGTTCCGGGAAAACCACAGGAGGCCCGGGCAGACCACAAGGGGCTCGATCAGAACAAAATGGGCACTAGCAGACAAGGGGTCCGTGCAGACCAAATGGGACCCGGCCAGTCTGCAAAGTATGGCAGCAGGCCAGACGAGTCGCACCAGCCATCCAAAATTATCGCACCACCAGCCTAAAAATTCTCACCAATCTGCCAGATACTAGGGAGAAAAACGCACACATTCCTGCCCACACGATGCAATACTACCTCTCTTATTAGTTAGTTAAGGACTTTTTATAAGGCCCCCTCCTGTGTCTTCCTAACTATTCAGTCATTATTTTTTTTAGTTTTCAGTGTCAACTTCCTCGCACCAGTCTTGCAAATTCGCACCAGGTTGATAAAATTCGCACCACTCGCTCCTGTCTCCAAGGGCACTCGCACCGACGAGATCTCGTCGAAAATGCCATACTTTGCACACTGGGGCCCGGGCAGACCACAGGGGACCGGACAGGCCACAGGGGGCCCGATCAGACCAATAGGGGCCCGGGATACCACAGGGGCCCGCATGGCAAGCATGGCAGAGGCTGTTTGCAGTTACACGAACCGCATCCATGGCAGGCCCGTCTGCATCCACAGGGTATTAACTACTGGGAGTAGGGACCCGGCTGCAGCCACCAGGGGCGGAGCGAATGGGGTGGCCACCAGGGGGGGGGGATGGGACAGCCACCCCTTAAACCCAAGAGCCTCTGAGGACGAAATGCCGCCCCCAAACCCTCCCCTCCCCAGGATGCGACGATTGGTCGCCCTTTGGGTGAAAAGTGCGCCCTTCGGGTGGCTAAGTGCCGCCCTGTCCCCTGAGGCTTTGCCCCTCCCCTCCCCTTACCCAAATTCTAGATACGTCACTGGCGGCCATAGGGGGCAAAAGATTCTCCAAGTCTTGGTATTTAGCCATCAGGGGAGCCGGACAGGGGATCATCACTCATTAGGGATTCAGCCCGACAGGAGCTAATAGCAAACAATCACTTCACTTGCCTTTCAACACTGCACATCGGAGCACGATTTGGATTGACACGAAAAGCCCAAACGTAAAATCCAAATCAGAGCCTAACGAAACTTTTCCAGAGTAGACACAAGCCGATTGAATCATAAGCATGCCAATTTTACTGTTCAAGGCAAACTTTGTGCAATTCATTCGCCTCGGCGAATGCGACAAGAAGCCAGGAGCATGCCTTAGCTTCCTTCGCGCTGCGCTGACAAGCCCGGGAAATTAGGAGGCTACCATTCGCCGGCGGACGCACATTATTTAACCCAGATTTGACGACAAGATTTGATACACTTTTTGACAGACAAATTTAAGAGACCTAAATTTGTCTGTATTTAAAATTCCACTAGAACAAACAAAAATGGAAAACTTCATGCACATTTCTGACAAAATGCCTAGAAATATATCAATGAAGAAAAGTAATGCCGGCGGAGAGATGCAAAAAAAACAAACATGTCAATTTATTAAACCAGTACTTATCGGAACGGGCCCGGTTGCGCACGGTGGGGGGTGATGAACTACAGGGGTCAAGGAGCCCGGCTAGAGTCAGAGGAGGTCTGGGTAGCCCAGAGGGAGCCTGAAATTATAGGACGGGTTCCCGGATACAGCGAAGTGGGAGGAGTGGAATCAGGGGCGGATTCAGGCCGATGGAGGGGGAGGGGGCAACGGGGCCTCAAATCGTGAAAAAACATATGGTTTTTGTTTGAAGAAAATCCGTAAAAATTGGTAAAATCGGGGCATTTGGGGAGGGCATCAAATCCCCCAATTTTACCTTTACCCCCCCCCTGGATCCGCTAGTGCTGTGGCTCCTTGCAGACCACAGGGACACGGACAAACCATAGGAGCCCGGGCAACTTGCAAGGGGCCGGGCAGACCGCAGGGGACTGGGTAGACCACAGGGGGCCCGAGCAGACCACAGAGGGCCCGGGCAGACTAAAAGGAGCCCAGACCGCCCACAAGGGGCGCGGGCAGACCACAGGGGCCCGGGCGGACCACACAGGACCCAGGCACACTACAAAAGCCCATACCACCTACAAAGGCCCCGGGCAGACTAAAAGGGGCCAAGGCAGAATATAAGGAACCCGGTTGCAGTCACAGAGGAACCAAAAAGGTCCCGAGACTGCCAGAAATAGGGCCCCGGATGCAGTCAAAATGGGCCTGAGAATATCGTTAGGGGCCCGTTTGCGGACACAGCGATTATGGGTGGCCCTAAAGGGGACCGCACCCAAGCAAGCATGCCAGGGAGCCCGACCGCAGCCACAGCAAGCCCAGATAGACCACGGGGCCCCGCACTCATGGCAAGGGCCCGTCCGTGGCATTAGAGGACCCGCGCCTCCTGGACCACAGGGAGCCCGGTTGCAGTCACAGGTCCCGGTTGCAGTCACAGGGGGCCCGGGTGGATCACAGGCGCCCGGTTGCGGTGACAGGGGCTCGGGTGGATCACAGAGGGCTCGGTTGCAGTCACAGGAGCCCGGGTGGATAACAGGGGGCCGGGTGGATTCCAGGGGCCCGGTTGCAGTCACAGGTGGCCCGGTTGGACCACAGGGAATCCGTTTGCAGTCACAGGGGGCCTGGGTGAATCTCAGGGGGCCCGGTTGCAGTCAAAGAGGGCCCGTGTGGATCACATGGGGCCCAGGATGGATCACAGGGGGCCCCAGGTGGATTACAGGGGGCCCGATTGCAGTCTCAGGGGGCCCGGGTGGATCATAGTGGGCCCGGGTGGATCACAAAGGGCCCGGTTGCAGTCACATAGTGCATGGTTGCAGTCACAGGGGCCCTGAGTGGATCACAGATGGCCCGGTTGCAGTCCCAGGGGGCCCGGGTGTATCACAGAGGGCCCGGTTGCAGTCACAGTGGGCCGGGTGGATTACAGGGGCCCGGTTGCAGTCACAGGGGGCCGGATGGCTCACAGAGGGCCCGTTTGCAGTCACAGGGGACCTAGGTGGATCACAGATTGCCCGGGTGGATCTTAACTGGCCTGGTTGTAATCACAGGGGGGTCCGGTTGCAGTCACAGAGGGCCCGGGTGGATCACAGGGGGCCCGGTCGCAGTCACAGGGGGCCCGGGTGGATAACAGGGGGCCCGGTTTCAGTCACAGGGGCCGAATGGATCATAGAAGGCCCGGTTGCAGTCACAGGGGGCCCGGATGGAGTCACAGGAGCCCGGGTGAATCATAGGGGGCCCGATTGTAATTACAGGGGGCCCGGGTTGATCACAGATGGCCCGATCCCAGTCACAGGGGGCCCGGGTGGATGATAGGGGGCCCGGCTGTAATCACAGGGAGCCCAGGTGGATTACAGGGGGCTCGGTTGCAGTCAAAGATGGGCCAGGTGGATCACAGAGGGCCCGGTTGCAGTCACAGGGGCCCAGGTTGGATCACAGATGGCCCGGTTGCAGTCACAGGGGGCCCGGTTGGAGTCACAGGGGCCCCAGGTGGATTACAGGGGGCCCGGTTGCAGTCACAGGTGGGCCGGGTGGATCACAGATGGCCTGGTTGTAGTCACAGGGAGCTCGGGTGGATGACAGGGGGCCCGGTTGCAGTCACAGGAGCCCGGGTGGATCACAGGGGGCCCGGGTGGATCACAGATGGCCCGGTTGTAGTCACAGGGAGCTCGGGTGGATGACAGGGGGCCCGGTTGCAGTCACAGGGGCCCGGGTGGATCACAGGGGGCCCGGCTGGATCACAGGGGCCCGGTTGCAGTCACAGGGGTGCGGATGGATCAAAGAGGGGCCCGGTTGCAGTCACAGGGGGCCGGATAGATTACAGGGGGCCCGGCTGCAGTCACAGGGGGCCCGGGTGGATTCCAGGGGGCCCGGTTGCAGTCCACAGGGGGCCCGGGTGGATCACAGAGGGCCCGTTTGGATGACAGGAGGCCCGAGACTGCCGGAATTAGGGACCCGGCTGCAGTCAAAGTGGGCCTGAAAAATATCGTTAGGGACCCGGTTGCGGACACCGAGGTTAAAGGTGGCCCACAGGGCACCCGCAAGCATGCCAGGGAGCCTGGCCTCAGCCAAAGCTAGCCCAAGTAGACCACTGGGGCCCGGAATCGTGGCAGGGGCCCGGCTCTGTCCGCAGGGGCCCGCAACTTGGGATTGGGGGGGCTCGTCGGGTAATTGGGGGCTTCTCCGAGCATTGGGGGCTCGAGCCCCCCCAAATATAGAAATCACAGGGGCCCGGTTGCAGTCACAGGGGTGCGGATGGATCAAAGAGGGGCCCGGTTGCAGTCACAGGGGGCCGGATAGATTACAGGGGGCCCGGCTGCAGTCACAGGGGGCCCGGGTGGATTACAGGGGCCCGGTTGCAGTCCACAGGGGGCCCGGGTGGATCACAGAGGGCCCGGTTGGATGACAGGAGGCCCGAGACTGCCGGAATTAGGGACCCGGCTGCAGTCAAAGTGGGCCTGAAAAATATCGTTAGGGACCCGGTTGCGGACACCGAGGTTAAAGGTGGCCCACAGGGCACCCGCAAGCATGCCAGGGAGCCTGGCCTCAGCCAAAGCTAGCCCAAGTAGACCACTGGGGCCCGGAATCGTGGCAGGGGCCCGGCTCTGTCCGCAGGGGCCCGCAACTTGGGATTGGGGGGGCTCGTCGGGTCATTGGGGGGGCTTCTCCGAGCATTGGGGGGCTCGAGCCCCCCAAATATATGGAAACTTGCGCCCCTGACACATCTACATCGCGGTTTGCATTTAAGAAGGCGTTGCACGCCTTCGGTATTCGGCAAAATAAACCGTTCCGGACGGTATTTATCCGGGCGTACATCACATGAAATGTAGCTCTGGTGCGGAGCTGCCGGGTGGGCACAGCCAGTGGGAGCTTAGAAAGCAGGAATGGAGAGCAGGAATGGAGAGAAAGCAAGAATGGAGACTTCCACTCTGATTCGCGCCACTCCTACTTCATGGCTATTGTCCCTGGCTCATCACTGCCGCCATCGACTTATGACTTTGCCCTGTTTTTTGCCGTCCCGGCCAATCACTGCTGCCCCCAGCTTATCACTTCCATCCTAATGTGTACTGTTCTTAGTCCATAACTACCGCCCTGGGCTCATCACTGCAGCACTGATTCTTACCGCTCGTGTAACCGTGTTAGGCTAAAAAAATAAAGGACGCTTGGGCAAAAATAAAGGGCATGCACAGGTACAGTGGAATTGCCATCTTTATTAATATTTACACGCGCTGTTTATCGGCGTTTTGCTCTCTTTTCACGTAGTTTTAGTTTAAAGTCCTTCGCTTTCATTTTAATTTCCATCCACTCCGTTATTCCGAAGTTAGAATCTAACCCCACAAAACTGATATGCTCCAATCGTGGACAGATTTACAACTCAGATTGGATTCTTTTAAGACGTGTATGGAGCTTTGGTATTTTGCCTAAAAGCAAACATGTTTGGAAAAAGCTGTTAAATTCATGCCCAACATTCACCCATTAAGGCCCGGTGGGCCATTTTTGGATGGTCGTTTCAAAAGGGCCTGTGTGTATCGCTTTACACTCTATGATCGCTGGAATCATGTTGGCATGAAGTGAAAGCCCGATAGTTGCTGTTAAACCGAAAAAAATGCTGCGTTGCACCGTAAGATTCAAAATTTTAGGGTCTTAAATTTGGCCGTTTTTACCATTCGTGACCTTAGACCATGGGCGC
This sequence comes from Lepas anatifera, assembly GCA_034440635.1. Lineage (NCBI taxonomy): Eukaryota > Metazoa > Arthropoda > Thecostraca > Lepadidae > Lepas > Lepas anatifera. The sequence continues at coordinate 2,015,131 of JAOTON010000520.1, read as the reverse complement.
CGAACGCGGGGGACGGGGGATGCGCCCCCCTTGGCCAACCAGGGGAGACGTCCCCCAAAAAAAAATTGGGTCAATCGTCATAAATGCTGTCAGGTAACGAATATGCTCAAAATTCGCCTCCCTGGTCAGCACCAGCCCGGGTCCGTCCCCCTGCGAAGATTTTGTGGCGGCGCCCCTGCCTTAGACTACTAATTTGCATATCATGGAAAAATGAGGGCAGGTGTGAATATGATAATACCAAAAATGCAAGAGAACTTATGGAGCAGAATGATATATATAATGAGTTTTGATCGGTGTGTGTAAAGCTGGGTTGACGCCGATATTTTGAGCGACCAATTTTGGACCGCCGGGCCACAGCGTCAAGTGCAAGTTGAGTTCGTTGCCGCGGAAACGCTGCGCGTGGCGGCATTGTTGTGGCATTGTTGTGCCGTAAACCTTGGCTGTGAACAGCGGCCTGTCGTGGATTCAGACCAGTAGCAGGGCGGCCAAATCACGTGACATCAAAACAATTTCAGGCCAGCTGATGACAAATCTGCCGATTCAGGAGATACCCGAAATAGCGTGTGTTATAAAAACGACAGAGGCAACGGAGCCCAAAATCACACAAACATGGTTTTTGAAGAAAAAAATCGAGGGGCAAAGCGGTGGCAATGGAGGGCTGGGGGAGGGGGGAATTGCCCAGTTCCCCGCCCCGGGCCACCTTAGGACAGGGGCGGATGCAGGCCGACGGTTGGGGGGGCAACGGGAAAAAAATCGTGAAACATGTTTTTTTAAGGAAATCTGTAAAAATCTGCAAAAATCAGGGGCTTTGGGGGCGACTGCCCCGCTGCCCCCCCACATGGATCCGCCAGTGCCTTAGGGCAACAGAGGGCTAGAGGGGGCGTGGGGGAGGCAGCAGAGAGTGGGGAAATGCGTTTTTCGTCCCCCTGGACAATGGGTCCAAGCAGTGGCGATACAAGGAAGTTGGGGAGGCTCAAGCCCCCCAGTTCCACGGGCGGATCCAGAACCGCCGATCGTGAATAGGGAGGGGGCACCAGAGTCGGATCAAGCCCGAAGCTTGGGGGGCAATGGAGCCCAAAATCGTGACAAAATATGATTTTTTAAGAAAATCTAGAGGAAAAGCGGTGGCAACGGAGGGTGGGGGTGCCCCGTTTGTCTCCCCGGGGAGCCACTTGGCCCTGGGGGCGCCAAATCCTGTCGCGGGCGCCGATTTTCGCATCCTGAGGGGGAAGCGAAAGTTTGGTCTTTGGTTCCGAAAAAATCCTGGCATTTCCCGGGACGTCTCCAACACGGTCAATATCTGATATCTGTGACCTCGTTTGACCTTGAAGATATTGACCAAGGTCAATGAAACTTGGTAAAAATGTAAAACAGCTCGGCCACCACTAACCCTCAAACGCACGTTTTTTTAACTTTCTTGGTTTCCGAGACCTTAGGGGGCCTACCAGCCCCCCTCCAGTGCGCGTAAGTTTCAGACTCCCTCCAGTGCGCATGTTCAACGTTTCGCATATATCTGTCACTGTTTCTGCGGACGAATGGAATATCACGTGCCTTGAACGCCTTGAAATGTGCGAACTGTGCCGTTCGGTACAAGCGCGTTGAAATTCAATGAAATAATATTTTTCAAAAACATTGTATTTACTGAGTGGAGGCTACGAGGAGCTCTCATTCAGCACGCAGCACAACATACAGAAAATCGCATACTCTACTTCATTCGTCAACGGCTTCTGATGCAAAACTAGCGATCCCTTGAATTGCACCTACATGCCATCAAAGCTAACTATCCAAACTATCCAAACTGCTTGACGAGCTGAAAGTACGTGGTCTGGGCGCCAGTGGGACTGTTCGTGAGAACAGGCTGGACAAGTGCCCTGTCACGCCTCTGAAGGATATGACAAGGAGCAAACGCGGAGCCTACGAGCAGCACTTCGACACGACTTCAGAAGTCCTTCTGGTGCGCTGGAAAGACAATAAAGTGGTGAACGTGATGACCAACTTCGACACGGCTGTACCCGTGACCACGACGAAGCGCTATGACTGAGGCGTGAAGGGACGGGTGGATGTGCCACTGCCCAACCTGCTAAAGACGTACAACGCTGGCATGGGAGGCGTAGACCTCCATGACTGGTTGCCGGGCAAGTACGAGATCTCGATTAGAGGAAAGAAGTGGTACTGGTGTCTGATCACGAGAGCTCTCGACATGGCGGTAGTCAACAGCTGGTTGCTTCACCGCTCTGCAGTGGCCCGACAACAGCAACTGACGCTGCTTCAGTTTCGCCGGGACATCGTCACTCATGGCGGCTGCCGGTGCCAACAACGGAGCTGTGGAGAAGCCGATTAGCTTCAAGCGCACGCACGCCACTTGGATTCCTAGAAGCCTCCGGTACCACGTCGTGGGTCACCTGCCTGGTGTCCTAAGCAACCGCCGTCGCTGTCAGCGGGAGAGCTGCAAACGGAGGTCTTCCAAGAAGTGCGTAAGTGTGATGTGCCTCTGAGCCTGCCCTGCTTTGCAGCGTATCATCAGAGCGTGTAAGCGGCAGGGATGCGGAGCCGGAGCCGAAGCCGGAGCCGGAGCCGGTCGGAGCCGACCATTCTGCCCGGAGCCGGAGCCGGAGCCGGAGCCGCCGAAACACTTGATCGGAGCCGGAGCCGGAGCCGGAGCCATCAGAAAGGGTCCGGCTCCGGCTCCCAAAGAGCTCTAAAATTACCAAAAATCAAACGTGAAATGGTCACATTTTACCTCGTGAGATGTCTTATGGAAACACCGTTATTCACCTGAAATATTACATTTTCTCAATATGTTATGTATATCGAGATTAGTGAAATATTGCAACTAGGGTGTTCCGTAGACGGTTTCACTCTTGGGCAGGTGATGCACCCCGGAAATTTAGCATGGGCAGAAATTGGCAACAAATGAAAGCATTGGCGGACACTGGCGGATCCATGGGGGAGCAAAAAGGGCATTTGCCCCCAAACTGCCCAATTTTTGGCGATTTTTCTTAAAAAAAACCATATGTTTTTCACGATTTACCCCATACTGTCGGCCTGCATCCGCCACTGTTGACAGACGCCGGGGGATGCCATTCCGGTCATGCCCCCCCAAAGCCATGGAAGGGGGGCAGACTATCTTTTGGCCCCCCAAAGGCCGAAGAAATTGTTTGAAAAAGGTGTTTACACTAGGTCTGTCGAGCAATAAAATCTTTGCTCCCACCTCCCCCCCCCAAGGAGAGCTATCATGTACTCTGAGAAGTAGTTTATACTAGGCCTGTCGAGAACCCAGGGCAAAAGGCGCAGAAAACAGCATCCCCGTCACTCGATGCGGCACTAGCCGACTTCAAAAACCTGGGTCGCCTAAAGAGGGCGACCGTATGCGACATCTTAGATAGATAGATAGATATCCAGCCATCATCCAGCGGGCTAGCCTGGTAATGGCCGCGCTACCAGTTACTCAGGTGTCCGTGGAGAGGTTGTTCTCCGCGATGAAGCTACTGCTTACTGATCTCAGGTCCAGGCTAAGAGCAGACATATTGGAGGCAATGTTGCTGCTCCGCTCCAACCGCGATTGGGTGGTGTAGTGAGCGAACCAGCTGCTGGGCCCTGGGCAGTAGGGTGGTTGGTTCCGATTTTTCTCGAAAAGGAATTATGCCATCAGCCTATCTGATGTGTTTTTTGATGTTGAACACTGTTAGCTTAGGGTCGTTCAAAAAAGTTTTTTCTTCTTTTCAGACTCGAACCCAGTTTTCCCATTATATATTCAATTCCCATTTTAATAAGCCACATTCCAAGCGTCTACGACAGCGGGAAAGATCGCCTCAAAACGGTTAAAGATTTCATGTTTCCGGCGCGATTGGCCGCCCGGCGTTGCAGTCTCCCTTGTTAAATTGGGATATAAGGGGTGCATAACCTACCAGTAAAGACAGCCTGTCATGTGCGAGCGTATAAGAGCGGTAGATGGGATTTAACATGCAGGCATTTACTTGTCAGACGTATTTTTAGGGCAATACAAATACATGTTATTCCACAAAAGACCTGAAATTAAATGATTCAGCACCCTCTTACTCTAAATCCCGACAGAACATGAATGCCTTCCGTAGGCGAACCTTTCTCTAGTAACTATCGCTGGAGAACGTCGTGAGGCAGGTGATTCTCCCTATTCTCTTGCGAACTATTTAAGAGGTCTGGTACTGATAAAAGAAGATCCTGTTTCATATTTTTACCGTTTAGGTGGCTCACGAAATCTTCCACCAGCTTCACACCACGTTCTGTGGGACCGTTCACGACAGTAAGTTCTGGAATACCTTGAAATAGGGGAAGCTATACCAGCTTCTCAACGGAGCCATTTCTGATCAGAATATTTCAGATTCAGGCAATCGAATACCAGCCAGCTGTCAGGAGTAACAAGCTGGCTGAGGCTTAGTACCGACCATTTACAGAGCTCTTCATAGCCTCTATCGGAAACTTAAGCCTGCCCTAGTCAAATGTGAATCGTTTGCTGTTTTGGCCAATTGTTGTGCGACTGGCTCCTTACCTTCAAGATGGTGGTTCTCACCAGCGCGACAGAATATAACTTTCTGTGCACAGATAACACAGCTGATGACAAATTGACTTCAGCTCATTCAGGGCGATTTCTATATTAACTTAATGAAAACACTGCATTGCATTTTATGGATAGCTCTGAGGCTCATAGAAGGCTCTAAAGCTGACTATCCGCGACGGAGGAACCCAAATGCATGGCTTAGAACCACATAAGGAAAGCCGCTAACTATTTCGGAGTCTGAGTGGCTCAGTCGGTTAGCGCTTGCGCTCGGCTTGGCCAATGGCATTCATTATGTGCTGGGTGTCGTGGGTTCGAGCCCACCCAGAGGCAGAATCTGGCGCCCTGCTCTAGCCCGAGCTAATTCTTTCCCTCTCTCCTCTGATGCCATATGACCTGAGCAGTTGATGCGTTGTTAAACTCCAAAAATTATAATATTCTGTCTTTAAGTATCTTCTAGAATGATGAACGGAATCTGACACAGTAGTAGCACGCACTTCATGCCAGAAATGTCCTATACTCCATAATGTGGCTCGCTGGTGAGTTCCGGGTCTTCTAAACAGACAGTTGTTGGAGACAACCTCTCCTGACAGCCACACGTAAACCAGCTTGCGCAATTCGAGATAATACTCCGGTATTGTGTAGAGGCGCTGAAGTCAATGTGCAAACGCAACTGTTATTTGTGACCAGAAAGTTATAATCTGCTTCGCAAATAAGAATCACGATGCTGAAGGTAAAAAGGCAGTGATACAGTACCTGGCCTAAACAGCAAAACCATCCACCTTTCAGTTAGGTAGGCTAAAGTTTCCGACAGAGGCTATGAAGTGCTCGGCTCGATACCAAGCTTCTCCCAATTTCTCATTCCTGAAAGCTGGATGGTATTCGAGCGCCTGAATCTGAAAGATTCTGACAGGAAATGGCTCCGTTGAGAAGCTGGTATAGCTTCCCCTGTTTCAAGGTATTCCAGAACTTACTGTCGCGAATGGTCCCACAGAACGTGGTGTAAAACTGGTGGAAGATTTCGTGAGCCACCTAAAGGGTAAAAATATGAAACAGGATCTTTCTTATCAGTACCAGAGCTCTTAAATAGTTCGCAGGAGAATAGGGAGAAGCATCTGCTTCACGACGTTCTCCAGCGATAGTTGCTAGAGAAAGGTTCGCCTCCGGAAGGCATTCCTGTTCTGTCGGGATTTAGAGTACTAGGGTGCTGAATCATTTAATTGCAGGTCTTTTGTGGAATAACATGTAGCGCTGCAAATACATCTGACAAGTAAATGCCTGCATGTTAAACCCCATCTACCGCTCTTATACGCACGCACATGCCAGGCTGTCTTTACAGGTAGGTTATGCACCCCTTTCATCCCAATTTAACAAGGGGAGACTGCAACGCCGGGCGGCTAATCGCGCCCGAAACATGAAATCTTTAACCGTTTTGAGGCGATCTTTCCCGCTGTCGTAGACGCTTGAAATGTGGATTGAATATATAATGGGAAAAAGTGGGTTCGAATCTGAAAAGTAAAAACATATTTTTTGAACGACCCTGCTGTTAGCTCATCAAAGTTTTTCTTTGCGGGCTGTCCAAGCTTTACTTGATCGTTGTATCTTTAATTTTTATGTGGGTTTGCGGGCATGTCTGACCCGTATTTCTGTTTGGCATAACAGTGCAGTGCAGTTTGCCATACGACTGCACTGCAGTGTAGGTTGGTCCAGTTTTGAGGTTCACTGGCCTTTGGCATCTGGTCAAGAGCGTTTGTTCATCCAGTGGCCATTTTTAATTCGTACAAATACATAGTCCCTTTGTATCTGATGGACTTTCATGCCCTTGAGAACGTTGCGATCACATTTTGGATGTAGGTACATTGCCGGAGCCGGAGCCGGAGCCGGTCGGAGCCGACTATTTTGCCCGGAGCCGGAGCCGGAGCCGTTAGGACACTTGAACCCGGAGCCGGAGCCGGAGTCGGAGCCGAAATCATAACCCCGGACCGGAGCCGGAGCCGGAGCCGTCCAAAATTGTCTCGGCTCCGCATCCCTGGTAAGCGGGCCAGCTGGAATATGTTTTGAGGCGAGGAGAGTGATTGGCTGCTCAGGCTGTCTGCTACTCGAAATATATTTCAAGACCTCATAAAGTGTTGCTATCCTTTGCCTAGTTCGCAGCCCAGTAATAGAGTGTCAGCATTCAGCAATGCTTCTTTGTTGCATATTCGTGCAAAACTAGTTTATGGATTTTGACACATGTAGCCTGCAATACACATTACTGCCAGTTGGCTGAATTTGCAATGGCTGGGCAGATATCAATACTGTTCTTGCTATTTAAGGTGGCAATTTAAAGAACAAATAACATGAAATTGTCCCGCAGTCACAGTTCTGTAGTTATATTTTGTTCATGGCCGAGAGGGAGGGTAACTGACGGTACCAGCGTTCATAAGTATACAATCACTATGCCGCAACCATTCGAAACTTTCCTGGTCATGCAGTGTGACCGTCCATGCATACATATCCTTACAACTACGCCCATTGAACAAATTAAAACGGTCATAAATCTGACACATGCGCCATTTGGAAACGTGACGCCTGCCCTTCGGCTACGCGGCCGTCCGGTCAGTCGGCGGCTGCGCGTAGGGTCATCGCTGGGGCCGGCGGGCCATTTTTGGACGCATCTATATTTCAAAAACTATAAAGGCCAAGATTTTGACATTTTCAGGATTTCTTATTGCCGTTATCGGAAGACTGCAAAATATTACGGAAAAAATTCCAACGTGAACTTGGTCCGGGCCTTAATGGGTTAAAGGCAATGTGGCACCTTAATAAGGTGATTTTAACTTAGATCGCCAAGTTGTAAAGCATGCCCGAAAACCTGGTGCTTAATATAGGTAATTTGTTTTGAAACTCAAATTTCCGTGGAGAAAAACTAAAAGCCTACCTGAAATGTATCCCAAATGCACCCCAGCCAGGCGACCACAGTTGTCAGCTGTTGGTGTGACGACAGCGCTGACGTCACGGTGGGTAATCAGCCACTTAAAGTCATTGAAGCCTGTTGAATGTGGTAGTAGTTTCCAGATAATGACGTCATCCATAGGCAGTTTTATTTGTGACACTAAAGGAACATTTTAAAAACCGAAATATTGAGCCTATTGTAAATTTGTCGGGGAAATCATGGACGTTTTCAGGATTTTCGGCTAAAAATACCCCTAGTTACACTAAATTCCTGGATTAGACCAAGGTGCCACATTCCTTTTAAAATATAATGTCCCTGTGCTATAAAAGGCAAAAAAGCGAAACAGATTTGGTACAATGAGGGGATGCCGCCCCCGCAACGCCGCTGCCCCTATGGGGTACCGCCCCCCCAAACCGGCTGAGCATCCCCCATAGATTTTAGGAAAATTACACCCTTGATCGCAGGGGCCCTTTTCGACCGGTCCCCCAGCGAAATCCCGGTTACGTCCCCAGAATAACGTGGTTTTATTCCCCACGGCTGGAAACCGCCTTCCATGTCCGATCTGACACCGTGTTGATGATCCTTTTACACCCACGTCAATATTCTCTGTAATTGGGCAAGTGTGCCTCTCGGTAGTGGCCCGGATAAAATAAAACAAATAAAATAAGAAGGGAGGGTCCGCCGACCCCCTCCTCTCCCCCTTGGCTACGCCACTGGAATCGGCGTGTGGCGTGGAAAGCCTCAAAACAACGTCTTGAGCGATTTAAAATCGGAAATGCGACTACTCATTTGTTTTTCTCCTCACGCGCGGCGGCACTTGAATGGGCGGTGCCAGCTACAAATTATAAGTAGCATGGTGCGGGATTAGGCCGCAGCACAGCACGAATATCCGTTGCTTTCTCATGGGCACAATTATTATATTTTTAAAACACAAAGCCCAGTGTTGTCTGATGACTCCATTCATTTCTTTATTGCTTGGCATCCAATGAAGAAAGCAGCAAAGCTGGAGGATACATTCAGATAAGCAGCCTGCCCGCGCAGCCCCGCCGTTTTTCCGCTATCCTTGAAAAACCTTATGGAGACCATCGGTGTTCCTTTTGGACGGGCGAGGGTTAAGCACAAGCTACGTTTCCCAGATATTGGCAATGATTTCGCTTCCCTTGTAAACTAGTTTGAATAGATGCACAGCTACCACATGTTACCTTTTTGAACCTGCTTTACTACGCATAGCAGTTATGAACAGTTCTGCTCTACATATGTACAGCCTCAACAAATTCAGGAAGACATTACAGCATGCACCGTGCATTTTCAAAAAGAAGTCCAGCAGTGAACTTTTTCTTTTTCTTTCTGGAAGACATGATCAAGGAAACAACGACGAGTGTAGCTGCACTCGATGTCACTGCTTCTGAGACAACGGCGACACGGCAATAAAACTTTTGGAGAACGTGCTTTTTCGGCTTTGGTCGCAAGTGGCAGTTACCAACTTTCCATGGTTATTCTGCCGTCTAAATATGACCTCATGCGGCATTGGTGTACGCAGGGGGGGGGCATTCCGGCCATGACCCCTAATAGGTCTGTGGAGCACCCAAATTGCACGTCCCACCCCCCCCAGGAACGGTTTACGAGGTGACCTCCCCCATTGGAAAAACATGGCAAAATATGTGTTATGCTGTAAAAGTCACAGCTATGATTGCAAAGGCTCGGATATCTCAGAAAAAATATTCGTGGTTACCCTTCCACGGATTGCATGGACAATATTTACCCTTTAACTCTCGCCCCACCGGGGTCAAGAATGGCCCCCTTAGGTTTTTTCCGAATAACAGAAAAACTGTGAGGCGTAGCACCGTGGTTGAGAGGTTTACTTCTCAACCCATCATTTTTTCACAATCCCTGGATTTTTAACCCCGAATCACACTAGGTCAGGTCACCAGGTAAGGTCAACCAAGGTCACCTCACTTTAAATTTTGAGCTCCACCGTAGCTGCATTTTGCCGATCAATTTGAAAATTTCTACACTTGATGACCCCTCCAGGCTCTAAAAAAAAATTCATCCAGGATATTACGAATTTGCGACCTGAGTTCAGGTCACGAGGTGACCTCTCCCATAGAAAAACATGGGGAAAAGCTCCCTTATGGTCTAAAAGTCACAAATAATGATTGAAAATGCTCAGATTGATCAGAAAAGCATTCTTGATCACCCTCTCACGGATTTCAGGGGCGATATTTTCCCTTGACATATGTGAGGTAATCACAGATCACCAAGGGTCAAAAACAATACTTTTACTATAAATTTTGACCTAATTAAGCTGGAGCGCTGAATCAAACGTAATCGTATATGTCTCGTCATTGGCTTTCATTTGATATACGGAAAGGTCACTTTGTGACCTTTCGTGACCTTAGGTCACGTTAGGTCACGAAGAGCCCTCTGGAGGTCAAACCACTGGCGGGGATCAACATATTTCACGTGGCGGAGAAAGCCCTGGAATTTTGCTATCAAATGTACCTTACCAGATCTCAATAACTCTAATGGCATGGAAGTTCTGCCCAAGTTTCTTAACATGCGCCCTGCTGGGGTCCCTAGCATGACGCGCCCCGCTGGGGGGGTGTTTTCGCCCCCCCTACGTATCTTATTTCTTACGAAAGCTGGCGAAAAATTACGGCCGGCGTTCGAAAGCCCTTGACAAGACGAACATATTTTATTAAAAAATTATGTCAGGTCAATATTGAGGTCAGCATAGGTCAAAGAAGGTTCCATAGGCTTACAACAGAGCAGTGTACGTTTCTCTCTCTAGATCTGTACTCAGTGGAGCTACAGCAAATCTTTATGCATCATTCGATTCCTCTAATCTCAGCAAATTGAATGATGTATAATATGACCTTGCTAGGTCAAAAGTGAAAATGACCTGACCTCGAGCTAGGTCAGGGTCACAGAGTGACCTGGTATGGTCATGCTGCATATCAATCGACTCCCTGTGACAATATAAGCACAATTCAAGCAAAATGGGAGCTTTATCTCAATTCAGTCAGAAGAAATTGGCAAAACAATCACTTTATGTTCCTGTGACCTGACATGACCTTTGAGAGGTCAGATGCTGAAAAACTCATGTTTATGGCCAAGATCGTGGTAAGGATATACGGTTTGAGGATTTTCAGCTTTATCTATCCAGTATTTACTGAAAACAAGCCCATTCTATTTTTCACCATAGACTTAAAATGGGGTGACCAAAAAATTGATCCCACCTTAGGTCAACAATATCGAAATTCCGAGATAGCCGATTTGTAGACCCTTATGATCTCATCATATTGTGAAAGTTTCAAACGGATCGGTCTGCTGATGTTACCTAGGCGCCGCTTCACACTCGTGATTTTAGGTTTCGATGTAGGGTCACTTGACCTTGAATAGCTCCTTGACCTGACATGACCTTACCTAAAGAATTTGGTCAGGTGTGTAAAATTGATCAGGGATAAGGTACCGTGAGTTTTGTTGTTCTGCGTCTCTTCGTTTTTGCGTTATCTGGGGAAAACCAGGAGGTGGGGGCGAAATTCTCCCCCTCCCCAGCGGGGCGCGTGTTAAGCATTGCTTATTTTAGTGCAAATAGCCTATTGTGACCCAACTCGACTTCTGAAAGTCAAACCATTGACCTGAACGTTTTAACATTTTCGGTGAAGTCATGCTGAAATTACACGAGCCTTCCAATGCACTTCGAAGATTTTCACTAACCCCCATATTTTCGGAATTAGAGGGGCCATCGATGACCCCCCGGTGTGGCGAAGGTGGCACCGGACCCCTGCTTGGGCACGGTTTAACTTATTGGAGGTCATAAAAGGTCACCAGGGGTAAAAAACAGTATATTGACGATAACTTCTGACCCTAATCAGGCTGGGGCGTCGAATTAAACTTCATCGTGTTTGTCCCGTTACTGGCTTTCATTTGACATTAGCAAGACCATTTTGTCACTTCCCTCAGGTCGGGAGGTCATTATGTTCCACATAGCGGAGAAAGCCGTGGAATATTCCTATAAACTTTACTTTGCCTCGATAGATCTAATGGCATGAGAGCTATGCTCATTTGGCGTAATCGTTACATTTTTTTAGTGAAAGTGGCCCGACCCAACATAGATTAACTTCTGGAGGTCGAACCATTAACCTGAGTAAAACATATGGAGTAAACCCATACTAAATTAACATGGGCTTCCCAAGCCCTCTACAGATTTGCTTCAACCCCAATATTTATGGAGGTAGAGAGGGGCGATTGATGCCCACCGGTGGGGTAAAGGTGGCACCGGATCCCCATTGGGGCGCGGGTTAAAAAGACCCCCGATGGCAGCAGCCCTACCCCCGGTTAGGCGGAAGTGGCACCTGATGCCCGAGTTGGAAGGGAAATGCAAATCAGGAAAACAATCTTTATAATTGCATTTTTGAGCATATCGTTGGGAATTCTACTGCGATGGAACTCCCCTGGAACTATTGACCGTTTTGACGTCTCACAGATGGCAGCACCAGCGGGGCGATATGTGAGACTGACGCCACGCTAACTGCGCCAAACACGCCGCAATATATTATTTCGTATACTGAGCTGAGGGGCAGTGAAGACTATAGTCCGGTTTGGGAGGTCACTTGTAGATTATCTGAATGCGTTTTTAGGTTTGAACTAATGTTATTGTAGGAGTTAAGTAGATGGAGGCGTTTCGTATAACGTTTGCGAGTTTCTATGAGTACGTAGGTGACCGGAAGAGGTGCCTTCAGGAGGGTGAGGCTGTGCTGGAAGCTGGGCACATTATTGCGTGCGGTGTGAAGTCGGCGGAAGAAGATACTGTGAACATATCAGCATTTTGTGCTCAGTCCTCACATCTACGGGATAGACCACACGAGATCAGTGTCAAGATCAAGCGTAGTGGCTTTTCACTGCTGTGTTCGTGTAAAGCAGGACAATCTGGAAGATGCAAGCACTGTATCGCACTCCTCCTCTACCTTATCAGGTAACTTTCCGGGGGCTGTTCCCATGCCCTCCATTAAAACCTGTTGAAGTAATGCTCCAAGATTTTGTGGCTAAGAGAAGCCACATCTGTGTATAAAATACAAATTCCATGACAGGGGTCTTAACCACCTTTGCTTTGACCTAAGTAGGCGCCTGCCCCCCTAAGGTCTCAAGAACCACACTAGATAATGAAAATGGTAAAAGGTGCTGGATAGCCCTCTTAAATCTATAAAAACATTTGAACCATTTTTGTCAGGACAAAGTGACAAAAAGGCCTTTGTCACTTTGTCAGGACAGTGACAAAAAGGTCACTAGAGGTCAAGGCATGCCACCATAGGGAATGAATGAATGAAGGATTTCACCCATTTGGTGCATATGAACTAGTAAAGATAGAGCAAACCAAAATCAAGATCACTGAAATTCTTGCAGTAAGCTGAATCAAATGATACATGATATGGCCTCACTAGGTCAAATCTAGGATTTGATGTGACATCATGTTAGGTCAAAGTCAAAATAGGTCAAAATTCATACCTTTATAGCCACAAGGATGAATCAAACTTAATGCTGTTAAAATAAATGCTTAAATTCCATCTATTAATGAGTAATTCAGTTAAAAAGTAATTCGCCGCCCCGGTAGCTCAGTTGGTAGAGCGTTGGGCTCCGGCCCGCTGCTCAGAAGCATGCAGTGGCAGTGGATGTCCAGGCTTGGGATCGGTTCCCCTGAGACGCTCCGGCGCTCAAACGTTTACCCGACGTACAGGTCGGCTGGCAACTGACTGATGAGAGGGTGACCTGAGCCGGGCGGCCGTCCCTGTGCTTTGTGGGACGTTAAACTTTGGCTTCTAAATTGACCCTCCATTGAGGGAGTTGCTCGTTCGGGTGGTGGGGTCGGGGTCTCCGTGACAAGTCCCTTGATGACTTAAGTGAGACTCCGACTCCGGCAGCCGTACTAGGAACAACTTAAACCAAATTTATTAAAAAATAAATAAATTTGTCCATGAATCTCCAATGGAGGCTTCATGGCCCTACCTGACCTTCGGTAATTGATATAAAGAGGAATATATTATGTAGAACTCAGTGTGTCTATTATGTGATGTGAGTTTCACTCAGATAGGCACTGTTCTGATTTTAGTCATCTTAAACATTTTTTAAGGTAAGGTCACTTGACCTTCAGTGGTGACCTGATTTGATCTAACCTTAAAAGATTTATTGTACCTGTAAAAATGTTCAAAGAAAAGGTATGCCAAGTATGGTGGACTGCTATTTTTATTGTTTTCAGAAGCAGGTGGATACCTGACCCCATCAATGAGCTTGCTGAAGGCAGTTAAAGCAATATTGATGTTTGTTTTCAATAGTTAAAATTATTTTCACATTTAAGTCTTTCCAGCACTCCATGTTAATTTAGTGAAAGTTGAGATGCCAGATTTGTTTACCTATAAAGAGGCTACTTGGTTCATTAGTAAAAGGCCAGATTCCACCTTCTTCCATAACTTGTGGAACCTCAATGGAGGGGTTTGTCTGCTTGGGATAGTAGGGAATTGATCTGGGTAGAACAAGAACACTCCTGAACCCAAGAGGTTGTGCGTCTAACCCCACCAAGAACCAATTGATCTGGGTCCTACACCCTTCACTCAGAGATGTTGGCAGGGATTTAATTTTTGTTTCTGGAAGTAAAGGGCACTACATAATGCGCGGAAGTGTCAATGTTTGATAATGAGTGTACTGCACTAACAATAATTTTTTTCAATAATCTTCCCGTGTATGTTTCAGAAACCCGCCTAGCAGCCTGGATGTTCTGAGCTGCACTGACACTGCTCAGGCATGGGGCAAGGTGAAGGGGCCGTCTTGGTACGAACCCACGCCCCTCCGAGAACTGTGTCATGTGGGGGAACAACCACATCAACAAAACTCCCTGACTGCAGAGGAGCGCTCGCTGTTTCACAGCATCTTCGTCGAAGCTGCCCCCTACTCTGCCCTCGCAAAGCACGCCACGAGGCAGAGACAACCAGCATCTGGTCCACCCAGAGTTCTTCATAGCCGGGACAATGCATTCATCTCGTCGGTGGTGGAGCATACGTGTGGCCCCTTGTACCCAGTGCCAGGTGATGTGGTGAAAGACGATTTTTACATGCAGGTTGTTGCAGTAACGTTTGCTGAGAGCGAGGAACTGTGCCGGGAAACTATGAGCCAAAATTCCAACAAGTGGAAACAGGCGCGAAGTGTGCGCATAACAGCGAGCGAGTGTTACGCGCTCTTCACTGCGAAGGGTGACCTGTTGAAAAAAGTTGAACGCATAGTATGTCCCTCCTTCCATGGCTCATGCGCTACACGATTCGGAACTAAGTACGAACCGCGAGCCAGACAGCGGTACCAGGAGCTCACAGGGGCAAGAGTGCACGCTTGTGGCCTCGTCGTGCCCCCATTCGCTCCCTGGCTGGGCTGCTCCCCGGACGGCATCGTTGAGGAAGGCAGTAGTCGTAAGCTTTTAGAAGTGAAGTGTCCCATGCTTTGTGAAAACGACGAGCTCTTCGCCCAGGTGCGCGCTAAACGTCTGCCGTACCTGAGCTTAGAGGGCGAGAACTTGGTTCTGAAGAGGCGGCACCGGTACTTCGCGCAGGTGCAGCTAAGTATGACCATACTTAATATGACCACATGCGATTTCTGCGTGTATGAGAAACTGTGTGACAGGGTGTACGTAGTGCAGGTGGCCCGGGACGATGCCTTCTGTGAGGAACTCGTGAACAAGCTGGGTCGTCTCTACTTTGGCAGTGTACTGCCCTTCCTCAAAGCGCGCAGAACTCCGGCGAAACGATGAGCCCACAGAGGTCAGTATACATGGAAACTGATTCAGTGTGGCAACCAGATCGAGATTGTTTACCTGTGTCTGCGGTCTCAAAACTTGTGATGTTATTATAATAATGTAAATGCATCTTACCATAAACCACCTGCAAACGTTTACGGCTTCAAAAATTCGCTGAATAGCGGCGAAATGAATCTGGCGAAGAGTTATAGATGGGACCTGTTTATGTTATAGTAATTATTGAACTGTGTTCAGGACGGAATTTAATACATATTAAACTTGTATAAGGTTGTATAACCGCGCTGAAATGGTACAAACAAACTTTCGCACGCATGCAATGCAGTATAGATCCATGCATGTATTTGACTCAACATACAACGTCAAAAAACCGACTGAGAGAAATTACCGGAGAGTTCCCGCGAAATGAACGAAGTAGAACAGGGAAGCAAATAAAAGCAACACTAAAACAGAATGAAAACACCAGGAACAAAGCGAATAGTCCTGAAACTCCTATAAACGATAAACCAAAGCCGACATGGCGGGACAGACCACGCCTATATCACGTAAGAAACATATCGTGATCAGTGAAACATGGTCCACGCGCGTACTCCCTTCAACCGGTCGCGTGATCCACCAGGGCGTACGAAGTCCCAGGAGGCGCCGATAAAAGAAGCGCAGGAGACAACGGTTCGGGTTCACAGCAAAACATGGTATCCTTAATTTTACAGAAATTTGTCATCACTCATGATAGGTCGACTTAAATTTGTGATTCCACACACAGTCCGGAGGATATTTTCCATGTACGGAAGAAGTGTCTGTTGAATTTTCCCGTTTAAAATTTTGAACTGTTTCATACGACCAATAACCCTCTCCACATGTACGCGTGCAGCGGCAATCTCAGCTGTAGTTTCCGCCTGAGCTTTGGAGAACTGTTCCTTCTGTCGCAGGAAAGGGGGCTGCACGAGTTCTACCCCTCTCTCTAACAACTCTAGCTCTATGTGGAACCCTTTATCCACCATGACACTGTCCACGTAAGGCTCCAAACATTGCACCAGCTCTGAATTTTTGAAAATTATTTTGTCCGATGCCCTTCCTCCCCAAGGCACACTCAGTGCCGTGATGAGGCCAGCCGGTGATACACCGATCATCACCTTGCAGGTGGCCTGCCCTTTGTAGTTAGAATACGTAAGCAGTCTGCATCGAAGGCATTTTGAACATTCAATGGGGAACTCTGTGCAGTCAAGCACAACGCGGGTCTTTTGAAATTTTGCAAAACATTTTGGCATGTTCCTCCTCACCTCCTCCACTGACGGCCAGGTTATGGCTGCGCTGAGGCAGTTACCTAGCATGCTTACAGTGCTACAGAAGATCGACGAGACCGTCGAAACGCTCAAGCGAAACAAAATTCCCAGGAGAGAATACGAAAGGTCATGCTTGAGTTTCATGAGCGT
Source organism: Lepas anatifera (assembly GCA_034440635.1). Lineage (NCBI taxonomy): Eukaryota > Metazoa > Arthropoda > Thecostraca > Lepadidae > Lepas > Lepas anatifera. The sequence goes on along the minus strand of JAOTON010000520.1, from coordinate 1,998,434 downwards.
GATTATGACGTTTCGCTCGACGTCACCATGGTGATTTCCACTTTTCAGACGACAACATTTCACTATTGCGTGAAGTATGTCAAGATTCTCCACGCCAGTTGCAATACGCAGACTCCTGTCATCTTTTATGACGTCTAGCATTGAAGGACCACGAATGCTTGCATCCAAGAAGGTGTTGACTTGAATGCCGACGGACTCCATGAAAATGATGGTTGCATCCATTCCAGAAGATCTAGAGGGCTCATCATCGCAAAGAGTGCCGGTTTCTACACGCTCGGGCTCTTGACACGATGCGCCGGATCGCGCTCCCCTGGTCCGCACCACGGCACCTGCAACAAAAATTTCACGCGGTCAGCACCGGGGACCTCAGGTGTGACAGGTGGCAGGGTCTACTTATAAACGGGATCCAACCGACGAACCTCTAAAATATTACAGAGGGCTACTTTATCAAGCCCAACGCATATGCAAGCCTAAAACATCCTTCTGTCTCCAATCCGTGCATTTGAAAGTCCCGCACGCCTGCTGCCGTCCTATGTGTAGTTCTCACATATGTATTTGATGTCTCGTAACCGCACTGAGCTGGTTTTGTGCGTGATGTTCCGTAACCAACGTAATGGATTTAAGTGATAAATCATTCCATAAAATAAAAAAATGGAACCTATAAACATTGTACTCCGGAGAGTCATTACAACTGCCATGCAGACGGTAAATAATCCCAATGAAAGGGGAGAGGGTGGGGGGGATACCAGCGTGGCCATTTTTGCCCATACAAAAACCAGGTTAACAGGCGCATTGACGAGGGCCTCAGCCGCCTTTGCTTTGACGGGGGGCGGGTACCCGCCTCCCCCCAAGATCTCGAGAACCACTCTAGTTAGCGAAAACGGAAAACGGCGCTGGATAACCCTTCCACTTCTCCATCAAAAATATTTGCACTATTTTTTGTCCGGTCACATTTAAGGTCACTAGAGGTCCACACATGCCGTCATAGGGATAACACGCAACGAAGGTTTTGGTCATTACATCTGAAAAAGTAAAGATAGAGCAAAACAATTTGAACTCTATGAATCCTCGCAGCAAGCCAAACCGAATGATATATAATATGACCTTGCTAGGTTAAATCAAGGATTTTACCTGACCAGAGGTCAGGTCAAGGCCAAATTAGATAAAATGTACATTATTAGAACTGCAAAGGTAAAGCGAATCTAATGAAGTTAGAATAAACGTTGAATCACCATCCGTAAAAAAGTTCTTCAGTTAAAACTATTTTCCCCAAGTATTTCCAATTAGAGGTTTTGAGGTAAGGGTGAGTTACATTAGTCTAGAAAAGCAATGGGGGGTTATTTCAAGTAATGGGTTGCAAGATGTTTTCAGCTTGCAAATGAGCACCTGGCTGCTGCAACTGCCACTGAGCACCTGGCCAGGGTGATGCGGATTTACCATGCAACCCGGAGGTGATGTTACAGCACCCCTCACCAACTGGGCAGCTACTGAGAGGAAAAGAGAACTAGAAATGTGAGAGAACAGATAGATTGTTAGTAAAAGTTGTGAGAGTTGTTAGTTAAGAGCCAAAGTGAAAGGTATTACAAAGGTTAAGAAAGATGGGCCTAACTTTAGCCTACATTGGTCACAATTTTAGCCCTAAAATGTCCTAGTATTATGCTCCCATAATCTATACTAACCTAGTTTTAAGCATGTAGTAATTAAATTTTGCAGGGTATCATATATGGAATTAATGCTTGTTTTTAGAGACCAGTTTGCAATTAAGGTTGGGGTATAGTATGTACCTGCCATCATGGACATTTGGGTGATACTTATATTAATCCATAATCCTTATTCCATAGGATTTTCTCACTCTGTTGAAGGATTATGCCATTAGATCCCAGCACACTAGACTCAAGCTACACTTGCTGGGAATTTGTTTTACTCTTTGCATTAGAAGCTCACCATTCTCGGAATCCTGTTGAATGTCAGTTTGCGCCACGCTTTTTGACAGCTCAAGGCGCACATGTCGTTTATATCTTGCCTGCTTTGCCAGCACCTTGTGTGATGGTCTTCTCCTGCAGCTGACGATTGGCAGATTCCTACTTGGAACCACACCGGCTTGCAGCCTTCGTCTCTCAGTTCCTGCAATAGAAAGGTATAAAGATCATCTTTGGACAAATGGCTGACTTAACTTAACAAAGGCTAAACTAACTAATGCTGATCTAACTTAACAATGTGAATGTTGTTATGACCACCATGGGGCTTTACCAGTGACTTCCATCCAATGTACGGATGTACGGATCCATCCATGTACGGATAACAGGTAGAGTATGGCTGGGATGACCCACCATTAGCCCAAAATTAGCCTGCAATTTTTGGAATTATTTGTGCAACAAGTATGGTGGCATATCACTATCCAACTCAGTCACACTGGCTTCAAATAATAACAAGTCATTGCAGTCATTTAGCTTATCCAGGGTTTATATTCCCACACATTAGACACAACACAGACAGATCATCTAATTCAGACAGAAAGATCAAGATTGCATTGACAAAATTTACATAAAATTAACTTGAACAAGGTTCTTATCAACTTTATGTGTACTAGCATGTTAGAAAACTTGTTAATACTGAGCATGATCAGTTAAAATAATGTTCAATATTGGCAATTAGGCATATTGTTCAATACTTGGGAAGGTATTATCATTTTCACAAGAAGCATTTTCAAATATGGGTCATTGTCCATAATTGTTAACACCAAGTTGGAGTTCAACCATTTCCCCACTGTATCACACGTCTTCCTCCATTTTTTCATGAAGGGAATTTGTTTTTATCTAAAAAAGAGGCGAAACAGGAATTTTGGACGATTAACAAGCAATGGAAACCCACCTGAAGAATGCCAAATCACATCAACATACCTGTCAAGGTTGATGTATACCAACTAAACTCTTACCTTTCACAGTGAAATCCACAGACTTAAAATGCCTGCTGCATACACGAGACCAGACACTAGGCTTCTTCCCCAGACGTAACAGACGAATCCACTCCAGTCTCGTTGATTTTGACGCCGGGAACGTATGATAGCTCAATTCAGGGTTCTTTGAGTGAAAAGCAGTACACTGAGGAACACAACAGTTCATCCTCGACTTGAAAGCCAATTTGTTGGTTGTGACTTGATCTTTTCCCATGGTTTTCTCCATGGCGAATGATCAAAACTCATCAGCTCCTCTGCATGAATGTCGAGGGACTACCTGACGAATTGCTGGACACAGAAATCACAGAAACCGCATCCATCCCCGGCGCACGCACGTGTGAATGGCCGTTCAAGTAATAATGGCGGTTCCTGCGCACGTGTGCTTCAGTACAGTCCCTCATATCGATGTTTCAAAAGGTATCCGCATGGAGGCGCCACTTGTTCCCGAAACAGTCAATAGAAGGGCATGTAATCTCTAACAGCAGCATCCATGGGGGATACCGGTTCTCCGATGGGAAAGGCGGAGCACTCGGAAGAGTGGCACCTTTTTGTACCTGATTCGTTTGCGAACATCAGCGAGAACAAACATTTGTACTTACAAACGCAAGCGAGTACAAACATGTGTGCATACCAATATTTCCGCTTTTGCACATAAGTTTTTGCAGTACTCAGCTCAACGAAACCTTTCAATAAGTTTATCGTCATTTCATGGAATGTTAAAAAATTATTAGTTGGTACATTTCTAGTACCAGTTGATGCAATGTAGTTTGCCTATCTCCTCGAATTGGGGGCGCAGCAGCAGCGTAGCTGGCTGCCACGCAGCCGGCCCGGTTTCAAGGCCCGGCAACTTCCCTGAACAAGGAGCAAGCTGGCTCCCGAGAAAACCTTCCAACAGGGTAAGAGTTGGAGACGCCATATGACCCTGGCAGTTGGTGTGGCGATAACAGAGGCGCAGCCAGACCTTTGGTATGGGAGCACACCACTTTTGAGGGACATCCCGGGAGAAAAAGGGCACTTTTTTAACGTAATCTAAAAAAAAGTTACTATATCTTAATTTATATCAACTTTTGGGTACTTTTGGTTGAAGAAAAATGTCAATGGAGCATTGACGGAGAAGGAAAAAATGATTAAAACCGGAAAGAAGTGTCACCGAAACATCATGAAAGTAGCCAAAACACGACTGTTTCGGATACATTTCATGTGTACGTTGGCGTGCCTTTTCCGAGTGTCTCGCTTATCCGGAGCTCCTTTTTATTTTCCCCGTCCAACACACACACAAGCCAACTCATGCAAGTACTTAACATCAGAGAAATCAGTATAACCTGTGATATATGTCGCTATGTGCAAGGTAAGACATTGGAGTCGAAACATCATTTGTTATGCCCTCTGGTTTTGCCCTGACGAGTGAGCCCTGGTTGAACGCGGGTTAAGTTCCTCAGTCCCCACAATGGCCGTGGGAGGAGTGGGCTAGTAACATTGGAAGAATACAATTCTGCTGTCAGAATAATTTTGGAGATACCTTTTTAACGTATTTATTAAGTTCCATATTTTCGAAGACCGGTCCTAGTTGGAGTAAGGAATAGGCGAACAGGCCGGTGGTTTGGTTGGAAATGGTGTGACAGGGCTGAAAATTGTGAAAACTAGTTCTTCATTTAAATCAAATAGTAGAAATCCTGATTTAGGAGACTGTGTTCTGAGCTCAGGGGCACATGCCTTTTTATCACCCCCTTCCCAGAATAAACCAGTGTAATAAGAAATTTATATAACCAGGGGTGCCTGGGCATCATAAGCCGTTTTAGCGATGGCTCACTCCTCGTTAGCTCCATTTTACAAGAAGAGTTTGATCGTGCTCTTATTCCCCATCTATTCAAGACCAGCTCAGGTGGCTCCCTAGTGTGGACCAGAGCCCTTAGTAGCCTCCCCCACCCCCCATCCCCTCAGAAGTGCATCCACGGAATAGACTAGCTCAGTGACCCCCCCCGAGGTGATGGGAGTTGGCCTTGTCTTCGTATTCTCTGTCTATGATAGACCAGCTCAGGGGGCCTCAGATGCAGAACAGGGCCCCCAGAGCAGCTCATGCTTTACCCAGGGACTAGACTAGCTCAGTGACCCCAGAGATGGGGTCATCAGACTAGCTCAATGGGCCCCAGATAGGCTCATAGGGCCTTGAACAAGCACAGGGAGTCCCAGAACAATTTAAGGCGCCAGATCACCTCGGGGGGAGGGGGCTCAGCCCAACTGAATACCCGCCCCGATGGGCCTCCGAGCCACTTCCGCCCTGGTGGGGGTGTTTGAACACCCCCTCCAACTCTGGGAACTATGCGGGATAACGAAAAAATACGAAAGCCGGTGGATAGCTCATACAATTCCATAAAAACTATGTCTGCCACTTTTTTGCTCATGCCGATATTGAGGTCATGACAGGTCAATGAAGGTGCCATTTTGAGTAGAGTTTTTGGTCTCTAGCGTCTGACGGAGTCGAGTTAGAAGTCGAGTTAGAACAATTTTTAGACATCATTTGCTTCCTCCCGTCACGGCAAATCAAATGATATATAATATGACCATGCTAAGTCAAAACACAAAAATGGCCTGACCTCAGGTCAGGCCAAGGTCACTTTCCGACCTAGCATATTCAATATGCATTTCAATCGACTCGCAATGGCAATCCAAGCGTAACGGTATCAAAATAAAAGCTGTATCATAATTCCTGCAAAGTTATTGACCTAAGACTAAAAACTGCTTAAGCAGGGCCCCAGATGACCTCTCAGAAGTCACAGGTCAAAAATTGCAGCATGAACCGGGAAATCCCAGGATAGTACGATTTGGTGAATATTAAGGTATTCTCAGCTGCTCTGTATCTACACCAATAGAACCCATTTCCTGTTTTTTCCATGCTTTTCTAATGGAGTTCACAATCCACACCTGACCTTAGGTCATCGATATGAAAAATCCCGGAATACATTTTGCATCACTCGATGGGCCCATTATGTGGTATAAGTTTCAACCCGATAGATTCACCCATTTCTTACTTATGCCACCTTAAACATTTTTGGAGGTGAGGTCACTTGACCTGCACTGGTGACCCGACCTATGATGACCCAACTTAAAAAATTTAAAAAAAGTTGCGGAATGAATTAAGGGTAAGGTGTGCAAAGTAGGGCGGTGCTTTGCCCCGCTGTTTTTCGTACTGCTGGAAAAACCCCAGGGGGTGTTCAAACACCCCCCACCGGAGCGAGGGTTAAAGAACTCTCACAAGCTCAGCGCTCAGACCAGCTCAGGATACCCCCACGGCCCATACCAGGTCAGGGCACCCACAGAACACAGATCTGCTCTTGGGCCCCAGATCAGCTCTTGGGCCCCAGATCAGTTCAGGGGCCTCAAGTCAGGCCAAGGGGCAAGATCAAGTCAGGGTGCTAAATCAGCTCAAGGATCCCTAACCAGGCCGGGGTACATTCAGTTTAGGAGCCCCAGAGCTGCCCAGGGGACACCAGATCGGCCCACAGGGCACCAGATCAGCTTCGGGGACAAGGAATCAGATCAGTGGTCCCCAACCAACTCGGGACCCAGATCAGCTCGGGGTACCAGATCAAGTCAGGAGGCACTTAATCAGCTCAGGAGCCCCATACCAGCTCAGGGGCTCTTATCAGCCTATGTGGGCCCGGCTCAGTTCAGGGCGCCAGAGTGCTGAAGAAATTACTTAATCAACTCAGGAGGCCCAGATCAGCTAAAAAGGCACCAGATTGGCTTAGGGGACACCAAACTAGCTCAAGGGGCGCCATGCTAGCTCAGAGGGCATAAAATGGGCTTAGGAGGCTCAATGATGGCTCAGGAGGCACCAGATCGACTCAGGGGCATTATTTTAGCTAAGGGGGCAACATATCTGCTCAGGGGGCACCAGGTCGATCAGTCAGGGGGCCTAGATCAGCTTGTAGTCCCCAGACTAGAGCAGGGGCATATATCAGTTCAGGGAACACAAGGTCAACTCAGGGTGCACCAGATCATCTAAGGAGACATCAATAACCAGCCCAGGAGGCACCTGATCAGCTCAAGAGGTACCATATTGGCTCGGGGGACAGTAGATCAACTCCGGGAGGCATGAGATTAGTTCAGGGGCCAGATCAGATTGAAGGGCACTTAAATAGTTAATAGGGCACCAGGCAAGCTCGGAGGCATCAGACTAGCTCAGAGAGCATAATATAGGTTCAAGAGGCACAATAATTTGCTCAGTGGGCACCAGATTGACTCAGGGGGCACCAGCTTAGCTTAAAGGGCACGTGATCAGCTCAAGGGGCCAAAACTAGCTCAGTGGGCACCAGATGAGCTCAAAGGGCACCAGATTATCTCCGCCCGTACGATTAAGAGCGACGATGAGGCAATAGCTGGAAACGGATTACGTACCCATACTCTTCCTGGGTGCTTGGAAAGGCGACAGAAGGGGATGAGGTGGCTTAGTGGATAGCACCCTTGTCTTCTAAGCCACCGGTCCCGGGTTCAAGTCCCGGCGGAGCCTCTGAATAAGTCGATCTGATCCCCAAAATCCCTTCCAACAGGGTGAGAGTTGGCGACGCCGTATGACCCTGGCAGTTGGTGCGTCGTTAAACCCCAACAATTATTATTGAAGGCGACAGAATACCCTAGCTGACCAAAAAGGCATTAAACTGTCAAACAATAGCTTTTATAGCTAAATGTCATCTAGTTGCATCAAGGTTCAACGGCGTAGGGCACTAAATTTCAAGCGGCACGGCCCAAAAGGGGTACACAGCCTAGCGATAAAAGGGCACCCCGGCACCGATGGGGGCACGTGCCCCCTGTGCCCACCCCCCTGGCTGCGCCTCTGGTCGATATGCCCCGGAATTATTATCTCCTCGAATAAAGGTTTTATGTATGGCTCCAAGAACCCTATGCATACTTTTTTGTAAATATTGATATCTATCCATACCACAATACAATCAATATTGATGTCGCTAGCGCCGCTCTCCATACAGGAGTGCAAACTGTTTTCAATGGTAAGAATTGTCTCCACAATAAGTGCCGGAATCCTTGCCCCCCTAAACTTTCCGGCTAGATCCGCCCCTGAGCGGCGGTGGATTCAGTTCGCCAGTTACATTCAGTCAAAATTCAGCTACAGGGTAAAGGAAAATTCATTTCAGCTTGGCCACCCTGTTAACTTCCTATCCCTCAGTGCACTCCGTAGACTTTCGTGCTTTTTGGTCATCTAGCGGCACAGTTGTATACCAAAGTTTACAAGAGACGTCGCAAGAACTGTGGCTGATTTCATTTGTGGGTAGTTTAATCTGTGGGCGGTTTGTTCATTCGGGTGGATGTTGTGCCTCAGCTGTGGGCGCTTTTAAGTGTGGGCGATTTCAACTGTGGTCATATTCATTTCTCCCTAACAGGGCATTTTGTGGCCTATTTGAGCTGTGGGCAAAATAATATGTGGGCGATTTAAGCCGTGGGCGATTTTGGTGTGGGCGATTTTGACTGTGGGCGATTTTAGCCGTGGTCGAATTAAACTGTGGTCGTTTCGTTTGTGGGCGATTTGAGGTCTCCCCTTTTTTCTGGCAGTTCCACTATTGAAAGGCTGTGTCCAGACCAAGGCCCTTAACGTAAAAGGCACGGTCATCCGACGATTCGGCCGGATCATGACGTAAGCATGTGACGTCATAATTTATCACATGCCGAGCCTCTTCATTGACTTAAACCTACGCAGACGAATAAAATGTATATTTCACAAAATCTTCATACATAAGATAATTTTATCACCTATTGGACTTGTTCTGCTTAGCAAAATGTTGGCAACGATTTTATCATCACCTAGTCCAAGGACTGGCTCGTCCATAAGACCGACAACTCTTGGTCTTAACCACCCCCCACCGTGTGGGGCATATAAGTACCGAGGTACAAACTGAGTTTGACCGGTCACCACGATCCTGACCGAGTTGAATGCGATAGTAAGCCAGTTCAGTGAGTGAAGTTATGTAATTTGGCTGCATTGCAACGATCATAATGGAAAAAAGTTAGATTGTGTGCCTGGGCATTTTCATTAACACCCACCCGGGAGGGCCTGCGAGCCATCTTCGCCAGGGGTGGGTTGGGGGTTTCAAACACCCCCTCAAACTCAGCTCCTATGCGGGATAGCAAAAAAAACGCGAACGCTAGTGGATAGCCCATCAAAATTCATGAAGAAACTACATCAGCCACTTTTTGGCTGAGACCAATATTGAGGTCATGACAGGTCAAAGAAGTTGCATTTTAGAGTACAGTTTTTGCAGGTTTTGGACTCTAGCGTCTGACAGAGTTGAGCAGGATCATTTTTAGGCACTATTCTCTTTCTCTCGTCATGGAAAATCGAATGATGTATGATATTACTGTGCTAGGTCAAAACACAAAAAATGACCTGACCCGATTTCATGGAATGGCAAAAAATCTGGGTATTTACATATAATAAGCATCTAATATTTCATAAGAGGCATCAGCTACGAAGTGAGAGGTGGATAGGATAAATTAATAATTGGTGATCTTACCTGAAGTAAGTATTTTGTGTGCCAATTTCGGGTATGATTACTAGCTTCATGAAATTCAAGTAAGAGAAATGATACGTCTTTGATATCTTGATTTTACACAAAGTACTTATTTTTTCTATTTTTACTTCTGCGTCAAGTAGCACGCAGTGCCTGTCTCTATGCTGCGCCGCAGTGTCTCGCCTGCAGTGATGCTGCACCGCCAGGCACGCACGTCGCTGGCTGACGTTTCGCGGCGGGTTTTTGTGGCTGCAATTTTAGCAGGGAGAAATGCTCCGCGGCCATGGGCTGCGGAAGTGAGTGGTGTCGTGGGGACTCGACATGTGGTTTTGGTTTTCTCCCTGTTATCTGCGTGCGCTTAGGCAAATGTTTAGAAGCCTAGTGCAAGTGAAGCGCATCGGTACTATTTACTAATGCCGTAGTGACGCCCTGATGTGTGTATCCCATGCTGTTTTGTAGGTACCCACCCTATCTTGATCAACACTTTTTCCACCTCAGAAAATGCCAAACCAAGCGACTGTCTTTTAAAATATCCGCCCAGTTGACATGGGCGGATGGCGGCACTTAACCCACTCCCCACCGGGGGGCCAGCGCCACCTTCGCCCCACCGGGGGCATCGATGGCCCCCCTCTAACTCCGAAAATATGGGCGTTAGCGCAAATCTGGAAAGTGCATTAGAAAGCTCGCGTGAATTCAGTAAGTAATTACTTCACATGTTTTAGTGCTCAGGTCAATGGTTTGACCTCCAAAGGTCAAATTGGGTCAAGATCGGCTATTTTCACTCAAATATGCAATGCTTAAGCAAACTAACTCTTATGCCATTAGAGCTATTGAGGTCTGGTAAAGTACATTTGATAGGAAATTGTCAGTCCTTTTTCCGCTATGTGAAACGTAAAGACCTCCCGCCAGTGGTTTGACCTCCAGAGGTCACCTCGTGACCTAAGATGACCTGATGTCACGAAAGGTCAGAAAGTAACCTTGCCGTATAACAAATGAAAGCCAATGACGAGACAAACACGATGGTGTTTGTTGCAGCGCTCTAGCTTATACAGGTCAAAAGTTATTGTCAAAATACTGTTGTTGACCCCTGGTGACCTTGGATGACCTTGGAGAGGTCAAAGGGCAAATATGGCCCCTGAAATCCGTGAAAGGGTGTCCAAGAACGCTTTTCTGATCAAGCTGAGCATTTTCAATCGCTTTTGTGACTTATAGATCATAAGACAGCTTTTCCCATGCTTTTTCAATGGGAGAGGTCACCTCGTGACCTGACCTCAGGGCACGAAATCGAAAAATCCCGGATACACACCTTGAAGACCCCGGTGGGGCCATAAAGTGTAGGAAAATTCAAATCGATCGACTTTGAAATGTAGCTCTTACAGAGCTCTAAAGTTGAAGTGAGGTGACGTTGGTTGACCTCGTCTGATGACCTGACCTTGGGTGACCCGGGGTAAAAAATTTCAGGAATGATGGTAAAATGATGCAGTGAGAGGTAGAGCTCTCAACCGCGGTGCTGCGCCTCTTCGTTTTTCTGCTATCCCGGAAAAACCTTAGGGGGCCATCGATGGCCCCCGGTGGGGCGAGGGTTAATGAGAATGTGACACCTTGGTAGAATCCAGGAATTCAGTGTAATAAGGAGTATTTTAGCCGAAAATGAAAACGTCCATGATTTCCCTTAAAATGTTTAACGAGCTCTATATTTTTATTTTTAAAATGCTCCTCTAGGGTGAAAAATAAACCTCCTCCTGTGGATGACGCCATGATCTGGCAATTCCTGCCATATTAACCTTCGCCCGGGTGGGGGTCTTTTTAGACCCCCTCGGGTTTTTCCGAAGTGACCAAAAAACGGCGGCGCGCAGCGCCACCAAACTTAGTCTAGCTGTTCCTTCATCACTTTTACATCTTTCCTGAAAATGTTAGCTCAAGTTCAGATCAGGTCAGATCACCAGGTCAGGTGAAGTGACTTCACCTAAAAAATGCTTAGGACTGCATAACTAAAAGGAGGATTAATCGATCAAGTTTAAACTTATACCACATAATGGGCCCACCAGGAGCTACAACATATGTTCCGGAATTTTTTTATATTGGTGACCTAAGGTGATGTGCAGAGCATGACCTCCCAATTGTAAATACATGGGGAAAATCACGAAATGAGCTTTTCTCAATAAGTATGGATGGAATCAGCTTGAAACATCGGTTACAACTTGCTCTTAGCCCACTTCTGAAGTTGATACCAAAAAGTTTGACTTGTGACCTTTGACAGGTCGCCTTAGGTCAAATAAGCATTTTTGGTGTTTTACTCTATAAATTTTGAATAAACAAAGATAGAACTTTTATTTTGTCACCAAAGTGTTTGTATAGTCACTGCCGGTCAAATTTTATAAATCATGACTATACCAAGTCAAGTTGGGTCAGACTGTTGACCTATGATATTGGACTGTATTTGTGTGGATAAAGGTGATAATACCTTCATATTCTCAAAATCAAAGTAGCCTAGGTCCCTTTTTAGGTTCATCTTACAATCTTGGATCTGTGACTTCTTAGAGGTTATCTGGAGCTACTTAAGCAGTTTTCAGACTTAGTTCAATAACATGCAATGCATGCAATGATGATACAGCTTTTATGTTTATACCATTGCGTTTGGATTGATATTCCAAGTCGATTGATATGAATATGAACTATGCTAGTTCAAAAAGTGATCTTGACCTGACCTGCGTTCAGGTCATTTGTGTTTGGATCTAGTATGGTCACATTATACAATTATCCGATTCGCCGTGACGAGAGACAGCGAATAGTGCCTACAAAATGATTCTAACTCAACGCTGTCAGACGCTAGAGCCCAAAAACTGCTAAAAATGCCAACTTATTTTTTTATAAATTTTGTTCAAGTTGTTCCTGGTAAGGCTGCTGGAGTCGGAGTCTCACTAAAGTCACCAAGGGACTTGTCACGGAGACCCCAACCCCACCACCCGAACGAGCAACTCCCTCAATGGAGGGTTAATTTAGAAGCCAAAGTTTAACGTCCCACAAAGCACAGAGACGGCCGCCCCGCTCAGGTCACCCTCTCACCAGTCAGTTGCCAGCCGACCTGTACATCGGGTAAACGTTTGAGCGCCGGAGCGTCTCAGGGGAACCGATCCCAAGCCTGGACATGCACTGCCACTGCATGCTTCTGAGCAGCGGGCCGGAGCCCAACGCTCTACCAACTGAGCTACCGGGGCGGCATTTTACCTGTCATGACCTCAATATTGACCTGAGCCAAAAAGTTACCGATATAGTTTCCTCATGAATTTGTATGAACTATCCACCAGCTTTCGCGTTTCTCGCTATCCCGCACAGGGGCCGAGTTCGAGAGGGGGTGTTCACCCCTCGCCAGGGCGAAGGTAGCTCAGAGGCCCACGGGGCGCTGGTCAACTGATTCAGTTCGCAAAAACAATACTTTAACCCTATTTCCGGCAGGGGGGCTAATATTGCCCCCACCCCCCTTTAAGGTTTTTCGAGAATATCTCCCGAAACGGCTTGCGATAGAACTTTGAAACTTCCTGACTTTTCCCTAAAACTAGTACAGGCAGGTTTTCTGAAATTTTCAAGATTATATATTTACCAGGGGCGGAGCTATGGCTGGGTTTTGGGGAGGTTCTATCCACAAACCAAGTATTATCGTATGCGATGGGTTTTTTGTAAAAGGAAGCCGTCTCTGCTGATCCTGATACCAGTTATATGGTTTTATGATATCATTTTTATGTGAGATGATAGTGCATTCACAATTGTCACTATTTGTATTCATCAGGGGCGATTACAACAGTTCAAAATGGGGGGAATGCTATCAAGAAGGACTAAACGTTAGTAAGTGAGAAGACTGCTTACAGCCGTGCCAGGGCGAATACAATTGGGTATATGAAAATTCAAAATAGTTATAACCCAATTCTAGATTACCAGAGGCGTGTCAAGTCACTACACATTTTCAAAATGTATATTCCCAGCCAGTATCACCGCCGCGACTCAATATCGTTGTATATTGAAAATGTGTTTCAATCACCCCCCCCCCACGACGAGTCCTTGATCCGCCTATGTCACCCCCTTTCCCAGAGCTGCCATGGGAGGGTAAAAATTATCAGAAATTAAATTTCAACTAGTCGAGGGACTAATATACTCATGCATACCATTCGCATATTGTTGGTATATGTTTTACCCCACTGTTTTACCTTACTGCATCCGCCCCTGATGAGTTTTTCACTTTTTTTCTCATTTATTTATGTGTCAAAGATGCCAAGCAGTATATGACGGCTTCTAATCCGCGTAACAAAAACTTTTTAGGTTGTATATATTTCCCCTCATAGTCCTGGTCCTGGAACTGCCATCGAATTTCGAATTTTTGCGTAACTCGAGTATATGAAAATTTTGGGTCAATTATTTGTAAATCTGAACTAGTTTTGTGAAAATCGTACAACAGAGACAAGGGTTATGGAAAATCTAAAAAATACACAAAAATTGTATATTTTGCACGACCTTCTCCTAAAAAATAAAAATTTTGAAATTTTCTTTTTTTCAAAATAAAGTTTAGCAGCAGAGCAATCTATGGCACTTTGAATTTTCAAAATCGGCCGGTTAGATTACGAGATCTTAGGGGGCCGATATTGCCCCCTTGCCGGAAATAGGGGTAGCCGGGAGCCTGACGGAAATAGGGTTAAATGGGTATAGAACATAAAATTGGGCGCCCCCAGCCAGACTAAAAATGGCGCCCCCTGGTCATGCAAGTGGCGCCCCCCAGTGCTGCGGCCCCCCTAGCGAAAATTCCTGGATCCGCCCCTGGTGTGGGTAATAACGAGATCGTGTTCTGCCCTTCTGCAGAGCCTGCGCCGAAGGGGATGGTGGTCTGCCACTGCGGCAGGACCTACCCGGACGGCGTGACGGCCCGGCGGCACACCCAGAGGTGCAGCGACCCTGTAGAGCGGCAGAGGTTCCGGCTCTACAGGGACCTCATCAACCGGGGTGCCGTCCGGCTCTACGTGGCCCAAAACCCAGAGCAGTGAGTCGCTTCAGTAATATAAGCATGATTGTACCATGTTAAAATTTCTGCCGGAATGACTTTGCAACTTCTAAACTGTTCTGTTTATTTTTTTCAAATGTCAGCCCAATATGTTTCCGACGAAACCTGGATGCAGCCAGTATTACCTAGAATCATTGAAATGACTGGACCTGTTCCAAATTTGACATTGCGTTTGACTCTCCCGCAGTGCTGAGGTTCGCTGCCCTCGCTGCCCTGGGCACAAGCCGTTCGGGCGGGGCGCAAAGGGCCGCAAGAACCTGCTCCATCACTGCGGGAAACAACATCCCGGAGATGATGCGCCGCGGGAGGAGCGGTTCTTGCGGAACGTGGTGAGTTTTCCTGTTCTTGCAGGCCCTCGAGGTCTACATGCATCTAAATGACTGTCACTACTGTCATGATGCTCAAATACAGGTTATGTCATACAAGTTGCGTGACAACTGCTGAGACAATGACATTCATTTATTACGGGCCTTTTTTAAGGCGTTCTATGCAAGACATTATCTCGGTCCTTAAAGATGGCAGTGTGGTATTTTTCTTTTCAGCTTTTTGCTATTTCTGCGCTATATTTTGTCAGTGTATGTAACCGTTGATGTAACGCTGCTTCTCTGTACAATTGTATTCGGTTTGAAAATCGTATCGACGTTGTCATCAAATCGCCTAAATACTTATCGTTGTCGGCGCTGAAGCTTCGGAGAGCCGTTTCCCGCAATTGTGAACAATTGTCGTTCATGAATCGTAGCTAAAAACACATAATCAGAAGAAATCAGTAGTGCTATGACCGGTAAATAAGCAACATAGTAGGCGGGCCCGTGCAGGCATTACGAATCACCGCGTTTTTTTGCAGCGCCTACGGGCCCTCACGGAGGAGGCGTTTGCGCGTCTCTACATCCCTTGCGATGAGAGCGCCTTCGAGGATATTCTGGTGAGCACCAAGAATCTGGATTTGTTCCTGCTATTTTTGTTACGTTTATGTATTTATAGAAATGTGACAGTGACCAACTAATTGCTAAACTAGCAATACAAATGATAAACATATAATCTTGTCATAAATACAGTAGAAAACTATAAGCAGTTGCTCATGCAGCTTATTGATTTATTGGTCATAAATGAGCAACATACTTCTGTGAGGCCCCAGTTAAAGCCCATTTCGTTTGCCAATTGTTCGACGTGCAAGTTACAACAAAACATACTTACCTAAGTCGTCAGCATTTTACATTGTGGAGTGAGGGAAACTAGTCATTTGGAACTAGGAACAAAATTACAAGAAGGTTCAGAGTGATGTTAAGATAAACACTAGAAATTATACAGGTTTTTCAGCGGTGACATGTCCTACCGTACGCAGGCCATTGTTTCATCTCGGGAGGCGGCTAGCCTGCTTCCCGAGGAGGAAGTGACCCCCTGCCTGGCCACCTACGGCCAGAAGATATCCTCGGGGCCTCCATCGTAGAGGATGGCGCCGACCACCCCTGTTCCGCCACACCGGCACGGTAAGTTTTGCTGTTGACACGTAAAGATATACTTTTTACCAAGAGAGACAGAGAATACTATAGTTGCAAACTATAATACATATTTTCCATATGAAAAGTCTTAGGAGGCTAGCATGCACGATTGTTGGTTATTTGTTGTGCAACTGAAAGGCGTTGACTGAAAGCAGAAGCATTGTATGATGGCTATCCCTTAAAAAGTATCATAACCAATAACACGAATGGTCCTCTCATATACCGCATGAACCACAGTGAACGTTCCCGGCGGTTTCGTTGAAAAAAACTTTTACATGTTCTGCTGATGTCGATGCTTTGTGTTGTGTTTCAGTACGCCCAGTCCTGGGCGGCCAACGTGGCGGGGGCGGAACAGGTGTTGAGAGCCTCCGGCTCAGACAGCCGCCCTGACTGGCGGCATATTGTCACCAGTCAGGCCAAAAAGGAGGCGGTGAGCACTGAGACATAATTTGAACATATACATGTACTGTGCAAAGACAACTATTATATTTAAAAGGAGAACCCACATTGTTCCTCCAGTGCACAGTGAAACCATTGCATACCCTGCCGTCTGAATCTTGAAGACCAGAGTGACGCTCTGTTGATTAAGTATCACCACAGTTCTATATTTGTATTGATTTTGTAATGATATTATGCCAATACGTGTATGTGTGTCTTTTTCAAACATGAAGTTATCAGACAAAGATAGAATTGGTTGCTTAAATTATAATGCAAATATTATATTGCGGCAGGTTTACTTTTCAATTTCAGCTTGTCACAGAAACGGATGGTTCCCCCAGATCTTCAACACCATCGAGGCCGAGCTCCGCTCCAGGCCTGCCAACGGTGAGCGGCTGCTTAAGGCAGTCCGCCACCTGTGCACCTGGATCGCGGACAACAGCTGGCGGCTGCGGAACCAGGCCATCACGGCTCCGTTCCGCCAGCTTTCCTTGGGCCTCACCCGGCTGCGAGATCAGTACGGCCAGGGTGAGTCACTGCTGAAACAAGGGTTCTTTATAAGGCATTATGTGTATGCCACTTTTGTCCGGCTCTATAGTATCCAGTTAGCTAAAGACTTCTTTATAAAGCGTTCTGTACATGACAAGTTGCTCCTGGATTCACCCAAGGGCGATACACGGATTGTGTGCAGAAGGCTGTCACCGCCAAGGCTGAGGAATTTGAAGTTTATAATTCGCAATTGTGTTGCTTGTTACCTAGTGTCCGCTTTGCTTACGTTATCTGAGTTCCTCCATTTCAGCTCACCAAAGGAAATTTATGTTTTTGTACTAAGTAGTCGTGCATTTGTGCGTTTCTCAGCTATCAGCCTCCAGAGGGCACAGCGGGAGGAGGCGAAGAGGGACCCGGCCCTCACCCTCTCGGCTGATGAGCGCCTGCTGATCGAGGCCATCACTTAGCGCTACCTCCGTGAAGCGATGGGGATGGCCCCAACTTATCAGCTGGCCCAGCAGTTTAGGGCGTGAGTTTCCCAAGCGTCGGTGGCCGTATAATGCAACAAAATAAAATATCTCGTCATAACCAGTCGATCCTGGTCGTTTATGGAAGGGCGAAGCGTTCAACGTGAACCTGTAACGTGATTATGTGTAAATACAGTAAACTCCCTCTCCTGGTCTCTTCACCATGGAGCCATGGGCGCCGAAGGCGGGGACGGGGGACGCGTCCCCCCTGTTGGCCAACCAGGGGGACTTCCCCCAAAATTTTTGGGTCAATCGTCATTAATGCTGTCAGGTACCGAATATGCCAAAATTCGCCTCCCCGGTCAGCACCAGCCCGGGTCCGTCCCCCCTGCGAAAATTCTGTGGCGGCGCTCCTGCATGGAGCCAACAACATT
This sequence comes from Lepas anatifera, assembly GCA_034440635.1. Lineage (NCBI taxonomy): Eukaryota > Metazoa > Arthropoda > Thecostraca > Lepadidae > Lepas > Lepas anatifera. Next base: position 1,980,583 of record JAOTON010000520.1, on the reverse strand, counting down.
GTTACCACCAACTGTATAAGTCCTCCCCAGTAAATCAATCTTGATGAAGCAGGTATCAAAAGCTGGATGTTTTGTCTCTCCATCACAGGATGCTCTTCATCGCCCTTTCTAACCTGGGCGGCGCCAGGACTGGAGCCCTCGTCGGCTTCACTGAGGAGGAGATGGCCGGAGCTGAGGTACCTATCTAGCATTTGCAATGGTTTGTTTCGCCTATTTCCCTGTGTTAGAGTGTCATGTAAATGTATTTGAGCGCTGAGTATGTGTGTGTGTGAATGATGTTGGGTAGTCCGATCAGCGAAGTTGAATTGTGACTTTTCTGCTAAACTGAAAGAAATCAGACTACAATCACTGAGCAAGAAAGCTGTTTGTTTTGTTGATAAAGAACATATTCCCAATGGTGCCACGACAATTTCCTGGTACCAGCAACACTATTCGCCAAGCCAGGTACTTGCTGAAATGCCAGTGCACACTGACCGTGCCGTCAATGTTTGTGTCGTCCTGTCAGCCGTTTGAGTACGAGGGATCGCGCTGGTGGTCGTTCTACACGTCCCGCAGCAAGACCCTCCGCTCCCACGGCCAGCTGCTGCTGGTCATCTCATCAACAGTGATGCTGGCTCTGCGCCATTTCACGGCGGAGCTGCGGCCCATCCTCCGCCAGAGGATGACCAAGTCAGGTATGAACTGGCATCGGTGCGTAGCTCATGATGTCATGAAAATAAAGTTTGTGTGTATCAAACGTTGAAACGATACAGAAACGCCATATGATGTAAGCAATTTGGCAAAACACCTAAATAAGTAAGGCCGGGTGGTAAGTCACTGGCATACTACGCAATGTTGAGCCAGTTGAGTCAGGGGCGTTGAGAAATTTGCGCTGGGTAATTGACTCGTTGGCGTGTTCTATTGCAGCCGACAACCCCTCCGTGCTGGTGGGCGTCTCTACCAGCACGGAGTCGCTCAACCAGAGGCTGCAAGAGGCCGCAGCGCTCCTGGAAATGGGGCCGGCTCCCAACCTGGTGGGGAGGTTCACGGGGTCCCGGAACAGAACGTTCCAGAACGTTATGGTAAGATTTGTATGCAGATGTAGCTGTAGTAGCAGTACAGGTGACGCAGTAGCTGACGGGTTAGGGATGACGCTTTGTTGGCACGTTGTGTTGTGACACTGTATAATGTTTTCACAAGTACGGGCTAAATCATGGACTTGAACTCATGTGAATTACCACCTCCTGCTGAGCGTGGAATTTTTTAAACTAGAGTAGTATAAGGCAAAGTAGATATAAACTCACCTATGCTACTAATGTCTGAGTGAAGGTAGTTAGACATACTGTGTTATAATTTTTTTACTCGTTACGAAACATATCTACGCGGTAATGAACTTTTCGTGGCCAGGGTGATTCTTCTATTCCTCATCCATGAATCACCAGTGACAGCGGTGCCCTGCCGTGCTTTGCAGGACCGGGCACTCCGTGAACGAGGCGTGATAGGCTTTTCGGCGGAGGTGGCGGCTGAGGCCCGGGCCCACTCAACCACCACCGCCGAATCAGCCTACATGGCCCAGGGGCACCGCAGCCGCATAGCGTCCTATGCGGCTTCGTTTAGGACCGGGCTGGTAAGCGCTCTTCCACTTAAAGCTGATAGATAAGTAAATGGCTTTGCAGCAGCTGCGCAACGAATGTGATAGAATGGACATACTTCGACTTTTCTTATCAGCGTGGCCAGTGTCTAGCAGGGGTATAAACATGTCTCTCCATACTGTTTGTCCTCAGCTGTCCCTGGAGCCAGCCTCCGGTGGGGAGACCACCGCCCCCTCATCCCGTCGGGAGCCAGCCGCGACGGTGGTGCGGCCTGCACCCGAGCAGCTGACGGCCCAGGTTAGTCAGTCCAATGTTTTTAGCCAAGACTGCGTGTGTAGCTTGGTCATACCGGAAACCTTAACTTTGGTTCACCGCATACGGCCATTGATAAGCTCGTGTTTAATTTTCATACTTGCTCGGTCATGCCCACTTCTCAGAATGGAGATGAGCATTGTTCACTCACACTGTGTTTCTCTTCAGCTGTCTCTGGAGGCCCCGCCACCGCTGCCGCCCCGTCGGGAGGTCCCGGCCCCGCCGCCGCCCCGTCGGGAGGCCCCGTCGCCGCCGCCGCCCCGTCGGGAAGCGGCAGAGACGGTGCTGCCTGCACCTGTTGAGGGAAGGCCCCAGGTTAGCAGGCTCTAATCACTGGAAATGAAATGATCAAATGACTCGCGCTGTAGCTCAGTTAAAGTCCTAAGAGGAAGGTATGTGTCACTTGTTCTTAAAAAAAACAATATGTATGGTATCCCGGTACTTCATTTGAAACGTGTTTCATGACCGGAACTTTGTGATCAGCATTTCTCCCCGACTGGTAGAGAGATAATTATAACTAATTGCAATGTGTTTCTCGTCAGCTGTCTCTGGAGGCAGCATTTGCTCCATTGGAGCAGATGCTGCCACCGCTGCCGCTGCTCGGTCTGGAGGCCCCGGCACCGGCACCGCCGCCCTGTCTGGAGGCCCCGGCACCGCTGCCCCGTCGGGAGGCCCCGTCGCCTCCGCCGCCCCGTCGGGAAGCGACAGAGGCAGTGCTGCCTGCACCTGTTGAGGGAAGGCCCCAGGTTAGCAGGCTCTTATCTCTGAAAATGAAATATCAAATCAGCCCTGATCATGTGTGGCGGTGGAGACAGCCCTGAAGCCCCTGCAAAATTCCATCATCAATCGAGCGATGGTCTTTTCAAGGCGTTCTATGCAAATAACCTTTGACCGCCTCTAAAGTATGAATACATTGTATGATTTAATAATGTGATGTTACTGCAAATCACGGTGCAATAGCCCAGGTGAATTTTGTTGATGGTGTAGCCCACGCTAAAATAATATCCCTTCACCAGATAAGGCAGACTGATTTCAGCATTGCCATTCTGCTTCGCAGGTCGCTTGGCCTGCTGCACAAGCTGCAGTAGGCACGATGCTGCAGGAGGCCGTCCGCTCACTGATAAGCATTAATTCGTTTTGGAATAATTAGAAATGTTACATGGTGAAGAACACGGATGAAAGTAAACATTCTTCGCGATATATCCGACTAATTCTTTCGAAATACAGCTCTTGTAAATCAACTGGTAATTGACAGGGAACCCAACTGTTGGCTGGTTTAATGTGCATAATATCGAATTTAGAAAATATGCAAGGCCTCAATCGCTGATGGCGAAACTATTCAAGTGAATTTACGGGTACAATTGCAGGCCGTTGATTGTTTGACACTGCGTCGCAGGGAACTGGCAGTGTGCCCTTCCCTACCGGTGCCACGGTAGCGGTCGAGGAAGAAACAGGCATTCGGGTGGTAAGTATCACTGCGTCATCTATTTTCCCTGATATTTAAAGGGCACATGCCTAAAGTTAATGTGCCTACGTGCCAGATCATTTGCTTTTTTGTGTATATTGTCTCATCCCAGGATAAATTGCAATCTTACCTAACGGAGTTTAGAGTTAGTCATTCCGCTGATGGATTCAGGGGGACCAAGGGTATCGCTGTCCTCAAAAATATAAAACTGTATCCAGGCCCTCAAAGCTGATGAATTGGGGCAAATTCGGTGTTCGTGATTTTCCTCAGGCGTTTTCCCATACGTTGGTTTGCCCCCCACACAAACTATTCCTAGACCCCGCCATAGACTATTTCCGGTAGTAACAAATATCCATATCTGCCTCGACAGATGGGGTCCCTGGCTGCATTCTACGCCGTCGCCAGGGCCGAGTACGGGCTCGGCGACGGCCAGAGCTACCGGCCCAGCTCCTGGGGAATGCAGCCCAGCAGCCGCAGCCAGTTCGCGAGGTGGTCGCCGGCCGAGACGGCGATCATCTACTTCTACCTCGCTGCTGGTCCGCGGCTGCTGAACCCCGTCACCGGAATGCCGTTCCACGACGCCCAGGCCTTCATCGGCATGGCCAGGATGGCCCTGGGCTTCAACCGCTCCGTGGTGCAGTGGTACCGGAAGACCAAGCGTCTGGTGAGTTTAACACGACCACAATTGATCATTAGTAATCACTAGTGTATATTGTGGAAGCAGAACGTTAAATGTTTATTGTATTGTGACGTTTCTAGCGTTGATTTTCCAATTCTTAAAAAGGATATCTTCTTTTCTAAACTGCAGCGTTCTTGTCTAAACTAAAGCATTCTGGGGTGATGCACCTACGATGTGGGATGCCAAAATATGTACCGCAACTCACAGCTGATTGTTTTGGTACTGCAAACGGGGCTATCCGAAGCCTTGCACCTGCTATCTACACTGACACCTATCCATTTTGTTTTATGAAATGACTTTGCGTTAACTTGTTCTCTCCACTGCTTGGAACACATGTGGATGAGTCTCTGAGCTAACTTTCACCAATACTTGATGTAATTATTGTCTGATCTAACCCTCTGTTTTTTCTGTTCCAGGCCCCCCTCTTCCGCTCCGGACGGCGATAGCCTGCTGGTCATTCTTCTAGTCATTTTGTACCGCATGTTGTCGTGAAGTTCAAGTGTAGTGTATTGTTAACGTGTGTAAAATAAATCATGCATCGCCAGTAACTCGCGTTTCTCCGCCCTGGACTGATGAAGGAGGCATTCACTTACACGTTAATGCCTCAACGCGAGCATCCGAGAATGGTGTGACAGATATTTGTCATCACCGAGCAGGAGCGCAAAACCTGCAATGCGACACTCTACATACGCAAAATATATCCCATTGTTGGAGCTCTGCGACCCCGCTTCCCGAATATTGGTAGCCAGGATACGTAGGATGCTGTTTCATGACAGCTGTTTAACGGAGCTGGAAAGACCTCCAGACGGCAATGTCTCGCCTTTGCCGTGTCTATCTGTCAGTGAGTAGAGATTGACTGCTATCGGTGGTGATTAAAAGCAATATAAAATAAAGCTCTGTAAAATAGGTGGCATGGACTAAAAGTTTCAGCGCAACAGCAAGGGGAAGAATCAAAGAACAGAACACGGCGGACGTAATTGACGCCGCTGACCACAGATTGAGTGCAGACAGCGCGGCTCCGCTGCGCCCCTGTTTTGCTCGCGCGGCCTGGACCCCTGAGGTAAGGGGCCAACCGCGACGAATTGGGAACATTACCCAGAACCAACACACACACACACACACACACACACACACACACGAGCCAGCAGATCCGGGAGCGTCCACAGGTGCGATGGGCGTCTGTGTACTCGGCCGGCCAAAACCAAACTCCGCTGTAGAACTTATCGACGAAGCGTTGGCTTTTCAAATAGTCTGGGACGGCAGACCAGTCCGGTTTTCGAAAATAAGGCCTAAAAATACGCCATGCCTGGAAAACAGTATTATCCCATCATATTAGCAAAACGTGTTCGACGCCGGGGCAGTCCGCGGCTACCATGACAGAAAATTTCAAAACATCACGCCTGCCTAGTACTGTACTGACCATGTTGCCTGTTGCAGCGTTTAACACGGGCTCAAGACGGTAAGATAGTTCAACAGGATTACAACCAGCTATGCTTCCTTGAAAAAAGGTTAGAAGCTTCCACATAAGGCTACAAATTTGCTCTCCACATTACAGTGATCTCTGTACTATTTTTCTTCACCCATGACCAATGGCAGAAAGCTATGCTACAAATGCCCCAAATACAGCTAGAATAGTTAAAACAAAATAGGCTGGACTGTCATCAACAGATTATCGGGAGATCTAAATAAGTTTAGTAACACAAAGACAGTATCTACAGGCACTTTGACAGGCAATTTGTATTGCAGTACCCGTGTTGCAGTTTGCAGTATTTAATACAGGTTTCAGCATGGTACTTTCTTCAAGCAGTATTGCAGGATTTTCTGTATATTTCAAGAAAGCTCAAAGGCTACCACATGATGCACCAGCCAAGCACCGCCCCTCATTGGCCCGCCATCCCACTCGTTAGCCGGGCCCTTGCGCGCACGAAAATCATGGATGCACACCTTCAGACTGTCCGCGCTTGCTTGGTGAACGGGTTAAAAACACCATGTTGGAGGATATCGAAATACGTGAAGAGCATGGAGGTCCCTGCATATCATGACGTCATAACATATCGGGATATCAAATTGTCGGAGTTCTGCCCTCCCGCCTCCTGAATTTTGGTGGGTAGGATACGTAGCATCGGGAAAAGCGGTGGTAAACGCGTTTTTTATCATTTTTCTTTTTTCCCAATCACTGTTGAATTTCTAACAGAATTGTTCATTTGCAGGAGGAAAAATTGTCAAAAAATATTTTAAAAAAACTTTTTTTAATTTTGACATTTTTATTTTTTTCTTTTTATTCGAAATATGGATGCCAGAAACGTATCCAAACTCATTTTCAAGACCATATGTTTACCGAAGCTATTTATTTAGAATTTTAAAATTTGGAATAAATTTAATAGTTTTCTACCCCTGTTACATGAAAAAACCGTTGTCGGGTTTACTATATCTCCCTAAATCGGGAGACTGTATCAGCCCCAAGTTTACATTTAAGGCTAAAAAAACAATCACACGGAGTATTTAAAAGTAAATCACGAAATATGGCCCCGATAGATAAATTATCAAAGTTTGTAGTGCTGTCAACTTCAGGATTTTGCCCTGAACCTTTCAAAAATTTTCTCCAAAAAGCTTAATGCATGGTGTGCACAGCACCAAGAAATCTAAAGAATCAAAAGTACACAAAGCGAGTTATAGGTCCCACAATAATCTCTAATTTGGCCTTTAATTTAAACATATATGCCAAAAATTCAGCAGATGCAGCTTCAAACCTTAAACTTTTATCTGAAATTGACAACTCGTGCCATCCCACGTCAATTATGGTATAAAAACACCAGTTCCATTCGATATTCCATGACATATTACGAAAAAACGATATTCCCGGCAGGTTTAGAGGAAATTTTGAAGGTTTTCTGCTCATAACTTTGTTTCTAGAGTAATTTCGAAAGCAAGGTTATGACAAAAATGCGCATTTGTAAGACGATTATTTTGAGCCCACCTGCGAGACATTTGGATGCGTGGTTCAAAAGATATCACCAGAAAACCACTTCAAAATAGAGCGTAAGTGCCTACTGAGCTGCATGCTCCGACGCTCCATTTTTTCCCGGAGTTCTGTGTCTAGCCAAGTTGGCACGCGCTGACATGACCTTAAATGTTTGCTTGTTTAACCCATTGAAACTTTAAGCTAAGCTTTGAAATTTTGCATACATAGAGCTAATGAAGGGAGCTAGCTCTGGGTGCAAACCGCATCTTCTTATTCAACCTAGAAACTGAGAAATCAGTATACGCCAATGACACAATTTTGTTAAAGCGCCTTAACAAAAGTGCGCGATCGCCCGATGGCTTGTAGGAGGCCGCGACACCTGCACATTGCATGTTTTTGTGGAGTGTACTAAAATGACCCTGTATCTTGGCTTATTTAAATCACCGAAACTTGCCGCTTAGTTTTGAAACTAAGAATGAAGTGCACCAATGAATGGCGCTATCGCTAACAAAAAAACCCTGCAAGTTCCTTAGCGGCGCCCTTACAAAGTTGCGTGATCGGCCGGTAGTAGGTTTACAGCTTGGAAACCGAGAGAATGCTTAGCTGTGAAGCAGATTCTGAGACTTGTGCTTGAGATAGAGGCCTGAAATTTTATGCCAGTGGAGAAATTGTAACAATTGTTCGGCCTGGAAAAGCACCCAGGGTCATTCCTACCAAAAATTTCAACCTTCGCCATTTCTGGTAAGAAAAATACGCAGCCGACCACAAGTGACTAGAATGACCGGTGCGGATACCCTTTAACCTGCCTTTGTCGGCTTCATAATTTCTGGTCGGCCGCTACCAGAAATTTTGATTTTGGTTCTTTGTGGGAGGAACAAATACGCCACCGACCACAAGGTTTTTGACGATTTTGCTCATTTTGGCATAAGGGTATATTTAGATGCGTATCTTTATTTTCAATGAAAATTTAATATATTTCTTGAACAAATTAGTGTATTTAAGGGAGTTTGAATTATTGCGTTCAGATTTTGAGCATGTTGCGTCCATTTTCGATGGAAACATGACATTACAAAATTGTTCAGCGTGATCGCTTTGATAAGTGTGTGCTGTTTTTTTGGGTGAATTCGAGAAGAAGTTTTTTGGCCTTAAGAAATCACCAGATTTGGCTGATTTTTAGTCATTTTGAGGTAAGGCCATATTTATATGTAGAATTTTATGGCAAACAAAAATGCAATGTATTTGTTTTACGAAATATTGATATTTTCACTAATAAACAATAAAATATTTCCCTTAGCATCACCATAGCTATCCCAGATTGGCATCACCAGAGCCTCTGCAGAGGCGTACCATGACTGAGTATTCAGAGGCTATTCTCGCAGTTTTTTACCATCAAGAAATGTCTAGATATGAGTTAAATGCAAATTATTTGGTGTTTGGTTGAATTCACCCTCTCAGGGAACATCAGCTGAAGGCGCCACTGTCGCCGCTGCAGCCGGCCGGCGCGGCGGCGCGGTAGCCAATCAGATGCTTCAGTTCAGGGGTATGTCATTGCCTATCTCCCTGTGTGTCACCCGGCGCCATCTTGAACTGTTGACGTCACGCCTCTGCGCGGGATCTGCGCATCTGCGGCTATTGCGGCGCCTAATAGAAGCGCAACAATTCAAGTACCAGAAAAACAATCCGGATAGTTGAGATATTTGATTACAAGGTAGTTGAGCCAGTGTGATCAAGAATGTGGTGCTTGTTCTTTTAATTCTATTTTCCCAGTGTCTCTTTTGCCTTATGATTATTGTGATGGGAATACTATGAACTAAACCATGGTTATTTGTGCTGTTGCGGGGTGCTCCTCGTGCCCAAGAAAACCAGAATGTGCGAACTTATCCTATTTTTCGTTTCCAACCAAAGACATAGAGCAGTGTGAGGAGTGGAGACACAGGTGTGCAAGGGAGGATAGATTTAGCGTGAAAAATGCGCGCATTTGCTCCCTGCACTTTTCGGAAACTGACCTGGACACCTCATATGTGTGCAAGATGGCCATGGGATTTAAAGCCAAGCCGTGTCTAAAGCCAGGTGTCTTGCCATCCTTGCACCTTCCAGCTCGTTTGTCCAGGTGAGAAACTCAACTACATGGAAAATTATGAAGATTTTCCATGTACATTGAAACACTGTTCCCTAGTATTCAGAATGTGCTTACTTCTTGTTGAGGGAGGTGGTGGGCGCTCGAATCCTGCCTCAATTAGACAGACTTTTTCTTCACTAGGGCAAAATGTTTTGTGATGAACTCTACAAACTCCACTTAAAAATGGTAATAGTTGCTTCTTTAGCCTTATTTTGGGGTATCTCTGTGGCTATTGGGGTCAGCATGTCTTCCTCATTTTCTAACCACTGCTCCGGACGGGCTATGGGGTCGAACGCCCATTCCTGGCATATGTATTTGCGATATTCTTTTGCTTTTCCATTTCTCTTCTATGTTTTTTATGTTTGTTTGCTGCCGACTTATTTTGTTCTTTTCCTTTATTTCGTTTTTTGGTTTGATTTGATTAGTGTAATAGCTTGGACTCGCCGAACATGACTTTTTCTGTTTGTTTAAATTGTTCAGTTCTGTCTGCTTTTTTGTGTGTTTTTCTGTTGTTTTTAGTTTTGTTTTGATTCCATTAGCTGCTCTCACTGATTGCATGCTCTGATTAAATGTTTTTAGTTTGATAGGTTTGTACGCTGCTTAAGTGCTTGTCCTATTTTCTTATGTTTTATGTTTATTGTTTATGTTTGTTTATTTTTCTTGCTTTTATTAAATCAGTGGTTTCTTAGATTTGATATGCTTAACATATGTGGCCCCTACTAACTACTTATAGCTTAACTTTGTTAGTTTTTGTTGTGTCTCCTGTTTTGTTTGTTCTTGATTTTATTTTGTTTTTAAGTGTGTTGTTGCATTATATTTCTGTTCTGTTTCATTATTATTTAAGGCTCATCTCGTTTTGTATGTCTTTTCTCGTTCCGCGGTTGCTGCTTCTTTGCTGGCGGTTTATGTTTTGTACCTATGTTATAATAATTTGCTTTAATCTGAAAACTGATCGCCTACTTCCTCTTATTCTCTACTCTGTGCCTGTGACATTCTGTTCTGTTGCTTCTTATTGCTTTGCCCTGTTTCATGTCTTCTTTTGCGTCTGTTGCCTGTCTATTTGAAAAATGAAATAAAAATTTGATGATGATAATGATGATGATAAAAAAGGGGAAAAGCTGCCCCAAGTAATTATTTCTGCCCCATCAAAAGCTTTAAACATGCTGAAATACTTTGAAAGACCAAGCTTTTTGTTTGCATTCAAAGCATATAAAAATTGATCCATTGCTTTTCAGGAGTGTATGTGCGCCTGCTGAACACCATCATCGGCACCCTCGAGGCCCTTCAGCTCCGCGTCGTCTCCACCACTAGCGACATGGGCCCGGACAACCAGAGGCTCTGGAAGGGCCTGGGCGTCACCGACTCCCGCACCTGGTTCGAGAACCCAGCGGACCCGGCGAGGTTGGTGCTGTATAAATGTTTTTACTTTGAGGATGAATTGTTTTATTTGACGATTGGATCCCAATAGATCATACCTGTATACAATTGATAGGTGGTCTGTTTCCTGGTCTTTCACTGATGATTCTTTAAAAAGGATATGGCACCTTCTTGGGTTTCAAATAAGCTACGAAGCGCGTAGAGCGTACCAAAAAATATGTGGCGGCGTGTTTCTGGAGGCAGCGAGTGCATGCGCCTAGGGCAGCAGCGACCCCACCAGGTAGTATTCTTCCCTCCTTTATCCTCATCCTTCCTGATCCTTACAGTCTCTCTCCATATTTACCGCCTCTTTCGATACATCATGTTCATTTCGACGACACTTTAAAAGCCACCGCATGTGTAGAAGTGTTTGCAGCAAAAATACAAATAAAACATTTCGTTTGTCTCAAAACTTGCTTTTCGTGAGTTTCAAAGAAGCCAAGATGCGCGTAGAAGATACCGAATATCCTTGGTGGTGTATTTCGTTTGCCTCAAAACCTGCTTTCGTTTTCTCGAGGGGTAATTTCCTAGTTACTATACTAAAAAGTTACTTTTGCCGTTTATGTGACAATGTTGTGGTTGGACGGATTTTGGCATCAAATACATCAAACGTCAGATGCATTTTCAATATTTGAATTTTCTTGATTTCAGGAAGGTATGGGCGTTCGCCGACACCCCCCACCTTGTGAAGCTCATGAGGACACACACCGTGCAGGAGGGAGGCGGCCTGGTCATCCCGCGGTCCGGTGGCAGCACTGCTCTTCTGAGCCGCGACTGTTTTCAAGAGCTCCTGGCAGCAGACGGGGGCGAACTCCGGCTGTCGCACAAGATGACGAGCCAGCACATTGAGGTTTTTTCTCAGTTATTACCTATGCTGGCTTGTTTTGTTGTTCCGTGATTTTCTCAGTAATGCAAAAAAATATACCACATAGCTCTACACCGTATTGAACACGTGAGACTGTAAAAATCGGTTTTACGTTTATCAAACTACGGCATATTCCAATGTACGCGGGCTTGCGTTTTTTAAGTATGCGTTGTATTTTATGGCCTTGTCTTGCCCTATGTTTGATGTACAGTTTTACTTTTTCAAGTCTGTGTGTTTGCCTTGTTTTCGCATTCTCCTTTGTTTTGCTTCGCTAGGTCCTGGGTTTTCTTTTCGTTTTCCTCCCTGCTTTGTGTAGCTGTTATGCGTTTGTTCCATTGAGGAGTCACAGTAAAATTTGTTCGAATCCAGTAACAAGCTCGTTTAGAGGACATCCTGTACAAAACGTGTTTACCCCAACGTCAAAATTGAAAGTGTTGTTAGTACAAATCTTGGCCAGGTTAATTGGAGAATCAAGTGCTAATTTCAATGAGAGCTTCTGGATTTACGCCACGGCTAAATGCTTTTCGCAGAGAAAGACATTATTCATTGCGAGGATTCTTGGCACATTAGATCGTTGTCATGACAACATTTGCTGGAATTGTGTGAGTTGAATTAAATTGAATACCATTAGAAGAGACGTATTTCAGTAAACAGTCACGAGCGTCCTCTCAGAGGTCCAGATTTGTACTAAAAAAACGTTCAATTTTGACGTCCGCACAGGTGTGCTGTCCGCTCTAGTTATAGTGGATCTCTATAGTGTTTTTCATGTGTTTTCTAATTCAATATCTAGCTTTTCCTATAAATTTTGTCCAAGTTATTACATACTCGCCTTTTGGAGTCGAGGCCTCAAAAGAAGTAATCAAGTGACCTGTAACGGAGACCCCGACCCCACCATCTGAATGAGCAAGTCTCGTAATGACTGGTTAAATTTGGAAGCCAATGTTTAACGTCCCACAAAGCACAGGGACGGGTGCCCTGATCAGGTCATCCTCTCACCAGTCAGTTGCCAGCCTATGTCGGGTAAATATTGAGCGACGGAGCGTCTCAGGGGAATCAATCCCAAGCCTTCACATACACTGCCACGGTATGATTCTGAGCAGCGGCCCGGAGCCCAACGCTCTACCAACAGCTACCGGGGCGGCAGTTTGTTTTTGCGTTGTACTTTCTTTTATTTTGTTTCCTGCTTTGCTGATTTGTTTTTGTTTTGATTTATCGTTTAGCAACAACTAAATTGTTCTCATCCAATAACATTCGCGTTCATTTGTTTTGCGTTGATTGATTATTTGTGCTTCTTGCTTCTGAAATGTTGTCTAACTAATTTTTGTAGTTCCGTTTTGCCATGCTGATTTTTGCGCAGTCTCATTGTTATTTTTGTTTCTGTTGACCAGTTATTACGTAAAAAGGAAATGAAAAATAGGATGATGTTGATAATACTATCTCTTGTTCTCTGACCATGATTTTCAGTACACGGTATGACTATTGCGATACGAAGGTTAGTATCTGGATAAGGTTTTCTGGCGTATGCATTTGCTTATTTGGTATAAATTTAATAGATCCAATTATTCGTTATAGATGTGGTCAAATTCAGTTACGGGAAAATGGTTGAATTTTCATTCGTCCCACGACTCCTATGTTCGTCCTCCAAATCCTTTTCATTTATTTGCCTTCTCCTCATATGCCTCTTCTTTCCTAGAGATTATGGCATTGCTCACGTGGGTTCGAATCCCTCACTGGTACTTGATGCAACCGGGATGGAGTGTGCATGCCACTCTCTGCTCAGTGGCGTAGCCAGTATTCGATTAAGACGATAAGCAATCGCTTTGCAGGACAGACCTCACAGCGCCCCTTCTGGCTACGCCACTTACTTTACCTTTGAAAACTCCATCCTCCTTGCCTTTTCTTAGCAACCGTATTTGCATCCAATCACGCGTTATCACAGCCTGCTTGCATACTGATGAGTTGAGCTCAGCAAACTCATTCAACTCTACTGCGTTAATTTACCTCACTTACGTGGACACTTCGGGAAGGGAAGGGGGTGGCGTAGTGAGTCAGTTTAGTTTCCTTTGCCTTTTCCCATTTACCATCGCGATTGGGAAAAGGCGAAGTACAACCAGCTAATTGCAAACACCTGTAAGCGCATATTGATCAGCTTTGCAGTAAATATCATTGAACTTGACTTTGACTTCCCCTCAGCTGAAGGGCCAGTGCAGCCAGAGAGTCTATCTGGCCACCCAGCTGTTCTCGAACAAGGTTGGGACGGCGATGGAGGCTCTGCTGCCTCACAAGAAGGACCAGGCGGCGGCTGTTCGGACCATCGACCGGTGGTTCGACACCATGAACAGTCGCCGCCCGTTCGACGCCAAGGAGGAGCGCTGCGGCTACGGCATCACGCCCGAGCACCTCACCAGGCAGGAGGCCGCACTGGCCGACATGGAGGCGCTCGTCCGATCCATGCGGAAGTCTTCAGCCCGCAGCCCCGCCGGCGGCAGCCGGCTGTTGCCGTTCCAGCATGGAATCCTACAGGGCATCTCATCAGTGAGGGGCCTCTACGCAGACCTCCGAGAGCAAGTGCCGGAGCTGCGCTTTCTGATGACCAGCCACCTGAACCAGGACTGCGTCGAGAACCTGTTCTCACAGGTGTCTATCTCTTGGCGGCGCGCCACGTAATAGCCTGCTTACTAAGTATTACTTTTAACAAGTCGGGTCATATCAAAACAAGAGGTAGCCTCCGGGCTGCGCGCTGAATGTTTGTTATCGGAGTCAGTTCCGATTCAAACTTATATAAACTCCGACTTCATCCTGCGGAAAAAAACTATAGTTTTTTTAGCAATATCCCGATATCATCATACAATGCAGTTCCCGTGTCATTTTTCTACAAACGCCGTTGCCGATCACTACAACATTTGTCATACATTTCGATTTAGCTTCTTTGATTCTACCGTTGCCTAAGCAGGTACGGTACAGACTTTGTCAACCTACGTTTATAGAATATAAGCGGACTCTGCAGTCCTGAGAAATATATTGTACCGTAATACCAGATGTTATGCAGGAATACATAGAACTAAGATTGTTGCTATTGCAGAGAAACATTATTGCCTTTTTCATCTGCAGCTTCGTGGCCTGCGAGGGCAGAATACGATGCCGAACGCAGCGGAGGCGCGGGTTCGTCTGCGCATCCTGCTGCTGGCGCCGTCGCCGCTGGTCGCCGCCGACTGCCGAGGACGTGCCGTCCAACTGGAGGAGACCAGCGAGTTCCTCACCACCGAACGAATGGACCCCGCCATGGAGAACCTCTCCAACGTGGCCTTCCAGGGTCTCGACGTTCGTGTAAGCTATCTCTAAAAAATATACACGCGTGCTTACACACACACACGCGCGCACACACACGGACACATACACATTCTATTTTATGTTGGTTCGCCCTTTTAGTTCTGCTGTTGCCGCGGCAGCCCATTCTAAAACGTGAAAATCCAGTCTCAGTTACGGAGGAAACGTATAATAATACCAGTAAAACGTTCCTGGGCAACTTGAGGCCAGCATCTGACATAACCTTGGTTCGCTTCGTCGCGCGCTGCGCGCGTATTGTGCGCCCCACCATCGCCACAATTTGATACGATGATAAGATTGCATGAGAGTACGTGCATGCAAAATTTCAAGCTCGCTGCTTTAGCCGTTTAAGCCACAGTTTGCGAAATATGCAATGACATACAACGTACAGTGGTTTTATAATGCGCGCACGTGCGCACGTGATGAAAGGGAGCGTGCACGTGCGTGCGCGGCGTGTTACACTAAATATAACCAATGCTCTTTTATCTTTAGTTCATTTTTAACATATGCCGTAAATCTTACCCAGATTGAATCCTTAGTTTCTGAGTAATAACACTGTGGTGAAATCTGATCACCATTTCTAGTGCACCGGCGCACGAGCGTTTTGACCTAAGATAAAATTGACGTTTACATCGTAACTCACTGCATTGCTGCTGTCTGCACGCAAAGTTTGGGCCTCTTCAGATCATCCAAAATCGAGTTTTGACGTAATATGTTACAGAAATTTGATGATTCGACATGCCCTTGCTTTTGCACGTGCCACGAGCTTTGCTGACATTCCACCCATCTCTGATATGTTTAGTCGGTAATTGAATCGATCAGGCTTTGAAATGATGAAGACGCCGTTTCGATATGTTGCACCCGTTCGGAGATATAAGCTTTCTATCAGCGTGACAGGCCGGGCCGTGCGTTCATATGTGACATTTTATCCGTATGTAGAGAGAACCCTTCGCGGGCGCTGCGCGCCCGCTCGGCAATAAAGCACATGCATCATGATACATCTTAGCATAGGTTTATGTCTATTCGGTGTGCACGTGAAGACTGATCAACTGGGTGGTTTGACTTTTCTTTCTGTGCGTCAGGTGAACAGCCTCCACAACGTCGAGACGGAGCCCGATGATGAAGTGGAGCTCGCCCTCAGCACCACCGAAGTGACGTGCACACTGAGCGAGGAGGTGGGGGTGGAGCGGGAGGCCCTGGCTTTCGTCGCCGGCTTTGTGGCCCACAAAGTAAAGGCCTACTGCCCACACCTTGGGAGCCCACACGCTCCGCGGTGCCCAGCCGTGTGCCAGACCGGTGGCTGAGGCTGCTGAGCCGAGGAGGCCTCCTGGTTCCCTCCCAAGCCTGGATGGAGGTGGTTGAAAGGTTTGAGCTAACCTTCTGCCAGACAATGGGGCCAGAAGTGGACCACCACCCAGGCATTGTGGCGCGACTGCTTGCTGCACTGCTGCAGAAGGAGCCGACCCTGGACCCGCGCGTGGCTCGCAAGCTGGCTGTGACGCGCCTCCACATTCGCCTGAGGTGGTTGAACCTCAGGCTGAGTGAGAGGAGAGCGGAGAGGCGAGCTGCCAAGCAGATCCGGCAGCACCAGTGCGGCTTATAAACTATTGGTGACCTGCGCTAGTGTTCTGCGGTGGCTGTGCCCGGACTCTTAGAGCCGTGATGGTTTGTTTAGCGCCAGAAGATAATTTTGTTGCAAAAATTGGGGGCATGTTACCGCCATTGTTTCGTTGGTCGGTGCGTGGGTTTGGATGTGGGTGTGGGTGCGTTGAACTGTGGGTGTGTGTGCGATGTGCGTGTGTTGAGTTAAATTCGAGTTTTCAGGACAAGGATCGGAAAAGCAGTGTTCTATGGAGATCCTGTGAGGCACAGTCGAGTATGAAGTGCGCAACAGTTTCAGATCGGTAGCCGCAGGTGCATTTTGGGGAGTCGGTTACACTGAATTGGTAAAGATTTGTGTTTAATTTAGATGCACCAACCCGGAGTTGAGTATGATTCTATTTTCTATTTTTGAGTCTAAATATTTGGGTGGAGGTATTTTTCCGTAATATTTTGCAATCTCGCTTTTCAAGCTTTGCTTAGTTTTCTGCCTAATTATTAGGGGGTGTTGTTCCAGTTTAAGATTAAAAAACATGTTTTCAAGATTTTGGGCTCTGTTGACCCTCTCCCCGCTCACACCGTCGGGCTGGATCCGGCCTTGCCCCCCCCCCCAGGGATGCGATGATCATCCGCCTTTTGGGTGAAAAGTGTTGTTTTTGCTTTGTATTTTCTTTTATTTTGTTTCCTTCTTTGATGATTTGTTTTTGTTTACTATACCGTTTAGCAACAACTAAATTGTTTTCATCCAATAACATTTGCGTTCATTTGTTTTGCGTTGATTGATTATTTGTGCTTCTTGCTTCTGAAATGTTGTCTAACTAATTTTATAGTTCCGTTTTGCCATGCTGATTTTTGCGCAGTCTCATTGTTATTTTTGTTTCTGTTGACCAGTTATTACGTAAAAAGGAAATGAAAAATAGGATGATGTTGATAATACTATCTCTTGTTCTCTGACCATGATTTTCAGTGCACGGTATGACTATTGCGATACGAAGGTTAGTATCCGGATAAGGTTTTCTGGCGTATGCATTTGTTTATTTGGTATACATTTCATAGATCCAATTTTTCGTTAAAAAATGTGGTCAAATTCAGTTATAGGAACATGGTTAAATTTTCATTCGTCCCACGACTCCTATGTTCGTCCTCCAACTCCTTTTCATTTATTTGCCTTCTCCTCATATGCCTCTTCTTTCCTAGAGAGTATGGCATTGCTCACGTGGGTTCGAATCCCTCACTGGTACTTGATGCAACCGGGATGGAGTGTGCATGCCACTCTCTGCTCAGTGGCGTAGCCAGTATTCGATTAAGGCGATAAGCAATCGCTTTGCAGGACAGACCTCACAGCGCCCCTTCTGGCTACGCCACTTACTTTACCTTTGAAAACTCCATCCCCCTTGCCTTTTCTTAGCAACCGTATTTGCATCCAATCACGCGTTATCACAGCCTGCTTGCATACTGATGAGTTGAGCTCAGCAAACTCATTCAACTCTACTGCGTTAATTTACCTCACTTACGTGGACACTTCGGGAAGGGAAGGGGTGGCGTAGTAATTCAGTTTACTTTCCTATGCCTTTTCCCATTTAAAATCGCGATAGGGAAAAGGCGAAGTACAACCAGCTAATTGCAAACGCCTGTAAGCGCATATTGATAAGCTTTGCAGAAAATATCATTGAACTTGACTTTGACTTCCCCTCAGCTGAAGGGCCAGTGCAGCCAGAGAGTCTACTGACCACCCAGTGTCTAATAAAATGCAACGTTATTCAATTTTTCCTTTTTTGAAGAAGCTGAGTTAGCTGGGGCGGGAGAGGGGGCGAATCCCCTCGGTCAGTAGGTCAGTAACAGCTGGGGAGGTTTCAACCCTTTGCCAGTAGCGCACCTTAGGGAGGCAGCCTGCCCCCCCCCCACCCTCCCAAACGTAACGTGCCGCCCCTCGAAAATAGGTTACACTAGGTCTGCAAAGCAAATCATTCACCGTTCCTACTCAGGGGCGGATCCAGGGGAGGGGAAATATATATTTCCCTCCTCCAACCTGCTGTTTCCCCTTTGCCCATAGATTAAAAAAACATGTTTTCAGTAATTTAGGCTCTGTTGACCCCCCTCCCCGCCCACACCGTCGGGCTGGATCCAGTTTTGCCCCCTCCCTCCCCAGGGATGAAATGATCATCCGCCTTTCGGGTGAAAAGTGTTGCCCCGTACAAAAAGTTTACACTAGGTCTGCGATGCAAAAGAAAAATCCGCTCCCGCTTCGCCCATAGCCCTCCCCAAATAACGTCCTAGATCCGCCACTGCCTATCCTAAAAAAATAGCTTTTAGTAAGCCTGTGTTAGGATATTATTATCAATAAAACCCTTTTGATACTGAAGAATACATCAAAATGCGCAAGAACAAACAAAAAGATTTATGTCCCTAGTGAGATTCGAACTAGAGTCTACCGCGTGAAAGACAGCCGTGTTATCCACTACACTATCGCAACCGCAAGGTATACGGCCGAAGTTAACCTTTCTGGAGGCAAGTTTTTGATCCTACTTTTAGGGGGCTAAGGAGGCATTTGACGACTAATTGGTAAAACAACGCTCAATAGAAAATTCAATAAGCTTTCATATGATGTATAAGTTGTTACTGTAAATTGGGTATATAGACCTCTAAATGAGGAGTAAAAACAGCCAATTTCTATTGTCTTCAACCGGAACTTTTCAGTGAGTTCACTAATGACGTCATCGAAATCGGTCATATGCCCTAATGACTGTACCTTCTCTCAAAGGCCTTGCTTCAGTTGGCCGACAGGCGTGCGACGGGGAGGGTGCGCGTGGCTGCGCGGAGCGTCAGCGAGACGCGTTAGTGAAGTGCACGATAACTGTGAATTTGTGTAGCTTCCAATTGAAGAGGAAGGCTCTGATTCCTTTTTGGAAGAAGTTTTACACTGTTTTTCCGTGGAAATGGCATCGGAACAGGTCTGTATCTGCCTCTGAAGTGTTGCTTGAACCGGTAAGGAGTTTATTGTATCGGAAAGGATTGCAAGTATTTTTATGATGATTTTGCTGCTACCTCTGCTCTGTGTCGGTTCTGTGCTACTTGATTTCCCTCTTTTTGTAATATAACTGTTTAATTTACCCCCGCTTGAGGTAAACTTTATCGTCGGCATGGCTAGAGTTGATGACAAGTGAAACGAAAGCCAAAATGTTAATCACTACTTTTAAAGCTCACTGGAAGCTTCCAAGAAATTTGTGCATTGTTCTGGAAACATATTTAAATTTCAAAGTTTTATTCTATTCATTCATGCAATTTCTCTCTGTCCTAGCGCTCATTGTTTTGTTTTTTTTTCTGGACAATATTGCACTGCTAACCTGGCCTACTGTGGCTCAAGTTAAATAATTTCAGGAACGGTGGGAAGATGATTTAGTGGGATACCACACAATTGTGGCTCTGCACCTCATCGTTTCTCTGCTATTTGGAAGAAAAACATGGGGGGTATCGATGCCACCCCATGAGGGGAGAGGGTTTACAATTTTGTTCCAATTCGATGCCTTCAAGCCCTCCTCTAAAATGCGTATAGAGTGGCTACCCTTTACTGTTGTTTTCTTATCTCTTGTTCTAAGTAAATTTTTGTCTATTTGCAAGTGGTAGCCGCCGGAAAATGTCTGCAGTCATCCGTCCGTCATGTAACTGCTGTCACTTTCTGTCCCAAGTGTGGTCTAAACCTGCTGGGACAGTTGGGTGGCAGTGCTTACGTATGGACTTGTCTTCATCTGCAGCCCGTCGTAGAAAACCATCAAGCTGAAATTCAAGTGCAGCCGCCGGAAAAAGTCTGCAGTCAGCCGTCTGTCATGTAACTGCTGTCACTTTCTGTCCCAAGTGTGGTCTAAACGTGCTGGGACAGTTAGGTGGCAGTGATTTCGTATGGACTTGTCTTCATCTGCAGCCCGTCGTAGAAAACCATCAAGCTGAAATTTAGTATGAAAACTGTTGAAATTGCATCTAAAATCGACCTTATTTCGCGTGGTATATCTCCAATAATAGAGCGCTCGGAGTTACTTCACTTCTGTTCGCGCGACTCGCTGGTAATCCATGGCAATTATAGTCTGGGCGGCACGCGCGAAGCTATTGTTGCGACTCGTTGAGAAGTCAGTTGGCAGCCCCCAACCACGAATCAGGAGCCGCCTTTACTGTGACGTCACGCTGGCGACAAAGCTTTCCTTCACTCAATAGGTCCCATGTTAAAATTTGTCGATTTCAGCCGGCTCTCACAAGAACAGTATAGCCCTGTTCCACCTGTCAGCACAGTTTTGTCAGCAGCACCTCTAACCTCTCCTCCAGAAAAGTAACATCAGTGCCATAATCGCCTCTTGTTTGTGCTAAGTAAAGGGAACTTAATTATTTATTCCATTAAAAAATATTAGGCTGCCGCTTCGTGCACTTACTATTTTTCATCAGCGCAAACAGCAGGCCATCAGCCCGTAAAACCTCTAGAACTAGTTCCCGGGGAGAGGCTACAATCCTGTGACGTAGGCGCAACGCGGCCCGCTGATTGGTGCTGACAAAACTGTGCTGACAGCTGGAACAGGGCTTATGAGTCGATGGGAAAACATTGCTTTCTCCACCATTCTACATCAAATTTGTTTTTGATATTAAGCATTTGAAGGCGATATTGTCAGTTTTTCTTAAAAATAACGGCATTCAAAGTTGGCTCTGCAAAGCCGCTTAACCATCGCCCCACCGGGTCCATCGATGTTCCCCTAAGGTTTTTCAGGATACCAGAAAAACAACGAGGTGCAGCACCGCAGTTGAAGGCTCTACCTCTCACCCCATCATTTTCCCACCATCCCTGAAATTTTATACAACGGGTCACCGAAGGTCAGGTCACCAGGCGAGGTCAACCAAGGTCACCTCACTTCAACTTTCTAGCTCTATAAGAGCTACATTTCCTAAGTCGATCGATTTAAAACTTCCTACGGGCGGAGTTTTGCATCCACGGTATTTTGTTTTCGTTCTTCACAACAGTATACAAATGTATTGCAAATGTCCTGGATTGCAATAGAAGACCCAGGTCCTCTCTCACTCTATTCGATTCCTGCTTGAAAAGTGGTACTGAGCGTGACCTGGCCTATTGAATATTGCCTATTACTTACTTACTTAAGGGCTTTTTATCAGACGTTCTGTACAAGGCCACTGTGCCCGCCACTAAAGTTGATATTGGTTATTCAACACTCGGCTTTTTTGCGGGATGCCCAGGAGACCCCTCCAAAAAATCGGAGGGGGAATTGAAAGCACTAGAATATGTCTGCAGTCAGCCGTCTGTCATGTAACTGCTGTCACTTTCTGTCCCAAGTGTGGTCTGAACGTGCTGGGACAGTTAGGTGGCAGTGCTTACGTATGGACTTGTCTTCATCTGCAGCCCGTCGTAGAAAACCATCAAGCTGAAATTTAGTATGAAAACATTTAAGATTAGCAACACGTTTTCCTAAAACTACGCTTACACATATTCAAGGTGCATCGGATCCATATACAGATAGACATCAATGTCGGCGACCTCCATGATAGCTTACCGCATTCTCTTCCTAAACTGTGCTGTCGTTCAAACTCCGTCTTGAAGTGATCAGTATCTTAGGAATCTACACATAATTTTATGTGCATATAAATCAAAGTTGTTGACCTCACATCTGCTCAAGGAGTTTTGCATCCACAGTATTTTGTTTTCGTTCTTCACAACAGTATACAATTGTATTGCAAGTGTCCTGGATTGCAATAGAAGACCCAGGTCCTCTCTCACTCTATTCGATTCCTGCTTGAAAAGTGGTAATGAGCGTGACCTGGCCTATTGAATATTGCCTCTTACTTACTTGCATAAGGGCTTTTTATCAGGCGTTCTGTACAAGGCCACTGTGCCCGCCACTAAAGTTGATATTGGTTATTCAACACTCGGCTTTTTTGCGGGATGCCCAGGAGACCCCTCCAGAAAATCGGAGGGGATTGAAAGCACTAGAAAATGTCTGCAGTCAGCCGTCTGTCATGTAACTGCTGTCACTTTCTGTCCCAAGTGTGGTCTAAACGTGCTGGGACAGGTAGGTAGCAGTGCTTACGTATGGACCCGGTGAGGCACGGGCTAAGGTTCTGACATTTCGGAAATTTTCTTCCCTCTAATGCCTCAATGCTCTCAAACGCTGTCCTCTTTAGCCCATTGAAAATAAGAACGAAATTTTGCAGTATACTGCAAATAGTGTGGACAAATTAGGCTAGGTTTACTTCACACTGGAAATTGGGTGCCATGAACCTAAGTGGTGGGCCACATTTGGTCGGTGTGGGGGGAGATGCGCCAGTTGTAAGGAGCTTCATCCCTCCTTTGTGGGTTTGGTCACAGAGGGTCGATTAGCTTCAAAATCTGGCGCGAAGCGTTGGCGCGCATTTTCAAGTCGGCTGCCGGCCGGCGGTGGTCTCCCAAGGCAGTGCCAGGAAGGGGGAGGTGACGGGGGGTGGCGACAGCGGCAGCAATGGCGTCCAGCGGAGGGGCGGCCGACACCAGGAGGTGAAAATGTCGTTCGGCCTGCTATTGCCACAGAGATGGAAAAATGTAGAAATGGATGAGGCTTATGTTGACTTTGTTGTATAGTTGAGGCATCCTTCCTAGAAAGGCTCACAAACGAATTTTGTTCTATCTCTTCATATGCTCACCCGATATTCATCTGACCACAATGACTTACTGTTTTGACCGAGGTGACCGTCCCCAAAGTAGATTTAGCGCCCACCCCTGGTGATAAATGGGTGACAGCTCACAACACACTCAATGGTACCTTCTAGTATGAAAATAATCACTAAAAGGTCTTATTTCACCTGCAATCGATTTTTCTCATTCTGGCAATGAATAAATACCCGACAAGGGTCCAATGGTATATTTTCATTGCCAAAATGCAACTACGTTGTTTGACTGGGGAAACCGGTTAAATGGGTGTTTCTGGGTGATTTATGATTGCTACGGCTTGCAGCACTCTCAATGAACAGTTTTAGGATGAGAATAATCACTCAAAGGCTCTCATTCACCTGCAATCAGCTATTTACATTCTGGCAATAAAAGTATTCCCGGCAAAGGTCCAGTGGTATCTTTCCATTGCTAAATTGTCAACTCAGTGTATTGTCGAGAAATACTTATTCAAGGCGTGTTTATCTAGCATTGCTACCGCATACAACAAGCTTGAATGTCCAATCTAGCATTAAAACATCACTAATAGGCCTTAATTTACCTGGAATCCATTTTACATTCTGGCAATGGAAATATACCGGGCAAGGGTCCAGTGGTATTTTTTCATTGCCAAAATATCAACGGTGTGTTTCTACCTCATTTTTCACTCCAAGCCTTTTCTACCACAAATGCCGACGGGTGGGTCGACTGCAAGTGGGTCTACTCACACTTTTCTTGCACTCAGGCATATGTGGCATCCACCGTGCTGGTGTATGATGAAAAACGACATCAACAATTTTGTGCATAACCGAATTAATTACGATTGGCGGCACAGTCCGTCACGCTATCGACCTCTTACTGGAAACACAACTGCTTAAAATTATAGATAAATTTTAAGAACAACATTTCTTCCTGGTCCCGCCACTAATATAATATAATATTAAGCGTGACGACACAACTTAAATTCGCGTCGCCCAGTCATGCCATTAACCTGCGTAATTTTTGAAAGCAAAATCGGAAAATTCATTAATGCTCCCCTCCTGGCTCTGCCACTATTGCAGCGTAATGAGCATCGCAACCAACGCAACTACCATGCACGGCACTAAGCCAATCGCCCTACGACGGCACTGTTGCACTCCCAATTAAAGCACGCTTCCTGACTACGCAAGAAAAAAGCGAGCTAAGAAAACTTAATTAGATCCCCCTTACTGCATCCGCCCCTGCTGCAACATAATGTTCATCGCATCCAACGCAATTCCTGTGCAGGACGGCCGTGCCGCCGCCGCCGACACTCTTGCTTGTCCTCCGCCAGTCGTCGCCACCGGCCGGTGTCAGCGACAATCTGGTCAGAGGCTGTACGTCGGCAGTTCTGGTGCACATTATTTCAGCCAACATAGACTCCAATGGTTAGCCAGAATTGCCGACTGGGGTACCACGTTTGCCGACAAATCAGCTGATAGTCGGCAAAAGCGGTACGAAAAGCTCCAGGGCATAATAGATCAGATGGTGGCCTTGACCTGACCTTTGGTTGGATCATTATTATGTTTTGACCTAGTATAGTCATACCATACATTATTCGATTGGCCGTAACGAGAGGAAGTGAATGGTGCTTAAAAGACTATTATAAATCAACACTGTCAGACGCAAAATCCTCGAAACCCTTCTCTAACATGCCACCTTCTTTGAACTGTCATGACCTCAATATTGGCCTGAACCTAAAAGTGGCCCATGTCGTTTCTTCCTGAATTTTATGACCTATCCACCAGCGTTTGCCAACCCGCATAGCAGCCGAGTTCTAGGGGGAGGTAGTTTGTACACCCCCTCCCCCCACCATGACGAAGGAAGCTCGGAGGCCTACCGGGGCGGGTATTAAGCGAATACTGGACACAATCAAAACCTGGCATTGGAAATTATAAGCGGTGCGTTCCGCACATCACCTGTCGCAGGCTTCCTCGTAGATGCGCTTGGGCGCCGAAAGCGGGGGGGGTGGAGGGGACGTGTCACCCCCTGTTGGCCAAGTACAGGGGGACGTTCCCCCAAATTTTTGGTCCATCGTCCTTAATGCTGCCAGGTACCGAATATGCTCAAAATTTACATCCACCGGACAGCACCAGCCAGAGTCCATCCCCTCCCCTGTAAAACTTCCGTGGCGGCGCCCCTGGATATGCACGAAACGCCGCTCGCAGAGATCGGAGAAAGCCAATGTGTTCAAGTGTCACCAATGGAATTTCAAACCAAACTTTTGTAACCAATTTTCGCGACCCTCTGATCCTCTTTAAATCTTAAATAGTGTATTGGCAGGCTGAGTGTCAACTTCTCACGCTGGGGTGTGCACAATCTTGCCCATTATGTTCCCAACATCGTTGGCGAGTTGGAAGATTTTTTCGACCTCTGGCCGCTTGACCTGCATCGCCGATACGTATTAATGCGTTACGGCCTGAAACTAAACCAGACCCCGGAACACACTGTGTACACACGTTTTTTGACGACCGTCATTGAAGCCGTATCGATACTGGTTCACGCTCCTCAGCCCGACACCCCGGCGTCGGAATTCGGACATGGCTGAGTGGGGTTGGCATATAAGGAGACAGTGTTACGCCCGTGCAGTGCAGCACCCACCCTACTCACCTGTACAGCCGGTTCCACACTGATTGGTAGGTATAAGAGCCAGTTGTTTTAAGAATTATCTTACTAACGATTACACATCTCACAAAAGTTTTCGTCGCTAGTAATGTATTTTGACGTGATTTTTAAATTTTGGACCCTGAAAAAGACAATACGTCAATTTCGAAAATTATGGACACAAAACTGTTTTTGCCGATCCCGATGATTTTACGCGTCTTTTCGCAATTCATTCAGAATTTTTGACCTGATGAAGTATTTTTACACGTCAGTTCGTGCGTCCAGTTCAAACGCAGCAGGTGAGGCAACAATGGTGTCGGCAAGGACCACCACTTGAGAGCTAGTTCGCAAACAGACAGCGGCCTAAAACCTACTAATCAGTATGGAACCGGCTGTACCTTTTAGCCGGCCGTACCCCACCGCAGTGCCCTCGTTGTGACGACCGACTCACCGCGAAACATGTCTTGGCGGGGTCTTTGAGATGGAGAGGAGTCGTCTGCAGGTCGCCAGTCCAAAACGAGTGACCTAACCACAATTTTAATAGGCGCGGAAGTAAGATCAACTCAATTCATCGATCTGAGACTTAGCACACAGTAAGGTCACTGAATACAAACTGCAATAACGATATATCGATGACCAGAGGTTAGCTCAGGGCCATGTCCTTTGGAAATGCATGGAGAGTTGGCTTAAGCCTGACACCCACCAGATAGGTTGCACCACCCAAACTTGGCGCCCATTTGCTCCAGATTGTGCCCCCTGTACAAGTTACCTCTCCCTCGACCGGACTAAGACCGGGGGAGCGGGTGAGAGTCAAGTTCTGAGAATTTAGGCTGCATATGAAACACTAACGACGATGCAACTCAATCAACACACGCATGTAGTTTCACGCAAGTAAAGGAGAAAATGCAAAACAAAATTAGTGGGGGTCCATAATTGGGTCACTCCCCATCTGATTTGCGATTAGTGGGCGGGCGCATCCCCCGTTTTCTACGCACATGCCCGTACGTGTCCTGTTTGCTTAAGACGGGTTTGACCCTCTCGATGAAACTTCGAGCTGACCCTTCACTGCCCACTCTGCGGCCTAGAAACGCCACCGATTCATTAGAATCGTTTCTTATTTTTCACCTCTGAAAGTCATATTCTCTGAACTCTCTCTGAATTCCAAAACTTTGGTGACCATGTTCAAACAAACACATGTTGTCTCACCCATAAGCGTAGGAACAGAGGACTGCCGGGCCCCTTCCCCACTCTGATTGAAAATCTACGTCGCCGGGAAAAACTAGAATCGCACTGTAAATGTAAGTACTGAAAACTTGTTTTTCCTACCATTAACAGGAACCGTATAACTTCTCGCGCTATTTGAAACGTACCTAGATCGGGATATCTTGCAAAACAAACAATTTGCAAGGACAGATCCAGGGAGTGGTATAGCAATCACTTGTCCCCTCCAATCCTCCAGATTTGTTTTTTTCTTTTCTTTTTGGTTAAATTTTGGAATCCGTTGTCGCACCCGAGAAACCATTCTTCAGACACAAAATCGCAATCCATAAAACTATTTAATAAATATCCTAATTAGAAAAACAACACTTCGTTCTCCCAATCAACGCCAACAATTTTACTATCAATCATGTTCACCTACAACCATTCAATTAACTTATACTTTAACAATGCTGTCAACACCACACAAGGTCCAAGTACCTCACTCATATATCCAGCCATGTGCACAAATTTTCTCGTACACTACTTACCCTGCTTCAGTCCAAGAACAGAAACAAATTTCCACCGACGCAATATCCACCACACACGTGGACTTTATAATGCGCATCCCGACCCCTCCCCACCGGCGCGCCGCTGCCGCGGCGCCAGCGGTGGCTGGCGTGACCTCTCACCTCTGTGCCCCGCGGGCATGATACGGCTGCCGGCGCATGGTGGACGCTGATTGGTGGAGGCGCGTTCACTTTCATTGCGAGAAGATCAGTGGGAATTTGTCAACGGAAGTGATAGTGTCTTAAAGTGTGCTTCAGAAAATAGCTGTGGAGTGCCATTTTCAGATATTCCTTCCCATGCTTTGTTCTCTATCGACTTGGTTATCAGCGCTACTATCCAAGGGTGCTGCTCGGTACAGGCGAGACGGCGGCGGAGTCGGCACAGGCCAGCCGGCGGCCGAGTTCGCTGAAGTCAGGAGTTTCGAGATGGGTTTCTGCTGAGTGGAGAGGAACGGGGCACGGCCCAAAGGTAAGTGAAGGCGGAAGGAGGGGGGGTGCTTGTGACATAAAACTGGTAGCTGTCTGCCAAATAAGAGAGTGACAGTGTGACGTCATGCTTGGCGAGATGTAGCCATCTTACTGGTAGCACTACAGAAAAATGCAAACACGCTGCGAAGAATCGTATTTTATTCAGGCTGTATTAATGCTGTCCGCGAAGGATGTTGGTGTTTAAATATTTCATGCGTGAAGGTGTCTATCACAGACTGACCAGAGATCAGGAAAAATATTTTTCCCACAGAGTTCAATATTTACTCGGAAACACGGAGGTTTCCCCGAGAGAGAGAGAGAGAGAGAGAGGGGAGAGAGAGGGGGAGAGAGAGAGCGAGTGCGAGAAAGAGAGAGAGAGAGGGGAGAGAGGGAGAGAGTGAGGGAGGGAGGAGGAACAGCGTATACAATGTGTCAATTTTGCAGAAATAGCATGCTGGACCCAGCTATCGCCATGTTAAAGCATGTCTCAAAAGTTTGTGGTGGTTGATTTTTATCATCAAAATATTTCTATTATAATCGTCTTTTTGGGCTACAATAATGCACCAACTGCTGAGGTTATCAGGAGCTTCAGAAGGGGAATACGCTATGCTTGAACATTGAAAAGTAATTTGCTTTCATTCACTGGTATTGTCTTCTGCTAACACATTCTCTTTGAGGACCAGATTAACAAGCGAACGGTACGTTATAATCGCTTTCCATTCAAAGACCAAACCAACGGCAAAGGTTTGGATTCATCTCTCATTTCGAGTTGCTAGAAAAAATATGTTTAACCCTCGTCCCAGTGGGGGGTGTTTGAACACTCCCCCTGGGTTTTTAAGCGGCACGAAAAAATGGCGGCGTTAAGCGCCACAGTACCTTGTACACCTTATCATTGATCAATTCTGCACATGTTGGCCAAATTTTAAGCTTAGGTCATATCAGGTCAGATTACCAGTGCAGGTCAAATGACCTCACCTTCAAATAAGTTTAAGGTAGCACAAGTAAGAAGACGGTAAATATTTTCAATTGTAACTCATATCACATAAGGGGCCCAGCGTGCAGTATAAGATATGTTCCGGTATTTTGAAATATCGATGACTTAGCGTAAGATACAGATCATGACCCCTACATTGGAAATCCATGTGTAAACAGAAACTGGGCTGCACTTGTGTAGATACAGCTTATATACATTTATATTCTCCAAATCGTAGTATCCGGTGCCACTTTCCAGGTTCATGCTGCAGTTGTTCACCTGTGACTTCTGAGAGGTCATCTGGGGGTAGTTAAGTAGGTCTCCAGCCTTGGGTCAATAACTTTGCAGGAAATAACGATTAACACGCGCATTGACGGGGCGGGGCGGATATCCGCCCCCCTCGGGTTTTTTTGAGGCAGCATAAAAACGGCGGCACGTAGCGCCGCCGTACTTGGCATACCTTTTTCCTGATAATTTCTACAACTTTTTCAACATTTTAAGGTTAGGTCATCTCAGGTCAGGTCACTAGTACAGGTCAAGTGACCGGACTTAAAGTTTAAGATAGCATAAGTCAGAGCAGGATGAACGTATCCAATCATACCTTATATCACATGATGGCCGCACCGAGTTCTTTAAAATTTGTTCCGGTATTTTTTATATCCATTACCTAAGGTCAGTACGAACAATGACCTCCCCATTGGAAATACATGGGAAAATGGTTTTAACAGAATAACTTAATAATGGATGGCGATAGAGCCTTGACTGTAACTGCATTATATTTTCCGTGTCCTGCGGTTCTAATGATATGCATTTTACCTAATTTGACCTTGACCTGACCTGAGGTCACGTCAAGTCTAATATTTGACCTAACAAGGTCATGTGATATATGATTAGATTTGGCTGGCTGCGAGGATTCAAAGGGTTTAAATTGTTTTTCTCTTTCTTTACTTGTCAAGATGTGATGACCGAAAACCTTCATTTACATGTTATCCCTATGACGGCATGTATTTACCTCTAGTGGCCTCAAATGTGACCTGACAAAAAATGGTTCAAGTATTTTCGATACAGAAATAGCTTCGATAGAGTCTGCTCTACCGTAGACTCGTGTATGCTTCCCACGTTAAGGGACTAAGGTAGATATGTTTTTAATTGCCTTAACATTGTTAAAATTCATACTCGTATGACTTACGAATCAAACCGGAAAACACTTATAACTCTGTACAGATCTCTTATCAGATCAAAGCTGTAATATGGGTGTGTGGTATACGACTTTGCACCCGCAGTACTTCGTGCACCTTATTCTCGCTCAATTCCACATCTTTCCCCAAAAGTTTAAGTCTGGGTCATGGGGCATTCCATGACAAATCGCCAAGTCGATACCACCCTCATGTCGCAGATTTCGGTGTATTTTTTGTCAGGGGGCTATTAATGGAGCTGATGACGATTCTCGTATTCATTTTCCTCCCTGACTTACGGTTTGAAAATTATACCTTCAGGCATTTTGACCATACTCACTTGTATGTCTTTTTTAAAGACGAAATATTTCCTGTATGCTTCTACAAATGGCGTAAAAACTTCATCTAGGTATCTTAAGGACGAATTAGGAATTCTGGCTCATTTTCTAAAAATTAAAATTTAAATATATTATACATTCTCCAATTTTTCAAAATATATAAAAAATTCCTATGTTTTATTTTAAACTTTTTGAGGCTCACATTACTCTTTATATATTTCTCTATAATATTCAGTAATAAAAATGATGGAGACTTTAACAGAAAGCGAGATCTGAGCTCCCAAACGTCCCGATCCCCACATGTGTGAGGTTCGTTCGCCAGCGCGGCCCGTCGTCGCTGCAACTATCAAACGTCTCTGGTCACGAAAAAGGTGTCAATGGTGGAATTTGTCGGCAATGAGGGTAAGGATGTATTTAACCTTCGCCCGGGTGGGGGGTCTTTTAGACCCCCCCTCGGGTTTTTCCGAAGTGACCAAAAAACGGCGGCGCGCAGCGCCGCTAAACTTCGTCTAGCTGTTCCTTCATCATTTTTACATCTTTCCTGAAAATTTCGGCTCAAGGTCATATCAGGTCAGGTCACCAGGTCAGGTGAAGTGACCTCACCTCAAAAAATACTTAGGACGGCATAACTAAAAGAAGGGTTAATTGATCAAGTTGAAACTCATACCACATCCTGGGCCCACCAGGAGCTACAACATTTGTTCCGGGATTTTTGATATTGGTGACCTAAGGTCATGTGCAGAGCATGACCTCCCCATTGACAATACATGGGGAAAATCACGAAATGAGCTTTTCTCAGTAAGTATGGATGGAACCAACTTCAAACATCGGTTGCGACTTGTTCTTAGCCCATTTCTGAAGCTGATACCAAAATTTTTGACTTGTGACCTTTAAAAGGTCACCTTAGGTCAAATAAGAATTTTTTGGTGTTTTTCTCTATAAATTTTGAATAAACTAAGATAGAGCTTTTATTTTGTCACCAAAGTGTTTGTATAGTCACTGGAAGTCGAATGATATACATCATGACTATACCGGGTCAAGTTGGGTCAGACCGTTGACCTGGGTCAGGTCAAATTCTTAAATTTGACCTGGCATAGCAATATCATATATCATTCGATTCGTATTGACGAGAGGATTTCAATGGTGCATAAACTATGGCTGTATCTTGTTTGGTTTGGAAGATATTAGCGAAAAAGTAAACGCCCTTATGCATGGGTGGCTATGGACATTCCCAAGAATATGCCCAATATGTAGTGACCTGTAGCTCCCTAGGCTTTGACCTGACACGAAAATGAATGCGACTGTAATGAAAGCGCATCTCAAGAGCTTTCGAATGGTGTTAGAAAAATGTTTCTAGCTATCATAGTTTCTGAGATATAGGAGGTTTTCTTAGTACACCTCATATTAGCGATTTTGACCTATTTTGACCTCTGGTGACCTTGATATTGACCTGACAAGAAAAAAGAATGATGTATTTTCGATATCATTTTCGAAGAGCTTTCGATTGCCGTTTTGCGCTTTTTTCTAGCTCTCTTAGTTTTTGAGATCGTGGGGGGTCTTTTTTAGCCCCCCACCAGGGCGAAGGTGGCTCGTACCCGCCACCGGGGCAAGGGTTAAAACAATAAATTGTAATCAATATCCATTCCTTAACACCCGCACTGGAGAGGCGTCCAACACTTCGGGCAATGGAGGGGGGACTGGTAGGCCCCTGAGCTCTCGGAAACTAGGAGGCTTAGAAAAACTCCGGTTGGGGACTGGGTGGGAACTATTGAAATATATATTATGACTGACCTTAATTGGCCTAGGTCAATATCGTCAAGTTCAAACGAGGTCATAAAAGTCAAGTATTAGCCGTGCTGGGTATTCATCCAGAAATGCCGCGATTAAGCTCAAAGAAGTCCAGAATGCACTAAAAACAGAGCAAGGTCATAGTGAGAACGTCCCAAGAACTGTAAACCTAATTTTTGGGGTTAAGGTCATTCAAGGTCATTGACCAATGACGTCACAATATGACTTATTACCCTTATTTACACAATGACTAGCACAATAGCAACCGTTGGACGGGAAATGAGCATTGACCTTTACCCATGACATTTTAATTTGACCTGTGACTTTGACCTTTACATTGATTTAGCTTAACTATGACGTTGTAGCATAATATACGTCATACTGGGTAACGCCATGCGACCGGAAGCACCGGACCAATGACTTTGAGAATGCTGGTATGGCCTTGAAATGTGACCTTGACCTTCATGAGGGGTGAAATTGACATATAATCTCGTTTTATATGGCACTATAACGTTGCCAGTTGGTCTTTGATGTACGCGAATTGGTGCAACCGCGCGATTGCAGCGATTTCAAAATAAAGGGTTTAACTTTGAAAGCCTATAATTACAAAATTAAGGGCCGATTTTCAAGGTTATTTGACCAATCGATGTGCCGTTGAATATTCTTGAAATTAGCGAAATAGCGTTTTTTGGCCACGACGGGTTCTCCGGCCACCTAGAAAAAAGTAGGTGGGGCCTCCGAGGCTCCGCTCCAGTGTACTTTTTAACACCCGCTGGTATGAAGCCCCGGGCCACCTTTACTGGCAGGAGAGTTACCCATCCCCTTACGATCTCAGCAAACATGCTTAGAAGGGGACACGGAAAGCAGTGTTCCATTGCTTGCCTCGATCTCTACCCAAAATGCTTCAACAAAAAGTACTCAAATTAGCTACTGAGCTCAGAAAACGCTTCAATAAGGCAGTCGCGAGAAAAGGAACATTGAAGATTCACAAGTGCGTACCGGTTAATTCGGAGACCGTTATTGTCCATGAGCTCTCGAATGATGGGGGACAGAAGCTTCAAGTTTCGAATTGAATCTGTGAAGTTCAATGGCACCATGTGATAACGTTCTTCCGATCCGTGGGCCAGATCTTAGATAAAGCAGCATGTCTTAATCTTATATGTTCGAAAAGCAGTTGTCGGCGTCGACGCTATGTGACTTTTTGTTTGTTTGTGATGTGTGCTTTCTAATATAAATTGAACTGGGATACATGCAACTTTTTTAGGGTATGGGTAAAAAAGAAAACTATTTAAAACTACTAAGATAACAGTAATAATCGGCTTCTGACGCATAATCCTCCCACTACATTTTCCAGCAAATGCACCAGTGTCGGAATTGTTCCGAATGTTCCGGTAATACGTTTAGTTTTTTTCAGAACGGCCAAATTTTTATGTAAGCAATAGTAGCCTCCACACCACATCAAGTTCATTCGCAATGTCACCGAATTCTCCCCTCCCCGTTACCCCACTTCAAATCGGATGCGTCTATGCAGCGTGCCGACTGCAGGCTGAGTGGCCGGTGACGGTGTTGGGCTTGGTCTGCGGTGCTCGTTACTGATTTTGCTCTGTAGTCTCCATTTTTATTGGCGTCATATGTAGTTTAAGCAATGTTCTTTCACATGAAGTTGTTTTGAAGTCAATAAAAATATAAAAATATGTATGCTTATCTTTGCAAAAGTTTGGAATTAGATTTTATACATATTCGTGCCAATTAATTTAATCAAACTTACATATTTGTATTGTTCAGACTCTTTGTTATTATTTTCATGTAACCTCTTGAAGGAACACCTTTAATTTAAATGGCTAAAAGCTCAAGCGAAAAGTCCAATGTACGCATCCGATGCTGGATTGCCCGAGGCTATAACTCCGAAACAATTATCCGGACGAAACTAAAAATACCACAGTCGTTTTCAGCGTCACTGAGAACCCTACCCCAAATTTTCATGAAATTCTGAGATATGACGGTGTTATTTCAACCCATCGATTTGTCAATTTGTCGTGGAATGCCCCTCATATCAGGTCACGTCACCAGTGCAGGCCAAGTGGTCTTACCTCTAAAAATGTATAAGGTGGCATAAAAAGAAAAAAGTGAATATCAAATTCCAACGTACAACATGTAATGAGCCCACCGTGTACTAAAAAACATTCCGGGACTTTTCATATCGATGACCTAGGGTCAGGTACTGATCATGACCTCTTCATTGGAAGTGCGTTGGGAAAACAGAAATTGACTGAAAAATCACTCTATTTCTGTAGATACTGCCTGGAATACCTTTGTATTCCCCAAATCGTAGTAACCTAGGCATTTTTATAGGTTCATGTTTCAAGTTTTGACCTGTGACATCTGAGAGGTCATCTGGGGCTACTCCAGCAGGATTTCAGACTTGGCTCAATAACTTGATTTGATGTGTCAATAACTTGACTTGAGTCGATTGATATGTATATTGCCCTGGAGCTTTTCGTACCGCTTTTGCCGACTATCAGCTGATTTGTCGGCAAACGTGGTACCCCAGTCGGCAATTCTGACTAACCATTGGAGTCTATGTTGGCTGAAATAATGTGCACCAGAACTGCCGACGTACAGCCTCTGACCAGATTGTCGCTGACACCGGCCGGTGGCGACGACTGGCGGAGGACAAGCAAGAGTGTCGGCGGCGGCGGCACGGCCGTCCTGCACAGGAATTGCGTTGGATGCGATGAACATTATGTTGCAGCAGGGGCGGATGCAGTAAGGGGGATCTAATTAAGTTTTCTTAGCTCGCTTTTTTCTTGCGTAGTCAGGAAGCGTGCTTTAATTGGGAGTGCAACAGTGCCGTCGTAGGGCGATTGGCTTAGTGCCGTGCATGGTAGTTGCGTTGGTTGCGATGCTCATTACGCTGCAATAGTGGCAGAGCCAGGAGGGGAGCATTAATGAATTTTCCGATTTTGCTTTCAAAAATTACGCAGGTTAATGGCATGACTGGGCGACGCGAATTTAAGTTGTGTCGTCACGCTTAATATTATATTATATTAGTGGCGGGACCAGGAAGAAATGTTGTTCTTAAAATTTATCTATAATTTTAAGCAGTTGTGTTTCCAGTAGGAGGTCGATAGCGTGACGGACTGTGCCGCCAATCGTAATTAATTCGGTTATGCACAAAATTGTTGATGTCGTTTTTCATCATACACCAGCACGGTGGATGCCACATATGCCTGAGTGCAAGAAAAGTGTGAGTAGACCCACTTGCAGTCGACCCACCCGTCGGCATTTGTGGTAGAAAAGGCTTGGAGTGAAAAATGAGGTAGAAACACACCGTTGATATTTTGCAATGAAAAAATACCACTGGACCCTTGCCCGGTATATTTCCATTGCAAGAATGTAAAAAATCGACTCCAGGCGAGCCTTTTAGTGATTATTTTTGTCCTAGAATAGACTGTTGAGAGTGTTGCAAGCCTTAGCAATCATAAATTAACCAAAAACACCCCTTTAACAGGAATTCCCAGCAAAAACACACAGTTGGCAATGAAAAAATACCCCTGGACCATTGCCGGGACCCTTGCCGGGTATGTTTACATTGCCAAAATGTCAACGGGCGGATTTCGACTGAATGACTGCCTTTTATTGACTAATCCAACACTGGAATGGACAATTGGGTGTGGTGTAAGCCTTAAACAAGCTCCAACACAAGTTTGGAGAGCAAAATGTGGTTTAAACACGGAGTTGACAATTTGGCAATTTAAAGATGCCACTGGACTAGAGGTGGGAGTTTCAGGCAATTTTGCAGGCCCGGACCCGGGCCCGGCCGGCTGCTGATTTTAGAAGCCCGTCACAAGCCCGGTTTGTGGAAGAAATGGATTATCAAGCCCGGGAAGGCCCGGTGTCATGGAAAACCATTAACGACTATATACAAAATTTATTTACTTTAAAGCTGTTTCAAATATATGTTTTAAGCCAATTTATCCTGTAAAAAGTTTTGGTTTCACCCAAAACCATATCAAAAAGGTGCATGTAGCATCAGTAGCCTCAGCTATCTTAATAATTCAGCAGAAAATGATACTGAAAAACACAGTATGAAACATGGCTTGCTTATGATGCAAGCTTACTTCAGGTAATGACCAGCATCACCTTATAAAAACAAAGGGTATTCTAGATAGAGGTATGCACATGGCAGCTATAAGAATCGGGATGAAATAAGTCCACTCATGTCAGACATTTCCTCCATCTTTGCACTTTTATAAATCATTATATGCTGGCACGAGCCTCACAATTGAGTTCCAATAATGTTTATAAATAGAGGAGAGAGCAGTGACAAGTTTTCAGCTAAAACTTTTCAGAATATCATGGCGGAATGGCTGTGAAGGAACCAAAACTCCTTCACATTGTCCCTCAATTGATACATGTGAACATTTTCTTTTAGTTTAGTCACTAAACAGCTTGGAAGATAGTTAAAAGAATGTTCTGCTTGGGTCAGCCCGGTCTGGAAAGTAGGTAAGCCAACAGGCCAACATGAACAAGGCCCATCAGCCATATACAATTATCAAACCACCAGCCATAAAGAACTATCTTGATAAGGAGCCACTAGTTTTCCACAGGTTTGCACCAAACATTGAATAAAAATATTGCACCAATCTCCACCAAAAATTAAATCTGACACAAAAAAACAACTCAATCCCATCCACATCACCATTTGGGCTTGAACACTATTTCTGTTTGCTTTGTTGTATTTGACGGGCTTGCGCTTAGTAGGTATCTGAAGCGCCGTGCTTGTCTACATTAGAGCAATCATTTATGAAAACATTTTTCACCAAAATTTACCAGAATAGTAAGTTTATTTCAGCGAAAATATTTCAAGACTTTTGAAAATATATTTTAAAATTTCACAGATTTAAAACATAAGCACAAAGTGTGTGGTGCATTTCTTTTGTTCCTGAGAATAGGCCACTTTTTGTGCACTTGTTTGTGGACTTCTTATTCAAAAGGTCTAACTTTCACAGGGTAGAACCTATGAACATTAGACCCTTTGATCAGTGGACCTTCTGATGTAATCCTTTTGAACCGCGAGATGTGATCCACCTACTGCGATAATACCTTTAGTGTGGTGGGAGGGAAGTGCTGTTATGTTCAAGTTCAAAGCTTATAATAGAAGTTGTATTTCATAGAGGCCAGGGAAGTATCTCCACAAGGAAAATGCAACACATACTGTCAAGTATATTCATGTTTTGGTGTAATTTCAAAAGTTCCTTCTAAGGCTGACTGCTCTCCCCAGTATCTCCCCACAACTGACTAATTTATATGTTTTGAAGTACTTCGATCAAAAACATGTTTTCTTTGTGGCTATTTCCTTGTTTATACTAGCCCTTTCTGAGTGGATTTTGCATCTTTTGGGCAATGAAAGAGCAAGATGAAGCTGTGGAAGGGTCAAACTTATCAACATTTGTTCTTGCAGCTAGAGTTACCAGGCCAATTTGACAATTATGGGCTCCCACTAGATAGTTTGTACCTGACATATTTACTTCACCATTTTTCGTAGAGGACATGGGAATGGCTCCATAGATAACATTTTCTTTTTACCTGGAGCAGAAAGCTTCTCGAAAGAATTTTCTAGCTAGAGCTAGGTGTTAGTATCAATATGTTAGCAGCAAATTAGTTAAATGACTTCCTTTGAAATGGTATACTGACAATATGGAAGTAACAAATATGCTATCACAATTTATATTTTGTTCACCCATATATGACTAGAAAATTTTAAAGTAATTAGGATATTCATAAGATGACAGTACGGCATGGATGGGTGCAACTGTAGGCATTATTCAATATTTGATTTTAAATATTAATTCAGGTTTAAGTAACTTGCTTTTGACCCTGGCATGAGTAACAGATAGAAAGCTAGAGCTTCATGCGTCTACATTCCTGATGTATGTCTAAAAGTCTCAAAATTAATTGTAAATTGCATTTTCAAAAGCTGCTGGTGCATGAATAAGATTATGTTTCAGTGGAAAAAACTAGGTCTGTACTGAAAAAGGCTTATTTAACTTACAGAAAATTGACTTGAAGTCCCAGTTTAGTTGAAGCCCGGAATAAGCCTGGGTGAAGCCCGTTATCAGCCCGACATTGGCTTAAATCAGGCCTTCAGGCCCGGTCAAAGCCCGCGGGCCTGGGCCGGGCTTTTGCCCCGGGCCCCCGGGCCTAGAAAGTCCCACCTCTACACTGGACCCTTGCCCGGTATATTTCCATTGCCAGAATGTAAAATGGATTCCAGGTAAATTAAGGCCTATTAGTGATGTTTTAATGCTAGATTGGACATTCAAGCTTGTTGTATGCGGTAGCAATGCTAGATAAACACGCCTTGAATAAGTATTTCTCGACAATACACTGAGTTGACAATTTAGCAATGGAAAGATACCACTGGACCTTTGCCGGGAATATTTTTATTGCCAGAATGTAAATAGCTGATTGCAGGTGAATGAGAGCCTTTGAGTGATTATTCTCATCCTAAAACTGTTCATTGAGAGTGCTGCAAGCCGTAGCAATCATAAATCACCCAGAAACACCCATTTAACCGGTTTCCCCAGTCAAACAACGTAGTTGCATTTTGGCAATGAAAATATACCATTGGACCCTTGTCGGGTATTTATTCATTGCCAGAATGAAAAAATCGATTGCAGGTGAAATAAGACCTTTTAGTGATTATTTTCATACTAGAAGGTACCATTGAGTGTGTTGTGAGCTGTCACCCCTTTATCACCAGGGGTGGGCGCTAAATCTACTTTAAGGACGGTCACCTCGGTCAAAACAGTAAGTCATTGTGGTCAGATGAATATCGGGTGAGCATATGAAGAGATAGAACAAAATTCGTTTGTGAGCCTTTCTAGGAAGGATGCCTCAACTATACAACAAAGTCAACATAAGCCTCATATCGGGTGAGCATATGAAGAGATAGAACAAAATTCGTTTGTGAGCCTTTCTAGGAAGGATGCCTCAACTATACAACAAAGTCAACATAAGCCTCATCCATTTCTACATTTTTCCATCTCTGTGGCAATAGCAGGCCGAACGACATTTTCACCTCCTGGTGTCGGCCGCCCCTCCGCTGGACGCCATTGCTGCCGCTGTCGCCACCCCCGTCACCTCCCCCTTCCTGGCACTGCCTTGGGAGACCACCGCCGGCCGGCAGCCGACTTGAAAATGCGCGCAAACGCTTCGCGCCAGATTTTGAAGCTAATCGACCCTATGTGACCAAACCCACAAAGGAGGGATGAAGCTCCTTACAACTGGCGCATCTCCCCCGCACCGAACAAATGTGGCCCACCACTTAGGTTCATGGCACCCAATTTCCAGTGTGAAGTAAACCTAGCCTAATTTGTCCACACTATTTGCAGTATACTGCAAAATTTCAGAGGCTGGCTCCAAGGACAGCTGAGGACAAACAGTATGGAGAGACATGTTTATACCCCTGCTAGACACTGGCCACGCTGATAAGAAAAGTCGAAGTATGTCCATTCTATCACATTCGTTGCGCAGCTGATGCAAAGCCATTTACTTATCTATCAGCTTTAAGTGGAAGAGCGCTTACCAGCCAGGTCCTAAACGAAGCCGCATAGGACGCTATGCGGCTGCGGTGCCCCTGGGCCATGTAGGCTGATTCGGCGGTGGTGGTGGAGTGGGCCCGGACCTCAGCCGCCACCTCCGCCGAAAAGCCTATCACGCCTCGTTCACGGAGTGCCCGGTCCTGCAAGGCACGGCAGGGCACCGCTGTCACTGGTGATTCATGGATGAGGAATAGAAGAATCACCCTGCCATGCCCATGCCCAATGCCCAGTGCCAAAGTCAGAAGCCAGATATTTATACAAGTTTGCGTAGAATACAACTACAAGGGTG
This sequence comes from Lepas anatifera, assembly GCA_034440635.1. Lineage (NCBI taxonomy): Eukaryota > Metazoa > Arthropoda > Thecostraca > Lepadidae > Lepas > Lepas anatifera. The sequence goes on along the minus strand of JAOTON010000520.1, from coordinate 1,940,572 downwards.
TCTCTCTGAAGTATTTTCCAAGATTTAACTTATATTGATTGTGATAGTCTTTTTGTGTCGTGGCGGTAGGGGTGAATTAATTGTTTTCATGCCTTTTAGAATAATACCTCAGTTAAATGCACCCAGTCTCCTTATCCACAATCAAAACGTATAGCTTTCTTTGCAGGGGTTCAAGTGCTGCCTTCGGAATGGTCAACTACTGAATTATGTTTCAGCAATCTCTCTCGGAGAGGGCCCAAAACAACCTTTGCTTTGTTCTTAAAACGCCAATGCATTGTATAACTTTACTTTAACCGTACATGTCATGGGTGAACAAAGCACGATTTTTTAACAGCCTTCCTAACAGCTTTATTTGATAAGCACAACACTCTGTTCCTTAATCCTGTCTTGCTTTTTGCATAATTCTTCATAAAAAACACTGTCATGCCTGTTGTCACATGTCAACTGCAAAATAAAAGAGTCAAATTGGCCACGCGTGCTGTGGAAAATTAATTTTATGAATCCTGGACGTTGTTATTTTCTGCCCTTGGCTGATAAATCGTAGGTATATTTATCGACTGCAAGTTTATGGATTACCAGGATAACTTAGATTGGCCAGTAGTCTTGGCTTTTTAGTGTTTAATTTGCAAACCCTGCTTCGGGGAGCATTGCCAGCTGAGTGTGGAAAGCTGCTCATGATAGTAGGTAAATATTTTTAAAGTTATTACCATAGAATAAAGATACCTGGAACGGAAGCCTCGTTGATTTCTGGGATGGTTTTGTGGGTCTCATTAAAAAGAATTGGGTAAATAGCCAAGAACATTAAAATTGCGCATGCCATACTTCAACCGAGAGTAAACAGCTACTACTGAAGTATTATTTATCCAATATAAACCTAAATAATTGCATAATAGCCAAAAAATATGAATGCAAAATCAGCGTGCGCCCGGATTCGAACCCAGAACACTAGGTTTGCGAGACAAGCATGCTGCCAACTGCGCTATTGAAGGGAATGTGGCACCTTGGTCGAATCCTGGAATTTAGTGAAATTAGGCGTACTTTTAGTCAACAATAATGAAAACACTCATGATTTCTCTGAAAACTGTACAATAAGCTCAATATTTGGTTTTCAAAAATGCTCCCCTAGAAAAAGAAATAAATCTCAGCCGGTGGATGATGTCACGATCTGGCAACCACTACCATACTTGAAACGCTTCAAGGGCTTCGATTGGCTGAGGCTTATCGTGACGTCAGCATATGTCGTCACACCAGTTGCTCACAAAAATGGCCGCCGGCGACGGGGGGCTGAGGGGGGTGTCTGGTGTCTGGTAGGTTTTAGCTTTTTTCTACGGAAATATCGAGTTCGCAAACAAATGAAATATGGAGTACCGGGTTTTCCGACCTGCTTTACAACTTGGCTATCTCAGCTAAAATCACGTTGTGAAGGTGCCACATTCCCTTTAAGCGACGAAATTACCATTATAAAGATGAAAAGTTCCACGCGCGGGATTCGAACCCGGTATCCTTCACTTACTAGACGAACCTCTAACACACTGCGCTATTACGTCGCCGGATTCCGCGCGCCTAAAAGCATGTAATAATACAAGTTGAGCTGCAGTATCAGATTCTGATTTCTCCTGCGCTTTGCTCTGCAATTTTAGATATTTCATGCCTAAAATGTATTTTAGCGGACGCAGCACAGATTGGGCTTTCCGAAATGCATGGTTGTTTTCCTGTGCAAGCCACGGTTTATAAGTCACATCAAAGTCATCGGCCACCACATCTCCCATAGACCTTACCGAGCTTTACTTACCGAAGCATTTTTTCATGTCCTAGATTGGCACCCAAAAGCAAAAGGGTTTGCATTAAGGTCTCCATTCCAGGTATCTCTATTCCATGTTATTACTCTTAATTTATGCGGATTTATTTACATACTGATGCATGTGCGCAGCCAGAGCTTTGGTATGGGGGCACACCAACTTTGACGGGCACCCCGGAAGAAAATGGACACTTTTTAGGTAGCCAAAAACTTACTATATCTTTGTTTTTATCTCTTTTGTTGCACCTTTGTTCAATAAAAATGCAAATCAGGCATTGATAGAGAAGGAAAGTTCTATTCAAACAAAAAAATCGCCAGAATGACATGTAGGTAGCCAAAACACGGCTGTTTTGGACAGATTTAAGGACAAATCAGCCAACTCATGCAAGTGCTTTACATCAGAGGAATCAGCGGAGCTTGTGATATATGTTACCATGTGCAAGTAAAGATATATTGAAAATTCATTTGTTATGCCCACTGTTTTCGTCGTGACGAGGGAGCCAAGCTTATTTATTTATTTATTTATTTATTGGACACCTTTGGACTCTCCACAAATACCATGGCTATTCTTAGTCCAGCGTCAATGGAGACCACTCAGGTTGAATTAATAGGATTTGAAGCACACCATCAGACACTCAATCACATAAAACCAATGATACAAGCATACACAGCAAAGAAAAAATACGCAGCCGACCACAAGTGACTAGAACGGCCGGTGTGGATACCCTTTAACCTGCCTTTGTCGGCTTCATCATTTCTGGTCGGCTGCTACTAGAAATTTTGACTTTGGTTCTTTGTGGGAGGAACAAATACGCCACCGACCACAAGGTTTTTGACGATTCTGCTCATTTTGAGATAAGGGTATATTTAGATGCTTATCTTTATTTTCAATGAAAATTTAATACATTTCTTGAACAAATTATTGTATTTAAGGAGGTTTCAAATTTTGCGTTCAGATTTTGAGCATGTTGCGTCCATTTTTGATGGAAACATGGCATTACAAAATTGTTCAGCGTGATCGCTTTGATAAGTGTGCCTTGTTTTTGGGGGTGAATTCCAGAAAAAGTTTTTTGGCCTTAAAAAACACCAAAGGGGCCTTCAGATTTGGCTGATTTTTGGTCATTTTGAGACAAGGTCATATTTATATGTAGATTTTTATGGCAAACAAAAATGTAATGTATTTGTTTTACGAAATATTGATATTTGGACTAATAAACAATAAAATAGTTTCCTTAGCATCACCATAGCTGTCCTAGATTGGCATCACCAGAGCCCCTGCAGTTATGCAGAGGCGTACCATGAATGTGTATTCAGAGGCTATTCTCGCATTTTTTTACAATCGAGAAATTGCTAGATATGAGTTAAACACAAATTATTTGGTGTTTCATTAAACTCACCCTCTCAGGGAACATCAGCTGAAGGCGCCACTGTCGCCGCCGCAGCCGGCCGGCGCGGCGGCGCGGCAGCCAATCAGGTGCTTCAGTTGGCTGACAGGCGTGCGACGAGGGGGTGTGCGTGGCTGCGCGGAGCGTCAGCGAGACGCGTTAGTGAAGTGCACGATAACTGCGAATTTGTGTAGCTTCCAATTGAAGAAGAAGGCTCTGATTCCTTTTTGGAAGAAGTTTTACACTTTTTTCCGTGGAAATGGCATCGGAACAGGTCTGTAGCTGCCTCTGAAGTGTTGCTGGAACCGGTATGGAGTGTTTTTATGATTATTTTGCTGCTACCTCTGCTCTGTGTCGTTTTCGTGCTACTTGAATTCCCTGTTTTTGTTGTTGAAATTGCATCTAAAAATCTACCTTATTTCGCGTGGTATATCTCCAATAATAGAGCGCTCGGAGTTACTTCACTTCTGTTCGCGCGACTCGCTGGTAGTCATGGCAATTATAGCCTGGGCGGCACGCGCGCCGCCATTGTTGCGACTCGTTGAGAAGGGTGGCATTCATATGGTCCACCGTTCAAAAGGTCCACCGTTCAAAAGGTCCACCGTTCATATGGTCCAACGTTCATAGGGCCCACCGTTCAAAGGGTCCACCGTTCAAAGGGTCCACCAGCCTGGAAACCCTTCAGAATTGTAGAGGATTTCTGAAAACGCCTTTGTGCTCGGTAATCGCTGGAAGACCCAACGCTTGAATCGTCGTTTGAAAAGCCACTTCTCCCACTGACTGATCTTGTGGGTCTTACTCCCAATCTGTCCATTGCATCCATGGATATCACAATAGGCAATAGAGACAAATGACTGTGGTCCTGCACATCAAAGCCAACACAACCACCGCGGTATACCTATATGACGAATAGGTCATATGAGAGGATGCGGTGTTTAGGACGGATGCTTCATAAACACCGCCGTTTTTATGAAGAATAGGACATAAATACTGCAAGTGTTTCTAGCGTTGATGGAGCGGAAATGTGTTTCAGAAAAGAGGTGCACTGAAAGAAAGGAAGCTTTCAGCAAGTCTACAGCTTTGGATACGCCATATTGTAAGCATGGCGATATTGATATGTGTGAGCACCAGGGATTGCCTGTCAGGATTGCTTCGGCCTGTCTTTTGCAATTTATTAGGAGGGATCATTATGGATTTCAATACAAGCAGTAGGCGATTATTTAAAGCATAGCCTAAGTATGTAACATTGTATTTTCTATTTTACCCTGCCTGATACCTAGATTTGGAGGTCAGAATGGAAGGTATACACGTTTTGCTCTCCAAGGGAATTGCATGCCAGACAGAAGTCCCACTTGATTACCTTGTTACTTACTTACGTACTTGTTGTGTCGGCTCCATCCTTCGGATGCAGAGCCCAGATGGGCAGCCTTCAATTTCTTTCTGCATGCCCCCACATCATACAATAGTTCATGCACCTTGGGATACCTTGGGTTACCCTACGTGTACAGGTCTTTTTAAGGTATCCCTGGTGCCTGTCGTTTGCACTGTCATTGAGCTCATAATGAGCCATCACCAGACTAAGTCAAGATTTTGTACAATATCTGTGCCCAGTATATGCCAATGTCTTGAAGCAGTTGGGGAACAGCGAGTTGAGGACCCAGTCATTACTTTATTGGGTTGTGAACTTTATAAGGCTTAAGGGCTTGAAGTTGGTTCCCAGCTTGCAGGAGTTTTGACATCCTGTTGCGGCGGCCTTGGGACAGGCCGACCTACCAGTTTGGGGCTGCTTTTGGCCCTTTTTGGGGCAGGTAAGAAAACTGTGGCAGAAAATGACACTGAAGAGGACACAAGCATGTAATTTTTGTTTTTCAGTCACTCTCCTGTTGTGTAAAATCCGGGCTACAAAGTATGGCAGCAGGCCAGATGAGTCACGCCAGCCATCTAAAATTCTCGCACCACCAGCCTTAAAAAATTTGCTCCAATGGCAATATGTCATATACCAGGGAGAAAAACAAACCCATTCCTATCCACACAAAGCACTGCTACCTCTGTTATTATTGAAGGACTTTTTCTCAAGCCCCCTCCTCTGTTTTAATAACCATTTAGCCATTATTTGTTTGGTGTAATTGTCACCTTCCTCGCACCAGTCACAAATTTGCACCAGGTTGACACAATTTGCACCACTCGCTTCTGTCTCCAAGGGCACTCACACTGGGGAGATCTGGTAAAAAAACTGGTGTAAAATGAACATTTTAAGCACCAGTGGAGGGAAAGTCCCCCATCTACCAAATGTATGGCCTGACTGGGGTACGATTTCAGCTGCCTCAGACACCTTATTCATGGGTGTGTCAAATTCTTCTGACTGGGTTGGTTCTAACCTAATAATATCAGAGATCTTTAGAATTTCACTTCAATTTGTGGAAAAAATAAATTTGTATTGTACCAAATGGGAAGGGCTGTCAGACAGCTTGCACTTTCTGGCTGGCTGCCTGTCTGTCTGTTTCCTGTTTCTTTCTGACTATCTCTGACTGGCTGGCTGGCTGTCTGTCTCAGGTTGTCTGCCTCTGGCTGTCTGACAGTCCTTGCTGGCTGTTTGTTTTTGTCTGTCTATTTGTGTCTGTATGTCTGCCTGTCTTGCTGTCTGTCTCTGTCAGACCATCTGTCTATGTCTGACAGTCTCTGTCTTTCTGGATGGATGTCTGGATGTCCCAGTCTGTCTAGCTGTCTGTCTGTCTTTGTGGGTGTCTGTCTCTATCTGACTGTCTGTCTCTGTCTGACTGTCTGTCTCTGTCTGGCTCACTTTCCATCTCTGTCTTGTTCTGTCTGTCTGTGTGTCTGGATGCCTGGATGTCTGTCTCTCTGTCTGTCTGTCTGTATGTATGTATGTATGTTTGTCTTGCTGTCTGTCTCTGTCTGACCGTTTGTCCCTGTCTGTCTGTCTGGCTCACTGTCCATTTCTGTCTGTCTGGTTTTCTCTCTGTGTGTCTGTCTCTGTCTGGCTTGCTGTCTCTTGCTGTCTGTCTGTCTGTCTACCTGTATCTGTCTGTCTGCCAATCTCTGTCTGTCTGTCTGTTTGTCTGTCTGTATGTCTGTCTGTATGTCTGTCTGTATGTCTGTCTGTCTGTCTTTTTCTGGATATCTGTCTGTGTTTGTCTATCTCTGTCTGGCTGACTGTCTGTATGTCTGTCTCTGGCTGTCTATATGTCTGTCTTCTGCCCCATGCATTGCCTTAACACCCGCACTGGAGGGGGTCTGGCACTAACGCGCACTGGAGGGGGGCCTGGTAGGCCCCTTAAGATCTCGGAAACTAAGAGGCATAGAAAAACGAAATTTGAGAGATGAGTGGGGGTTGTGGTGATCTACATCATGAGTAATTTTTATTGACCTAGGTCAATATCTTCAAGGTCAAACGAGGTCATAAAGGTCAAAACTTGGCCATGCTGGGGACCGACTGGTAAATGCCGTGATTATGCGGGAAAATGGCGGGAATCAGTTAAAGGTGGACAAGGGTCATATAGAGAAGGTCTCAAAGAGCCTTCCCTTCCATTTTGGGGTCAAGGTCATTCAAGGTCATTGACCTGTAAGGTCACAATATAGTATACTACTTATAATGTACACTTTGACTAACACTATGGCCAATGTTTGGCGGGAAATAAGGATTGACCTTTGCAAATGACCTTTGACCTTGCCCTTTGACCTTGACCTTGGTATTGGGGTACCTTATCGATGACGTCATAGCATAATGTACGTTAGACCGAGTAACGTCATTTGACCGGAAGCACTGTGGTCAATGACCTTGAAGGTACAGATATGACCTTGATCTGTGACCTTTGACCTTGACCTTGACCTTCATGTGAGGTGACCTTGACACATAATCCCGGTTATATGGTGTTATGACTTCACCACTCGGTCTCCAATGCAAGCTAACTGGTCCGACCACGCGATTACGGCGATCTCAAAATGCAGGTCTGATTTTAAAAGCCTATAAGTCAAAAAAATTTTGACCGATTTTCAAAAAATATTCACCAATCGACGCGTTATTAAATCCTGTTTAATGTGACAAAGTATCGTGTTTCGGCTACGAGTGGTTCTCCGTCCACCTCGGAAAAACGGGTGGGGGGCCTCCGAGGCCCCCTCCAGTGCGCGTGTTAACAGCTGACCCATCCTAAATCTGAAATATCTGTCTGCTTCTCTCTTCTTGTCTCTGTATGTCTTTCTCTGTACATGTCTGTATATGTCCATGTTTTTGTGTCTGTCTATGTGGCTTTGTATGTCCTGTCTGGATGTATGTCACAATCTATCTGTCCCTGTCTGCCTGCCTGCCTGGCTGTGGCTGTGGCTGTGGCTGACTGTGACTGGCTGGTTGTGGCTGGCTGGCTGTGGCTATGGCTGTGACTGTGGCTGGCTATGGCTGGCTGGCTGGCTGACTGTGGCTGGGTGGCTGTGGCTATGGCTGTGGCTGTGACTGACTGGCTGTGACTGTGGCTGATTGGCTGTGACTGTGGCTGACTGGCTGTGACTGTGGCCGACTGGCTGTGACTGTGACTGGCTATGGCTGGCTGGCTGTGACTGGCTAGGGCTGTGACTGTGGCTGGCTGTGGCAGTGGCTGACTGGCTGTGGCATGCTGGCTGTGTGGCTGTGGCTGGCTATGGCTGTGACTGTGGCTGTTTCTAGCTGTGGCTGGTTGTGGCTGGCTGGCTGTGTGGCTTTGGCTGACTGGCTTAGGCTGTGGCTGTGGCTGGCTGGCTGGCTGTGACTGTGGCTGGCTGTGGCTGTGACTGTGGATGTGGCTGGCTATGACTGTGGCTAGCTTTGGTTGTGGCTGGCTGGCTGTGGCTGGCTGGCTGTGGCATGCTGGCTGTGGCTGACTGACTGTGGCTGGCTGTGGCTGTGACTGTGGCTGACTGGATGTGGCTGTGGCTGACTGGCTGTGACTGTGGCTGACTGGCTGTGACTGTGGCAGACTGGCTGTGACTGTGACTGTGGCTGGCTGGCTGTGGCTGGCTGGCTGTAGCTGGCTGTGGCTGTGGCTGGTTGTGGCTGTGACTGTGGCTGTGGCTGGTTATGACTGTGCTTGGCTTTGGCTGTGGCTGGCTGGCTGTGGCATGCTGGCTGTGGCTGACTGGCTGTGACTGTGGCTGACTGGCTGTGACTGTGGCTGACTGGCTGTGACTGTGGCTGACTGGCTGTGACTGTGGCTGACTGGCTGTGACTGTGGCTGACTGGCTGTGACTGTGGCTTTATTTCTGGCTGTCCTTTTTACGGATTTCTGTGGTAAAAGCAGTGGCTGTGGCTGGCTGTGACTGTGGCCGTGGCTGGCTGTGACTGTGGCCGTGGCTGGCTTTGGCTGTGGCTGGCTGGCTGACTATGGCATGCTGGCTGTGGCTGACTGGCTGTGGCTGTGACTGTGGCTGACTGGTTGTGACTGTGGCTGACTGGCTGTGACTGTGGCTGACTGGCTGTGACTGTGGCTGACTGGCTGTGACTGTGGCTGACTGGCTGTGACTGTGGCTGACTGGCTGTGACTGTGGCTGACTGGCTGTGACTGTGATTGTGCCTGGCTGGCTGTGACTGTGGCTGACTGGCTGTGACTGTGGCTGACTGGCTGTGGCTGGCTGTGACTGTGGCTGACTGGCTGTGACTGTGGCTGACTGGCTGTGGCTGGCTGTGACTGTGGCTGACTGGCTGTGACTGTGGCTGACTGGCTATGGCTGGCTGGCTGTGGCTGAGGCTGTTGCTAGTTGTGGCTGTGGCTGACTGACTGTGGCTGGCTGTGGCTGTGACTGTGGCTGACTGGATGTGGCTGTGGCTGACTGGCTGACTGTGACTGACTGGCTGTGACTGTGACTGTGGCTGGCTGGCTGTGGCTGGCTGGCTGTGGCTGGCTGGCTGTGGCTGTGGCTGGTTGTGGCTGTGACTGTGACTGTGGCTGTGGCTGGTTATGACTGTGCTTGGCTTTGGCTGTGGCTGGCTGGCTGTGGCATGCTGGCTGTGGCTGACTGTGACTGTGGCTGACTGGCTGTGACTGTGGCTGACTGGCTGTGACTGTGGCTTTATTTCTGGCTGTCCTTTTTACGGATTTCTGTGGTAAAAGCAGTGGCTGTGGCTGGCTGTGACTGTGGCTGTGGCTGGCTTTGGCTGTGGCTGGCTGGCTGGCTGGCTATGGCATGCTGGCTGTGGCTGACTGGCTGTGACTGTGATTGTGGCTGGCTGACTGTGGCTGACTGGCTGTGACTGTGGCTGACTGGCTGTGGCTGGCTGTGACTGTGGCTGACTGGCTATGGCTGGCTGGCTGTGGCTGAGGCTGTTGCTAGTTGTGGCTGTGGCTGGCTGGCTGTGACTGTGGCTGGCTCGCTGTGACTGGCAGGCTGTGACTGTCGCTGGCTGGCTGTGACTGTGGCTGAAGCTGTCACTTTGGCTGGCTGATTGTGGCTGGCTGGCTGTGGCTGGCTATGGCTGACTGTGGCTGGCTGGCTGTGGCTATGGCTCTGACTGGCTGGCTGGCTGGCTGTGGCTGGCTGGCTGTGGCTGGCTGGCTGTGGCTGGCTGTGGCTGTTACTGGCTATGGCTGGCTGGCTTTTACTGTGGCTGTGATTGTGGTTGGCTTGCTTTGCCTGTGGCTGTGGTTGACTGGCTGTGGCTGTGACTGGCTGGCTGTGGCTGTTACTGGCTATGGCTGGCTGGCTTTTACTGTGGCTGTGACTGTGGCTGACTGGCTGTGACTGTGGCTGACTGGCTGTGACTGTGGCTGACTGGCTGTGACTGTGGCTGAATGGCTGTGACTGTGGCTGACTGGCTGTGGCTGTGATTGTGGCTGGCTGGCTGTGACTGTGGCTGACTGGCTGTGGCTGTAACTGTGGCTGACTGGCTGGGACTGTGGCTGTGACTGTGGCTGACTGACTGTAGCTGGCCCTGGCTGTAGCTGGCTCTGGCTGTAGCTGGCTGTGGCTGGCTGGCTGTGGCTGTGGCTGACAATGATTGTGCCTGGCGTTGGCTGTGGCTGGCTGGCTGTGGCTGGCTGACTCTGGCTGATTGTGGCTGTGGCATGCTGACTGTGGCTGTGGCTGACTGGCTGTGGCTGTGGCTGACTGGCTGTGGCTGTGGATGACTGGCTGTGGCTGGCTGTGGCTGTGACTGTGGCTGACTGGCTGTGATTGTGGCTGACTGGCTGTGACTGTGGCTGACAGGCTGTGATTGTAGCTGTGGCTTTATTTCTGGGTGTCCTTTTTACGGATTAATATGCTAAAAACAGTGGCTGTGGCTGACCGTGACTGTGGCTGTGGCTGGCTATGACTGTGGCTGGCTTTGGCTGTGGCTGGCTGTGGCTGTGACTGTGGCGGACTGGCTGTGACTATGGCTGACTGGCTGTGACTGTGATTGTGGGCTGGCTGGATGTGACTGTGACTGACTTGCTGTGACTGTGACTGACTGGCTGAGGCTGTGACTGTGGCGGACTGGCTGTGACTGTGGCTGACTGGCTGTGACTGTGGCTGACTGGCTGTGACTGTGGCTGGCTGGCTGTGACTGTGGTTGACTGGCTGTGACTGTGGCTGACTGGCTGTGACTGGCTATGGCTGGCTGGCTGTTACTGGCTGGATGTGGCTGGCTGGCTGTGGCTGTGACTGGCTATGGCTGGCTGGCTCTTACTGTGGCTGTGACTGGCTGTGGCTGTGGCTGGCTGTGACTGTGGCTGTGGCTGTGGTTGGCTTGCTTTGGCTGTGGCTGTGGTTGGCTGGCTGTGGCTGTGACTGGCTGGCTGTGGCTGACTGGCTGTGGCTGAATGGCTGTGGCTGTGGCTGGCTGTAGCTGTGGCTAGCTGGCTGAAGTTGGCTGGCTGGCTGTGGCTGGCTGCCTTGCCTGCATTGCCTGCCTGCCTGCGTGCCTCTGTATTTTTCTATATGTATATCTCTCTGGATGTTCTGCCTGTCTGTATATATGTAGACTTGGCTTCCTCTGTCTGCCTGCCTGTCTGTCTGTCTGCCTTTGTATTCTCTGTATGTCTGTCTGCCTGGATGTCACTGTATTTTTCTGTATGTATATCTGACTGTCTCTGTATGTCTGTCTGGCTGTCTCTATATGTTTGTATCTGTCTGTTCCGTCTGTCTCTATGTATGTAGATCTGGCTTCCTCTAAATATCTGGCAATGTCTGTCAGGCTGTATGTCTTTGTTTATTTCTGTCTATGTCGGTCTGTCTTCTTTTGTATGTTTCTGTCCGTCTTGTACTCTCACTGTTTATCTGTGTTTTTGTCTATCCCTGGCTGTCTGGAAGTCTTTCTTTCTCTGTCTGTATGTCTCTGTCTGTCTGGCTGGCTGGCTGGCCTACATATGGGCTTAGCGGCCTACATGTCCTAAAATTCCAATGTCTGTCTCTTTTTGTATGTTCGCGTGTTTCTGTCTGTCTCTCTGTTTCTCTGTCGCTTCAAAATCCTGCAGGCGTAATACTATATGTAAGATACTATATTAAGACTTCCATGGGGAGCACAATGCATAGTACTATATGTATGTAATTTTTGTTTAATCTAATGTGTGGTGGGTTGTTTTCTTTGCCCCGTCTATTGCCCACCAGCGCCCTGTCGTCTTTTCTCTTTTATAGTGCATACGGAACACCGCCGTACCTCTCTTCTCCTCAGCGTTGTGGTGGTGCTGATGCAACCTCGGTGGAGGTCAGCTCTAAACAGAGCTTCACCTGTACTGAGTTGTGTTTCAATGGGCGCGCTACTCCACGATCAACTGGGAATGGCCCGTGAGACGCTGCTGAAGACAATGTGACTGGTCAATTTCGGCATGCCATAGTATCATGCTGCGGCATCTATGATATCCTCAGTGCAACACAATCTACCAGGTAATTTTATTTGGAGGCTACTTGAATGGAAGTCTCAAAAGTAAAAATGTTCAAAACCTCTGGATTGTTCATGTATTGTGCTGGTGGGGCAGACAGTGATGAATACTAATATATGTCCTTTTTACGGATTTCTGTGGTAAAAACAGTATCCTGTTATTTTTATCCCAACTGAAACGCCTACTGCGTTTCCGTAGATGAGCTTATAATAAATACATGAAGCCCGGCATCTGCCCCTGTCAAAACGTTACACTTGCACTGATGGGGCCGCCTCCCCCCCCCTTGGGTCTTTGCAGAAGGCCTGTAAATGGTTTGGTATGCATTTTCTCCTGATCATTTTTGCAAGTTGTGTCAAAATTTTAGGTACAGTTCGGGTCATCTCAACAGTGCAGGTTAAGTGAACACCTCCAAAAATAATGTAACAGCATGAGTAAATACGGGGAATCGATCTATCTGAAATGTATCTCAATACATGGAGTCGTCGGCTGCTACGAGATGTTAATTGGGATTCTTATTTTCATAACCCAGGGTTGGGTACGAGCCATGACCTCTCTTGTGAAAATTCATGGGTAATATGATGTAAGCTAAGTAACTTCGTCTGGAACGGAGATACATGTTGGCGTCACTGAATTTTTCTAATCACTGCGATTGTAATAATATGCTTTGTGACCCAATTTGATCCTGACCTGATACCTAGATGTCACCTAGCAAGATTGTACTATATATCATTCGGTGGAACTTGCTGAGAAGATTACAAATGTTTAAATAGTTGTGTTGTGGCTTTTGTACGTCAGATGCTGTACCAAAAATCTTCATCCTCCTTATATCTGTATGGTGACTTGGTTTGGCCTCTGGTGACGTTGTATTTAAGCTGATAAAAATCAACACCATAATTTTTATAGATTACGTCGTGGTGCCCAACAACGTTTACCACTTTCCATTCATTTGTGTGATTTCTGAGATCTTGGGGGTATCTCCCCGCCCCCGCGAAGGTGGCTCAAACCCGTGATCATGCGCTTTTCTGAAACAAACACATGTTTTTAGTTGTCCATCCTGTGGCATGATTTGTCAATTGCTAACGCATTTTTTTCAGGGAAGTGCCCTCAAGCAGACGCCTGTCACGGAGGAGCAATCGGCAGATGTGTCGGGGCACCCTCGAATACGCCACTGCTGTATTGCTACTTGCCGCTGGCCGTCGCCACCTGTCATGGGAAGAACACTAAGTCACGCCTCGCACAGCGGCGCCAACTCACAGCGCGTTCGTGGGGTCTGCGTGAGCAGCAACTCAGGACCGTTGCTAACGGCTATGTGCGAGGTGCCCTGGAATTCGTCAACGGCGCATAGCTGCTCGCCGCGTCTCCCTCCCACGTCGAGCTGATTGATATGGAGCTCCGTGCCTCAGCCAGAGTGGTCACAGGTTGCCCGCAGCCGAACCCTGTGGCTCTACTCATGGCGAAAGCAGGCCTATCGATGGCCCACTCTTTCCATTGCGTTCTGGTCGCCCGCATGATTTGCTGGGCGGAATTGTTCCCCGCAGAAGACCCGCTCCGGTTCACGGTGGAGACGACAGCCCCGACACCCCCGTTCTGTACCTCGGGGTGGCGTTGGTGAGGCCAAGGGGTCCGGAACATGGCCGGCCTGGCTGAGACCGCTGTGGAGGAGCGGTTGGGAGTCACTGCCCCGCCGCGGCTGACTCGGGAGTCTGTTCGCTTCGATCTGGATGAAGGACCGGGTAGCCATCGCTCTGCTCCCGACTCCGTCTGACGTACAACCGCTGAACAACACTTGACTTACCTACCTACCCGGGCCACCTGGATCTGGCCAGATGGATCCGCCACCGCAGGCACGACGCTTGGAGGCGGAGGCATCCACATCATCCTGCCGTCCAGGTAGATCCGAGAGGTGCGCGCACCAGCTGGTGCACTGTGCTCCAGCACTCGAGCGGAGCTTGTGCCCTGCGAGCCGCACTGATTGACTTCAGACGTCTAGAGTTAGAACCAGCCACGGCCCCGGTCATCGTTTGCACAGACTCCCACGTCGCCCTCTCTCTGCTCGCTTGGAGCGCCGCGGCACAGAGGGCACCTCTGGGAGCGACCATATAGGAGATGCTCACTGCCATCGCGAATCACCCACAGGAAGTCTGCCTGCAGTGGGTCCCTGCTCACTGCGGCCTGCTGGGAAATAAGAGGGTGGACACAGTGGCGACAGAGGTCTCTGACCTGCCCCAGAACACCGCCCAAGTGCACGCTCGTACTGGTGGACACGCTGTCAGAAAAGCTTGAGTCCTACCACAAGATGACGACGGAGTCGACCCCAACACCTGCGAGAACAGTTTCCAGGTCGGCGAAACAACACTGGCCTAATGGCTAGCACCGCAATAACATGCGACACCATGCGCTGTCACCCATCGGTCGGTACAATCGTGACGCCGCGGTCACGGTGCGCCAGCTTCAAACCGGGCGCTGGACAGGCTTGGAGCAGTGCCTCGAACGGATGAGACACCGACCGACACCTACCTGCTCCCACTGCTGCAGCGAGGCCTGCTTCGTGGCCATCTGCCTGATGTGTAGGGAAAAGTGGGCACTCAGACGCACGTGCCGCTGCGTGACCCGTGCCTGTGCAGGACACGTCTTCTGGGAAAACATCTACGGGTGTCAAACTCAGCATGATATGAAGATGCTAAAATGACCAGGTATTCCACTGAGAACAGCCATCTTATTGTGCTTCGGAACAGACACAGCATCTATGAGGCGTCAACAAATTACGCTGAGTGTTTTCCCAAAAACAATCATTTCAAATTGTGTTAGCTCACAAATGAGCATGTGAAGTCCTCGGTATAATTCAGTTGATTCCAGCACACTTCTGCCCCGTGTTGTGCACTGCATAAAGAGACGCTTGGTGATGCGACTTTACTACACATGATAATTTTGCGTATTCCACCTGAATAACGATACACTGAATCGTTATTGCAGTGTGTCTTACGTCGATGGCTTGCAGCTCAAACGCGGAAATATGTGAGCAGCATGCTATGAACAGCACGAAACTGTTTTACGAACATTTTTTGACATTGAGAGCTCGCAAGGAACGTGCGAATCATGCTGATACAAATATAAAGACTAGGTCAGCCGCCTCTTGACACCGTAGTAGGCAGTAGCCTGCCTCTTCCGAAAGACAAAGCTGAATACATCCATCCTTAAATAGTTTTACGCTGTATGCCTAGTTCGATAGCTTTCCACCGTTTAATACCTGATCTGAGTTCTGGTTTTGTACAGAAACTGTCTTCATCTACTTCGCCGAAAGTACATTTTCCTTCGCTAGACACTGGACAAAATGAACTTCACCCAAAGCACCAGTCATTCACTTCTGGGACCGATGGGCAGGCCAGTGGTCCATCTGGGTATCACAGCACAGTGGGATGAACGACCACCAACCCGGTGGTCAAGACAGCGTGATTAACCCTCGCCCCACCGGGGTCCATCGATGGCCCCCTAAGGTTTTTTCGACATAGCAGAAAAACAACGAAACGCAGCACTGCGGTTGAGGGCGCTATCTCTCACCTCATCATTTTCTCACCATACCAAAAAATTTTTATCCCGGGTCACCCAAGGTCAGGTCACCAGGCGAGGTCAACCAAGGTCACCTCACTTCAACTTTGAAGCTCTATAAGAGCTACATTTCTAAGTCGATCGATTTGAAACTTGCTACACTTCATGACCTTTCCAGGGCCTACAACGTGTATGTCCGGGATTTTTCGATTTCGTGACCTGAGGTCAGGTCACGAGGCGACCTCTCCCATTGGAAAAGCATAGGGAAAAGCTGTCTCA
This sequence comes from Lepas anatifera, assembly GCA_034440635.1. NCBI lineage: Eukaryota > Metazoa > Arthropoda > Thecostraca > Lepadidae > Lepas > Lepas anatifera. The sequence goes on along the minus strand of JAOTON010000520.1, from coordinate 1,924,724 downwards.
TGATCTAAAAGTCACAAAAATGATTGCAAATACTCATACTGCTCAGAACAGCGTTTTTGGACACCCTTTCACGGATCCCAGGGGTCATATTTGCCCTTTGACTTTTCCAAGGTCATCCAAGGTCACCAGGGGTTAAAAACGGTATTTTGACAATAACTTTTGACCTAATTAAGCTAGAGCGCTGAAACAAACACCATCGTGTTTGTCGTGTCACTGGCTTTCATTTGATATACGGCAAGGTCACTTTCTGACCTTTCGTGACCTCAGGTCCTATTAGGTCACGAGGTGACCTCTGGAAGTCAAACCGCTGGCGGGAGGTCTTTACGTTTCCCCATAGCGGAAAAAGGTCTGGCAATTTCCTATCAAATGTACTGAACCAGACCTCAATAGCTGTAATGGCATAGGAGTTATGCCCAGTTTTCTTAAGCATTGCATATTTGAGTGAAAATAGCCTATCGTGACCATTATTGACCTCTGGAGGTCAAACCATTGACCTGAGCGCTTAAACAATCAAAGTAATTTCTTACTGAATTTACGCGAGCTTTCTAATGCACTTCGCAGATTTGCGCTAACCACCATATTTTCGGAGTTACAGGGGGTCCATCGATGCCCCCCCTCGGTGGGGCGAAGGTGGCGCCGGACCCCGGTGGGGCGCGGATTAAAGCCGTTTAACTTTTAGAATGAAAATCGGAACAGTTAAACACCGGGGCTGAATACAGGGCAGCTTTATCCCACCCATAAGAACAATAATTGATCCACCCGTAGTCTCGTTCTCCTGTGGCGATGACCTTGATGGGAATCAGTGGGGCTATAAAGAGCCGCGTTGTAACACTTGTTTCGCATAAATGGCAAAATAATGAGATAACATTATTTATCAAGTTGGCTATACGCCCACCTTTGCCATGTCCTCGCTGCACACCGACCGTTTTCACCTAAACCAAAATACTGCGGTTGAAACACCCTTGAAACCGGAGAAACAAAAATGTTGCTGAGACACCGGCTTAACTTAAATGTATTCACCACCTCTCATAACATCACTCTACAAAGGGGCCCCAAGAGCAGGAGGCCCAAGCAGCTGGGGTCCCATGGAAAATGGACTCCCATTGGCGGTGGGCCCCTAGATGCAGTCGGTGCCAGACCTTGGGGACTCCGTGAGCAGGGGACCCAGAAGGAAAAAGTAAACCCCAATTGGCAGTAGCCCCCTAGATGCAATCAGCTTCAAACGTTGAGACTCCCGTTAGCAGGGTGCTCGCGAGCAGGGGCTCCATCAGCTGGGTCCCTAGTAAAAGTGGACCCGTTGGCAGTGGGCCCCTAGATGTAGTCAGCCCCAGACGTTAGGGCCCCCGTGTGCAGGGACCTCTACGGGCAGGGGTTCCCAGCTGGGGTCCCTAGAGGATGTTGACCCCTATTGGCGGTGGGCCCTCTAGATACAGTCGTCCCCAGATGTTGGGGCCCTGTGAGAAGGGGCCCTACAAGCAAGAGGCCCACACGAGCGGAAGCCCATCAGCTGGGGTCCCTAGGATATCTTGTCCCCTTTTTCTGGTGAGCTCCCTAGATGTAGTCGGCCCTAAACGTCAGGGCCCCCGTGTGCAGGGACCCCACGAGCAGGGATCGTCAGGAGCAGGAATCCCCGCAACGTAGGGGCCCCCTATAGCAGCCTTCAGGGGCAGGGGGACCAGAGGCTGGCGGCCACACATCTAATTACAATCGGCCCTTTGGTCAGGAGACCTTCTGGTGGCAGCCGGTTTCAGAAGCAGGGGCCCACAGGGGAAGAACCCCCTAGTGGAAGTCGACCCCAGGGGCAGTGGGCCCAGAAACAGCGGCCCCTATTGGCAGTAAGAATAAGTGAACAGCCCTCTAGCTGCAATCGGCCTTAGGTGCTGGGGTCCCGGCGAGCTGGGGAGGGGACCCACGAGCAAGGAGCCCAAGGATCAGGAAGCCCCTTGGAGTAGAGACCCGCTTAGAGCAGCTTTCAGGGACTGCGGGCCCCGGAGGCAGGTGACCACACAGGCAAGGGCCATCTAGCTACAATCGGCCCTGGGGCCAAGGGACCTTCTGGTATTTCAGAAGCAGGGGCCCACGGGAAGAAGCCCCTAATGGAATTTGGCCCCAGGGGCAGTGCACTCAGAAACAGAGGCCCCTATTGGCAGTCAAAGTCAGCGAGCAGGGCTCTTCGGAGCCAGAGGACCCCCTAGCTACAGTCAGTTCCAGGCGTGGGCACCCTGCAAGCGGGAGGCCTTCACAAAAAGGGGCCCAAGAGCAGGGGAGTTACGAGATGGTACCCCAAGAGCAGGAATCCTCCTGAAGTAGGCGCCTTCTTGTGGAAGTCTTCAGGGGCAGGGGGCCCAGGAGTCAAGTAGTCACACGGGCAAGGGCCACCTAGTTACAGTCGGCCCCTCGGAGGCCCTCTAGTGGTAGCCGGTTTTAGAAGCAGGGGCCCCCAGGGATTTTTTCCGCCTATGGTCTACCTCCTCCTCTCTGGATTCCGTATGCTTTGCTCTCTGGGCCGGTCTACTTCCCTTCCCTATATGCGCCTCTGACAGGAATATATTACTCTGGGGAACTCCCTTTTCCCACTTGAATCCGCCCATGATAAGTATGCTTTGCTGTAGGTAGATCCACTGTGTTTTGTTTTATGTGGGCCTGGTCTACTTTCCCGCCCCTAAATCCGCCTATATCAATTATGCTTTGTTATATAGGACCCTCATCTAGTTACCCTCCTTTAAATCCGCCAATGATCTGTATCCCCATGCCTGAATGCGCCTATGCTAACTCTGTGGCGAAGCACTGCAGTTTTATCCTGAATCTGCCTATGTCAATCATGCTTGGTTTTATAGAACCCCCGTCTACTTTCCCTGCCCTGAATCCGCCTATGGTCTGCTTCCCCTTCCTCGGATGCACATATACCAAAGGTTCCTTGTTCCGTGGTGCGCTGCAGCAATGCCCCTCCTGAACCCGGCTATGGCAACCACGTTGTTATCTACAAGGCCCGTCGTGCTTTTGCGATAGACTGCCCCATCTTTCCCTCCTGCATCCGCCCACGATAAGTAAGCTTTGCTTAATAGAACCCCATCTACTTGTCCGCCCTTGGACCCACCAATGATTCGCGTCCTCATCCCGGCATGCCAATATACTAAGGATCCTTCGTTTTGTGGTGAACCCCAACAATATTCCCTCCTAAATCCTCTATGACAAGCACGTTGTGATCGACATGGTCCATGCGCTGTATTTTGCGAAACTCCGCCCCATTTCCCCATTTCTCCTCTTGAATCGGCAAATGACATGTATGCTTTGTTCTCGTGTGACCCGTCTACCTTCCCTCCCCTCAATACGCCTATGAGAGAAATATTCTGCTTTATATGAGCCCGTCTACTTCGCCTCTCCTGTATTCCCCTATTGTCTGCTCTCCCTTCCCCGGGTGCACCTATGCCAATGATTCCTTGCTCTGTAGTCGGCTGGAGCAATTCCTCTTCCTGAATCCGCCACTGGAAAGCATGCTGTGATCTACAGAACCCATGTGTCATGCTTTGCGGGACACTGTCCCATTTCTCCTCTTGAATCTGCCTACTGCATGTAGGCTTTGCTCTACAGTGACCCAGTCTTCTATCCGCCTTCCCCACTCTCTTGAGTCCCTGGATACGACTATGGCAAGAATACTTTGCTTCATGGTACACCGCAATAGTTTCCCCAACCTGAATTTGCCTGTGTAAGTGCACTTTGTTTTTCTCCGGCATGGTTTCTTCCCCTCCCCTGAATCCGCCTATGATATGTTTTTATTTGACAAGGGCCCCTGTCAACTTCCACTCCCCTTGAATACGCCCATGCCAAATTTGCGCTTTGTTTTACGGCAGCCCAACCACTTCCCTCCCTGAATCCGCCTATGGCAAGCATGCTTTGTTTTATAGAATCCTCGTCAACTTTCATTTCCCTGGATCTGTCCATGGCTTACATGCTTACCTCCCCTGCGATTCATACAGTGGCTATTTTGATCATGTGTTTCTCTAAAAGCATGAATAAGAGATACCTGGATCGGAGACTCCCTGTCGGCGCCTTTGATGTGAGCGACAGCGGTCGTCCGCCTAGCGGGAAAAGTGGGAAGCTTCGACATACAGGGCGCCGGCCGCCGGACGCCTCGGACGCAGGCGCGTCAAATGGGGAAAACGGCCACGACTCGTCGAAATCGAGGCCACATTTAGCACATCTCTGCAGACAGCGTGGTTCCAGCCGACAGATGAGCATGTTCTGTATCACGCTTTTCATTTTCCAGGGCATTGCCTTTAACAGGGGTCAGGGACAGGGGAGAGGGTGGCAAACTGAATCCCCCAAAAAGACACATTTTCCCTGCATTACACGATGACGTGATGTCATAGGTGAAGCGGGGGGAGGGGCGGATGCGGCTGCCCCATAACTTTCGGACTGGGGGTAGTGCTCCTCCAGCCCCCCACTCGAGAGCCGGTGTCAGAAGCCCCCGAGAGCCGGTATCAGGGTCCCCGAGAGTCAGTCAGGGGACCCCCAAAATTAGTATCAGGACCACCCTCCCCTCGAGAGTTGACCTCAGGAGTCCCTCGAGTCATTCTCAGGGGGCTCCAAAGGCCAGTATCAGGGGCCCCCTAGATTTAATCACGAGAGACCCAAGTTATTATCAGGGCCCATCCGTTTTGGTCTATGGGGACCTCCTCTCAGGGGTTCCGAAAGCTAATATGGGGATCCGAGAATTATTATCATAGGTGCTGCCAAGTGTTAGTTTCAGGGCCCCCATGTCTCAAGGACGTCTTTCTCAGGAGCCAAGAGTTCCTTTCAAGGGGCCCTGAAAGCTAGTTTTGGGACCCAGAATTAGTGGTAAATCCGAGAGTAATTGGGGGCGCCCCAGAATTAGTCTCGGAGGGCTGTCGGAAATCATTTCCATCCCCACCCTCCGAGAGTCAGCCTCAGGGGACCCTGAGCTAATCTGGATGCCCCTGACAGTAAGTATCAGCCCCCTCGCCCCACTCGGAGCAAATCTGGGGTCGCGATGTATAGTCCCAGAGGTGCTGCCGAGAACTTATCTCAGGAGCCCCGAGATATTATCAGGGGCCCCTCAGTTTTCTTCTAACAGGCCCCCAGGAATCAGTCTGAGTTCCCTGAGAGCTAATCGGTGGAGCGACCGAAATGAGCCTTATTGAGTGCCACCAAGTGTTGGTCTCAGAGAGCCCCAGAGCCAGTCTCCGGGATCCCCTAAGAGCTAAACGGGGGAGGGGTTAGTTAGTTAAGGGCTTTTTATAAGGCGTTCTGTGCAAAGCACCTTTGCCCGCCTCTAAAGTAGGGGAGGGGCCAAAAATTAGCCTTATATGAGTGCCCCATGGACCTAAAATAACGGTCCGCCGATGGACCTTTTATTTCGGGGGAGTGGGGTCAATATGAATTTAGACACCCGGTTGTGATAAGTATTCGATGGGGGCTACCCCATGGTTCCACATCGCACACAGGCGCGATAATCAAGTTGGTAGAAAAAGGTAGTCATGTAACGAAAAAGGTCCGGAAATGGTCCTTGGGGCCCCTGAGACCGATTAACGGGGGCCCCTGAACCGACTTTCGGGGAGCCCTGAGACCGTCTCTCGCAGGCTCTAAGACCAACCCCTCGCGGTGCCCCTGAGATAGCTTTCGGGGGCCCTGAGAACAACTCTTGAGGCCCGCCTGAGATAAACTCTCTTGGAAGGGAGCCCTGCGGCCGATTCGGGGCTCCTGAGAATTAATCTCGGAGACCTCCAGAGTCTGACGCTGGGGCCCCCTGATCGGCCCAATGGGGTCCGCAGACCCCTAGGACCCACCTCCTTGGTTACGCCACTGATTTCAACACAACCTCCCCGCACGCCTCATTCGAACTAATGCATTCGAATGTGATGCGCCCTGTACGTCGTTTCGCGCATGCGCAGTACGTAGTGATCGGCGCTGTCGGTCGGAGGCGGCGAGTCTCCGATCCAGGTGTCTCTTATTCATGCTAAAAGTGTAGAATATTTGAGCAGGTGGACCATTTGAACGGTGGAACATCTCTATTTCGTCAATTTTACTCACTTTTAGAAACCTCCAACTCCCTAGAGGTTTTTACTTACCGGTGGACCCTATGAACGGTGGACCCTTTGAACGGTGGACCCTTTGAACGGTGGACCTTTTGAACGGTGGACCATTTGAACGGTGGACCCTTTGAACAGTGGACCTTTTGATATAGACCCACCCCATAAACCGAACCTACTCATTATCCAGTTTCTAGGAGGAGATGGACAACTGGAAAAACTACACTTGAAGCAGACTACAAGTACCTATTGGTGGATCTGGTATAAAAATAAAAAAAAAATTGAGCATGAGTCTCACTACTTGCATTCCTTTTATTCTCCTATATTATGCTATTGCGCAAGTCAAACGACCAAAAGAGAAATATACAGGTTTTTAGTCTCGGAACACTTTACAACTATACACACACTGCAAGCGCACTTCATTCTGTCCATCACTATCTGTTCGATTCTGGCGCAAAGCTCGCGAAAGCTCATAGCACTGAGCCCACTAGCGCTCTCTCCTCGAAGGAAAAGGATCTGAGCTGAGCTCGGGTGCACTCGCGTGAGTTGTTTAGGGACTGAATAAGAGTTAATATTCAGCAGTTTTGTGACGGGGATTAGGGAGAGTAGATAGGGAGGATTAGCTTGAGCAATCTAAAGGTCAATTTTTCTCACCATATCTGGCCTCTCATTAAATCCGCCCTCGCTTGAAGGACGACGCCACTTGGCGCGCCATTTTTGTAGTTGGCGCTGCCCGTCAGGTTGGGAAGGTTGAAATTAGGTATGATATAGGAGTTTTAAAAGTTTTGGTTGGACTATCGTTGAATTCGACTTGAAAGCTGGTCTAGACTGTTAGTTGCCACTTGGTTTAGTATTGAGGAAAGATAATTTGGACTGCTCACATCAAGCTAAGCTCAAATAACATAAGAGTTTTTTTCTCATTTGGTTGGCACCAGCTGGGACGCTACTTGCGGGACAAAATTGTGTCTGAGCTGAGCTCAGACTTTCCCACGCGAGTTCTTGGGAACATAATTTGGGATTACTTTAATAGTTTGTGGTTTGTAAATGTGACTTGACAACTTTCCCCACAATCTGATTGAACAACACCCAATTCAAATTGGTTTGAGGAAAGATCAGCATTGCTGCTTGGGTACAGAAAGTTTCATATCTATGGTAAGTGGGCTGTTTTAAATAAAACAATATTTTGAGTAAGGTTAGGAAAACAGGCAAGTAGGTTGCAACTTGGTGAAGACGGTCAGTATATGCCAAGGTTAGGTTCATACACTGTGGCAACTATGCTGGTTTAGGTAGGGTTAGGTTTGGTTAAAGGATACACAAGGAGGTTGGGAAAAAAAAATAAATAAAATAGAAATTAATAAAAAAGTAACACATAAACAAAATAAAAGAAATAATTGAGATAAAAGATACAAAAACTGACTTGGGACAGGTTACGTGGAGACTCCTCCTAACGGAAGGAAAGAAAAGATCCACTGCTATGCCTGATATCAGCTGGATTGTATTACAAACCAAATGAATTCTCCTTGAATATTTACAACTGTGTAAATATCCAAGGATATCACAGTATAAATAAAATACGAGCAAAGCCCTCTGGCCTTCGGAGGAAAAAACAAACAAATAAATAAACAAAACAAAACAGAAAAACAGAACCAACAAATACATCAAACAAGAATCAAACAAGGAAATTTCTGACCTAAGAGTAGGAATACAATCTCAATGAACACCCAGGGAGCCTGGTCTTCCCAGCTTTCGGATCCACCAGATGGTCCAAGCATCCTGATCCTCAAACCACCCATCAGCGAATCCTTCAAAAGGAAAAGCCCATTCCGGATCAAAAGAGAATTAGATGCCTTAGTAGGAGACCTAAAACAAGCCAAGTGTCTAGGTGGAGGGTCCCTGCTGGTGGAGGTTTGGGGGCGAAACCAGGCCCTTAAACTGCTCAACACCTCTTCTCTGATGGGCATTCCAATCCGGGTGGAGCTCTCGGTAAAACTTAACTCCACGAATGGAAAGGTAGTTTCCACAGACCTGATGTATATGACGGAGGAGGAACTCTTAGAGGAATGGGAGGAGCAGGGGGTCTGTGGTGTCACACGAATGACCTCAAAGGGAGGCAGAGGGAACCCCAACCCAACCCTCAAGGTCAGTTTCAGGGGAGAGAGTCTGCCTAAGCACCTCATGGCAGGGTACCTGAGGATCCGGGTGTCAGAATGGGTCAACCCACCAAAGCGGTGCCAGCACTGCCAAAAGTACGGGCACCAGGGCAGGTACTGCCGTAGCGACTCCCACGCTGTGGCTACTGCGCAGAGGAGCATCTCACCATCGACTGTGCCAAAATAGAAGGGACATCCAGGTGCGCAGCATGTGAAGGGCCCCACCCAGCATACTCCCGTGACTGTCCCATCTGGGAAAAGGAGTGTGAGAAGGAGAAAAACAAGGTCCAACGCATGAAAGCAAACACCTTCCGTGCTGGAGATTGCTGGCCAACCCCTCAGGAAAGTCAAACTCTCCAAAACACTCCACAGCATGGCTCCACTCCCACCAGAGATGCCTCTTCTATCCTCGTCTCCCCGGACCCAACTCACCATCCCATCTCTCCTCCTCTTCAGGAGACCCCCCGCAGCACTGTCAATCAGTCATCCAAGGAGCCAAGTAGCTCTTCTGAGCAACTGCTAGATGAGCCACACAGCTCCCATCAGCAGCCCAAGCAGCCATGCAGCCCAACCGACCGATCGTCCAAAGGGCCACGCAGCGTTGAACCACTCAGGTTATCGCCAGAGCTCCTGGGAAGCCTCCCAACAGCAACAGAAACGGGCTCTCAGTCACCACATTACCTAACCCCAGCAGAACACAGCTACTCTACCCCGCTGACCCACGATGCCTCCCCGATCTCCAATAGAATTCGGGGTCGGCGACGTACCCGCCCGAACCAGCAATGAAAGAATTTATCCTGCAATGGAATACCAATTCACTCATTTCCCACTGGGGAGAGTTTAAACAATACATGCTTAAAAACCGTCCTCTAATCGCCGCAATCCAGGAGACTAGATTTAGTGACAATGATCCGTACAATTTTAGTATCCAAGGCTACTCCATGTATTGTCATAATACAAACTGTAACCCCAGGCGGGGTGGCACTGCACTCTTTGTCTCCAACAATCTACTGCACTCACAGATATCGTCCAACAGTTTTCATGTTGACCATGTTGCCGTCCAGGTAACAATGTGTGAGCTCCGAATATCCATAGTCTCCCTTTACCTTTCTCCATCGAAACCCTTTCCTACGACGTCTCTGCCTTTGCTTCTTGATTCCTTGCAAACACCATGCATCCTGTTAGGTGATTTCAATGCACATCACCCAGCCTGGGGATGTAATCATATGGATACCCGAGGACGAGACGTCGAAGAAATACTCAATAGATATAACCTAGTCTTCCTCAACGACAAATCTCCAACCCATATACCCACTAATCCAGAACTCAGTCCCTCCTCCATTGACCTTGCACTAGTCTCCCCCAGAATAGCACCACTGTTTTCATGGCACGTTCAGTGCGACAGGCTGTTCAGTGACCATCTACCAATCCATATCCACGTGGATAAGGATTCTGGTCAGTCAGACCTCAATTTCCTCCCCAAGTGGAACTTTAAAAGAGCGGATTGGACACGTTTCAGACAGTATATTGATTCTAACAACATAACAAACGATGAAGACATTAGCCATTTTCTAAACAAGGTACAGCTCAGTGCTGAAAAGCATATTCCCAAAACCCTCCCTCCATCTAATGTGAAAGGAGTTCCCTGGTGGACCGTAGAATGTCAAAGAGTTGTGGCGTTGCGCCGCAGAGAGGAACGTGCGTTCAGGAAGAACATTCACAGTACAGAGAAAAGAGACGCTGCGTTAGCAGCAATAAAACAGTGTAAGGATACCATTGCATCTGCGAAAAGATCGTACTGGGAAAGTTTTTCGAACTCATTCAATAGATTCACACCTTTAAGCACCATATGGAACCAAGTAAAATATATTTCTACCCGACGTATCACCAGCCGGGCCTACCCACAACTCATGGTGGGAAACCAAATGTACACAGAACCGAAAGATGTAGCTAACGAGTTCGCTCGTCACTTTGCAATGGTCTCGGCGTCATCCCAATATACGACAGATACTACGTCGTTCTTAAGAAACTCACTTAGCTCTCTAGACTTCGGTTCAAACAACGCCGAAACCTTCAATAAACCTTTCACGAAATACGAACTACATCTCTCTTTGAAAAAATGTCGCAACACTTCCAATGGACCAGATAACACAGCGTATCCAATGTTCCAAAATCTTTCCGAAGCTGGTCTGGAAACATTCTTGAAAGCTATCAACGAAATGTGGCATTCCGGCTCCTTCCCGCCATCTTGGCAAACTAGCACAGTTATCCCCATCTTGAAACCAACAAAACCAAAACACCTCCCATCCAGCTACCGTCCTATTTCCTTAACAAGTTGTGCCTCTAAAATAGTAGAGCGCATGGTGAATACTCGCCTGCGGGTCCTTCTGGACGCTAACGACGTACTTTCACCATTCCAAAACGGGTTTCGGACGAGACGCAGTACCGTCGACAGCGTGATTCAACTTGTTGACTCATGCCAGAGAGGTTTCATACAGAAAAAGTAACAATGGCAGTATTCTTAGACCTGAAATCGGCTTTTGACAAAGTTCATTCGGATGCAGTTATGATTAAACTTCATAGGCTGGGCATCCGAGGCCGAATGGCTGAATACTTAAATAATTTTCTCTCAAATCGCACTTTCTCCGTTCGCTGCGGAAACGTGACTTCCGACCAATATGAACTAGAACAAGGATTGCCGCAAGGCAGCCCACTATCCCCCACCTTGTTTCTTATAATGATAAATGACATCCTTGAACGTATCCATGAAGATGCATTTCAACTCCGCTACTCATTATATGCCGACGACGTGGCGTTTTGGAGCACAAACTCAACAGTGGATGGGGCACAGCGTCAGCTCCAAAGATCACTAGACCGGTGTCTTTCTTGGTGCAAAAAATGGGGCTTACAAATCTGCCCGGAAAAATCAGCCTCCGTCATTTTTCTAGAAAATCCCGAACACCTGAACCAACGATCCCACTTAAACTCAATGGGGCGAATATCCCCATAGTTACCTCTTATAAGTACCTAGGAATGACTCTGGATAGCAAGTTACTCTTCGGAGAACATATAATTGACATACGAAATCGCTGTCTGAGAAGACTTAATATTATGAAATGTATCTCCGGTCAAAAGTGGGGTGCTGACAGAAAGACCTTGTTGCGTCTTTACACGTCGCTTTTAAGACCTATTCTGGAATACAACGGATTTCTTTTCAACAATATAAGTCAAACTAGGGTGGCCGCATTGGAAGCTGTCCAGAACGAAGCCCTAAGAATAATAACTGGAGCCTTCCGAACTTCCCCTGTAGTCAGCTTGCTTGCCGAAGTTAACATCCCATCCCTTGCCCATAGGAGGATGTTCCAACTCGCGAAGTATTCAATTCGCACGAACGCCGTACATAATCACCCTTCCCTACAAATACTTACAAATGTCCCAGCCATCTCAGACATCGACTACAACCGAAACAAATTTACTATAGCCAAACACTTGAGCGATATACGAGAAATCGCGCTCCGAATTCCCAACATACCAATTGCTTTCACTCCAAAGCTGACACCTTTCTGGACCTATAAACAAATAGAAGTTAGATATTTACTCCATAAAAATAAAAATGGTTATTCTCCATTTGAAATACAAGAAAAGTTTTTTGGCTTCAGGCAAAAACATCCTGATTATTGGTATATCTTCACGGACGGCTCTCGTACCGTAGAAGGAGCGGGAGCTGGGCTGTATGGCGTCGGTACCGCAAGGAGTATCCGACTCTCTAAATATCACTCTATATTTTCTGCCGAGTTAGTCGCGATAAGAGAGGCTTTTAAACTTGTAATAGAAAGCACAAATAGACGAGCGGTTATATGCACCGATTCCTCTTCGGCAGCTGCTGCTCTAGAAGCATCACATAACTCGTCGCATCCAGTAGTAAATGAAATAAGACACCTCATCAATAATACCCTGCCAAGCACAAAAGTAATACTGCTTTGGATTCCGGGACACGCCGGAATTACCGGCAATGAAATGGCAGACACTTTAGCCAAACGTTCGCTCTCCCTCCCCGAACCGCGAGACATCCCATGTCCGGCGGTCGATATAATAAGCTTTGCAAACATGATGTTTAAAAAATACTTGCAAGGGAAATGGGAAATTCAAAATAAACACCTGAACCGAATTAAACCTCAACTTCAATCAAACATATAATTATAATTGGTTAGTTTTTTCCGTCATTTTATTTGTTTTGTTAGGCACGTTTTGGATGATCTGTCTGCTCACTTTATTTTGTATTGCTTCTCTTTTTGTTTTTCTGCTTTGTTTTTGTGTTATTTCTACTGACCAGCATTATTATTTGTCCTAATCTCATAACATACTAATATCACAACATACTCACCTCGTGCTGTACTGTATGACTATTGCTTGCCTCTCTCATTTTTCTTATCTGCTGTTCTTGTCCTTTGCCTCTTCACCTGTCTATATGGAAAAATGAAATAAAAATTGATTGATTGATTGATTGATTGAACTTGGATATTGGCACTCTTCAAATCAAAATAACCGCCATAAAGAAAGAATGTTGGCCCGTCTTCGCATAGGACACACAGGACTGACACACCACTTCATATTTGATCGAATTTATGGAAGAACAGAGCCACCCAGGTGTTATATTTGCGGTGTCCAGTATACAATTGAACATTTCCTCCTCACATGCCCAATTCATAACGAAAACCGAATGGATATTGTAAACTATTTGCATAATAATAACCTCCCTCTCTCTTTAAATGTTGTTTTGGGCAACGATCACCCGGAGCTCCTGGACCACGTATTTCAATTCCTACAGAAAACACGATTAGAGTTATTTATATAAACTAAGGGGTTTCCTCACAGTTTGGCAAAAGCGTGAGGTTTTACCCTGGGCTAGGATTGCGCCTGGTTTTTTACCTTCGGGTTTTCCAGGTAAATAGTATTACTCTGACGATTCCAAACTAACACACTCAAACCCATCACTCACCTCATCACAACTCAACACTACCCCAGTCGTGCAAGCGCTACCCGAGTGTGTGGCCCCAGAACCGTTGGGGACCTGTAGCAACCGCTGCAGGTCTTGGGGCCCCCGGGGGACGCAAGGCCGACGTTATAAGCCACACCCAAATGCACACCATCAGTTAGACTATACTCCGCGTCGCGATTTTGGCCCAAAATTCGGTGTGCATTTGGCTTGAAAGGACCCAGTCGTCACCCCGTTTAGGCCTGGGCCTCATTGACCCTCTAAATCACTGGGTGCCTGTAAAGTCCTCTCTCCGGCGGATGGAATTTCCTCTGCCGAAGTTTAAAAAAAAAAAAAAAAAAAAAAAAAAGCCCACTAGCGCCACCAGACGGGAAACGCACAGCAAAAACTCCAGTTTCTAGTGCCGACCCGAAACTCCACACAAAAGATACAAATTTGTAGAAAAGGTAGAAGTCTATTGTCACACTGAAAAGCTAAGCAGTTTGTGCAATGGTTCAGATTTTGAGTTTTGGCAGTTGGAGTCGGCAGTGTAGTAACATGTCCCGCTATTTTGTATTTATCTCTGTGCAAGGTCTCTGTGTATTTATCATTGTTTCTGGGACTTGCTTGTGTTTTCCTTGGGACTAGGTATGAGTTGAGATGATTACACTAACTGTGGATGTGATTACGGCATTGGCATTTAGCAGAGCTGGTTTATATGTGTTTTGTTAACACTCCCACCATGTCATGTAATGGGGTTCATGAAGAAATTAAACCTATAGAAAAAGAGGACTTCGGGATTGTCCAGTCTGCAAAGTATGGCAGCAGGCTAGACGAGGCACACCAGCCATCTAAAATTTTTGCACCACCAGCCACCAAAAATTCACACAAATTTTCCATATACCAGGGAGAAAAACGCACCCATTCCTACCCACATGATGCAATGCTACCTCTTATTAGTTAGATAGTTGATAACTTTTTACAAGGCTCCCTCCTGAGTCTTAATAACCATTTAGCCATTATTTGTTTGGTTTTCAGTGTCACCTTCCTCGCACCGGTCTCACAATTTTGCACCAGGTTGATAAATTTCACACCCTATTCGCTCCTGTCTCCAAGGGCACTCGCACCGACGATATCTTGTCAAAAATACCATACTTTGCACACTTGGGGGTTTGTATTTTCATTGACCACCATTGCTTGATTTGCTGTGGTGACAAGTTCTGGCAGGTACCTGGTTACAAGATACCTTTACTTTACAGGTGTGAGTGCCCTTGGAGACAGGAGCAAGTGGTGGGAATTTTATTAACCTGGTGCGAATTTGCAAGACTGGCATGAGGGAGGTGACACTGAAAACCAAACAAATAATGGAAGAATGGGCATAAAGACACAGGAGGGGGCCTTATAAAACTAGATAACTAATAAGAGAGGTAGCGTTGCATCATGTGGGTAGGCCAGTGTGTGCAATGTATGACATTTTCGGCGAGATCTCGTCAGTGTGAGTGCCCTTGGAGACAGGAGCGAATGGTGCGAATTTTCGAGACTGAATTTTCGTGCATTTTTCTCCTTTGTATATAGCAGATTGGTGCGAATTTTTGGAGGTAGGTGGTGCGAGAATTTTAGATGGCTGGTGCGACTTGTCTGACCTGCTGCCATACTTTGCAGACTGGTGGCGAGGGATGGGTGCATTCTTCTCCCTGGTACATTGCAGATTGGTGTGAATTTTAGGTGGCTGACTGTTAGAATTTTAGATGGCTGGTGCAACTTCTCTGGCCTGATTATTTCATGACATGATGAATATCACTGTGGTGTTTTTGTCACTGTGCTGGAAATCGATATGATACGATACGATATGATAAGTTTGTCAAAATTTGAAGGCTTACAAGAGCCTGTTGGATTCGGTCATCAACGAGCTCCTGTCAGAATATGTCACTGCTTTGTCTTGCGGAGGTACATAGTACCTCTGATTTGCCCAATGGGCGTCTAATTTGGTTTTGAACTGTGAGAGAGTGGTGGCGTTGATGACATGGTAAGGGAGAGCATTCCAATCATTAACAACCCTAACACCAAAGGAAAAGCGACGGACTCTTGAGACAGCATTTGGTTTCATCAGCTTCAGGGCGTGACCGCGCGTACGTCCTCGACTGTCGACCTCCAGGAACTGTGATGGATCTTGGTCCATGTCACCATGAAGAAGTCGAAAAACCTTGATCATGTCACCACAGCGTCTCCGAAAGTAGAGAGAAGGCAAGCCAAGCTCACGCAAACGTTCGGTGTAAGGGAGATGGGCCAGTACTCGAACCATGCGTGTCGCACGTCGCTGGACCCTCTCGACTAACTTCTGGTCTCCTCTATTAAACGGACCCCAAACAACATTCCCATATTCCAAGTGGGGACGGACCAGTGTCTTGTAGAGAAGCGGAAGTGCAAACGTATCGATGTTGGCAAACGATTTTCTGACCACAGCTAGGACCCTCGATGCCCTGGAAACCGCAGAGGCAGCCTGTTGCCTAAATTTAAGGTCCTTGTCAATGACAATTCCGAGGTCCTTTTCCAGAAACGACTTTTGCAGCGTCACACCGTTCATGGCAAAGTCGAAGCTTCTGTTTGACTCACCGATGTGTAAGATCGAGCACTTTCCCAAGTTGAAGGGCATTTGCCACAGCTCCGACCACCTCAGCATGCGGTCAATATCGAGCTGCAAGCTGATGGCGGATCGAATGTCATTGGCGCTAGAGTATAATTTCGTGTCGTCGGCAAATATTTTTACTGCGGAATTTACAGCGTCTGGAAGATCATTGATATGAATCAGAAACAAGATTGGACCAAGCACTGATCCCTGAGGCACACCGCTGAGGACAGGAGCCCAATCAGAAGCAGAGGAACCAACAACTACCCGCTGGAGACGGTTTGATAGAAAGGCTTTAATCCATTTTAAGACTTTGCCACGAACACCATATGCAGCTAGTTTGGTCATCAGCCGGCAGTGAGGAACGGAGTCGAACGCCTTCCGAAAATCTAAGTACACTGCATCAACAGGGTTTTTGTTCTCCATCATCAGGCTCCATTCTTCCAAGACCTCCAGCAACTGCGTTTCACATGAACGTTTTGGGCGGAATCCATGTTGGTCCGTAGAAAGGAGATTATGGGTCTTCAGATGGTCCAGAAGCTCGTCTCTGAGTATTGACTCCAGGACTTTGCAGGGTATGGCTGTCAAGCTCACAGGTCTGTAATTGCCTGGGTCCTGTTTATTTCCCTTTTGGAAAATTGGTGTGATGGATCCCAAACACCATTCCTTAGGTAAGCAGTCAGTGTCTAGTGATTTCCTGAACAGTTTGGATACGGGCGCGCTAAGAGAAGAAGATGCCTCATGCAAAACTCTGGGGTGAAGGCAGTCTGGCCCCGGGGGAGCTGCATGTTTTGAGAGACCTTAGCTTCCCATATACAATGAGTGGCGATATGGTGATGTCCCTGAGGAAGGGCTGCGGGCAGCGAGTTGGGAAGTCAGGTATGGAACAGACATCCTCGCGTGTGAAAATCCGTGTAAAAAACCTGTTTAGAATTGAAGCCTTCACAAAGTCATCAGACTCCAACTTACCTTCTTCGTTTAAAATAGATCGTCGACTCCTGATCTGGTCTTCAGCCTCGACCCTGTATACATCCAGAAGGCCTTTGGGTTGATCTTTATGTTGTGCGCTAGGGCACGCTCGTGGTCTCTTTGCAACTTACGGGTCATAGACCTCAGCTCCTGCTCACAGTTTCTTAGACGTGCCAAGTCCATTATGTCCTCGGTCTGGTGGTAGACTAGTGCCAGTCTTTGCTTTTTCTGTTTGAGGTGCATGGCAGAGCTAGTCATATATATGTTTTTTTCGGTTTGACCTGACCCGAGATTTGGGTATGTGGCTCTGAAATCTCTGAAGTTTTCTTTAGTCTAGACATGCTTAAAAAAATTGGAAAATTTTGATTAAGAAAATTGATTATTTGGGACTTAACACGCCTTGGGGTCGAGCCACCTTCGCATGACGGGGGGGGGTACCCGCCCCCTAAGATCCCGAGAACCACGGTAGGTAGCGAAAAACGGTAAACGGCGTTGGGCTGCCCAACACTTCTCCATCGAAAACATTTGAACCATTTTTTGTCAGGTCACATTTAAGGTCACGAGAGGTCAAAACAGCCCGTCATAGGGATAACATGTAAAATTCAGTTTTCGGGCATTACATCTGAACAAGTAAAGATAGAGCAAAACGACTTAAACTATAGAATCCTCTTAGCAAGCCGAATCGAATGATATAAATAGACCTTCTAGGTCAAATCGAGGATTTGACCACCTGAGGTCAGGTCAGGGTCAAATTATATAAAATGCATATCATTAGAACGCAAAGCCCAGGCGAGTCTAATGCAGCTAAAATAAATGCTCTATCACCATCCGTTACTGAGCTATTCCGTAAAACCATTTTCCCATGTATTTCCAATGGAGAGGTCATGCCTCGTACCTGACCTTAGGTCATTGATATAAAAATACCGGAACATATTTTAGAGAACTCGGTGGGGCCATTATGTGATATGAGTTTCAATCGGATAAGTTCACCCGCTCCGACTTATGCTATCTTAAACTTTTTTGAGGTCGGGTCACTTGACCTGTACTGGTGACCCTGACCTGAGATGACCTAACCTTAAAATTTTCACAGAAGTTGTAAAAATGATGAGGAAAAGGTATACCAAGTACGGCGGCGCTACGCGCCGCCGTTTTTCACTGTCTCCGAAAAACCCGAGGGGGCGGGTACCCGCCCCCCGTCAACGCGTGTTAAGCTTGCATAGAGTAATAACATTAGCTTGGGGACATGGCACGCAAGTGATAGAGGTAGGGGGTACAAATTTTTTGTTTCAGACCCTGGCGGTACTGTATTTTTGGATGTAATATGACCTAATGATGAAATGAAAAATGCAAAAAAATTGTACAAAACCCATCAGCACCACTCAATTTAACAAATTAGCTTAATGAGCTGCAATAGAGTTGCTATATCTTCCAAAAAAGCTAGTTATGGCTAATTTGAAGCTACCTAGCCCCACTAAGTCGACAATAAAGATTCCATATAAAGTGTTTTCAGTGAGATAATTACCAAATTGTACCTAATTAAACTAATTATGCTAATTAGCTGCAATAGAGTTGCTTTATCCCCCAAACAAAGCCAGTTACGGCTAATTTGAAGTTACCTTCCCCACTAACTCGACTATAAGGATTTGAAATAAAAATGTTCAGGTACGTGGTTGCCTAAGTAATCCTAATTAAACTAATTATGTTAATCCAATGCAATCACAATAGCTAAATCTCCCAAACTAAGCCAGTTATATCTAGTTTAAAGTTAGCTCCCCCAAGGTCGCTACAAGGATCTGGAATAATATATTTTCAGTTGGATAATTGCCTCTAGGCTATGTCAGAAATATTTGGACATTGTTTTATGTCTACCCTAATTACCCATTTAAAAGCTGTTTGAACATGACAATGTGATGGATATCCACCCAAGCACACCATGATGCACTCAATCCATCTGCCCCTTGTCACCGGCCTCCACTAGACCTGCCACTAGGGGCCACGTTCCCGACAGGTTTGTTTGCACATCCGACACGCACGATTCCGACACATTCCGACACGCACGGCAAGAGCGCCGCGTCGACCTCACACGCCGACGAATTTGACCTGCTCTGTGAGTCGGAAGGCGTGGTGAAACACATGGTGCTCTACCACGAGCGGCGCTTCACGAAGCTCGGTTACGCGTCTGCGTCGCTGGTGCACGCAATGCCGCTGCTGCGCAGATTGGTTGCAGAGACGGGTCGCAATAACCTCTTGGTGAAGGCGTGCAATCTGTACTTGGAGTGCGAGGTCTTCGAGACTGAGCTGCGCGTGCTGGCATACTTCAGCCAGATGGTGACGTTACTCCTTCTCCACTGCATCGAGCAGTGCTCACAGGTCCAGCTGCTCAAGCTCCTGCCGCAGCTGTATGTCGACCTGGCCCGAGGCAGGATGGACACACTGCAACAGTGGCGCGTCACGTACTGCCACGTGCCAGTGGAGCCGCCGTCGACCGCCCTGGAGCAGAATGTACTCCAGCAGATGTGTGCCGACGGCAGTCGGACTGTAAAGCTGCAATGCAGACGCGAGTACGGCTTCCCAGCCGAAGGCAAGGCACCGCCGTGCGCCACACAGCTCCACTTGCTGCCAGAGCTGGATTTGACAAATATGCCAACACACAGCATCGATGCCGAGCACGACTTAGCAAAGTTCAGCCATCTCGCAGTGGTTGCTAACTTCAGCAACAAGAAGTTCTCTGCGAAGGGCATCCGAACAGATATGATGCTGTACCAGTCGGAGATCCAAACCGTCGACCGAGATGCAGCGGCAAAGGGAGCGCGGCCCAGTGGCAGAGGGAGCGGGACGCCGCGGGCGGATGGCACGTCAATTTGCTTTGTTCTACGGCGTACGAGTCCGGATTTCTGGGAGGCACCCTGTTTGGGGACAGGGTGGAGAGGACGATGTATTTAGGCACATAGAGAGAAGTGATTGATAGTATCTTCCTTGGCTATCCTGGCTACGGTATTGGCTAAATAACGATTTCAGGGAATAACTTCAGGAGATGAGGCCACACACCTAATTACTCAAGCAAAGACAACGATTCTTGGTGAATTGAGGACAGAGTTGCATGTCATCTTGGGTTACAGCATTTGGAAGCATAATAAGACAGATTGGACCTGACACCGCTGACAATAGCACACCATGCCCAGAATGTTTAGTGACATCGGAACGAATATTATTACTTTGTAGACAAAACTAGGCAGTAATCATTGAGACTGGGTTCGGGAAAAAAGAGATCAGATTAATAACGTTTGCGGGGTACGCAGTACAGAATAGGCTCCTTCGGATTATCATTTATGTTACATTTACGTAAGCAAAAAATGTACATGACAGGTATCGCCACCGTGCAGGACACGTGTCCTAATGGACGGACAAGGAGCGCAGAAGGTGTCCGTCACATCTCCAACCACCGCCGGCCCAGGTGGCTGGATGGACGGACAAGGAGCACAGAAGCACCCGCAGCACTTGGACGCCTAATAAGACAGATTGAACTTAACACCGCTTACAATAGCATACCATGCCCCAAATGTTTAGTGTCGTCATAACGAATATTATCACTTTGGAGACAGAACCAGCTAGCAAGCATTGAGACAGGGTTTCGGGAAATAAGAGATCATTTAAAAACATTCGTACGGTACATAGCACAAAGTAGTCTCCTTCGGTTTATCTTTCGTGCTACATTACAGTGGGCAATAAACGCACATGACAAGTGTCGCCAACATGCAGGTCACGTGTTTGATGCACGGACAAGGCGTGCAGAAGCTGGCTGTCTCACCGCCGGCCGCTGCCGACAGCACGCGCGCCGGGCCACCCACCTCCGACCCCAGCCGCTACGGCGCGCAGCTGTGCAGCTGTGTCCGGTCACCGCCGGCTATCTCCCCTCCCGTCACAGCACCGCGAACCGACCCACCCGCGGGTCGGGTCGCACCAGCCTCTCGCCGGCGCCGGACCTCATTGTGAAGCTGTCGCCCTCTCCGCCCCAGCCGAAGCAGGAGCCACTGTAGCCGCTGCCGCCAGCGAAGGTGTAGGCGAGCAGCACAAGAGCGCCACCAGAGATGGCGGTGCAGGGCAGGTGGCACTGCATACTACTGACGCTGGCCGAAAGGTGGCGCGGATGCCGCGCGCATGCGCGCATATTGCCGGCATCCTCCGGCAGCAGGTCCACGTCATGGATGATAAAGCAGCCGCGCCAGCCCTGCGCGTCCCCTGAACCCGACGCGGAGCAGCTCGCCACGGATAAAAGGGCGTTTGTCTCCCTGCTTGAAAATTTTTATGACATTGTTGAGGTACTACGACCACAGCAGTGGCAGCATGTGTCGCAGAAAGATACGAATTTGGTCTGGCCTATCGTGGTATGGCACTACAACAGATACAGTGTAGTGAGGTGTGCAGTGCCGCGTTGTCCGCGCCCCCAGGCGTGAAACTCCGCAACAGTTGCCGGCGCCCCGTTCATCAACACGGGAGACGGGAGTGTGCGTGGGGCCGGACAGAGGGAAGGCTCTCCGTCAGCCGGGCTTGTCGAGCCAGCACATTGTGACACCAGTACTCGCTGAAGCTTCTCTGCAGAAATCCACTCGTAGAATACGTGCAGAAGCGCTGAGGGATGCTGGACACGACCAGCAACAGCAGTGTCTTTTCCTCAGTCGAGGATGAGTGGGCGCCTCCGTCCGCGGGTCGGGCGGCACCAGCCTCTAGCCGGCGCCGGTCGGCTTCATCGTGAAGTCATATTCATCTCGTGCTTGTATTTTTGTAATTTCTTGTCATTTTTAGGCACCATTCGCTTCCTCTCATCACGGTGAATCGATTGATGTATGATATTACCATGCTTAGTCAAAACACAAATATGACCTGACCTCAGGTCAAGTCAAGGTCACTTTTCAACCCATCATAGTCAACATGCATATCAATGACACGCAATAGCAATCCAGACGTAATGGTATCAAAAAAGCTGTATTATCATCTCCTGCAAAATTATGGACCCAGGTCTGAAAACTGCTTACATAAATAGCTCCAGATGACATCTTGAGGTCACAGGTAAAAATTTCCAACATGAACCTGGAAAGGGTCCCAGGATGCTACGATTTGGCGAGTACGAAGGTATTTTCAGCTGTATGTCCACAAATACAGCACATTTCCTGTTTTCCCCATGCATTTCCAATGGAGAGGTCATAATCCGTACCTGACCCTAGGTCATCGATATGATAAATCCTGGAACATATTTTGTAGCACTTGGTGGGACCATTATATGGTATAAGTTTCAATCCGATAGATTCGCCTATTTCGTACGTATGCCACCTAAAACGTTGTTTGAGGTGAGGTCACTTGACCTGCATTGGTGACCTGACCTGAGATGACCCAACCTTAAATTTTTTGGGAAAGTTGTGGAATTGATCAAGGATAAGGTGTGCCAAGTACGGCGGCGCATCGACGGCGGCGCTTCGCGCCGCCTTTTTTCGTGCCGGTGGAAAAACCCGAGGGGTGTTCGAACACCCCCCACCGGGGCGAGGGTTAAGCACCTCAGGGGTGTAGAAATGACAGATAATCCAGCACTGTAGGTTGATATGCTAGACTTTGAATACATGATGCTCACTTTTTTTCTGAATGGGAGGATCTCTGTTTTTCAAAATAGTTTTTTATATTCTAATGCCAATGTGTTCCGGGACGATATCACATGATGTCCACAGGTCTCCAGGTCATCATGTCGGGCGGGGGTCTGGAGGAGATCGGAATCCCTGGCAAAGAGTACCTGCGGAAAGCTCTCACCAGCTGTTCAGATCCTTTGAAAGCAATTGGAGATTTCCAGGTAAGCATGCACAAACAATGGCGCCTGTTATTTCGCGACTCCTGTTTTCCTTTCCCTGATGATGCCTGACTTACTTGATTGAATTTTTTTAGTACTTAATATGAATGTTTGTAAGTTATCTTCTATTAGTGTGATTCTCTAAAGTTTAATTCTGGGAACTCTCTGGCATGTTCTGGCAAAAAAGCTATGTCCTGCCGTGTTGGAGGCAATTGCAACAGCTTTTGATTTCATCCAATAATCTACTGGTACAGTATGCTATTTTGTGTTGGCGTATGTTATTCATATGTGTGAAGTTCTGTTCAAGCTTTGGTGTGGTTCGTTTGAATGGAGAATGTTTGGGGATTGGAAAGTGTTATGCCGTGCAAAAGCTGAGAGTCTGGTTGTGTTAGCTCTGTGAAAATGACGTCGAGGTTTCTGAACGGGCTGATTCAGTTCATAGAAATAAGGGTCATGATATTTTTGGGTTAATTACAATATGAGCTCTGCTGATTCTGTGTATATTCTATATTTCTGCATATATTCTATGTTATAGATTTTGTGCTGCTTGGTTTTGATCTCAGTAAGTTTTATCTCACTATTAATTCTATGAACTTGATGAGCATCAAGCGAAATATATTCAATAATGGGACTGCTAATGTTATGTAATGGAACACTGCAATGCATAATGAAAACTAAGGGTGCCTTGGATCATCCATTGGATCTGTAGAACTTTTACTGCCTTGTTTTCTTCCCGAGTAGTGAGAAGAATAGGATGTTGCACACAAAGCAGTGGACTACCTACTTGACTTGACACCAAAGTTTAGTATTAATGAACAAGCACTGGAGAGACAGCGAATATTCACAATATTGATTATCAAACTCTCAATTTGGAAACTTCTTTTACACACTTTCTGTTACAATGGCGCACGTTGACCCACTACAATATCTTCACACCCTCTTCTTTGTTCACCAAAGGCTGAGAATGGCATTTTGTTGCCCTCTCTGCGGCCAATGCTCCCACTTCTGGACCTGCACGGCGTCAAGAGGTTCGAGTTCCACACATCTGTCATGGAGGTACGAAACACTGATCTGAAATCATCTCGTCTGACGTGGGTATGTTCAACGTCCCTCTAAAAGGACGTGTAAAACTCAACATGTTGTACAGTCCCATTTATCGTCGGCTTATAAATATTGATCACTATATTGAAAGCACTGTCAAATACCGTAAGTACTACCAAATTTTGGATGAAATTTCGGCTGCTTAAACTACCGAGAATTATATGAAGAAGAATCTCTGAAGAATCAACCGCGTGTTTACATCAATGTAACCCTGTCCTGCCTGAAGTTAAGCTTAAGTAACCGGACATAGGAGAGCGAGTCAGCCCTGCTGGTCAGCTCTGTTTTTGTTGCTCTATCTTTCTCATCGAACACGCTGAAGGATGGTCCATTTCTAACAGCTGGCACGGTTGTTGGGTGGGACCAGAGCCTCTGTGAGAAGCTGATCCAGCAGATCAACAGCATCGGTCAGATGGAGGGTCGGGAGCGAGAGCGCAAGCTGCGCGACCTGCTGCACAAGTCCTTCCCGGTCATCCGCTTTAAGACGCTGCGGCCCGTCGTCATGGCAATTCTCAAACACACGCGCGAGGTCGACCATAAGTTCCTCAAAGTGCTGGTAAGTGAACTAACTGTGTCCGTGCACGCTCTTTCGTCTGAAAATTGCATGTTTGTATTGTTAGGTAGGGGAGGGTAAGACTGCGTGGTATGAAGATTAGGAAGCAGCTATGGAGAT
Organism: Lepas anatifera; assembly: GCA_034440635.1. Lineage (NCBI taxonomy): Eukaryota > Metazoa > Arthropoda > Thecostraca > Lepadidae > Lepas > Lepas anatifera. The sequence continues at coordinate 1,900,350 of JAOTON010000520.1, read as the reverse complement.
TTCTTAGCGGTGACAGAACGGCTATCGCTGAGAAAACAAATTATCAGTTGGTGTCTACCGCCCGAAGAAAGAATGTATGCGCCTGATTTTGTATATCCGATGGACGTTTAACTAATGTTTTAGTTAACTTACTGTACCATTGAAACTCTTAAAAATTATATCTGGCATGGAAATGGTGATGCTTCTTACTTCCCATGTCATCTAGCGCTATCGTAGACTTGTGAGTTGTGTGCTCTCTTTTTCTCAACCTGCAGGTATACTGAGTGTGTGCTGGTTATTGTACCGAACCCTTCAACTATTGCTCCCACGGTCATGATTAGAAACACAATATGCGTGTTTTGCCCGGACTGCCGTCCAAAGGAAGAAAAGCGTAACTCGCAAATTTTCGATTTTGAGGTTTTGGTATCATTCGAAAGAGGAAGAAAAACTCCATCTTATCTCCAAATCATGTTTAAAAAATTCTCAATTTTTTTTAGAAAAGTTGGATTTTTATTTTTCGAAAAAGCGCATCTTTGATTTTAGGTAGCATAATCAAAGCAAGAAAACCGTATCTACTGCCACGGAAGTAGCAAAAGCGTTTTTGCAATGAAAACAAGACTGCAAGGCAAGAAAAGCGTAAGTGCGCACTTGCGCTTTTTTCTTCGCATTCTATTGTTTTATGGGCCACTTACGGTTTTTGTTGTCCAGCATGTGGTAGTGATATGTACATCTTGGCGATTTTATATTTAGCGTCTTATTTTAGTAGCTAAGTTTTGGGCCCAACAAACCATTCATAGCATATGGAAAACCTCAATGGCGTTGATGGTTTCAATGCTTCAACAATCATTGCTGTGAATAGGGTTTCTTTTGTGCGAACTCGTTTTGCGATTAGTTCGTGTTAAGTTTTCTGCCAGCAGTTATATCAGTCATCCAAGTGCCCTGCCCTCATTCTGCATGTACTATAGTGCCCATCAACGTTGCTTCTCAAATTGATTCAAACCGACATCATGCTACATATCTGGAGGTTAGTGGTGACAAACTCCTGGTGCCTGATTTGATACCTGAAGAAAGAGATTTCTTCAGGTATCTTATTAGAATATTCTTCAGGTATATTAAGAAAAGTGCCTATTATACCGTGCCCAATGCGAACTGTTAGGCCAAAAATGTATTTTGTTCATCGTATTGACCAGCTCAATGATCGGCACAAAGCAGCTGTCTCTTATTGAAGGTATGTTCTTTCTTCCATCTATTTCCTGACTTGTCCCTGCCATTATGTAAATGCCCTGACCCTGACTTGACTTGAATCTAGTTAGGGGCTTAATCTTGACGGCAATGGACAATTTTAAAAGGTATGGAATGCTTTAAGCCATACACGTACATATGTCCCCATATCAACTGCATACATTTTATTACAATGAGAATAGGTTATAGCACTAATCATACCGAGAATGCATAAACATGATGACACTTGAATGAATACGCATAACTGTCGTCGATATCTGCAGCCCCAACACCGCTCCTACAGACAGGACATGTTCCTGAGGTCACCGGACCCCTCCAGTCGGCCTGCACTGTTCCAACACCGCTCCTACAGACAGGACATGTTCCTGAGGTCACCGGACCCCTCCAGTCGGCCTGCACTGTTCCAACACCGCTCCTACAGACAGGACATGTTCCTGAGGTCACCGGACCCCTCCAGTCGGCCTGCACTGTTCCAACACCGCTCCTACAGACAGGACCTGTTCCTGAGGTCGTCGGACCCCTCCAGTCGGCCTGCACTGTTCCAACACCGCTCCTACAGACAGGACTTGTTCCTGAGGTCACCGGACCCCACCAGTTTGCCTGCACTGTTCCAACACCGCTTTCTACAAACAGGACCTGTTCCTGAGGTCACCGAACCCCTCCAGTCGGCCTGCACTGTTCCAACACCGCTCCTACAGACAGGACCTGTTCCTGAGGTCGCCGGACCCCTCCAGTCGGCCTGCACTGTTCCAACACCGCTCCTACAGACAGGACCTGTTCCTGAGGTCGCCGGACCCCTCCAGTTGGCCTGCCCTGCTCCGACACCAATACTATAGGCAGGACATGTTCCTGAGGCTGCCAGACACCTCTAGTCGACCTTCGCTGCCCCGACACCAATACTATAGACAGGATCTGTTCCTGAAGCTACCGGACACCTCCAGCCGGCCTGCCCTGCCCTGATACCAATGCTATAGACAAGGCCTGTTCCTGAAGCTACCGGACACCTCCAGCCGGCTTGCCCTGCCCTGATACCAATGCTATAGACAAGGCCTGTTCCTGAAGCTACCGGACACCTCCAGCCGGCCTGCCCTGCCCTGATACCAATGCTATAGACAAGACCTGTTCCTGAAGCTACCGGACACCTCCAGCCGGCCTGCCCTGCCCTGATACCAATGCTATAGACAAGACCTGTTCCTGAAGCTACCGGACACCTCCAGCCGGCCTGCCCTGCCCTGATACCAATGCTATAGACAAGACCTGTTCCTGAAGCTACCGGACACCTCCAGCCGGCCTGCCCTGCCCTGATACCAATGCTATAGACAAGGCCTGTTCCTGAAGCTACCGGACACCTCCAGCCGGCCTGCCCTGCCCTGATACCAATGCTATAGACAAGACCTGTTCCTGAAGCTGCCGGACACCTCCAGCCGGCCTGCCCTGCCCTGATACCAATGCTATAGACAAGACCTGTTCCTGAAGCTACCGGACACCTTCAGTCGGCTTGGCGTCTACACTGGCTTCGATAAGTGCGGGTGTATCACGGAGTGATCCAGAATAAGCTACGAAAATATTGTCACATCTCTATGATTCAGTCCAAGAAAGTGGTTTCAAAATCACGACGGTGGCTTTTGGCGACTTCTTCGACTTCGAAGATGGAATAAGCAGGACCAAGCCGAGCTGTTGAAACGGGAAGGGCAGTGTCCCGAGCTCCGGAAGGTTCGATCAGTACCGTGGGGCGGCACGGCAGCGGAAGGCTGTTTTCCGAGACGTTCCCAAATCTTTCTCTTGGCGTTCTTTTAACCTGACCAAGAGCACCCTTAAACCAGCTGAAAGTCAATCACGCAGGTCGGTGGCTGCTGGCGTCAACAATATAAAAATTAGGATTGCGGTGGTGCAGAGGAAGTTAGCATGCTTCCTTCGCACGCGGCTGACCCGTGTTCAAGTTCTGGCAGGTTCCTTGAGCAAGTAGCAATCTGGCTCCCGAGAAACCCAACGGGGAAGGAGTTTGCCACGCCTTATAACCTTGGCAGATACTGCGTCGATAAGCCCGAAAAATTATCACAATGTCAATATGAACAAAACCTGCCCGTTACTTCTGTCCGTAATGTCAGCGCGAAAACGCCACTTCTGGAACCACCTTCAGCGGAAGAAGGGAAACTGGGTACCGAGACCTCATCCGCTATTGATGTTGAGAGCTATATACTCAATATAAATCAGTGGTGCTAGGTGCTATGAGTTTTTAGTTGTCCAAGTTCTCATTGAGTGGAATAGAAAATATATCTGTGATAGGTCTGAACCTGATATATTTCTTTAGCTTCTTTTCCCCATCAAAAATGTGTGTTTAAATGAGGAGGCAAGAATCTAACTTCGCATTCGCTTTCTTTGTGCAGTGCAGTTAGTTTAATTAATTAGATCGATAATCCCCGTGCAGTTAATTAAGTGAATCTGCATCGATTTTGCATGAGATAGTAGCTGGCGCTAAATGAGCTTGATGTCATTACTCTGAGCTGTTTGAAAGCCAAAATGTATTCTTTACGATGTAAATCAATATAAATGGAAAGTCCAATATATACAACAAAATTTCATCTACACTTCCCAATACCTACATGTGCTATGGATGAGACAACTCTCTCCTTCAAGCTGCTTGTGAAAGGCACATGTGCAAAACATAATCGCAAATGCAAGCACAATAAAGCGTATCTGCTTATTTACGCTTTTCTTGCCTTGCAAATGATTTACAGCATTGAAAACCTGCACATGCGCTTTTCTCGTGTCGGATGATGCACTTACGCTTTTCTTACGTTGGAGGAAGGAGTTTTAGGCTGGATAAATACAAAGGAGAAAAACGTTTTTGTAATTTTATAAAATAAATGAAACATATTTGGGTAAAACCACTTTTCGGGACATCCGCCATGTCTTTTGAGCATCCCTATATAATTTTTATTCTTCTCCGGTGTCTGGTTCCGGTATGGTATTGTAAAATCTAAAAATCGCTCTCCTGTAAAATTTACAAAATGCGAGTTACGCTTTTCTTCCTTTGTACGGCAGCGTAGCTTTAGATGGTTGCCGTCCCCATATTTTGAGAATGATTTGTAAAACACCTTTGCTATGGTCCTTTCGCAACAATTACGTTTTTTGCTGATAATTTCTCAAAGATGAAGCTCATGAGCACCTATGGATATGCAATCAATGGCTGGGAGCAAAGCACACACGCTTTATGTTGAATCACGACTCTGTAAGCAATAGTTCGCTAACAATAGAACAAAAACTGTCGAATGTTGTGTTGATAGATTCAATTGCACGGGACAGTTCTTAACGAGAGAAAAAAAACATGATGAGACGGGATGAAACCCACGTGTGGGATTCAGGGGAATTGGCATGGCTGTTCCCAGTTTTCTCGCTCTTGGGTTATTGCTCCAACTATACTGATTGCGGAAGCAATTTTCGTTTTTTTTTGTACTGCGCCATATTTGTGATAATGTGACATAAGAGGCGGGGAAACTCCCCATGCCTAGCACTCAACCACTTGGCATGGCAGTTGCATTGATTTCACATTGTTAAACTAAATGGGTGTTACGGTTGGCCAAAAAATGTGAAAACGTATGAAGCGTTTTGAGCTAAAAGGGGGTACCATTAGGATTCAAAGTGAGATTTATCAAGGTCCTCTATTTTTCTTGGAATGCTTTTCTAAGATCGCCTCATAGCACGTGAACAACTGTGGAGGACGGGGTCGGAAAGGGGTGAATTTTTTCCGCGAGCGAATTTCCGGGACAAATGAAATATGAAAAAAATGAAATATGTATCAGGTGATTTCTAGGCATGCTCTATCACATGGCTATCTCAGTTCAAATCCGATTATGAGGTTGCCAGATTCCGTTTAAACATCATACCAAAAGCAGTATGAGAATTGTGTCAGGTTATGGAAGCAAAGCACCAGTAGATCGGTTGGTTCTTGCATAGCCGCACACTCTTGTTGAACATTACAGAAGATTTTGTATTTTCCAGTAGTCATCGCACTAAAGGTCTGGTACAGAGTTCGATACTCGATCACTATTCTGCGTTATGACCGACGTTCTCGCAGTTGTAACTGGACGATACAGAACCGTCCAGACAGCATCAGCTGCGAGACACCGTGTTGGGCAGGTGCGCGACAAGGAGCTGTACGGAGACCTGGACACGGAGGTAAAGCGGCAGATCTGGACCGACCATCAGACCCTCTTCGGGGACGAGGTGTCGCCCCTCTTCATCCAGTACGTCCAGCAGAAGGAGGCTGCCCTGCTCACACACACCAACCTCAACAACTTCTTCGACCTGACACCCAAGGTACTGGTGTTCGGGAGAGATGTTTGTTGCCCTCTTGGAGCGATTCAATAGTTTTGTTTTGACAGTAGCCCACGGAAAATCAACCACGTTAGGAAGAGAGGAGGTGACGAATCAAATGGAGCTTGCCTGTCAATTAAGGTTTTTTCGTTACCTTGAATGACAAGGAAATGTTTCTTCTGTGAAACTGCCGAGGGCAGTAAGTTACCAAGTATAGCTATGTCCCGCAGTGCAACAGTATTCATGTGCCATGTAAGTCCCAAATTTATATTTTATTTGGTGCATATTTTATTTTATTTATTTTATATTTTATTAGGGCCACTCCCAACAGGCACACTTGCCCAATTACAGGGAGTATTGGCGTGGGTGTTTAAGGATCCTCTCCACCGGGTCAGATCGGACACGGAAGGCAGTTTCCCGCCGCAGGAATTGAACCCACGTTAATCCATGCTATCCGTAACTGCTCCTTTGTAACTGGGTAATGGAACCTTTGGTGGATCTGCACTGGTTGTTTCTTTTTTTTTTTGGGGGAGGAGGGGGTTGGGGTGCAAGGGAGCAAAAAAGAAACGTGAAAACCCAATTTAATATAAAACAAGAGAAATCGGGGATTTTGGGCGTGGCAAGTGGTGTCTCCTCACCGCTACTCCTGGATCAGCCAGTGTCAAGTAGGATCTGATATTTTTCAAGTACTCCTGAGAAGGCTGACCACCTGAGGTAGAGGCATTTAAATATACTTTTCTTTGTTCGCAAAATCGGACATTATTATCCGCGGGCTCCTCCATGTTCCTGCATTTCTTCAAATTATTATCCAGTGCCACTCCTCAGTGACCGGTGACCCTCTGCGGACTGCTCCATGTTCCTGCATTTCTTCAAATTATGGCGGCGGACCCTTGCGGACTGCTCCATGTTCCTGCATTTCTTCAAATTATTATCCAGTGCCACTCCTCAGTGACCGGTGACCCTCTGCGGGCTGCTCCATGTTCCTGCAGTTCTTCAAATTATTATCCAGTGTCAGTCCTCGGTGGCCGTGGACCCAGCGTCCTGGGTGCTGCTTCAGCAGTTATCAGTGGTTCTTTGTCTGTTTCAGGTGCGTCGGCAGGGTGAGATCATCCAGAAGATTGTCCACATGATCGGTCACAGCGTCAAGCTCTACGACATGGTGTTGCAGTTCCTGCGCACGCTGTTCGTGAAGACGCGCAACGTGCACTACTGCACGCTCAGGGCCGAGCTGCTGATGGCGCTGCACGACCTCGAGATACAGGTCAGAACGAGGGGGCACGCCAGGACAGTTAACGTCAGGCTTACGGACTAAGTGGGGGATGAATCGAACCGGACGGATACTAGGGTGGGGCCGGGTTTACAACGCTGGCCGTATGGAGGGTCTGTTTGACGACGAGAGGTATTGCAGAGTGCGGCATTTAGATGTATAGAGTGTGATTAGAGTATCAGCTTGTTATTGAGGAATGTAGTGCTTAGCTTGTATGGAATGTTTACTTTAGGTGTCTGTGATGCAACCTTTTTTCGGACAGAATACTGATGATGAGTTTTGGGAACATGAATATACAGTCAGTATTTGAATTCAATGGTAAATCAGAAGCCAACGACGGATGTAAGTAGGTATTCCAATATTCAGGGCTTCTCATAATTACCTGTTGGTAGCTGACATTATAAGATGAGCTTTAATGTGTATTTTCTATTCACTTTTTTCGAACCTCAATCACGATTTAGATGGCCTGTAGCCAGAAATTATATCTAGCGGCATTATCTAAAAAAAGTTTGAATCATTGTTTGGCATCCTCCGGAATAAATTGTTTGATACAATAAACATTGTTTTGACCTTCATTGAAAAGCGCGACGATAATCGCCTGAATGAATGATTTGAAAACACCTCTCCTGACTACTTGTGCTCGAAACTACGTCTAATTCTCGTCAACAACGGTTCGGCTCCGTGATCGTGTAATTATCCTGGACAGCCCTTCGCCCACTGAAAACACTTCAGCTGTGTCCTATGATACAAAAACTACCTAGGTAAAATACATGGTACCTTAGTAGCTTTTTGGGGGGGGACGAAAGAAAAACTATCTAGGTAAATATTGAACTTCAGTATTTTCATATTTTATCTAGTGTGTTTTTTTGTACAATAGGCCACTGGTGACTATAACTTGTTTATATTCAGCTGACTATACCTTGTTTCTGTATCAGTACATTCAGCTGAGGCTCAGTGCAAGCCTGGACACCTCTCCCCGGGCAGCCCTTCACGCCCTGTGTGTGCCGCAGGAGATAGTGGACCTGGACCCGTGCCACAAGTTCACCTGGTGCCTGGACGCCTGTCCCCCGGCAGCCGTCCGTTCACGCCCTGTGTGTGCCGCAGGAGATAGTGGACCTGGACCCGTGCCACAAGTTCACCTGGTGCCTGGACGCCTGCATCCGAGAGCGTACCGTCGACAACAAGCGGGGCCGGGAGCTGCAGGGCTTCCTCGACTCCATCAAAAAGGGCAACGAACAGGTACCGGCTTCAGCGCCCCACCTCCTGCTCTCTGGCTAGAAAGTTTCAGGTTGCCGCTGCAGCTGTTGCCAGTGGGTTGGTATGCTGAATGGGCTCTAGCGTGACTCCGGTAGGAGCTTTGTGGTGTGCACTGCTTAAAGGGAAGGTGGCACCTTCATAACTTGATTTTAACTGAGATAGCCAAGTTGGAAAGCAAGTTGGAAAATCCGGTACTCAAGATATCATTTGTCTTGGAACTCGAGATTTCCGTAGAAAAAACTAAAACCTACCTGCGAAAAACCTACCCCTCATGTACCCCTAGCAGCAGGTGACAGTTGTCATGGTTGTTGGTGTGACGACATACGCTGACTTCGCTATGAGCATCAGCCAATCGAAGCTCTTAAAGCTTTTCGAGTATGGTAGTGGTTGCCAGATCATGACATTATCCACAGGCAGATATTTATTTATTTTCCTAGAGGAGTATTTTAAAAATCAAAATATTGAGCTTATTGTACATTTTTCAGAGAAATCATGAGTAGTTTCATTATTTTCGGCTAAAAGTACGCCTAATAACACTAAATTCCAGGATTCGACCAAGGTGCCACATTCCCTTTAATACCTGACTTGAAAAACTGCTTCGTATAATTTTGTGTCTTAACCCATGCTTCAGCGGGTTTTGTCGTCTTCATGTTTGGGATATATTTCAACACAGAACCAATTCCGATTTCTGTACACATCGAAATGTTCTGTGATTTCGCTAGGAGAGATTTCCGACTTCTTTCCAAAACATGTCTGTTGTGTGTGAGCGATGCTGTGGCGAGCGACCCCTCCAGGAAAAATCCCATCCTCTTTATCCTCACCTTTCCTCATCCTTACCATTTCCTTCCATAGTTCATGATCACTTCATACTCATCACGACAACACTTCAAAAGCCACCTCATTCGTGTGGGAGTGTGAGTAATACATGAATACATGAATCGTGAATCAATCTGTCCAAAAGTGCCGGGCACGTATAGCCTCTGCAGCTGCAGTGCCCTAAAACTATAATCATCATCATCTGTCCAAAAGTGACGCTCCGTGTGCTGTCGCCCTGAAGGCTGTGTTTACCCCCGGACAGATTCTGAGCGACCTGTCGATGATCCTGTGTGACCCGTTTGCGGTGAACTTCCTAGCCACCTCGGCGCTGAAGATTCTCAGTACGCTGATCAACAACGAAAGTCTGCCGCGCGAGCACACGGTACTGCTTCTGCTGCTCAGGATGCTGGAACTGGGCCTGCACGCTTGGGACATGATCGACAGACAGGTAGCCACCGGTGAATGTGTCGCTCGTGAACGATAGTGATTAGTGCTGATCAGCGCGGGTCCGCTCGTCGTTTGTGTATTTTCGCTGACGTAAAAACTCGACAGATGATTATTTCCTCAGAAATGTGTCGCTGAATGATCACTGTCTGCTTCTAATGCATTGTCAAAAACGAAGGAATTCTGAACACAAAACATGCAACTCAAAGCTGCCATCCAACGGAAGAGAGACGTAGGTCACATTTGAAATATTTTACAGAAGAGCGCTTTTCCGCTTTGCTTTACATTAGCGGAAGCGTGGGACTGATGTGAAGAAGTGATATAACCCAATTTTTGGTAAATTTTGTCAAATAATTCGATCATTAGATACAGGTTGGCTTTCTGCATCGAATGATAGCAGAATCCTCCGCTTTTCTTCCGTGGGACGGTAGAAAGGTTATTGTTACATCGTTTTCTTCGCACAGGTCTCGTGGGATGGAAAATTCAAGGGGATGTGTTTCGTTTGCTGAACTTTTTGTACATGTTTTCAGCTTCAGTATATCTCCACGACAAACCGAACGGACTGCTCATTCACAGTGTCTATTTCTTGTGTTTTGAAGCCTCTTAATCGGATTCTCATGAGAGCATGCAGCCTTCATCTCCATCCCATCACTCTCACCAGGTATCTCATGTTGGGAGCTGGGCGGACATTCTATCTTGTGACCCCTCTGTTGAGGAGCTGACCGGCTGTGCTCTCTTCCATCTCTTCCGAGCCCCTTCTGTCAGCAAGCTAACAGTACCTGCCATCTTCCACCTCTCCCGAGGGCTGTTGGGGAGTTGGCTGGATGTGCCGTCCTCCGCCTCTCCCGAGCCTCTCTCCTGTTGGGGAGCTGACCGGGTGTGCTGGGTGGCGGCCACAGGAGTTCCGGGAGCCTCGGCTGGACCCGCAGGTGGTGACTAAGTTTGTGCCGTCGCTGGTGTCACTGATGGTGGATGACCAGGTGCGGGCGCTGAACCAGAAGCTGCCGCCTGATGAGCGTGCCTCGGCCATCACCATCATCGAGCATTCTGGTAAGATTCCAGAACCGGCGGCGGCGTCGCAAACGCAACGTTTACGTGTTTTAAGGACGACCTCGTTACTTGAATAGTACTGTGTTACGGACAAGAAAAGTTGCAAATGCATAGTTCATACGATGAGCGATGTGCAATTAAAAATACTTAACGTAAATGAACTTCTTGGTCACGAGGAAGACATTGTTTGGAACTCCACACTGACGAAGCCACCACTTTGTCCGAGGCAGGTCCGCCGCCGGACGCGTACCAGGCGTACATCACGGAGTCGTCGGTGGCGTGCCTGCTGGCTGTGTACTACACGCTACAGACGGCACGCAACCGCGACCGCGTGGGCCTGATGCGCGTGTTGGGCTGCCTCTCCGCCAGCGAGGGAGATCGTGCCTTCGACGATACCTTCCTCCACTCGCTGGTCAGCTGGGGAGTGGCTGGGAGGAGAGTGTGTGTGTGCTGGAGACTGTGACTGTTGGGTAAATTCGCATAGTTTTGAACGAGCCAGTTTGGCTTGTATGTTTGCAAGGATGTCTTGTAACGTATTGGAAATTATTATCGTCTACATGGTGCAGCAATCTCAGGATTACTTGCCTTTGTTTCTTTGATAACGCGGATGATCCTCTTGTTCCATGACGGTTGTATATTTGTGTACCTCGGAGATCCGCGACGTAACACCTGCGGTGCATTTCCCACCAGGTGACGATGTTAATCGGCATGAGTGACGAGCTTGCCACCGAAGACTTCTGCACCGTCATCTTCGACGAGTTCTTTTTCACGGCGCTGGCCAAAGAGAACGTGGTGTGCCAGCTGGGAAAGCTGCTGTGGCACACGCACGCCAAGCTGCCGCACGCGCGGCGGGAGACCCTGATGCAGGCGCTGCACCACCAGCCGAACCTCAGGGTCAGTGCCGGCTGGAGGCGGTGTTACCAGTGTCTGGGTGCTGAGTGGAGAGCGACACCCGGGCAAGCCTATTTCCCTACTTACATTTGTGATATGTTTTATTCATTTGTCTATCGGTTTTCCATTGGAGTTTTTATAAGCACAATTAACTAATCCTGGTGTAAATGAACTCATCAAGGGTATAATAGTAAGCGCATGTTATGACAAATATCGTTCTAAACTTAAAATAAGGGCTTTGATAAGGACAGACAAGGGTTTTAATTTACTTTCAAAATATTGTAACTTTTGAATGTTCCACTCGCCGACTGTATTTTCCCAATGTGAATTTTACACTCAGCACCCTGGCCCAAAACCAGTTTAGGAATACTGGCGAAACGTGGTGCTTTACTCGCCAGGACAGATGTTCGAAAGGGAGAATGGGTCGGGTTTGAACCATATCTCTGGCACAATGGCGCGCTTGAAATAAAGAGAGCCGGGCGGTCCGCCACTTGAGTCCGCTACCCTGCTACTCTCGAAATGGCAGTGGAGTAGCGATAGGGATTTCTATAACGCAAAAGGTGCGGTGTAGCGGGCAGTGGACTCAAAAGATTCAAAGTCGCTGCTGCTACTGACAGATTCGTAAAAGGACCGCCACACAAGAATACACATTTTTGCTTTCTTTTGTGGATACAATGGGGAGTCGAAAGCGTGGGGGAGTGCACCCACAAATGTAGAATAGCGGGTTTATTATCAAAAACTTCTGTGAACGCAGTAGTAGTGAAGTGGTAATAACAGTAAAATGCCTGTAGATGCGTTTTATTGTGGTGGTTGGACCGTTTTAATATGGCCAACTTTTTGCAGTTGATCTGTGATCCCTGACTGGCTCATGATTGTGATAATCAATTATCAACTACCAGAGATATATCAGAGGTGTGTGCAGCTTTGTAGCACATACCGCAGAGATCTATGAGTATTCCAGAATTAAGTATGCAGTTGTGGATTCTGCACCAGTATGCAGCAAGAGCCCATAGCAGTGGCCCTCGTGTTCAGGTGGTAGGTCAAGAGTAAAGGCTAAGCTACACTACTCGTTTTTCGTTTCGTTTTTTCGTTTTATCGTTTTCTCGTTTTTACGTTTTTTCGTTTTTCGTTTTATCGTTTTCTCGTTTTTTCGTTTTTCGTTTTCTAGTTTTTCGTTTTTTGGCTTCCACTTTTGTTTTGTTGTTGTTTTTTGTTATTGTTTGGATTCCCGCCTTTGCATATTCACGCATCACATCTTCTCTTGGGTTTATTTTAGCAAAGGTTTATGTGAATTTAAATGAGAACGGACGTATTTCCGTATAAGGGTGGATCCACTGGCGGATCCAGGGACTGGGCAACGGTGCCATCAGGGGCGGATCCAGGGGGCAAAGGGGCATGTGCCCCCATCGACCCTCGGCGCCCCTGAAAGGTGATGGCGCCCCCGAAAAGTCGCTTTACACTAGGTCTGTGAGGCCCAAAATTTTCAGCTCCCACCCCCCCAGGATGCGAAAATCGGCGGCCCCACAATAGATTTGGCGCCCACCTGGGCCAAAAATGGCGCCCCCTCGGACAAAAATGGCGCCCCCTCAGCAATGTGCCCCCGATCGGTGGTCCTGGATCCGCACCTGCTTGCCCTCATTACCAGAGCTGGGCAAGTGCGCACCTTTAGTGTGCTCCTGCGCAATTGCGCACCGTCTTTGAGGAGCGCAGGAGCGCAGTTTTCAAAGGAGCACAAGTAGAGTAGCACACCGCCCAAAATTTTACAGCGCTCCTCATTGTGTAAAGCTTGAACCCTACACTAAAATTGGCACTACAGTAGTGTGTACCTTTACAGCTTAACTGCTAATGGATTGAGTTGAATGTGTTGTGTGCACCTCCTGGGCCCTCTAACGAGAGCCACAGCCAAGTGAGTCCTTCGTTTTTCCTTTGTTTATTTTTTAATTAAATGTAACATTGCCAATTTTCTTTCTTTTTAAGAAGCAGAGTTAGCTGGGTCCGGGAAGGGGGTGAATCCCCCGTCAGTAGCGTTGGGCTCTGAACCCTGGTCAATTGCGGGTAATAGTTTGGAAATCAGTAGCGCAGGAGCGCTAGCGCACCGATATAAAAATGAGTAGCGCTATTCCAGGTGCGCACTAACCACGGCCAGAGTAGCGCAGGCACGCTAGCGCACTACCAATAATCGAGTAGCACGCCCGGCTCTGCTCATTAATGGATGTGGCTTCGCTACCTTGAACCTGTAACATGTGGATCCATGAAGAACTCTCTTGCTACCTCCCAGCTGGCCGTACTTATGTCCTATATGTGATCAACAGCTGCGACAAAGCTGAGCGTACAAAAAATTGGGTTGAAAAATCAAAGGTGCCCCCTGGCGGAGCCCTGCCTCTGGACGGGTTCCATAGTGTGACTCCATGCTTACCTACACAAGGATTAAAAGGCACAATAAAGCTGAGCCAGCACAATAAATTGGGCTGAAAAATCAAAGGTACCCTATTGAATCCAGACATCCTGCCACTCCTGATTTCCTTCCTTGTTCAAAGGAGGAATTCACAAAAATGGATAGGTACATGAACCACGCACACAACACAAGAATGTACCTAGGTACCTATCAGTTAGCAAATGCTCATTTTAGCCCGGGCAAACAAAACCAAGACACAAACTCTTGCCCTGCACGAATGAATCTACCACTGCACAATGTTAAAACACTACATAGACCGTAAATTTACACGCTTTTACCCCTCAAGATAGTAATGGGACAAAAGTAAACAATCATTCAAAACACTAAAAAACGAAAAAAGTTTAAATATTTAAACTTTATCGTTTTCTCGTTTTTTCGTTTTTTCGCTTCGTTTTCTCGTTTTTCGTTTTTCGTTTTATCGTTTTTTCGTTTTTCGTTTCGTTTTTCGTGTTTTCGTTTTTTCATTTCGCGTTATTCGTAGTGTAGCGCTCCTAATGCATTTCCAATGGATCGAACTTTTCACGGGGCAAAATCGAAGCGAAAAAACGAAAAAACTAAAAAACGAAACGAAAAAACGAGTAGTGTAGCTTAGGTTTAAGGGTGTTATGCCTGCTCGCATCTCATGGTCGGGAAATGTTTGTGTATGCTGCACCAGGTGTTTTGCCCAGGGTTGCCAGGTTTCTATAGTGAAAATAGGCCAAGTTTGGCATATTTGGCATATTTTTGGCCATGATATTGACCTCATTTGTGAAATCTTGGCCACAATCTGTCAAAAGAACATGGAAGACACGCCAAACGTACCATCTCTGTATACCGTCATAGATTTAGTGTGTTCAGAGACATGATTGACTTTTTATAACATTTTTATATATAGTGTTGCATGTAAAAATATGCCAAATTTGTGTTATTTGGTTGTAAATATGCCAAACTGGCAGCCCTGGTTCTGCCCTGTTTGTCGAAATCCCGCTGAACTTCTGCGGATGGTTTGGGGGAAAAGTCACCTGATTGGTTGAAGCCGTCTATTTTGAATGTTTTTGTCTACGTGAAAAGGGTGTAAGGTACAGAGTGGTAGAGGTGGAGTGGCGGAGTAGTGAGTAGCGGTTTCGCGATTTTGAACAGAAAGACTAGTGCCGGGAGCGGTTTTAGCTAGCTAAGTTAGCGGAAGTAACGGTGGTGGTTTCAAATTTTGATGTTGGTGCCCACCTCTGGAAACGAATAGCTCTGGCAGACAATGTGTGCTACGCTATATTTTTCTCGCCCATACCACACATTTCCGGATTATTGAGTATTGGAAGCAGTGGAGCCGAATATATATACAGTTACTACTTTTCTTGGCACACAAACAAACATCTGTTTTTTTGTGGTTTCCCAGGCCCAGAGCATGTTTACATATGTGTTGAATTACTCGTTCGTCGAAAATATCTAGCGTGATCAAGTTCTTTTTTTTTGAAGTTGGTGGGTAGCATGTGTCTCTTTATCTTTCGGGCGTTGGCTATGAAATTAGTAACATTACGACGCTTATGAGCTACGAGTCATTTCGTAAAAATGATAATTGCTCCGGATGCTAAAATGTTCCTGGATTTTTCGACTGACTTGTGTGTACTAGAACTTTATTTTTTAGAACTACACTTAGAGCCACTCTCCTGCAACTGGTCGCTTAGGCTGGGGGGATCCGGACGCGCGGTAGACAGCGCGCAGTTGCGCGGGGGCGTAAGTTAACGCGGAGCGGCTTTTGGAGGGATCCATCAGCGCGCAGCTAAGTTGTGGCGGAAGTAGTGTCGTAACTCGCCGTCTTACGCGCTAACTTTCCGCGTGTTCTCAACAGCGCGGAAGACAGCGCGGAAGCCTGTATGATCCTTTTAAAGCAACAAAAAGGTATTGGAAATGTCAATGAATCCAATTCATATGACTTGCGGTCGACAAAACATGTCTTTATAATAATAATCGAGGCCCACCAACTCCCAGCATCTAACTGGGAAATCCTCAGAAGAGACACAGGCGAAGAGAAACATAGATCGCTGCAGATGTGCCAGTGGACCACCAGCCGTAATGCTAACTGCCCTCCAATACACCTTGTTTTTCGGACCAGGACGTATCTCATGTTTTGTACCACTCACTGTCCCTGAGCGGTCTCGTCGAGGATTACATGGAACGCCAGCGATAACCCAGTTCACCCTGAGAACTGTGAGCGTGAGGATATCCATAGAAATGTCCCCGCGTTCATAGAGTCATCCAACCACTTGCAACATCTTTGGCGTGACTTGAAGGCCACTGTCAAAAAGATCAGTCTTAACATACGCGTGACTGGCTAAAGACAGGCGGTGAACCCCCTTCGGAGCCGATAGATGATAACAGGGGGCAATTGCCTGTTGTGCCTAACCGCCTCCCCTAGATCCGCTAGTGAACATGACTTGAATAGGTTTGAGAAAATGCACCGAATAACGGTTCGATTCGTGAATAAATTTCAACCTGAATTGCGCTGCACTCGCCGAGCCAGGCTTCCTGGGGCCTGCCCGGCTCATCTCTCCCACATTGCTCTGACTAATCAAATTTCGTGAGGCCAGTGTCCTGCCGATATAAATTGACTTGAGGTAGGTTTAACATAAAAACTCATTTGGATTAAGGCAAATTACATCGTTTTCACATGTATGTCTCCTTTATGTGGAAATCCCACTTTATAATGGTCACTATATAAGTATAATTGTCGTTTCTGGCTAAAGTATTTCCCTTTATCCGATCCGAGCACTTTTATCATCACTTCACCTCCCAGCGCGGGACCGTACTTACTGACAGTTTGTCAGCACCAATCAGCGGGTCGCGTTGCGTCACGTCACAGGATTTAGCCTCCGGGAACTAGTTCTAGAGGTTTACGGGCGACGGCCTGCTGTTTCTCCATCATTAGTGGAGTTTAGGGGCGTCGACAGCGACGGTCATTTGCGCCCATATCTATTCCTGTCTTAGTTTAAAACAAGCGGCATCGGGGCAGCGTCGGCAACGTCACTAAAACACCAAAATGGTATTAAAACACGGCTACCCCAGCCGCTGTTTGCCATGAAAAATATAAGTCCAAGTGGCAGCATATTTTAATGGTATAAAGGTTAAGTTCCCCACCACAAGCAAGAGGCGATTATGGCGCGATGTACTTTCGGGGAGGGTTAGAGGTCGCACAAATACAGATGGAACAGGGCTCGTGTCTTCCTCTCATCTCCTCCCCCACAGTCGGCCAGGAAATCCGACACCGTTCAGCAGTCAGCAGGCTGTAACCTATGACGCGAGTTTACTGCAGCCAGAAAAGCACCGTATTCTATGGGAATTTGAGCCTTAACGTCCATCTACTATGGTCGCCAGAGGTATTCACCGCCGCCTCGGATTGCCCTCGATGCACCGCGCTAACCCCCGCGGGCGCGGAGCTCCGCGCGATTGCTCTCTCCTGAACATCCCTCCAAATCGTTTACGCGCTGTCTTCCGCTCAAATCAGCGCGGGCGTAAGGAGAGCGCGGGCGGAAGCTACGTGCAACTGGATCCCCCCAGCCTTAGCCATTTATGTAGAATAGTGACTTGGGTATGTGAGGAAGCTATTCACTTGTGTACAGTAGTGCGTGGATATCTGACCTGAGGACGAGCGAGATGTGGGGCTCCCTCAGCGGCGATAAAACTTCCGGCCTTCGGTTGCGAGAGGTGCCCTGTGCTAACGGCAACTATGTAGCAGCCTTTCTCGATGGTTTTGATTTTGGAAAACGTGGCTATCTACCTTTTGACCTATCAGAAAGGGTACGGAACGCGATCTCCCGCTGCGGGGATTGAACTCGCGTTCATCACTGTTATCCCAATCTGGAGTGTGGCAATGAAACCACTAGGTTACCCAACACTCAGCAAGCTTCCTTTGATGCTGCCTCTTACAGTGCTGACGTGTTGACAACGTGGTAGTGTGGTATTTCAGCCATGACATGTTCGTGGTGTTAGTTTCCTGTCTCTGCCATCTGTTGCCATGATGACCTCCCAGTCGGTGGATTTCGGCAGCCGCTCCTCGACCAGCTGCGTGAGAAGATTGAGAAGGACGAGGGCGATGTGGAGATGGCGCCACCTCCGCCTCCCATGGACTCGCCGCTAATCTCCGTACCGACGCCAGCGCCACACCGTGGAGATTATCCCTAACTAATGGTGAACGATCTTGTATCTAAAGCAGTGTCTCGTGAAATCTTCGCAATGTTTGCTTTCAACTGCCATGAGGAATAAATGTGTTGTTCTTAATGTGAGAATTGAACTGCTGCCTTGTGCGTAATAAGCTGTGGGTGTACGCCGAGGTGAAGGATGGTTTTTCCGGTTGGCTGTTTTTCATTGTTTGTGTTTCCTGTTCTTTTGAACGTGGTCTTTTTCTTACGTGAAATGCATTATTTTCAAGTCCGCACTACGTTCAGAGCCTAGGTTGGGGCTATGCTTGAAATGGAGCGTTTCGTTCGGGCTGCTAAACCGTCCAGGCAGGGTTATTTGCATATCGGATGTTTTGCCCTTTTTACGAACGATGTGACTTATTTTCCATTCTGCGTTTACATGCCATCATTTGTTATTGTCACAGAAAATGATGCCTTTATGTGAGTGTTGAAATGATTGTATGAGGGCATGTGTGAATCACTTGTAATGGTTGCATCGTGGTTTATGGAGATCGAGAATATATGTAGGTGTGAATAAATGTATATTTCTATCACGGGATTCTTCTTAAAACCAACTACAAAACTCTAACATAATTAAAAAACGCGATTCCAGGAAATGCTGTGAGCCGATTTGAAACAGGTTTTAAAGTGTTATTCTACACCTGGCCATCTCAGGCTTACAGTAGTTACGCGCTGAAGTGTCGTCCGGGTGAGTGCGTGACTAATACTCAGATAATCAGTCGGCCCGTGTCCCGCAAGTAACGACGGCGGGGAAGGCTGCTGCGACACTCTGGCGTTGACATTGCCGATAGCCGCGACAGATAGGGGAGACGATAACGCCGCCCACACCGGGCCGCCGCCGCAATAACGGCTACACTCAGTACCTGAGAGGACAGTTGATCAGCTGCGAGAGGCAGTCATAGAGGCTACAGTGTCTGAGAGTGCAGAAAAGCACGGTTACACTCAGGGTTGAAGAGTACAGCAGAATTGCTGATAGAGACACGCTGCTGTGACGTCACTTTCTTGTGTAGTAGGAGTGAACTGGAGGCCAGTGATCAGCAGTGTTCGGTGAAGCGTTCGCAACCGTGACGCCTATCTGTACCTGCCCTTAGCTACAGTGTGGACGGCGGTGTGTGCGTGCCCAGTAACTCAGACGCAGGCGAATTCACTGCACTGGATCCTCGGAGGAGACTTGAACGTGAAAATATTATTATGGGGTATTTAAAGTGATGTGCTGTTCAAATGCGGGAAATGGTTGTTGATACGAATTTTTAGACGCCTGTACTGGTCGGTTGTGGTTTCCAAACAGTATTAATTTTGGCTTCAGCGAACTTCCTCGCCTGCAAAGAACTCCACTTCACAAATGCTAGCGGAGACAGTTATGTCCTGGATGTGACGGACTCCTCTCCGTTTCGTCTCCCGTGGCGTGAGCTGCTGCAGCCGCTGTTGGCACCGTGCCGTCACCGGAATGGGGGCCGAGACCGACGAGGACCAGTCGACCGACACCGGGTGTTGGCGCTCGGAGCCGACGGCGCCCACCTGCTGGGACTACTGCACGCCATTCCTCTACATCCTCTCAATGGCGGGCAGCCTGATGAGCACGGTGCCGATGGGCCGGGTCACCTTCATCTGGCAGAACCGCGCTGGCCGCACCACCTTCCCGATTTGCCCACTGTTCGCCGCCTCGCGCAGCCGCGACTCCTGGGGCCAGCATGACTCGCCAGCCTGCTACCTCACCACCTTCCTGCCGGTGGCGCCTCTGGCGGTGGCGCTGTGCCTGTGCGTGTACATGCTGGCGGCGGTGGTGTACGCCGACCGGCGACGTCAGCGCCGCACGGTGGCGGGCGATGTGACTGTGATGCTGACCTCGCTGGCCACCACGGCCTGCTGCATGGCGCAGGTGGCTCTGCTGACCGACGGAGTCCGAAACACCTGCTTCGGCTTCCAAGTGGAAGATTTCGAGTACGAGGGAAAGGTGCGCATGAGCAGCTTCAACGAGGTGCTCACTTGCCGACAAGGTTTCGACACAAAAGTGAGTACTAACCGTGATTGATAACTTTCTAGTGCAGATTGTTTGTTGAAGGCCATGCTTCTACGCTGGTGACATGAGCACACTGCTTTATTTTTATCCTGCTGCGTTAACCACATCAATTGGCTAGGTACCGTAACATAAAAAGTGTGCATCTAGAGGTGCGGGCTTATGCTCCGCTTTATGGTCTTTTTAATGATGGTCAACTCATGATTAATCGATTTCGTGGCCTTCCCACTGCCGACCGGTATTTTCAGAACCAGACGTATGTACCAGTCCAGATGTATAAGCATAATGCCCCGCTGGTTATTTTTTGGTTTTGAGCTCCTCATGACGGCAGGCAGTCGCTGTCACTTCTTCCCGTCTTTTTCCCCCATCCAGTTAAGTATAATGCCGATACATAGTTCTCATAGTTTATCGCGTTAATTCAGACCCAGCCCATTTCGTGAATAAATGTAATTGCCGTCAGTTTTTTATCAGATATAGGGTCCACCAATAGAGATTGGTGGTCAAGGATGCACTCCTGACTCCTGAGTCGTTTTATCGATACCTTTTTATGTGAAAATGCATTCTGGTTGAAACCTTACGCCTACGTACGTTCGTGCGCTTGGCGCCCGGCAGGACCGTGACCACATGGTGACGGGAGTGGACACCTACGGTCAGCTGATGACGGCCATGGTGGGCTCGTGGCTGAACGCCGTCGTCTGGCTGTCGCTGCTGTTCGTCGCCTGTCGCCGCTCCTGCCACTGGTGCAGCTCTGGCGGCGGCGTCCGGCGCGGCCCAGTGCCCATCAGGGTGGTGCGACGACGCTCCTCTGTGCCCCGCTTCAGGGATGAGTTCCCTGAGGTGGTACAGCAACGGCGCGAGTCCTGGGTCTGATACAGGAGTGGGGAGAATACTGGTGCTGATACTTTCGTGAGTCTCTTACCTCTGACTTTGCCGATGAGATGGAACTACCTGGCATGCTGAGTGATGGGCTGACTCGAAGAGATGTGTGCTATTTCATTCGTATTAATGGCGATGAGTTATGAATTGGCGATGATGTTTTGTGTCGGACAAATGGACACCGAAAGCCATAGTGTCTGTGACCTTTGCAAACAGTGCTATGTGACATAAGCCAAATGAACCAAGTCTCGTTTGAAACTTACTTCGGTAATGTATTCGAATTAAGTAGACTAAAATGGATGCTATTAGTCGAAATGGCAAGCGTGCCCAAGTAGGAAATGGCTACTTAAGTCAGTCACTAGACCCAGGCGACTCGTTTCGACTATTCTGGATGCAGATTTTGCGTTCGAACGGGAAGAGTGGGGAGCAATTGAATTCATCCCAATGAATCTCCGACAGACACCTCCCGTTGGAACTGCTATCGGAACTCATCGAGTCGAATCGTGTTTAATCGCATTCACTTCTACGGTACTGGTACGGACTGAATTGCTTGTGAATGGACCTGTACATCCGACTTTAAAGTGATATCGCATGTAAAAAATAATGCCGTAATCTGTCCTGCTGTCATACGTAGATCAGGATGCGTGTTTTCATTTCTGAACCTGGACTGAATAGGAGATTTGCCAATGGATTTGATGCGATTTTGTAAATATTTTTAGGATACCCACCATATATTTTGAAGCCTTAGCATTCGTCTGCGAGATAATTATCGCCATAGACAACAGAACTGGAAAAAGTGTCCAAAGCGTCGATATCAGAAGAGCTATGTTTTGAAAGCACTGCCGGGTTTGTGATGCGTACGTTTAAATCTTCCAGTGTTTTATGAGTCGGTTTATTATGCATGGTTAGCTGCATTTTCGCCGAACCTTTGTTTTTTCATGATTTATGTTTTTTTATTAATAGATTGCTTTTGAAGCAGCGTCATGCTTTGTTCTAGGCTTGGTCTTTTAGACATGTTGGTCATTCGGGTTTGTACCCAGACTTCGTTTCTCATCCCATCCTGGTCGAAGACGAAAGGATGGGTAGATACGTTATGGAATTATATTATTTCGCTATTTTGTGATAAAGAGATTCGATTGAGGGGACCGATAAATGCATGTGCATAACTTCGTTTCTCACATCCATATTAGAGGTGATCTCAAATACCGTGGCAGGAGCGGTAGTATTGTTTTCCAAAATTGCATTCGGGTGATGTGCTTAATGCTTATGTCCTATATTGGACATGTACTTAAGAATGAACAAGAAAAAACGCGTGAGCAAAAACTTGTTTTTTCCAATCCGTTTGAGCGAGCCGCAACGGCATGGGAGCTGGGGACCGGGCCTGCCGGTGTACGACACCATACCAATTTGGACAAGATCAGTTTTCGAGAAAATTTGTCCAGAAAATTTCCCGCCCTCCACCCATAATGGTCAGATATTTTACTTATTTGTGGATCTAATGCTGCCTTCTCACAGGTCTTACAATCATTTCGTCCTCGCTTGTATGATAGGTGTAACGCCGGAGGTTTTTTTACGAAGCATATATTGTGTTTTTATCTTGTAAAACTACTCGTAATTTGTATTTGTCGGTATTTAAGGGTTGGTTGATTACTTTCTTGAAGACAGAATCAGAGTTGACAGCCCGCAACTCCGAATCATTCGGATCTAATAAAAAATACGCATCTATTAAATGGGGCGTTCCAGGACAAATCGACCAGGCACCACCTGGATTGTACATAGCATAGTCTCAGATTTCGTTCCAAATTCGTTCACAGGGTTATCAGTGGCGTAGAATTCAGATTTGAGAATATTTCGTTTCTCAAAATACGGGTTTTGGAGTTCCAGCTTGCTGAAAATCGGAAAATCTGTGTTTTTGGCAAAACATGGTGGCATACTATCATTATTTTCTGTGTAGTCCTTCGTTATGGATGCTGATTTAAAACGTGATTGTATTTATAATTGTATTATCCAGCTTTGACAATTTAGTTTTTTCAAAAATAAATATTTTTAAGTTTTTGGAAATTTGTGTGCAATTTCTAAAACAATTTGTTTTTCTAAGTGAGGCCAGTAATTCATCTTGAAATGACCTCCGGTAAAAGGTATCAATGTGCGTGCACTGTCTAATAAAATCAATTAAATTTTGCGTTCTTGAATTTACCGATGTCTAATAAGCCAAAGAGTGACGCCATGCGCGCGAAAATGGGCCCCCCGGCACGCCTCACCGATAGCCGACTGGCAGTTCGGCCAACCGACGACACGCACGCGTGTGGTGATCAGCGGAGACTATGGGTTAGAAGTTTGTTGCTAGGGAGACATGCATCTACATAAGCACATGTGTAACCGACGCGTTGTAAAATCGCTTCTTAATTTACCGATGTCTAATAAGCCAAAATGACGCCATGCGCGCGAAAATGGGCCCCCGGCACGCCTCACGATAGCCGATGGCAGTTCGGCCAACCGACGACACGCACGCGTGTGGTGATCAGCGGAGACTATGGGTTAGAAGTTTGTTGCTAGGGAGACATGCATCTACATAAGCACATGTGTAACCGCCGCGTTGTAAAATCAATCGCTACACATGGTATTGTGGAAATTTTAATAGGGTAGGGTGTACCGTTGACAAAAATATTTCCTAATTTTCTTTTTTTTTTCTTTTGTTTTCGCCATCAGTATGGTTTCATTAAGAGTAAAAATCGTAAACAACATACGGTATAAAGTATGTGTTTTGAAGCAAGGTGGAATCAATATTATTCAGGTCCTGGGTGGAAGCGAATTCATAGCTAAATGGCTGTGTTATGACAGCGATGTATTATATTTAGTGGCATTTGGTTCGGTTTACCAGCAGAGGAGGCTGAATCAATGTACCAAAAGACAGTTTTCATTTCTATTGAGGCATAAAAGTGACCTTCTTTGGTTTGTAGTTTGGATGGACGCTCCCCCTTGACGTTTACCACTTCGGTTCTGGAATAAAATGGCAAACCCCAAGCACATCTCATAATGTTTAGAAAACGGTGATAAGAAGTTGAAAGCACACAGCGAAGAATAGACCAAATCCGAAGGATCAGTTCAACCAAAAGCCTATCTGTTCTGACGGTAGTCCTGTCCAGCAGCGGCAATGCATGGGAAACATCGACTTCGGCTGAAACTGTTGGAGCGCCCAGTGAGTCAGTCGATGATGATTGTGTCTCCACAGCAAGCAGCTCTTCAGTAACTGCCTCCGGCTGCTGTCTCTTTTGGGGAGAACTCTCGACGGGGTCAGCACCAGAGGCTCTATTTTGGGTCCCGGCGTCCCAGAGCCGGGACTGGATGCTGGGCCCGGCTGGGACTTTGCCGGGATCAATTGGGTCTGTACCGGGATCGTGCCGGGACCTTTGAGGATTAGAGAGCGTACTAATCTTAACCGGGCCATGATGGCCCAAGGTTTTTCGGGATAGCAGAAAAACGAGGCCAGCACCGCGGTGAGGGCCACCCACGCATCATTCCCATCATCCGAAATTGTTACCCCGGGTCACCCAAGGTCAGGCACAGACGAGGTCAATCAAGTCACCACTTCACCTTAGAGCTCGTAAGAGCACATTCAAGTCGATCGATTGAAACCCACACCAGACCCTCCAGGGTCTAAAGGTGATATCCAGGATTTTCGATTCGTGCCGAGGTCAGGTCACGAGGCGACCCCCCATGAAAACATGGAAAACATTCAGATATAAACCACAAAATATTGCAAATACCAACGCCAGAACAACGTTTTGGACACCCTCACGGATCCCAGGGGCATATTGCCCTTGACTTTCCAAGGTCACCAAGCACCAGGGGTCAAAAACAGTATTTACAATAACTTTGACCTAATACAGACGGTGAAACAAACACCATCGTGTTTGTCTGTCACGGCTTCATTGATATACGGCAGGTCACTTTTGACCTTCGGACCAGGTCATATTAGGTCACGAGGACCTCGGCGGTCAAACCACGGCGGGAGGTCTTTACGTTCCACATAGCGAAAAAACTGGCAATTTGCTATCAAATGTACTTACCAGGCCTCAATAGCTCAAACATAAGAGTTAGCCCAGTTTGCTTAATTATTCATATTTGAGTAAAATAGCCGATCTGACCAATGACCCGAGGTCAAACCATTGACCTGAGCACTAAAACATATGAAGTAATTTCACTGAATTTACGCGAGCTTCTATTGCACTTGCAGATTTGCCTAACGCCCATATTTCGAGTTAGAGGGGGCCACGATGGCCGGGGGGAGAAGGTGGCCGGACCCCGGTGGGGCGCGGGTTAACTGGGACCTGTGTTCCTTGGGGCCCATATCAGATTGAGATTAGTTTATTCTTAACCAACTTAGTTGCCCATATAATTTGACGAATAAATAACCTAATATAGCTAACTACACACACATAAATTGTCTTACCTAAACCTATATGGGGCTATTCATAAATGACTCACGGGGGAGGTGTCGGGCCGAAAAGTGACATACTATGGCCGGGGCTAGAAATCTCTTCTCGATCCAGGGGGTTTTGGGTGGGTTAGCGCTGGCACGGCAATGCAAGGCATAATTTAGTGGTAATAAGCTCCATTCGAAAATGAAATGAAATAGCATAATTACACATAATTCATGGCTGAAATAGAAAATCGAAGTCACTAGTTGAAATGTATAAGACAAAACTGCAATTTTCTTTCCTATTAAGCCGACTTTTGTGCTGCGACCAGTGCCAGAACCCAGTTGGGTCATGCCGGAAACAGTCGAGGTCTGCTGGCGCCGGGTCCAAGAATCTAGAAAAAGTGAATCCTCTAGTCAGCACAATAAGTACTCTTATCCCGTGGCATTCTACCACTCCCATGTCGCACAAAAGTGTGAACACCAACACCAACAGCAGAAAACCATGCCAACGACTCGCCGTATATGCCAACGACTCCCTACAGTGCGAACTGCTACCGGCTCCACGCACAGCAGTCCACGGCAGCAATCTCGAAGCTATTTGGACAACCGTAAAAGTAAGCAACAGTGTGAAGTACATAGTTTGTTCTGTTTACCGAGTGCCAAACAATACTCTTAATCAGCTGACAAAGGATTTAGACGATTTTGAGTCACAACTTCAGATCATGTTTGGGAAATATGTTGATTTCAAGTTTGTCCTCACCGGTGATTTTAACCACTGCTTGCGTAAGGAACAGCGTGAGTGTAGGCCTCAGTTGCGACAGTTATTTGAAAATTACGGATTCAGCATTGTTAACCCTCGCCCCGCCGGGGGGGGCGGGCATCGATGGCCCCCCTAAGGTTTTTCCGGGATAGCAGAAAACGATGAGGCGCAGCACCGCGGTTGAGGGCTCTACCTCTCACTGCATCATTTTCCCACCATCCCTGAAATATTTTACCCCGGGTCACCCAAGGTCAGGTCACCAGACGAGGTCAACCAAGGTCACCTCACTTCAACTTTAGAGCTCTGTAAGAGCTACATTTCAAAGTCGATCAATTTGAAACTTCCTACACTTCAAAACCTCTTCAGGGTCTACAAGGTGTATATCCGGGATTTTTTCGATTTCGTGCCCTAAGGTCAGGTCACGAGCAGGGGTGTAATCTTCTATCTCTTTGGGGTGCCCGAGCACCCCCAATCCTAATTCGAGCACCCCCAATCATGTGCTGAGCACCCCCAATACATGTGCCGCCCCTGGCTTATCACCGCTACTCTGAAGAGTGTCACCCTACCCCATCACTGCCACCCTGATTCGTGCCGCCCCTCACAAGTTTTTCCCGTCCCGGATTCATTATTTCCACTCTGACTGGTTCCGCCGCTAGCTAATCAATGCCACCTGACTGATCATTGCCCCCTGATTTATGACGCCACATCACTGCCGCTCCCGCCCGATCACTGTCGCCAGCAATTAATCACTGCCGCCCCCCTCCGGGTGGTTACTGCCGCCTTTGTTTCATCACTGATCAGCTGGCTGATCACTGACACCCCTGGCTTATTACTGCCGCCCCTGGCTAAACACCCCGGTTTATTTTAACACTCATATACTTGCCCCTCCTGGTAAGTCACTGTCGCCCACCGAATCATCTTTGCCGCCCCCGGCTGACTGCCGCCCCTCGTTCACCACTGCCGCCCCCTGGCTGATCATTGCCGCCCCCTGACTGATAACTGCCGCCCCTTGACTGCTAACTGCCGCCCCTGGCGGATAACTTCCGCCTCCTGGCAGATCAATGCCGCCCCCTGGCAGACCACTGCCGCCCACTGACTGATTACTGCCGCCCCCTGACTGATCACTATCGCCCCCTGGCTGATCACTGGCGCCCCCTGACTGATAACTGCCGCCCCTTGGCTGATCGTTGTCGCGCCCTGACTGATTACTGCCGCCCCTGACTGATCATTGCCGCCCCTGGCGGATAACTGCCGCCCCCTGGGCCGATCATTGCCGCCCTCTGACTGAAAACCTCCGGCTCTTGGCTGATAACTGCCGCCCCTGGCTGATCACTGCCGCCCCTTGACTGAAAACTGCCGCCCCTTGGATGCTAACACTGCCGCCCCTGGCTGACTACTGTCGCCCCCTGGCTGATTATTGCCGCCCCTTGGCTGCTAACTGCCGCCCCTGGCTGACCGCTACCGCCCCCTGGCTGATCATTGCCGCCCCCTGACTGAAAACCATCGGCTCTTGGCTGATAACTGCCGCCCCCTGGCAGATCACCACCGCCCCCTGCCTGATAACTTCCGTCCTTGGCTGATCACTGCCGCCCCTGGCTGATCACTTCCGCCCCCTGGCTGATCATTGCCTCCCCCGGCGGATTAATAAGTGTCACCCCCTGGCTGATAACTGTTGCCCCTGGATGATAGCTGCCGCCGCTTGACTGATTAATTCTGCCCCTTGGCTGCTAATTGGCGCCCCAGGCTGATCACCGTCGCACCTTGGTTGATAAATGCGGCCCCTGAATGATCACTGCCGCCCCTTGTTGATAACTGCCGCCTCTGACTGATAACTGCCACCCCTTGGTTGATAACTGCCGCCCCTGACTGATAACTGCGGCCCTCTGGCTGATAACTGCCGCCCTTGACTGATAACTGCCGCCCCTGGTTCATCACTGCCGTCTCCCGGGCAGTGGCGGATCCAGGGGGGCAAAAAGGCATTTGCCCCCAAACGGAAAAGCTCGGGGCAAAAGTATGTTTTTGCCACCCCCAAAGTGATCGACCTCCTTTTTTCCCCCGACTCCTTTTTTCGTTTATAAGCAAGATTTTGGTGCTTCAACTCTCAACTTCAAACAGAACCAGTTAAGTTCAGTGTAAATATTGGGCCTTCGACTGGAAAAAAGTATCTCGAGCCCATATTTTCTTCCCGCAACGTTTTTTTGCTTTTCGCCTCAAATACGCAAAATCCTACCGGTAAGTGATATTGTAGCACAGCTTTCACGGCGTGACGTTTTTTTTGCTTTTCGACTTTTTACTTTGGTTTTCCCCTCCCAAGCCGACCGGCTAGATTCGCCACTGCTCCCGGGGCAGTGAGCATCCTGGGGATATCTGGGCGGTGAACGTTCTGGAGGAGCATCCTTTGTGGATATCACTAACATCATGTTATATCTGAGGAGCGTTAGTTTTAATGTCATATATTCATCCTAGTAGTCTTTCAGGTTTTACATAACGTCGAGTTTCATGTTACCTATATTCTCTGACTTTGGTATACCGTGTGAAATTGTCTGTGTCATTTTCATTATTTATTTTATATATTATTTGTTAATTTTATTTATTTTTATTGTATTTAATTTCATCTTTTGCGCGTTTTATATAATCTTCTGATACAACTTTCACGACCTGACCTGTTTTACCACCTGACTTGTTAAAATTCGTGCGGAAATGTCCTATTTTCGTATTTTATTAGTGTTATGGGCGCCGTATGACCCTAGATGTCGGCGCGCTCTACAACCTTAAATATGATGATGGACCGTCTCACGGCTGATCACTGCCGCCCATGGTTTATCACTGCCGCCCTAATTCATGCTGTCTCTGGCTCATCGCTGTCCCTGGCATATTTTGACCCAACTGCGCGCCGCCCCAACTCATCGCTGCCGCCCCTGGTTCATCACTGCCGCCCCTGGCTGATCACTGTCTCCCTGGTTCATAACTGCCGCCTAGATTAATCATTGCTGCTTTGATTCACGCCGCCCCTGGCTGATCAATGCTGTCCCGTTTTATTATTAACCCATATATGAGCGGCCTCTGGTTAGACACTTTCTTTCTCCAATCTTCACTGCCGCCCCGGCTGATCCTGCCGCCCCTGGTTTATCACTGCCGAGGAGACCAGTCCCGCCATGGCCCCGAAAACCGGTCAAACTTAGGCCCTACTGTCCGCACAGTTTCCGCACAGTTTTTTCACAGTTAGCACCCTTCCAGGAAGCAAACAGCAGCCCACAATCGTCCAATCGTTATCTGTTTGCCTATTGGAGGAATTCTCCGAGCCGAGTAAATGGTAGACTGCTGCTGCCGTGCTTGTACTCTTTTAGTGCCAGCCTGGGGTGAAATTTGTTATCTCTTTGGGTGTGCGAGCACCCCTAATCACAATGAGAGCACCCTTAATACATTTGTCGCCCCTCGGCTCAGAATTTCTGCCCTGATTCATGCCGCCTCCGTCTTACCACTGTGATCATGCCGCCATGGTTCATCACTGACGCCTCCCACCTATCACGGCCACCGTGATTCTTGCCAACCCTAACTTATTACTGCCGTTCTGATTCAAACAGCACCCCGCTCATATCTGCTGCCAGTGGCTCACCAGTACTATCCCCAGCTTATCACTGCCACCCTGTTTCATGTTGCCCCCAGCTCATCACTACCGCCTCGGCTAATGAATGCCATCCTTGACTTATCACTCCTGCTCTAATTCGTGCCGCCCTAGGGTTCATGACTGCCGCTCCCAGCTCGGGGACGGTGGATTCCATTTTTGGGCGGTTTTACAAGATTTTCGGGAGGGGCGCCTTCCTTCTCAGTGGAAGGGGGCGCTTCCATCCCCAGGGGGCACCTTTGGCTCTCTAGGGGCGCCCACTCGGGGGCGGGGGTGCCAACATCATTTCCCTGTGTTGAGTCGATAAATTGGGTCTATTTGCTCTCCATGGGATGGCATTGATGAAAGGGAACACCATTCATATTTGAAACTGTTTTTATTTTGCACAGAGGGCCCTTTCTCTTCAGGTAGGCGGTGTTTATGTCGGATGTTTTCTTGGCCGGCCGGAGGCGCCGCCCAAATCCGGAGGCGCTTCCCCGGACGAAGCCAAAACCGGGAGTGCAAAAATATACTTTTACACGCCCTAATTTTTTCAGGGTGTGCAATTGCACACCGTGCCCCCCCCCCGAGTCCGCCGTCTCAGTCCCAGCTTATCTCTTCTGCCCTGATTCGTGCCACCCATAGTTTATAACTACTACCTACGGCTCACCATTCCCGTCCCCGGCTTATGCCCTTTGCCTTGATGCGTGCCACCCCCGGCTAATCAATGCTACCCCCTCCCAACTTATCACTTCCGCCCTGATTTTTGCCGCCCCCTGGTTAATAACTCCAGCCCCCGAGTCTTCACTGCCGCCCTCTCCTTATCACTTCCACTCTGGTTCGCGCCTCTCCTAGTTCATAGCTATTGGCCCTGGCTCATCACTGCCGCCCTCGACTTATGACTTTGCCTTGTTTCTTGCCGCTCCGGCCAATCACTATCGCCTCCAGCTTATCACTTCCATCCTAATTTGCGCCGTTCTTAGTCCATAACTGCCGCCCTGGGCTCATCACTGCAGCACTGATGCTTACATCCCCTGTGCATAAGGGTAAAATAAAAGGCGTTAGGGCGAAAATAAAGGGCATGCACGGGTACAGAGGAGGTGCCATATTTCTTAATATTTACAGAACAATACATGCCTTGTTTGGAGCACTATTGGTGTTTTTGCTTTCTTTCCTTGTAGTGATTAAAGGAAATGTGGCACCTTTATAACGTGATTTTAACTGAGATAGCCAAGTTGTAAAGCAAGCCGGAAAACCCGGTAGTCTGTATATCATTTGTCTTGAAACTCGATATTTCCGTAGAAAAAAGCTAATAACTACCTGAAATGTATCCCTCATGTAGGTACCCTTAGCAGTAGGCCACAGTTGACAGCCATGTTGGTGTGACGACATATGCTGACGTCACGGTGAGTATTAGCCAATCGAAGCCCTTAAAGCCTATTGGAAATGATAGTGGCTGCCAGATCATGACATCATCCACAGGCGGTTTTTATTTATTTCCATAAAGGAGCATTTTAAAAATAAAAATATTGAGCTTATTGTACATTTCCCAGAGAAATAATGGACGTTTCCATGATTTTCGGCTAAAAGTATCCCTAATTACGATGAATTTCAGGATTCGACCAAGGTGCCACATTTCCTTTAAAGGGAATGTGGCACCTTGGTTGAATCCTGAAAGTTGGTGTAATTAGAGCAACCTTTGGCCGAAAATCATGGAAGCGTTCATTATTTCTCTGAAAAATGTACAATAAGCTCAATGTTTTGATTTTTAAATGCTCCTCTGGGGAACAAAATAAATATCTGCCTGCGGATGATTATTTAGTGATGATGTAACAATGATGATGATGACCTGACCTGATGATGAGTTTCCAGACAAATGATACAGAGAGTACCGGGATTTCCGGCATGCTATACAACTTAGCTATCTCAGTTAAAATCACGTTATAAAGGTGCCACATTCCCTTTAAGTTCTTTGCTTTCATTTCAATCCCCATCGCCTCTGCCATACTGAAGGTAAAATTTAACCCCACAAAACTGATACACTTCAATCGTGGACAGGGGCGCAGCGAGGAGGTCACGTACCCCCCCTCATCGGTGTTATTGCCCTACGCTGTCGAACCTAGATGCAATTAGATCACATTTAGTGATTAAAACTATTGTTTTACAATTAAGTACCTTTTTTGGTCAGCTAGGGCATTCTGTCGCCTTTCCAAACACCCCGGAAATTATGGGTACGTGATCCATAACCAGCTAATGCCTCATCGTCGCTAATAATCGTACCGGAGCTAGTCTGGTACCCCTTGAGCTCATCTGGTGCCCACTGAGCTGGTCCTGGCCACTTGAGCTGATCACGTGCCTTCTAAGCTGATCTGGTGTCCGTTGAGTCAATCTGGTGCCCCTTGAGCAAATAATTGTGCCTCTTGAACCTAGCTAATGCTCTCTGAGTTAGTCTGATACCTCCGAGCCTGCCTGGTGCCCTATTAGCTGTTTTAGTGCCCCTTGAGCTGATCTGAGCCCCTTGAGCTGATTGCATGCCTCGCAAAGTTAATCTACTCTCCCCTGAGCCAATATGGTGCCTCTTTAGCTGATCAGGTGCCCCTGAGCTGGTTATTGATGTCTCCTAAGATGATCTGGTGCCTCCTGATCAATCTGGTTCTTCCTGAGCAGATATGTTTCCCCTGAGCTAAACTAATGCCCCTGAGTCGATCTGGTGCCTCCTGAGCCAACATTTTCCCTCCTGAGCCCATCTCATGCCCTCTGAGCTCGCCTAGTGCCCCCTGAGCTAGTTTCATGCCCCCTGAGCCAATCTGGTGCCTTTCAAGCTGATCTGGGCCTCCTGAGTTGATTAAGTAATTTTCTCAGCAGCTCTGGAGCCTTGAGCTGAGTTGTGCCCACTGAGGCTGATGAAGGCCTCTGAGTTGGTATGGGGCTCCTGGGCTGATTAAATGCCTCCTGACTTGATATAGTACCTCCAAGTTGATCTGTGCCCCGAGCTGATCGGGGACCACTGAGCTGATCCCTTGCACTCTCTCTGAGCTGATATGGTGCTCCCTGAGCTGATCTAGACCCCTGCTCTGGTCTGGGGACTAGGAGCTTATGTGGGCCCCGAGCTGATCGATCTGGTCCCCCTGAGCTAATATGGTGCAAGGCCCTATGAGCCTATCTGCGGCCAATTGAGCTAGTCTGATGACCCCCGCCCCCCCATCTTTGGAGCCACTGAGCTAGTCTAGTCCTGGGCCGAGCATGAGCTGCTCTGAGGGGCTCTGATCCACACCAGGGGCCCCCTGAGCTGGTCTTGAATAGACAAAGAATAATAACACAAGGCCAACTCCCATCACCTCGGGGGTTACAGGGCTAGTCTAATCCCAGGAGGCACAACTGGGGGAAAGAGGGGCAGCTGCTCTGGAGGACTCTGATCCACACTAGGGGGCCCCTAAGCTGGTCTTTAATAGATGGGGAATAAGGACACAGTGCAAACTCCCCTTGTAAAATGGAGCTAACGAGGAATAGGCTTGTGATGCCTAGGCACCCTGGGCTAGATAAATTACTTATTTTACTGGTGGATTCTGGGGAGGGGTGATAAAAAGGCATGTGCCCCTGAGCTCAGAGCATAGTCCCCTGAACCAGGATTTCTACTAATTAATTTCAATGAATAAAGAATTAGTTTTTCACAATTTTCAGCCCTGTCACATCATCCCCATCCAAACAACCAGCCTGTTTACTTTTTCTTTACTTCAACTGGGACCGATCCTTGAAAATATGGAACTTTTAAACGCCTTAAAAAGGTATATCCCAAATTATTCCGGGAACAAAAATTGTATTCATCCAATGCCACTATACTACACCTCCTCCCACGGTCATTGTGGGAGCCGGGGAACTCTGCGTTCAACCAGGGCTCACTCGTCACGACAAAACCAGTGGGCATAACAAATGAGTTTTCGACTCTAATATGTCTTATCTTGCACATAGTGACAGATATCACAGGCTCCACTGATTTCTTTGATGTCAAGAACTTGCATGAGTTGGCTGATTTGTCCGTAAATCTATCCCAGAAAGTCGTTTTCTGGCTATTTATTCTGGTCGTATTCTGGTCATGATATTTCGGTGACACTTTTCTTTTTTCTGGTTTTGATTCAGTCTTCCTTCTCCGTCGATGTTTGATTTCCATTTGTCTTGGACCAAAGGTACCCAAAAGTTGATATGAACTAAGATATAAGTTTTTAGGTTACGTTAAAAGTGCCCTTTCTCTCCCAGGGTGACCCTCAAAGGTGGTGTGCTCTCCCATGCCAAAGCTCTGGCTACGCCCCTGATCGTGGAAAGACTTAAAGCTCAGATTGGATTATTTTAAGACGTATATTTAGCTTTGGGATGTCGCCTAAAAAGCAAAAACGTCTGGCAAAAGCTGTAGAATACCTGCCCAACATTAAAATAGAATGTTTTCTGTGCTATAAAAGGCGCAAAAAAGCGATGAATAACAGATTTGGTGCAATGAAGGGGTGCCGCCCCCAATGCCGCCGCCCCTATGGGGTGCCGCCCCCACCGGCTGAGCACCCCCAAAGATTTTGGGAAAATTACACCCCTGGTCACGAGGCGACCTCTCCCATTCAAAAAGCATGGGGAAAAGCTGTTTCATGATATAAAAGCCACAAAAATGATTGCAAATATTCAGACTGCTCAGAACAGCGTTTTTGGACACCCTTTCACGGATC
The DNA here is from genome assembly GCA_034440635.1 of Lepas anatifera. Classification (NCBI taxonomy): domain Eukaryota; kingdom Metazoa; phylum Arthropoda; class Thecostraca; family Lepadidae; genus Lepas; species Lepas anatifera. The sequence goes on along the minus strand of JAOTON010000520.1, from coordinate 1,866,071 downwards.
CCAGGGTTCATATTTGCCCTTTGACTTTTCCAAGGTCATCCAAGGTCACCAGAGGTCAAAAACAGTATTTTGACAATAACTTTTGACCTAATTAAGCTAGAGCAATGAAACAAACACCATCGTGTTTGTCTTGTCACTGGCTTTCATTCGATATACGGAAAGGTCACTTTCTGACCTTTCGTGACCTCAGGTCATCTTAGGTCACGAGGTGACCTCTGGAGGTCAAACCACTGGCGGGAGGTCTTTATGTTCCACATAGCGGAAAAAGTACTGGCAATTTCCTATCAAATGTACTTTACTAGGCCTCAATAGCTCTAATGACATAAGAGTTATGCCCAGTTTGCTTAATCATTGCATATTTGAGTGAAAATAGCCGATCTTGACCTAATTTGACCTCTGGAGGTCAAGCCATTGACCTGAGCACTAAAACATATGAAGTAATTTCTTACTGAATTTACGCGAGCTTTCTATTGCACTTTGCAGATTTGCGCTAACGCCCATATTTTCGGAGTTAGAGGGGGGCCATCGATGGCCCCCCGGTGGGGCGAAGGTGGCGCCGGACCCCCGGTGGGGCGCGGGTTAATACAACTCGTATTACTTACCGACCAGCTGGTACCATTCTTGATGTTATTGCCACAAACTGTCCTGAACGTGTCCGTCGGAGCGGCGTGACCAGGTGTCATTTAGGTGGGCCGCATGACTTTACGCGCATTGTACTGCGCGGCCCCGACGCACAGACGCGACAAGTAGCTTGCAGGCAAAAGAAACGATGTTTAGCGCGCGTAGATGTTGATGGCTTTCAGGTACGGATTTCCTCGATCGACTGGTCGCCTATGCTGATGTGTGCATCGCCTGATATTAAGTGGCAAATCTTTAAAAGAGCCTTTTTGCTTCAGTTGGATCGTGTTGCCACCCTCCGCTCTGTCCCGGCTCGTAAGCCGGTCGTGTTGCCACTCACACACCATACACGGCAGATCATTCACCAGAGGCAGCTTGCACTGGTCCGGGGATCTCGTCTAGAGTATAAACAATTAAACCGTTTAAGTAAATCTGCGATTCGGCGTGACTCGCGCGAATTTTTCCAACGCGAAATTTTAAGAAAAGGTCGTGCTCGATTCTGGCAAATCTTGAAACCCGTTCTGGGCAAAAAACAAACGGCCTCTATACTTCTCGACGTGACACCAGATGTACTCAACGATTATTACGTTTCGGTAGGACCAACCACTGCTGCTTCTGTACCCGCCCCGACGATCCCCGTCCCAGTGCGACTGCCTCGCGTCACCACATCCAGTTTCACCGTCCAGCCCATCGACATACAAACCCTACACGCCACTATACTCAGCATGAAGCCGTCCAACAACGCCGGAGGTGATGGGCTCAGCATGGCTATGTTCACTAAATTCTTTTCTTCAATTGGATTTCTCCTTCTAGATATCATTAATTCTAGTCTCCTCACTGGCCAAGTCCCAGCAGAGTGGAAACACGCACTGATAACCCCAATTCCAAAAAGCAAATCACCAGCGAGCCCGGCCAACACCATTAATTTGCCCCACCCAGAAACTTGTCGAAAAAGAGTCAAATTCAACTTGAAACACCGAAAACACATTTCGCCGATTCTCAGCACGGTTACCGACGAAATTTTCACAGAATCGCTTAAACGTGATCACGACCGCGTCTATCGTGCCATGGACCAAGGTAAATAGTATTCTTGTTCTATGATCTGTCGAAAATGTTTGATGTGGTTCCCCACCACAACCTACGCAGAAAATGACACTCACGGCATAGACACAGTCTGGTTTCAAAATTATTTGCAAGACCATACCAACAAGTTCAGATAAAATCCCGTGACGGCACAATCATCAGATCTGGCTAAAAATAACAATATTAGAATTTTTCAAGGTGGAAGTCTCTCGTATACTCGCATTCTCTTCACTAACGACCTCTCTTCACGTGGAAGACGACGACGATCACTCAGTTCGCCGACGACACTCAGTTCCATAACAGGCAAAAACAAGACTTACAACATCTTATTCAACGCATGGAAGTCATACTAAATTCCCTTCATCAATGGTTTGTGCAAATGGCATGAAAGTAAACACGTCAAAACACAGATGATGGTCCTGGGCACTAAAGCAATGCGCGAAATTTTCCTCCCGTTAGCCTCGAATTCGGAAATTCAACCATCATCGATTCGAAATTCGGAAAAGTCCGGCGTTCGCGATCGCCACCTGACTTCGAACAGCACGTAAATTCAGTCACTAACAAAACCACGGGCCTTCTTATCGCGCCACCCACATCCGCCATGTCGGCCAGCTCAGCTCATGCCCCAAATTATTCACTCCAGTGCTCTCCATCGTTCGATACTGCCTCGTGTTTACGGCCTTCAACAACAGTCAGGTACACAAAATTAAAAATAATCAATTTCTGTGCCAGAGTCGTCAGCGGGCGCCGCAAGCGAGACCACATTTCCGACGTTGTGAACGACCAGTGGCTGGACGCCAAACACCTCATCCAGTATCACACGCATGTCCGTACACAAAATCAACACACCGCACACCACCACAAATAGTACACACAAAGGTCTTCCACGCAGCACAATACACAGTCACGCAACGCGCCGGTCAGCGGAGCTGTCCGCCGCGAATCCGCACGGAGGCAGGCCGACGTCGGCTTGCGTACCGGGGGCAGCTCTGCTGAACGAGCTGGACATCGGAGGGACATGCCGTTCAAACCCACTTTGAGGGCCCTGCTAATAGAGAGGCAGTGGGAGGCTTCGTCAGCGCTAGTTTTATGTATGTTGTTGTGCGCGGTTCGTGTGCCTGTGTGTGATCTGATCTTATTTTTATGGTATGCTTTTATCCTTAGCTTTTATCGTTAGTTTTACCTACCATGTCTTACCATATGACGTGGAAACGTGAAAAACCACCTACTTGTTTTACCAATGTGTGAACGTTTCCAAATACATTCTGACTGGCTTCCGAAACGAAGTATCCACCTTAAAGCCATGTCTGTCTCCATTTGACAGCCAACTGCGATGTGCTCCCAGCTTCATGAGCTGCGCACTGGACATCTGATACCTCGCGCGTGTCTAAAGGCACTGACGCACAAACCGGGGTGGATACCGCACAGTGTTTGCCAAGTTTCATCCGTGCTGGATATGATGTCGTTTCAACACGCAAAACAGACCAAGCTTGCACAAATGCACAAGTCTCTTCATTTTCAGAATCGAAATGTTTGACTCAAATCCGTAATCGATTTTATGGGCAACGTTATGATATGGCGAATCGTACAGCCTTAACCGAATTAAAATTGCATTGATTTCAGCCTTGGTTATTGGTACCTTTAACGTGAATTGCTGGCCACACTTTCAAAAAAATCGTTGGAAAAAATGGTCAAAACATATCTAAAAATATTGAAAATTTCGACTAAAAATCGAGATTCTCAAACTTTCGTTGTAACATGCTCAATTTAATATCGTGTCATTTGAAGCGAAAAATGAAATTTAAGGCTGAAAATAATCGGTGTATATTACCATGTTTTGACGAAATCGGTGATTTTCACGATTTCCTTCAAGCTATAACTCCGAAACCGTACGTCTGAGGAAATAAATAATCTTAGATCAGGATTCTACGCTCCTGAAAACCCTATGAAAAAATTGGAACGAAATCCGAAACTATTCTATGTAGGGGCCTGGTCGATCTGTGCTGGAACGCCCCAGATGCTTTTATGATCCCCACGTTGATTGATATTCGACTAGTTACGAATCTTGGTTAGCTACTCGGAAAACTTCTATCACAAAACGCTCACAGTCCAAAATGTCATTGATTAATATCCAGAACTGCCAGTTTATGTTCCTCCTTTTGACTTTCAACCGGTTTTGTCCTTGTCACAAAAACAAACAGACTGCTCCCAGGAACGAAACGGTTCATGGAACTTACGTGGTGTAATACAACGTTTCCCGCGTTACAGTATCCCAACATCATCATAAGTGCTTAGAGAATCCCGGGTTGTTTGTCGAAAGGGGTTTTATATTCGATGAAGAGGTCAGCATTGAAGCTGTGTTGCAAAATGGTATTTTACCTTGGTAGCAGACCGTTTCACGCCGTCCTGTATGGGGCCCCATTTTCGGTGGACTAGCGGTTTCTGGGTTCACTGACTGCTGGAGGGCACGGTCGGTGACGTTGCGGGAACGTTCGGAGCTAGATTGGAGGTCGAAGGGTGAAAGCATGCCAGCCAGCCCAAACGTAGGCTCTGTTGGAGGTGTACACAGGTGCCGGCACCCGCTTGAGATTCGTGGCACGGATTGCGACCAGTCAGCTTACCCAGTAGCTGGTGTTGTGGTGGTGTATCGGGTCTTGCTTCTGAGAAGCTGTGGCAGGTGGGTAGTTGGTTAATATTCGTAATTGAAGTTGCGTTCCTTCCGTTTGTAAGCTATCAAATTGTTTTACGTTAATGGACGAGTTGAACAATCTCTGACGCTAGAAAATTCGCCAGGCCCCAGTTTTCGGAATAAATAATGTTTTGGGATGAAGTGACTGTCAGACTTTCTTGTGACCAATGACCAATACTATTAAGTTCTGTTATTTTTTCCGAAGTGCCTGCTGATTTGACATCAAGTTCCATGTTTCATATGCTACCGTCATGCCTACTAGGTTTACTGATGCACGTCGTAACATTAAGTCCAAGTCGGTATCGAAGCTGATTAAATGGGGATGAGGTGGCTTAGTGGATAGTATCCTTATCTTCTGTGCCACTGGTCCCGGGTTCAAGTCCCGGCGGAGCCACTGAATAAGTTGATCTGATCCCCGAATTCCCTTCCAACAGGGTGAGAGTTGGCGACGCCGTATGACCCTGGCAGTTGGTGCGTCGTTAAACCTCAACAATTATTATTAAGTTGATTGAATGGAAATCCACATGAGTTTGAGCCGTGTTTGCAGGCATGTGGACCGGAGCCGGAATCGGCAGTATTTATGGATCTTTGAATCTGATTTATCCAATCATACGGACTCCACAGATCTAGAACCAAAAACATTCAAAATCTTGGTCCAGTTCAGTTTACCACGATGGCACAACATCAACTAATGGCGAGGCATAATCATGTGGCTGAATGATACATCTAAATTTGTAGAGTGATAGGCAATTCGAAGTATCGGCATAACTAACCCAAGTGAACCCACTTCATGGCTTAGGTTTAAATGACTACACCATAAAAATCTGAAATTGAGTCAATTCAAGATTTTTTGGCTGAGCTTATTTAGTGCATAAAATGGCATAAGATCACAGGGGACAACAGCCGGTGTGCTAACATTTTAATTTCGGAATCCGAGACCGGTTTCAGCGTCACTCTTCCAACGTGAACCCTAGGAAAATTTGGTTCGTTTAAAACGTGAGCTATAATGCTCAGATTGGTCAGTCTTAACCCACGAAAATTATGAGCCATTTCAAGGCAAATGGAAGGAAAATGTGGACAGGGTGCCTTCAAAAAGACTGCATACGTTTCAATTGGCATTCTCATCACTTTCCGCATAGCAGGCCTAAAACCTGCTGCCATCCATACTTAGGCCTATTTATTTTATCACAACGCTCACCCCTTAGTCGTAAGAGTCCCGCATTATCTGTTTGTGCTGACCTTTAACGTCAAGCCAAAAGTGGCCTGACTAACGTTAATGCCTCTCCGATCTTATAAAAGAATCGGTCACAATACCGATTCGTAGTATTTCGAGGCAATCGTAACTTTCAATATTCGGATTGGTTTTTCACCATTGGCTCTGCTTTTGTATCCGTTTCTATTACGAATCGAGACACAAAGAGCATCTCGAGACACAAAAATTATTGGCCGTGACTACAAAATGCGTAATTTCTTACTAACCTCATTCGCTAAGTTTGATAACGGGGCATGGGCGAGGAGAGACCATACAAACTTAAACTGAGCTAGGTTATATAAGAAAAGGGGCGCGCAATCTATCGTTTACCATAAAATTGTGTTCATCGCCTAAGCTTAGGACTCACACTTGCGTGATTCAGCTTTTGTTGGGCAAATCCTGCTCCAGCCAATCTGAAATTGTACTCACTCGAAAAGTCCGTCCGTTATGGCTAATGTAGCTCCGCTGCTGAGTGGAGCATCTACTGGAACACGTCCCGGACTTCTGCCGGACTGTCTGGTTCATCGCCAACGGTGTTGGCGTAAATTCGTTCCAGATGTAATCGTACATATCCTCCACATATTTATTTAAGCATGCCGTTCATTGTCCTGGCAAGCAACGCAACAGTTCGACGAATGCCAACGTACCTATCGTCTGCGGAGGGCTGCACCTTTCACTGTCACTATTTATACCATGGGTGACCGCGCCAACGAGCCAACAGACGCCTCGTGACCGACACCAGTGTCTTGAACTCGGCGCTGACGGTGAGTGTCGACGGACCGGTCATCCAAAGTGAGGGTAGATCGCTACCGATGTGATAGCAGCTGTTTTTGCGGTATCTCGTTGGCTTTTTATGATTTCCCGAAGTTCTAAACACTATCTGTAGGGTTTAGAGTCCTGTATTTGGATGGGTTTGCAGACGTACTCTGCGGCCCGGGTGAGGCACTGTGCGGTGCGACGCCACGCGGGAAAGCGAAAGCTCCCGCGCAGCTGTCGGTGGCCGATGCTTGGTACGAGGCAATGATTCCGGGTAGCATTCGCTCTGCGCACGGATTCTGCGCTGGGGCGCGTGCCAAATCGCAGCACCAGTCTGGCCCGGCTGGCGCCGTGATCAGCTGGATCGGTGCTGCAGTGGGAGAGCGTTCAAGTGAAGTGCTTCTGCTCTAATGCCAGTGAATTTAGCTGCTTACTGACCCGGAGACATGTTTCACATGATGTTCAACATGATGGATAAAATCGTACGTATACTGGAACGTGTTTCTAAAGTTCTACTTATGCTTGTTTCCCAAGAATAAAGTTTGTTTTGTTCAAGTTCAGGGGTCCAGTTACCTAAGTCTCAAGGGGGCGTCGCCCCAGTCAGAGGTCAGGTGGCGTCATAAACCCTCGCCTGGAGACATCTCCGCGGATGTTCTGCTGGCGTGGGAGACGGACTCCGACCAAAATCTGAACGCCACCTGCGGGGACGGTAACAAAAAATTCACCTAAAACCAATCGGAGAACATATGTTGTTGATGAGCGGAAGAAAACGTTTAAGCAATTCGTCCAGTATATATATTCATCGGGGATGTCGCGTTGGTTCGGTAGCTGGGGGAACGCGCCCCCTTTTCCCCTGTTTCCGACGCACATAGTCCTAATCCTGTTGGAAGGGATCATGGAGATCCGGAAAATCGATAAGAGCGGTGTTTCCAGCCGCAGAGTCTTATCCCCCAACGAACTGGTTATCTCCCCAGTCAATCACGTTGTCCCGGCGTTGGGTAGAATACCGGCCTTCAGAGTAGAAATATCACGAGAAATGATTATCTAGGTAGTTGACTGATATGCAGATGTGTGCAACAATTCCCCAAAAACGTTTTGATTTGTCTATATTGTTTGAACCAAAAACGAAGACTACGGCCGGCTTTCATCACTGTGTATGACCCGCAGGCAGACCCGGGGGTATAAGGGAAGTGGGGGCACTTGCCCCCTCCCCATCAACACTTCAGCGCCCCCTGGAATGTCGATGACGCCTCCAGAGATGTCGCTTCTCCCCCGCCAGGATGCAAGCATCTCGCCCCTGCGATAGGATGTGGCAACCCCTTTGGTCCGGATGGTGCCCCATTCCATGTGCCTCGCCAATCGGAAATCCTGGATCCGCCTATGCCTCCATATAGCCCAAATACTAAAAACATCCATGATCATCGATATATCCTGGCAATCAATTCTGAGATGAAAGACCTTTCGGCTACCAACGCCATAGGGCTTTTTCATTTGCCCATTTCCTTCAGCTAGGCAGGCCACCCTGAAATCGAGCCCAGACCAGGCGCGGGGGAGGTACAGACGTAAGCGTGCTCTGGCCGCTGCATCCTCGCGACCCTTGTCAAATCAATACTCCATTGGCTCACACAACAGGCGGGTACGGAGAAGGAAGGGTGGGATGGAACATTAATATGGGATGCGACATTTCAGGAGGCGCATCGACCTTTCAGAGGGTACCGTGACCATTTTAGGGGGCGCCGGGGGTTGATGGAAAGGAGGCCCGATAATATCCACTCGATGAACGTTCCGGGGAAACCCAAACGCCACCCGAATGCTGGTCTAGAGGGGCCCCAAGACGTAGTCTAGGGCCTAGACGTCGATCTGGGGACCCAAGGAGTTGGTCTGGGCCCAAGAGTTGGTCTCGGGGGTCCACAAGTCTTGGTCTCGGGGCCTCCAAAGAGTTAGTCTCAGGGTGCTTCCAAGTATTTATTGGTCTCGGTGCCTTTAAGAGTTGGTCTCAGAGGTGCTTTGTTGTTGTTGTTCTTTGGGGTTTAAGGGCGCTTCAACTGCACGGTCATTTCGCGCCCCACTGTGGTTATGTTACAAACGAATGTCGGTATAGGGAGTTCTAAAGCATAGAAACATTACCGTGTCAACAGAACAGTCAATCCCGACATAATACTCATACTATGAAATACTTAAATACATCTCCCAGCTTCTACCGTCAAACATTTCCGAAACGCACCAAGCTGTGCGAGCGTTCCACTCCGGTGGTGGTCTGTCCATTCTCCCCGGGTACCCAAGACCCTTTGGTGGAGAGCGGCGCAAGAATGTTGTGTCTTTATCCATGTATGCTTCCCGGACTCTTGGCCCGGGATGCCTCCCATCACTAGCGGGGGTGGGTCGCGGCCCATCCTGCCAAACATGCTGCACGTTTCCGATGCTCTCGGTGGAACCAGAGTGCAGCCTTGGCAGAAGAAGCTCTTTTAGGACCCTGGGCACTCAAATTCTCTTTCCCTTCGAGTCCCGAAATGCAAAGTCTGTGTTCTCTTCTCTCGGGTATTGAGGGGATTTTTCCTCATATCGTAAGTTTGGGGAGGAGAGCCTGCGTTTCCCGTCGCGCGTGATTGTGCCTGGGTACTCCCTGTTGGTTGTTTTCGCGGGCAGTGTTGGTGGAGGCGGAAGTGGTGGAGGGTATGGCGGCGGCATTAGCCCTGCATCACCGTGACCCGCAGGTGACATGACTCCAACCTGTTTTTCGCTCACGCCACGACCCTTTGGAGGTGCGGAGGAGGACCGCTCTGCGCCAAGCCTTTTGGTTGTATTGTTTGAGAGGACTCAGATGTGCTTCCAAGTTTTTATTGGTCTCGGGGCCCTACTCTCAGAAGCCACCAAGAGTAGGTATTCGAGCCCCCAAGAATTTGTCTCAGGGCTCCAAGGGTTTGGTTCCGGGGACCTCAAATCTTAGTCTCATGGGGCCAAATCAGTTGGTCTCAGGAGCCCCCCAGAGCTGCTTTGAAAGGACCCCCAAGATTTGGTTTTGGGGCCCCTAAAAATATTAAGTTTTATAAGCATGTTAGAAATAGGTGCCTCAAAAATTCTTCAGCATGCATATATTTTACGTTCTATAAGTGACAGATTGCAGGCCCCAAGGGAGGCCGAGGCTAGCATCCGCCCTCCTTGAGGAAATCCTGGATCCGACCTTGTTTGAATAATTTACTAGGTCGATAAAAATGTACTGTTGTGTAATTAGTTAGTTAGGACTATTTATTAGGCGTTTTGTGCATGACACTTTTCAAACTCCTATTGGGGCATTTTCTAGCCAGACCCTTCTCGACTGCTGGTGCTGAACGCCAACACGAAACCACACACACACTGTCCCCAGGATCCGAGCTTAGTGATGTCCCCATGCGATCCGGCACCCCAACTAATTCCACCCTCAGCTTTCTCCTACGAATCAGCAAGAGCGGATTCTATCCCGCAAGCCACACTTAGCACAAATATACGCACATCCTTTTTTATGGGTGTTTTATACTTATTACAGTCGTATTCGCCCTCCCTTTTTACTTTACTTGTGAAGTGGGGAGAGGAAAACTTTACCAGGATATGGAAGCTTGTGAGTAGTCATGCTACCAAAAAAACTTTTCTGCTGAAGTCGTATTCGGCGCCGCTTTGTTGGCTACCGCCTTTTCGTCTTTTGACGCGCTGCGTTTGAGAAGGGTATTAGTAATTCAAGGTTTACATTTTAATTATTGCATTACATGGACATAGCCTTTGTTGGAGCTAGGTACTTGCTCATTTCTATGTATTAGCTGTTTTGTTTGATGTTATTATCGTTGATACGTTGGCCATTTCAGATTGAGGCGTGGAGCGGCGATGGCGCACCGGCATGTCTAGTGTGGTTTATATTTTATGATCTGAGTCAAACCAAACAGGTTTATTTGAGGTGCCTTGCTTCACTTCTTCACTGTGTGAAAACAAATATTTGGTTATGCTGATACAGGAATGTAAGCCTTAGACCCTGTGCAGTCATTTTCTTGCCTAAATTGTAGAAAGCAGTTGAGCAGCAGCAGTGTGTTGTAGGTGTTTGTGCTTGCTATTCTTCAAGTTTTGTACCCTAGAATCATTTTTGAAAGTGGAGTGTGGGTTATTTTAAGGTGAAAAACTGGAAATACAACTCATACAAACTAAGCACCTGTCACGTTTGGCCCTCCAGTCCGTGCAACTTGTCCAGATTTGTTTCCACTTGGGGGTAGAGCCCTGATTGTTATAGTCAGAAGACATTGTACACCTCTCCTTGGTTATGAAATTGCCATTGCGCCCAATTCTGAATCCTTTTTGTGCCTACTTGAGACATTTTCCTGCAAAGCAGGATGGGAGTGTATTAAGAAACAATAGCAACTTCCTAATTATATTAAAGTGCCACCCTTTTTGTTCCAAAGTGGACACTTCCATTTACAGCTATTGAAAACATATAATGATTTTATTAATGTACCAGTGAGGTTTGATATCCCGATTAATCTTTCATCATGAAGTTGAAGCATAATTGAAAAAGTGAAGTCAATATGCGGACTGATTATCGCATCGACCCTGCATTGAGCTGTATGCTTATCATCATTTCTTGAAATTGTTATGTTTAGTGTAAACAATCTTCATGCTCACAATGACAGTTTGTGCTGTGAAGGAAATGATGAAACATTGGGAAAAAGGGGCTATAGAATAATATTCTAAACAATACAGCTTATGATTGAAGATTTTACACTGTGCTGTCTATATCTACTAGAATGGCTCACCCTTGTATATGTGTATTGCACTGAATAATTATTGGATGTGATCTGGCTAACTAAACATTTTTCCTAACAGTTGTTGTCCAAGTACATCATCCTTTCTTCCTTCATCATCACCTTAGAATCCTCCAGAGGTATCCTCAAAGAAAATGGGAGGCTGCTGTGGAAAGGTAAGATATATAAATTTTAGTGAAAATTTGTAAAAAAAACAATATTCAGCATTTCCTCTTCTTTCCCATCTTATCTCTGCAAAATTCATTGATCATTGTTAGTTCTATGATCAAAGATGCACAATAGGTTTGAAGGCAATACACTTGTTTCATCCCACAGTGAAAAATTGCATCAATTCATATAATGGAAGATAAAGTAATGGAAACAGTTAACATTTGGAGTTGGTGGCACCATGGGCAGTGAAGTGCTCACCTTCTGTTTGTTTGTTTTTTTGTTTTTTTTTCTGCAGTGAAAACATCTTGGACATTACCACAATGCCTGAAAAAGGCATCTTCATAAGCTTTCCCAGAGCTGAGATACAGAAAAAAACACTTTTTCATAAAACGCACAAAAGTTTAGCACCTCCAGCTTGCTTTGTAGAGGCAATCAGAATGATGTCCTATACCTCTTGTCATGCATGTTTTTTGCCGGATATCGAATCATTTTAAGTTGGCTTCCTGGCCATATGGACTGGTACCAGTCACTAAAGGTAAATTTGAGGTTTGGAATCTGTTTATTATTTAAGTTTTATTTTCTTTCTCGATATTTGCAATGAGGATGTCTGTCTTTAGAATTTTCGTGTCATGCTTTTCTCAGTTATCGGGCAAAATACAACTGCTGCAGCGTTTTTATTCCTAAACGATGTTAAAACTTTGCTGTGCTACCTCTTGTGCTGCCATATAACCTTGGCAGTTGGTGCGCCGTTAAACCCTAACACCTCTGGCCTATGCTAGGATGGGATTGTTACTGTTTTGAGTCTTGAAATAATCGATTTGTGAGGTTCATGTGGTTGGAAAGTGCCCGGGGGTATAAATGGAAAAGAAGTAAGCATCGGATGATATGCTCTTTGTAGTCTAAAATTTGAAGAAAAAAATTTGTGGGATGACAGACAAGGAGGATAAAAAGGAGAACAAATTTTATGATTTAAGACTATAAATCACATCATTTATTTTGTTCAATTATCTAGCAGTGAAGGTTATAGAGTGGAATGCTCAGTCTCGCATAAATCGTCGTCTGCAAAACAAAATCAAACAAATTTAGCGGGCCAGCTAGCACTTGCGTCTATTCTGGCTGGGTTATCACTATTTCTGCCTAAGTCTCTCTCTCTCTCTCTCTCTCTCTCTCTCTCTCTCTCTCTCTCTCTCTCTCTCTCTCTCTCTCTCTCTCTCTCTCTCTCTATCTCTCTCTCTCTCTCTCTCTCTCTCTCTCTCTCTCTCTCTCTCTCTCTCTCTCTCTCTCTCTCCTCACGCCCAAAACTTCCCACAACTTGCCTTTAGGTTAAATCATGAACAGCTACCCAATACTTTTAATCGAAAGGCTGAAACAACGTACCCTTGGGCAATTTGATGGATATTTAGCCAAGGCAGTTTTGCTGGTGAGTGTTATTTAGGCGAGCGACATTTTTTTGCAAGTTTGATAGGCTGAATCAGCCAAAAACTAGATAAGAGAATGGCGCGTGGGCGAGGAAAATAGAGCAAATATTTTTTGCGTGAAATGCGCTGATGAAAGTTCAAAATCGTGAGATTCACGATCGTAGGCCGGGAAATAGATATTTATACTCACATCTGGGGCATTCCACGATAGTCAGACCGGTGCAGGACACAATCATGTCACCGATTTTTATGTAAATTTGGGTTTGCGTCAGCCGTTTAATTCAGTTTCAGAGTTTTTGCTGTATATGGCTCACTAGAACTTAACCCTGCACCGCTTTGGGGTCCGTTCGGACCCCCTTCGGATTTTCGCAAACGTTTTCGAGCCGATCTAAATGAGACGCGCGTCGCTGTTAAGGCTTGTAGGATGATCAATTTTACAACGTATGACCGAAAATTGACATCAGGTCAGGCCAACGAGTTATGACGTCATTTCTAAAGCTGACGGCGTCATTTCTAAGCCGTCATTATAACGTCATTTCTAAGCCGATTCTTCTCTTCTAAAATGAGGCTGACAACACTAGGGTGTTATTTGGCTTCTAGGAGAGCTAGATCAAGTTTCTAAATATCATTCGAAAGCTCGTAAAACAATAAATCAGCTGAAAAAATATATATGGTAAATCCCCAGAGGTCATCAAAAGTCACGGTTTTCAGCATTGTTTGTGTCTATAACTTCTGAAAGAAGATACAGTCATAAATTTAGTATCAGAGTAATAAGCATGACCCAAGGATTCAAGTGATATGCAACATGAGCTTGAAAGGTCATTGCTTAAAGGGAATGTGGCACCTTGGTCGAATCCTGGAATTTAGTGTAATTAGGCGTACTTTTAGTCAAAAATAATGAAATCACTCATGATTTCTCTGAAAAAATGTACAATAAGCTCAATATTTGGTTCTTAAAAATACTCCTCTTGAAAAAGAAATAAATATCAGACTGTGGATGATGTCACGATCTGGCAACCACTACCATACTTGAAAAGCTTCAAGGGCTTCGATTGGCTGATGCTCATCGTGACGTCAGCATATGTCGTCACACCACTGTAGCTCACAACAATGGCCGCCGGCGACGGGAGGCTGAGGGGGCTGGTGTCAGGTAGGTTTTAGCTTTTTTCTACGGAAATATCGAGTTCCAAGTCAAATGAAATATAGGGTACCGGGTTTTCCGACCTGCTTTACAACTTGGCTATCTCAGTTAAAATCACGTTGTGAAGGTGCCACATTCCCTTTAACCATAGCCGATTTGACCTTGAAAGGCCAAGCCGCATATCGTATGAACCCTGAGTCAAGAAGAACACATTGGTGTCTTGTTTTGCTCTAGCTCTAATGGTTCCCGAGTTATAAGGGATTTTCTAAATGGGATATAAGTTTGGCCATTTTGGCCCATTGTGACGTCACGGGTCAACGGATATGGTTCAAACTCAGCTCCAGAGTAGAAGACTACCGTCTTCTTCTATGGAAAAAAATGGAACGGCGCTTCCAGCGCCGTTTCATTTTTTCCATATCACTTCCGGTTCCCGATATCGTAAGGGGGGGCGATCGGACCTGCTCTACAGGCGGTAGTATGTACAAAAAGAGCTCAAGCGGTGCGGGGTTAATATGCCTCGAGAACTTTTACCAAATTGCGATACATGGCTGTCATTGTAGATCTGTAAATCCATCCACCATCATGCAATTCATTAAAATGAGTAAATTAATTCATTAACTTGAAAATAGCGGGATGAAATGATGGACCGTTTTTATTTTATTTTGGAATATTTTGGTCCCACGACATCTCTTCAGTTTAGTCCAGGCCACATGAGTGCGTAGAAAACGTTCAGTTTCCTTTTTAATGGTACCTAACGTAAGAACCTTATTTCAATAACATGCACCGAAGAGGACCAAGAATCACTCAGAATAAAAAAGCTGTTAATCACGTGCGTATTTAATAATGAGCTTAACCTTGTTTGGAACCGCGGGAGGCTCGTCGTAGCTCTGGATAATCTTTCTGAAGATACTAAAAAGAACGAAGAAAGACGAAGCTCAGCACTTGTTTTTCATATACCTTACACATCACTCGGTTTCCATCATTCTCTTGGGTTGAAATTCTGCGTCATTTCAGTTAAATACATGCTACCGGGCCCGGTGACTTAATATACCAAAGCTACATGATATATACCAAAGATTATAATATATACCAAAGATACACTGGTATAATTGTTTAAGAGGCAGCTTGAAGCCCCATATCATGCTATGGCCTGCCGAAGGACTATGTATATACACAATCAAAGGAATTGGTAAATTAAAGTCTGATCTCTTCCGTGAAACCTCTAATTATTGTGAGAATTTAGATCACATGTCCATTTTTCTTAAAATGGAACACATTAAGTCAATTTTTGTCAATACAATTATCAGCCATTCCTTTTATCAGGCTGGAATTTTTACACAAAACATCTGAATAGTCGTTTAGAGTCGTTTAAGCACAAAACGTGCTCCATTTGCTGGGCGCGCTTTGCTATGCCTTTTCCCTGCCGGTGGGTATGTGTTGACCATGATCAATGGGCATTGACTCAGAACAAGTTTGAGGTCCGATTTTAGTTTTTTTGTGATAGAGACCCATATTTGATTTGTATATGAAACAGGAGGTAGGGTGTAAAATAAAGTAAATATAAAGGCACATTTTCAGGGGATTCGCATGGACTGGGTCAAACTAAAAGGGCCTGGGATCATATGAACTTGTTTTCTTAACATAGAAAATGGACCAGCAGATCACGAAGTTAAGTTATTTCTAGGTTGAATGAGGTAGGTAGAAATAGTTTTACTACTCGTGATTAATTTAAGCTGTAGTTACTGGCCCAGAAAGGTGCTTTGTATGGTGGCCTGGTGAAAATACCCGAGCTAACGGTAACATTTCGATATCCGTAACGCTAGCTCAGATCCAGCTTGAAACTTGACAGCTGAAGCTAGCGCCCCAGGTACCCGACATGCAAGTTTATATCAAAATCAGTGGCATGAGGGCGGAATATTGGAAAATCTTGGTTTATCTGTCGTGAAATGTCACATCTGTTCCTTGGTGTTGGTTGATCTGGTCGTTGGTTCCCTGCTTTTATAGGCGCGTAACTTGATAACGATAATATTCCACTGTAGTTGTTGAGGATAAACAACATTGTTGTGTTTCCACAGTCTGGAGCATTCCCTGTGATCTAGCATGTGCGGGAAACTGTATCGTGCCTCCAATACATATGGAACAATATTGCTGTTCCATTGTAGGATCTGACGGAATTTCGTGTATTTTCAGCAACGTGCGGCGGAAGCTGCCGCGGCCGATTTGACACGTAAGTTTTTGTTTTACACTTACCATTCTTTTCATTTCTCCTTTTTTGTGTAAAAAATTCAGGCTTGCTGCCTGTCATGGTCCATAATGGTCCGTCCATGTTTTTTTTTGGGGGGGGTACACTCGACTCCGCAATTATAGTATTGAACAAGTTGTATTAGGTCAATGAAGTCTCCATAATGCGTATGGAGTCATGCACAATCTACAGGAGATGCATTTTGATTGCCTGTTGTTTTGCTTTGACAACGGTTTGTGGCCCGTCATATATGCAAAGACTTTAAGCGTCCCCGTTGGACGTCAGGAACAGTGAGCTGGGTATTACATTATTACGAACCATGAGCGATTACCTAATTGAATATATCAAATGTTGCAACCTAGTATTATGTTTGGCATTCAGTATCCTCTGAGAAAGCACTTCGTAGATCCTCGTGGCACTTTCATCGTGGAGTTCGAACTGAGAAAACATTGTCTTAGGTCATACCAGCAAACTTGCAGATTATACTGCGTTCGTCACAAAGGCCACCGCTGGCGGTGAAATGGGTTTTCAGAGTGGAATTCCTCCCAGCTCCTTGTCTTACCGTTGAGGCGCAGCGAAACAACACGGGGGGGAAGTCCAGTGAGAGGACTCCATTTTTTCTTTGGTAACGCATGATTTTTCACAATTTATAAGTTTTAGAGACAAAAGAAAGAAACACGGGGGGTTCCGTTCAGATTCTACAAAGCTATCACATTCATTTCCCTGAAATTGCATTTTGCAGCTCGAAGAAGTTCAGGACATTGCATATTTCAAACTTAGGCATTGGCGTTTCTAATGCCGACGCTGAGGCCCACCTCTCGTTTCAGCTGCTGAGATGGCGGACCTTCTCTGCAAGGCGAACCTCCCGGTGGTGTTCGTGTTAGGTGAGTACCGGGTTACATGGTCACCCGTCCACACAGATGCCATTCAGCTTGAACTCGCCATCAGTATTCCGGGAATGCTTGAATAAATTCTGCATTGCTAACGCATGTGTTTATTTTTTGACTCCGGAAATCCCACCCAACTCGGAAAGAGTTGGCGACGTCAAATGACCTCAGTAATTGATACGTTATTAAGCCCCGTTAAAGGTGTTTTTGTGACGTAATCATCGTAATAATAATAAATAATTGGTCATCGTTAACTTGAAACTCAATTTCCGCCAGTTCCAACTGCAACGCGGATATGCTTAAGCGGCACCATTTGGGGGAAGTTGTTACGAAACATTCAATAGGCCAGGAGGGATCTGTTGCGTTAATCCAACTATTTGAATAGCTGTTACGATTTCAACATTTCACTTGTTCTACGACTTGCTCAATTTCCAGTTGCCCATCGTCCCTCCTTGGATTATATAATGCATATTATTAACTTTGTCAAAATATACCCAAATCCCATCAAATATCTTGAAAAATGATAGCTGCGGTTCTTGGGCGATGGAGCTGTTGCGGGAATCACGTGACCGGTCAGCTCACGACAGCGAACTGACAATCGTTGCCAGGTCACTGGAGTTGGTAGAATTATCTCTTCCCACGATGGTCGGCTGGATAAGACAGAGCCGACTGCTGGAACGGAACTGATCGCTCAAATTTCAGTTTTGCTGTCCAATACGGGACACTTCATCCGAGTGGCAATACAGTTATCAATCGATTTGAATGTTGACAATGTGCATACGAGGCTGGTTTTTTGGCACAATTTTTAAGTTTTGACTCGAAGAATGACCTTCATAAAATATCCCGTGAATTTTCATTACATGCATGGTGTCGAAAATATTTAAGATATACATCGGATATCGTATAGCTCCATGTCCGTATCGTTCGATTTCTCTGGGACGTTCACTATCAGTTGAAACCCGTGCCGTCAGGCGGCCCCGGCTCCGGAAAGGGGACCCAGTGTGAGAAGATTGTGGAGAAATATGGCTACACGCACCTGTCGTCGGGCGACCTGCTGCGGGCCGAGGTGGAGTCCGGCTCCGACCTGGGCAAGGAGTGCAACGAGATCATGGAGAAGGGAGACCTGGTGCCGCTGGTGAGAGCAGCCATGGAGCCTACACTCGGATGGAACGCTCGACACATTTTACCCCTTTCCGTTGCAAATCATTGCCGGTTCAAGAGTTCGGTTTTTCACCCCTGCTGGCGAGGAGTTTAAGGGCATGTCAGCGGCTAAGGCATGTACATCAGCGGTTTGGTCGATGGGACACGGTGAGGCGGCATGTCCGTAGGACCCTGCGTGAGCCTATTGCAGGCACTTGTCCAGGGAGCAGCGGCGCCATGACCCGACCACTCAGCTTAACCTCCAGTAGATACATTTTCGCTCTCGTTCTTCACTGTCGTGCCATCCACGTCATAGAGTTGCTTTCCTTCCTTTGAATCTCGGTGCGTGCAACCAGTGCCAGCTGCTGTCATTGGCTGCGCTGCTGTGAGAAGCATTTGCTTGACCTTTTCGGCATTGTGTGGAAGAACAGACGTTTTCGCGTTTCCAACATCCGGAACCATTGTCAGCGAACTGGGAGACAGATTCTCTTTTCTTTTTTTGTCCTGGCAATGTTCATGTGCTCTAAGGATTCGCATGGTTTAGATGAGGATTCACTGGTTAATTACCGCGAGTTTACTTTATTTCCAGGAAACAGTACTTCGACTGATCCGAGAGGCCATGGTCAAACAACTGGAAGGCGGCAAGGGCTTCTTGATTGACGGCTACCCCCGCGAGGTCGAGCAGGCTGTCAAGTTCGAGGAGCAGGTCAGTTAATTATCGTTAATTATCAACCCAGCCCTCGCTGAACTCTACTCACCAGGCCTGAAAGCTGTAACTTTCCGCCCACAATATCTATCCTCTGATCTGGTTAGCTATATCGACAATGGTGCCAGAGCCGTACCTACTCGCAATTACCCAGGGCGATGTCGCCTGTCTGGTCCGCCTGAGAAGCGCGCGACCACCGTCCACCGCTGTGCCCTGGCGCCCCAGGTGTGTCCGTGCCACATGGTGCTGTACTTCGAGCTGTCGGACGCCGTGATGACGGAGCGTCTGATGAAGCGCGGAGAGACCTCCGGCCGAGTGGACGACAACGAGGAGACCATCAAGAAGCGGCTGCAGACGTTCCACGAGCTCTCCCAGCCCGTGGTCGCACACTATGAGGGCAAGTGCAAAAAGGTAAGACTGCAGCAAGAGGTAGCACAAAATTGTGACGTCCATGGTGGAGCTTGTTTTACCTGACTCCTCAGCTTAACCTCCAGTCGATGCATGTTCGCTCCCGCTCCTTACTATCTGTCATCCACGTCATCGAGTTGCTTTGCTTCCTTTGAATATCGGTGTGTGCCCTGGCTTTGACGGCTCTGATGTCACTCCTGTTCAGATTAACGCGGAGCGAGGCGTGGACGAGATCTTCGAGGACGTCGTCAAAGAGATAGATGCACTACAGGCTGAGTGCGCCGCCGGAGAAGAGGCGCCAGCAGAGGAGGCACCTCAGTAGACACAGACGGACACTGTCCAACCACCGGCCGCGGTTCAGATTTACCTACCGGGATTCGACGAAAATTTACATCCCCTTTCTGAACCCTCAAATGATTCACAACCGACATAGAGCTTTTCAACTACTACTAGTATCTGCTGCCTTCAAGTTGACTGCTGGTAGAAGGCTTTTCTGGAAATGTCACTTCGCAAGCTTGTCCAACGTGTAAGTTTGTCTATTGGCGCACACTGAATCTCACAAAACACATGTCAATGATCTTACAGTGGTCCCGTAGTTGGCTTCCAAATGTCCTGCGTCGTATGGTAGGATTGTACGGTCCTGCTAAGGAATCGTGAGTAAATATTGTCCTGTTGGCTTTAATATGGCAGGTGTCGACTTGTCCAAATATTCATGTTGGAATCTTCATGGGATGGTTGTGAATCTCTCAGCGAAAGTAGAACAGAATGCTTTCAGGACGTGTGTTGTGATGATGTCTTCCGCAATCCGTATTACGTAATTTCTCCATCTTGCAAGGTGTGTGGAAAACCAGAAGAGCTTATAATAAAATTCTAGTCACAAATTTCTTACTGAATACAATAAGAATATCTCTTTACACGCCTATATAAACATCGGTGTGTTGCATGCCCGGGGAGTGGCGAAGCCACATACGAGTAGAATGTTGCCTGTTTCTGTTCTGTTTCTTGTTGGGTGCGGCTTCTTTGTAAAAAAATCCAGAACTGCTTGTGAGAACAATACATGACATTTACGTGTATTTTCACACTCCTCGGCTACTATCAGTCGCACCAGAGCTCTCATTATCTCAAGGTCTCCCTAACAATCGTCACATTCGGTCATCGTCTCCGAATTATTTTGCGTGTACACATTTTCGCCCTAGCTTACCTTGCACACGCCACGCTATCCATTCACACCGCCTTCAGCTCGGCGAGCAGTTCATGCTTCCCGGCGAAGTAGTCACGGAACCAGGCGATGTGCTCGTGCTTCTCGGCGATGCTCAGCCACGGGTTTTTGCCCAGCCCCACGCAGACGAGCTCCATGAAGTGTCGAACGGGCCCCTGCGCCGGGCACCAGGGCTCCAGCTGACCCTCCAGGAACACGTGCTCGTGGAAGCCGATGGCGGCCTCCGTCTCCAGACCTGCCACCGGCGGCAGCGGCGTCAGAGGCCGCGCCGGCCGGCAGTGCACCGCACAGGCGTCAACGCTGAGGCAGCGGGAGGGCGTACCCGCAGCTCCCGCGTTACTCCATTCCACGGCACGCTGATGTCGACATTCCTCCTTTATCATTTTATATTCAACCAAAATGGCCTACAATATGTCGACCATCTGTCACAGGAGAGTAAAGCGACTCCGTCTCCAGAAGAGCGCGAGATGGTTTGCGAAGTGTAATATCTAATAATAAAGTCAGCAGATACTAAATTCAATGTCGACCCTTTCCCTGTTGATGACCCAAAATTAGTTAGTCCCGTGAACTCCCATTAAAGAAATCACGGAAGTGTTCGGATTATCTTATGCTAGCATTTTCCCAGTTCTATTTTTTAGTCATGCCCAAACCTTAGCCTTAAGATCTACATCAGGCCATCATGAGCGGTGGTGCTTCAATTTTTCATGGCGGTCCAAGGAGAACAGTGAGTCTTCTGCCTAACATGGGGCTGGTCGAGAGTTTGAACGGGCTGGCAGAGGGATTATAATTACCCACTGACGCTTTTTGTAACTCGACGGGCGATGACCTTTATTCATACATACCAAAGCTGCAACGCAAAATACTCATCTACATTTTGAAACTAGTTCAAAGCGTATGCCGGGATTCAAAGACTAATGATACACAGGGCGTATACTATGACACTTGAGGTGGAATGAGGCAGAAACTCTCGTTCCTTTCATGTTCCAGGTACAAGGAATATGCGCAAAAACGAAAGGACTGCAGTACAATATCATCTCGAAAACTATAGTGTGCTGAGGCGGGACATCACAATATTGACAGCAGCTGGATAAATGTAGGAGATCGACTTTGAGGCGACCCTGCGGCTGGCACTGCATTCAGAGAAAGAGGAGTGTTTCATTTACATCCGAATCCAAACTTACTGATCATTTATGCATTATCTTAATGCTTGAGTTGAGTATTCGGGTTTTGCCCTTCAGTTTCCCAAGTGATACCATGTCTGAACCGTGGCATACATTGGGCCACGCAATGTTTTGAAGAACTTGTAAATGTGACGAACAAAAAAGCAGTGGAACATTTTTTGGGAGGTTCAAGGCAACCCCCTCACAAAACGGCCTCTTAAAAACAGATAGTGTTACCATGGCAATCAGATATTATATTACCCACAATGGGATCAAAGTACAATTTCTCTCGTGATACTTTCGAATGCACTGACACACAGGAGCCGACAGGCAGGGCTCACCGGCCTCGTTGTTGACGGGGAGGGTCCAGAGTTTGCCCTGTTCCGTCCAGAGTATCGTCTGCTCCCAGCCGTTGGCCGGAGGGTGGGTGACGCTCAGCTGCATCTCGCGCTGGTGGATACGCTCCCAGGCACTGGCGGGACCTGTCTCAGCCACCACTGCACCACACACACATACACAGAGTCATCGGCACCTGCGCCGGCCACTCCCCCAGCTGACGTGGCGAACACGGTAGGACACTGCACTTTAACGGAGTCATCGGCACCTGCGCCGGCCACTCCCCCCAGCTGACGTGACGAACACACAGGACACTGTACTATAAAGGGAATGTGGCACCTTGCTCGAATCCTGGAATTTAGTGTAATTAGGGGTACTTTTAGCCGAAAATCATGGAATCGTCCATGATTTCTCTAAAAATGTACAATAGGCTCAATATTTTGATTTTTAAAATGCGCCTCTAGGGAAAAAATAATGATCTGTCAGTGGATGATGTCATGATCTGGCAACCACGACCATATTCCATAGGCTTCAAGGGCTTCGATTGGCTGATGCTCACCGTGACGTCAGCATATGCCGTCACACCAACAGCCTGACAACTGTGGCCTGCTGCTTGAGGTACATGAGGGGTACATTTCAGGTAGTTTTTAGCTTTTCTCTGCGGAAATTTTGAGTTTCAAGACAACTTATATATGCAGTACCGGGTTTTCCGGCATGCCTTATAACTTGGCTATCTCAGTTAAAATCACGTTATAAAGGTGCCACATTCCCTTTAACAGAAGCGTGAGCACCGGAGCTCCCCGCTCTGACAAAAGGGGAGCTCCCTCCCACTTTTGACACCGCATCTATTACGAAACGGTAACAAAAATATAAAAAAACATTAGCTATTACCTTTAGAATTATTATGTTTATTGTATATCAATTTCACTGGCTGGTTCTACCAAGCAACGGGATAGATGAGTGGTTTGGGGTAAGGGGGCAATGGAACCAATATTTGGTTAGGATCAACAAAAATCGGATGATTTGGGGAACCGAATGCCATTTTTCATCCTGGATCCACAAATACAACGCCCTCATCCCTGAAAAATGCAAGACAGTGCCGCTGATGCTGCGCAGCCCGTAGCAGTGAGTGAGCGAACCCTACAAGCATAATGATATTGGAATTATACCTCACTAAATAGAATTTACCCCAAACAGCACCGGCGGACACGATCGGACACGCTAAGACTCCAAATATACAGCTCAGCGTTAATTTTAAATGACCCCAACCTAGTGGTGCAAGGTACTAAACAAATGTTATACATATCTAAAACTCCGACTCTATTCGCATGACTGCGAAATTTCGTATCATTTAACAAGCAAATACCATCACCATCAGAAATCTGAATGACGCGCCCTGCACCATATAAAACAGCCCAACAGTGTATTTTCTTCATTGTTCCACTCACCGGTAGCCGGGGTGTGCTTGGGATCCGGGAAGATGTCCAGCGCGGGTCCGCTGTGGAGGTCGACGTCGGTGACGCCCATGCCCACGCCCAGCGGAAATCCGGAGCCGGCTCCAGGGCGGCTGCGACGGACCTGACGCGGCGGCAACGGCCCAGTCACGCGCCGCAAGACATAGGCTGTAACACCACGGAACCTCGATACCCACACACAGCAGACCATTGCATATCTACGGATGTTGTCAAACCGCTTATGAAACTAAAAAAAACTTATGTTCATTTGTAGACAATTTATGCATTTTCAGCAAATTCGAAGGGCTCAGAGTGGCGCAAGAGCCTTGCACTTTCCCATTTTGGACGCTGTTTCGCTAAGTCGCCAATTAAAATGTGAAGATACGTTTGGATAAATAAAAAGCATCAATTCCGGGCTCTCCGTGTGCTATTGAACCACAAAATGCATTGCATAGATAATATATCGGACATTGATTCCGTATTCCCGTTCCTACGGCGTAGAGGGTGACCGCGTGTAACGCCATCTGCGGAGCGAAATGGTAACACTGCACTGGATATTTTTTACAGCGCATCAGCGTTAAATGGGCATAAATAGGTTTGGGAATATTTGCCCGGAAATCATCTCCAGGCTAAATATTTTCCGGATCATTAATACCTGCACTGGAAGGGGGAGCGGGCCTGGTAGCCCCCCTGAGATCTCTGAAACTAAGGCGCTTAGAAAAACGCCGGTTGGGGAGTGAGTGGGGGCTATATTGATCTACATTATGGCCAATTTTCATTGACTAAGTAAATATCTTCAAGGTCAAACGAGGTCAATCTTGGCCGTGCTTGGGACTCATCGGTAAATACCATCGTTAAGCGCAAACGAGTCCGGGATGTAAGAAAAACGAACCAAGGTCATAGCAAGATGGTCCCCAAAAATGTTTCCAACATTCGAGGGTCAAGGTCAAGACCTCGCACCTGGCCATTTACCTATGGCGTCACAATTATATATTCCCTATAATTTATTCTGACTAGCACCATAGCAACCTTTGGGCGGGAAATGAGGTCGCCACTGACCTGGCTGACGTCGTCACTAACAGGACTGAAGTCGCCATTTACCTGGCTGACGTCACCACTAACCAGACCGACGTCACCACTAACTCCACTGACGTTGCCATTCACCTTGCTGACGTCGCGCGCTCGGTCGCGCCCCAGATGACCTCGCACCTGGTCGGCGCGGTGCCGTTCCTGCTGGGGCGTCACCTGCATGTTGGATATCAGCTCACTGCGGAAAATCGGTCGCTGATCAGAAACTAGACATATTTTCATTTAGCGAAAGAAACACAAACTAGTGTGTGAGTGTCTATAGCAGCCTTTCGGTAGATGCTGAGCACATCACAATGCTGACAGTCACGGATGATATAGCCACCGAACAGGTGATGTAGGAACACATGCTAGAAACCGATCATCTGGTTCCAGAAAACTAGGATCTAGAATCGGTGCCTCGACTAAGATTTTGTAAGTCAAATGATCAAAAGAACAAAATAAATCAACTAAAAATATTGCCCAAAAAGATACCAGAAGCCGGCTATGGTAATCTCCCACTCAGGTGAACAGCACACGGCTCACCAACCTGCCCATTCTGCAGGGGCATAAGCTACCACTCCGGGCCGAGAGGGGGCTGACCTGAGCTGGGGCGGGGCGCCGCCCGTCGGCTGGCCCTCCGGCTGCTCCTCGCCGCTGAGTTTACGCAGCAGGTCCATCTCCGTCTGCTGTGTGTCGCCGCCCAGTGTGGAGGCCACCTCGCGCGCCGCCTGCGCCACCTCCTCGTCTGAGCAGCACCACCGCCATGAAAACAACATATACCGGCGCTGTGTGGCCAGCTTTAGGACCCATTCACACGTGGCAGAATCTGGCCAGGATTCCGCCGGCGTGATCTGCTCTCTGCCGACCGACTGGGTCAGCAGAGAGCAGATTGAGCAAGTGAACGGGTGTCGTTATCATGAACGTAATCTACATAGCCACCAAATGGGCTGTTTCTGGCTTTCCTTGTTAGCAACGGTTTTTAGGGTTATTATCTGAAGCCGAGTGGTAGTGCTATTCTTGTTCAGATATGCATGACTGCCCTTGGAAATGACTAGATGCTGTTTATGTTGGTTGCTTGTTGTTAGTGGATTCTTGCCTCGTTTACCGGAAGCATCCATCAGGTAGGTAGATGTTATAATAACGACATTAATATTTCAAGCTACCTATTTTGAAAAAGGGTGCTGTGGGTATTTACCGTTGTTTGTCTTTTTGTTCTCGTATTGCATACGGTCACACACGGATTGAATGCACAATTTTGCAACACACATACTTAATGTCAAATTTTGTTCAGAGCCGACAATATTTCAGGCAAAACGTTTTTCGAATCAGGAAATTTAGAATATTTATACTTTTCAGTCGGCTCCGCCCGAGGCACCCACACGGTTGGTTAAACCAAATGAGCGATCCTTGGTTGGCCATAAAGCTGCCTCGCCACCCTCGACGACGGCGACATCAGCGGCAGGTTACGCGCAGAGTCTGCCGGAACCTTCTGCTGATCGTCAGCTGCCACGTTTCCGGCCGGAGCACGGCAGACTGCGGCGGCTGAGGACTTGAGAGATTCTGTCAAGTGTGAATGGGCCCTAACACGTCTAATGCACTGCACATAATAGTACGTGGATCGATGCTGGGTCGGGGAGTGACACTGTGTCGCCCCAGAAGTAGCTGGCAGACTTCGCCCGCGCTTGACACCGGCTAATGTCTAGGAACATCAAACAGCATGATTCGCTGCCATCCCGTGGTAACTAGGCCGTACAATCGCAGCAAAGTATTTTATTCACGTCAAGGACGACTAGTATAGATCAAGCGTCCGTAAAAAGTCAATACGGCTTCAACAGCTTCATTAAAACAATTCCCATGGCATCTTCACCTGCTCCACGCAGCTCCTGCGGACTCTCTTACCCAGCGTGAGCGCTGACTGAGGCTTTTTCAACTTCTTGGACTTCTTTCTGGGCCTACTCCCCGTCTCTTCATTGTGCTGTTGGGTGCCGAGGTCCTTCTGCTCGTGCTCGGCCGGCCGCGGCGCGCGCACCACATTATGAGGACGCGGCTCGGCCCCCGGCCGCGCCAGCTTGTTCCACACTCCTCCACTCTCGGCATCTTTCGAAGGAGTTATCTGCAAAAGGGACGCCGCACGCAACTTACATTATATCCTATATTTGACCATACTCCACCTGTCGACCAAGTACACATCTGTCAAAACTATTGTTAATGCAGTGCATTTCTTACCTGTACTCAAAAGACAACTTTCCGCCCTCCATTTGGATTAATTTCAATTCCCAACGCTCCCTGTGCAAAATCGATTTAATAAGCTATCAATTTTAAAATTTCCTAATCCCTAACATACATATGCTGAGGAAAATCTTTGTAATGGAGGCCTCAATTTTTTCTTTATTTCAGACCTATGTTCCACCGACTGATCAGGAGGTCCCCGTCCTGAAAGAGTTGCCTAAACTTGCCTCGAAATCGGTGTCTCACCTAATACCATTCAAAATAGTATCCACGAATTGCTCAGCATACATTTCAACAACGCATTCAACACTAAGTTGCCTCAGACAATTAATGAATATCATGTTCTCAAATTATTAACACTTGTGAATGGAAACGAGCATAATACAAAAACTGTGCTCCTCTCACAGCCATTGCTTGAGGGTAGCCTAAGGTGAGTGGCATTCACACCACAATGCCACTGAAGGAGTTCACACCTTCATCGTTCGTTTCAAACGCGGCTATCTGGTTCTCGTAAAATAATGAGGGTCTTTTAAGGGAATGTTCACACATGACGTCAGCCAAATTTGAGTATTCAAACCCCATCCCGCTTTGTCAGAAACAGTGAGAAAATAGCTGAAAATAGCCCTTCGTCAGCATCGTCAGAAATTTCCAGACAGCAACAGCGATCGACATAAGCAATCACGCATAGAAGCCGCAAAACTACAATGCTAGACACTGGGTGTGACTGCGAAACATACACTACAAAACATTGAAGTAACCGCTCTTCAATTACCCTGGGCCAGCACAATTCTCGCTCAATAAAATAATTCCATGACAACCGATAAGCCCCCCGTCAGAAACAGTCAGACCCCGCCCTTCGATAGAAAGTCAGAAAATGACAAGACCTTTTCTCCTTTGCGAAGCTTTGGTCGCAGACTTCATATGTGAAGAGTCCGTATACAATATACATGACACCCTTGACACACCAATGGCAAAAAGGGTTTTGAGATAGTAAAATGGCCACTGTTATCGATTGGCCAAAAACGCAGCTTTGCTTAAGTGATTTCGACAATCGCAATAATCGATTACCGCGGATCCGGAAAGTGTTATCGTCAATAACGACTTCTATATTGGTTGAAGTTATCGATGTCCCCATCGCTGTGGCTAACAAAATACTGAATTACCTTTTTAATTGAAGAGAGTAATTCATCAAGCTTGATTCTTGCAGCCTCTTTTTTCTCTTTGTTTTTCTTTTGCATCGCTGCTTTCCGGGCGGCCTCATCTTCAGCGTTGGAGCTTGTAGAGCAGCAGCGGGATGCAAGTGCAACTTGTCTGCTGATGGCCACACACCTGCCAAATCATGAAAAAAGTGATGCAAATTACAGTAACTTTACTAAAATAAGAAGAAAAACACACATACAATGACAATGAAAATTAGCAGCTGATAATAATTTATAACTACCAGCTCAGTTGGTAGAGCGTTGGGCTCCGGTCTGCTGCTGAGGAACAAGCAGTGGCAGTGCATGTCCACCCAGGCTTGGGATCGGGTCCCCGAACACGGTCTGGTGCTCAATATTTGCCTGTCATAGGTCGACTGGCAACTGACTGGGGAGGGGGTGACCTGAGCCGGGCAGCCGTCCATGTGCTTTGTGGGACATTAAGCTTTGCCTTCTGAATCACGGCGTCGTTAGAGGAGTTGTTCGTTAGGTTGGTGGGGTCGCCAAGTCTCCATGGCAAGTCCCTTGATTTAAGTGAGACTCTGACTCCAAAAGCCGAACTTGGAACAGCTTGTACTTGACTTCCAATTTCCGATCACAACAACACAGGGTTGGCAGGTTTTTGCCACTGGGTGGTTTTTACCGGTATTTACCATGGTTAAAACCGGCTGGCATAAACTAGATTTTGCCAGTTTTTGCCACATTTTGTTAAGAATAAAAATAATGTGTAAATTATTATTGACAATACAAAAAATGTACGTCTTTTACGCCCTTATGCCTAAAAAAGGTCTTCAAATTGACGTTACCATTCTACTACTTTTGAACGGCGCAGCGGCGCTGTTTGGCATCAAAGGAGTTCCTCATCGCTTAGCTGTCTTTCTCGACTTTTCGCTGGTAAGACCTAGCAAGAACTAAGGAATATTATTTAAATATATCTTGAAATCCTATGGCTTAGGTAAAACAATGGTTAAAAGCTTATTTGGAGTCACTTTTCAGTCCCCTTACAATACAGCCATTGACTTTAACCTGATTCCAATAATATATGTACAATGTATCGGTAATGTATTTGTGCTCCCTGTTTGAACGCTCCTTGCGACACAAGACAAAATAATTAGCACCAACCACTGAAACATACGAAACCACGTACGATACAGCATCAATTAGCATATTAATGCTTGAATGGGCCCAGCATAGGCCCAGCATACGTATAGATAATCGTCTCAATGAAACTTTAAGTAGTGACACCTAGCAGCAATAGAAGAGAATATTTAAGTCCTACGCTTTAACAAGCTCATTGACGGGGGCGGGTACCCGCCCCCTCGGGTTTTTCGGAGATAGCATGGAAACGGCGGTGCGTAGCGCCGCCGTACTTGGTATACCTTTTTCTCATCATTTTTACAACTTGAATCAAATTTTTAAGGTTAGGTCATCCCAGGTCAAGTCACCAGTACAGGTCAAGTGACCTGACCTCAAAAAAAGTTTAAGATAGCAAAAGTCGGAACAGGGTCAACTTATCGGATTGAAACTCATATCACATAATGGGCTCACCGAGTTCTCTAAAATATGTTCCGGTATTTTCGATATCGATGACATGAGGTCAGGTACGAGCCATGACCTCACCATTGGAAATACACGGGAAAAATGGTTTTAACTGAATAACTTAGTAACGGATGGTGAAGAGCGTTTATTTTAATTTCATTGGATTTTCCTTGTCTTTGCAGTTCTAATGATATGCATTTTACCTAATTTGACCTTGACCTGACCTCAGGTCAGGTCAAATCCTTGATTTGAACTAGCAATGTCATATTTCATATAATTCGATTCGGCTTGCTGCGAGGAGTCATACAGTTCAAATCGTTTTGCTCTATCTTTACTTGTTCAGATGTAATGACCGAAAACCTTCATTTACATGTTATCCCTATGAAGACATGTTTTGATCTCTAGTGACCTTAAATGTGAACTGGCAAAAAAAAACGGTTCAAATATTTTCGATGGAGAAGTGGATGGGCTACCTAACGCTGTATACCGTTTTTCGCTACCTAGCGTGGTTCTCGAGATCTTAGGGGGACGGGTACCCGCCACCCCCGTCAAAGCGAAGGTGGCTCAGACCCCCGTCAATGCGCGTGTTAAATATCTTAAACTACCAAGATACCTTTACTTAGGGGTACGTTCAAGAGGGATTCCTTCATACCCGAGTGACGTCACACAGGCGTGGAGGAATTCCTTCACCGTGTGTCAAACTGCTGCTAATGGCACTGCCCACTTACAACTTTGTGAGAATACACGGTAATCAAGTTTATCCCAAATGCAATAAATAAGCATTTCATCTTCGCTTCTTTGCCTCTTTTTGTTAAAATTTGGATATGTTATCATTTAATTTTCCATGTTATATGCTACGAGGTGTGACGTCACATCCGGTGATCTGAGCTCAGTGCTTGCTGTTGGAGGGGGCTGTTAAACTACGGCCCCAACAGCAAGCACGACGAGCCCAGGGAGC
Organism: Lepas anatifera; assembly: GCA_034440635.1. NCBI lineage: Eukaryota > Metazoa > Arthropoda > Thecostraca > Lepadidae > Lepas > Lepas anatifera. Next base: position 1,835,641 of record JAOTON010000520.1, on the reverse strand, counting down.
AGGGATTCATGTTGCTCGTATCAAGTTATGCATATATTAAATAACGGGTGCGGATCTAGGGATACTGAGCTTTGACTACGGAAACTAGGTTGAAACTACATTTCCTCTTATTCCACCAGGCATGGGACCCTTTTTTGGTAAAAAATTCTTGATCTCAGTCAAAATGGGAGAATATCGGATGTTTTTATAACCAGCCGGTGCGGAACGCAGCGAGGAGCCCAGATTCGAAGAGCTTTTTATCCTAACGTGGTAAACTTCTTGTCCGCATGAGGTTGAAATTTGGCTGGCCCCCTCATTTTCTGCTGGTGGCGACGCACATATCATCAACCGTCATTTTCAAATTGCATAGAAATTTTTTCCTGAGAAGAATTTATTACAAAAAGTTTCCTTTTACTTCTTACAGCTACTTGCTCCCGATCACGCTCAGCTCGAACATAATATTTTTAGATATGTGGGGAGCGCAAAAATACTAGCCACGCATGGTGCCGCCTGAACGGGGTCCTTTTAATAATGTGCCTCCCGTTCGCGTGAAGAAAACTGCTGATCACCTGGCGCTCGTATGAAGAAAGTAAAATGATAGCTGCAACACGACAATTTGTAGGAAGACGCTACGGAAAGCACGTATTTACATTGAATCTTGTGATTTGATTTCTAAGCGTTCCCTTCGCAGTTAGGAGTTTCAATTACCCACAATAATTATTAACACCCGCCCCATTGTGCCTCAGATCCACCTTCACCCACTTCCAAATCCCAGGGCGCTGGGTGGGGAGCCGTAACTGAACAAGTTGGATGATCCAGTCAATCGTGTGTGTTATTTTTTACTTATTTTCCCACTCACTTTTCAAGTGGTGCCTTTTCAGCCGAATTCAATTGCCCTGGTTTTTATGAACTCATCGAAAGTATGGAACTAAGAACAGTTTTCGTGGAAAATTCATTCCTATACTGTAAATAGGTAAGGGATGTAAAAGGGTTTTTTGTTTTCTGCATGACTCTCAAAATATCACTTGAAAATTCCACTCGGCGGCTATATCTCCCAATATGAATTTTACACTCGGCATCGTGTCGCGAAACCAGTTTCTGGCACACTGGTGGGGGGGCGGGGGTGTTAACCACGCGCATTGACGGAGGTCTGAGCCACTTTCGCATTGACAGGCGGTACCCGCCGCCCTCCTAAGATCTCAAGAACCAGGCTAGATAGCGAAAAAGTAAACGGCGCTGGATAGTACATCCAAGTCTCTACAGAAAAAATCAACCTTATATTATTTTCCAATGGATATGCATGACACGTATTTGACCATTGATTTGCGATATCAAAAATCCCGTAATATTTTTTCTAGCCCCCGGTGGGTCTATAATGTGATAAGTTTCAGATTGATAAATCCTGACTTGCAATTTAAAAAAAATGAGGTGAGGTCACTTGACCTGGCCTGGTGACCTGACCTGAGATGACCCAAAATATCATTTTCAGGAAAGTTGCGTATTTGGTCAAAGATAAGTGATGCCATGTACGGCGGCGCCTCGCACCGCTGTTTTCCGGCAAAGTTGGAAAAACCCGAGAGGTTTTCAAACACTATCTCCCCACTAAGGCGAGAAAAGTACAGTGAAATTACTCACATTGCCGTAACTTAACCCAGAGAATAATTATGAAATGATTTCATGGCCCTTGCCTGTATTTTGATTTTGGACTCCCTATGTCAGAATATGGAATATGATAAGCACATACAAATACTTGGTGGGTGGTAGAAGGTCAACAAATTGTTCCCAGTCCAGTATAGTTGGCAAGGAATTCTGACCAGAGAATTCTCAATGATATGGAAACATTCCTAATTATCTCCTCATATTCGCATAATCAGCAGCAGAAGAGCTCGAAAGCAATCGACATGCCGCGTTAAGCAAGCAATTAAAGAGCCTTGCCTTCTTTAGTATTGAATATTACAGCAGAGAAAGTCAAACGCTTTACTTGAATATCAAACGTCATTAAATTATCGGTTTCTGAACACCAACTACCTGAGGAGGGTTCAAAGTGTACCATTCAGAAATCCCACTGTTCTGTTTGCTCAGTCAGCAAAATCGACGAACTGCTTACTTAAAAATGAGAGGAATAATCAGCTTCCATTCATAATACTGGACAAAAATGTATCAAAGCCTCAAGGCAGACGCATATTCAGACACTGGAACCTGAGTGCCCGTCAGTGAAGAAGAAGAAAGGTAGGATTTGGCAATGTTTGAAACCAGGCTGATTTTCTAATCTCACCTTTCCAAGTTTTCAGTGACGTTCGTCTGGTACCTACGGATTATAATTTATCACTTTTGACAGTTTCAAGAGCTTTGCACTAATCTATTTGAATTTCAGCAAAGCGTTCGACACCGTTAATCATCAAATTCTTCTTTCCAAACTTAGCTGTTACGGTATTCAAAACACCCCTCTAAATTTGTTCAGGAGCTATCTCTCAAATCGTAAACAAATTGTCAAATTTAAAAATACTTCAAGTATCCCCATGACCCTGCCCATTGGCGTTCCACAGGGCAGTGTGCTGGGCCCCTTTTGTTCCTTTTATATATAAATGACATTTCTAAAAGTTCGATCATTCCAAATTTCTATCTGTTTGCAGATGATACCGCTCTCCTCTTTACAGCTAATACTATACCTGAACTTAAATGCAAAATTAATGTATCCCTTCCAAATGTAACCTCGTGGTTACTTAGTAACAGACTTACAATTAATGCAAAAAAGTCAACATATCAGCTATTTTCATCTTCGCCAGCACCTGATCTTCACATATTGGTTACTTAGTAACAGACTTACAATTAATGCAAAAAAGTCAACATATCAGCTATTTTCATCTTCGCCAACACCTGATCTTCACATATATATTAACAATGTCTTTCTGGAACGTAAATGCTCAACTAAATATTTAGGGGTTAGTATAGATGAGGATCTGAAGTGGAATAGTCATATTAGGCATGTAGAAAGCACAATCTCCCGTAATATCGGCCTCATTTTGCAGATCAAGGGAAGCACTCGACTCGAGCCATCTCCTCCTGATATACAACGCATTAGTGCTTCCCCACCTAAATTACTGTTTGGCTGTTTGGGGATCCACGTTCCCTTATCGCTTAAACAAATTAATTTTGCTCCAAAAAAGAATTGTACGGATTATCGAGAAAACTGACCGTTTGGCGCACACCAGCCCTCTCTTAAAAAAACATAAAATTCTCAAACTGCCTGACCTTGTTGAATTCGCTCACATTAAAATTCTGCACAATTTTCTTCGCCAAACTCTACCTAACTCACTTTCAAATAGAATACATCTTCAACCGCCGGACCCTGCCGGGAGAAATGGTGGGCTAATTCAACACTTCTTGTCCCCGTCCCCACTATGTACCGTAAATTTTCCATTTTTGTCGCTGCTCCTCGCACATGGAACAAGTTTATAGCCCCCAAAATTAGAAATCTGGAAGATATTCCTTCGAGCAAACCCTTCTTCAGCAAAGTTGTAGAAAAGTTATTTCTAGAAAAGTATTGATTGCAATAGGTAGTTGCGTTTTTGTATTCCTGTGCCAACATGCAATGCTGGGCCCACTCTGGCGCTATACTTGTGTTATAAAAAGTGTCTGTCATCAAATTCCTCTTTGGCCGTAATGAAACGCTAAGTGAGGCAGTTGGGGCGCTCTTAAAGGCCAGCCTTCGGCACCTCCCTGCCCTTTCATGATTTCCCCGGTTTGTTTTGCGCGCCCAACTCATCCAATGTCTCATCTTAAGTAAACGCGCATCTATATAAAATCCTATGTTATCTTTCCCAGTCACGCAACCAACAACTCTCCCCAGCTCTCTCTCTCTCCTCTCTCTCTCTCTCTCTCTCTCTCTCTCTCTCTCTCTCTCTCTCTCTCTCTCTCTCTCTCTCCGCACATTCTCGATCTGTCTGCACCACTCAGCTTACTTCGACCTTCCTTCCCTCTTCTAATTAAATGCTTCCGGCAGCTGCTCTGAATCTCCCGCGGGCGGGAGCGGTTCAGCGGCGTGTTCTTGACGCGGCTGCCGCGTCCTCTCCTGCTCCAATGCTGCGCGTTGGCCGCTGCATGGGCCGTGTCAGGCTGCGGTGGTGCTGCGGGCTTGCGCCAGCCGTGCGTGGCCCTCTCCTACTAGCGGCTCCGGATGCTGTGCTTCGATGGTGCGGAGTCGCGGGGTGGCACTGTGGTGGCCGCTGGGCGGCGCTGTGGTGGCCGCTGGGCGGCGCTGATGCTTCGATGCTGCTAGAGTTGTGAGCTGTTTGATGTTGCCCGGGCATTGACCTTGATATGTCGTTCACCACCAACCCCTGAATTTATTTTACTTTATTATTATTTTTTGTTTTTTTCCCTGATCCCGTCTTTTTTATGAGCATTTCCCCCATGTAGAGTGCTTTCTCGGTGCCACCCTCCTGGAGGCGTGACTGGAGTTGTTTCCCCGCGCCCGATGTGGTGTTTCCAGCTTGCGTTTTACCCCTCGCCCGTTTTTAATCTCCACGGTCGCTTTTTGTATCATCGTTTTTGCCTTTTGCCTGTTTTTAATCTTCACGTTCCCGTTGTGTGTCATTTTGGCTTGTTCTGTGAATGCATGTATGGACGTAAACCTAGTTTTTACCGGTATTTTGCCAACCCTGCAACAACATGGAATCTGATCACGGTATGGAAATGCACATTCACCAGACGTGAAAAAGAACTTTAACACAATATTTGAGTGTTTTGCCGTCTTACGAAATTTTACAGCTTTCAGGACTTCACCTAAATTAGGTCAGATTAGATTTTGCTTAGTCAGACTGTAAGCTCTCCTAAAATGTGATGAAAAATCGAGCTGACAGGTAGAACATGCATAATTTGATAGCCGAATGTGTTAAATCATTTTGTGAAGGAGCTCTCATTTTCCGTACCAAAAAATAGAAGACACGCCCAAAAATGGAAGGACCATACCCAAATTTAGAGGCTTTTTTGGGGTATGCCTAACCATAGTTTCCCTAACTTATTTATTTCTTTACTCTCAATTCAGCTAGTCGACCTGTGGCAAACCCAACTTGCATGTCTCACCTTCCTAATTAATGTTTTTACACAAAGCAAGGCATAACATATCCAAAGCTGACCCAATCTTTCTTTATTCAGTTAGCCAGAGTCTTACTAGTCTTACCAGTTCAGTTAGCCTGCTTAGCACCTAACCTGCCTGTGGCATTTTCACCTTCTTCAGCCGCCCCAGTCTCCTCAGGATTCACATCTGCTTACTTTGCTCATATACCATCTGACTTAGTGAACATGTTGTTTCTCCTTCATTTTATGCACTTAAACATTTGGCATAGTTCCAAAATACCTTTACTACTCTCCTAAAACCTGAACAGCAGCACCCGTACTGCAGCACTGTGATATCCAGTTTGTTTTCAGTAAGGAGAATAAGAATGTGTGCATCTGATACAATATTTGAAGCATAAGAAATACATTGAAAATGTCCACTGGAACAAAGAAAAGGAAACCTGCTGTTGTACCATTTCTATAAAAAATATGTTGCCTTAGATATCTGCCTGCTTACCAAAAGGCTAGAAAGCATCCCTGCAACATATATTGATACCAATGATAAATTCACATGGTAACATACATACGGTTTAACATATACATATACATATATATATATATATATATATATATATATATATACATGGGCGCCGAAATCGGGGGACGGGGGGACGCGTCCCCCTAGTGGCCAACCAGGGGGGACGTCCCCCAAAATTTTTGGGTCAATCGTCATTAATGCTGTCAGGTACCGAATATGCTCAAAATTCGCCTCCCCCGGTCAGCACCAGCCCGGGTCCGTCCCCCTTGCGAAAATTCTGTGGCGGCGCCCCTGCATATATATATGCTACAGGGAAAGTGCGAAATCCGGGAGTTCACGAACACCCTAGGGATTTCGCGAAATCACTGACCAGCCAGTGAGTTCGCGAAATCCCTGGGGAGTTCGCGAAATCACTGGCCGACCAGGGATTTTGCAAACTCCCTAGGGATTTCGCGAACTCACTGAAACTTCAGTGATTTTGCGAACTACCTGAATGCTTTTCAGGGATTTCGTGAAATCCCTAACATGCCAATATATCATATAGTTTAAATCCGAAGAATGATCCTTCAGTGACCTGATTTTACACACCCCATCCATGTTCTCTCTTTCTATGATGTATTTTGCTTGATTATATGTCAGCCTATTTATTTTAAAAATTGGTTTACACCCTCGGCTCTACCTCACACCGGGTCTTTGTGCCCGCTGACGAATTATTCGAGTCACTAGCCTTCATTGAGCTGCATGGTTTATGCAAAATGAACCGTAGGTGGGGGGGGGGGGTTCAAAACGAACTAGAGATGCCACTACTTTTTGTCATTATCATCTGTAATGAATATTTTGATTCCTTCACAAAGCAAACTCCTGATGGGAAGTATTGTGCCGTAAGAAACGGACAAAGAACTGGTGTACTTTCCCAAAGGTCTATTTTAGCTATGTCTATGTTGGAATATAGTAGAGACATCCACAATTTTTCTAATAACAAGATTTTGATACAAGAGGAAGTGCCTGCCTCGAAACCGCTCTCGGTGTAAGAGGCGACACGCCTGTCATCGTTTGACCAATGCCAAGGCTTCCAGAAATTTTATTGTCGATTCCGGCAGGCTAGCAAATGCACTTCAAGCTTAAGTGCTCCAGCCACGGTCAGGATAATAGCCAATGCAATAGCACATTGAAAATATGTGTAACAATTGAATTATTCCGTGTCCTGTCTATGCCAACAACTATAGTTGTCTGCTTATGTTCAGCTATAGCTGAAACTGTAGAACGCTTCTGATATACTGATAAACTGAAAACAGAGATATGGTCTATGTTAATTTTCAGAATAATTATTTCGTTTTGCAGCTCTGAAAATTTATCTTAGAATAGCGGAGCCGTACCTGTACAGATTGGCCAAAGTTTTTGGAATACATTAATGAACTTAATACACAAAATAATATAACATTATTGAATTTTCCTTACCTAGATTGTAGAACGAAATGACCATCAGATAAGCAGCATTTGTCTTTTGCGTAGTAATGAGGGTTGTGATATGATAATGATCTCTCTGCAGATGCTAGATAAGTGAGTTGGAAAGAACCGCTTCAGAATTTAGTCTCTGGCGGTACTCATGCAGTTGATGCACCTGACCGATTTCGTACCGATTACGTGCATTGCCGGGGCGGGGGATGGGTAACCATTCCCCTTGGGTTTTTCGAAAAGTCTTGAAAACGGCTATGTGCAGCGCCGCAGTACCCAGTATAGCTTTTTCTGAAGCTTTCTACAACTCCTATCAAAATTTTCGGCTCAGGTCATTTCAGGTTAGAACATCAGTGCAGGTCAAGTGACCTCATCTCCAAAAAAACAAAAACAACATGAGCAAGAAACAGCTTAATTTATCAATCTAAAATTCATATTAAATAAAGGGCCCACAGAGTACACAAAATGTATTTTTAGGATTTCTGAAGTTGATGACCTAAGGTCAGTTATGAGTCATGATGTTACCATTGGAAAAGTATCAGTAAAATGGTTTAAACATAATAATTGTGTTGGGAACAGAGCTAAATTGTATATTTTGGCACCATTGGAGTTGTCTTGTTTCTGCAGTTATAGTGATATGCATTCTGACCCAATTTGATATTGACCTGTTCCAAGGTCAGGTAAAATCTTAGCTTTGACCTAGAATAGTCACATTATTTATCATTCGAAGCTGCTCGTAGAAAAGCTTCAGAAAAGCTTCTCCTTCCTTATGTATCATATCTCTTCTACATCAGATGGTAGGACTGCAGAACTGTATTTCACTTATACCACCATATCCAAATTGTGGAATTTTTGGCTTCCAATGCTTTCAGATTTTACCCATCAAAAGAATGTATAGAACACTTTCTTTAAAGCTTAGGTTGTGCTACTTAACACCATTTACTTTTTTCACTAACTGGCGTAGTTGTTAGATTTTAGGGGGTGTAACCCAACCCCTCGTCAGGGTGAAGGTGACTCAGACCCCTGGAATATTGAGTCTTAAAAATTGCATCCCACCAAACTAGTTTCAGACCCATACCAAACATTTTTGACTGGGATGATTTTGAGCCTTCAAAAGGCATTGTCATAAGAGACTTTGCAACTGATCTCGGTGAGCGGCACCTCATCGGCACCACCAGCGAAAAGAAATGTGATGAGTTTGCTAAAATGTAAGCGTCCGGCACATTATTTTTCAGATTGTGTGGCTTGCTCAAAAGTGTGTTGTATTTATATCATTTTTCAGTAGCGCAAATATTTGACCAATTCAGGGGGCGCCAAGGGCCGATCAGAGGGGAGGCACCTACCCTGTTTGTCCCCCTATATCAGTGTATAAAATATATCATGTATAAAAAATAACCGAGTACCAAATCACAGTGAAGCCAAAGGTGTATTCTGTGGGTGGAGTGTGTGGGAAACAAAATTTCAGGAGTGGACCGGAGCGTTTTGGAACCACCAGGGGCCAGTGTGGAGGCGCCAAGTGCTGGATTGGTTCCCGGAGGAAGGGCGTGGGGGGAGCGCATACTAACCTTCTTTCTCTCCCTCGTCCCAAATTTCCGAGCAGAAGCAAATGAACTTTTACATTGCAGTACAATATTTATCAGCGAAACTCGATAAATAAATTCATCGCTACAGCCTCAACAATAAAATTATGACCTCCCTTATATTTAGCTTAAAAACTTCCTAATATTTAGCTTAAAACCTCCCTTATATGTGATGTTTTACGGAAATGTCCAGTTGCTGTTTGAAATAATTCATAACAATAGTCGCAATCCTGGCTAGTCATCCTTGAGCTGACTAAATGTCAGGGAATTCGAGAACTCCCAGAGCATTTATCCGGGATTTCGCTAACTCCCTGAATTCTAAGGCCAGGGATTTTGCCAACTCCTGGTCACCCAGGGATTTCGAAAACTCCCTAGGGATTTCGCAAACTCCCTGGCTGGTCAGTGATTTTGCAAAATCCCTAGGGAGTTCGCAAACTTCCGGATTTCACACTTTCCCTGTAACATATATATCTATATCTATATGCATATATAGCATATGGTGTCATACACATTCTTGTATATAGTTCTTACCTCTCATGTTTAACAATTACCGGAGCCTTGAAAAGGTACCTCGGAATAAACGGCATCATCACAGACATAGCTCTAATATCTGAAGCAGAATATTTTGCACTTAAGTCAGTCTCATACCCCACTTGGTAAATTTTAAAAGGGAGAGGTCCGACAAACTAAAAATACTTTATTCAGGAGAGGAGGAGAACCAGACCCCGTTCAAGTTGTTTGGCAGCATTACGTCATCATGGCTGGAGAGGCACAACAGTTACACTGCAGGGCGTAGGAGAAATTGCACTTTTTCGAAGCTCTAAATAACCTATTTTAGAACTGTATCAACAAAACTTATATGGTTGAACAGAAAGCTAAAAGATTTTTATTTGTGAAACCATCGGACATTTTACCAAAACTCCAGTGAAGAATATTATTTTTACAAATTTTCGAGAGCGTGTCAAAATAGGGACAGTTTTAGCACCAACAGCTGTTTGCAGTAAGACTAATCTCGATTTTGATTGGCTGTTGATTTCTGACCTTTGATTGGCTGTTGCTGGCACCTGCAGCAGAAGACAGTAAACACCAGTGATCTCTTGAGCGAAGGTAATCTTATTTCTCTCGGCTATTAAGCAGGCCTGAGTTGATCAAATAAATGCATGCCCTTTCAACAAATGCTTTGAAGTGTTATGATTTTTTCATTAGATTTACGTAAAATACGCTGCTCGCCGTTGAGATCAAGGTTACTGTCGAATGGGTGAAACAAGTTGATTTCGATTTATACTAGATTGCTGCCAAATACGCCCAAACTTGGTATGTTCCAGCTGATCCTTCCAAAAACTTAGTAGAATATTCTAGAACTTAGTAGGAAATAGCGGTGACGTCATCATGGGAGGACTATATTTAGTAGGAAGTAGTTAAAGTACCCTGAGGAGAACTGCCGGCCTGTACACGAATACCACCATGGAATAGAGATACCTGGAATGGAGACCTCAATGCAAACCCGCCGCGCTTTTGGGTGCCAATCTAGGACATGAAAAAATCCTTCGGTAAGTAAAGCTCGGTAAGGACCAATGTAAAGTCTATGGGAGATGTGGTGGCCGATGACTTTGATGCGTCATAACTTATAAACCGTGGCTCGCACAGGAAAACGACCACGCATTTCGGAAAGCCCAATCTGTGGTGCGTCCGCTAAAATACATTTTAGGCATGAAATACCTAAAATCTCAGAGCAAAGCGCAGGAGAAGTCAGAATCTGATACTGCAGCTCAACTTGTATTATTACATGTTTTAAGCGCACGCGGCTCAGCGCTGTAATAGCGCAGTGTGTTTAACGCTCGTGTAGTAAGCGAAAGATCCCGGGTTCGAATCTCGCGCGTTGAACTTTTCATCTTCATAATGGTAATTTCGTCGCTCAATAGCACAGTTGGCAGCAGGGGTGTAATTTTCCAAAAATCTTTGGGGGTGCTCAGCCGGTGGGGGGCGGCACCCCATAGGGGTGGCGGCGTTGGGGGGGGCGGCACCCCTTTATTGCACCAAACCTGTTATTCATCGCTTTTTGCACCTTTTATAGCACAGGGAACATTTTATTTTCATGTTGGGCAGGTATTCTTTATGCAACATCCCAAAGCTACATACACGTCTTATAATAATCAAATCTGAGCTTTAAATCTTTCCACGATCAGGGGCGCAGCCAGAGCTTTGGTGTGGGGGGCACACCACCTTTGAGGGGCACCCCGGGAGAGAAAGGGCACTTTAAGGTAACCTAAAAAACTTACTATATCTTAGTTAATATTAACTTTTGGGTACCTTTGGTCCAAGACAAATGCAGATCAAGCATTGGCGGAGAAGGAAAACAGAATTAAAACCAGAAAAAGAAAAGGGTCACCGAAATCTCATGAAAATACCCAGAACACGACTTTTTGGGATAGATTTAAGGACAAATCAGCCAACTCATGCAAGTACTGGACATCCGAGAATTCAGCGGAGCCTGTGATATCTGTCACTATGTGCAAGATAAGACATATTGGAGTCGAAAATTCATTTGTTTTGCCCACTGGCTGTGTCGTGACGAGTGAGCCCTGGTTGAACGCGGATTAAGTTCCGCGGCTCCCACAAGGGCCGTGGGAGGAGGTGTGGCATAGTGACATTGGACGGATACAATTTTTGTTGCCGGAATAATTTGGGAGATACCAGGATCGGTCTCAGTTGAAGTAAAAAAAGTAAACAGGCTGGTAGTTTGGATAGGGCCGAAAATTGTGAGAAACTAATTCTTCATTCATTTTAATTAATTAGTACAAATCCTGGTTCAGGTGACTGTGCTCTGAGCTCAGGGGCACATGCCTTTTTATCACCCCTCCCCAGAATCCACCAGTGTAATAAGCAATTCATTTAACCCGGGGTGCCTAGGCATCACAAGCCGTTTTAGCGATGACGGCTCATTCTTCATTAGCTCCATTTTACAAGGGGAGGTTGCACTTTGTCCTTATTCCGCATTCAAAACCAGCTCAGGGGCCCCCTAGTGTGGATCAGAGTCCTCCAGAGCAGCTGCCCCTCATTCCCCCAGTTGTGCCCCCCGGGATTAGACTAGCCCCTGTGACCCCCGAGGTGATGGGAGTTGGCCTTGTGTTCTTATTCTGTGTCTATTCAAGACCAGCTCAGGGGGCCCCTGGTGTGGATCAGAGCCTCTCCCCCGAGCAACTCATACTTGGCCCGGGACTAGACTAGCAAAGTGGCCCCAAAGATGGGGGGGGTCATCAGACTAGCTCAATGGGCCGCAGATAGGCTCATAGGGCCATGCACCATATTAGCTCAGGGGGCACCAGGCTAGCTCAGAGGGCATCAGATGGGCTCAGAAGGCACAATGATGACACATGAGGCACCAGATCAACTCAGAGGGCATTAGTTTAGCTCAGGGGCAATATGCCTGCTCAGGGGGCACCAGATCAATCAGCTCGGGGGCCCAGATAAGCTCCTGGTCCCCAAACCAGAGGAGGGGTCTAGATCAGCTCAGGGAGCACCATATCACCTCAGAGAGAGGGCAATGGATCAGCTCAGTGGTCCCCGATCAGCTCAGGGTACAGATCAACTCGGAGGTACTAGATCAGGCCAGGAGGCATTTAATCAGCCCAGGAGCCCCATACCAGCTCAGGGACCTTCATCAGCCTCAGTGGGCACAACTCAGCTCAGGGCCCCAGAGCTTCTGAGGAAATTGCTTAATCAACTCAGGAGGCCCAGATCAGCCTAAAAGGCACTAGATTGGCTCAGGGGCACCACACTAGCTCAGGGGGCACTAGACGAGCTCAGAGGGCACGAGATGGGCCCAGGAGGCAAAATGTTGGCTCAGGGGCACCAGATCGACTCAGGAGGCATTAGTTTAGCTCAGGGGAAACATATCTGCTCAGGGGGAAAAAGATTGAGCAGCCCGGGAGCCCAGATCAGCTTCCAGCCCCCAGACCAAAGCAGGGGCATAGCTCAGCTCAGAGAACACAAGATCAGCTCAGGGTGCACCAGACCAGCTCAGGGGACACCAGATCATAGCTCAAAGAGGCACCATATTGGCTCAGGGGACAGTAGATCAACTCTACGAGGCATGTGATGTAGGGGCACTAAACAGCTAATAGGGCACCAGGCGAGCTCGGAGGCATCAGACTAACTCAGAGAGCATTAGCTAGGTTCAAGAGGCACAATTATTTGCTCAAGGGGCACCAGATTGACTCACCGGGCACCACATCAGCTTAGAGGGCACGTGATCTACTCAAGTGGCCAAGACCAGCTCAGTGGGCCCCAGATGAGCTCAAGGGTCACCAGATTAGCTCCGCCGGTGCGATTATTGGCGACGATGAGGCATTAGTTGGTCACGAATTACGTACCCATATTCTCCCGGGTGCTTGGAAAGGCGACAGAATGCCCTAGCTGGCCAAAAAAGGTACTAAATTATCAAACAATAGTTTTAATCGCTCAATGTAATCTAACTGCATCTTGGTTCGACGCCGTATGGCAATAAATTTGAGTGGCACAGCCCAAACCGGGTAAACCGCTTAGCGATCAACGGGCACTTCGGCACCGATGGGGGGCACGTGTCCCCCTGGCTGCGACTCTGTCCACGATTGAAGTGTATCAGTTTTGAGGGGTTAAATTTTACCTTGAGCATGACAGAGCGGATGGAGATTGAAATGAGAACAAAAGACTTAAAGGGAATGTGGCACCTTTATAACGTGATTTTTACTGAGATAGCCAAGTTGTATAGCATGCCGGAAAACCCGGTACTCTATATATCATTTGTCTTGAAACTCAAACTACCTTTTGTTTTTTTCCGAAGAAAAAACAAAAACTACCTGAAATGTACCCCTCATGTACCCTTAGCAGCGGGCCACAGGTGACAGCCATGTTCGTGTGACGACATATGCTGACGTCACTATGAGCATCAGCCAATCGAAGCCCTTGATGCCTATGGAATATGGTAGTGAATGCCAGATCATGACATCATCCACATGCAGATATTTATTTCCCTAGAGGAGCATTTTAAAAATCAAAATATTGAGCTTATTGTACATTTTTCAGAGAAATAATGGACGCCTCCATGATTTCCGGCTAAAAGTTCCCCTGATTACACTAAATTCCAGGATTCAACCAAGGTGCCACATTCCCTTTAAAGGGAATGTGATTTTCGGCTAAAAGTTCCCCTAATTACTCTAAATTTCAGGATTCAACCAATGTGCCACATTCTCCTTAAAGGATTCTCTTTAAAGAGAACTACCTCTCAAGGGGTTCCCTTTAACACGCGCATTGACTGGGGGGCGGGTACCCGCCCCCACTCTCGGGTTTTTCGGAGATAGCAGAAAAACGGTGACGCCTAGCGCCGCCATACTTGGCACATCTTTTTTCTCATCATTTTTACAGCTTCTGTGAAAATTCTAAGGTTAGGTCATATCAGGTCAGATCACCAGTACAGGTCCAGTGACCTGACACCAAAAAAGTTTAAGATAGCATAAGTCGGAACAGGGTGAACTTATCCTATTGAAACTCATATCACATAATGGGCCTACCGAGTTCTCTAAAATATGTTCCGGTATTTTTGATATCGATGACCTAAGGTCAGGTACAAGCCATGACCTCTCCATGGAAATACATGGGAAAATGGTTTTGACTGAATAACTCAGTAACGGGTGGTGATAGAGCGTTTATTTTAGCTGCATTAGACTCGCCTTGTCTTTGAGGTTCTAATAATATCCACTTTATATATTATGACCTTGACCTGACCTCAGGTCAAGTCAAATCTTTGATTTGACCTAGCAAGGTCAAATTATATATCATTCGATTCGGTTTGCTGCAAGGATTCAAACAGTTTTAGTCGTTTTGCTCTATCTTTAATTCTTCAGATAAAATGGCCGAAAACCTTCATTTACATGTTATCCCTATGACGGCATGTTTTGCCTCTCGCAACCTTAAATGTGACCTGAAAAATGGTTCAAATATTTTCGATTGAGAAGTGAATGGGCTACCCAACGTTGTTTACCGTTTTTCGCTACCTAGCGTGGTTCTCGAGATCTTAGGGGGTGCGGGTACCCGCCCCTCCCCCTTCAAAGCGAAGGCGGCTCAGACCCCCGTCAATGCGCGTGTTAAAAGGGAACCCCCTTAAAGGGAATGTGGCACCTAGGTTGAATCCTGAAATTTAGTGTAATTAGGGGAACTTTTAGCCGAAAACCACGGAGACATCCATTATTTCTATGAAAAATGTACAATAGGCTCAATATTTTGATTTTTAAAATGCTCCTCTAGGGAAATAAGTAAATATCTGCCTGTGGATGATGTCATGATCTGGTAACCACTACGACATTCAATAGGCTTCAAAGGCTTCGATTGGCTGATACTCCCCGTGACGTCAGCATATGCCGTCACACCAACATGGCTGTCAATTATGGCCTGCTGCTTAGGGTACATGAGGGGTACATTTCAGGTAGTTTTTAGCTTTGATTCTTCGGAAAGTTTGAGTTTCAAGACAAATGATATATAGAGCATCGGGTTTTCTGGCATGCTTTACAACTTGGCTACCTGAACTAAAATCACGTTATAAAGGTCCCACATTCCCTTTAATCACTACGGGGAAAGAAAGCAAAAACACCGATAGTGCTCCAAACAACGCGCGTATTGTTCTGTAAATATTAAGAAATATGGCAACTCCACTGTACCCGTGCATGCTCTTTATTTTTGCCCTAACGCCTTTTATTTTACTCTAACGCACAGGGGAGGTAAACATCAGTTCTGCAGTGGTGAGCTCAGGGTGGCAGTTATAGACTAAGAACGGCGCAAATTAGGAGGAAAGTGATAAGCTTGGGGCGACAGTGATTGACCGGGGCGGCAAGAAGCAGGTCAAAGTCATAAGTCGAGGGCGGCAGTGATGAGCTAGGGCCAATAGCTATGAACTAGGAGCGGCGCGAACCAGAGTGGAAGTGATAAGGAGAGGGCGGCAGTGAAGACTCGGGGGGAGGGGGGAGCTATGAACTAGGGGCGGCACAAATCAGGGCGGAAGTGATAAGTTGGGGAGGGGGTAGCATTGATTAGCTGGGGGTGGCACGCATCAAGGCAAAGGGCATAAGCCGATGACGGGAATGGTGAGCCGTATGTAGTAGCTATAAACTACGGGTGGCACAGATCAGGGCAGAGGAGATAAGCTGGGACAGAAACGGCGGACACCGGGCGGGGGGGGCAATTTTTTAGGGTGTGCAATTGCACACCCTAAAAAATGAGGGTGTACAAAAGTATATTTTTGCACACCCGGTTTTGGCTTCGTCCGGGGAAGCGCCCCGGATTTGGCCGGCGCCCCCGGCCGGCCAAGAAAAACATAAGACCGAAACACCGCCTACCTGAAGAGGTAGGGCCTTCTGTGCGAAATAAAAGCAGTTTCAAATATGAATGGTACCCCCTTTCATCAAAGCCATCCCATGGAGAGCAAATAGACCCAGTTTATCGACTCAACGCAGGGAAATTATGTCGGCGCCCCTCCCCCCTGAGTGGGCATCCCTAGGGAGCTAAAGGAGCCCCCCTGGGGATGGAACCACCCCCTTCCCTTTGGAAAGGAAGGCACCCCCTCCCAAAAATCTTGTACAACCACCCGAAAATGGAATCCGCCGTCCCCGAGCTGGGGGCGGCAGTCGTGAGCCCAGGGCGGCACGAATTAGAGCGGAAGTGATAAGTCAGGGGCGGCATTCATTAGCCGAGGCGGTAGTGATGAGCTGGGGATAGAATTGGTGACCCACTGGCAGCAGTGATGAGCGGGGTGCTGTTTGAATCAGAGCGGGAGTGATAAGTCAGGGTTGGCAAGAATCAGGGTGGCAGTGATAGGTAGGAGGCGTCAGTGATGAGCCATGGCGGCTTAAACCAGGGTGGTAGTGATGAACCGGGGGCGGCATGATCACAGTGGTAAGACGGAGGCGGCATGAATCAGGACAGAAATGCTGAGTCGGGGGGCAAAACACGTATTGGGGGTGCTTTCAATGTGATTACGGGTGCTTGCACGCCCCAAAGAGGTAACAAATTTCATCGCTGGCTGACACTAAAAGAGTAAAAGCACGGCAGCAGCATTCTACCATTTACTCGGCTCGGAGAATTCCTCCAATAGACAAACAGATAAAGATTAGACGATTGTGGGCTGCTGCTTGCTTTCTGGAAGGGTGTTAGAGATTCCTCCTGACAAAACTGTGCCTACAGCAGGGCCTAAGTTTAACCGGCTTTGGGGGCCATGGCCAGACTGGTCTCCTCGGCAGTGATATACCAGGGGCGGCAGTGATCAGCCAGGGGCGGCGTGAATCAAGGCAGCAATGATTAATCTGGGCGGCAGTTATGAACCAGGGGAGACCGTGATCAGCCAGGGGGTGGCAGTGATGAACCAGGGGCGGCAGCGATGAGGCGGGGCGGCGTGCATTGGGGTCAAAATATGCAAGGGACAGCATCAACGAGCCAGAGGCGGCATGAATTCGGGCGGCAGTGATGAACCAGGGGTGGCAGTGATCAGCCGTGAGACGGTCCATCATCATATTTGAGGTTTTAAAGCGCGCCGACATCTAGAGTCATACGGCGCCCATAACACTAAATAAAATACGCAAATAGGACATTTTTGCACGAATTTTAACAAGTCAGGTGGTAAAACAGGTCAGGTTGTGAAAGTTGTATCAGAAGATGATAAAAACATAAAAAAATGAAATGAAATACAAATACTGAAAAAAATGATACAGAAAAGTTCACACGATATACTAAAGTCAGAGACCATAGGTAACATGAAACCCGACGTTATGTAAAACCTGAAAGACTACTAGGATGAATATACGATATTAAAACTAACGCTCCATATAACACGATGTTAATGATATCCACAGAAGGATACTCCCCCAGAATGCTCACTGCCCGGATATCCCCAGGATGCTCACTGCCCTGGGAGACGGCAGTGATGAACCAAGGGCAGCAGATATCAGTTAAGGGCGGAAGTTATCCGCCAGGGGGCCGCAGTTATCAGTCAGGGGGCGGCAGTGATTAGCCAGGGGTGGCAATTATCAACCAAGGTGCGGCAGTGATAAGCCAGGGTCGGCAGATAGCAGCCAAGGGGCGGAATTTATCAGTCAAGCGGAGGCAGCTATCAGCAAGGGGCAACAGTTATCAGCCAGGGGTGGCACTTATCATTCCGCCGGGGGGCGGCAGTGATCAGCCAGCGGCAGCAGTTATCAGCCCATGCCCGGTAATTTTCAGTCAGGGGCGGCAAGGATCAGCCAGGGGGCGGCAGTGATCAACCAAGGACGAAAGTTATCAGGCAGGGGGCGGTAGTAATCTGCCAGGGGGCGGCAGTTATCAGCCAGGGGCGGCAGTGGTAAGCCAGGGGCGGCAGTTAGCAGCCAAGGGGCGGCAGTTATCAGTCAAGGGGCGGCCAGTGATCCGCCAGGGACGCAGTTATCAGCCAAGAGCCGGAAGTTTTCAGTCAAGGGGCGGCAATGGTCAGCCAGGGGGCGGTAGTGGTCAGCCAGGGGCGGCAGTTAGCAGCCAAGGGCGGCAATAATCAGCCAGGGGCGGCAGAAGTCAGCCAGGGGCAGCAGTTAGCATCCAAGGGGCAGCAGTTATCAGTCAAGGGGCGGCAGTTATCAGCCAAGAGCCAGCATCAGCCAAGAGCCAGCAGTTTGCAGTCAGAGGGCGGCACTGATCGGCCCAGGGGGCGGCAATGAACAGCCAGGGGCGGCAGTGATCAGTCAGGGGGCGGCAGTGATCAGTCAGAGAGGCGGCAGTGATCAGCCAGGGGCGGCAGTGATCAGCCAAGGGGCGGCAGTTATCAGTCAGGGGGCGCCAGTGATTAGCCAGGGGGCGGTAGTGATGACTCAGGGGGCGGAAGCTATCAGTCAGTGGGCGGCAGTGATCTGCCAGGGGGCGGCATCGATCTGCCAGGGGGTGGCAATTATCCACCAGGGGCGGCAGTCATCTGCTAGGGGCGGCAGTTAGCAGTCAAGGGGCGGCAGTTATCAGTCAGGGGGCGGCAATGATCAGCCAGGGGGCGGCAATGATCAGCCAGGGGCGGCAGTGGTAAACGAAGGGCGGCAGTGATCAGCCGGGGGGGCGGCAATGATAATTCGGTGGGCGACAGTAACTAACCAGGAGGGGAAGTATATGGATGTTGAAATAAACCGGTTTTTTTCGCCAGGGGCGGCATGAATCAAGGCGGCAGTGATAAACCAGGGGTGTCCGTGATCAGCCAGCTGATCAGTGATGAAACAAAAGGCGGCAGTACTCATCCGGAAGGGGGGGCGGCAGTGATTAATTTTTGGCGACATTGATCAGACGGGGGCGGCAATGATGCGGCGTCATAAATCAGGGGGAAAGGATAAGTGAGGTGGCATTGATAAGCCAGAGATGGAACCAATCGGAGTGGAAGTAATGAATCCTGGACGGGAAAAACTTGACAGGGGCGGCACGAATCAGGGTGGCAGTGATGAGATAGGGTGACATTCTTCAGGGTAGCGGTGATAAGCCAGGGGCGGCACATGTATTGGGGGTGCTCAGCACATGATTGGGGGTGCTCGAATTAGGATTGGGGGTGCTCGGGCACCCCAAAGAGATAGAAAATTACACCCCTGGTTGGCAGCATGCTTGTCTAGCAATCCTAGTGTTCCGGGTTCGAATGGGGCTCACGCTGATTTTGCATTCATATTTTATGGCTATTATGCAATTATTTAGGTTCATATTGGATAAATAATACCTTAGTAATAGCTGTTTCCTCTCGGTTGAAGTAAGGCACGCGCAAAGGCCTGTTTTTGTTGAATATTTTACTGCCGTCTATATTTTAATTTTCTTGGCTATTTACCCAATTCTTTTTAACGAGCCCCACAAAAGCATCCCAGAAATCAACGAGGCTTCCGTTCCAGGTATCTTTATTCCATGATACCACTGCACTCAAAGCATTAGAGGCGTTATTCAACCGCCATGATAGAAACACCACACGCACGTATCTTGACACGTACCCAGGGGCGCAGCCAGGGGGGCACAGGGGGCACGTGCCCCCTCATCGGTGACGGGGTGCCCGTTTGATTGCCAGGTGGTGTAACCTCTTTGGGCCGTGCCGCTTGAAATTTAGTGCCCTACGCCGTTGAGCCGAGATGGAACTAGACTGCATTTAGCGATGTAAGCTATTGTTTGACAATTAAGTGCCTTTTTGGTCAGTTAGGGCATTCTGTCGCCTTTTCAAGCACCCGGGAATAGGCACGTAATCCGTTTCCAGATAATGCCTCATCATCGGCAATAATCATACGAGCGGAGCTAATCTGGTGCCCCTTGAGCTCATCTGGTGCCCCCGGAGCGCTGGTCTTGGCCCTTTGAGCTGATCATGTGCCCTCTGAGCTGATATCCCAGTAAACATGCTGACGTCGGGCCGACGTCGGCTGGTCAGCGGATATGTCCGCATATGACGAGGTCCAGCCGACATCCAGCCGACATCCAGCCGACGTCCAGCCGAGATCCTTGCCGACGTCCAGCCGATATCTATCCGCTTTCATGTCGGGCCGAGGTCGGGCCGAGGTCGGGCCGACATCCACCCACTCTCCAGCCGACATCCGCCCGCTCTCCAGCCGAGATTGACCCGCTCTCCAGCCGAGATCGGCCCGTTCTCCAGCCGAGATCGGCCCGCTCTCCAGCCGAGATCGGCCCGCTCTCCAGCCGAGATCTGCCCGCTCTCCAGCCGACATCCACCCGCTCTCCAGCCGAAAGCTCTTCAGATTTGGGCTCTTCGTTGCCTCCCGCACCAGCTTGTTATAAAAATATCCAATTTCCTCCCATTGTGACTGAGAACATGAAATTGTTGGCCCATAAGTGTGGAGGCCCAGCCCCCTGGTGGCGACGCCCCTGTATTAAGAACTCTAGCCAGTTTCCTTTGCTTTGTACAGAAATAGCACACACATGTTAATTTGATACTTTTGCCACTAATGAGGTCAATCCTGGTACAAACGTGGTGAGCAGCACTTGAAATGCTTTGCAAATTGAGTTCAGAGTTGGGCCCCAATGTGAACAGCAAAGCTTTTAACTAAGGAACTCCTTTACAAACTGAGCCAGTTTCCAACACTTCCATTCCGCCCGTCACTTACATGCTTGTTTCCAGTTTGCTTGATCCAAACCAAACCAACCAAGGACACAATTCCCGCGATAGATCGACGAAACCCACAAACAGACTGCACGCACACGGCGCTAAAAGATGGAGGCCAGTACTTTAATTTTTCGCCAATCAGCGGTCAGCTAGCGACACTTCCGTTGTGGCTATGTTCTGTAGGCGTGATTTTCTCTAAATGCAGTTTTTTATCTCAAAACTTGGCATTGAAGAACTTAAAAAACACAATAAGTATTTTAAGATAGAATTTAAAAGGGGAAAAATATTACAATACTTCCAACAAAATTTAAAAAAATCACTCACGAACGAATCCTCCAAGCACCACGGCGGGGCGATCTCGGCCTGGCGTCGGCGTGCCGCCGTGTGAAACCTGCCGAGATACCGACGTCGGGCCGAGCTCGGCCCGACGTCGGCGTGCCGCTTACGAAATGCCGACGTCACCTCGGGGCCATCTGCCGACGTCGGCCCGACGTCGGCATGTTTACGGGGATGATGCCCTCGTAGTCAATCTGGTGCCCCCCCCCCCGAGAAAATAATCGTGCCTTCTGAACCTATATAATGCTCTCTAATTTATCATGCTCTCTAATTATAATGCTCTCTAAGTTAGTCTGATGCCTCCGAGCTTGCCTGGTGCCCTATTAGCTGTTTTAGTGCCCTTTGAGCTGATCCGGCCCCCCTGAACTTATTTAATGCCTTTCGTAGTTTATCTACAGTCCAGGGCCGCAGCCAGGGGGCACAGGGGGCACGTGCCCCCATCGGTGCCGGGTGCCCTTTTGATTGCCAGGTGGTGTACCCCCTTTGGGCCGTGCTGCTCGAAATTTAGTGCCCTACGCCGTTGAACACAGATGGAACTAGAGCGCATTTAGCGATTTCAACTATGTATGACAATTAAGTGCCGTTTTGGTCAGCTAAAGCATTCTATCGCCTTTCCAAGCACCCGGGAAGAGTATAGGCACGTAATCAGTTTCCAGATAATGCCTCATCGTCGCTAATAATAGTACGGGGGAGCTCATCTGGTGCCCCCTGGAGCTGATCATGTGCCTTCTGAGCTGAACTGATGCCCTCGTAGTCAATCTGGTGCCCCCTGAGCAAATAATTGTGCCTTCTGAACCTATATAATGCTCTCTAAGTTAGTCTGATGCCTCCGAGCTTGCCTGGTGCCCTATTAGCTGTTTTAGTGCCCCTTGAGCCCGTCCGGGCCCTCTGAACTTATTTAATGCCTCCCGGAGTTTATTTTCTGTCCAGGGGCACAGGGGCACGTGCCCCCATCGGTGCCGGGTGCCCTTTTGATTTCCAGGTGGTTTACCCCCTTTGGGCCGTGCCGCTCGAAATTTAGTGCCCTACGTCGTTGAACCTAGATGGAACTAGACTGCATTTAGCGATTTCAACTATTGTTGGACAACTTAATACCTTTTTCGGTCAGCTAGGGCATTCTGTCGCCTTTCCAAGCACCCGGGAAGAGTATGGGCACCTAGTATGTGTCCACCTAATGCCTCATCGTCGCCAATAATCGTACGGGTGAATCTAATCTGGTGCTCCTTGAGCTCATCTCGTGGCCTCTCAGCTGGTCTTGGCCCCTTGAGCTGATTACTTGCCCTCTAAGCTGATCTGGTGCCCCTGAGTCAATCGAGTGCCCCACTGAGCAAATAATTGTGCCTCCTGAACCTATATAATGCCCTCTGAGTTAGTATAATGCCTCCGAGCTTGCTTGGTGCCCTAATAGCTGATTTAGTGCCCCTTGAGCTGATCTGGTGCCTCCTGAGCCCATCTGATGCCCTCTGAGCTAGTCTGGTGCCCCCTGAGCTAATCTGGTGCCCTTTAAGCTGATCTGGACCTCCTTACATGATTTCATGAGCAGCTCTAAAGCCCTGAGCTGAGCTGGGCCCACAGAGGCTGATGAGGGCCCCTGAGATGGTATGGGGCTCCTGAGCTGATTTAGTGCCTCCTGACTTGATCTGGTATTCCCGAGCTGATCTGGGCCCCGAGCTGGTCGGAAACCACTGATCTGATTGTCCCCGAGGCTGATCTGGTGCCTTATGGGCCGATCTGGTGTCCCCTGAGCAGCTCTGGGGCTTTTGAACTGCTTAGGCCCCGAGCTGGTGAGAGATTCCTGAGCTGATTTAGTGGCCCTGACTTGATCTTGCCCCCTGACCTGACTTGAGGCCCCTGAACTGATCTGGGGCCCCAAGAGCTGATCTGGGGCCCAAGAGTGGATCTAGGTTATGAGGGTACCCTGAGCTGGTCTGAGCGCTGAGCTTGTGAGAGCCCCTAATGCTGGCTTGAGGCCCCCTGAGGTGATCTGGCGCCTTAAACTGTTCTGGGGCTTCTTGAACTGGTTTAAGGCACTATGAGCCTATCTGTGGCCCAGTGAGCTAGTCTGATGACCTCATCTCTGGGACCAATGAGCTAGTCTAGTCCCTGGGTGAAGCATGAGCTGCTCTGTGGCCCTGATCTACATCAGGGGCCCCTGAGGTGGTCTTGAATGGACAGATAATAAGAACATAAGGCCAACTCCTATCATCTCGGGGCGAGGTCACTGAGCTAGTCTAGTCCCTGGAGGCACAACTGGGGGATGGGGGAAGCTGCTCTGGAGGCCTCTGATCCACACTTGGGGGCCCCAGAGCTGGTCTTGAATAGATGGGGAATAAGAACACAATGGAAACTCTCCTTGTAAAACGGAGCTAACGAGGAATGAGGAATCTCTAAAACGGATTGTGATACCTAGGCACCCCTGGTTATATAAATTGCTTATTATACTGGTGGATTCTGGGAAGGGATGATAAAAAGGCATGTGCCCCTGAGCTCAGAGCACAGTCCCCTAAACCAGGATTTCTACTAATTAATTTAAATGAAGAACTAGTTTTCACAATTTTCAGCCCTGCCACACCATACCCATCCAAACCACTGGCCTGTTCACCTTTTATTTACTCTTAACTGGGACCGATCCTTGAGAATATTGAACTTAATAAACGCGTTCAAAAGGTATCTCGCAATTTTTTTCGGTAGCAAAAATGTGTTTTTCCAAAGACACTATGCCACTCCTCGTCCCACGGCGATTGTGGGAGGCAAAGAACTTAATCCGCGTTCAGCTCACTCGTCACGACAAAACCAGTGGGCATAACAAATGAATTTTCGACTCCAATATGCCTTAACACGCGCATTGACGGGGGCGGGTACCCGCCCCCCTCGGGTTTTTCGGAGATAGCAGAAAAACGGCGGCGCGTAGCGCCGCCGTACTTGGTATACCTTTTCCCTCATCATTTTTACAACTTCTGTGAAAATTTTAAGGTTAGGTCATCTCAGGTCAGGTCACCATTACAGGTCAAGTGACCCGACCTCAAAAAAGTTTAAGATAGCATAAGTCGGAGCAGGGTTAACTTATCCGATTGAAACTCATATCACATAATGGCCCCACCGAGTTCTCTAAAATATGTTCCGGTATTTTTGATATCGATGACCTAAGGTCAGGTACGAGGCATGACCTCTCCATTGGAAATACATGGGAAAAATGGTTTTTACGGAATAACTCAGTAACGGATGGTGATAGAGCATTTATTTTAGCTGCATTAGACTTGCCTGGGCTTTGCGGTTCTAATGATATGCATTTTATATAATTTGACCCTGACCTGACCTCAGATCAGGTCAAATCCTTGATTTGACCTAGCAAGGTCAACTTATATATCATTCGATTCGGCTTGCTAAGAGGATTCATAAAGTTCAAGTCGTTTTGCTCTATCTTTACTTGTTCAGATTTAATGGCCGAAAAACTGAATTTACATGTTATCCCTATGACGGGCATGTTTTGACCTCTCGTGACCTTAAATGTGACCTGACAAAAAAATGGTTCAAATGTTTTCGATGGAGAAGTGGATGGGCAGCCCAACGCCGTTTACCGTTTTTCGCTACCTACCGTGGTTCTCGAGATCTTAGGGGCCGGTACCCGCCCCCCGTCAATGCGAAGGTGGCTCAGACCCCCGTCAATGCGCGTGTTAACCTGCACATTGTAACAGATATCACATGCTCCGCTGATTTCTCTGATGTTAAATACTTGCATGAGTTGGCTGATGAAATATGCCTGCTTTTGCGGGCATATTTATTAGGTATATCTGAGATAAGTGCAGGCTAAAACTAGCTGGAATAAATAGTGCTGCCCATGGCTAATCTAAGATGAATGTAGCTCCCATTTTGCTTGCATTGTGCTTATATTGTCACGGGGAGTCGATTGATATGCAAAATGACCATACCAGGTCACTCTGTGACCCTGACCTATCTCGAGGGTCATTTTTACTATTTGACCTAGCAAGGTCATATTACACATAATTTGATTTGCCGCAATGAGAGGAATCCAATGATGCATAAATATTTGATCTAGCTCCCCTGAGGGCAGATATAGAGAGAGAAACGTACACTGCTCTGTGGTAAGCCTATGGAACGTTCTTTGACCTATGCTGACCTCAATATTGACCTGACATAAAAATTATTCCTATAAAATCTCTTCGTCTTGTCAACAGCTTTCGAACACCGCCCGTAATTTTTCCTTAGCTTTCGTGGGGAATGAGATACGGAGGGGGGGGAAACGCCCCCCAGCAGTGCGCGTCATGCCAGGGACCCCAGCGGGGCGCGTGTTAAGAAGTCTATAAGTGAAAAAACCAACAACTGTCAAAAGCTGTTTCATCAATCGACACGCCCTTGAATTCTCTCAAATATGGCCGAGTGTCGTGTTTCGACTGCAAGTGGTTCACCGGACACCTCGGAAAATAGGTTAAGGGGCCTCCGAAGCCCCCTCCGGTGCGCGTGTTAATTACCGTAAAAATGTGTTCTTTCGTCTCCGCGTGATCCGGGCGTCGGCTGCAGCTGTAGCAGCGTCATCTGTGGATGTGGGCAGCGTCATCTGTAGATTTATCAGCGGCATTTGTGGATGTAGCAGTGTAATTTTTGGCTGTGGCAGTGTCATCTGTGGATGTAGCAGCGTCATCTGTGGATTTAACAGCATCAGCTGTGGATGTAGCAGTGTCATATGTGAATGTAACAACGAACATATAACTCACAGGGGGTATGCGGCGGGGGGTATACTAACCTTGTAAGTGGGCACAATCGAGAAAAAGGGCTGATCTCGTGTCATGTGTCATGGGAACTTCTTTGTCCTATCAATCAGAGGTTTTGATTGATTATTGGGTTTTAGGGGCGCGCCAACCTGCGAGGTCATATAGCGCCAATCAGAGGTTTTACGTGTAAGCTGTGGCAGTGCATGCTTTCGAGCCATTGTGACAATTAGCATCGTGTGGAAACTGAGGAGAGCATCCTTACTTGTAACGTGTTATTAGGCCGATGTTTTTGTCATCTTCCGAACACACAATTATAACGCGCCACTAAAACCGACAACATAAGAACTGCGAATTATTTTGCCACCAAAATAATCTCCATCGCTAAGATGTTAATAAAATGGGTTTTGTAGCCTATGTGTCTCTTTATTACACATATAGCACATATGTACATCCATGATACAGAGTTCATTATGCATGCCTGACAAGTCAACACCCGCGCTTGTACGTATTATATTGTCTGCAATGTTTGCATTACACGAAGGCCCATGTCTGCTCAATGTCTCGTTCATATATAGGACGATTTTCATCTGAAAAAGTTGTGAAATAAACTAATTTCTTATGTCCTTGAACATGAAACAGTACCACCAGCGCGATATAAAAAGGTGGAGAAAAGCCAAGGTTTTCGGCTTCCGAAGTCTGCAAACATGACATCTTGAATGCATCATATATGGAAAACCAGTTTACACTATGCATTACGCGATTGATCAGTATGATTATAAAACGATCTGTGATAACGGCATGTTGGAGGCCAGCTCCCGAAGTCTGGATTGCCTCCTATTCTTCCATCTGGGATGGTGTGGTGCCTGCATGGCTCTTGGGACAATTCGATCAAGCTCATTATCGGGGTTTTTATGGTACTTATTCATTGCATCAACAATGTGACTTCCAGCTAACATATGTGTTTGCCGCGAAGTTTTGGGAGATCCTCGTTGTGAGATGCTTCCTTTTCTCGGGAGAGTAGAAAGTACCCGCCGCTCTGGGCGACCTGTATCACCAATTATCTTGATAATTGACTCTATGCGCTCCACTTGAGGCAGAGAAGAGTTAGATGCAGATGAATTAGTGTCTGCTGTCTGGTTACGCACCGCACTTAAATGTGCTTTCACAGCATTCTTCATCCAGCTTGGCAGCTGATTAAAATCGTAATCGTAATCTGTAGCGTGGCTATCTGCAGGTGTCTTAATTTCGATGACATCTATGACTTTTTCTTGGTTACCAGATGCTTTATTTGGTTCTGCATTGTGGTCTTTTGTTTTGCTTTGGGACTTTTTCCTATTGGCAGTTTGCTTTGAAATGATTGATAAGTCTACGCTTTCTTCGTCCTCACTTTGTTTGTGGGGAGATTCGACAATATTCAAAATTGTCTCTTCCTCGGTAACTTTTTCAGGTGGGGGGGATTTGGTTGCCGAATTATCATTTATGAACACGTTAAGATTAATTCCTAAGTCGCTTTTCAAAGGTTGGCTACGGTCGGTTGGCTGATCAACTGAAGACCTTGCCTTTAAGGCCGGTTGCCTAGCCGTAGCCAAGTTATTTGATGTACCCAACGAGGGAATGGTGCGTTTGGGTTTGAAAGGTGGTGGACCCAACATGTTGTCTACCATCTTCAGTGCCGTATCTAGCTTTGTTGATAGCGCATTGTCAACTTCTGAAAGCGGAGGCCTACTTTGTATCTCGGTACTAATTGAGGGCTGTGCACTGGGTCTTGGTAGTGTACGAGGGTTTTCAAAATCAACTTTAACATCTTTTGAGGGATACATTTTGCTCTGGACCTTGGAGCCCTGTTTGGGAGACCCTCGATCTAAGGCACCTCGCAGATTAGCGATGAAATCACTTTTCATTCCAGGATTTATTCCAGTCCTTGTTTGGCCCATTTGAAATACTCCCATTTGAGGACCAGGAACAATTGTCGCTCTTGCAACTTTTGCACGGGGTGCAGGCTGGTCAGATTGTTGGAGATCCACCGCGCCCAGAAGGCGTGACTTTATGGGTCCTTCCTCTGGATTTGCAGTTGTTGTTTCGCCCTCATCAAAGCCTCTCATTGCAAACTTTGGAGGTTTCAAGAAATCTGGAGGGTCTATTCCTGCAGGGTCTTTTATTGCACTCCTGAAACGGGATGGATTTTTGATTACTCGGCTCATTGATTCTGACGTGATTTGAATGGATTTCTTGCCAGGTAGTATCGGTCCTAACTCGGGTTGCCTATGCTTTTGTGGAAGCTCTCCCTTCAGCTTTTGCGATGGCATTTCTCTGTTCAGTGCCGAGGGGTCATCAATTGAGTCTGGAAGATACGGACTATCACCCAGCTGTTGCTGCTCAACCTGTGTACGTGCTAAGAATGTGTTTGGGTTGTCGCCCTCGTTGTTTTCAATTTTAGAGGCAGTATCTACTTTCTTAACCACCATCGAGGATTCAGGCTTCCTGTGAATGAAAGATTGCGCGTCTACCAAGGCATCAGCGGCATGCGTAGAAGTCTCGTTGTTCCCAGGTAAGCCCGGTGGTAGAGGAGTTACCTGAAACTGCTCTCCGATGGCTGCTTCAGCGGAAATCTTGTGAGGTGAAAAACTTTCATCAAGCTCTATTTTAGGATGAGAGGCGTCCATCTGATTTTGGCTTGTACCAGTTGGGGAATGCATCGGCATATTCTGAGGCATATTCTGTGGAACATGTTGACTAGATAGACTGCTGGCTACGGCCACCGATTGTGAAGGGGCACGATTCATTAATGGTTGGTTTTCTTGGTTGTTTGTAGGGTTAAATGGTGCTGATTGTGCAAATTGATCCATATTCTGAGGCATATTCTGTGGAACGTGTTGACTAGAAATACTGCTGGCTACGACCGCCGATTGTGAAGGGGCACGATTCATTAATGGTTGGTTTGCTTGGTTGTTTGTAGGGTTAAATGGTGCGAATGGTGCAAATTGATTCACATTCTGAGGCATATTCTGTGGAACGTGTTGACTAGGTAGAGTGCTGTCCCCGGCCGCCGATTGCAAAGGGGCACGATTCATTGATGGTTGGTTTCCTTGGTTGTTTGTAGGGTTAAATGGTGCGGATGGTGCAAATTGATTCATATTCTGAGGCATATTCTGTGGAACGTGTTGACTAGGTAAACTGCTGTCTCCGGCCGCCGATTGTGAAGGGGCATGATTCATTAACGGTTGGTTTGCTTGGTTGTTTGTAGGGTTAAATGGTGCGGATGGTGCAAAGTGATTCATTTTCTGGTTGGCTTCAGGTTTGAAACCAGGATTTTTTTCTGGAGGATACGGCAACAGAACCTCAGTTCTGAGTTTTTCTTCAAGGATTTCTTCAGTACCTTTCGGAATATTCGTATCAACATCAATTACAGAGCCTGAATCAAACAGCCTACCACCATGGTTGCTTGGGTCTTCAGGATCTGAAGCTCCAGTTCTAGGACTGTTTGCCGATGAGCTTGGTGACTGTGAGTTTGGTGGCACATGATTCACCCGGACTGATTCAGAGGCTGCTACCGAGTCTCCCGAGTTCTGATAGAAGGCTGGTTCTACCGATGGAGCCTGGCCCGAACTCTGGTCTGCACGCATTTGAGATGAAAACGAGGATGGCTGTACAAAAGATGCAGGCATTGCCTTTCCCAGCGGTGGACCTGGCTGGTCAGCTACAGATACTTTCACTGTTTGTCTTTCTTGGGATTCTTCTAGAGGTATATCGTTTCTATCTCCATCATGCTGCCCCGCAGAGCCTGAGGTTTCTGCAGCCTGATATTGTTTATTTTGGTCACTGGAAACGGAGACAGACCCCTTGAAAGGCATTGGCCCCTCGGGAGGATGGGGAGCTCCTACTTGCTGGCCTGCAGAACCAGAACTTTCTGCTGTCTGATATTGTTTATTTTGCTCACTGGAAACAGAGACAGATCCCTTGAAAGGCATTGGACCTTCGGGAGGATGGGGAGCTCCTACTTGCTGGCTTGCAGAACCAGAGCTGTCTGCTGTCTGATCTTGTTTGTTTTGCTCACTGGAAACAGAGACAGATCCCTTGAAAGGCATTGGACCTTCGGGAGGATGGGGAGCTCCTACTTGCTGGCCTGCAGAACCAGAGCTGTCTGCTGTCTGATCTTGTTTATTTTGCTCACTGGAAACAGAGACAGATCCCTTGAAAGGCATTTGCTCTGAACCAGCTCCCAGTCCTGGTCCACCGCTGTTCCCGGAAGTGGCAGTCATTTGCAATGAATTAGAGTTTTGACCATGAGCACCGGACATGTCAGTGTTAGAGAGAGCTGTCTTCCCTGGGCTTGTCAAATGACTGTTGCCGTTTTGACGTTGGGTGATGGACACATCGGTTTCAGCTATTTTCCGATCGTGCTCCGGAGTTGGGCCGCTCCCGCTCATATGATTAGTGCTGTCATTAGGTAGCATATCAGGACTGCCAGAAGCTGTTGGGTTACCGGACGGAGGAAGCTGGACAGCCTCAGAGAGAGATAGTCCAGTAAATTTGTTTCTGTCTGACGCATTAGGGTCACTTGGGTGTCCCACTTGCCCTGACACAAAGTTGGATTGATCGGATTCAGCTGTGGATGGTGCTCCTCCGGGAATTTGGCGACCACTTGCAGCAAGGACTGTGACAGGACCAGGGACCGGAAAGTGAGAAGGTAGGACGTCTTTGACGGATGTGGATTTCTGTGTGTCTCCCGGCTCTTCCACTTTAATCATCTCCTCAACATGAGGCATTTCGCCGTTGCTATCAACGGGAAAGTAGACCTTGTCTTCTTCCTTTACCATCGGGGTTGGGACGTGGTGCCCAACTGGCTCGCCACGGTCCATTGGACTAAGAAAATTCGGTACCATTGAAGGAACTCCGGCGTGTTGGGCCAGGTCTGAAAGTTGCTGTACACTGGCATTTATATCCATCGAACCAGCATTGCGTGTCTTCTTTGATCGTGATCGTTTAAACATTGTGGACGCACTAAGGTCGCGCTTAACATGCATATTTTGCTGAAAACTTGAAATGTTAATCGCATCACGCTTGCGCCTTCGCCTTCGTTTAACATTTTGGGATAGCTGAACATTTGCTTCGATTACTGTGTTCGTGCCAACCGAAGGTGATGCACTAGGCTGGGAAATGCTCGTCGAAGAAGGAACCCTGGCGAGTCCCCCTTTAATCAGGACAGATACAGCATCGGGTTCGGAAAGATCGTCGCTTGATTCCTTTCCGGGAAGAAGTATTGGTTGTTCAGAGACAGAATCCGACCGTAGTTCCGGTGAAGAGCTGACCGATGCAAACATTGGTGGTATCCGAGGATATTTCAGAATTTCTCTCATTAATGTTGGCTCCTGCAAAAAGAAAAAAAACGCATGATTTCTATAACTCTATATAAGGTTTGGACGTAAAACACATAAACCCTTGCGTTGTCATTCAGGCTTAATAAGAACGAAGTTGTCATTCAGAAGCATTAGTGATGAAACGTGGGCGACACCGTTTTCCTTTTCTGTAAACATCATATGTCGCAGAGAAGAGAATTCTGTGATCTCAAATATCCTGCAGGGTCTCGCTAAATTTAATGGCCTATTCACGCCTGGCAGAATCTGTCAACATTCCCCCGGCCGAAGCTACAAAAGCAGGTGAGATTACCGACAAAAATAGGGGAGACCGGGGCTAGTTCAATCTGTTTTTACATGATTGTCCGCAGTTGCCCATCTGTTACCAATATCGAATGTTTGACATTTGAAAAAAACGTTTTTTTTAGCAAAGCGTGGTATACTTTGTTTTCTTGCGCATTGATTTAAACCACAGTGATGGGGTGGTCTTCCAAAAATGGCTTTGCAGCTGACGTAGACTTATCCGGGACAGGTTGAATCAGGTCCCCGGGCACGTTGCAACGTGAAAAATGGGCATGAAGAGCAGGTGATAACAAATTTTGTTATATTTATTTTTCCGCTAACAAATTTTTTCCAAACATGATAATTGTACAAGTGTGATATGTTTAACTTGTTTGCCTCTGGTATTTTCCACCCTCAATACATGCTCATATTTTTTATCAAAAATCAATGCTGCCACTGGTCTCAATAACAATTATTCCTTCAGCCCCTGATTACATGAATTTTTTTGTCATCATTGAAGTAGCAAAACAGGTTAAAAGTTCTACGGTAGAGGCTAATCTCTGCATACAACAATAGGCCACTAAAAGAGCTCCCTCACGATGCGATTAAGTTAAGAATACATGATCGCACTGCCTGTGTGAACGAGTTTGAACGTGCAAAGGCATGTTCGTTTTTGGCTTATGAAATATTGAATCTAAATACTGCTCTGGCCAAGAGTTATACACCGGAGGACTTCTTCTTTGGGTAGGTTTCAAACAGAGGCGCTCCTTCTGGGCCTGTTTGAATCTTTGCTTGGTGTATGGTTTTCTAGTTACAGCCCTTGATGCATTCAACCCGTGATGCAACTAGTCCCGGTCTTCCTGGCATATTGGGTCGGCAGATTCTGCGAATTGTGAATGGGTGTTAACGGTGACGAAATGCAAGCAATATTTTGAAACTATACTTAAATTGGAAAATTTGAATTTCATTATATGTCTAACTTCATTTTTAATGACAGCATACAGGCTCAGGTGCCTTAACACGCGCATTGACGGGTAGGGGGTGCGTACCCGTCCTCCCCCTCGCGTTTTTCATAGATAATAAAAACGGCGGCGCGTAGCGCCGCCGTACTTGGCATGCCCTTTCCCTCATCATCTTTACAACTTTTGTCAAAATTTTAAGGTTAGATCATCTCAGGTCAGGTCATCAGTACGGGTCAAGTGACCTGACCTCAAAAAAAGTTTAAGATAGCATAAGTCGGAACAGGGTAAACTTATCCGATTGAAACTCATATCAAATAATGGCCCCACCGAGCTCTCTAAAATATATTCCGGTATTTTTTACATCGATGACCTAAGGTCAGGTACGAGCCATGACCTCTCCATTGGAAATACATGGGAAAAATTGTTTTAACTGAATAACTTAGTAATGAAAAGAGATAAAGCGTTTATTTTCACTGCATTAGATTCGCCATGTCATTGCGGTTCTAATGATATGCATTTGCCCAATTTGATATTGACCAGACCTCAGGTCAGATCAAATCCTTGATTTGACCTAGCAAGGTCATGCTATATATCATTCGATTCGGCTTGCTGCGAGGATTCGTGTATTTTAAGTCCTTTTGCTCTATCTTTACTTGTTCAGATGTAATGGCCGAAAAACTTTAGCATTGACGGGGGGCGGGTACCTTAACTTACAGGTAGTTTGGATGGTGATTCTGGAGCGAATTCAGGCGTTGCGGCTTCCATGTCGGAGCCCAGTACATGGATGTACTTGTTCAGGTGATAAAACTCCGGCGAGTCCTTGCACTTGACATTGAACCACCAGTCACAGGTTAAGTAGCGCTGGTTAAACATGGTGCCATTCGGGCAAAGAAATCCGTCCTGCTGCTTATTGTGGCATACCCAAAAAGCCTGAGGACGGACAGATCAAACGTTAGATTAAGATTAGCTGGACTTTTTATGAAACCTGTGCCTACAAACAAACGAGGGCGTGAATAAAACAAAGGTATATGTCTCAATGATATGACTATTCATTGGTAAAATATTTGTATGCAACTATCAGCAAAGCAAAATATTTTTTAACTCTCTAATTTTTGTTATGGCCTGTGCACAGCCAAATACCTTAGAATGCTTTTAAAGGAAATATGGCACCTTCACAGTGAGATTTGAACTGAGATGGTCATGTTAAAGGGCATGAAAGGAAATCGCTTGATCAAAATTTAATTTGCCTTCGAACTTACCGTTTGCGATACAAAATTAGAAAAATTCACCGCCTACCGACCCCCTCCCCTGGTGGTCTCGCGATAAGAGTTGAACTTGGGAACATGGTCAAAAAATGACCTTGGTCTGACCTGAGGTCAGGTCATTTTTGTGTTTTCACCTGGTATGGTCATATTACACATCAATTGATTCGCCGTGACGAGATGAAGCGAATGGTGCCTACGAAATGATTCTAACTCAACTTTGTCAGATGCTAGAGCCAAAAAACTTTACTCAAAATGCCAACTTCTTTGACCTGTTATGACCTCAATATTGAGCTGAGCCAAAAAGTGACTAATATAGTTTCGTCATGAATTTGTATGAGCTATCCACCAGCCTTCGCGTTTTTTCGCTATCCCGCATAGGGGCCGAGTTCGAGAGGGTGTTCAAACACCCCCACTAGGGTGAAGGTGGCTCGGAGGCCCACCGGGGCGCGGGTTAAGCAAGTTAGATAGAACAAGTGAGTGATAAGTCGGATATTCTAAGAAAACTGGCTCAACTTTGGCAGAGTTCAGAAAAACGGGGGAAGTGCCACCAACGAGGCTATGATCCCGGGTTGTGCCACCACAAATGTTTTGAGCTTGACACAAAAACATATTTTTCATGTGCTTTGAACATGAAAAATTTGCTTTGAAATATTAAACATTGTCACCATTGTGCTAACTGGCTTATTCCAAAAATTAAATATATAATATTACCCACTTATCAGAATCCTAGTTAGATTGCAAAGCTGTGGAAGAAATTGCTGCGCGGACATAGTGTAAAATTTTCGGAGGTTATAACTCCTAAACTGTTTCACCTAGCAACCTAAAAATGTCACGCGTGTTCTGGCCTAACAACACTGGCGGCAGAACTGGGGGCACAGTGCCCCCTTAGATTAGACATTTTTACACTAACCCTATGGCGTTGACTGGAAAGAAATGGGTTGAAAAGTTCACGGTGCCCTCCCCTTAAATTCAAACGTTCCGCCGTCACTGCCTAACGATAAGCTTATCCACAAAGTTTAAAAAATCTGAGACATGAGGGTGTAAGGCCTGTGCTGAAATGTCATTTAATGCCCAAACTACATGATAAAGCTTATGTTGTTGATAAGAAGAAGAACTTTAATAAAAACATAAAACAAAAGCCTGAACATCAATCACAAAGGAACAATGAAAATAAGGACATATTTTTTGTCACTGATATAAAAAGAAATATTTTATTTATCGGTTAATATAAATTTGATAGATCCCAGGCCATAACAATTTATGCACAGACTATGTTAGCATTATGTTTAGCGAAAATTTCCGCCAGTATCGCATTTTTGTCATAAAAAATTGAAAGTCACTTGCCGCGGTGGCAAAACAAACACTTGCAAGTAGGGGCAAGAAGCTTACTTAGCTTTTACTACCCTTCTTGATTCGACCATCTTACCTCAACCCAAGAGTTTAGAGCCAGGTTTGTGGCGTCGGAGTCGGAGTCGGACTCGGATTCAGTCAGAGTCGGCAGTTCTGGCCGGAGTCGGAGTCAGAGTCGGATTCAGTCGGAGTCGACAGTTTTGGCCCGAGTCGGAGTCAATAAAATCTTAACCGATTCCGGCTCTGGGCCGGATTCATAGTTCGAACTCGTCACGAGTGGTCATGAGCAGCACAGCCCTGACAGCCTTTCATGAATGACACACGAACGAAGAGGATGCGGAGGAAAATTTTTTAATCTCCAAGGGAAATCTCAAAGGGAAGTCTTAAATAAATTTCCCACAGCTCCGAGGCATTCGAACAGGGTCAGCTTTGCGAAATCTATTAAATTTAACCCTATTTCCGGCAGGGGGGCTAATATTACCCCCTTCAGGTTTTTCGAGAATATCTCCGAAACGGCTTGCGATAGAACTTTGAAACTTCCTGACTTTTCCTAAAACTGGTACAGGCAGGTTTTCTGAAACTTTCAAGATTATATATTTACCAGGGGCGGAGCTATGGCTGGGTTTTTGGGGAGGTTCTATCCACAAACCAAGTATTATCGTATGCGATGGGTTTTTTGTAAAAAGGAAGCCGTCTCTGCTGATCTTGATACCAGTTATATGGTTTTATTATATCATTTTTTATGTGAGATGATAGTGCATTCACAATTGTCACTATTTGTATTCATCAGGGGCGGTTACAGCAGTTCAAAATGGGAGGAATGTTATCGAGAAGGACTAAACGTTAGTAAGTGAGAAGACTGCTTACAGCCGTGCCAGGGCGAATACAATTGGGTATATGAAAATTCAAAATAGTTATAACCCAATTCTAGATTACCAGAGGCGTGTCAAGTCACTACACATTTTCAAAATGTATATTCCCAGCCAGTATCACCGCCGCGACTCAATATCGTTGTATATTGAAAATGTGTTTCCAATCACCCCCAACCCCCACGACGAGTCCTTGATCCGCCTATGTCACCCCCTTTCCCAGAGCTGCCATGGGAGGGTAAAAATTATCAGAAATTAAATTTCAACTAGTCGAGGGACTAATATACTCATGCGTACCATTCGCATATTGTTGGTATGTATTTTACCCCACTGTTTTACCTTACTGCATCCGCCCCTGATGAGTTTTTCACTTTTTTCTCATTTATTTATGTGTCAAAGATGCCAAGCAGTATATGACGGCTTCTAATCCGCATAACAAAAACTTTTTAGGTTGTATATATTTCCCCTCATAGTCCTGGTCCTGGAACTGCCATTGAATTTCGAATTTTTGCGTAACTCGAGTATATGAAAATTTTGGGTCAATTATTTGTAAATCTGAACTAGTTTTGTGAAAATCGTACAACAGAGACAAGGGTTATGGAAAATCTAAAAAATACACAAAAATTGTATATTTTGCACGACCTTCTCCTAAAAAATAAGAAATTTGAAATTTTCTTTTTTCAAAATAAAGTTTAGCAGCAGAGGAATCTATGGCACTTTGAATTTTCAAAATCGGCCGGTTAGATTACGAGATCTTAGGGGGGCCGATATTGCCCCCTTGCCGGAAATAGGGGTAGCCGGGAGCCTGACGGAAATAGGGTTAATGCATACATAGGCGCTCTCCATCTTTGCTGTCATTGCAGTCAAATAGTGTTCCAGAGGAAATAATGTTCCAGGTGCAATAACAACATTGGCAAGCAATTGACTATTTAACTTTTTTCTTTTTAACTCTATGAATGTTAAAAGGGGTCACCATACCGTGAAGACTATTGTACAGAAAATAGAAGAAAAAACATAGGTACTCAATTTGTGTTTCCTTGTTCTGGGTGTCTATTCAAATATAAGCTTCAATATGACTGACTGCAGTCAGAACCATATTCGCAGTCGAGGTCGGAGTCGGAGTCTGAGTCGATCTTTTAAGGCCGGAGTCGTAGTCGGAGTCGACTCCGATGAAATGCTACCGACTCCGCAGCACTGGTTAAGAGGGGTACCCCAACACCAACTCACGCGTCCTCAATGTAGACAAAGAGGAACTGTACCCCAATTTTTGTGGGTGCCCTTGGAGCAGTAGTAGAGAGTAGAGGAGAAATTCGCACCACTTCGCTGTTGTAATCATCCAATTTTGCTTTTCATAAGATTGGCCCTTTAAAGAAATTCCGTGTCCAGGGTGAAGTCATGGAGCGATATAGCAGCGATATGGCCGCAGTACCCAAGGCATAAACCTTACGGTGTTTGCTGAGTTAATCTATGACGCAGATATTTTTAATTGAACGGAATTAAATCCTCTTGAGAGGGCATATTTTCAATAAGATTGAATGTAAAATTATGCTATAAGAAAAATTACACCCTTCGAAGGCATACTGTACTACCTGTCAAAGACGTTTGAAGTTGACCAATGACCAATTTTAGAATGGGACCTTATGGGTAAAATAATATTTCATCGTCAGCGTAAGGCCCGGGCACCCCGAATGAAAAGTCAGTGTTAAATTATTCGTTCGGTTGTCTGATTGTCTTGAATTTTCAGTATTTCGAATTGAAACTATCTGGTCGGAAAAATATTTTTGAGGGCTAAAGCAAGTAAAGTATCGTACCATCTTTTAATGTGGTCAACGTTGGCACAGGTTCAAACTTGGGCACCCCCAATGATTTCGAAAATCCACAACTCTGGGCGCTAAGATCAGCGCAGGAGCCCCTTAGGTAAATAATAGGGCTAGCACAGGATAACAGCATAATAGGTCTTTAACCCTCGCCTCTTCCTCCTGAACACTCCTGTCGGGTTTTTGGGGTGGCACACAAAAATGTACTGGGATCAACTTAGCCTTGATCAATTCTGCAAACTTTCTCCAAAATTTTAAGGTTTGGTTATCTTAGGTCAGGTTACCAGTGCTGGTCAAGTGACTTCACCTCCAAAAAAGTTTCATATAACATAACTAGTAACAGGTAACAGGGTGAATCTATCCAACTGAAACTGATATCACATAATGGGCCCACTGAATACTTTAACATGTATTCCGGTATTTTTCATATCGATGACCTAGGGTCAGGTACGGATCATAACCTCTCCATTGGAAATTCATGGTGGAACGGGAATTGGGCGAAAAATGGTTCTATTTATGCAGATAAAGTTTCTAATATCTCCCTATTATCCAAAACGTAGTATCCTAGGCCCCTTTTCAGGCCCATGTTGCAAGTTTGGGCCTGTGACCTCTGAAAGGTCATCTGGGACTACTTAAGCAGATTTTCTGATTGGGTCAATAACTTCGGAGGAAATGATGATTAAGTTTTATTTGGATACCATTACGCTTGTAATATTATTGCGAGTCGATACATATGCATATTGACTATGCTGGGTCAGATAGTGACCATGACCGGACCTTAGGTTAGGCTATTTTTATGTTTTGACCTAGTATAGTCATATTATACACCATTTGATTCACCGTAACCAGAGGAAACGAAATGTGCCCAAAACTTGATTCTAACTTGACTCTGTCATACAATAGATCCCGGAAACTCTGCTCTAAACTGTTACTTTCGTTGACCTGTCATGCCCGCAATATTGCCTGAGACAAAAAGTGACCGATTAGTTCCGTGATTGATTTTAATTGGTTATCCGCCAGTGTTTGCGTTTTATTTCTATCTCGCATAGGAGCCGAAATAGAGGGGGTGTTTGAAAGCCCCCCCACTAGGGCAAAGATGGCTCGCAGGCCCACCGGGGCGGATTTTAACATGACACAGGAGATCCAGATAACAATTTAAGAGGTGCTAAGACTAGTACATAAGGGTCTTTAGCTATTTTAGGGGGGCACCAATGATATTAGATACAAGTCCACAGACCAGAGCTCGAGGTCAGCTGAAGGGCTAATCGTGGATGTCTCTTAAAAATACAGGTGGTACCAGCCCCTGAAAACGTGTATGCGTTTTTAAAGGCCCCTTTACCAAGCCGAAGGGATCTAAAGAAAAGAGGCACCAGGGATTACAAAAGCCCTGTTCCAGCTGTCAGCACAGTTTTGTCAGCACCAATCAGCGGGCCGCGTTGCGCCTACGTCACAGGACTGTAGCCTCTACCCGGGAACTAGTTCTAGAGGTTTTACGGGCCTGCTGTTTGCGCTGATGAAAAATAGTAAGTGCACAAAGTGGCAGTCTAATACTTTTTTAATGGTGTAAAGGTTTGAGTTCCCTTTGCTTAGCACAAACAAGAGGCGATTATGGCGCTGATGTTACTTTTCTGGAGGAGTGGTTAGAGGTCCTGCTGACAAAACTGTGCTGACAGCTGGAACAGGGCTAAAGGAAGCCCAGACGATGGTGCCAGGAGTCCATCTAAATTCCAGTCCTGGATCCACCATTGTGGGAGGCCCCCAGATGCAGGATGTCACTGTTGGGTTCTAATTTAGCAGCTGAGTCTCATCTTCCAGACTCAGCTGACGGAGGTCACGGCCAGCTGATGGTCAGCTGTTGGCCGTTGGGTGTTGTGTTGTGAGCCTGATTGGGAGCGGATGTGTCTGAGTGTGTGTGTGTGCTTCAATAGACCGCTACAGAGAAGACCTGTGTGTGTTACTTGTGAGGGGCATTTGCAATGAACCTTTAAACCAAACATGGCGCGGTCGGTCGTTCTCAAGTATTCACATGCATGTCTTCTGTAACAAGATACGGATGAGCGCTGCACGACGCACTCCTGTAGCCTAAAGTTACCTGCAGCTGCACACCGCCTGACGCCACTTACCCGTTGGCCGAGTGGTTAATACGTCTGCGTAGCAGTCAAGAGATCGTTGGTTCGAATCTGACCTCGGCCGACGCTTTTCGTCAGACACGGAACAATGGAGACCAAGGACTTCACTCAGGCACTGGCAGGTCTGGCAGATATGATGGTAGGAAAAACCACACGGCCAAGATGTGTCGAAAAAGGACTTCAAAACCATCCACAAAACCAAGAGTCGACATGTGCAGCATCCACGTAATGGGCGTAACCGCGCGAAGGACTCCCCAAGTGAAGCTGCAATATGAGCATGCATCCGGCTCTAGTGTCATGGACTGGACGCCTGACAGCGGTGCTGAGATAACCGCCATCGGCACCAGGCAAGCAAGATGTATGGGAGTCGAAAGGAGCTTCCTCATACCTGCAACACAGCGCCTGTATGGAGCCGGTGGCCACGAGCTTCGCTGCGCAGGCACATTTGAGTGCTCTCTTCGGCTCGGTGACGTAACATCTCCGGTAACGGTAGCTGTCATTGACGGCATGGACAGCGCTCTGCTGTCGTGGTACGACAGCGTGGCCCTGAAGCTCCTTCCTCGAGGTTTCCCGTGACAGATCGGCTGCATCTGCGCTGAAGTATACGAACCTGCGGAAGATGATGCCGAAGAGAGTGCCGAAGACCCTGCTGAAGCCCAAGCAAATAATGAAGCTCAAGACCACTTTCACAAAGAGGCACCACGCCAAAAAGAGAAAGATGCGTTGCATAGCGTCACCGCCCAGGGGCAGCAGCGTCAGAAACCACCTCAACCGAAACCGCGGAAGCGACATGAAACATCGCACACGGAACGCTGCCACAACGGCAAGCTACTTCCATCATGGAGCCCCAACAAAGGCGAACCAACAGAGAGCGAGAGGACGTCAATCGTCCGCTTCGGGAGATGGTCGGCGGCGACGTGAAAATCGAGCTGAAAGAAGATGCTAAACCGTCCGCTGTTACAGCTGCCCGACCGATCCCATTCGCGTGGAGGGACAGCATCAAATCAGAGCTAGACAACCTTCTCAGCTCTGGCATCATCGAGGAGGTGACGCATCCCACCGAGTGGTGCCACCCAGTAGTCCCCGTCCCAAAGCGAGCCAACGACGGCAGCAGCAGCGATGCGGTCCGACTCTGTGTCGATCTCACCATGCTGAACAAGTATGTCCGCCGAGGTGCCCATCCAGCACCATCACCACAAGACGTCGTAGCCAACATGACGGGAAGCAAGTTCTTCACCAAGCTCGACGCCAAGAGTGGATATTTTCAGCTAAGGATCGCTGAAGACGATGCCGACAAGACATGCTTCATAACGCCATGGGGCAGGTACAGATTCCGACGCGCTGTGATGGGCCTCTGCTCATCAGGGGACGAGTTCAACAGACGCGGAGATCTGGCCCTGGCAGGGATACCAAAGACTGCAAAGGTTGTTGACGACATCCTCCTGTACGACGAGGACTACGCCTCTCATCTAGAGCACGTCATCACGGTGCTGGAGCGGTGCGAGAGCCACGGCATCACCCTCAACCCAGCAAAAATGGCGTTCGCACAGGACACAGTGGAGTACTGTGGCTTCAAGGTCAGCTCTGAAGGCTACACAGCGGATGAGCGGAAAGTCACAGCCATCACGGAATTTCCTGCTCCTGCCAACACCACGGATTTACGCAGTTTCATGGGTCTGGCAAACCAGCTCGGCGCGTTCTCAGCTGAGATGACTGACGCTGCAAACCCACTGCGGGACCTACTGAAGCCCCAGAATCACTGGGCCTGGACACCCGTGCACCAGCAGTCCTTCGAAAACGTCAAGAAGGTATTGACGAAGCCGCCAGTCCTGGCCTTCTTCGACCCAGCTCTCCCAACTGCACTGCACACAGATGCAACGCGCCTACACGGCCTAGGATACACTCTTCTGCAGCGTCACGACGATCGCTGGAGACTGGTCCAGTGCGGGTCCAGATTCGTATCCGATGTGGAATCGCGGTACGCAGTCTGTGAGCTGGAGATGCTGGCAGTTACCTGGGCTGTCAAGAAATGCCACGTATGTTTAGCAGGGCTGCCAGAGTTCGACATCATCACAGATCACCGTCCTTTGGTGCCGGTGCTGAACAAGAAGAGTCTATCCAGCATCGACAACCCTCGCCTGCAGAGGTTGAGGGAGAAGCTGTTACCATACAGCTTCACGGCGGTGTGGAAGACGGGCAAAACCCACTGTATACCGGATGCCCTGTCGAGGGCACCTGTTGAAGACCCTGCACCTGAGGATGAAGATGCAGAAAACGACGTCTGCAACCAGGTGCATCAAACCGCAACAGCAAGCATCAAAGAAATCCATCAGGGAAACGAGCCCTCAGGCGTGCCGGATGCCACGATAGAGCGCGTGCGCGCAGTAGCGCGTGAAGATGAGGAGTACCAGCTTCTGACAAATACCGTTCTGCAGGGATTCCCTGAACACAAAGCTGATCTCAGCAGTTCATTGCGGCCTTACTGGACTGTGCGTGACAGCCTGTCCTTGGACGAAGAGCTCGTGCTTTGCGGCACAAGAGTTGTGATCCCGCGTGCCCTCCGGCGAGAAACCCTCGACAGCCTTCA
Organism: Lepas anatifera; assembly: GCA_034440635.1. NCBI lineage: Eukaryota > Metazoa > Arthropoda > Thecostraca > Lepadidae > Lepas > Lepas anatifera. The sequence continues at coordinate 1,793,238 of JAOTON010000520.1, read as the reverse complement.
CGCGGGGCATCAAGGAATAGAGCGCACTAAACGAAGAGCACGACAGTCCGTGTACTGGCCTGGCCTGACACAGGACATCAGCAACATTGTCACACGCTGTGAGTCCTGCAAAAGATACCTACCAAGTCAGCCCAAGGAGCCTCTAATGCGTGATCCGGAACCCACCAGAGTATTTGAGGTCGCATCCGCCGACTTCTTCCACTGCACTGGGAAAACGTTCCTGGTCTACGCTGATAGGCTTTCAGGGTGGTCAGTGGTGGCATCTTGCGGCAGAGAGGCGACATCTAGAACGCTCGTCCAATCACTGCGTGAGGTCTTCGCCGCGACAGGTGTGCCAAACATCCTCAAAACCGATGGTGGGCCCCAGTTTACAGCGCGGCACACACGAGACTTTCTGAAGCGATTCGGAGTCATCCACGAAATCTCTTCACCAAACTACCCACAAAGCAACGGCCATGCCGAAGCGGCCGTGAAGTCAGTCAAGAGGCTGATACAGAAGTGCACCACATCAGGAGATCTGGACAGCGACGCGTACACCAGAGAGCTACTGGAGCTCCGGAACACACCGCGTGCAGATGGCCGATCCCCTGCAGAAGTCCTGTATGGTCACCCAATTCGTTCAGTGGTGCCAATGCATCACAGTGCGTTCCACCAGGACTGGCGAAGCAGGGCTGACGAGTGCGACCAGCGTGCGCAAGCACAACAACGGGCAACAACTGTACGGTAGAACGTGGCAGCCAAGCCCCTGTCAACACTACGCATCGGGTCACCTGTCAGCATCCAGAACTCTGATACTGGTCGATGGGATAGAACCGGCACGGTCGTAGCAATGGGCCGCCGACGTACTTACTTCGTCAAGCTGCCAAGTGGACGCACGCTGTGGCGAAACCGTCGTTTTCTGCGCCCTCTACGACCGTTGACACCCACGCAGGAGCGTGAAACCCACCGCCGTCCTGAGGAGCCAATAGTGGCACCAGCTGCTTCTGCCACCTCTACACCTCCGAGACCGCGAGCAGCCGACGTGCAGAGACAGGCGCCTGAACCAGCACCACGAGTACGCTTCTCCGCCCCTCAAGCTGAAATTCGGCGCCACGATCGCCAACGTCGGCATCCGGACCGGCTAGTCGTCGATCCCAGCAGAAAGTCATACTACTGACCCCAGCTGTGACCGACTGGGGGAGGTGTTGGGTTCTAATTTAGCAGCTGAGTCTCATCTTCCAGACTCAGCTGACGGAGGTCACGGCCAGCTGATGGTCAGCTGTTGGCCGTTGGTTGTTGTGTTGTGAGCCTAATTGGGAGCGGATGTGTCTGAGTGTGTGTGTGCTTCAGTAGACCGCTACAGAGAAGACCTGTGTGTGTTACTTGTGAGGGACATTTGCAATGAACCTTTAAACCAAACAGTCACTAGATAGGAGGCTAGCTTTGAACCTGCTCCCCTCCTATCTTTACTTTAAACCCGTCGCGAGGCTCCTGGAGCAAAAACCATTCTCGGAATTTGTTTTTAATGTGGCTGAGTTTTGCTGTGTATTGACCCTTTTACCATAAAATTAATGGTGGATGAAGATAGATCTAGAGCAAAAGACGGGTATCCACACTTGTTAAGTCAGTCGATCTAGGAAAACAGGTTGATAAAAGTGACGAGAGGACATTCCTTGCGTCAGGAACACGCCTGGTGATGTGTTCGTGGGTCACTGTAAGCTAAACAGAGGGCAAAGGGAAATTCAGGGTGCAGATGCTCCCCGGTCAACCCACCTGTCGCCCTTACACCGTGCCCTGACGCCCCTGGTGTGCCTCTCCCCTGAAAAGTGGCTTTCCATCACCCTTCCTCCCTCCCAGGATATACGTATTGGCGCTTTGGCGTCCCTCTGATAGGTTATACGTTAAGAGTTGGTGCCTCTTGTCCAGATAGTGGACCCTCCAGGCCCCAACGGCGCCTCCTCTGGAACCAAATGGCACCCTCCTGGCCAAGATGCCCCTCCGATAGGAAATCTGCGTCCACCTATAACAGAGAGGAAGGGGGCATCCCTGTTTTTAATGCCGTGCCTGGGTGGATCTTTTCCCGGCCTCACGGAAATAAATCCGGTAAGATTTCGAAGCAATGTCGTTATAAATGATAGCATGGGATCAGAAGGTTAAGAAATTTATGAAGCTGGAAGAAACCTAAATGATCAGTGAAAACTGAATGCAAAGGACAACAACATTAAAATCGGAATGCATACACTCACCAAAACCGGCATAACCTGGGACTCTTTAAACACCCAACGCCCTCTGGGACGGGGAGTCTGCTCGAATACCCTGGCCTATGATCGCGGAAACCGGTCTTGACACGGAAAAAATTAGAATGGTGCTGAAAGCGCTTTACTGTCTTGTACTGTTGGGCCGAGTTTAAACCACATCCGTTAACCCATGACATCGCAGTGGGTCAGACTGTGCCCAATTTAGGACGATTTAGACTTAATACCTCTAATAACTCAGGAACCATTTGCCTCAGAAAAAACCAAAGGTATCGATATATTTGTGGTCACCCAAGGATTCAAATGATATGCAGCGTGACCATGTAAGGTTACATAGTGACCTTGATCTTAGGTTGACTTAAGCTGACCAAGGTTAATTAATGAAATTTCCAGGGCAGCTGACATATCGTTTGAATTCTTGGATCCTACTCGTGAGTATGGTATACAATTTATAGCTAAAGGGAAAGGGACACACTTCTGTTTGGGTCCGGCCTGTGTAATCTTGAAAGGCGCCTTTGTGACGCTAGTTGCGTATTTGCGATGGCGCCCGGGCTCTGAAATGTCGCTTTCCCCCAGGATGTGAAAATCGGCGCCCCGTGATAGGATCCGGCACCCACTTGATAGGTTTTTCGGACCACCAACCGGACCAAGGAGCCCCCTTGGTCCGGATGATGCCCCTGCAAGATGCCGCCCCCCCCGATCGGCGATCCTGGATCCGCCCATGATTGTTGTATCATGTCTCGTTCAAAAGTGAAAGGCACAATTTTTTTGTTTAAACTGTAATATCTGGTTAGCCTGTGGTGTTCTTTTCATCGATTCGACCTCAAACTTAATGGCAGCACGCATATTTTTATGTGCAAGAGCTTTTGAATGATGTTTAGAAACTTGATCTTCTAGGAATTGAGCTACACCTTAGTTTTGTCACCCTCATTTGAAAAGAACAGAATCGGCTTACATAGGTTTAGCAATGACGACATAACTTGTTAACCTAACCTGATCTGATGTTAATTTTGATCATAAGTTGTAAAATTGCTTACCCTAAAGGTATGCAAGGCGTCGTGTCTCATTTAAATCGTCTCGACATCATTCGTGGAAAACCAGGGGGAGGCGATCGGAGCCCCAGTCGTTGAAGGAATATATATATATATATATATATATATATATATATATAAAATATATATATATATATATCAGACGAAGTAATAAATATACACGGCTGGCTTGGGAGGTGGCTTGATGGCCCATTATCGAGAGAAACAACATTGATTATATAATCTGCAAATTTCGGAAGGTTTGGGAAGGGAGAAACCCATTTTTTACGCCCCCTTCTTGAGTCCACCCCATTCAGATGTGATATCAGGAGTTGATGTATTGTTAGAAGATTGACAGTGAGAGAATCCCACCCAACAGTAACTTTTGTGGAGATATAGGTTTTTAAAACATCAAAAACATGCTTGTAGCATACTAGCTTTCGTCTGTTTTACGTAATCAGGCTTCAAATCCTGCTTTTTAGGAAAGAAATCAGCACGAAATCTGCGTAATTGCCTTACTCAGGAGGGAAGATGACTCACTTGGCTATAGGTAATTTTCATTGGACTGTGTTTTTTCAGAAAATTTTCGGCTGACTGCAAAATAATTCATTTCATCAAATGGTCACTGGCTACTCCAGACTGTTCTGACTAGGCTCCAAGTGCTGTGTAAGGAGTATTTATAAAACATATCTTTTAAAAACAGAAGCTAGCCTCATAAAAGGGGAAGAAAAATTGCTTGAAATATCTTACATGGGTGGGAAGAGAATTATTTGTTTCGTTTTTAGCTCTGATGTTTATCAAGTTCGAATCTAGATCTACCACTCTTTGCTGGCAAATGAAACTGTCATCCTTGCTCATCCTTTTGCTGTTTTCAAAACTCACCTGACACCGGGATTCCGTCGATGTGTCTGCGTAAAATCCATCCGCCTCCTGATTTTGACAGCGGAATCCAGAGTCTGGGACACTGAACAGCACTGGGTAATCGATCAAAGCTTGACCCGGGATAAACTCAGAATGCCATGCTTGTTCACTGGTCTGATGTTCGGAGTCGCTTACTTCGAATGTGGTCTTCTCAACACCAGCTGACACAGTGGCATCTCTACGCCGGTTATTTGCTCGGTGAGTAAAATCAATGGCTTCTGAAGGCGTGTACGGCTTAGGAGAGTCAGGTTCATTAGATAGATATAGAAAGCCAGATGATGTGAACGTGCTTGGAACATTGTGACCATTATTTGCAAGCTGGCTGGACAAGCCAACGCTGACAGACGGGTGGGCATTGTCGGGAATGTGAACAACATCGGAATCACCAGTGTCACAGGCTGTACCAAGCTTGTCGAGAGGTGGGCGGGCGGGATCAGCATTGTTTAAACTTTCTTGAATTCTTACATTAGAATTTTGCGGACCTGTGACCTCGTCTTCAACTGTTAATTGTTCTTGGTTGCCTTGCTCAAGAAGGTTCGAAACATATATTTCATCGTCTATCTTCGGTTGCTGCAGTATTTTATCTTCGGTTCGGAATGTATTCGTTTGCTTCGCTTCGTGGAGACCATCTGGAGGAACAACCAATTCATCTTGTTTCTGTTGAGTCAGTTGTACTTGCTCCCCGGCCGGTTGAGCTCCGGAAATTTCAGGTATTTTCAGTGCTAAACTTGTGTCCGAATGTTGGACGTATCCATTACCATTTTCATCACCTATACCGTTAATCTGTGATCCCATGTCGGAGTTAGGCACACCACTGACGATTGAAGAATGGGAGTGCTTAGGCTGAGCTGGTGAGGATCCGGAAGATTCTGATCCCGTTCTGATGTGAGATCTTTCTTCAAAATCCAATATGGTACCTGCAGTTGAAGCCTGGCTCTGTGTGTTGCTCTGCGGGGCGCCAAGCACAACTTGCGCAGCAACCACTCCAGAATCCACCGGGCATTGCTGCTTGCATGGCCAATGGTCTTCAGTAGATGTGCTTGGCTGATCATGTTTACTCGTCTCTGCAAGCTGGATTTGTTCTTGGATCTCTCCGATTTCAGTGTTTTCTTTTCCTGGCACAAAAACTGTGTTATGACTATCACTGTCAATAACACTATTCTCCGATTCCCAGCCAGTTCCACTATCCCTCACAGAGTGTATTGCATCTTCCTTGGCGAAACTGCTCCTTTCGAAGACATCGAATCTTGGAGAAACTTCCCTCTCTTCTTGATGAATGTTACTTAGCACAAGAAGACCATGGAGAAGAAGTAATCCTGAAAAGCATCACCAGGTTGAAATGTGACTTCACACAGTATGAGGTAAGCAATGCTATCGAAAGTGCCTGTAAGGACTGTTGTCTATGTTTTGGAAATGAGGGTTTGATTTTGGATGGGATCAGGGGCGCAACCACGAAATTTTTACAGGGTGGGGGGATCCGTAATAAAATTACCAAGGGGAGGGGCTTGGAGCTGTTGTTCGAACACATTGGTTGTCTTTGAGAAGTTACTGATGGACATCACTAAAATTAGAATTTGAAACATTTACAGAGGTTCATGCAGGTATAGGTGGATGTCGGGAGATGGGGCAAGGGGAACACTTCCCCTCCCGATCAACCCTCGTATCCTCTTGAATATCGATAGAGCCCCGTGAAAAGTCACCTCCTACCAGCACCTTCCCCTTCTCCCTCCCAGGATACGAGTGTCGATGTCGCTGCAATAGGATTTGGCGTCCACATGGAAGGTTTTGCCACCCAGAAGTGGCGGCCCACCTGGCCCAGGTGGCGCCCCCCCCGATCATGTTCCCCTAATCGGAAATCCTGGATCTATTTATGCACGCAGGTAAAATGAAAAAAATGCAACAAACCTAGATTGCACTTAAGCAATTTTGGGGGACGTACCGCTAGTTTTCCAGCTAGGGGATGAATTCCGCCTCCTTTACTTTCGGCACCCATGGTTGGAATTTAGCTGGAGCATATATTAACGATACATTCACTCCTAACTGCAGGTTAGGAGTCATACTGCTGAAAATTCTCACCTGTTGTATGGATTAGGCCATGTGTTGTCATAGCGACCTGGGGATAGAGAGGTGGAATTAGCTGGCGAAGGTGCCCACAGAAAGAGACAACATGCTATTATCTAAGGTTTATCGACACCAGAGCTAAGAATAGGCTTGAGCATGAGGGAAACACCTTTTGTGAAACATGATATGTATGAAAACAAATACTCAAATACTCTTTATATTCATGCATGTATGCATGAATGTATTTATTATATTTTGACAAACATCTGGACGTGGGACAAAACAAGTAAGCAATCCGATTCATCCCACGCAATACATCTTTCGTAAAAAATGTCAATGCTTTATCACGTAGATGGCTATGACTCGGAATATACCTAATCCAATGTTACAATGATTCTTACTTTTAGAAGAGTTATTCTATTTGGCTTGAATATATTTAGCCTGAAAATACGCACCAAATTGTCTCGCAGCAAACGGCATGTTGAGGCCGATCAAACGTCCTCTTCGCCAATGACATTCACACCAATCTCGGGAATATAATAGAAACCACTATGGGCAGTGATAAGCTTAATGCAGTGTAGGTTTGGGATTGCATCCAAGGAAGGGAAAACTTTATGACTTCTTTTTTCTGAAACGGTTTAGTAGATGCAGACATCGGCTTTCAGATAACTTTTTCACCAGACACTGGCGTTGCAGGTAGAAGCTTAATGTATCCTTAGTCCGGGAGAATATACATTTTTAAGAATAATTAATTATAAATCAATTCACTGCTGCATAAGTTACATAGGCTGGCGCTGTCGAAATCGTGTGATTCCTAGAGCCAGATAACACTTAAGTATCGATTTATTTGGAAATAAACACGTAGTTGTAGTTTCTATTTGTGCGTTACGCTCGCGCACTGAGCTGTAGAGGTCTTTTTCCAGAGAAACTTCAAGCAAACTTTGGGATATCTTGTTCAGGATTTAATCATAAGATGCATTTATGCACTTATGCGCTGAGGCACACAAATAATAGAAACATCAATGATCCTCTTTTTTTAGATTAGGACTCAATTTCACTATTTACGGTACTACACGCATGTATAACCCATTACACCTATTTGATATCAAATTTTGTGTAACTCTTAGTATGTTAGTAATAACAGACAATCAGTGATTTGATTCGGCTATTACTGAAATATTGAATAACTTATTCAACAAATTGTTTAAATATGTTTTATCTATTTGGAGGAATGCGCAATAATTTTTTGAACTTATTTATTTTGACTAGCTTCCCTTCTAAATCTATTTTCATAAAGATTCTAATGATTTTCAGAATCAGCCCACCAAAATACCCCAGAAACTGTATTTAGAACATACATTTTTAAGAAAAGTTACGAAAGGGCACATCCGTATATAGATGGAAACTCATGACGAATGATCGGTGCGTTCACCAGAGCCTTTTATGCTTTCGAAATTCAGCTTACTCTAATTACGCTCACAGAGTGTCGTCACATTTCAACCAAAGGCTGCTTGAGAATATTTTTGAAGATATTTATGAGGATCCGATCAGCAACCGCAGATTTACCTTTAATTTCTGACTAATCAATGCTATTACGACCATCACAAGGAATGTAACACCTTCATAATGGGATACGAACCAAGAAAGCATCCCGGTTAGCTATACCATGAATGATATATATTTCAGACCAAAATTCGCCTTTTGTGGAGAACAGGGCATTCTCAATGCGCATTTCTGAGCTCCAAAGCTCTGATTTGCTCGCAAAAGAAACAGGCTTTCCACAAAACGCAATTAGGAAGTCCCAGGAAATGACCTGTAGATTGGCTAGTTCTCGACAAACGGCGAGCGCAGGCACAGGCTAAAAATACAGAGCCAAAGGTTTTCTCTAATCTTAACACGCACATTGACGGGGGTCTGAGCGGGGGGTAGTGGAGTGGTCAGCGTAGCGGCTCCACGCAGCCGACCCGGGTTCAAGGCCGGCGGCTTCTGAACAAGGAGCAAGCTGGCTCAGAAACCCTTCCAACAGGGAAAGAGTTGGCGAGCCATAGACCCTGGCAGTTGGTGCGTCGATAAGCCCCAAAAATTAGACGGGGTCTGAGCCCCCTTCGCTTTGACGGGGGTAGGTACCCACCCCCTTAAGATCTCACGAACCACGCTAGATAACAAAAAACAGTAAACGGCATTGAGTAGCCCATCCACCTCTCTATCGAAAATATCTGAACCTTTTTTCAGGTCAAATTTGAGTTCACTAGAGGTCAAGACATGCCGCCGTAGGGATAACATGTAAATGAAGGTTTTCGGTCATTAAATCTGAACAAGTAAAGATAGAGCGACAAAATCTAGAACATTAGAATCCTCGAGCAAGCCAAATTGAATGATATGTAATATAACCGTGCTAGGTCAAATCAGGTCAATATGTGATTTCACCTGACCTGAGGGTAGGTCAAGGTCAAATTAAGTCAAAATGCAGATCATTAGAACTGCAAAGATAAGAAAAATATAACGTAGTTAAAATAAACGCTCTATATTCATCCATTACTAAGCTATGCAGTTAAAACCATTTTTCCCATGTATTTCCAATGTAGAGGTCATGGCTCGTACCTGACTTTATGTCATCGAAATAAAAATACCGGAATATATTTTAGAGAACTCAGTGGACCCATTATGTGATATGAGTTTAAATCGGATAAGTTCACCTTGTTCTGACTTACGCTATCTTAAACTTTTTTGAGGTCAGGTCACTTGACCTGTACTGCTGACTTGACCTGAGATGACCTAAGCTAAAAATTTTGACTTAAGTTGTAAAAACAATTAAAGAAAAGTTATGCCAAGTACAGCGTCACTACGCGCCGCCGTTTTTATGCCATCTCCAAAAACCCGAGGAGGGGCGGATACCCGCCCCCGTCAATGCGCGTGTCAACCGGCTCCGCCTGATATCTCGTTTTTAATATCATTTAGGGTTCATGTATCTTTTCAGGCGTCAATTATGGTAATATACCGATGCATCAATCAATGCGCATTTGGAAACTCCGTCATAAAGATCAATTTGATGATTCATTATAAAGGATGCAGTACAAATGCTAGCTTTACTCGATCCTAGCTCGCTGGGTAATTTTTTCTCATTTTCCATATAGTGAAGCATAAATCAAGAATATTGAAACGTATGCCATCATGATTTACTTTTTAAATTTTAACAATAATCACAAACTTGTAGATATGTATACATGTATATGAGTTCTGTATGCAGTATATTCTTCCTTGAAGGACCCAGCCCTGTTAAAACTTTGATGGCACAATGGCCAGCTCAAGTTTCTGCACGACTGAGCTGAATTCAAATCTCAGCGAGTTCCTGCGCGGCGTGAAATGGGATCGATCCCCCCAACCTCTTCCAACAGGATGAGTGACCCCATATGGCGCGTTGCAGGGGATCAGTGTAGTCTGGGTACCGTGGACGACATGAATGACCGCAAGCCGGGCGGGTACTCCCGGCTTCCGGACTCCGCCCGGGCGGTCCCGAGCGTGGTTGTTTGTGTCGCAGCGGATGTCACGTGTCAGTCTGAGTCAGCAGGTCTCAGATAGCCAGGTTGGGCCACCGCTCAGTCTGTTCGTGCATGACGGCTCTCGTTCGCAGGGTACAAGCTCTGTTCTAGTGCCGTTACAGAGTGGTGATCACACGTCTGCAAAGTTAGATGTTCGTGTCCCAGTTGGACGTCCGTGACTAACACAGTGTGATCGCTTTGTGAATCGTGCCAGCTTTTGTTTGATTTTGTGGTGAAAACGTCTGTGGTGGTATCATTCGTTCAGAATGGCGTGCACTGGTTCTACTTCTTTCATGCAGTTTGCATTTTTCTTGGTGATACTCAGTCCATGTAGTCACTCCGGAATTGCCACAGTTGTAACCGAGCCGCTTACTCTCGCCGCGTTCAACGTACAGAATCTAGGAGTGAACAAAATGGCCAAGGACGAGGTGGTGGACGTGTTGGTGCGTCTGCTGGCTCGATATGACATCGTCCTGATTCAAGAGATTGTCGACGCAACGGAGACCGTGGTGCAGTCGTTGACTGACCGCGTGAACGCTGTCAGTAAAGATGAGTATCGTGCGGTCGCGTCGCCACGCGTTGGGCGACGAGCATTCGAACAATACGCGTATATCTACCGGTCGGATCGAGTCCGGGTCGAGAGAGCCCACGTGTTCCCAGATGTCGACGACATGTTCGAACGTGAGCCCTTCATTGCAACGTTTAAAACAGCGGATGTCCGGCATCTCAGGCAGTTTGCTATTGTCGGCATTCACACCAAGCCCTCACAGGCGGCTGAAGAGATTGACAGTCTGTCGGAGGTCTTAGATTACGTACGGGAAGAGCTTAACGTCAGTGACGTTATCATCATGGGCGACCTGAACGCTGGGTGCAGCTATGTGACGCGAAGAGAATGGGAAACCAACCGGCTCCGCCAGCGCCCAGATGTGACCTGGGAAATAGCGGACCATGTCGATACGACAGTCTACAGCTCGAACTGTGCGTATGATAGAATCATCCTCTCTGGAGAGCGTCTGACAAGTGCTGTAGTCGAAAGCAGTGTTGGCCCGTTTCGCTATGATGAGGCTTGGGGTATCAGCGCAGCGCTTGCGCTGACTGTGTCCGACCACTACCCCGTCCAGCTGCAGATGTTACCGAGGACGAGGCCAGCTGCCGCGCGCTACCTGAGGCCCCTGAGCGTGCTGAGCGTGACAGACCGCAGGGGAGTTCAGAAGAGTGACGTCACTGCAATGGTAGAGGCCAAGGACACTGCCGGCTACGTCATAGAGCCGCTGTACGATCATCAAGGAAATTTAGTCAAGGTTGAAGCGTCTTTTCCGTCCTACAAACTGTCCGGTGGAAAAATACTAGGTACTTTGATCAAACTTCAGGAGGTGTTTCCGAGGGTGATCTCGGATTATGCCCTCGGTCTACTTCAGTACAAAATATCGTACGGAGGCCTGGACGATGCCACAGTGTATGATAAGTTGAGGAGGCCTCGCTGGTATGCCCAGGTCAGCTGCTCAGTCAGGAAGCAGTCCCGGTGTGAGGTTGCGGTCGGGAAAAGAACGCGTGTGGCGTGAGATACCCATAACTATCTCTGGAGAATGTCTTGTGCTTTCCAGCTTTAAAGTCGTTTGAAGCAATGGTTAACTTTTTACATACACAGCCCGCTCCTAGCACTCAGTCTTTGTGACATGCAATGACTTCGGTACCCCTTCTGGTCCAAAATATTTATGTTTGCAGATGTTGAGAGACTATCTGTGCAGCTTAACATGCGTAATATACGCAAGAAATGGTACCGGACGCAAGAAAAACCCAACAGTACGAGTATGTGGTCTCCAGAATGTTTTGTACATTAACTGAAGCAGTAGTAGTACCGTTTGAACACGCAAAGAGGGATGGGTGGCTTAGTGGATAGTATCAAACTTTCCTAAGCCACCGGCCCAAAGTTCAAGTCCCGGTGTAGCCTCTGAATAAGTCCATCTGATCTCCCAAATCCCTCTCCCCACAGGGCGAGAGTTTACGACGCAGTATAACATTGGCAGGTGTAGAATCGCTAAACCCCAACAATTATTATTATCAAAGCACGCAAGCACTCTGTCTTAGAGAGCACAGACTCTCCTCGTTTCGTTTGTTAGGCAAGGCTCGCTCCGTCTGAAGTTATTCTGCGCCGCCTTCCATTCTCGTTTCAAACTGGATAGGTATACTGTACCGTTTAGCATATGTATCAGCCTCAGCCTCCGCCTACCATGCTGCACCGCAGGGTCTTTACCAGCGCAGCACGTTTGCTTCCGAGCTGAGACCTTATACCCTATGGTCTCGGATCAGCCTCCGCCTATGTATTAACTATAGGCACTCAGACATTGGGGGCTTGAGCCTCCCCCTACAGGGGAGCCTAGTCCCCATATATCCACCACTGGCGGGAACCCATGGGTAAATAAGATGCTTTGTGTTTGCTGGAAACGCGTCCGTGGCGGAGGATGATGCATTTAATATTTGCAACACCGTTCGCAATATCTTATGACATATTTGTATGTTATTTCCTTCATCACTGCTTAACTGCCACCAGTTTCACCAGAGCACTTCAATATTAAAACAATCCCAAATTTCTAAATTCAGTTGTGTTTGGGTTCAAGTTAACACCTTAGAGACCACCATATCTCCGTTTGTGTTTTTTTAGTTTTCCGAGGGAAAACTGCTCGCACCAGTTCTCTATAGAATAGAAACGGGGGACTTCTATTACGCAAACCCATTTAAAGGGAACCGAGGTTGTAGTTTTGTTTCTACGCCTGCCTGAAAACTGTTGAAAAATCTGGTAACAGTGGTAAGATCACTGGTTCCACCCGCAATCTGGTGGTGCCACTGAATTCCTTACTACCAAACCAGAGAGGATGGTGCCACTAGTCAGAATGGCTTACCCTGCCCAGGTGGCACCCCCCACCCCTCATCAGAAATGCTGGATCCGCCTATGCTCCTTCCTGTTGAGAAGGTTTATTTGACTCAGGCTGCATTTATTCAGAAAACCCGCCGACCTGTGATTCTGGAGACAAGCTCTATCACTTAGTCATGCATTTCCGCGCTGCTTTTAGAGAACTTGGACATGCCTTTGATAGCTAAGGACGAGGAATGCAGTATTATATTACAATACGAACCAAACTGCGGGCTATGTCACGCTATAATTGTCTCCGGCGAGAAGGCACCAATAATGGTGCACTTGGTGGCTGACGAGGTAGACACAAATAACTAGACACAGAAACTAGGTAGACTAGGCACAAAGAACTAGATGCAGAAACTAGACTAGGCACTAATAATTAGATGCAGTGTTCTCCGATAGGAGGCTACTCAACAACTATCAGTCAGATGCAATGCAAGAAGGCGACGAACGGCTGGACAACTTTGTGATCAGTGTTCAGCAAATTCCGTGGACAGCATACGAAGGAGCATGCTACTAACCCAAGAACAAATGAAGAAAAATGTCACTGTCATCACCGATATCTGAGATTGACACGCGTTAATGACGGACATAGTGCTTATTTGAGAAGGTGAACGGACCACAGAGGGAAAGAGGGAACGGCAGAGTAGGGAAGAGTTGTGCGTCAATAAGAGGAACAGCCAGAAGTCCAAATGCCGTGCGGGAAAGCCAACGGTTTCTGGCGAGCAAAACAGAAGCCCACTGCGAATGCCACGCATATACAGCGGCACAAGCGCGGTCACAAACACAGCTAAACTCAACAGGCAAAAGGATATGAATTCCCTAGCAAAGCAGCATGCTTCAAACTGAGTGTAGAAAGAACTTTGATGCAGTGGGAGCTCCAGCATATCATTCAATACGCCGCACGGCATGGAAAGTTTGCAAACAACTTTAACGTGATTATTTCATCATCTTGTTTGCGATGCAGCTTAATGACGCGTACACACCAAAATATATCACGCTATATCGGGTGAAGTATCGCCTGAGTCGGGACTCGGTCGTTTCGAGCACACTTGCATTAACATAGACAGCACAAAATATATACAAAGATGTGAGGTCATTCTTATTCTGACATCATTCACTTTTGTCCCTCCCCCAGGTTAACTAGCGTTTCGTAACTTATTAATTGGGGAGGACATGACTGTCAGGTATTTTAATAATTTTCCATTGCTTTTTTAACACGCGCATTGGCGGAGGTCTGAGCCACCTTCGTTTTGAGGGGCTGCGGGTACCCGCCCCCTAAGATCTCGAGAATCACGCTAGATAGCAAAAAAAAAACAGTAATTGGCGTTGGGTAGCCCATCCACTTCTCTATCGAAATTATTTGGACCATTTTTTGTCAGGTCACATCTAGTGTCACTAGAGGTCACATGCCGTCATAGGGAAACCATGTAAATGTAGATTTTTGGTGAACAAGTAAAGATAGATCAAAACAATATACGCCATTGGAATCCTTGCAGCAAGCCGAATCGAATGATATATAATATGACCTTTTCAGGTCAAATCAGGTCAAATAGGAAATTTGACCTGACCTCCGGTCAGGTCAGGGTCAAATTGGGTAAAATTCATATAAGAATTTGGAATTTATATGACGCCACTGAAGCATTCATATTGACGCCATTGGAATCCTCGCAGCAAGCCGAATCGAATGATATATAATATGACCTTGTTATGTCAAATCAGGTCAAATAGGAAAGTGACCTGACTGGAGGCCAGATCAGGGTCAAATTGGGTAAAATTCATATAAGCTCAACCGCAGACATGGCAAATCTAATGCCGTTAAAATAAACTCTCTATCACCATCCATTACTAAGTTATTTAGTTGAAACCATTTTCCCATGTATTTTCCATGGAGAGGTCATGACTCGTACATGATCTTAGGTCATGTACGAAGGTCAAACGAGGTTATAAAGGTCAAATCTTGGCCATGCTGCGGACCGAGTAGAAAATGCCGTGATTATGCGAGAAAAAGGCTGGAACAATCCAAAGGCGGACCAAAATCATAGAGGGAAGGTCGCAAAGAACCCTCCCTACAGTTTTGGGGTCAAGGTCATTCAACGACATTGACCTACAAGGTCACAATATGGGATACTACTTATAATGTACAACATAACTAGCACTATAGCAACTGTGTGACGGGAAATGAGGATTGACCTTTCCCAATGACCTTTGACTTTGACCTTTCACCTTGAATTTTGCATTCTATACCTGAACTATGACGTCATAGCGTAATATACGTCAGACCGGGTAACGCCATTTGACCGGAAGCACTGAGTTCAGTGACCTTGAAAGTGCTGATATGACCTTGACCTGTGACCTTTGCCTTGACCTTGACCTTTATGTGAGGTGACCTTGACATATCACCCCGGTTATATGACGTTATGACGCCACCACTCGGTCTCCAATGCAAGTGAACTGGTCCGATCACGCGATTACGGCGATGCCAAAATGCAGGTCTGACTTTGAAAGCCTATAAGTAAAAAAAACTGTGGACTTATTTTCAAAATTATTTCACCAATCGACGTGCTATTGAATTCTGTTAAATGTGGCCAAGTATTTTTGGCTACGAGTGATTCTTTGGCCATTGCGGAAAAACAGGTGGGGGGGAGGGCTCCGAGGCAACTCCTCCAGAGCGCGTGTTAATGATTCAGTCATGTACACGCTGCTACCAAAACGGAGAGAATTGGGCCATACTGTCATATTACCGATCAGCATGAACACTGACCATTACTCTGCCTCCAGCCTGGACGGAGTACGTTTCCTTCATTGTTTGCTGTATACCTAAGATTCATACATTGGACATAATTTTCTAACATACATGTTCGCTCATGTGTGTTCTTATTCCGGCCCACGATATTGTTGTGATTCCCGTGCCAGCCATCTGGATGTGTGATTTTGGCAATATGTGAAACACTGATGTGGTGCTGACCAATTCTGTGTTTTTTTGGGGGTAGGGGGCTGGTAGGTGGCCAAGGTTGTCCCAGATAGGTGGTAGGTGGTCAGGTGTGGGGTGGGTGTAGTTATGTGTTGTGCTTTAAAAGCTTTTACGTTACAATGCATAACCACACAGTAAATAATACAGAATATTAGTCCTACCAAGCCTAGTGTATTATTAATAGCCGTTGTACGCTTTGCTACAGCCGCATACTGATTATTGTCGGATACCGCAGAATCCAATACTCAGCACGTGTTAACTCTCGCCCCGGAGGGAGGGGTGTTTGAACACCCGCTCTGGTTTTTCTGGCGTCACGAACAAAACGGCTGGGCGAAGAGTCGTCGTAGTTGGCACACCTGAAACGTAATCAATTCTGAAGCTTTTCCCAAAGTTTAAGGGTTGGGTCATCTCAGGTCAGGTCACCAGTGCAGGTCAAGTGACCTCACCTCCAAACAAGTTTAAGAAAGCATGAGTAAGAAGAGGGCTTATCTGTCCAACTGAAACTTTTATCACATAATAGGCCCACCGAGTGCTACAAAACTTATTCCGGCATTTTTCATATCGATGGCCTGTTGTCAGGTACGGACCATTTTCTGTATTCAAAATGCATGGGAAAAACGGAAATCGGGCGAAAATGGCTCTATTTCCGTAAATACAGCTTAGAATACCGTTTTTTCTAAATCATAGTATCCTTGGCCACTTCCCAGCTTCATGTTGCAAGTTTGGACCTGTGACCTCTGAGAGGTCATCTGGGACAGCTTAGCATGTTTTCAGACCTGGGTTAATAAGTTTCCAGACCATGATGATAAAGCCTATATTGTGACACCATTACATTTGGATTGCTATTGCGAGTCGATTGATATGCATATTGACTATGCTAGGTCAGATGGTGACCTTGACCTGACCTTAGGTCACCTCATTTTTATGTTTTGACCTAGTATGGTCATATTATACATCACTCGATTTGCTGTAACGAGAGAAAGCGAATGGTGCCTAAAAATTTATTCTAGCTGAACTCTGTCAGACGCTTGAGCTAAGAGACTCTTCTAAAGCCTGTCACTTTCTTTGACCTGTCATGACCTCAGTATTGACCTGAGCCTAAAAGTGATGGAAGTAGTTTCTTTATGAATTTGTACGAAAAATCCACCACCGTTTACGTTTTTTGCTATCCCGCATAGGGGCCGATATCGAGGGGGTGTTTGAATACCCCAGTCCAGGGCGAACGGGGTTCGGAGGGTGTTAAAGTTTGTGGACCAAAAAGAAGTTGTGTTATTGGTCTTTCTGTGCTGAAGCAGAAATGAATTTTTAGAATCCAATAATTGCTTCCTACTGTCCCATAACCCTTCAGTTATTGGTCAGTAGCGTTTTAACAGGAAGGGCCACCGAGGAAAAAACACAGAGGGCAAAAGGAACCACCAAGCGGCACATAAAAGATAAACACAAACCAGGGAAAGGGAATGAGAGAGAGGCGACCTCTCCAATTGGAAAAGCTGGGAAAACCTGTTTCATGATATAAAAGCCACAAAATGATAAAATACTCGGACTGCCAGAACAACGTTTTGGACACCCTTTCACGGATCCCAGGGTCATATTTGCCCTTACTTTCCAAGGTCATCCAAGGTCCCAGAGGTCAAAAACAGTATTTGACAATAACTTTGACCTAAATGAGCTAGAGCGGTGAAACAAACACCATCGTTTGTCTGTCACTAGCTTATTGATATACGGCAAGGTCACTTGACCTTGTACCCAGGTCATATTAGGTCACGAGGTGACCTCTGGCGGTCAAACCACTGGCGGGAGGTCTTACGTTCCACATAGCGGAAAAGACTGGCAATTTATACAAATTTAATTACCAGGCCTCAATAGCCTAATGAGATAAAGTATGCCCAGTTTGCTTAATCATTGCATATTTGAAGAAAATAGCCGATCTTGACCTAATGACCTCTGGAGGTCAAACCATTGACCTGAGCACTAAAACATGCAAGTAATTCTACTGAATTCACGCAGCTTTCTATTGCACTTTGCAGATTTGCGCTAACGCACATATTTTCGGAGTTAGAGGGGGCCATCGATGGCCCCCGTGGGGCGAAGGTGGCGCCGGACCCCGGTGGGGCGCGGGTTAAGGGTATACAACTTAGTTTGGGATTCAGTTTCAGTTTGGGATTCCCGATTGTTAGGCACGGACCGGCAGGTGCGTGGCTGCAGCAGCTGTTTGAATCCCCACCTTTAGGATTCTATTTCAGAATATTGTCAGTGAATGCTGAAAATCCTTTAAATTTATAATTTTGAAATCAATTCACATACCTAGTAATCTATTTCCGAAAATAAAAATAAGCGAAACGGTTTCGAGCAGTTTCCAGGAAGAACCAAGGCAGTACGACTCGTTTCCCAATATAATCACTGAATACTCAAAATGAATTCATTACAAATGTTTAAAGTCAATTAATGAGCTAACTTATTTCCACAAAATGTGTGGAATCTTGGTTTTGGTTTATATTTAGGTTCGCCCTCGCCTCCTCCAATTAAAAATCTTTTACTGGCCCTCATCCTGTCATTTGTGCGCTGTGATTGGTGCGTAAGATTAGACGGGACTCTGCTGCTATTTGTTACCAGTGTCCAATCCTGACATGATGTCATCGCCTGATCTGTCACGTCGTCCATAACGTGTTAGCTACTAGGAGTTCTTATGGTCGATCCGTGAGTGAAGTGCGGAGGCAAGCATGCGTGAAACGATGAAGAACTTGGGCATGGAAGCTGAATACCGGATTTTGCGTCCTAAAAATGGAGATTTTAGGTTCAGAAGGAAGCAACAACTTTTTCATATTGTAACCCAACTTACCACTTGCCACAAAGGCTCAAACCTTGCATTTGGCGAACTCAGGCCTCCGGTGCTGTGGTCGGTTGCCCCTTTGCCGATTAAATGCGTTTTCACTGGGAAATTGTGCCCGGAATCCATATCGGCATCATCCCTGGACCAGCTCCAACCCCATGCCAGAGGTCGGAAAAGTGAAAAGTGTCGCCAGAGAAATTGCAAATCAAATTTGGGTAGCCAAGAGTATTGGCCTTTGGCACCAGAATGGGGTCATTTTCCAGTCCCTCTGAGTCCTTATTCATCGTAAACAGTGTGGGCTGAGTGAGACAGGCCTCTTGACAGACTGAACATCGACTTCTCACGCTGAGGTGTGCACAATCTTGTCTATTTTGTCACTGACTTGGTCTACTTTTGTCACCAGCATTTTTGGCGAGTTGGCAGATATTGTAGCCCTGTTCGAAGCTTCGATTATTTATGACCTCATTATAAGCGCTTAATCTTGGATTTCCAATTTCTGCGGATTAACGTTCCCCCATTTACTCCAGAAAAAGAAGAAACGGATACATTGCGGGTGGAAATGTCACCGGTGCCAGTCCGAAGACTAACTCCTCAGCTCTGCTTATTACTGGTATTTTTTAGCTTTTTATCATGATCAAACTAAAATGAATGATGCCATTAGTCAGTCGTAAAGCCCACCGGGACTCCTACAGTTCACCTTTCATCTTATAATTGGTGACAGACACGTATGTGGTTGTATACGTGGTGATTCTGATGAATGGATGTACCCGAATATATAATCGCTGAACTTCACTGAATCACTGAACAACATCTTACTAACTAATAAACATGCTCCTCGCTGCAGCGTTGTATGTACAATGTATGCACCATTCTTTGAAACCAGCAGGAAATAAACATACATTTATACACAAACATCCGCATGCCCAAAATATCACAAAATCTACAGCTGGTACCACATTCGTCTATGTCACACAGATTTCAATCGGCTTTTAATTTCCACCTGTACAGATGTCCGTGGCCTGTCCAGTAGGCGCGGAGCACCTCGTTATTTTCCGATGCAGCAAGATAGGTGCCCTGCTGTCTGTCTGATGTAGTCCTGATTTGAGGTAGGACAAGGTCAGCGCTCTGCCTCGTACTGCGCTCCCTGATCTGACCCTGCGTTACATGCAGCTCGTGAACGACACTCACTCAATACTCCCCTTGGTAGGATGCGCGGGGTGGAGAGCACGATAGGTCTCGATGTCAGGTCAAGGAGCTATCTAAAGTCAAGCGACCCGACCTCAAAACCTAAAATCACAAGTTTGAAGCGGTGCCTGAGGAACATCAGCCAACTGATCAGTTTGAAACTCTCTCAATATGATGAGGTCATTAGGGTCTACAAATCTGCTATCTCGGAATTTTGATATTGTTGACCTAAGTTGGGGTCAATTTTTTGGTCACCCCATTATAAGTCTATGGTGACAAATAGAAAGAGCTCGTTTTCAGTAAATACTGGATAGATGAAGCTGAAAACCATCAAATCATGTATTCTTACTAGGATCTTTGCCCTAAAGTTGAGTTTTTTTTACCATCTGGCCTCTTAAAGGTTATGTTAGGACACATGAGCATACCGTGATTGTTTTGCACATAATTTCTTACTGAATTGAGATAAAGCTCCTATTTTGATTGCGTTGTGCTTATATTGTCACGGAGAGTCGATTGATATGCAACATGACCATACCAGGTTACCCTGTGACCTTGACCTAGCTCGATGTCAGGTCATTTTCACAATTTGACCCAGCAAGGTCAAATTATACATCATTCGATTTGCCACGATGAGAGGAATCCAATGATGAATACATATTTTCTATAGCTCCTCTGAATAAAACTCTAGAGGGGGAAACGTTCACTGCCCTGTTGTAAGCTTATGGAACCTTCTTTGACCTATGCTGACCTCAATATTGACCTGACATAAAAATACTTCGTATAATTTCTCTTTGTCTAGTCAAGAGCTTTCAAAGGCCGTCCGCAATTTTTATTTAGCTTTCCTGGGAAATGAGATACGTGGGGGGGACGAAATACGCCCCCCAGCTGGGCGCGTCATGCCAGGGACCCCAACGGGGTGCGTGTTAAAAAAATCGTCAGAATATATGCACCTGGAAGTTGTATGGATCATTTCACCCTCCAAAGACGTTTATAGTGTTTCAGACACCAAAGATAAGTCCAGAAGTGTGAGAAAACCTTCCCTAGTAGAAAGTTTGCCAAGAAGATGCCTCAAAATTTTACAGTCACTTTGAATAACAATTAGATCTATACCTAGGTCAGGAATGTTTACTTTTCCATAGACCTCGGCCAATAAGACAGATCTTAAAGAACGGAAAGGCTGGAAAATAAAGACAATGATTGCAAAACTACATCTATTCCTTTTCAGCTAATGCCAATATTGAGGTCATGACTGGCAAAAAGACCTGGCAGGCTAGGGACAGCTTTTTGGCTTTAGCTTTTGATTGGTTTTCGTCCGAGGGTACTCTAAGGCATCTTTAGATTCCTCTATGTACAGAAAAACGAAATTATGTATGATATGACCATGCTAGGTTAGTTTAGGTCAGGGGCGTAGCCAAAGGGGGAGGGGCGGCAGGGACAGCCGCCCCCCCCCCCCGAGGACCCGGAGGGCCCCCATGAGGACACAGGCCGCGCGAAGCGCGGCTCACCCGCACTATGCTCTGTGGCCAAATTTAAACTTTAATACCAGACAGGGGCCTCTCAAGCCCTCTTCAGCACTCTGTAACAAGCAGGGCCTTTTTTACCCATCAGGGCCCTCTTGGCGCTGTCACAGGGGGCCCGTTTCGGGGCGCCGCCCCCCCGAGTGAAATCCTGGCAACGCCCCTGGTTTAGGTTAAGGTTAGTTTCTACTCTAATGTAGTTTTTATGCATATCAATCGACGAAAATGATAAGACGGATAGAGTAATATCAAAATAAATGTTCTATCAATCACCATTCTTTTTATCAAGCTAACGCGACACATAATGCTGCTTTAGTAGGTATGCACCTAATTCCAGATGATATCTTAACACGCGCAGTGGAGGGGGGTCCTAAAGTGCCCCCGCCACTTATTTTTCCAAGGTTGCCGGAGAACCGTTTGCCGCCAGAAAACTCTATTTAGCCGCATTTGAGAGATTCTAGGAGCACGTCGATTGACGCAAATTTTGAAAATCGGTCAATAATGTTTTGCTTATAGGCTTTCCAAGTCAAACCCATATTTCGACACCGTCACAATCGCGCGGTTGCACTAGTTCGCCTGCACTGTAGACCGAGTGGTGACATCATAACGTCATATAATCAGATGATATGTCAAGGTCAACCCGCATCAAGGTCAAAGCCAAGGTCGAAGGTCACAGGTCAAGGCCCTTGACCCCAGTATTCCGGTCAGATGGTATTATTCAGAATGACGTGTGTTATGCTATGAATTCATAGTTAAGGCTACTCAAGATCAAAGTCAAGGTCACAGGTCAAGTTCAAAGGTCCTTTTCAAGGTCAAATCTTTATTTACCACCCAAAGGCTGCTATAGTATCAGGTATATTGTACATTATTGGTAATATGTCTTATTGTTACGCCATAGGTCATTGACATTGAATGACCATAACCTAAAATTTTCTGAGAACATTGTGTGGGGCTCTCCTTCTATGACCTTCGTCTGTTTTTTTGCGTATTCCCGGATTTCTGCACAAACATGGCATTTCCCAGTAGATCTCCAGCACCGCCAGATTTGACCTTGACGACCTCGTTGGACGTTGAAGATATTGACATAGGTCAATTGAATTTTTCCATAAGGTAGATCACTATCACACCCACACACCCCAATGGGCGTTTTTCTAACCCTCTTGGTTTCCAAGATCTCAGGGGGCACTTTAGGACCGAGTGCGCGTTGAAGCCAGACCCCTCTCCGCTGTGTGTTAACGATCGGAGTTGGGTCGCTTCAGTCCATGTATGTACATACATAGAGTGTCTTGGTTTCTTGTATCTGCATTGGTTAGTATGCTATGTGTTGACATTTGGATGATGTCAGGCAAAATAACAAAATTCACTATTGAATACCTTACCCTAGTTTGGCCAGGTTATCAAACCAACGCTCCCATATATATCCCCCAGCCCGGACAGTTGTGATGTACATACTTGGAGAGTTAGTTTATACTAGGGCTTTCGAACAATGAGTTCACCGGTCCCCCTTCCCGAGGAGAGGCTGATCTTATTCCCCCTCCCTAATTCGGGCCTGCGTCCGCCCTTGCTTAGAGCTATTGGAATATGTGAGTGCTATGAATGCGATTTCAGATAGTTCATTACCATTTTACCGGAGGTCATCAGATAGTTCATTACCATTTTACCGGAGGTCACTGCCGCTGCAGCACGCAGCGGAGCCTGCCGCCGCAGCCGCTGCACCCGTTAGTACTGAGACACGGTGGCGAGACGGGCCCTCTCGGTACAGCTGTCTCTTGGGGCGCCAGGATTTCCAAATTAGCAGCCTGTTAGAGACGGCAGCTCTACTATGATGTATGTTTTTTTCAAAATTATTTCCGGTAAAATTGGATCCGCCCTCCTGCTCGGAGCATTCCCTTTACATATATGTATCCTCGGCGACGGACCAGGGCTCTGAGAGATCAAGTGCTCCATCATCCGGTGGCACGGGTAGAAACAATCAGGCGTGGTTATTTCGCGGCAGTGCGTTTTTTTCGTTAGCCGATATCCCGAAGTCGACCCGTTTAGTTCAAAATTGGTAGAAGCATGCAACCTGAGATTTATAAACAAAACAACCCAACTATTACACTGAGGCTTTTCTTTTAGCTCTGCATAGAAGAAGAGCCTGTCTCATTGTGTCACAATTTCGTGGTAATACTCAAATGAAAAATAATTGACCTTCCAAATTATTTTAGATAAATTTCAAATCTATTAGGAGTGCTTTTATAAGTGTTTTAACTGCTTGATAATGGAAGATGTTGCTTCCGAAACGCGTTGCAACGTTAAATGTATGCCTTAAGCCTGTCAACATTAGGCCAGTTAATAGATCACCTGTCAAAACCAGGAAGACGCTCGTAAAAACAAGATATGCCATATCTTTGTACAAAGCATATATATATATATTTTTTCTTTCAGGCAGATGTCGTTGAAGAGAATAGCGTTTCGAGTTTTTGAGAGTTTTCGGTTGAGTTTCAGTAGATTGTTGAATATTTTTTGTCTGGTTCGGTAATGCCGTTAAGTACTTCTATTATAGTCATAAGTCATTTTTTTCGACGCGTTTCGATTGTATTATACCAATCATTATCAAGGACAACTAACACTTCATTTTTAGTTTGTTACCTACTGAGGCTAATCTTAGTTTACAAAAAGCGAATATTTTCAAGAAGGAGCAGAGGACAATATCTTAGCATCTTGCTAAGATATTGTCCTCTGATATCTTAAGATATCTTAATATCTTGCTAAGATATTGTCCTCTGCTCCTTCTTGAAAATATTCGCTTTTTGTAAACTAAAATTAGCCAGTAGGAACAAATAAAATGAAGTGTTAGGCCTGATAATGATTGGTATAATACAATCGAAACGCGTCAAAAAGACTAGACTATAAAGAGACAACACCATTACCGAACCAGACAAAAATATCAACAAGCACGAAACCAACAAAACTCTCAAAACGAAACTATTTTTCAACGACATCTGCCTGAAAAAAATATTTGCCCAATTACCAAATATATATATATATATATATATATATATATATATATATATATATATATTCAGAGAACAAAAAAAACAAATAGAGCAAAAGAACAAATGAACCAGACAGTTAATAAAAAATAAGTCAGGCGAACATTTTAATAGTATTGTAACTTTCTCTGGAAGTACCTGCTTGACTAAACAGCCTTGAAGAAATTTTGTACTATTGAAATTGCTTGCCAGCTTCTTCGTATTAGATTCATGTAACTCTGGAGAAATGTCTCTTCTATAACTAAAAGACAATTATTGCTATGCCTTGATATGACAGATGATGTATGGAAGAGACTTAGACACTGTTTAATTTACACTATTATCTATCAGCGTGGATGGTCCTATTTAAATTATTTTATGTCTGCTCGAGATCTCCTGGACATCATTGCATGCGCACGCTCTGCGGGTTACGCAATGCCCATCGAAATATCGAAACCCGGGGTAAAGACCGATAGTGACCGCTAATTAGAATGAGTCGTAAAGGTGTTTTAGCTATAGTGACACGAGTAAGGTGAGAGTCTGCTCTCCTAAACTGTTTCGGTACTCTGAACCTTAACTCCGTACCGAGACTGAACCGACGAGAGAACTAAGACTCAACTATATAACGCACGAGGGCATGCTTTTTGTTTGATATTGACCGTAAGTCTACCTATTTTCTTTGGAAGCCATTTGCAGTGATAGAAGTCATATTTATGATTTGGCAATGCTCTCTTGCTGGCATTGAACAAGCCGAAGAGAATAAATGAATTGTTTGAATTACACCCCCCACCAAGTTTCAAAACTACTCCAAAATATGGACAAACTGTTCCATCCCATCGTTTCACATTCGTACTGGCAACGAACATGATTATTGATAAATTCTGATTCTGTATTCCAATTAAGCATCAGTCAGGCACGCACTTGACTCAGAATAATCCGACGGACACCTACATCCGCGCTCGCCCTGCTCCAGTCCGAGTGGTCGGCCGGGCCACCGCGCCCCGGCCGGGTCACCAGGTACGTCACGCCATCGCCGCGGGGGCCCGGCACAGCATAACACTCGGGCGCACGGCCCAGCACAGCCTAATACTCGGGCGCACGGCAATATCCACACCGCGGCACAGCAAGTCAAACTAAGTTACCACAATTATCATTACAAGAGTATTAGAAGCAGCCACTCAGGTGGCCTCGCTGATCGAGCCGGGTGGAAGTGGAGGGCTGCCGATGTTGGCTGCCGCATTCAGAATGCACCGAGGGCTATCTGAATTTCAAGCTGATGTGATCCCTGCCCCTGTTGTCGACGCTCACGTTCCTCGGCTCCTGGCTAGGGACATATTCGCTGTGTAGGTAGTATGTGGCCATGTTTATTGGAGCACATGCTCCTCAAGACGCCAGCCATGCCGACCGATTCTAAGTCTGCGCTGTTGGCTGGACAAGGAGAAAAGGTCATTTTCTGCCTCCTTGCCTGTTCCAGAATCTACAGAGATTCGAGACCGAACCCACTTAATGAGGGATCTGATATTTTGCTAGGGGTGGGGGCGATCTTGGCGGGCGCCATTATTCTACAGTGGCCATCTTGAGCATTAAGGAGCTGCTTGTATGCGTACATTTGAGATGTTGTGGTATTATCGATAATACCTTTCAAAGACCCCTAATACATTTCAAAGACCACGACATTTCAGCACAGGCCTTACACCCTCAAATCTCTGATTTGCTTCAAACTTTGTCCATGGGGTTATCGGCAGCCCAGAACGAGCCCACATCATTTTTAACTCGCTAGGTTCAACGGTTCAGGACTTTTAGCCTCCGGCAATTTTACCCTTTGCCGGCGCAGCAGTCTGTCACCAAGATGGGCTCTTGGTGGGCTGGAATTATGGTTGCGTAGCGGTTAGGACCTCGTCGGGCGATGAAGATACTTATTGCACTAAGTCAAATTTATTTTCCCACGTTTAGCCTGGCGTTGTGAACAGGCCGTAACTCAGCAGCAGTTCCAACACTCTGCACTGTCAGCAGCTTCCTCGTCACCACTTGTCACATGTCACGGAGCGACCGGCGAAATTCCCCGTCGCAATGGCGAATGCGAAACACGACTGTCTATTCAGCGCTGAAGGCGGCTGTTTATATACGGTTTGATACCGGATGCTGACGAGTTGACTGAGAACATTTCATCATCCAGAAATGAGGGCAACTGTGGATTTCCGAGAATACTGGGTACCAGAGTACGCCAGATGTTTGCGAACTGGGGTGTGATGGGGTCCAATCTTAATGCAATATCCTGTCGGCACTTCAGATCTGCATATCACTAATGGAAGTCCATTAGTTTTATGGGCGCTTTGAACTCAATGACTGCCATTCCCATGCCAAAGGCATGAGGATTTGGTGTCTTGGCCTTGAAGCGTCACCTCTAAGCAGGGTTAACGCTCGGCGCGACCACGTGGATTGGCACATGTCGGTGCAAGTTTGCGAACATGTCGGTACAAGTACTCTAGCTTGCTCTACTGGGTGTAAAGCATTAGGTTTGACTATGGAGGGGCTATTTTTAAGCTTTATGAATTCAGAAATTTGGTAGTTTCAAAGGGGTGAATAAAATATTTATTACAAGTCTCTTCTACAGCTATTTTATTCAATTAGAATAATGATGATAAGTTAAAACTATAGTTCAAAATGTTTGAAAGGAACCAGTAAACACAACGATGATAATTTCAAAGTATTTTATTTTTATTGAAAAAATTTCTAATTATTCAAAAATTGTACATGGTTTTAAAAATATGTTCGTCAGCGTCGATTTGAAACCTGACCATACTGCGTAAAAGAGCACGTCTCAAAGTATTAAGATCACGCATTAAAATCGTGGGTATTTGCTTCTAGATATGACAAAACTACTAAAATCATGAGTAGGTGTCGTTAGCGCACTCCGCGCGGTGCGCATGACACGTTTGCTTCCCCGCATACCTTAGACGCCGTGACATTGGCCTAACGATAATTGCCAATAGAGCAAGGGGATGTGGGTGGATGGAAGGCCTTTTCCAATGACTTCTGTCGTTTTTTACTCTTTTTCCAGCCATTGGAATTACTGTCTTAAAGCTCTAGGCATAGAGAAGAGTTCAACCAGCAAGTTCGTTAAAAATGTGTTCATCAGCATGTATCTGGAAACTGACATGAACAGAGACGTCTCAGAGTAATGAGATCAAAACCTAGAACTGTGGAAATGTATTTGCAAAGGCATAATAACTCACGTGCGATATAACTGTCCATAACAAATGGTTAAGCACTCTCTCGCCAGTTACCCACATGTTTCGTCAGGCACGTCAACAGGTTTTGCAAAGCAGCGTTTATAATGATTCAAGTGATTATATTTCAGTTATGTTACGCCTTAGCTGACGAAGGCTGGGCTTGTAATTTCCCTTTCCCATACCCTCGTGGGAAGGAAACATTTTTACGAATACCCGAATCTGAAACATTTTCCGTTCCTATGATCACGGACTGTGACGTCAAATTTCAATTCCAAAACGATGGTAGAATTGTTACAACCTTCAGAGTTTAGGTCCAATTTCACTTTGGGTTCGTTCCTAACACGTCCCAGAACACAAAGTTAGGTTTGGTCGTACTTGTAATTGTGCCTTTGGGCGTTGAGGTTGAAGAGGAATAAAATGAGGTATCTATCTGGCGTGATATTTGAAACGATGAACTGCTAAACAGTTCAATCCACATTTTACTACGGCATCTCTTAAAAAGACTGGGGGTGTGGTGGTCAGCAAGCGTCGCCAGCACCACCGGGTTCAAGGCCCGGCGGCTTCCAACAAGGGCAAGCGGCTCCCGAAAACCCTTCCAACAGGAAAGAGTGGCGACGCCATAGACCCTGGCAGTTGGTGCGTCGATAAGCCCCAAAAAAAAAAAAGACTGTAAGCTGCCACCAGGTCTTGAAAAAATGTTATACGCTTGGGAAGATGCAACTGTCCAAGATAAAAGTACATGTCTGATAATTTTTCCTATTTGGGAAGATGGGTTGTTAAATATATTCTAAAATCGAATATGATAAACACCATTTTGCCATTCCACGTGGTCAAGATTCGTAAGACAATGGTGGGAGCACATTGAAAATAATCGCAGCCAGTGTGAATCTGACCTGTCTGCGGTCTTGGAAAATAGTTCAGCGGAGAAGCTTTGACATTGTAGACAATGCATGGACTTTAGCCCACATGGTTAATTGCTCCTAAAGAATACGTTTGTAAATCAGATTGCAGGCTCAAGGAGATATTCGGAAAGGTGAGATAAGCACAGAATGAAATATGGGGGTATTTTCCATCGTCCTTTATGTATATTTTTCAATTCGTCAAGATGGGAGAAGGGCTCTTGTGCGCGAAATTTCGAGACGTGATAAAAGCTTTATGGTGGCCATGTGATCAAATGCTGAAATGGCAGGAATAGGCATGTGTGATCTGAGACATAAATGGGACCAATTGGAATAAAATAAAACAGCTACAATGTGCAAAAGTACTCTCTTGATAAATTGATAACTTGTTTTCATTTATTGGCTGTGATATGCGCGTTTAATGATCACAAGTCATTGTCCTGTAATGCGTACTGCATTTCTCACGAGTAACAACAATTAAAAATTAGTGAGTAGCTTCAAGTAACTGAAGAACGTTGCAGGTAATCATTTCGATAGTTCCTCGGCTAATCCCGAATGCAGTCATTTTCTCACTCTGCAAACAGCAAAGCATTTCGATATCCGTTTTATGTTATCATTAAAAAATTAAATTTGGTTCACGTATTATGCGCAGCATTGTGGTAAGCCAAGGCAGCTTTTCTGCAATTCCGAAAAATGTCGAGGGTTCAAATCGATGTGGTAGGGTGAGGGTTAATGCTTTGTTCATGCGTCAGAATCGCTTGCTCCTGCTACCAATACCTGCCGTTATAAAGTGCAGAATTAGATGACTGGAATTGGACAACCCGATACGCCTTCAACAACAAACAACCCGAAAGTTCATCGCCGGGGAAGACGTATACGTAAGCATGGTACAGCACTCTATGAATTTTTTAGCTGATATTTTCCAATTCGTTTCCTAAATGGGCGTTGATTGCTCGAGGGGAGATGAAAATGGAGTCGACGGGTCGCGCTGCAGCCACCTTGCTATACCGTCGCAGATGCGCCCGGACGCCGTGCCACCGGGATCGGCGCAGGTGCAGCCACCTCGCTAGCAACGTCGCAGATGTGCCCGGACGCCGCGCCACCGGGATCGGCGCAGGTGCAGCTACCTTGCTGGCAACGTCGCAGATGTGCCCGGACGCCGCGCCACCGGGATGGGCGCAGGTGCAGCTACCTCGCTAGCAACGTCGCAGATGTACCCGGAGACTGTGCCACGAGGATCGTGTAACTGCAATGCCTGTCTTTGGCGCAAGCCAGAGCCCGAAGATGATTAAGTGGGCGCAGAAGTCGAATTCGCTGCCGAATACAGTGACCATAATCTTGGAGATGTGCTTTATTTTATCTCCTTGAATCGATCGCATCCCGTATGATTTCATTTAAAATCAACAAACTGTATCTGTATTCAAAAGTTTCTCAGTCAGGACCACTAGGGAAAGAACAATAAAGAAACCCCTTAAGTGCTTGTTTTAACGGACCGCACAATGGAAAATTGTACGTTGATAAGAACGCCGAACTGCTTTGACTCCGTCGAGGTACACACATAGACACGCTCTATCTGGTATGATAAGACAGTGGTCACGCCCTCACTGGCTCACAATGCGCACTTGAAGTAGAAACACCATTCAGATGGGCATCATTCGCCGCAGAATCATCGGTCGGCGATTTCCATCCTTTCCTATTGTTCGAAGTCTGGAAATGCTCTTGTATCTGCTCCAGGCTCATACCCTTGGTTTCGGGCAAACAGCACGAAGCAAACACTATCTGAAACAAACTGACCACCACATGCAGGAGGAAGGCCCCAGAGTGTCCGGCCACCGATTCCAAATGTGGATACACTTTCAGTAAAAGGGAGATGTTGATGTTCAGCACAGCTATTACTATGTTGCTGCCCAGTCTGCGAGTTTTATTCGGGAGCAGTTCGCTGCTGTAGATGATTGTGGCGGGTCCAATGAGGGCCGAGCAGCCAGCCTGAAGCAGCCCTGCACCCGCTAGCACCACCCAGCTGCATTTGTGCTGCAACTCCACCGGAAGAAAGAAATAGGTAGAGATCGTGGCGCCGCCTATGGCCGCTGTGACTCCACCGGCCCTGAGTGTTGGCACTCTGCCATAGCGCTCCAGCAGTGGACTGGCTGGTATCACCGCCAGCATCGACACCAGAGGGGGCAGCATGGCCGTGTAGTAGCCGCTGACGGGCAGCTGCAGCGGCGCGAACACATACGCAGCTATCTGCGTCAAAGTGCCGCCGCCGCACCACACGAACAGAGTTATCTGCACTGAAGCCAGCAGCAGCGGCAACCTCGTCTCCCGCTGCAGCATTAGTCTCCAGGTCGGTGTTGTTTCTTCGCCGCAGGCTGTCTCGATTTCCCTCAGCGACTGCGCGATCTTCTTGATGTCTGAGGAGACGTCGGAGTCGGCGTTGCGGAAGAAACGGAGCGATTTCGCGGCTTCTTCTTCTGGACGGTGGCGTGAGAGAAGCCAGGTGGGAGAACTGGGCAGGAAGAGGACTCCAATCATGCAGATTGCGGCGGGTGCACAGCCCGTGATCAAGAACAGCACTCGCCAGTTCAGCAGCGGCCCCAGAGCTAACACCAGTACTTGTCCTCCGTAGATCATGGCGTTGCAGATCGTCGAGTAGATGGACCGGCGATTTGTTGGTGCTATCTCGCAGACGTAAGCACGCACGGTGGCCTCGGTCATACCTAGGCTGACTTGCATCAAAATCCGGCCTGCTAGCATCCACCAAAAATGGTTTCCGAAACTGCAGGCGAGAGATCCCAGTGCACCCAGAGGGAATGCTGGGAATACCAGCCTTTTCGTTCCGAGAATAGGTGCGAGAGGAGCGGCCAGGAGACATCCCAGCATAGCACCGACTGTGGTCATAACGATGGTCCAGATGAGCTGTTGGTCATCCAAGAAGCGGTCCGGCTCGGCCGGCACCTGGATGAGCGTGATGCTGTTGAGGCCATAGTTCAAACCAGTGGCGATCAGGACCTGGCCGAGAACGCCCAGAGCGAAAATCTGCAATAAAGTAACATCCTCGTCAGTGGTGAACGAGCTCCCCAACTAGCGACGGGGTGTAACATCTTCGTCAGTGGTGAACGAGCTCTCTAACTAGCGACATGGTGTAACATCCTCGTCAGTGGTGAACGGGCTCTCTAACTAGCGACAGGGTTTAACATCCACGTCAGTGGTAAACGAGCTCTCTAACTAGCGACAGGGTGTAATAACTAGCGACAGGGTGCAACATCCTCGTCAGTGGTGAACGAGTTCTCTCTCCTAATGACAGGGTGTCACATCCTCGTCAGTGGTGAACGAGCTCTCTAGCCAGCGACAGGGTATCTTCGAGAGAGCAGGTGATTTAAACTGGGGTTTGAAATGTATTATTGTGCAAAAAGCAGTAAAGTGTCCAAGTATAAGATAAAGCCAAGTCATTTTTGTGTGAACAGTTTGATATATCTAGTCATCCTTGCATCGGGTGCATATACTGTGTATGGTGCAAGCCATATCCAGTGCCCTCTCACTTTCTCACTGTTAGCGTGGGAGCTCTCAAAATGGGCCACGAAATAGTTTCTGGACAATCCATGTGATACTTGATTTCTGACTTGAGACGAAACCATTGGGACTATGCTCGAGCTCAAATAATATCAAATTACATCAGATGATAAGTCGGGGTATAATTTTGTCAAATAAAAGTTATTGGCAACTGTTTAGCACACTGTTCAAAATAAAAGAGGGTTCCAAATCACTACAGATGCTAATTTTGAAATTTTCTGG
The DNA here is from genome assembly GCA_034440635.1 of Lepas anatifera. Taxonomy (NCBI): domain Eukaryota; kingdom Metazoa; phylum Arthropoda; class Thecostraca; family Lepadidae; genus Lepas; species Lepas anatifera. Next base: position 1,761,094 of record JAOTON010000520.1, on the reverse strand, counting down.
TGTCATGCGCGGCAGGACATTGCTCTCTTGAGAAGAATGCGTTACGGATTCTTTGAAGTCATCTTGGTTTTGAGGAATATCATCTTTGACGGAAGTTCATTTTTGATTTACGGAGTCCTGGTATTTTATAATGGTCTCTCTCGGGCATCATTAGCGCCGCATGCAAAAATCAGCTCTATTACTGACCTTGAGATTCGTGCACAAGTATTACCTGAGACCTAGGTTGATCATAAACTCCATTTTAATCATTTACACCAAACAACAGTTGAGTACTTAAGGTTAGGTTTCCGATAAAACTAGAATATTAGCTAATATCTGCTAAGTTAGAGCTTAGACAGTGGACATTTTAACAACCGGCACTAACGGGCACTAAAGAGGAAGTGATAGCCCCCCTGAGATTTTAAAAACCAAGATGCTTGGGAAAATACCTGTTTGAGCGGTGTGTGGAGGATATGATGATCTACATTATATCTAACTTCATTGACCAAATTCAAAATGTTCAACGTCAAATGAGGTCATAAAGGTCACATCCTGCCCGTGCTGGGGGCCTATTGGGAAATGCTGTTATAATGATAATGATAATAATAATGTTTATTTCGCACTCATGGTGCATATAGAAAAGGAATTATTAAGTGAAAAAGGTTGAAAATATACTGGGACAGTCCAAGGAAATAGAGGAAAATTCCCATAAATTCCCACGGGGTCCCGAATCTTTTAATCTATCCTTAACACGAATGGTTCATGAAACTACATAGAGCGTCCAAACGCCGCAAGATTTTTCATTTGCAGTGATAGTTGGTTTTGTTCTCAATTTTGTTCATAATAACAGGGGATCACTAAGTATGATTCGTTTTGCCGTTCCATGACCCCTTCCATTTATATATATTGTTTAAGGCTCATGATAAAAACGTCGTTTACTCACTTGGGGTTAAACATTTCCAACAGCTAGTGGTATATCTTTAATGGCCTGTGACGAAGTGTTTTTTTCTTTAACATGGCCGCAGCATTACAAAATGTAAGTGCAAGCGGAGTGCCGAATATGTGAGCGAACTTTGACCGCCTGAAGGGTGTGTTCCAAATCTCATAGCGTTGGGTGGGAAGTAACATGTAGTAACGGTGCTTTTTTGCGTTAATTCACTTCACTTTTTCAAGAAGCGCCGTTTTTTCATATCAATCCAAGACCCCTGGTATATGTGAGCTTCTATAATTATAATTTGGGGTAGTTTCAATGAATTTCTTCCGACTGTAGATAAATATTTCCATCCGGTCTTAATTCACTCTCGCACGAAGGTATTCTTTGATTTATTTTCGCTGATTGTAAATTTCAATCGGAATTTTACATTCCGTTTCTCGATACAAACCAGTTTGAGCCACTGATTAACTGTATTCACTTCCTTACCCTGCAGAGCCCAATTGCTAGTCGAATTAAATATAAATGTGCTAAAATCGACAAGATGAAAAAAGTTGCAAATACGTATTCGGAAAATATGAATTGTGTATTGGCCGTTCCCCGATCGCTCCTAGCCTTGATAAATTGTACTTTTGGATATGAAACGTTGTTAACTGGTGACCTGATGGCGTTGCAAAAATGGCAATCGGTGACCGGGGGCTGATTATCCCTCTCCAACTGGACGCCCTCCTGCGAACAAAACGGGCCCACTGAAAATCTCACAACCTTGGCGAAGATGCCCATCGGCATTAGCTAACACGATTATATCTCCGTTCAACCGTATTCAGTCATTTTTACCTCTCCTTTTACACTGCATTCGTTCCTTCCCCACTCCTAAACTTTAGGAGTTCTTAACTTTAGGCTAAAGTGCCAACCCGCAGCTATGCTGCCCCACAAGTTGCTCCCTCCTGTACCCTCCGCCCTCCGATGGGGGATGTCTCACAAGGACCCTCTCGCCCGGAAATGGAAGCCGGCAGATGGATCAGGAACAAGGAAATTTCAAGCAACATGACCAAGGGAACAGAACCCACAAACGAACAAAGCGCATTCCTCCACAGATGGTGGATACCTCAATTATTCCGCCACCGTGCGTTGTTTATCCTGCGCCTCTCTTCGCCGAACCTTATTAGGCCCGCCGTGCATACAGGGCAGTTTGGAAGGGTGTCACTATTCCCATCTAAAGTTTGACCGGGAAAGAGGCGTGGAGAATCCTCTCTCAAGTCGGGATTGTCACAAGTAAATAAAAATTAGGGGACTGCTCGAACAGTCTTCCTTTGCTCACTGATGGTCATGGATCATGAGACTTATTTCGCTCCTTCAGCAGGTGAGAGCGGGGCGGTGGCCATTTTCACCTCTGGGCGACGGCGCGCGCATGTCCAACCCGCCGGCCTATTGCGCTGTTTACCCCGTCTTACCCGGGAAATGGCATCATCCCTCCCATTGAGCCGTAGCGCTAGGACAGCTGCTCTGCTTCTGCAGCTCGCCACTTCGGCTGCATAGGCTCTGTGCGACTTGAGGCCCATACATGTCTCTCAATGCCAAGAACGCGATATACACTACTACAGGGGACAATACTCTACTCACTGGGTGAGGACTGAATGTTGCCAAGGCAAAATGCTGTGGATAAAAAAGGAAGGGAACATGTCACATTTCCTGCCCCCCCCCCCCCCAAAAAAAAAAATAGCGTGAAAACTTGTAAACCTATACTAGAAGGAGAGCCTCAAATGATACACACACATAGAGGTGGACAGCGGTAAACAATGTTACAATAATACGTTGGCATAGCTAGTTGTACTCAATTTGGAAGAGTTATTTAGGTTGCAGATTTTATATTCAGGTGCAACCCGTTCTTAGAACCAGTATGGCTGCAATTACGGGCACGGTCACCGGAGGACCTGGGTTGGAGGGAGGGCGCACCCTACTTCTGGCGGGAGTATATTTCCTAGGATTATTTCCAGACGGAAATCGTTAACGTCGAACTTCCTTATTTGACCGACTGATCATGGACAAAATTGGTTGTTGGTTCTCACCACTTAGCCTCTGCCCGAAAATACCTCATGTCGCCCTTGGTTGCAACAGGCACAAACTGAGATGCTGTTAGGAGATAGACGTTAACCGACCGGTTTCGCAAGGCGACTGACCAGTACCGTAGTGGAAGCACGGTCAAAGCATAAATGCAACAATATGCGTGATGAAATGCAACTTTATTGAACAAAATACAACAAACTGTATGATATTTATGAGCAATCATATGTGTCTACCGTCCAGATTTATGAAATTTGAAATCGCAAGAAATGAACGCAGTCGGGACCGAATGAAGGTTTGGATCCGGCCTTACCATGCAGCTCTCGAAACACTATAAACTATACTGTCCTTAGGTTACCGGAACTAAACTAAATGAATGTTTATGCTCCTCATACATATATATATATATATATATATATATATATATATATATATATATATATATATATATATATATTATCCTATATCCTCCTAAACAGAGCGGGAAAATATGTAAGTGACAAAAAACGTTTGAAAAAAACCGAATTCGCTGGGAACCTGGGGCGGCAGTGCGCCATTTGGCGTCCGATTCCGGCAGCACCAACTGAAAAGGCAGCAGCCGCATCGTTGCGTGATGTTCTCACCTGGTTCAAAGTACCTTTCATGACTAATGAATATCCGACGTACGGCTAATCACCACTTTTAACCAGTCGGAAACTGGGAGGAGAGATGTTACAGTCACGCCTGGGACGCTCCGACTGGCCGCTAGTACTCCCTCGGCCACCGCCGGTCCCTGGCACGGTATCAACACATCAGCGGTCGCCAAAAGGTCGCGCAGGCGCCACTGGAGCTGACACCTGCCCCAGAAATGTGACGTCATTTGTGTGAAACGAAAGAACATCTCAATAGGAAAACGAAAAATTGCTAACACTTTTGTACATGAATAGTTTGATATTAGTTGATACTTGATAGTTGGTGCCATTAATGAATAATTGTTGCCATCAGTTACATTTAATTGGTGACAGACCACCAGACTTTATTACACCAGACCATACTTTATTTAGCTTGTGTTGTTCCCCAACGCACAGTACCCATCAAACAACTGTGATAACATCACACAAGAATACTTTGTTTCTTACACATCTCGTAGGTCTACGAGATGCTACTTTATTGCTCCCACCTATAAGAGGCTGGGTTGACAGTATGGCCTGCCTTCTTGAATCCTAGATGCAAAGGGGTTTAATACGCTGGGATTACCTATATACTCTGGCACAGCACTTCATCAGAATGAACATAATACAATAGGTAGAATCCCGAATTCTTACTACATTAAGACCAGGATTTTGTGATTTTACGTATTGCATTGTGCTAATTCTGATGAAGGGCTGTGCCCGAATACATAATACTAGTGAATTATATCCATTTTGCATGCCGTTGTGGTCTTGCTACATTATAACCAAAAATTTGTGATTTTACTTATTGTATTATGCTGACGCTAATGAAGGGCCGCGTCCGGAAAAATAATCCCAGTGTACAAGATCCATTTTGCATCCAGGATTCGAGAAGGCAGGCCATTAAACATATTGTTTAATTATAATCATGCTCTTTGTCACAGCACTACGAAATCTATAAGAGGCTAGTTCGTTGCCAATTCTATCACGCAACGAGCTAGCTGGTTCCTGAAAATAAACCGTATTCCTTTCAGAGAGGGGCGGGTTTTGTTCTCCCTACTCACCATCATTTTTCCGGAATATCTCCAAAACGGTTCGTGAGAGGCTTTTGAAACTTTTTGACCTCCTAAATTAAATTGGGCAGACTCCCTGAAAGTTTTGAGATAACATGTTTAGCAGAGGTCGAGCAGCGGCTCAGTATTTCGGGAGGATCTATTCGCGAACCGAATATTATCGTGTAGGGTGTGTTTGTTTTGTGTGTACAACAAAGCCTTTTTGTAACTTAATCTAGAGCAGTTGCCCATAATGTTTGAATATTGTAAACACCATGTCAGGTGATAGTTAATTAACATTTTCTTCTGGTTTTGGACACAGTTGGCTCCAACAACTTAAAATGAAGGGAGGGTTTTTTTTTGGGGGGCGATAGTGGAGTGGTCAGCGCAGTTGGCTTCTACGCAGCCGACCCAGGTTCAAGGCACGGCGGCCGCCGTGAACAAGGAGCAAGCTGGCTCCTGAGAAACCCTTCTAACAGGGAAAGTTGGTGACATCATATGACCCTGGCAGTTGGTGCGTCGATAAGCCGCAAACAATTATTATTAGCGTTAGGTTTTCCGCTTCGACCATATTTAACATACCTTTTTCTTTTTTTGTCAATGTTTTTGTGTAGTATTTTGAAAACTGTGCTTGCACCCGGGCCTTCGAAACAACACCTCCCGATTTTCAGTTCGCTGAATATTCATGCCACCACGCACCGGCAACGGCGAAGCGGACTGCTGGGCTTTCATCGACTCCTTGGACTCCCGCATTGGCGGACGCAGGAGGGGGGGTCATTCCGGCCATGGCCCCCTCCCCCAAAGCGCTGGAGGGGGCCAAACTATCTTTAGGCCCCCCAAACGCCGGAAAATTTTCGAAAAAAGGTGTTTACACTAGGTCTGTAGAGCAAAAAAATCTTCGCTCCCGCCCCCCCCCCCCAGAAGAGGCAGACTTGGGTTTGCCCCCCCCAAAAACTCGGGTCTGCGTCCGCCCCTGGACTCCCGACGAGGATTATCGGCTCTGCTGTCAGACATATGCGGCGCGATTGGTTGGCAACGCATTATGCCGGTCAGCAGTGGCGGATACAAGGGTCTAGAAGGACTCAACCCCCTCCCCCCCAAATGACAGTGTGCCTATAGTTAATGCATAGCCTGAGGCTGTTCCGAGGCGATGGTGGAGGAGGTAGAAATTCCTAGCCCCCTCCCCCCAATTAAGTCTTGGATCCGCCACTGATGTCCAGAGTCAGCTTCAGAAGCACCGACGTTCATCAGGATGGTTCCTAGATCCCCAGTGTTTGCTCCGGCATTACCAACTGTCGGAGGGCAGACTCAGACGGCAGGTAGGGATTCCGGCAGCGCGACGGTGAGACCGGTGGATTACCGCCCGTTCAAATCACCCGCCTGCCACGCTGGGACGGTAACGGCAATGGCGGCGCCTGCACAGCTGTGCCCAAGATGACCGGCATCAGGACGGCGACGGTACCGGGCATGTATAGAAGCGCCGTCCGTGTTGTACATCCTTTCCGTCGGAGGTTGCACCGCCTGGTTCATTGTGGCAGAAGGCCGTCCCGAAACGGCAGAAGGCAGTGCCGTAGGAGAGCGGTGGAGCTGAAGCGACAGGAAGCGAAAGAGTTTGGTGACAGCGCCGAAAGAGGAGATCCTGGAGGAGTGACAGGAGAGAGTCGGAAGGTGGCGGCGGCAGAGTGCGGAGGACGGGGCCGAGGAAGGCGGACAGTGACGGAAAGGGGAGCACAGCCTTTTCCGAGTGTGATATATTCCACCAACATGCAGGATACCAGTGGAGGACTGTGAACGAGCTTCCGGAGGGATGCAGCAGGGCATCAATCCGCGATGTCGGCGCCAATGGAGGTCGAGGATCACCGCGACGGCGTTTCGGAAGAGGACGTCAGCCGCGGAGCGTCTCGGAAACGGAGGATACAGAGGCCGGGATTGGTGTTAAAATGTCACGGACGGAATTTCAAACCGAACACGTGTAACCGATAATATTGAGCTCTGGCACCAAAAGAGGATTGTTTGCTAGGCTCTCTGAGTAATTTTAAATCTTAATCAGCGTATTGCCAGACTGAGTGTCAACTTCACATGCTGAGGCGTGCCTATTCTTGCCTATTTTGTCACCGAATGGATCTTCTTTTGTCACCAACATTGTTGGTGAGATTTGCCGACCTCTGGCAGGATACCTCACCCACACCAGCGGCGCCTACACCAGCGGCACCTACACCAGCGGCGCCCCCACCAGCGGCACCTACACCAGCGGCGCTGAAGACGGCACGGCGACGCCGAGATCGCGGCATTATCGACGTCACGGGATGCCTCAGGAATAGCGAGGGCCAGCCAGGACGGGCTTAATGCTATGACCCATCCACTTGCCCCCCCACTTACCCCCCCCGCCCTCCCACACTTTTGTGGGCCGATTCTTCCCTGGCGTGCTGGCGCGAGTATGATTCCACCGCTGACGGAGATGTCAAGTTGTGTCCCCTGGGTCGTAGCAGTTCTCGTTGTGGCTGAGGAATTTGTACTGAATTCCCCACATCTGTCAGAGGAATTCAGAGAAATTTGTTTCTGCTGCGGATCTTGCCAGGTGTATACTTTTGCATTCATGATCGCTGATTGACACTCGGGTCTGAATTTTGACTGGATCTTTCTCTCTGTTTTTGGTATGAATTGTATTGAAATAAGAAAATATATATGTGATGACGTGAAAGCTATATTCTTATCTTGATTATCCGAAACATGAGAAACAGACGAGCAAAATATCGCCGCGGCGTCGTGGCAGAGTTAAATTCGGTACGGGAACTAATTGATACAGCGGTGCCACGACAGATTGATTTGAGACTTTATTCGATTGATTGTAGACACGACGCTGATAAGAAATTTGTTAATGGCTCCCTTTTACGATTCATCAATTCGGCCTCAGAATTAAAGCACGTGCAAGCAACGAAATACACGATGTGGAGTTTCTTAGAGGTTGGTGCTACCTTTGCTGTCACAACAATAATTTACTTTCATTTTGGTCAGTGGTCCGATGATAAGTGTTTGGCCTTGACGGGAAAACTTCGGCCCATTAAGCGACCAACATCTCCGATGTGCGGAACAGATGACGGTAAGCGGACGCTTTTGAATAAGGGACTGTTCACTTCGACGTCAGCAAAAATTGGGGATGTTTGGACCCCATTTGTCAGCAATCGTCAGAAGCTGGCTAACCTCCTCCTCTCTTCGTCAAAAATAGTCATAAATACCTGCTCAAAAATGTTATTGAAAGGCGCAGGGGTGTGAATTCATAGGGGTGTATTTATTTATCACCTCCAATGAAACGTTGAAGTGGTATTGAAATATTCTTTAAATTTTCGTGTTTTTCATTTTAAATATTTCGATTTTTTTGTATCCCATGAATGGTCTGTGAGAAGGTCAAAACACACTATGTTCTTCTATCCCTTTTATATAGTGGTTATTGAAATTGTTTCAAATTTTGTCGCCCCCATTATTTACCAAAACGCACGCGGCCCCTGAAAATACACCAATGATGCAAAAAGTAAAAGGAAAAAAAGGCACTCAGATTTTCAGACCCTTATTCAAGCTGCATTGTATCGAAATTGCGTCAAAGATGCAACAAGTAAAAGGTAAAAAAGGGCACTCAGATTTTCAGGCCCTCATTCCAGCTGCATTGTATCGCCACTGCCAGTTCCAGGCAGCGCGGAAAACACGCACGCAAAAACTCGAGTCGGCGTCCGCCAAAAACACCGCCGTTAATCAGGTGCGACACACTCTCACGGCGGCACACGTCCCCACCTCACGTTTTTGCAGGAAACGGGACCGAACTGGGTTGTTGAAAAGCCGGTCTACAAAGCGTGGTACAAAACTGAACACCCGCCCCACCTTCGCCCCGGTGGTAAGTGGCGGGGGTTGGACCCTGGTTGATTTCGACTCCTATGCGGGATAACGGAAAAAAACACGAGCGATGGAAGATCGCCCTTCATGAATTTTTATGGAACTGATTCAGCAACTTTTTGGTTTAGACTCATATTAGAGCCATCATAAATCAAACAATGTGACAGGCTGGATAAATTGTCTTGACTTCAGTGTCTGTCTCGAGTGAGTTTGAGTCATTTTTAGGCTTTACTCGATTTCTCTCGTAACGGCGGATCGATGGTATGCGACCTGACCATGCTGCGTCAAAATGTAAAAAAAGAACAAATGTAAAAGATCTGACCTGGCATGGTCAATGTGCATACCTATTGACACACGATGACAATCCGAACAAAATGTGTCCAACTGAAATATTTATCCAAATTTCCTGTAAAGTTATTGACCCAAGCCCCAAAACCTGTTTTAGCACTTCCCGATGACCTTGTAGAAGTCAGAAACTCAGAGCTACACACGACGCTAAAGGAATTTATTCGGAGGCTTATCCAGATAAATAAAGTATTCTTCGGCCAATTCCTTTTCTCCCCGTGCAGGCGTCTCCAATTCAGATTTATGTACTTGTACCTGAGGCTAGGTTATCGATATAGAAAATCCCGTTATCGCAGCTTGTCGTTCTTGCTGGGTCTATTATATGAATATACGATATGAATACATCAGACCAGTGGATTATTAAACTTATTTTCACTGGTGTAATTTGCAGTTTTGGAGATAAGTGGTCTGGTCCGGACCCCCTTGCGAAAATTCGACAGCTTTTGGTACCAGGTGCCTTGTCGAAAATTACCAAAGATAAATGACACGATTACGTCATTTATCTTGGGTATTTTCCAATGTCAGCTGCTATTTTTTTACAAAAAGTCTGGCATCAAAAGCTCTCAGATTTTCTCAGGAGTGTCTGGACCAGCACCAAGGTCACTTGTTTAGGCCTGGTGACCTGACCACAGGGCTGTGGATTTCAATAGATCGATTCGTAATAACAATCCAAACGTAATGGTATCAAAATAAAAGCTTTATCGTCATTTGCTGTGAAATTATTGACCCAAGTTTGAAAACCTGCGTAAGTAGCCGCAGATTAACTCTCAGGGGTCACAGATCCAAACTTGCATCATGAAACTATAAAGAGTCCTAGGATACCATGGTTTCGACAGTGCGAAGGTATTCGAAGCGGTATCTACAGAAATAGAGCAATTGTTCGACCAATCTCTGTTTTCCCATGCATTTCCAATGGAGAGGTCATGACCCGTACCTAACCCTAGGTCATCGATGTGAAAAGTTCCGTAATATATTTTGTAATACTCGGTAGCCCCATTATGTGGTATAAGTTTCAATTCAATAGTTCGCCCTTTTCTTACTTATGCCACCCTGAACATTTTTGAAGGTGAGGTCTTCTGACCTGCGCTGGTGACCTGACCTGAGATGATCCAATCTTAAATTTTTGGAGAAAGTTGTGGAGTTGATCAAGGATTAGGTTTGTCAAGTACACTGGCGCTTCGCGCCGCCGTTTTTCGTGCCTCCGGACAAACCCGAGGGGGTATTCCCCGACAGATTGACCAAGGCATGGCACCACCATCTCTCAGACTTGCACCAAAATTGGTACCCAGGGTTATCTGGTGCGTAGAAACAATATTTGAAGTTTTAGTTCAATCAGTGGAACGGTTACGGAGTTGTAGCCCGAGGCATTTTGAGAAGTCACCAAAAACATCAATTGTTCTTTGGTTGATATGACAGTCAAAGTACAGCAAGGTATACTTTTTACACATAATTGTAATTGAAATGACCCACAGGTTTAGTTTTTGACATTTAGTTTTCATTTTGGGGCTATTTCTAAATTTTAACGTGGTGACTTTAGGTCACGTGACCTGCCGTGACCCGGAATACATTAAAAGTTGCAGTTTTTATTGTGGGAACTTTGAGTTAAATCAATTCTCTTTTTATCCAGAAAATATAAAACATGATATTTTTCTATAAGTATGTCAAATAGGCCCGGACATTTCAGGTGTTTTGTAAAACCATGTGCCTCCTGTTTTCCAATACCGGTTTTGTCCGCCCAAAAATATATCAAGGGTTAGAATAATGCAATGCTTGCCAAAAAATGGTAGTGTGGATGGATTTTGACCTATCGAGAATATGACATGGGCTACTGGCCTCAGATGACCTTAAGTGACCCCGTCGACCTCACATAAATATGCCCGATAGTATGACGAGAAAATGACAGGCCTTTGGGCCCAGTGCGTTGAAATGAGTGCCTAACACTTACATTTATCCTTTTCTGATGTATGATCTGCTTAAGGTCAATCAAGGTCATGGCCTAGGGTGGTCCAATATCATTCAGTCATGAAAATCATCGATAGTGAGGTACTAAACTGTTAAACCTTTGATAGGTACTTAATTGGATTCCTTCGACGAACGACACTGCGTCATAGTTTCACCTAAAACGAATTCAAGCGCCACAAAGATCATTTGACACTATTTGTATGAATACTATCACTAGGTTGTATGCAAAGTCATCAAAGTTCAGAGACCACATCAAGGGGTAAGCAAGGTCACTGATCTAAAATGACATTCACCAGTGTATGTTATGGTACATGGTACAATATGAAACAATCCATAAATGTATTGTCATCTGTTTACAGGGTTATAACAGTCAAAATTGCATGGTAGGCTGAAATGAGAGGAAGAAGCAGAAGACAGGTCTGTGTAAAAGGCAATCACGATAGGATACAGGGCAGAATAATGAGCCTAATTTTGTGAAAATCCAGTTCAATTTCAAAATTAAAGGGTATGCCAAACAAGAACGCCAATTGACTGAGCACTCATTACATATACCACGTAGTTCTAATGCGGTGTGCGACCGGACATCTTCAAAATAAGGGCACGGTGACTGAAATATGCAAGTGAGACGTCACTTTTTTATTAGCACCCATGGTAAAGTATGTGTACATATATTTTTCACCTCGTGGTGTGTCTGCGTTTGGGTTTCAAACGCAGGCACACCACTTGAACGAGTTTCACACGACGGTCAATGCCAGCTGACAGCTCATTTACGGTCAAAGTTCTGGCATCCACAGTTACAAACTTATGAAACCCTTGCTTTCCCTTCACCAAAAGTGCTCAAGCAAAGCGCTCTTGGAGCTCAGCTGCAACATCTGTTACGCCCTTTGAGCTTACGAAAATAAGCTTCATGACACCGACAAATTTTTGTCGAAAGAGTCGAATAGGGCCTCTGCCACTCACATGGGATTCTAAAATCAACCTCACGACAGCACACATCACCAAATGTTTCTGTTCTTATATTGCGCCCATAACCACCACTAAAGTAGCATCTGTTCTTGATGCTGGATACGAGTGAGCTCTACTCCGGAACGAGTCGTTTTATAAAAGGGTGCACCACGCTTGAGTAACACTGTCCGAGATAAAGCAAAACCTCAGATGATATGAACCACCATGGTCTCTCAAGTAAGCCACAAAAGGATGAAATGTGGACTGGGATTATTCCCCGTAAAACATTGTGGTGCATCCTGAACGCAGAAAGAAAATGTTTCAGCGAAATATCCCAGCACCACTACATCTCCATCCTCAGTGGTGGCCTTCAGCGTCGTGAAATACTCACCTTGATGTTTGGATATGAAGTGGTGTTTCGTGAGCTTCGCTATATGCTGGCTTAGGGTTCTCAAGCATTCTTCCTTTGCCTCTAGAATTTCCTCTAGCACACGCAGTGGAGAGGGGTCTGGAGTCCACGTGAAGTGGAGGGGTCCTAAAGTGGACCCCTCCACCCCTGAAATATCGGAAACCAAAATGGTTAGTAGAACGGCCTTTCGGGAGTGTGTGGTGGCGATGTTGAATATAGCTGAATTTCATTGGCCTGGGTCAATATCTTCAAGGCCAAACGGGGTCGTAAAGGTCAAATCTGGGTCGTGCTGTATACCTGATTGGTCCAAAAGTGGACTAAGATCTCAGAGGAGGAGGGACCCACACAACGTTTTCTGAACCTTTGAGGTTAAGGTGGCTAAAGGTCAAATTACATGTTCCCAATAATGTACACAATAACCATTGGCGGACGCAGGGGGGCATTCCGGCCATGACCCCCCGAAAGTGCTGGAGGGGGGGCGAGGAAACTATATTTTGCCCCCCCCAAACGCCGGATAAATTTTTGAAAAAGGTGTTTACACTAGGTCTGTAGAGCAAAAAATATTCGCTCCCACCCCCCCTCCCCCGAGAGCGATCATGCACTTGGAGAGGTAGCTTATACTAGGTCTGTCGAGCACTGAAAAAGGTGTTTACACTAGGTCTGTAGAGCAAAAAAATCTTCGCTCCCACCCGGCACCCCCCTCCCCCAGGAGGAGAGGCAGACATGGTTTTGCCCCCCCAAACACGGGTCTGCGTCCGCCCCTGAATATAACTGGCATTAAGTCTGTCGAGCACTGAAAAAAGGTGTTGACACTAGGTCTGTAGAGCAAAAAAATCTTCGCGTAGCGTTTTGGCTGAAAAGGACGATTTGGCCTTGAACGGGGACATTGACCTTGACATTGAGTAGCCTTAACTGTGGTCATACTGACTGTGGTTCAGAAAATATAGCATGCGCCTTTTTTTAGCTGGCAGCTGCCAGCTAAAAAACCGTGTACTTTGAAGCTTGAAAAATAATGGCAGTTCTGTCCTGGCCATGACTTTCAATAACCTTATGTAGATCATGCATAAAATAGGACAAAAGTAAGTGCTAGGTACTTATTTCGGCGCACTGGGCCCAAATGCATAATCATTTTCTCGTCATAGTAACGGGAATATTGACGTGAGGTCGACGGGGTCGCTAAATGCCATCTAAGTTCACGAGCTCATGCCATATGCTTAACCCTCGCCCCTGTGGGGAGTGTTTGAACACCCCGTTGGGTTTTTCCAGTGGCACGAAAAAACAGCGGCACAAACCACCGCCATACTTGGCACACCTTATCCTTGATGAATTCCACAACTTCCCTCAGAATTTTAAGGTTAAGTCATCTCGGGTCGAGTCCCCAGTGCGGGAAAAGTGACCTCACCTCCAAAGATGTCTAAGGTGGCATAAGTAAGAAGTTGGTGAATCTATCGGATTGAAACTTACACTAAAAATGGGCCCATCGAGGACTACAAAATGCATTCCGGGATTTTTCATATCGATGACCTAGAGTCAGGTACGGATCCTCTCTATTGGAAATGCATGGGGAAAATAGGAGTTGGACTTTATTCGTGTAGATACAGCTACGAATACCTTCATATTCTCCAAATCGTAGTATCCTGGTTCCTTTTCCAGGTTCATGTTGCAATTTTTCACCTGTCACATTTGATAGGTCATCTTGGGCTACTAAAGCAGGTTTCAGACTGGGGTCAAAAACTTTACAGGAAATGATGATGAAGCTTTATTTTGATACTATTACGCCTGGATTGCTATTTCGAGTCTATTGATATGCGTGTTGACAACGCTAGGTTGGATAGTGACCTTGACCTGATATTTGGTCAGGTCATTTTTATATTTTGACCTAGTGTGGTCATATAATACATCATTTGGTTTGCCGTGACGGGAGAAAGCGAATGGTCCCCACAAAATGATTCTAATTCCACTCTGTTTGACGCTAGAGCCCGGAAAATCTTCTCTAATATTCCACTTTCTTTGACTTGGCATGACCTGAATATTGACCTGAGCCAAATAGTGACTGATGTAGTTTCTTCATGAAATTATATGAGCTATCCAACAGCCTTCGCGTTTTTTCGCTATCCCGCATAGAAGCCGAGCTTGAGGGGGTGTTTGAACACCCCCCACCAGGGCGAAATTGGCTTGGATACCCACCGAGGTGAGTGTTAGTAGGTTAAAAGCCATCAAAACCAGCGTTTTTTTCGGCAGGAATTACATAAGTTTGACTCTTGATGCGTTCTTGGGCGGATGAAACCGGTATTGGAAAACAGAAAGCATATACTTTGCAGAACACCTGGAACATCCGGGCCATTTGACGTAGGGGAGACCGGGACAAGACGGACTTTGGGGCAAAACGAATTTTAGCTATTTCGGTATGCTAATGATGATTCCATCTATATTTTAGAAGATGAACTACTGCTTTAGACAAAGGCCGTCAGAATATAGCCTGTATATCGTCAGTTAGCGGCATCATTTCGGCGCGGGTAGGCTGGAGAGGATTTTCCTGTAAGTATTACGTTATTTACAAGTTTTAAATCTTTGTTTTTTCGAGTGACAAACTGAGTTCAGCTCTGAAGGTGATAAGTCTGAATAAGTGGCAGTGTAGGCTTCTTGTATTGTACAAACTGCAGCAAATGTATGGCATTGACAACTTAGCGTTGAGATGGTTGAGTTCTTATCTTGGCAGACGTAAACAGAGAGTGGTGCTGAACGGAAAAGTTTCGGATTGGGCTCGTGTGGCCTCAGGCACACCAGAGGGAGGGCTCATCTCACCGTTGTTGTTTTCAGTTTTCGTAAACGACCTGCCACACGTAGTTTCTACCAAGTGTTTGCTTTTCGCGGACGATCTGAAAATATTCCATCAAGTGAAATCCCAAAATGACGTTAACACGTTACAGAAAGACCTGGACGCAGTAACAAGTTGGGCTGCTGCCTGGAAGATGAATCTAAACGCCTCAAAATGCAAGTCTTTCAAAATCTCTTTAAAACGCAATTCTCATTGATTCGGCTTATAAAATCAACGGAACAATTTTGGAGAACGCTTCTTCCATAAAAGATTTGGGAATCATTCTTGACCAAAAGCTTACCTTTTCCGACCATATAAACTCGATGGTTTCCTAAGCAAACAGATCACTCGGTTTATTAATCAGAACCTTCCAGACAGCCTCCCCTAGATGTAAGCTGGATAAGAAGGCCGCTTTGGCGGCTTTTAATGAAAATGTTCGATCAGTTTTAGAGTATTGTTCAGTGGTTTGGGCTGGAGCCGCAAAATGTCATCTGGATCGTGAAGAAAGAATCCAACACAAGTTTTTGATGTGGCTTGCGAACCATGTTGACCCAGCCTGTCCATCATTATGTTACGAGGAATTGACGAAGTTTTATGATGCTCATACTTTATTGGCAAGGCGTGTACAACATGACATCTTATTCACAAGCAAGGTTTTTAGAGGTCTCATCACATCATCTCATCTTTTGGAATTTTTCTCGTTTCATGTACCTACCATCTAGAACTACCAGGAATGCTAGTGCAACTTTCTTAAATGTGCCTTTTGGTCGAGTGAACACGATACAATCATGTGTGTTTGTGCGGGCTCCTCGCGTTGTTAATAACTTTTTAGCTTCCTCACCAACCTGCGATATTTTGACGGATCCCATTGGACGACTTAAAAAGTGCATCACCTCTTTTACGACTCTACAAACAGCTTTCATAGGTCAGTGACCAGATTGATATTATCTGTGTTTGTTGTGTTAGAAATGTATTTTTGCGCGTTTTAGGAGTAGGCTGTTGGTGATTATGCATTTGTATCTTTCATTGACTTCACCTATAATTGGGTATGTGCCTGTTGGTGATTAATACATATACAGAGATACAGAGATAGGGTAAGAGTAATTTCAAATCTCAAAGCCTGAAATTTTTTTTCCGACACGTAAAAACTTGAATCGGAGTAGCTGTGGGGCAAAACGAAAGGGGCAAAATAGACCAATGGTGTAAAATGGTCTGATGGTCCGGTTTACCCCAATCACTTAGGATAATGTGCTTTGTAGTTTGTTATTGTGGTAAGGTCAAAGAAAGATCAAGAAAACAAGGCAGGGGCGGGTCCAGAATGGTCGGCAGTCTTGTGCCAAAATGAAAGCAGGTTAAAATTTTCACTGAGTTGATAGATGTTGACGCTTAAAAGAAAATATGATCTTTGTCGCCATATTACCCAGGCCGCCAGGGGTGTGGGTATATCTGGGGGTACCCGGGCAAGGTACAATGACAGCAGAACATACTGTCCGTTTTGCCCCTTCCTGAAAACCATTATGCCCCAGGGTTGGGGCAAAACGGACAAAAAACATTAGCTTATATGTTTTACTGTCATATTTTTCCAAATTACCTTTCTAAGTTGATACTCTTACATTAGAGACACAATTCATTAGACTACCTCAGGGTGTAGAGCTCAAAATTTTCGGCCCACTATTGAGCTTGCTACACTTAGGGTGTCCGTTTTGCCCCGGTCTTTCCCACTTATAGAAAATTGCAATTTTTATATTTTCTGTATTAAAAAAATTGATTGAACTCAAACTTACCGCAATAAAAACTGCGACTTTTAATGTACTCAGGGTCACAGCAGGTCACGTGAACCCAGGGGCGTAGGAACGGTTTGAAAAGTGGGGGGGCCAACCTTAGAGGGGGCCCACCTCAAGGGGGGCCCCAGTCCACGGGGGCCTATAATTTTAAAAAAAATTTAGATAGCTCATTTAGTGTAATAAGGCATGCATGCAAACAATGATATCAATATATGGTAAATTGAGAAATTAAATTTTTCCCTATGATTTCGAGTTGTACCTATTATGATGTAATAAATCATAGAAAAACGCCAAAAAAACATGTTTTGGTTTTTACCTAGACCCTTTTCAAATACGAAATAAATTTTTAAGCTTTTTTGGAGGATTTCAATCATTTTTGACCACGAGCGCGTTTTTTATATTTACATATGTTTAGGCCCTTTTCATTACATTTACAAAATTAAGAACTGCTTAGAAAACTACAGACAATGCTTTGATACCAAATAGTCTCACTTCGCTATGCCTAATCAACTTGTATTTGCTTATTTAATGACGAAAATGGGAACATTTATGTAGGTTATTACGGATCTATTCTTTCCATCATTAGATATTGAGTTAGGTAAAGACTGATCACAATAAATACGCCTAGCTATATTTCGATGCCTAAAATGCAGAGTTCCAGCATGACTGTAAGTGCAATGTTGGTACTTGATGGCCAGCTTTGTGATGCCGAGGAGGTGTGAGCATGGTGTTAAAGTGGTTAGCAACCCTGCTTTCCACGCGACCAACTCGGGTTTAAGGCACGGCAGATTCCTTGTGCAAGGAGCAATTTGACTCCCAAGAAACCCCTCCAACAGGGAAAGAGTTGGCGACGCCATATAACCCTGCCATCGAAAGACGTCGCGCCTTTCGATGGCTCAGGGACGACTGTTGCTCGGCATTTAGTGCAGGGTCCGTGTCCGATTCATATTTTGTGTTGGGATTGATATGGAATGGAGTTTGATTGGGCCCAGTTCTCGGGACTCATTTGGAAACGCTCGGGTAGTAGGTTACTTGGCTTTGTTACGAAGCACTCCTCCTCCAGGGGCTTGCAGGCAGCGTACTACCGAACTTGAACGTTCCCAGACAAGCTATCGGGGCCGTTTGGGTTTCTTGTTCTATATTACAGTTGCTGATATTTGTATATTCGTTGCGGGGGCCCACCTCAAAAGGGGGGGCAGTATCCCCTGACCCCCGGTTCCTATGCCTATGCCGCCCAGGGGCCGCCAAATTATCTTGGAGGGCCCCAAAGTCCAGACCATGGCTCAGGAACCCAGATCAGTCAGCTCAAGGGCCCAGACCAGTGCATTAGCTTCGGGCCCAGCTTATCAAGGGACCCCACATAACCACAGCACCCCTAGAAGCTCATCACAGGGGAGCTCCAGATTCGCACAGGGAGCCAGATTAGCTTAGGGGCCCGGTTCAGCTCGGAGGTCCCCAGGTCGACTTATGTAGGGTCTCAAAACAGCTCAAGGGACTTGTTCAAGCTCACGGATCCCAGCTTAGCTCAATGATGCTAGAACAGTTCAGAGGCCCCAGACCAGCTCAGGGCTCTTGTTCAGTACAGGCCAGCTCAGCTCAGGGGCCCAGATCGGCTGATATAGCGTCCCCTCTCATACCAGCTCAGGGGCTCCATTCAAGCTCACGGCCCCAGCTTAGCCCAGGGACCCTAGAAGAGTTCAGGGCCCCCATACCGGGTCAGAGGCCCCAGTTAAGCACAGCGGTACCCAGATTGGCTCAGGGCACCAGCTAGGCTTAGGGGGTCCCAGGGTGGCTGATATAGAGTCTCAGAACACAGTGGCGTAGCCAGGATTCGGCCAAGGAGGGGTCCGACTACCGTCGGGGGGCCCCAGGCCGGGGTTCCCTTAGTAACCAGGCCCATCTCCTATATCTTTTGTATAGTATTTTAACATTATAACATTCACACGAAGGAAATTTTGTTATGACTTTTTAAGCATCCATTCTTATTTTGTTTATAGCTTGGTTTTTCGATCCGACCAAGTGTTGGTTAACTAAGGTCACCAAATATTAAGGATGGCCCATAACTTATATTGTAGCGTGGCTATAATAACAGCTTTGAGCCATATTTCGGGAAGTTCAATGTTGATGCGCGCATGATGTTAAACCTGAGTCTACCTCAATTCACTCGGGTAATCAGACATGAAGTTATTGGAGGTCAGTCGTTTTGAGTACGAAGAAATGATCTACACGAAATGATTAGCAATTATTTCCCGGTGTCGAATCCATGAACTCTTTAATCAGGAAATTTCCAAAGAAACGAAAGAAAAAACAAATAAAGATACAAGGGATATGGGAGTGTGTCCTGAACGTTACATAACCTCTATTCTGTCGACAGATCCTGTTGAGATCCAGTTACTTTCTTACCCTTGCTATCTTGTAAACGAGCAAATTACCAAGACAAAAGGCGCCCAAGATATCTATCGCTTTGGCTCACTCTGTTATTGTTATTTTCAACCTTTCATACCTATTTTTCTTTTTGGGATTATGCTCATCAATTTCTGTCATTACCCTAGTTTGTCTGGTTTCCTACGAAAATATTGGAAAGTTGTTTATTTCATTATTTCAGAATATTTAGGAATGTATTTATTGGTGTTAAGCTACTAGATTAAAAATTGACTAGCCCTGTTCGATTTGCTCTTATGGTAGAATTAGATTAATTTTTGCCTTTCCTTCGATAATGGTGCCTGATCGACATGTTTTGTCCTTCTTTAGTACGCAATAGGGGTAGGTACATTTTTTCCGAGGCATATGATTTTGAAAATTTGTATTTGAGCTCTGGAGCCACCTAAGACCAACACTTGGCGGCACTCACAAAGCTAATTTTCGGCTGCTCTCCCGATTATATCTCAAGGGGTCTCTGAGACTGATTCACGGCGCCTCTTGATCAAAACTGGGGGCCCCTGAGAATCTCTCGGGGCTCCTGAGATTAGTTATCGGCAGCACCTCTGAGACAAATTATTGGGCCCCCCAGATTTGCTCTGGAGGGGGGGCTGAGACTGACTATCGTGACCATCCAGATTAGCTATTGGGGTCCCCTGAGGCTGTCTTTGGGGTGGGGGAGGGGGCTTGGTATGACTTCCGACAGCCCTCTGAGACTTACTCTAGGGCGCCCCTGAGACAAACACCCGGGGGGGGTGGAATCACCTCTGAGACTGAGTCTTTGGCGTTCCTGAGACTGACTCTCGGAGGCTCCAGATTAGCTCTCGCGGGCCTAAGGCTAACTCCGGGCCCGTGAGACCAAAAATCGGGAGCACCTCTGGAAATTACTCTCAGAACCCTGAGATTAACTCTCGGATGTGTCTGAGACTGACAACCGGGAGCCCTCTGAGACTAACTTTTGGGTGCTCCCTGAGATTGACTCTTGGAGCGGCTTATACCAAAACTCGGGGGGCACAGCCTGAGGCGAGGGCTCCCAAAATGACCCCTCTGGGGTCCCCTGAAACCAGCACTCTGCAGATCAAATTAGACTAACTCTCGGACACCCGGATTAACTCACGGGGCCATCTGAAACTAAATATTGACTCCTGAGAGAGAAACCCGTGAGACTATGAGGGCCCCCTGAGACCGACTCTTGGGGTGCTCTGAGACTCACTCTTGTGGTTCTCTGAGACAGACTCTCAGGGGGACCCCGAGACCGAATCTCGGGGTCCCCTAGGACAGACTCTTGGGGTCCCCTTGACCGACTCTTGGGGTTCTCTGAGACTGACTCTCAGGGGTCCCCCTGAAATAGACTGTTGCAGGGCCCTGAGAACCACTCTCTGGGGGCCCTGGAACTAGATCGGCCCCCTCCCCTGAGACAGACTCTCGGGGCCCCTGATGCCGACTTTTGGGGCCCCTGATACCAACCCTCAGGGGCCCCCGAAATCTACTTTCGGGGGGCCTTGAGACCGACTCTCAGGGCGGGGACCGTGAGGCCGACTCGGGACGCCCTGAGAACGAATCTTCAGGGGCCCCTGAGACTAACTCTGGGGGCCACGTGATCAGAGAATCCTTTGCAGTGGTTCAGATTGGCCCAAGAGGTGGGGGTCTGCGGACGCCTAGGGGCCCCTTGGCTACACCACTGTATCCACACTTTCAGGGGCCCTCCGAAATCACCATTTGGAGGCCCCTAAAATAACTGCTCCCCTAAACCAATACTCCGGAGACCCTTGATACTGATGCCCGGGGGTCCTAAGACCAAGCTCGGGGTCCCACTTAGATAAGGCTCAGGGGCACCCTTAGACCCATGCTCGCGCTTTTCTCAGGAGTAACTGGACACCGATGTTCCGGGGCCCTCAAGATCAATATTTCGAGCCCCCCTCGAGACTAATGCTTGGTACTCTGGAGCCCCTCGATGCCGATGCTCAGGGGTCCTGAACCCAGGTCTTGGGGCCCCTGGGACCAAACTCTGGGTCTCATGAGGCCAATGCTCGTGCTTCACTCATGAGTCCCTCGATAGCAATAGTCGGGGGCACCCCGAGGGGGATCCTGAACCCCTGAGACCAAGCTCGGGGGCCCTTGAGACCAAGCTCGAGGGGACCCTGAGACCAAGCTCGGATGCTCCCTGAGACCAAGCTCGAGGGCCCACTGACACCAAGCTCGGGGGCCCCTGAGACCAAGCTCACGGGCCCCCGAGATCAATATTCGGTATTCCAGAGCCCTCGATACCGATGATCGGGGGCCCCCTGAGACCAAGCTCGGAAGACCCGTGAGACCAAGCTCGGGGCCCCTGAGTCCAAGTTCAGGGGTCCCCTGAGCCCACGCTCGGGGGGCCCTGAGACCAATATCAAAAGGCCCGTGAGACCAAGATCGAAAGGTTCGTGAGTCCGAGCTCAGGGGACCCCCGAGATCAATGTTCGGTACTCTGGAGCCCTCGATACCGATGATCAGGGGCCCCTGAGACCAAGCTCGGGGGTCCCCTGAGACCAAGCTCGGGCGTTCCCTGAGACCAAGCTCGGAGGACCCCTGACACCGAGCTCGGGGCCCCTGAGACAAAGCTCGGGGGCGCTGAGACCAAGCTCGGTGGCCCCCTGAGACCAAGATCAGGGCCCCGAGAACAATGCTCGTGTTTTCCAGTGCATACGGTCAGCCTTATGCATCAGATGCCCTCGGATGCCCCCCTGAGACCAAGCTCGAGGGCCTCTGACACTAAGCTCGGGGAGAGGGGGCCTGAGACCAAGCTTGGGGACATCCCTGAGACCAAGCTCGGGGGTCCCCTGAGACCAAGTTCAGGGGCCCTGAGACCAAGCTCGGGGGTTATCTGAGATCAAGCTCGGAGGGCTCCCTGACACCAAGCTCGGGGGGCCCCTGAGATCAAGCTCGGGGGCCCTGAGACCAAACTCGAAAGGCCCCCTGAGACCAAGTTTGGGAGCTCCCTGAGACCAAGCTCGGAGGGCCCACAGACACCAAGCTCGGGGCCCCTGAGACCAAGCTCGGGGGCCCCTGAGACCAAAATCGAAAGGCCCGTGAGACCGAGCTCGGGGAGGAGGGGCCCTGAGACCAAGCTCGGGGGCCCTGAGGCCAAGCTCGGGTTCCCCTGAGACTGAGCACAGGGGTCCCCCAAGATCAATATTCGGTACTCTGGAGCCCTCGATATTGATTATCGGGGGCCTCCTGAGACCAAGCTCGGGAGGCCCCCCCCCCACCGAGACCAAGCTCAGAGGCCCCCGAGATCAATTTTTGTGTTTTTAGTGCATAAGGTCAGCCCAAGGGGTCCGCGGACCCCAGGGACCCCCTCCCCTGGCTACACCACTGTCAGAACATCTCAAGGGACATATTCAAGCTCACGGCCGCCAGGTCAGTGGCTGTAAAGCCTTGTAGGGGTCCCATACCATCCCAGGGGCCCTCAGTTCAACACAGAAGCCCATATTAGCTCTGATGACCAGATAAGCTTAAGGGTCTGGATCATCCAGGGGCCCCTTGCTGGCATATTTGGGGTTTCAGAACAGTCCAGGGTTTCAATTAAAGCTTATAACCAAATTTCAAAGCAGGGGCCCTATTCCTGTGCAGGGGCCTCAGATAAGTTTAGTGTCTTCTGTGCATCACAGGGGATTCAGATTAGCTCAAGGGACAATATTAACTTTACGGTCCCAGCTCAGCTCAGGGGCCCCCCAGGTCGGTGGATATAGGTTCTGGCCAACTCACGGGGCCCTGTTCAAGGTTACGGCCCCTAGCTCAGTTTAGGCATCCTAGAACAGTTCATGCTGCCCAAACCATCTCAGGGGCGCTCAGTTCAGCTCAAAGAGCCCAGATTAGCTCGTATGGTATCAGAGGCCAGTTCAGGGGCCCCGAGAAGCTCAGGGGACCTTAAAATCAACTCATAGGACCTCAACTTAATTTAGGGGCACAGGTAAGTTTAACGGGGTTCCGGGGCAAGCTATCGGGCCAGTTTGAGTTTCTCGCTTGATATTACAGTTGTTGATATTCTTACCTCCGTTGCGGGGGCCCATCACAGAAAAGTGGGGGGCCAGTGGCCCCCTGGCCCCCCCCGGTTCCTACGCCTATGCGTGAACCTAAGGCCACCACGTTAGAGTTTAGAAATAGCCCCAAAATGAAAAGGAAAGGTCAAAAACTCAAACTATAGGTCACTGCGATTCTAATGATACAAAAATACATTTTGCTGAAATTTGACCCTGTCATATCAACCACAGAACAATTGATGTTTTTGGTTATCTCACAAAATGCCTCGGGCCATAAATCCGTAATTGTTCCACTGATTAAGCTACAAGTTTCAAATCCTGTTTCTACGCACCTAATAACCCAGGGTACCAATTTTAGTGGAAATCCAAGAGATGATGGTGTCATTTTTCATTTTCCTTGGTCGTTTTGTGGTGGAATGCCCTAGAGGTGGTGTTCCAACAACCCCCTCCCATCGAGGTGAGGGTTAAAAGACGATGCGAACGTTTAAAAAACCACCACCATGTCTAGATTCTATTACCCCCCCCTCCCTTTCAATTGTCGTGTCAATCCCTCAAGACACTACAATGGCTATCTCAAGAAATGCCCCTCGCCACTGATTTTTCATTAAAAAATGTCCTGTCACTTCCGGTTCCCAAGATCGTAGGGGTCTGATCGGACCCCCTCCCCCAAACTGTGATGGGTGCAAAAAGAGCCCAGGCGGTGCCAGGTTGTCCGTGACCCACGCGTCCGTTGCCTTCCGGCGCCTTGGTTGCTCCCTTTCCGTCCCTCTCGGGCACTACCAGCACCATCTCCGTCCCTGCTCAACTCTGCGTAATAGACTCAAAACACGTTTTCCATGATAGTTTTACAATACCGCAATGTACCTCTTCTTTCCCCTGTATATTCCCTCGCTCTGGTGGGGTGTTTGAACACTCCTCGGGTTTTTTCCGGAGGCAGCAAAAAACGGCGGCGTGAAGCGTCGCCGTATTTGCTACACCTTATCTTTGATCAATTCTGCAAGTTCTCCCAAAATTGTTAAGTTCGGGTCATCTCAGGTCAGGTCCTCAGTGGAGACCAAGTGACCTTCCTCACCTCCAAACAAGTTTAAGATAGCATAAGTAAGAACAGGGTTGATCTATCCAATTGAAACTAATGTCATATAATTGGCCTATCGAGTGGTACACAACTTATTCCGGGACTTTTATATCGATGACCCAGGGTCAGATATAGATCATGACATGTCCATTGGAAATGCATGGGGAAAACGAGAATCAGACAAAAATGGCCCTATTTGTGTAGACACTGTTTAGAATACATCCTTACTCATCAAATCTTGCTATCCCAGGCCTATTCCTAGTTTCATGTGGCAAGTTTGCACCTGTGCCCTCGGCATACGCGGGTCCAGGGGGCAAAGGGGTGCAGGTGCCCCCCTGATCGACCCTCGGCTCCCCTGAGATGGTCACGG
The DNA here is from genome assembly GCA_034440635.1 of Lepas anatifera. Classification (NCBI taxonomy): domain Eukaryota; kingdom Metazoa; phylum Arthropoda; class Thecostraca; family Lepadidae; genus Lepas; species Lepas anatifera. Next base: position 1,736,388 of record JAOTON010000520.1, on the reverse strand, counting down.
CACCCCCCTAGAAGGCCAATGGCGCCCTCTGAATGAAGTTTCCCACCACTCCCCCCGTCCTCCTCCCCAGGATGCGAAAATTGGCGCCCACCGATAGGATTTTGCGCCCACCTGATAGATTTTGCGTCAAAAGTGGCGCCCCGTGGTCTGTATGGCGCCCCCGGGAAGGTGCCCTTCCCCCGATCGGCAATCCTGGATCCGCCTATGGACCTTGGAAAGGTCTTCTAGAGACATAGGCGCAGGAACTTTTCCAAGTTGGCGGCAAAAGTTGTCACTGCTGGTAGACTCCTAATATGATTCGGTCCGTCACTTCATTTGTTAACGGGAAAGGTCCAGAATATGCTTAAAGTGGGGGGGGGGCATTGCCCTCCAGTCCGAAAGTTGGGGGAGGGGGCAGTCCGAAAGTTGGGGGCCCTCCTGCCAGGTTCCTCTATTCCTGCGCTTATGTCTGGAGCTTCTTAAGCAGGTTTTCAGGTTTGGGTCAATAACTGCAGGAAATAATGGTGCGACCTTAGGTCGGGCCATTTTTATATTTTGACCAAGTATAGTAATATCATGCATCATTCCTTTGCCGTAACGAGAGGAAGCGAATGATGAAGATTGATTCTAACTCACTTCTGTCAGACGCTAGAGCCAAAAACTCTTTTCTAACATGTCACCTTCTCTGAACTGTCATGACCCAGGCCATTTTTTAACATGTTAACTGGGCGCCATTTGCCCCCCAGTCTGCCGAAATGCCCCCCACCCCGTGCCCGGAAATTGCCCCCCTGGTGAAATAGACAGATGACCTAAAATTGATAAAATGCACACTCGCCTAACGAAATAAGACGGAACACCACCCGATAATTATAGCTTTGTTCTATTTCTGTTCCCAAATTGGTAATCCACAAAATTTGCGTTCAAAATTTCCACCCGTGGCTGTCTACTCCATTGTGCGAAGACGAAACAAAGCGCGTAGTTACGGGAAATCCCGGCAAAGCAGCCTCGGCATCAACTAATCACAACGCTGGAGAAGAATGCTGGTCTACAACCAATCCAATGTTCTGTTCTATCCGACCGGAAGCCCACATCCCAGCCAGTACCGTGACATTGCATGATGCTCTCATTTCACGCGCAGTCAGTTGTCAGCGCTAAAGAGCTCGTTCGTGGATTAGACGGGACATGGTGTAGTCAAAGTGCGTAAGACTGGTTGCTGGTGTGGAGGTATGAAGTGCTTAGCCTTTTTATTTATTATTGTGGTGGTAGCATACATAAGTGTCACCACCGGCAAAAAAGTGAGGGGCCATCCAAACTTCAATCTGATGCTGACAAGAAACTAGATCATCTGACCACGCAATCCGGTCAGAGGATTCACGTCCTGCACAAGCAGTCTCAAGTGGAGACAAAATGTTGGCAGTGTGAGGTATCACTCGGCTGAGAGCTTTGTAAGCCCCGATGAAGCTCCGCAGGTTTTTCACTGTGTTGGGAGTTTACAGGTAGCAAGCGCAGAGATGCGGTGAGGGCTGGCAGAGATGGAACCCTCAGACCATGTCCAACCCAGGAGTTGTTGACCGTGGACAGATCACAGTTTTTGATGCAGACAGGCGGAGGTCACAAGCGTGCAGTGCCTCCAAAACGAGGCGCCAGTTGTCAAGAACTTCCTGTGGGCTGTTACCCCCACAGAAAAGGTCATCTGCGAGTTTTACGACCCGGCCTTCCTGAATAAGATCACCAAGAACGCGGCACATGAGCTCTTCGAGTGCTGATTCTGAGCCAGGGATACCCATGGCGCAACGTGTGTAGACGCGAGTTCCCTTGTACGGGGTGGATACGCCGCAGAACTTCATGGATGAGCGGGTTAATGGGAGTTGGTGGTACGCCTTAGTGAGGTCTGTGGATATGAGGAAACGCCATCCGCCGATGGTGCGGAGGGTAGATTCCACGTCTGGCATCAAAGAAGGTTGAGGCTTACAGTACTGACTCACAGACGAAAAATCGGTGACTAAGCGGGTCCCGCCCCCGGCTTTGTGAACCAAGAAGGAGGGGTTGACGTACTCAACCACAACACCTACGTCCTCTGGCTTTCTAAACACACCAAGAGCTTCCAGCTCGTCAAATTTAGTTTGAAGCTCGTTGAGGCGACTGTGTTCATACTGGGGAACCCGACCAGGGCGCTGTGGAGGCTGGACAGCGCCGATATTAACCACACCTTTGATCGGGCCTTTGGCCCCGTTATACCCGGGGAAGGAGGGATTGAATACAGACGCATACTCACCCATGAGATCAGCAAACGGGGATCGAATAAATGGAGGCAGAATATTGTCCGGATCGATCCGCACCACGCCCACGTGAGCACCAGGTGCGAGTGCGGGGGGGGACCGATAGATCAGGAGGCTGCGTGGCTGGCTTAGCACTGAGAGAGGTCACTGAATAAATCTTGCACAGATGACTGTGCTGACGGACATGGACAGGTGATGCACTCAGGTTTGGGACACGAATTTTACCTGCCACTAGCTGGGTGACAGTCGGACGGGGCCACGGGTCTGCCGGGTCACCTTGGCGTGGTGAGGACAAGGTCGGCTCGATAGAGATGCAGGATTCAGGTGCAAACTCGGGTGCGGTGAGTTCCAAGTAGTCTCCGGGCCAGACAGTTTGGGAGACTGGAGCGCGCAGCGTGCAGGGGGCGCGCCGTGCCACAGGGGTGTCGGGAGCTGGTGACATATCACAGTCATACCTGAAAACCACGGAGTCACCAATTGAAACGGTGCAAGCAGCGGGACGTACAGAAACGTCATTGGTGCGCATGAATGGAGCGCCAGCAAGCACATCGACATCGAGGTCGCTTACCACCAGCGCATCAAGTGTCAACACACGGTCCTCACGGTGCAGGGACAGGCGCGTCTCACCCACAATAGCCAAGGCTGAATGACCGTCGGCCTGATAAGCCGTCTGTGAGGTCTTACGGATGGTGGCACCGAGTTTTACAGCCGCAGAAGAACGGAGGAGGTTCACCTCCGCACCGGTGTCAAGCGTAAGACGGAGGGGATGGTGGTCATGGAACACGATGAGGTGGGGAGAGGGTGCTGTTTGCACACGACGGATTGAATCAGAGGACTGAGAGTCGGGGACGGCAGGAAAAGCGTCGGTGTCACTAACCTGCGGACTGGCGAGAGCGTCAAGTTCGTCATCACCTGCGTCACCTTCACAACCCACAATGAGGCGGACACCAGCCAGGAAACGGCGATCGGCATCTGGCAAGAAGCGGCAGCGGCTCAAAAAGTGTGTTTCGCTTCCCGGGCGACCGGCAGCCTGACACAAGGCACATGAGCGCTGGCCGAGACGATTGTTCTTGTGCTGAGCGTGGGAGGCCGGGCGGGGTCGGTCCACACCCGGTGACGGCCGAGGACTCGGACGTGTCGGGAAGGAAGAGTCCTGGCGCGGAGAAATCCGGATATTCTCCGCGGCGGCACGAAGAACTTTAGCGTCCTCTGCAGTGTGTAACTCGCCCAAGAGCGAGTCAAGAGCCTGGCTAATCTCCGGCTTAAGTGAGGCCAGAGTCCTGGATCGCAACTCAGGACCGTATCTCTGTTTCACGAGAGCTGGGAGGCCGGGATGGAGGAGCCGAAGCCACTGAAGCACAATTAAGTTTTCCAGGGTCGGGGACAAGTCTTCCTCTTCAGCAGGCACTGTTCCATGATGGCTGATGCCAAACTCCGGTCGAAGAAGGTTGTCGTTGATAAAGGCCAGCAAACGTTGATACAGGTCCTCAGGGCGTTCGTCAGCACCTTGCCGCAGCTCGGCAAAATCAAGAAAGTGGGCGCCGGATGTTTGGAATCCGTAATGCAGCCGAATATGCTGCCAGATGGTGGCCAGAGACGTCGATAACTTGGTAATGGTGTTCCGGGCGATGACGGGACAGAAATTCGCAATTTGTCCCAGCATGAGTTCAAGCTGAGCGGATTTCTGAACTGCAGTACGACGATGTTCGGCAGGAACAGCCTCGCCGTCGTCGACGTAACCCCGGAAGGGGGCGTCTCGGGATTTTTTTCAGCCAGGTGGCACCTGGGGTAAGGAAATGAGAGAAGTTGACATCCAGAGAGAGTGTGTATTCAAGGTTCTGACGCCAGTTTTCAAAGCTTGTTATAGTCTCATGCTTTGTAAGAGCCCATTGTTTCGGGGCACGGGCCGTCGCCATCTTGAAAATTAGTCCCGTCGATTTCCAACGAAGTATTGTTGTTTCTACCGTTCTCAGGTTAAGAAATTGTGCTGTCACTAAAACCTACAAATAAGGAGGCGAAAGTAGGAAGATGCGCTGCCACCACGCCAGTATAGATGAGCACAGCGGTAGAACCGACAGGACTTGTATTCGGATACGTGCATCGAGGCACACAGGCGACGCGCGAATGACCACACACACAGTGCCAGGATTGGCCGGTAGATGGCACGAGGGCTGCAATACGGTTTATACAAACAAGTATTACACCGGCCCTGGCGCTACGTAAGTACCAAAAACTTCTCGAATTTGGGCTCCTCGTTGCCTTCCGCAGCGGCTGGTTATGCAAATTTCCGGTTTACTCCCATTTTGACTGAGATCAGGAAATTGTTGGTCAAAAAGTGGGGGCCATACGTTGGTGATTGATGATCCCAAAAAATGTTCTGGTTATGTGGATAAAATCATTCGATGGACACGCGGGGTTGGAAGGGCACCCCTGGCTTCCTACACAGAAATAATTTATTACAAGGTACAAGCTTAAAATTGTGTTTCTACAAGTTTTACCATTGCAGAACAATAGTTGCACCGTAGTTCAATTACCGAAGTAAAACAACCCTGGTTATGTCACTAGCATAAAGCAATGCAATTACTACGGAATGACAACCTTGCCTTGTGCCACAATAGTGCGCGCCTCGTTCATGCCTGGTTCATACCTTGCTTGCGCACCAGCGCTGCACTAACTGAATAGTAATACTAGGCGTTGTAGTGACATTGTAAATAGCTGGTAGGTAAAGCTAGGGCGTTGTTGCACCCTTGCTCGGCCATTGTCGTTTGACTATGGTTTCAAATACCTGCTCAGGTTACGGTCGCCATCTTGCTTTCTGTTTACCCGTGGCAATACACAGTGGGCTGGCACGCATACCGTGTAGGTTAGAATAAATGTGACTTATTTTAATCAATCGTGGAACTTTGGAAGCTGTCTGCAATATTTGTCAGTGATCTGCGAGTAGAAAATATTGTTCTCTGTTCCAATAGTTGAAAAGTGAGGCATTTAGGAATGGTCAATCCAGGTCCAGGTAAGTAGGTATGTGGTTACTTCAGGCATGTATGCCATATTGGTATTAAGGCTCATATTTTCGTGTCAAACGAGCACAGACTATTTGATCATATGGCTTAGGTACCTGCAGTGGGTAGAACCTAATTGTGTTTGCCTCATGGGCCCGTTTGAAAAATAGGGTGAGTTGAGTTCCAATATGATCTTGTTGGTGTCTTCAGATGGATCGGCGCCTGATGAGTGATGCTGTTTTACCGATATGGGTAAGATAACGTGCGGGTTATTTTCTTGCTTGAGAAGTGGTTCAATGCTTGCCCTTCTTTTACCGATGGTCTTCCGGTTGCATTTGGCTCCAGAAAACATTTTAGCTTTCGCATAGAGACTGAAAAGTTTCTTTTGAAGCAGAGATAGGTACAAGGGGAGGGGCAGAGGTGCAGAAACTTGCCAACTCGGCTACCGGAGTTTGTGACACATTTACGAAAATTGAGGTGCATAATTGTGACAAAAGAGCGATCCTGACTGTATGGCTCAAAATCAAACCACATATTTTCGAAATAGAGAATGAAGCGGGTAGGGAATATTTTAACTTAGCAGCTCTGTTCTTCAATTGCACAGCGTACCATTAGTGATACAATATTGGCATGGAATACAGATACCTGGAACGGAAGGCTCGTTGATTTCTGGGATGCTTTTGTGGGGCTCATTAAAAAGAATTGGGTAAATAGTCAAGAACATTAAAATATAGACGGCAGTAAAATATTCAACAAAAAACAAGCCTTTGCGCGTGCCTTACTTCAACCCAGAAGAAACAGCTACTACTGAGGTATTATTTATCCAATATAAACCTAAATAATTGCATAATAACCATAAAATATGAATGCAAAATCAGCGTGAGCCCGGATTCGAATCCGGAACACAACGATTGCTAGACAAGCATGCTGCCAACTGCGCTATTGAGCGACGAAATTACCATTATGAAGATGAAAAGTTCCACGCGTGGGATTCGAACCCGGGATCTTTCGCTTACTATATGAGGCTTAACACACTGCGCTATTACGGCGCTGGGACGCGCGCTTAAGACATGTTATAATACAAGTTGAGCTGCAGTATCAGATTCTGATTTCTCCTGCGCTTTGCTCTAAGATTTTAGGTATTTCATGCCTAAAATGTATTTTAGCGGACGCACCACAGATTGGGCTTTCCGAAATGCATAGTGGTTTTCCTGTGCAAGCCACGGTTTATAAGTTATGACGCATCAAAGTCATCGGCCACCACATCTCCCATAGACTTTACATTGGTCCTTACCGAGCTTTACTTACCGAAGGATTTTTTCATGTCCTAGATTGGCACCCGAAAGCGGGGTGGGTTTGCATTGAGGTCTCCATTCCAGGTATCTCTATTCCATGATATTGGTACTGTGTTCAGTTTCTACTAAAACGAGGGACCCCGCTGCAGAAAACCCGCAAACCGCTGTCACAGTTGCCAGATTTTAACATGCAGCCCAATCATGGAACCATGGCCCAATGGTGCCGATTGTTAGTAGTTTGCAGAAAGTTGTCGCCTAGATACCGGAAATGTGGCAGTCAATTTTTTTGAGAAATACACGATTGTGGGCATATTTAAGGCATTAACGATAACACAGATACTTTATCGAGTACTTCTCTGTCCATTTTTTCAGGTTAACATCAGATTTACAGTTTGAGTCTCTTCGATTTAGCGGCCCCTATTTCTTCGAATTTAGTATTAAGTACGCCTAAAAGCTACTAATAAAAGTACTATGTGAGTGAAAAAATAAACATAGCGGGGCAGCAGCTCTACTTAAACTGCGCAACAGCGACAAGACAAGTTAGAAATGTTTATGTGATGTAGAGCCTGCCAAAAATTTAAACAGGCCGGAAGCCACTTATTTTGAGGGCATATTTATTAGGTATATTTGAGATAAGTGCAGGCTAAAACTAGCTAGAATAAATATTGCTACCCATGGCTTATCTAAGATGAATGTAGGCTATTGCAAGACTGATGCACTTTCCCATATCAAACTTGGGTTTTCATTCCTTGGCCTGCTTGTGCCTTAGCTTATTTGTGCCCTAGATTGGTTAGATATATTTGGAGCTGGAGGAAGTTGGGAGAGTTGGCGCCAGCAACAGGCTGGCAACAACAGTGATTCAGGTGAGTTTTCATGATCAAATTATCATACCAATATTGTACAGATAGCAAATGTGTGCTAATGCAGTCCTCCACAAAGTGTTAACACCCACACTGGAGAGGGGCCTGGAACTAACGTGCACTGGAGGGGGCCGAGTAGACCCCCTTCTTATCTCAGAAAATCACAGCAACTCTCAGAAAGAAATAGACTTCGAAAAACGCTGGTTGGGGGTGTGTTGCTTACTACCAGTGGTGGTAAGCAACGCACAGGACCTGAACTGCATGGAGTTAAAGCAGGATTTTGACTACACTGGATCTTTCTTTGGTAGGAAGATGGGTACCCCGGTTGGGAATACCGCCCGTGCTATGGCACGCCCTATGTGAATTCCAATACCTCTGTACCTATTAGGCCAATAGACATAATTATACATCTATGCAGGCTAGTTGCCTCAGAGTTTTTACTGCAAGAATGAATGACCAGGCAGGTGATGATCGTGAGTGGGATGCAAATTTTAAGCATTTGATGTGTTTATAAAAATGCTACCTAAGGTCCACTTTACCAACACATTTTCGGTAGATCCAAATACTATGTTGACATTAACATTTTTTACCTTTTGTTGATATGTGAGATAGAAGTTTAGTGGGGGGAAGCTGTGGTTAGGGTTCCCAATTGTGTGTACATGTACGCTCCCATTAATAGATAAGTATGTTCCCAATAATGACTATTTTCATGATAATTGCTACATTTAATCATGTGGAAAAGTACCATAATTGGAAACACTCCTTCCAAAAATGGAAACTTCTTCAAAAAGGGAAATGCATGTCATTGGGGGAAACTGTGGTCAGAGTTGCCAATAATAGTTATGACCCCAATACTGGAAAAAATGACCCATAATTGGAAATTTTCCTTCCAAAAACAAAAACATGATCTATAAATGAAAACTCAGTTTACTACTTTCATGCTGTAATGGTTTGGTGCTAGAACCTTGTCTGCTGCAAAAAGTAAGGGACAGGTAGAGGACATTCAGCATATTGAAATAGTATTCAAGTATACAATTATTATTTCCAGCTCTGTGTGACAGAGGAGGCATACGTCGCATTGAGTTTGTGACAGCCAGCATACTTTCTGCACCTCTGGGGAGGGGCTAAGAGGGCTCAAGCCCCCTTCCACACCATGAAATGTCAGAGTGCCTAAAGTAAATGCACAGTCGGATGCTGTCCAGACACTATGGCGGGGAAGGCGCGAGCGCCCAAGCTTCCCCCCGAAATGAAGTCCTGGATCTACCGCTGTTGTAAAGACGTAATCCGAGTCTCGTTTTACCCTTGTAAGAAGCCTTGCAACACCCTTGTTCCCTCCCCGTTACGCACTGGTAAAGCGGTTGTGTAAGCAAGGTTCTAATCTCGTAACGCTCTTGTAGGAAGGCTAACGTCTTCTAGCAACCCTTGTCGTACTATGGTTCTACCATTGTTCTACATGGTTCTTCCTTGTATTTCCCTTGTTTTCGTGGCACGGATTTTGAACGTACAAGCTTTGCGTTTTACCCTAGTAATTTTCCATGTAAACAAGGGTCTGACAAGGTTTGCCCTTGTAAAAATTTCTTTCTGTGAGGGACGTTTATAGTGTAATTGTTATTTCTAATATGAGGGGTGGTCTTCGGATGCAGGTATTTTTCATACCTGCCACCATAGACGTTCAGATAAAGCTCTCGAGCCTAGTAGCCTTCAGGAATGTAAAGAACTTGTCCAGCAGCTCAGGGTGATCATTGCCGAGAAGAGTGGAAAGGTTTACTGGGATATTTCTGATGCGGCAATAATCTAGCATGGGTTGCCTATGGGCATCGTGCTGGGGACAGTCGATGAGGATATGGTCGGGATTTTCCATGGCAGAGCAGGTACTGCAGGTACCTACACGCCCATAGGCATTTAATTTGGTGTGTCCGCTTCTGAGTCTGGTCAGGATGACCTGACGCCGGCGACTGTTTTGGTTGGAGCTGGGCCAGTAGCAGATGTTAGGCTTTATATGGAATAAATGGGCGCTGTGGTTAGTGGTCCAGTCATTTTGGATGTACTTCCGGATATGGTTCTAGAGGAGAGCTTTGCTATCGTCTCCAGACCATTTGAGAGGTGTTACGTCTCTGAGCTCTAGATATTTTTTGGCCTGTTCGTCGCCTTTTTCATTTCCGAGAATTTTGCAGTGGCCCGGGATCCAAAGAAAAGAGACATCTCGGATATCGTCGATACCCTTCTGGATGTCTGCTACTACGTGATGGCTGGGGTTGACGACGTTAGTGATAGCTCGCAAAACAGATTTAGAGTCTGAACAGATGACGGCTGAATTAATATTTAGGGTTCTAATCAGGACTAGTGTATCTAGAATGGCGACAGCCTCGGCAGTAAAGATAGAGCAGTTGTCCGGAAGTCTTTTTTGGAGGCAAATATTTTGCCCCCAGATGCGGAGGCCTACTTTTTCGCCCATTTTAGAGCCGTCTGTGAAGATGAAGGTTTTGCCAGTGTTGTTAGACTGGAACTCTAAGAATTTCTTAGAGATCTCCTCTGTGGTGAGGTTGTCTTTGAGTGTGGTGAAAAGAAACTCGACTTTGGGCTGTTTGCGAGTCCAAAAGCGGGAGAGTGGGGGTTTGCCTATGGCTTCTGGGATCGCAAGGTTCGGGGTTTCCAGGGTCTTAGCTACTCTATTCTTAAATGGAGGCCAGGTTGTCCGATTAGTTTTTGACACACGTCCGGGGTGGGCGAAACATTGTTTCGCCGGGTGATTTTCGGTAGATTGGACCTTGATATAGTAAGAGATAAGCTGGGAGTGGCGTCTTGTTTGGAGAGGGCACAGCCCACTGTCCACTAACAAGCTGGTGACGGGGGATTCTCTGAGCGCGCCTGTGGCTGCCCGGATACTTGCGTTTTGGATGCGCTCTAGCTTTAGCTTATTAGTGTTGTTTGTTGAGTCAAACACGAACGAATTATATTCAAGTATGGGCCGGATCAAGGACTTGTAGAGCATGAGCAGAGTCTTTCGATCCCACAGAAAGAATTTATTACAAGGTACAAGCTTAAAATTGTGTTTCTACAAGTTTTACCATTGCAGAACAATAGTTGCACCGTAGTTCAATTACCGAAGTAAAACAACCCTGGTTACGTCACTAGCATAAAGCAATGCAATTACTACGGAATGACAACCTTGCCTTGTGCCACAATAGTGCGCGCCTTGTTCATACCTGGTTCATACCTTGCTTGCGCACCAGCGCTGCACTAACTGAATACTAGGCGTTGTATTGGCATTGTAAATAGCTGGTAGGTAAAGCTAGGGCGTTGTTGCACCCTTGCTCGGCCATTGTCGTTCGACTATGGTTTCAAATACACAGAAAGAATTTATTACAAGGTACAAGCTTAAAATTGTGTTTCTACAAGTTTTACCATTGCAGAACAATAGTTGCACCGTAGTTCAATTACCGAAGTAAAACAACCCTGGTTAAGTCACTAGCATAAAGCAATGCAATTACTACGGAATGACAAACTTGCCTTGTGCCACAATAGTGCGCGCATCGTTCATACCTGGTTCATACCTTGCTTGCGCACCAGCGCTGCACTAACTGAATACTAGGCGTTGTAGTGGCATTGCAAATAGCTGATAGGTAAAGCTAGGGCGTTGCTGCACCCTTGCTCGGCCATTGTCGTTTGACTATGGTTTCAAATACCTGCTCGGGTTATGGTCGCCATCTTGCTTTCTGTTTACCCGTGGCAATACACAGTGGCCTGGCACGCATGCCGTGTAGGTTAGAATAAATGTGACTTATTTTAATCAATCGTGGAACTTTGGAAGCTGTCTGGAATATTTGTCAGTGATCTGCGAGTGGAAAGAATTGTTCACTGTTCCAATAGTTGAAAAGTGAGACATTTTGGAATGGTCAATCCAGGTCCAGGTAAGTAGGGATGTGGTTACGTCAGGCATGTATGCCATATTGGTATTAAGGCTCATATTTTCGTGTCAAAGGAGCACAGACTATTTGATCATATGGCTTAGGTACCTGCAGTGGGTAGACCCTAATTGTGTTTGCCCTATGGGCCCGTTTGAAAAATAGGGTGAGTTGAGTTCCAATATGATCTTGTTGGTGTCTTCAGATGGATCGGCGCCTGATGAGTGATGGTGTGTTTTACCGATATGGGTAAGACAACGTGCGGGTTATTTTCTTACTTGAGAGGTGGCTCAATGCTTATCCTTTTTCTACCGATGGTCTTCCGGTTGCATTTGGGGCCAGAAAACGCTTTAGCTTTCGCATAGAGACCGAAAAGTTCCTTTTGAAGCAGAGGTAGGTACAAGGGGAGGGGCTAAGAGGGCTCAAGCCCCCTTCCACATCATGAAATGTCAGAGTGCTTAAAGTAAATGCGTAGTCGGATGCTGTCTAGACACTATGGTGGGGGAGGCGCGAACGCCCAAGCTTCCCCCGAAATGAAGTCCTGGATTTGCCGCTGTTGTAAAGACGTAATCCAAGTCTCGTTTTACCCTTTTAATAAGCCTTGCAACACCCTTGTTCCCTCCCCGTTACGCACTGGTAAAGCGGTTGTGCAAGCAAGGTTCTAATCTCGTCACGCTCTTGTAGGAAGGCTGCCGTTGCGTACAAGGCGGACACAAGACTTTGTTCTACCCTTGTTATGGGGTAATCATGACCTAGTAGAGGGCTTGTGGGGACGTTGTCAGCCATTGTCTTTGCCAGGTAGGTTAACCATAGTTAAGTTACAAGGTTTGTACAACGTCTTCTAGCAACCATTGTCGTACTATGGTTCGACCATTGTTCTACATGGTTTTTCCTTGTATTTCCCTTGTTTTCGTGGCACGGATTTTGAACGTACAAGCTTTGCGTTTTACCCTAGTAATTTTCCATGTAAACAAGGGTCTGACAAGGTTTGCCCTTGTAAAAATTTCTTTCTGTGTACTTGCTCGGGTTACGGTCGCCATCTTGCTTTCTGTTTACCCGTGGCAATACACAGTGGCCTGGCACGTATGCCGTGTAGGTTAGAATAAATGTGACTTATTTTAATCAATCGTGGAACTTTGGAAGCTGTCTGGAATATTTGTCAGTGATCTGCGAGTGGAAAGTATTGTTCTCTGTTCCAATAGTTGAAAAGTGAGGCATTTTGGAATGGTCAATCCAGGTCCAGGTAAGTAGGTATGTGGTTACTTCAGGCATGTATGCCATATTGGTATTAAGGCTCATATTTTCGTGTCAAACGAGCACAGACTATTTGATCATATGGCTAAGGTACCTGCAGTGGGTAGAACCTAATTGTGTTTGCCTTATGAGCCCGTTTGAAAAATAGGGTGAGTTGAGTTCCAATATGATCTTGTGTGTCTTCAGATGGATCGGCGCCTGATGAGTGATGCTGTGTTTTACCGATATGGGTAAGACAACGTGCGGGTTATTTTCTTGCTTGAGAGGTGGCTCAATGCTTACCCTTTTTCTACCGATGGTCTTCCGGTTGCATTTGGGGCCAGAAAACGCTTTAGCTTTCGCATAGAGACTGAAAAGTTCCTTTTGAAGCAGAGGTAGGTACAAGGGGAGGGGCTAAGAGGGCTCAAGCCCCCTTCCACACCATGAAATGTCAGAGTGCCTAAAGTAAATGCGTAGTCGGATGCTGTCCAGACACTATGGCGGGGGAGGCGCGAGCGCCCAAGCTTCCCCCGAAATGAAGTCCTGGATCTGCCGCTGTTGTAAAGACGTAATCCGAGTCTCGTTTTACCCTTGTAAGAAGCCTTGCAACACCCTTGTTCCCTCCCCGTTACGCACTAGTAAAGCGGTTGTGTAAGCAAGGTTCTAATCTCGTCACGCTCTTGTAGGAAGGCTGCGGTTGCGTACAAGGCGGACACAAGTCTTTGTTCTACCCTTGCTATGGGGTAATAATGACCTAGTAGAGGGCTTGTGGGGACGTTGTCAGCCATTGTCTTTGCCATGTAGGTTAACCATAGTTAAGCTACAAGGTTTGTACAACGTCTTCTAGCAACCCTTGTCGTACTATGGTTCTACCATTGTTCTACATGGTTTTTTCTTGTATTTCCCTTGTTTTCGTGGCACTGATTTTGAACGTACAAGCTTTGCGTTTTACCCTAGCAATTTTCCATGTAAACAAGGGTCTGACATGGTTTGCCCTTGTAAAAATTTCTTTCTGTGTATTAGATGGGTAGTGTGCTAAAAATATTGCGTCAAGTCAATATCAAACTGACAACGATTAGTTTTAAACAGTGATACAAGTCGCTCTTTCTGTGGTTTTATAATTCCCGCTAGGGGTCGTTTAAGCCTCGAATCTGGCTTTTGTAGTGTTTATTTGGCTATCTCTTTGGCCATTTTTCTAACTCAGTTTGACCTTTTCCGCTGAAAAAACCTGGCAGCCCTGGGCAGCATCTATAATCTCTAGACTTGGAATAACTAAAAAAGAGAAACATTTTTTTAACACTAACGCGTCTTAGTTTTATTAAACCCCCTCAAAATGGGGTCCTGGCCCCTTGAAGACACTATAATGGCCAGCACAAGAAATGCCCCCCCAACTGACTTTTCCTTGAAAAATGCCCTGTCATGACCTCAATATGGACTTGAGCTAAAAAGTCACCGATGTAGTTTCTTCATGAATTTTTATTAGGTATCCACCAGCTTCGCATTTTTTCGCCATCCCGCATAGGAGCCGAATTCGAGGGGGGATGTTTGACCACCCTCCAACAGGACGAAGGTGGCTCGGAGACCCACTGGGGCGGATGTTATGCTTATCTGCCGAACATTTCTATAGGTATCATGCCGCAATATGAACCGAAATGTTCATGGAAGTGAATCGGAGCACCGCTCACCTCTCTGTTCCCCTTCCTGTCAAGTGCTCCTAAAATTTCCTTACTGGGTGCGAAGCCAAGATATGATCAAGATTCTAATCCATTCAAAGCAAGATGGGGATCAGTTTCTTAGAACACCTTCTGCAAGCCCCTGAATGAGGAGCACTTCGTGAAAAAGGTCAAGGCACCTGTTATCCCAGTGTTTCCAGATAGGTCCCGAAAAATAGACCCGAAAAACTCCTACCTTGACCTCTCCCAACACAGAGCACGAGCTCTGGCATGCATCCTGCACCAAAGGCCAAGCAGCAGCCGTCATTCGGACATCGACAGGCGTGACGACGCCGGCTGTCTTCCACTTCCAATTGTAAAAACACTATGGAGCTATTCAGTGAAAGAACGTAAGAAGCCATGCGTGGAAACACCTGATGTAGGCCGGTATTACATGCCTGCCTTATGGATATTAAAAGAGTGCTTTTTAACCCGCGCCCCACCGGGGGTCCGGCGCCACCTTCGCCCCACCGGGGGCCATGGATGGCCCCCCTCTAACCCCGAAAATATGAGGGTTAGCGCAAATCTGCGAAGTGCATTAGAAAGCCTGCGTGAATTCAGTAAGAAACTATTTCGCATGTTTAAGCGCTCAGGTCAATGGTTTGACCTCCAGAGGTCAAAAAAGGTCACGATAGGCTATTTTCACTTAAATATGCAATGCTTAAGAAAACTGGGCATAACTCCTATGCCATTAGAGCTATTGAGATCTGGTTAAGTACATTTGATAGGAAATTGCCAGACCTTTTTCCGCTATGTGGAACGTAAAGACCTCCCGCCAGTGGTTTGACCTCCAGAGGTCACCTGGTGACCTAATATGACCTGAGGTCACGAAAGGTCAGAAAGTGACCTTGCCGTATATCACATGAAAGCCAGTGACGGGACAAATACGATGGTGCTTGTTTCACCGCTCTAGCTTAATTAGGTCCAAAGTTATTGTCAAAATACTGTTTTTGACCCCCTGGTGACCTTGGATGACCTTGGAAAAGTCAAAGGGAAAATATGACCCCTGGGATCCGTGAAAGGGTGTCCAAAAACGCTGTTCTAAGCAGTCTGAGCATTTGCAATCATTTTTGTGGCTTTTAGATCATGAGACAGCTTTTTCCCATGCTTTTGCAATGGGAGAGGTCGCCTCGTGACCTGACCTCAGGTCACGAAATCGAAAAATCCCGGATATATACCTTGTAGACCAGGCCATTTTTTAACATGTTAACTGGGGGCCATTTGCCCCCCCAGTCAGCCGAAATGCCCCCCCAGTGCCCGGAAATTGCCCCCCCAGTGAAATAGACGGATGACTTAAAATTGACCAAATGCAGACTCACCTAACGAAAATAAGACAGAACACCACCCCATTATTATAACTTTGTTCTATTTCTTGGTCCCAAATTGCCAATCCACAAAAATTGTGTTAAAAATATCCACCCGTGGCTGTCTACTACATCGTGCGAAGACGAAACAAAGCGCTTAGTTACAGGAAATCCCGGCAAAGCAGCATCAACTAATCACAACGCTGGAGATGAGCGCTGACATACAACCAAACATCCTGTTCTACCCGACTAGAAGCCCATATCCAGGGGCGCAGCCAGAGCTTTAGTATAGGGGGCACACCAACTTTGAGGGGCACCCCGGGAGAAAAAGGGCACTTTTTAACGTAACCTAAAAACTTACTTTATCTTTGTTTATGCATTTTTTGGGCATTTATGGTTCAATAAAAATGCAAATCAAGCATTGACGGAGAAGGAAAACTAGATTTAAAAAATCACCAAAATTTCATGGAAGTAGCCAAAACACGACTGTTTTGAATAGATTTAAGGGCAAATCAGCCAACTCATGCAAGTACTTAACATCAGAGAAATCAGCGGAGCCTGTGATATCTGTTATCATGTGCAAGTTAAGAAATATTGGAGTCGAAAATTCATTTGTTATGCCCGCTGGTTTTGTCGTGACGACTGAGCGCTGGTTGAACGTAGATTAAGTTCCTCGCCTCCCAGAATCGCCGTGGGACGAGGAGTGGCATAGTGATTTTGGAAGAATACAATTTTTGCTGCAGGAATAATTTGGGAGATACCTTGTGAAAGCGTTTATTAAGTTCCATATTCTCAAGGATCGGTCCCAGGGCGCGTATAGCCCAGTTGCTGAAAGCGCCCTAAAACACCAATACACACACACACACAAAGGATCGGTCCCAATTAAGAGTATTGAAAATGTGAACAGGCCGGTGGTTTGGATGGGTATGGTGTGACAGGGTTGAAAATTGTGAACACTAGTTCTTAATTTAAATAAATTAATAGAAATCCTGGATTAGAGGACTGTGCTCTGAGCTCAGGGGACATGTCTTTTTATCATCCCTTCCCAGAAACCACCAGTATAATACTTTATATAACCAGGGATGCGTAGCCATCACAAGCCGTTTTAGCGATGCCTCATTCCTCGTTAGCTCCTTTTACAAGGGGAGTTTCCATTGTGTTCTTACTCCCCATCATTTCAAGACCAGCTCTGAGGCCCCCAGGTGTGGATCAGAGCCCTCCAGAGCAGCTTCCCCCATCCCCCCCAGTTGTGCCTTCAGGGACTAGACTAGCTCAGTGACCCCGCCCTGAGATGATGGGAGTTGGCCTAGTGTTATTATTCTCTATCTATTCAAGACCACCTCAGGGGCCCCTGGTGTAGATCAGGGCCCCCAGAGCAGCTCATGCTTCACCCAGGGATTAGACTAGCTCAGTGGCCCCAGAGATTAGGTCATCAGACTAGCTCAATGGGCCCCAGATAGGCTCATAGGGCCTTAAACCAGTTCAAGAAGCCCCCGAACAGTTTAAGGCGCCAGATCACCTCAGGGGGCCTCAGGCCGACTTAAGGGGCTATCACAAGCTCAGCGCCCCGACCAGCTTAGGGTACCCCCAGAACCCAGATCCACTCTTGGGGCCCAGATCAGCTCTTGGGACCCAATATAATTTCAGGAGCCCCAAGTCAGGTCAGGGGCAAGATCAAGTCAGGTCAAGGGGCAAGATCAAGTCAGGGGCACCAAATTAGCTCAGGGATCCCTCGCCAGCTCTGGGCCCAATCAGTTCAAAAGCCTCAGAGCTGTTCAGGGGACAGCAGATCGGCCCATAGGGCACCAGACCAGCTTTGGGGACAAAAAATCAGATCAGTGGTCCCCGACCAGCACGGGGCTCTGATCAGCTCGGGGGTACCACATCAAGTCAGGAGGAACTTAATCAGCTCAGGAGCCCCATACCAACTCAGGGGTCTCATCGGCCTCTGTGGGTTCAGCTCAGCTCAGGACTTTACAGCTGCTCAGGAAATCACTTAATCAACCCAGGAGGCCCAGGTCAGCTTAAAGGGCACCATATTAGCTCAGGTGGCACCAGACTAACTCATAGGGCATCAGCTGGGCTCAGGAGGCACAATGATGACTCGGGAGGCACCAGGTCAGCTAAGTGGGTATCAGTTCAGCTCAAGGAGCAATATTAATGATTAGGGGGAACCAGATCGATCAGCTCGAGGGCCCAAATAAATTCTTAGTCCCCAGACCATAGCGGGGGTATAATCAGCTCAGGGAGCACTATATCAGCTCAAAGGACAAGGGATCAGCTTAGTCTTTCCCGACCAGCTCGGGGCCCAGATCAGCTCGGGGGGTACCAGATCAAAACAGGAGGCTTTTAATCAGTCCAGGAGCCCCATACCAGCTCAGGGGCCCTCATCAGCCTCAGTGGGCCCAGCTCAGCTCAGGGCCCCAGAGCTGCTAAGGAGATTTTTTAATCAACTCAGGAGGCCCAGATCAGCTTAAACGTACCAAATATGCTCAGGGTGCGCCAAACTAGATCAGGGGGCACCAGACTAGGTCAGAGGGCATGGGATGGGCTCAGGAGCCACAATTATGGCTCAGGGGGCACCAGATTGACTCAGGGGCACCAGATTAGCTTAGAGGGCACGTGGTCAGCTCAAGGGGCCAAAAGCAGCTCAATGGGCACCAGATGAGCTCAAGGGGCACCAGATTAGCTCCGCCCGTACGATTATTGGCGACGATGAGGCATTAGCTGGAAACGGATTATGTGCTCTTACTCCTACCGGGTGCTTGAAAAGGCGACAGAATGCCCTAGCTGACGAAAAAGCCTCTAAATTATCAAACAATAGTTTTAATCGCTAAATGCGGTCTAGTTGCACCTAGGTTCAACGGCGGAGGACACCAAATGTCGAGCGGCACGACACAAACGGGGTACACCGCCTAGCGATCATAAGGGCACTCCGGCACCGATGGGGGAGCACGTGCCCCCTGTGCCCCCCTGCCCACATCTCAGCCAGTACCGTGACATTGCATGATGTTCTCATTTCACACACAGTCAGTTGTCAGCGCTAAGAGCGGTAGCGTTTAGGGTCATGGGCTCGTTCCTGGATGAGACGGGACACGGTGTAATCAAAGTGCGTAAGACTGGTTGCTGGTGTGGCGGTATGAAGTGCTTAGCATTTTAAGTGTGTTAAAACAATTAGTCTTAAACAGTGATGCAAGTCGCTTTTCTGTGGTTTTATGACTACCGCTATGGCTCATTTTTAGCCTCAAATCTGGCTTTTGTATTGTTTATTTGGTTATTTTAGTGGAAATAAAACTTTGCCCCTCTTTGTCCTTTTTCTAACTCGGTTTTATATTTTTCGCTGAAAAAAACCTGACAGCCCTGGACAGCATCTATAATCTCTAGACATAGAATAACACAAAATTGAGAAACATTTTTAAACACTAACGCGTCTAAGTTTTATTAACCCGCGCCCCACCGGGGGTCCGGCGCCACCTTCGCCCCACCGAAGGGCCATCGATGGCCCCCCTCTAACTCCGAAAATATTGGCGTTAGCGCAAATCTGCAAAGTGCAATAGAAAGCTCGCGTGAATTCAGTAAGAAATTACTTCGCATGTTTTAGTGCTCAGGTCAATGGTTTGACCTCCAGAGGTCAAATTAGGTCAAGATCGGCTATTTTCACTCAAATATGCAATGATTAAGCCAACTGGGCATAACTCTTATGTCATTAGAGCTATTGAGGCCTGGTAAAGTACATTTGATAGCAAATTGCCAGTACTTTTTCCGCTATGTGGAACGTAAAGACCTCCCGCCAGTGGTTTGACCGCCAGAGGTCACCTCGTGACCTAATATGACCTGAGGTCACGAAAGGTCAAAAAGTGACCTTGCCGTATATCAAATGAAAGCCAGTGACAAAACAAACACGATGGTGTTTGTTTCACCGCTCTAGCTCAATTAGGTCCAAAGTTATTGTCAAAATACTGTTTTTGACCTCTGGTGACCTTGGATGACCTTGGAAAAGTCAAAGGGCAAATATGACCCCTGGGATCCGTGAAAGGGTGTCCAAAAACGTTGTCCTGAGCAGTCTGAGTATTTGCAATCATTTTTGTGGCTTTTATATCATGAAATAGCTTTTCCCCATGCTTTTCCAATGGGAGAGGTCGCCTCGTGACCTGACCTCAGGGCACGAAATCGAAAAATCCCGGATATACACCTTGTAGACCCTGGAGGGGTCATAAAGTGTAGGAAGTTTTAAATCGATCGACTTTGAAATGTAGCTCTTACAGAGCTCTAAAGGTGAAGTGAGGTGACCTTGGTTGACCTCGTCTGGTGACCTGACCTTGGGTGACCCGGGGTAAAAAATTTCAGGGATGATGGGAAAATGATGCAGTGAGAGGTAGAACCCTCAACCGCGGTGCTGCGCCTCGTCGTTTTTCTGCTATCCCGGAAAAACCTTAGGGGGCCATCGATGGCCCCCCCGGTGGGGTGAGGGTTAAACAGTCCCTTTTATACTACCGCTATGGCTCATTTTAGCCTCAAATCTGGCTTTATTGTTTATTTGGCATTTAGTTAAATAAACTTCCCCTCTTTTCCTCAACTTTATATTTTAAAAACAGCCGGACAGCATTTATAATCTCAACAAAATAACAAAAATTAGAACATTTTAAACACAACCGTCAAGTTTATTAAACCCCTCAAAATGGGGTCTTTCTCCCCTGAAGACACTATAATGGCCAGCACAAGAAATGCCCCCACTGACTTTTCCTTAAAAAATGCCCTGTTGTACACCCTGGAAGGGTCATGAAGTGTAGCAAGTTTCAAATCGATCGACTAAGAAATGTAGCTATTATAGAGCTTCAAAGTTGAAGTGAGGTGACCTTGGTTGACCTCGCCTGGTGACCTGACCTTGGGTGACCCAGGGTAAAAATTTTCAGGGATGGTGGGAAAATGATGAGGCGAGAGATAGAGCCCTCAACCGCGGTGCTGCGTTTCGTCGTTTTTCTGCTATCTCGAAAAAACCTTAGGGGGCCATCGATGGCCCCCGGTGGGGCGAGGGTATTGCTCATTATTATGGACCCCATTGGGCTGGGGGCTCCCCTTGAGGTGGGCCCCCTCTTTTTAAACGGTTTACTCTGGCCCCAATTTTGATCCACATAACTTTGATAATTAACGCCATGGATTTTTTACGGAAAAAATTTATTCCGGGGATGGGCGAGAGGAAAAATATTTTTTGTAAGATATCCAGACTGATCCATCAATAGGCCTTTCTGGAATTTCGACAAGGTGCCGATTTCCTTCGGTTCTTTACAAAATCAGCAATAAGATGTTTCAAAGAAAATATAGGTTCATCCTAAATAGCTTTCTCTATTCTGAAATCACACTGATGCTCCGCAGTCCTACTTATGATCCCACGTTGGGCCCGCGGAATCTTGCGGGATTTTTCACTCGGAATTGCGGGATTTAAATATGGCAACTCTACGCTGTTAGGAAACCCTAAACACGAAAAATGGAGGAATATTTCCTCTAAACCGTTCTGCATCTGGAAATAATGATAAAACCTGGCAACCCAAACTGGACAGAAGCGCCGCAGGCATTGCCGCAAGGACCAAGCAACCGTACTGGCTGCAACGTCAAAGAGCAACCATAAGAAGGACAAGTAACATCATAAATGCAGTGTCTCTACTAACCGTGATAAATGCAGGGCAGCAGCAGTAGAGACAGACGAGACGGACTATTGCTGCATGGGGTTTAAACTTAACCTATGCGCTCTGCAACCATAGTTATTGTTCAGAAGGCTAATAAGAACAATATAATTCATAGGCGTTTTATTATTTGAGAGGAAAGGAGGCCAAGGAAGAGGAAGGAAGAAGATCCTCGACAAAAACATCCCTTCGTGAAGATTTGAGGGTAAGATGGGTTAAAGTATCTAATTATCTACATCAATTCTGGGGAAGGAGACCTATGGAGTAGGTAATTGAAAAAAGCCAGGCTAGTGTAGGAGGCAAGAATCAAGATAAAATAGCACAACAAACTGTAGTACCTGCCATCTAATGTAAGCAGCACAGAATAACTAACTACTGGTCAATATAAATATTTAGCTGATTTTCTAATCTAAGCTGGATTAGAAGCTCACTAGAAACTTGTCCACTTTTAGCAAAAATATTTCTGCTAAAGATGGTGGGTCATACTCTTTGTTACAAGCTTTTTCATGGTTCAACGAAGAAATCGAAGTGAAATCTAAGTAAATGTAGTTTAACTGTCTCCCTAAGGCCCTCTAAACCAGTGTGAAAAGTATGGCACTTTTGATGAGATCTCATTGGTGTGAGTGCCCTTGGAGACAGGAGCGAGTGGTGCAAATTTGATTAACCCAGGCCCCATTACATAAAAGTTGTAGAAATGCAGCGTGTTTTACACCACATTCACCCGCTAAGTTAACTCGTACTCAAAATCACGTTTCACAAAGAGCGGTGACATTCATGCGAAAGCGGCGTAGATATCAAATGCAGAGTGAATTACGCCCAATTCCGGAATGGAATTATCCCTTTCAAATATGGCATATAACTGCATTATTAACATTAAAAATGGCATATATATTTTTGAATAAATTATTTGAATGAAAATTATTGTGCTTATTTGCTCTTATTCGATTTTTAAGTTTCTAATGCACTTTTACAAAGTACTGCGGCGGAGAGATGCACTATCAGCTGACGCAATAAAAATACGACAGATTTGTTTTTGGCCGTACCCCATTTTTTTAGGTAGTTACTGTCAAGAAGGCCCTAAAAAGGTTATTGTATTGTTGTGCGAGTGTCCTAGTTCAGTGGAATTTGAGGTGAATTGTGTTTACTAATCATGAGTGAACTGTGAAAGATCTGTGAACCTTATAATTTCGTGAAACTGGGAAAGGAATAGTGAGTAAACATCTTTGAAGAATAACTAGATCAAGATGCTGGTACTTAGGTACCTAGGTATATCATCATTTTCGCCAGAGGCCTCAGTAGAGATACTTGGATTTTGTTGGTGACAGATACCTTAAATTGAATTTTTACCCTCCATAGACTCCATATAACACTTTGTCAGTGTCAGCCTATCTAGGGTTCTGTCCTCACTAGACTGTAAAATAACAGTAACTGCATAAAGTCTAAAGTAAAAATCAATGTCAGCTTTCCTGTGTATTTGCATCAATAGCTATCATCATTTTTGGCATACCAAATGGCCATAAAACTCTACATATCAGCTCAATTTGGCATGTGCAACCTGCACTTCATACCTGTGCAAGGAAGAACTTGCACACCTTTTTTATCTAATTTTATTTTACATTCATGGCTCTTTTGTCCTTTGCTACACTACCTAATTTTGCCTCAAATGCAGAATTTCTTAAGAAATTATATATTTTTCATGTTTTGCTTCATTGTCTGATAAATGTTACGCTGCTATATCTTGCATAGCTTTTCAGGAGTGTTTTACATATTCAACGTGCATGTTGTCTACTATATTGAGAGAGAGAGATATATATTTTTTATTGTTTTTCATATAACACACAGACATAGCCAGCATAAACAGGGCACCCAACCACAGCTACAGCGCACTCCCGGCTATGGCACCACCACAACCTTTAAAGGGAAAAGAGAAAATAAACAGAAGCGAGCAAATGAAAAACGCAATGAACACTGAATTTATGTTAAATACACGTCAAAGAACAAATAGTCACAGAAATATCCTGACCAGGATAATTCCAAGTCAAGGGCCCACATATGTTACAGATGCAATAAATAGTATGCGGGGGCAGCACAAAAAATAATTAATTACCAACTAAAGAACGAAGAGCAAGGGTTTCCGCAGTAATGAAACAAACAGATCAAACTCAAGTCTATACTCACATCTGAACAGCGAGACAAATTATGAGGTTAGTAAAATCAAATAAACAAACCAAAAGACTACTAAAAGCGAAACAAAAACAATAACGGCACATATACAACAGAAAAAGCGGAGATAAATACAGAAGATACCGGAAACATGCTTGAGAAAAACTAAAAAAGACAGACAACTAAATCATGCGCAAAGTCAACACTCTACTCGTGCACCCGCGACAGCAATATATAAGAGCCGGGCGACACGGTGAGCCGGCCAATGAGATGGTGTTCATTATTTTATATCGCGTCGGACTTCGGGCTGGTCTCATCCTAGAAACAACATATGAACATCCTATGACATCAATCATCATCCTAACAAACATCCTATGAAACAATATTGGCAATATTCTACGCTGCATTCCAGTACAGCATAGTTTAGAGCAGCGTAACTTTGCAAGTAGTTGTATTTTACGCAGCATTTTTGTGAAACAAGATTGTGGTGTATTATTCACTTTCTACGCTGCATTATGCTACTTCTACGCTATAAGCATAAGTTACGCCTTTTATGAAATGGGGCCCGGGGGCCCGTTGAATATGTAAAACAATCCTGAAAAGCTATGCAAGATATAGCAGCGTAACATTTATCAGACAATGAAGCAAAACATGAAATATATATGTAATTTCTTATGGAATTCTGAATCTAAAACAAAATTGGGTAGTGTAGTGAAGGACAAAAAGAGTCATGAATGTAAAATAAACTTAAATGCAAGTGTGTGCAAGTTTTTCCTTGCACAGGTATAAAGTGCAAGTTGCACATGCTAAATTGAGCTGATACGTAGAGTTCTATGGCCATTTGGTATGCCAAAAATGATGATAGCTATTGATGCAAATACATAGAAAAGCTGACATTGATTTTTACTTTAGACTTTCTGCCGTTACTGTTATTTTACAGTCTAGCGAGGACAGAACCCTAGATAGGCTGACACTGACAAAGTGTTATATGGAGTCTATGGAGGTTAAAAATTCAATTTAAGGTATCTGTCACCAACAAAATCCAAGTATCTCTACTGAGGCCTCTGGCGAAAATGATGATATACCTAGGTACCTAAGTACCAGCATCTTGATCTTGTTATTCTTCAAAGATGTTTACTCACTATTCCTTTCCCAGTTTCACGAAATTATAAGGTTCACAGACCTTTCACAGTTCACTCATGATAAGTAAACACAATTCACCTCAAATTCTACTGAACTACACTCGCACAACAATACAATAACCTTTTTAGGACCTTCTTGACAGTAACTACCTAAAAATGGGAGTACGGGCAAAAACAAATCCGTCGTATTTTTATTTCGTCAGCTGATAGTGCATCTTCCGCCGCAGTACTTGGTAAAAGTGCATTAGAAACTTAAAAATCGAATAAGAGCAAATAAGTACAATAATTTTCATTCAAATAATTTATTGAAAAATATATATGCGATTTTTCATGTTAATAAAGCAGTTACACGCCATATTTGAAAGGGGTAATTCCATTCTGGAATTGGGTGTAATTCACGCTGCATTTGATATATACGCCGCTTTCGCGTGAATGTCACCGCTCTTTGTGAAACGTGATTCTGAGTACGGCGTAACTTTGTAGGCAGACGATTTAGCGCGACGCACACACACACACAAAGTATGGTAAAACGCACAACAGGAGATCAGCGTTTAAGTCCAGCGGCAGGCGCCCACGAAACAGTTGATCAAACATGACACAGGCCGAGTAAGTGACAAAGGAGTGCGGGAAGAAGGTAAAGAGTGTCAAGGTGGGTACCGAAGACAGTGAACGGTAGAGAGACCAATACCGTGTCGGGCTGCGAGACCAGAAAACCAGCTCGGCGCGAAGCGGCAACGCGGCGGCGACGGGTCCGCAGCGGCGGGGTGTGGGGGGGCGCAGGCGAGCTCCCGGGATGCCACAGGGCACGCGTTCGCCAAACAACGGATTAGTGGGTTTTATTGAATGTGGTGTAAAACCTGCCGCATTTCTACAACTTTTATGAAACGGGGCCCCGGTGTGAATTTGTGACTGGTGTGAGGGAGTCATCACTGAAAACTAAACAAATGATGGTGGAATGGTTATGAAGACACAGGAGGGGCCTTGTAAAAAGTCCTTAATAAGCTAACTAATAAGAGAGGTACTACCTCTCTTACAGGTAGCATTGCATAGTGTGGGTAGGAATGGGTGCATTTTTCGGTATAACTAGGGCAGACGTCTCAGCTTTGCCAGATAGAAACGTGGGGTTCATCACTGGAAGAGAAAATTCCCAAGACCCAGAAATTTCCCCAGTTTCCCAGGTTTTCCCCCTGAGAAAGGGAATTCAGGGTAGGGATTTCGGCCCATAGGCGGATTCAGGAGGGGGAAGTTCAGGTGCACTACAGAGCAAAGGATTCCTGGCATAGGCGTATCCAGGGAAAGGGATTAAGGCCATGGGCGGATCCAGGGAAGGGGAAAAAGACAGGACCATGTTAAGAAGGCATACATGTCATAGGCGGATTAAGGTATGAATTCCTGGCATAGGCGGATCCAGAGAAGGGGAATTAAGGCCATGGGCGGTTCCAGGAAAGGGGAAGAAGACAGAACTCTATAAAGAAAGCATACGTGTCATAGGCGGATTAAGGAATGAATTCCTGGCATAGGCGGGTCCAGAGAAGGGGGATTTAGGCCATATGCGGATCCAGGAAAGGGTAAGAAGATAGGACCCTGTAAAGAAAGCATACGTGTCATAGGCGGATTAAGGATTGAATTCCTGGCATAGGCGAATTCATAGAAGGGGGATTAAGGCCATAGGCGGATCCAGGGAATGGGATTAAGGCCATGGGCGGATCCAGGGAAGGGGAAAAGGACAGGACCCTGTAAAGAAAGCATACGTGTCATAGGCGGATGTAGTAATGAATTACTGGCATATGCGGATCCAGAGAAGGGGGATTTAGGCCATAGGCGGATCCAGGAAAAGGGGAAGAAGACAGGACCCTGTAAAGAAAGCATACGTGTCATAGGCGGATTAAGGAATGAATTCCTGGCATAGGCAGATCCAGAGAAGGGGATTTAGGCCATGGGCAGATTCAGGGAAGGGAAGTAGACGGGACACTGGTCAGAGCAAGGGATTCCTGGCTTAGGGAGTATCCAGGAAAGGGGATGATGGCCATGGGCGGATCCAGGGAAGGGGAACAAGTCAGGACCCTGTAAAGAAAGCATGCGTATCATATGCGGATTTAAGACGGGTGCGGTGCACTACAGAGCAATGAATTCCTGGAATAGGCGGAACCAGAGAAAGGGATTTAGGCCATGGGCGGATTCAGGGAAGGGAAGGAGACGGGACCCGACAAAATAGGCATGCATTTCATAGGCAGATTCGGGTAGGAGAAACAGTGAAGGTGCACTTCTTAGCAAAGGATTCCTGGCATAGGCCTATCCAGGGAAAGGCATTAAGGCCATGGGCGGATCCAGGGAAGGGGAAGAAGGCAGGACCATGTAAAGAAGCATACGTGTCATAGACAGATTCAGGGGGTTGCGGTGCACTATAGAACAATAAATTCCTGGCATAGGCGGATCCAGAGAAGGGATTTAGGCCATGGGCGGATCCGGTAGGGAAGTAGAGGGACCCAAAAATATAAGGCATTTGTTTCACAGGTGTATTCAAGAGCGTTGCGGTGCATTACAGAGCAAGGAAGTTCTGGCATAGGCGCATCCAGGAAGGGGATCTAGGCCATGGGCGAATCCAGAAAGAGAAACAGACGGGATACTGTTAAACCAAGTATACGAGTCATGGGCAGATTCAGGGGAAAACTGCTACGGTGCACCACAGAGCACGGGATTCCTGGCATGGGCAGGTCCAGAGGAAAGATTTTAGGCCATAGGTGAATCCAGGGAAGAGAAGCAGACGGACACGGTAAAAGAGGATCCGCAGATGGCCTAAATCCTCTCCCCTGGATGCGCCTATGCCAGGAATCCCTTACCCTGTAGTGCACTGCAACCCTCCTGTAGCTGCCTGTGACACGTATTCTTTATTTTACAGAGTCCCGCCTACTTCCCCTTCCCTGGATCCAGTCATGGCCTAAATCCCTATCTCTAGATCCCCTATGCCAGGAATCCCCTGCCCTGTAGTGCACTTTAATCTCTAGATCCCCTAGGCACTACAGATCTGTAGTGCACTGAAACCATCCTGAATCCACCTATGACCTGTATGCTTTGCTTTATACGGTCTGCTCTTCTTCCCCTTCCTGATCCGCCCATGGCCTATATTCCCTTCTCTAGATCCGCTGATGCCAGGAATTTCCTGTTCTGTAGTTAACTGCAACCTTCCTGAATCCGCCTATGACGAGTGTACTTAGTTTTATAGGGTCCCGTCTCCTTCCCTTCCCTTGATCCGCCCTTGGCCTAAATCCCCCAACCTGGATGCGCCTATTCCAGGAATCCCTTGCTCTGTAGGGCACTGTCACTCTCCTGAATCCACCTATGACTGGAATGCTTTGTTTTACAGGGACCCACCTAAATCCCTCCCCTGGATCCGCCCATGGCCTAAATCCTTTACCTTGGATGTGCCTATGCCAGGAATTCCTTGTTCTGTAGAGCACTGCAACTCTCCTGAATCTGCCTGTGACTGAATGCTTTATTTTACAGGGATCCACCTAATTACCTCCCCTGGATCCGCCCATGGCCTAAATCCTCTAGCCTGGGTGTGCCTTTGCCAGAAATCCCTTGCTCTGTAGAGCACGGTAACTCTTCTGAATCTGCCTGTGACCGGAATGCATTGTTTTACAGGGACCCACCTAATTAATTAGGTGGGTCCCTAATTCTCGGGAGGCGAATTTAGGCCATAAGAAGATCCATGGGAGGTAATTCCCTCTCCTGATCCGCTTATGGCCTAAATGCCCTTCTATAGATCCGCCTACCCAGGAATTCCCTGCTCCGTAGTGTGCCCTAACATTTTCTTCCTGTATCCGCCTATGACACATGCTTAATTTTGTTGGGTCCCGTCTTCTACCCTTCCCTGGATCTGCCCATGCCCTGAATCCACTTTCCTGGATACGCTCATGCAGGGCACCGCCAAGGAATTTGCGCAGGGGGACAGACCCGGGCTGCTATTGACCGGGGAGGCGAATTTTGAGCATATTCGGTAACTGACAGCATTAATGACCATCGACCCAGAAATTCGGGGGACGTCCCTCTTAGCTGGCCAACAGGGGGACGCGTCCCCTGCCCCCCCTCCCCGCTTCGACGCCCATGCGCCCATACCAAGAATCCCTCGCCCAAGCTCCTAATGGGGAGATCCCGGGAATCTGGGGAAATTTAGAAATCTTGGGAATTTTTGGTCTCCAGACAGAACCCAATGTCTATCTGCAAAGCTGAGACGTCTCCCCTAGCAGTACCCATTTTTTCTCCCTGGTGTGTGGTAGATTGGTGCGAATTTTGGTGGCTGGTGGTGCAAATTTCTGGGAGAATTTTAGATGACTGGTGTGATTCATCTGGCCTGCTGCCATACTTTGCAGACTGGCCCAAATAAACCTAAGACTATGGTGACGTATATAACTCTGAAGCAATGAGAAGTGCAGCCAACGACAGTTTTTCTTGCTAGATGATGTTTGTTAAATTTTTAGAAACCCTCCAAAGCCTTGTTTGCTGTCAAGAGCCTCAAAGATGGAACAGAATTCAGAAAATGCAACAGGGGAGTGGAACGGGGCAGGGGCACGTAACAGCAGGTACAGAATCGAACCTACCATAACATAGCATAATCTGATTTTACCTAACCTTGTCTTGATTCAGTGGACCAGCCTGCTGCACACCTAACTGCTGATGGCACTTTTGCCGTTGTTGGCCACATCAAAGTATCTGCCTACTCAGGATTCAAATCTGCTAGCACATTGTGCTAATTTAGGACCTAATTATTTTTCTGCATAAGCAAATTCAATAGGCTTCTGCAATTCCTCCTAAATAGGCAGGCACAATATGACTGAAATTTGTAAGTCAAAGGTATTGTTTCGCCAGTCCAACTGATTTTCTGGCACTACATTGGTTGAGGGGGTCTGTCTAAAATCTGCTGTACATTATTAGTTGAATAACATATAACATAGTGATAGTTGGATATCATGGCAGCTCTTATTCTGGGGAGGAGGTACTGGAACCATGTCATATTTTGGGATGTATTTTCCTGATTGTCTCCCATTTTTCTGTTTCCTTAGAAGGGTTTTTTTGTAATTGTTTTCCAGTCCTTGTAGATGATTTAACAAAGTGATTGAAGCTGCCTTTCAAAGCATATAAAGCCCTTGTCTCATACTTCACTTGTTCCAAAGTTACATTTTCCCAGCTTGTGGAGGTAAAAACATGATTACAGAGTCAAATTTGACTGTGCTAATCTCATCAACCTCAAGGAGTTCTTTGAGTTGAAAGGATGCCTATGTGCACCTGCTGCTTGTCTGATCGATACTGGTGCCAGCTGTGCTGTCGTCACTGTAATGTTGCCAGGTTAGGGATGCGTGGCTTTGTGTTAGAGCGCCTGTCTGCTGAACCAAAGCTCCAGCATTCAAGGCTCGCACCAACGGCGTGCGCCCATTCAACTGAGTTGGTACTGTGTGCGACAACAGGTCATGTCTCGCTCGGAGGGCCTGGTGCAGCGGCGTCATGTGGCGCGGGAGCGCTCCCCTGATGATGTCAACAGCGAGGACGACTATGACACGCTTAACGACCACGAGTACGACGGCGACAGCAAGGAAACCCGGCTCACCCTCATGGAGGAGGTGCTGATGCTCGGCCTCAAGGACAAGGAGGTGAGCAGCCATCAACGCCTCCATCGCAGTGCTGTCTTTGGTGAAGACGATCAAGTCTTCTATGCTCTGTATTTTGTTCATCAGAAGGGTAATGTAACATGTTAATATATGATACCGAGTTTCGGTGTCTCAAAATTAAGACAAAATGTCAATTAGGATGTGAAAATAGTACCGCAGGTTAGAGTAGCGTTATGGAGACGAATCTAAGGCTTTTCCATACATACACGTATATCAACACTTGGCGATTCACATTACATTCCTACACGCCTAGTAGGCGATAAAACAGGATACAGCGCCTAGAAGGCACTCCTGTCGTGAAAACATCAGACTTCCCTGGTGCGGAGCTCCTAAATTTTATCCTTAGATATATTTTCACGGACATACGTAGACATGAAAACACTAATAGGGGCAACAGGCATGGCGGGCCAACACGCGCCGGCGTGATCGGTAAAGATAACTCCTTTTTTCCTTCTCACACTCTGTTTCTCGAGTGCAGGATGGGGGGGGTGGACGCCTGAGTAGGATAACTGTGTCGTGGCGTGACGGTGCAGATCATGCCAGTACACATGTGAATGAAAAAAACGTAAAGCAGGAATTCGAGCGAAAATAAGTAAGTGTATGGCGTGCATTGAATATGCGTCCCTAAATGCACGGCCCAGCAATTTGGACCGCGTGGAGCTGTGTCTGCGTTGGCCGATTCTTTCTGAATTTATGGACCTTGGATTTTGATTTCTTGGATATGCTAGTTTATTATGGACTGACTTAATGATTTAAGCACATAGCGTTGTTTGTATCGCTGATATAGCTTCTGGCAGATTCATTGCCAGTGCAGGGGAAAATAATACTTGGGTAAGGCACGAATTCTTACGCAGTGGGCTTTCAGACAATTATCGATTTTCCGCCGTGCGCCATACTAGAAAATTTACGCATCATAAGAAACATGTGGAATTTTTACGCATTTTCGTAAAGATCAAGTAAACACACTTTGCTCATAGATTTTATTTTTCCTTGACAATTCTGTAACACTTTCCACGGAACCATTTCTGAATCAAATAACATTTTTGTCAACCCTAACACTGTGAAGGAACCCACGATTTCAAAGTAGTCCCATCTTACGTTACGGATTTTTGCGTACTTTATACCCAAAAGTCTTGGGGAAACGTAGAGGACATCGAGTGGTTCGCTCTGAATGCTTTTAAGGTCATGCCGCCACTCTGCTCTGTACGGATCTTTAGATTATGTGTTCGGGGATGGAAAACTTACGCGTATGGCCGGGGCTCCCAAATTTTACGCCGTGGTTTCTCGGCGCAAATCAACCTTTTTTCCCCCTGTGCCAGTGTTAAAATGAAATTACACAATTTTGTCCGTATCATTTGAGGCATTTATTTAAGCAGCATAAGGTCATATTTCCATTGCTGCACTATAATTAGGTATGAGGGGGTAGTACGAAATGGTGTGTCATTTTGATGATAAAAAACGTAACTCGTTTGATACGCGTTACTTGCCACGTGACGCTTATGCATGTCGGCTCTATCTTGATGAACTTTCATTATTTTGTGTTAACCAACGCCAAGCAATATAGCGAAAACCTAGTCGTGTTGCATTCATCGTATACACAATTAGGCCAAAAATATACCAAGAATATCGTGAGAACTAGATTGGTTAGTTTGAGAGCCCTGTTGCGTTTCCAGGGTTACACGTCGTTTTGGAACGACTGTATCTCCAGCGGGCTGCGTGGGTGCGTGCTGATCGAGTTGGCTGTGCGGGGTAGGATCGAGCTGGACCGCGCCGGCATGCGCCGCAAGAACCTGCTCTCCAGACACGTGAGTTTGTGCGAGGCCGCTGTACACCGCCACAGCACTTATCGCTTGATAAATGTGATGTGGTATTAGAATCTGTCGTTACTGTTTTTACCCTCTTGTTGTTTTCTAGATATTTGGTGCAAATTACTATGTGTGTTGCCACCATGCTGGTAGGTGTACACATGACGAGGTGTGCTTGGGTGCATGGGTTGATGTTTGAAGTATTTGTTTACCTCTTGCCACTGTGACTATTTCGTTCATTCTCTCCCGACATGGATTTCTAACAATGGATTGATATGGTCGTTGTAATTTAGCCCGTATGAATTGGCAGAAATATAAGTTCCTTGCGTTATGACGAAGAATATCCTTCTTAAACAAGTTAGTGGATTTGTTCACGGGTCTCGCTCTTGGCTGTCATTGTGTGGTGTTGTAAGAGAGCCGTCGTGTGTTGGTGTTCGACTGGGGGCGCGGTTGCAGGTGGTGGTGAAGAACGACCAGCCCACCGGGGACGTTCTCCTCGACGAGGCGCTGCGCCACATCAAGGAGACACAGCCCACAGAGTCGGTGCAGAGCTGGATCGAGTTTCTCAGCGGTGAGCTTACCTAATCACTTGAAAAGACAGTCTCGAGCCTTGCCACCCACCTGTGCGCTTATATTTTTGTTTGAGCACCCTTGTCACTTTGTATGTCGTTTGATGTGCGGATAAGTTTCGAGCAGATGCGTGGGCCTCGGGGGTCTCACTCTACCAATGCCTTCACATGGATACGATGTCATGTAAGCAACCTGGCACAGCCTAATCCGGCCCGACCATCACACTAATCAAAAACTTATATATCTGTGAACAGGTGTTGTACTAGAAGGAAATCTACAATTTTTAGTATCAGCATCATTTCAGTTGTGTATCAAATTGTTTAACAAAACTGGCCCCCATATACCAGGAATATGCGTTTCCCAGAGACTTTGAAACAATCCCGAACAAGGATTTCTAGAAGTTTCGAGCATTTGCAACTGAATGCGGTGGGCTTTGGGAAAGGGTCTGAATTTCTGAGTAGTTGCTTCACTTTAGCTGAACACGAATTAACTTAAGCTTTGGCTGATTGGGAAAGTCCGAAAAGAATTGTTTATTCCGTTTCTTATGGATTATTTTCTTGTCGACTTTTGTTATCGGGTTCCACGCGAGTTGCTTGCAAGTCACGCACACATTACCGCAGCGGAGTCTCTCTGTGCCATTTTGTCCTGCTTGTGTTATATAATTTCTTCCCACGGCCCCAAGGTCATGTATTATTGTATTTACAAACATTGTCGCGGCCATGAGCATACCGCCCATAAAGTCCTCTTCTCCCATCCCACCCTGCCGACAGAACACTCAACGAGTGGCACTCCAGGCCAAACTGGGCCGCTTCAACCCTTCCTTACCGGTACATGGCGGTGCCGGTTGTTGATACAAACTAGTGGACTTTGAAAGGCAGAGCTCTTAAGAAACCAATCACGCAAGCATATGATGTCTGCAACGCCTGCACAATGCAGTCCCAGCTTCTATTGTGTCTTTTGATGCCATTTTTCTAACAGTAGTGGTTCCTTCCAGACGAATAGGATACATCATGCACGCTTTTGCACATTCGTATGATGGCGGTATTCCCTGTTTGAATGAGTTTGCATTTCAAAATCTATTGTACTCATAAAGAAATGCCTGCAAGAACATTTTTGCTGTTTCGTCGCTTGGTATCCCGCAATGGGATCTTCGGTATTCAGGCATATTTTGCAAAATAGTGTATCTCAAGTCAATTGAACTGGGGCACACGCATATAAAAAGTGCGCGAGAGAGAATCCTCTTGGCTACAGTAAGTGCAAGCTGGACTATCTTTAACTTTCATAAGGGCCAAGTACAGGTTGGTCGGTGAAAACTGAAACACACAACAATGAAAGGTTTGTAGGTATCTCAATTGAGTGCAATATTGTGGAATGCTGGATGTCTGTTTCCAGTCCAAACAACAGCCTTTACTTTTCCACGTAACGATGACAGAAAAATACATTTTAACAATCAACGACTGATAGAAATGTCTGCTCCTTTCTCTTTTTGTATATCCGTGGTGTTTACAAACGCGCTCCCTGTGTGTCTGCAATTC
Organism: Lepas anatifera; assembly: GCA_034440635.1. Lineage (NCBI taxonomy): Eukaryota > Metazoa > Arthropoda > Thecostraca > Lepadidae > Lepas > Lepas anatifera. The sequence continues at coordinate 1,702,260 of JAOTON010000520.1, read as the reverse complement.
TTTAGGAAATGCACAATAAAACTCAATTTTTAGGCTTAATATATTCCTTTACCAGTGGTGCAGAAATCATATCTTTGATGCTATATTTACCTACTCGTTCCCCCAGCAATTTTCACAAAAGTGCATTCCGATCAAAATATATGCGTGTGAACAAAGGCATTCTCAGCTTATGTTCTAGAATAATGGTAAGCCACCCTGCAGCCTTTGAGCCAACATTTACTTGAGATCCTGGGGCGTCAGCTCGATTCCCGCTAGTACAGACGGTTTGACTAGTACCCTCTGAGTGACAGGTACCCATCGTTTTCCCTCGTTAACACGCACCCCGCTGGGGCAGAAATTCACCCCCCTATTGGTTTTCCCCAGATAACGCAAAAACGAAGAGACGCAGAGCGACGAAAGTTACAGTACCTTATCCCTGGTCAATTTTACGCATGTGACCAAATTTTTTAGGTCAGGTCATGTCAGGTCAAGGAGCTATTCATGGTCAAGTGACCCGACCTCAAAACCTAAAAACACGAGTTTGAAGCGGCGTCTAAGGAACATCTGCCAACCGATCAGTTTAAAACTTGTACAATATGATGAAGTCATTAGGGTCTACAGATCTGCTCTCTCGGAATTTTTATATTGTTGACCTAAGGTGGGTCCAATTTTTTGGTCACCTCATTATAAGTCTAAGGTGAAAAATCGAAAGGGCTGGTTTTCAGTAAATACTGCATAGATAAAGCTGGAAATCCTCAAATCGTGTATTCTTACCACGATCTGACCTTAAAGTTGATTTTTTAACCATCTAACCTCTCAAAGGTCATGTCAGGTCACAGGAGCATACAGTGATTGTTTTGCCAATAACTTCTCATTGAATTGAGATAAAGCTCTTATTTTGCTTGCATTGTGTTTATATTGTCACAGGGAGTCGATTGATATGCAACATGACCGTACCAGGTCACCCTGTGACACTGACCTTGCTCGATGTCAGGTCATTTTCACAATTTGATCCTAGCAAGGTCATATTATGCATCTTTCGATTTTCCACGATAAGAGGAATCCAATGATGCATAAATATTTGCTCTAGCTTCGGTGAGTAAATACCTAGATGGGGAAACGTACACTGCCCTGTTGTGAGCCAATGGAAGCTTCTTTGACCTATGCTGACCTCAATACTGACCTGATATAAAAATACTTCGTATAATTTCTCTTCGTCTCGTCAAGAGCTTTCGAGCGCCGTCCGTAATTTTTCTGTAGCTTTCCTGGGGAATGAGATATGGAGGGGTGGGGGCGAAATACACCCCCCAGCGGGGCGCGTCATGCCAGGGACCCCAGTGGGGTGCGTGTTAAAAGGATGGCGTTCCGTCGTTTTCGCTCATTAGTAGCCTGGTTTTTCATCCCCGCGGGACGGATCGGTGTGGTTTTGGTGCCTGAGAAGAGCGGGCAGGGGTCTGGCTGTGCCTTGACAACGAGACAGGAGTCTGACAGCACTGGGTGGGCTGGGGGGGCTGGGGGGATTAATGCGTCAAGTATGGACGTCAGCGGTCAAAGGCCGTTGCCATTACTGCAATGAAAGCAGCGGCTTCGTCATAGGGATGTCACCCGAAATCGCAATCATGTTTTAGAGGGCTGACTTCAAGCAGGAGGGCTATGTTTGACGGGGATGAGCATACGTGGTGTAATGTATGAGCAGTGATGTGCGTGTCCTATTTTCCAAAAGTATTAATGACACTATTTTACAAACATTGTTTCATGCTCTATATGTGCTACACATACGGAGTTATTGGGTCATCACGCTTGTGCTACGAAACATTTGTAATTATTATACATCAGGGTCATCTGGGGACACGTGGTATATGTGATCGAAGTGGTCGGGAGGGGAGTTGATAATGTACCGACTCACTCAAAATAATATATTTTAGTTTCTAAGAGTTTTGAAGCTCATCCTGCGAGATTTCCGTGTAAGGACAGCGTAAGGTGGCTTTCCCGAAAATGTTTTTTTCGACTCGTGTAACACGATTCATATAATAACAAATTGTCATATGACCTCGGCACTTCTACCTCTGCATGTCTACAAACTACCTTTGCGAAATGTCTACAAAGCGTCTTTGCTGCATGTTCATTAAGCAGTAATGATGTTTTAGTATTTGCTAGCTCCTCTTCCGTGCTTTTGGATTTGGTCAACCTTTTTTGTACCTCGTGTTTTGAATGAAGTTACATGTGCGAAGCGAGGACAGCGGGCGCCAGAATGGCTGCCGACTAACGCTAACGCGACGCCCAGACGGCCACGACACTACTCTTATTTCAGGCCTGAACTCAGTGCTTTGCCCAACTGCCAACAAAAGTATCTCCGTGAACAGTCGTGCAGTAAAGTGTTCTAGCTCCGAGCATGATGTGCGTTCCCACCCTGCGACACAGGTGAGACTTGGAACCCACTGAAGCTGCGGTACCAGCTGCGGAACGTCCGCGAGCGACTGGCCAAGAACCTGGTGGAGAAGGGCGTGCTGACCACGGAGAAGCAGAACTTCCTGCTGTTCGACATGACCACTCACCCGGTGACTGATAACCAAGCCAAGCTGCGGCTCATCAAAAAGGTGAGAGATTGTTCCTGAGTGCGCCATTTTCGACTCTGGAGAAAGGTGAGGTACTGTCCCTTAATGCGCTGCACGAGCTTCGACTCATCAAAAAGGGGAGACCGGGTACTCTGAGAAGCGCTAGCTTCAACACATCGGAAAGGCGAGGAACTGTTCGGGGTTCCGTCAACTCTGATCATCAAGGCAGGAAACTGTGACTGTAATTCTGGAGTGTATTAGCGGGCTCTGAGCGTTGTGCTATGTCGACAGAAATGGCCCAGGCCAGCCGCTTTGGCACAACTTTTAGTGTTGCTGAGCGATTGATTCGGAGAGGAATTAGGGCGGACGAGATTTGCCCACTGCAAAGACAAAATGGTCGAATGGTATTTTTAAATAGAGCTGTGCGCACGGATACAGTTAATGTACAGTTTGGTTACATCCAGTACAGGAATTAGTATCCTAGTCGTCGTAAATTCTCATCGTTCAGAAAATTAATGGTCCTTTGTATTTTCTTATCCACCCATTTAAGAATACAGTGTATGTACGTGAAAGCGTTTTATCTTGTTCTCTACTAATATCGGCTGCTAAATGAATAAATAAGTAGGTACATGAATAAAGTAGAGATGCATAATGGAAGACACTGAAATTATATAGAACATGGGCGAATGATGGAACTTATAGCCGGGTGGATAAGAGACTGGTCCATTGTTTGGACACAAAAATTAAGAAGAGAGAGTGGATTTTGCTGTCCCAAGACAAGCTATTTGGTTGGATTTTAAAAGAAGAAAAAAACGAAGGAAAAAGCAATTATATGTGCCACCCAAAACTAGTACCATGATAAAGATGTGATAGTTTTAATCGTCAACAAAATTTGGGATATATCGATACTTCTTTTATCGGCGCCTTAAAATTCAGTCTGTAAAGACAGCCGAGGAAAATGGAATGAGAACATGCTAACACCTAAAGCAATGAGTTTGTTTTTGGACGGCAGAGCAGTCGTGCCCGTTGGGCGTTTGGCGGTGTTTCTCACAAGACTGCGACGACAGGTGCAGGACTCGGTGCTGAGTAAGTGGGTGAATGACCCTCACCGCATGGACAAGCGGATGCTGTCGCTGATCATGCTGGCCCACGCCTCCGACGTGCTGGAGAACGCCTTCGCCCCGCTCTCCGACGACGACTACGAGGTGAAAGCGGGCTGCAACCCCTGAGTCCTGGTGCTGGATTTGTGTCTCTGACCACTGTCTCAGTCAGGGGCGGTGGTGTATCGCGCTGTTGAAATGATCCCCCGGAGTGTGGCGGGGAGTTTGGCTGGTACGGACTCGGGCTCATTTTTTCCGCCCTGATGTTATGAAAACATTATGATCATTAAAGTATGGTGAAAGGGGAAGAAATGTGCTGGCATGTTTTTAAAGAAGTTATTTTTTACTTGAGACAACAAAAGGTTTCTGCATGTGATGATGACATTTATTGTGTAAGATAAGTCGAAACCCTGGAGTCGACGCATCCTGCTGCCTGAAAACCTCAAAATCAAAATGTCTTCCACTTTTAGCGGAATGCAGCTTCCTTGTTAAAGGGAGATACGCGAAAAATTATTATTGTGGTTTCCTGCTATTTGCAAAAGCCTTGTAACGAAACTGTCAATTATTTTTGTATCTTCGGCAAAATTTTGGGAGGCCACTCACTTATTATCGAAATAGGTTAACAGTTCCGATAAAATGCTGAAACCTTCACCCATCACTTACTTTTCGAAAACTATTTAAAGTTGAACAGTAATGCTTTTTTGTAATACAAATGTCTGTTCTCCTGTATTTGTATTTGAATTAATTTTACAAAGGCTTTAAAAAGTACAAAATGAATTAGTTTGCACTAGAAACGGAAAAAAACATAATTACTCAAGTCTTCAGCCGTTTCGTACCTCGGGTCTTGAGTCGTTTTCTGCTTCAGCCCCAGGGTGACGAAACTTTTGCGTCAGAAAGGTCACGTGACCCCCCCCAATGAGGTGACTACGTTCTGATTGGTCAATTGTGATTTCTTAAAAGTCCTATATTTTTGTTTTAATATTATTTTTGGCTGTAGCTTTGTAAAATACCCTTTTATTTAATAGTTTTAAACTTTCAAGTCACTGCTTAGTAGAGGTGGGACTTTCTAGGCCTGGGGGCCCGGGGCAAAAGCCCGGCCCAGGCCCACGGGCTTGGACCGGGCCTGAAGGCCTGATTTAGGCCAATGCCGGGCTGATGGCGGGCTTCACCCAGGCTCATTCCGGGCTTCAACTGAACTGGGACTTCAAAATCAATTTTCTGTAAGTTAAATAAGCCTTTTTCAGTACAGACCTAATTTTTTCCACTGAAACATAATCTTATTCATGCACCAGCAGCTTTTGAAAATGCATTTACAATTAATTTTGAGACATGGACTTTTAGACATAAATCAGGAATGTAAAAGCATGAAGCTCTAGCTTTCTATCTGTTTCTCATGCCAGGGTCAAAAGCAAGTCACTTAAACCTGTATCAATATTTAAAATCAAATATTGAATAATGCCTAGAGTTGCACACATCCATGCCAAACTGTCATCTTATGAATATCCTGATGACTTTAAAATCTTCAAGTCATATATGGGTGAACAAAATATAAATTGTGATAGCCTATTTGTTACTTCCATATTGTCAGTATACCATTTCAAAGGAAGTCATTTAACCAATTTGCTGCTAACATATTGATATTAACACCTAGCTCTAGCTAGAAAATTTTTCCAGAAGCTTTCTGCTCCAGGTAAAAAGAAAATTTTACCTAAGGAGTCATTCTCATGTCCTCTACGAAAAATGGTGAAGTGAATATGTCAGGTGCAAACTATCTAGTGGGAGCCCATAATTGTCAAATTGGCCTGCTAACTCTAGCTGCAAGAACAAATGTTGATAAGTTTGACCCTTCCACAGCTTCATATTGCTCTTTCATTGCCCAAAAGATGCAGAATCCACTCAGAAAGGGCTAGTATAAGCAAGGAATTAGGCACAAAGAAAACATGTTTTTGATCCAAGTACTTCAAAACATAAATTAGTTATTTGTGGGGAGATATTGGGGAGAGCAGTCAGCCTTAGAAGGAACCTTTGAAATTGCACCAAAAGATGAATGTACTTGACATTATGGGTTGCATTTTCCTTTTGGAGATACTTCCCTGGCCTCAATGAAATACAACTTCTATTATAAGCTTTGAACGTAACAGCACTTCCCTCCCAAGATACCTTTACTTTACACTTCCTCCCACCACACTAAAAATGTACAGAAACGTAGAAATACAGAACACAAAAACAGAATCAAAGCCAGAAAAGCGTCATATATGAAACAAGTGCGCAAAAAGTGGCCTACTCTCAGGAACTAAACAACTGCACCACACACTTTGTGCTTATTTTTTAAATCTGTGAAATTTTTTCAAATATATTTGGAAAAATCATGAAATAGTTTTGCTGAAATAAACTTACTATTCTGGTGAATTTTGGTGAAAAATGTTTTCATAAATGATTGCTCTAATGTAGACAAGCACGGCGCTTCAGATACCTACTAAGCGCAAGCCCGTAAAATACAACAAAATAAACAGAAATAGTGTTCAAACCCGAATGGCGGTGGTGATATGGATGGGATTGAGTTGTTTTTTTGTGTCAGATTTACTTTTTGGTGGAGATTGGTGCAATATTTTTATTCAATTTTTGGTGCGAACTTGTGGAAAACTAGTGGTTATTTATCAAGATAGTTCTTTATGGCTGGTGGTTTGATAATTGTATATGGCTGATGGGCCCTGTTCATGTTGGCCTGATGGCTTACCTACTTTGCAGGCCGGGCTGACCCAAGCAGAACGATCTTTTGACTATCTTCCAAGCTGTTTAGTGACTAAACTAAAAGAAAATGCTCACATTTATGAATTTAGGGACAATGTGAAGGATTTTTGGTTCATTCACAGCCATTCTGCCATGATATTCTGAAAAGTTTTAGCTGAAAACTTGTCACTGATCTCACCTCTATTCATAAACATTATTGGAACTCAATTGTGAGGCTCGTGCCAGCATATAATGATTTATAAAAGTGCAATGATGGAGGAAATGTCTGATATGAGTGGGCTTATTTCAACCTGTTTCTTATAGCTGCCATGTGCATACCTCTATCTAGAATGCCCATTGTTTTTATAAGGTGATGATGGTGATTACCTGAAGTAAGCTTGCATCATAAGCAAACCATGTTTCATACTGTGTGTTTTTCAGTATCGTTTTGTGCTGAATTATTAAGATAGCTGGGGCTACTGATGCTGCATGCACCTTTCTAATATGATATGGGGTGAAACCAAAACTTTTTACAGGATAAATTGGCTTAAAACATGTATTTGAAACAGCTTTAAAGTAAATAAATGTTGTATATAGTCGTTTATGGTTTTTCCATGATACCGGGCCTTCCCGGGCTTGATAATCAATTTCTTCCACAAACCGGGCTTGTGACGGGCTTCTAAAATCTGCAGCAGACCGGGCCCGGGCCTGTAAAATTGGCCGAAACTCCCACCTCTACTGCTTAGGAAAAATGGGACCGGTTTTTTTAGAGAATTTGATAGCCGTAACCGGGGGTACGTCATTTACATCGATAAGAGGTGTACCGGTAAAGTCGTCTAGAAATGTTGACTTTGAGAGCAATTTTAAGGCATTTGCAGGCCTCATTTGCAAAAATGAGAAAAGGACTTCTGAAACAACTTTTTGTGACCTTTTGATCTAGCCAATAAATTTTTTCGCGTATCTCCCTTTAAGGTGAAGTGGGGAATAAGTTCTAAGCTCTGATAAATAACCCTATAACTCCACAACAAAGCTCAGGCATGCCTAACGTCCTGTCATGGTGTGTATGGGTAGTAGTGACGTTGCGGTGAGTGGGACGCTGTTTTCTCCGACGTTTTGGACGTGTTCCCAAAGAGACTGTGTAATCATTTAGTTTTGTTTTACTGTGGACTGTGGCAAAACTCCTTCCGCTGCAGATTTTGTGGTACCTGAGCTTGCCAGTTTCGCCGACAGGTGGCTACGAAGCGCGTCCGTGAACTGACCGATCTGGACCTGGACGACGAGGCAGCCAAGCCGGGCACCAACGGGGTGATGTGGGCGGTGTTTGCTGCCTTCCTGAAGTGAGCAGCGTAGCGGGGAGGAGGGAGATGGGCGTGAGTCAGCTTCTGGGGGGAGCCGAGGTGCTGAGCACCTGCGGCGGGGCGAGTGAAACAAATCAAGGTGGCGGGGGTGAAAATTGTCGTGAGTTCTGTTAAATTGATTAACTACAAGCGTGTAAGTTTTTGTTTTATAGGTGCGAAGCTTTTCCTACGGTGGTTCAAATTCACTCATCTGGCTGTCGACAGAGTAGTGTGGTTTTTGGTGAGCCGGCGAGCAGAATAGCTCGGTTGTGTGGGACAACCGCTGGATTAGGCCGCACCTGCGCGTGTGCCCCAAGGGCGTGAATTCCGATCACCTAGTTAATCTTATTGAAGACCTGAAGTAGAGCCTTTGTACGGTATGGAACTTCCTCCAGGAACTGACGTGTTTCTTCGTGCCTTTTCCGCGGTGGACGCGCTCGGCGCTGTTGTTGTTGTATTTAATATTTTATTTGCATTCTTGTTATTTTGTGTGTGCGACTTTAGGTAGGCCCTGACTTTTTCCTGTATTTGAGACATTTTCTCTGTCGACTTTTCATTTCTCCAGGGTTGATAGAGGGGACGTAGTAGCTTAAGTTGCGGAAGCGTGCGCTATGGTTTCGCTTTACCTGTGATGTGCCTTGGGGTTCTTTGTGACTCCGCTATCATTCCTACCGTATTTAGCCAAAACGATGGAATTATTCCGTTGTTGGTCCTCTTCGGAAACAGTGGTAGCAATTCCAGGCGAAACGCGTGCACAAATGTTCGCTGTGTCGTATTCGCTGGGGTTCGAGGACAAACGCCCTGAAGAAGCATCCGCACAACCGTAGGTATTATTTTCTTGCTGCGGCGGTTGGTTGAGTGCGTAGCTTCATTTTTAGGTTTGTTTTTGGACGGTTCCAGCATCATCACTGGTTGTGACTAGTTGCGGTGCGTCTGTCCCGGTGGTGGTACTGTTTGTTACCAGTTTTGACTTGTTACTACTGTTATGTTGTTGGGTCTAAGCTCGAGCTGGAGTGAAGCCGGCCAGCCGAGACCTGCCCACGGCATTTTATTTGCACCAATACGCTGTCCAAGAAATTCACCGAATATGGCGAAATCGGTGCCTGACAAATTTTCCACGTGACGACAAAGATAGGCGGGCAGTGGATGGTCTCCCCCTCCCAAGGATTGCTGATTGGGAGGAACGGACCCCAAAGGTATAGGTATCAACTTGTTGGTGTGTGAGAATCATGTCGTGTTGGTATTTTAGGAATTCCCGTTAAGTGGGCAAAATATTCGGTCCTTTAGGACAGGATAGGACTGCATCGTCCGAATCGTCGATCCCCCGCGAAAATTTTAATTTTGTGTTGCCTATAGCTGTTCTAATTTGTATTTTGACGGAGCGTTTACCTCCGAAATCTGACTGGTAGTTATATTATGCTAAGGTTACTGGCATTGTATTGGTAGTGCACATGTAGTCCATTCCTCAGCGTTGGGGGAACTTTCCTCCATGGAACCCTTTGCATCCTGACATATGCGGGGGGAGTGCCGTTGGTATGTTCTTTAACTATTTATTTTAGGGCTATTATAAGCGCAACGGTTTCACTGACATAGTAAATGTTATGAGCTGTTCTCCGTAACAATACAGAGCCGTTTTCTCAAACTGTGGTTTTCCTTCTGACATTTCAGGCAGTAACACGCGCTCTTTTGCAGTTCTTCAGTGTTATGTTTCATGTATTTACAATTAAGCAGACAATAAGACAATTCCTCCCCATTGCCACAAAAAGACCCTTCACTTGGCATGTTATGAAGTCTTAAACACAGTAAGAAAATACACAGAAATGGCACCCGGCTACAGCGGCTGCTCCTGATCCGACACCGGAAAAAGAGAAGATCCACAATCGCAGCAATCGCGAGTGTCGCCGCCTACGGCTTCCCCGCTGGAGACAGTACTGCGTACGGGGTCAGTACCCGCCGACTACCTCACGGTAAAGACGCACTCTCCGTGCAAATAGGAATGGCTTATGATTCGTTTTGGGCGGCGGGTGGACCCCGGGTGGTCAGTTATAGAGTTGAGGGGAGCGGCGCCAGAACAACACAGCAGTACATAACAGATTATATAAAAATATCACTTCTCTAATAGCGTTCATTTCTCCCATGTATGCCACAAGTATAAGTTAGGTTTTTCACCATATGTCGCCCACCTGTCCTCTTGGAGGTGAAATGGTGTCCTGGTATAATATATTTTTGCATTCAATTTGTGTGGCCCGCCGTGGGTTCTAGAACATTTTTACGGTTCTGAGAGGAGCCGAATGTATTCATAAATAACTATCCTCAATTCTTTGTCTCAGTAGTCCAGTCTTAGTCTCTGCTTTGAAACTCTTCTGCTGTTTATATATTTACCTTATCCTAACCGTGAACGGTGTTTTAATGTTCAGCTCATGTTACGAATGGTTCTTGGTATACGTATCCAGTAGTCTCCTCGATATGCCTCCAATCAAAAGTGGACTAGATTTCACAAACTGTGAAAATGATCTTGCAGACATCAATAGCCGACAGTATGTATATTTAAGATTTTGTTTGATATAACGAGCAAGGCTGTCTTATAATATTTTGCATATCATATCCCGTTATTGAGACCTAAGTATTACGGCTGACTTACTTAGAAAACGGCACCACACGAGTTCGAAACAGCTCCGGTAAACACCAGGTTGGTTAGCCGTATCTGTCTTTTAAACGCTGAGGCTCTTCGTTTCCGGAAAAGAGCGCTTCTAACCGAATCATCCGATTCTTATCAACATGAAAATCTTCACATTCCTTCACCCTTGATCAGCATTCACAGAGCATACTTATTCCGCGTCGCCTTGGGACAGGCGGTAGTGTTCGGGTGAGAGAGGCGTCGGCCCTCACGCGGCCGTCTTGTCGGGCGAGGCGGCGCGTCCTATGGGCAGGGTGGAGGGATAGTGGGCACCGCGCTTCCTCTTGAGCGTGCCATCGCTGTTGCGGTAGGGGTAGGAGGCGATCGTCACCGGCAGCTGCAGCCGAATCTCCTTCTCCAGGTTGTCTGGAGTGATGGTGAACTGACAACGACACGAGCTCGTTACAGTCGGAATGCGATGCAACACATCGATGTTCATGTTCACTTTTCTTACCGCACAGCTTGCCATCGTTCTGTTCAAACTACTCGAAATGCAAAGCAGTGCGGTCCACGTCTTCCGGCTGAATGCGGAATGACCTATTTGTTCCGTGAAACTTGTCTCAAGGCTTTAGCGGATGCGGCTCTCGCGGATGGTGAGATCTCCAGCAATAATCCATTTACTACGCGCAGCCGACAGACGGTGGTGAACAATAACTCGTTTTGCACGCTGCGTGACTGCCTGAAGGCTGCCGCCGTCAGTTAGAATTCCCATAATGAGACAGAATTATGATGCCGAATTTAATAGAAAATGGCTCCCCACGCCGCAGGTGTGGCTGAGTGATTTTCTAGATGATGGCAGTAAATCACCCACTTAGCCATAGTGAACCATGAATTTGTATGCCGGGTCTGCCCCCGTCCCATGAGAATGGCTGCTGCGCTTTCCGTGACATTCTGTGACAGTCTGACGCCGTCACATCAGAACGGCTGCTCGCCTGCCGTGCCATCACGTGACAATTGTGACGAGACAGCCAAACCCGAACAAACGTCAAGGGTGTTTGGATATCACTTGGCCACCGATTCTCACGAGCTTGGAGTCCGGTGACATTTTTGTGCATAGAAGCCCACTTTCTGAAGCCCCACGCCGCTGACTTGGCGGGGACTCTCCTTATAGATATTTTGTCTTTCACACTGATGGCTTACCGTTCTCATGGGTATATTATGGAGGCCAAGCATATATTTTGTCGTTCACGCTTCGGCAAGAGTGCAAGTCAGGCTGGGCTGTGAGGCGATAATGGTGGGCTCGCTGCCAGTGCCGGCGACGGTTAACTATAGTTCACACATCATTCGTGTTGGCCGTGTATCTGTGTCATGGATGGCGATGCATTAAACCAATTAGATTCCAGCCCAACTCAGCCTCTGACGATGCCGTCACAAAAATGTCGGCACGCAGAGAAAGAAGCCGCAGACTGAGGTGGTGGGTTAACTTTAGCACTGGAAAGTGAATGGGGTACACTGTGAGGGCTCTGAAAACGAGACGATCAGGGCAAACGCATTCCTGATTAAAAACTCAGTCGATAAAATTGAGGTAATGTTTCGGGACCTGACAATTGTTTTTTATAAAAAAATTGAGTTCGACTTTTCGACGTTTCTCCACAGCGGCTCCGAGGAACAGGCATGTGTAAATATTCAGATCAGTTGCTTAGTTCCTTGCTAACATAACCAAATTATTTTGCCAATGATCGAATTATGGGCGCAATGGTCGAGTGATTGGCGCGTCTACGTTTTGCTCCGCTGACCTGAGTTGAGGTTCTGAGAGATACCCGTAATAAGTTGTAAGATGTTACCCACAATCACTCTAAACAGACAATGAGTTCGTAACACCGCATGACTTGGTCGGTTAGTGCGTCTCTGGTCCTGGATTGTCCCAGTTTCGTTTCAAACAATTATTTCTCCTGCGTAACCGTCTCTTCCTGAAGATATGTGAACCGAGCCTCAGTTTGCTGAAGTAACGAGAAGGGATATTTTCAACTACAAGTCTTTTAGAAAGAAGCTGCAGTAGTGGTCCTCTGTCAGCACTCCGTCCGCGCCTTGCACAGCTTTGTAGAGGGTGTCAAATTTCCGGTTGCAGTAAGTAGGAAGGGAAGAAGGCTCTAGATGATTGGTATCGAAATGACCTTACTACATGCTTTAAATGTATGCAGCCTCTACAAAACAAGTTATAGAAATGCGGTACTTCCGAAAACAACCACGGAACAGAGGTGGCAATTGCCGTGTCAGGAAGCTTGATAGTTTTGTGGTTGACACTTGTTTTCTCTTGCTGAATAACAAGCTTGCCAAGTCCGCTGACACTGCAAGTCATTATTCCTCAGCAGAACCGCGACGCAATATTCCCCTGACTTCCGCGTCGTCTGTTTAGTACAACACTCACATAGACGTCGTACTGTATTTTGATGAGGTTGCATCCGCGGAGGTTGGAAGGCGGTAGCGGCGGCACGGTCAGCTGCTCGTTCTTCCAGTCCTCAGTGTCGCCGGCGCGGACCTTCCCGCGGGAGACGCGGGCCAGCTCCTTCGTCTCGGAGTTGACCACCTTACTGCGCGACAGGTAGTGGATCGTCTGGTGGGTACGCAGGCCAGTCGGTTAGTCACTCCATCGTCCCACTGATTTTCGCAGCGTAGAAGCTGTTAGCAAGTGAAAGTAATTTTGGAAATCTCCCATCCCTGACTCATTCCACCACGTATAAGAGAGTTTAATGACGAAAATGATTCGATGTGAAATACAATTTTTGAAAGAATGGTTTATGCTAGTTTTGCAGTTACCTTAATAACCCTCTGAAAATAATCATAAAAAACGTCCAATGAAAGTGGTCAAATGCATCGCTATTGGCCTTAATTACGTTAAAATCATCATCATAATACGGGTAAAGGGAACAGGCTGACTGCGCTCTGCGTGAGCCGAGTTGCCTGTGTGCGGTCTACCCGGGTCACTGTTCAAGGACCGTCTCACACCGGCTCTTTATGGTCTCCTATCCTTTCCGATTCTCTGGGTGAACAGTGATTTTATTGTGATGCACATACATAGGGCAGCGCTTTACTGCTGTACACTGGCTATAAACGAATTCACGGATTTCGTGTATAAGCTTTTTAGCTTATCCAATCAAAAGTTCGAGGACTTTGGAGGACAGCGACTTCGGCAGCACCCATTGTCAGAGGAAATGTTGCCCGTACCTTTTGCACGGTCTTTATCCCACTCCTTTGGCTATGTTCTACTCTATATCAGACGTTATAGTTAGGGAACTGTATAACCAAATGCTATATCAAAACATTTATCAATTTAGGTATTTCAACATCAGTCATCAGCCTTCTCAATTGCAATTTAAAGCATCCAGCCACATGACGTTTCTCCAGGAGGCATCCAGCGGCCAGTTTTGATTCCCTTCCATCACGTCGGCTCGCTGCATGCAACAAAGCCTCTGCCCTTCGGCGCTGGACTGTTGCTGGAAAGTAAAAGTCCGGTGCTCCGTTGTTGTTTGTCATTCTACACCTCTGCTGACACCCCAGGTTCAACGGTCACTGTTCCGCTTTCTCTCGCGAACTGGAAAACCTGCACCTATACCAGTATAGGGTGACCTACTCATGCAGCATATGAGTATGACTTAGATCCAATCAGTTGCCGAATGACAATGGCGTTGCTACGAATTTTTGAGCGGGACAGATGAGGCTCAGTCAGTAGCACTTGGCGTGGTATCGCTCACCTGTACATTGTTCGGATATATCACGAGTTGTATCCCGTCCATGCTTATTATCAAATTGACTGAGAAGAAGCTTTAGGTATGGCCCTGGCAGCCGAAGTGCCCTAAAACTCTAGCACGCAACCTTTGAGCATTCACGGGAGGGAAAGGCAACGTTGAAAACTGAAATTTCCACGACGTGGGTCGTGTCTGGCTACAGCGTTGTTCCTTAGGAACATCTGGCACCATAAGAGAATCCTTGCAGGATGATGGCTGATGTCTACTGTACCACCTTTTTAAGCTAAAAGGAAGACAAAGAGACCAAAAAGCGTCGCCAGAGCCGCCCACATATGCGTGAGCTTAAAGCACCACCACGTAACACTGACTCATACAAAACCCTGGTATGCGAATCATGAACGCTGCCCATTTCTAGGGCTTGGGTGGTCGAACAGCAGCAGCACATATTTGAGCGTTTGTCCATCCACCTACGACAGCTGAGGCTGACTGATAGTCTCTGGTATTGAGTCACAACTGTCTTACATTTCACAGGTTATTAAAGCCGTTGCCGCAAACACGCAAGGTTTCGCTTCGTTCTTTCACCATGAATAAAAATTGCACAGGAAAATTAGGCATGGCTCCCATGCGAATCTGTTATTTCTGCTGCGGTAGGTATATTTCACTATACAATTTTCCTTCCTCGTGTTTCGGAGCTATTTTCAAGAGCACCATGTTTTTCCTGATGTTCAAAAGTCAAAACGGATAATACCTATACACCCTTCGTCGCCCCAGATGTTCATTTATTCACTCGCTTATTCATTTTCTCCCACAATTCGACTTCACCTTCTCATTTAACTCAACATTGTGGGCTTTCCCTTGCACCTCCCGAGTGCAGCATCAGCAAGGTCTGGGTTACCCCACGTGGAACGGAGCGAAACGAGAGCTGTTCAACCCTCTCCCATCTCTCTCTCTCCCTCTCTCTTCCACTCTCATGCACACACACTTACCATACCTCCAAGACGCAGCTACAACTACATCCGGCTCGCGGTGACATACCTCCATGAGACAGGCGGATGTTTTCTTGATGGTGACTTTGCTCTGGTTGTTGATGTGGGCCCAGATGCCGATGCTCTCTCCTGGAACGTACCCCCTCGGTCCAGCTTGACCCGGCACGTGACCGGCCCGGTGGTCAGACAGGTCAGGCCCAGCTTGTGCTCAATCTCACAGTGGAACGGATCCTGCCGGCCAGCGCACTCCATCAGTCCCTCAGTCATTTCAGAAATTGTCATCACTTTCTGCGCTGCTACTTAAACTGATCGATATTGTTCATTAAGAAGAGAAAATCTGTAAAAATACTTTTCAACGCTCAATAAAATATTACTTATAAAAAGCCGTATAGAAACGTATTAAAGTTTTAGAAATATATTTTCCTTTACCCACTTACTGAGCATAGCTAGAGTTTTGTCACTGGTATCTTTCTTCATTCCCAATCACAGGGTCACATTTGCAAATTTTTTTATAAAGCTTGCTTTAAACCTTGGACGGAAAAGGAACGTGGCACCGTGTTTTGTTCATCCTGACCTCTCGCTGAGCAGTTGTCATTTTTTCAGAAAATGGACCGCCTATTTAATCATAAAAATCTTATAGGTGCGAACGAACTCATCAGTTGCCAAGAATAGCTCAATGTCACCTACAAGTTGTTCGGACAAGTCATGAGAAAACAGTCGGTTGATTGAGCCCTCCGCTGCCAAATTGCTCTGTGAATGTCTCCTGTTTCCACATCCGCAGACGAATTTCCCACAGGCCCCCGACTATCCTCGCCAATAGCAAGGGCAGCACTGCTTCGTGATGTGAAAGGAACAAAACATCCAAGATTAGCGAGAACCATATCGCCTGTCTTGTGAATTCCTATGTCATGAATAATTTATGTAGTCTGCCACATTACTCAAATCCCTTTCTACTTTGTTATGCCTGAATATGACACGTGCATTATTTAATCATCAAAGGCGTAATACACGAAAAAATGCATTCCTCATATCACATCCAAACCAGTTTCACCACATCTCGTGAGCCACGAGATTTATCATCCAAACATGTGGTAACATTGTCTCTGCGCCTTCCGAGTGCATGGGTAAAGTTCAGAGTAGCTTCGCGTGGGACCGGCTGAAATGGGCACGGCTCAGAGCCGGCCGCCCGACACTGTAGTTTGGGAGTTTGGTTGATGCTCAGAGCCGGTGCAGGTGCACTGGGCCGGTACGACGGCACGCGAGCCCGCAGCCGCCGCCAGTGCCGCCTCCCGCAGCCAGCACGGACGCACGCTCCCACCAGACACCCGCGCCAAATACGGACGTGTCATCCAACCACGTACCGCGCGCGCGACCAGAGATGGGTGCCCCTGAGGTAAACGAAAGGCAGAAGCTAGAGCTAGTGTGCCAGATCTAATTATGAGCGTTCAGACCTTTTCTGACTGCATATGAATTTATCAGTGAATACGCTAATGATGCAAATTTGGAGGTCGGATGCATGATAGATATAACCTTGACCTATTATTCTCATATGACCAAATGCACGCCAAACGTCCAACTGTTGCATGACTGGTTATCTGTATCGATCTGACGTTTAGACGAAGAACATGCATTATGCCCATGTGCATGCCCAGGCTGAGAATGATTTACAAAAGTCTTAAGTGGAAAAGAAAAGCAATGAGCTTATTACTCGTTTCTCAAGAGTGACAGGATAGGCTATAGATAAGCCCCGCCTGAATATTTCGCAGTATGAAGCTTTTACTTTTTCGTGAAGCTCTTGCAAACAACTTGGAACGGTCCACGACAGATCAGCAGCTAACACCGACACCATTGGGAAATAACAGCAACCCCCTTTGGTTTTCTTGTAAATTCATGCCTGAGGATATCAGATACTCCAAATTCCGCTGAGGCATTTTTTGCTTGATTCGATCAGTATATTTTTGGTTAAAATCTCGGATTGGTCTGCGAATGTGCATACTAAGGCCCTTTCAGAACATTAGGACACCGTCAAGAATAAATAAAACGCGTTGAAGTTATATGCTTTTTGAATTTTTAATGTGTCATCGATATGATCCTATGAATTGTTTGAAGCTTCCGAAAGCTCGATTTTCCACGTTGTGACACAAGTATTTGAGTATCTTAGCGCTGTTGCAATTTTTGATGTTTTCTTACAATGATAGTACATTTGCTTCTAGCTTATATGCTGAAAATTAGGATGGGGCTTCTTGCTAAATATTTCACAATATTCCTTGTTCTTAATCACAGTGTGAACATTGTCCTCTCTAGTATGCCGTAACAGTTAGTATTGCAAGCATTGTAGCATGCTGAAAGTATTAAATGTTCTTAAATGCCGGGATTCAGCGTTCAATTTTGCACTTTTAATGAAAATCTATAACTTGTGTTCCTACATCGGTTTCATATATTAGCTATATGAACAGAGCAACTAGAAAAAAACCACAGGAACATTATTTTTTCAATCTCTAAGAGATCAAAAGCATGATTCGAACATATATTTTAGTAAATAATATTCTTATCAATTCAAATCGAGCCCGGGATTATTAGCATATACCATATACAGCCCTCCAAAAAAGTTATATTTATGCAATTTCATCCAATATTGATAAAGTCATGTTGAAATCTTCCCGTCCAGAATTGTTTTGAATTCTCCGAATTAGGGTTTGGGTCGTGTGCGAACCAATTATTATTCGCCATTCAGGTAAACTCGCATAATACGTATGCATATTTTATATAAAAGATTGGTAGTCACGTTCAGGGACTATTCAGACATAAATAGCCTCGTCCTGCAAGTTCACCAGAACGCCCGAAGCAATAACTAAAAAAACATTATCAGATCGATCTAAAAAGTGTATAGATGAATTTGGAACAAAAGCTGAAAAAGCTTGGTCGCTTATTTTCTTGAGTTGACGAAATCCAAGTCTATGGACACTGTAGCTCGCAGTAGGTACAAATGCAAGATAAACCGGCCAACACCAGGCTGTTACTCACGGCCAGTGCGGCTGGCTCCACGTTGAGGTCTATGGGGTTCATCACGATGAAAACCTGCTGGTTCTTGTGCACCAGTCCGGTGTCCTCCTTGATTGCCGCCTTGCAGAAGTACTGCACCCAGCCGTGCTTCCCCAGAAAGGTGGAAGGAACGCCCAGCGGTAGACCCAGCTTGAATGGGAAACTGTGGATTCCAGGCGACAGGGAGACCGGAGTCTGATCTCCTGCAATCAGCCGGGACCTGTCAGACTGTCACAGGCAGGCCTCGCACCACCGTCTGTAGCACATCGATGCAGGAAATATTCAAACTACTAAGTGGTGGATATTTTCCCCGCCGGTCCTGCATGCTTCGCCCGCCAGAAAACCGCCTAGTGTCAGCCATAAATTCTTGCGCATAACTATAGATACTAGCTATCGCAATCCAAACGCAATACCCTGCCTTGCCCATCGTACTCCACGTGATAATTCTAAAAAAAATATTCCATGCCCTGTTCTACCGGTCATTCTAAGTTGCGAAGCTATCCGCCTCTATCTGACCGTCCACCGCGGCTCTGCCCTCCTTTCTTCTCTGCCCTGTCTTGCCCACCCTGACAGCCCACCAGTGCCGTGCCCGCTCTTTGTCCGTCCTGCCCGGCTCTGATTGACTACTCAGTAGCGCCCCGCCCGCCTATTGCCGGTTTTTTTTGTGTGTGCAGTGAGCCTTTAGACTGCTCAGAGCCTAGGGCCATTTTGAATATTTACCTTGTCCGTCTTTCGCGACCTCACACATGTGTCCACCAGCACTCAGGCTTCTTCACCAGTACCCATTTTTACCCTGTCCAGTCCTATCCGAGCATCCACTAGTATTCTGCTCTTTCTGCTCGTTTTCCCGGCCTGTTTTTATTTTTGTGCCCTGATCTCTTTTGTCTGCATTTCCCGGTCCCATCCTTCTACACACCAGTAGACCTTCTCTTCTTCTCTGCCCTGTCTGGCCCTATTTGACTACCCAATAGTGCCATGTTCTTTTCTTGTCCGTCCTGTTTGGCTCTTGATTCCCGTATTCGCACTGTCGTCCTCTCTTGTATCTCTTCCGTGGTCACATCTGTCCACCCACCTGCGCCAATTATCTAGTTATATGCCCTGTCCAACCGTATGTGATTGCCAGTCAGTGTCCTGCCCTCCTCTTTTTTGCATTTCTGGGGCCATTTAGATGCCGACCAAAGCCCTGCCTCCCTTCTTGACCAGCCTCCACAAGTCTATTTGGATGGCCAACAGAGCCCTGCCCTACGCCGCTCTCTTCGGCCTGCTCCAGCCCTATTAACGGCTCTTGGCCCTGCCTTGCTTTACCTCATTGCCTACCAGTGCTGCCTTCTCTTCTGTCCACTCCGTCGGGCTCTAATTGACTGCCCGGCAATACCCTGCCCTCCCATGTTGTCAGTCTTTCCCGGCCCAAACTGTCTGTCCATTAGCGCCCTGCTCTCCCTAGTTATCTGTTCTGTCTGGGCCTACCTGACTGACCATCAGTGCCCTCCACACTCCTCTTACCACTCTGCTCATTTCTATGTGAATGCCCATTAACGCACTGCCCCTCCCTTGTCCGTCTCTCTCGGCCGTATCTAGCCGCCCAGTGCCACTGCACTCTGTTTTGCCTTCCCCAGCCTAATCTGGCTGCTTACCAGTGTGCCCAGTATTCCCTTCTACTCTATTCAGCCCTGCTCTATCTGACTTCCCCCGGCACCCTTCTCCCTATCATCCTCTGCCCTACCCAGCCCTTTTGACTGTTCACCAGTGATGCGCCCTCCCTTCTCTTCTCCCTAACCCGGCTCGATCTACCTGCCCACCAGTGCCTTGTCCTTCCTTCCTCTTAGCTGTCCTGTCCGAGCCCATCTGGCTGCTCACCAGCACCCTGTCCTCCCTTCTCTTCTGGCCTCTTTGACCCAATCAATCCCCAGCTGACTGCCTTTCGGCGTCCTGTCAGCTCTTCTTGTTCGCATTACCCGGCTCTTTTTAACACGCGCATTGACGGGGGTCTGAGCCACCTTCGCTTTGACAGGGGGGTACGTGCCCCTTCTAAGATCTCGAGAACCACGCTAGATAGCAAAAAACGGTAAACGGCTTGGGGAGCCCATCCACTTCTCCATAGAAAATATTTGAACCATTTTTTCAGGTCACATTTAAGGTCACTAGAGGTCAAGGCATGCCATCATAAGGATAACCTGTAAATCAAAGTTTACGGTCATTCCATCTGAACAAGTAAAGATAGAGCAAAACAATTTAGACCATTACAATTCTTGCAGCACGCAAAGTCAAATGATATATAAAATGACCTTGCTAGGTCAAATCAATTCAAATCAAGAATTTGACATGACCTGAGGTCAGGTCAAGGTCAAATGAAGTCAAAATGCATATTAAATTCGCAAAGACAAGGCAAATCTAATGCAGTTAATATAAACGCTCTATCATCACTTATTACTAAGTTACTCAGTTAAAACCATTTCTCCAATTTATTTCCAACGGAGAGGTCATGGCTCATACCTGATCTTAGGTCATTGATATAAAAAATACCTGGACATATTTTAGAGAACTCAGTGGACCCATTATGTGATATGAGTTTCAATTGGATAAGTTTACCCTGTTCTGACTTATGCTATCTTAAACCTTTTTTGGGGTCTGGTCACTTGACCTGTACTGGCGACCTGACCTGAGATGACCCAACCTTACAATTTTGAAAAAAGTTGTAAAAATAATCAGCAGAAATGTATGCCAAGTACGGCGGCGCGTGGCGCCACCGTTTTTATGCTATCTCTAAAAAAACCCGAGGGGGGTACACGCCCCCCACGTCAATGCGCGTGTTAAGTGCCCATCAGTGCCCTGCCCTCTTCTCCATCTTTCCCGGTCTCATCTGATTGCCTACCAGCGCCCTGTTCTATCTTCTTCTCTGCACTGTCCAGCTCTATCTGACTGCCCCAGCTCTATCCGACTGCCCCAGCTCTATCTGACTGCCCCAGCTTTATCTGACTGCCCCAGCTCTATCTGACTGCCCATCAGTTTCCGATTCTCTCTTCCTGTCCGTTCTAACCAGCACGAAATACTGCGCATCAAAGCCCTGCCCTGGTCTCTCGTCTGTCTTTCCTAGCCCCCATATGCGTGCCCACAGTGTCTTGCTCCCCATTCCCTTCCGCCCACCCAGCCCTTTTAAACTGCTTAACAGCACACTTCCTTCTCTTCTTGTATGCCCAGTTGTCTAGGACATGCTCTACACTAACTAGGGCTTTCTGCTCCTCTTCTTTGTTCTGCCCTACCTTGTTTTTTGTAGTTTCTCTGTCGTAGAATGTAATCCTTTACAATTCATTTCAGTTTTTCGTCTGTCCCGAGTCAAAAAGTAGTGAACTTCGCCCACGGTTAAAACAACGCCAAAGAGGAAAACCAAAAAAGGCCAGGTGGTAGCTTCAAAATTGAGAACTTGGAGTTTGTTTGCCCCAACAAAGGCAGCAGAAGACACCCATTGTACCATGGCCATCCACGGAAACATGGATGATTCTTGATGCATATTTCCCACAGCGCCTTTCGGGTTAGAATATCCCTCACACCGAGCAAACGGCGTCTTTAAGATTTAGGAAACTAAAAAGTTATGTTTGAGTTTGCATATTTCTTAAGCGTTAAATTCATTTGAACGAAAAAATAATGCATGATGCAAACATGTCACTCCTTTTTAGGTGCCCTGTCTTTGATCTGAATGTGCCCTTTTGATGAAAATATGTGCCATTTTCAGCTGAGTGCCCACCAGTCCCAATTCCTTAAGATATACCCTGTTGCGATGTCTTCAAAAAGGAAACTGACGGCGCTGTGTCATTATATTCTATTACAGAGCATAATTGGGCAGTGATGAAAGTCATCACGCAAAAATAGCACGGGTGGAACTACAAATTACAGGCGTGGGAACGTCACCTTAACTACAGCGTCATTACCTTGTCAGAGCAGCAGTGCTACTCCACAACACAAAAACACCACCGGCTGAGGAACACATGTTTCTAGATTTTAGACAGAAGCTGTCCTTTTTCCGTGTGTGGGAGAAGAAGGCATGCTCTACCACCAGCCTCTGATAGACGGATTTTTACTTGCCACCCGTATTTTTAGATATATATAGGTACACGGATCATTTGTTATATGCACCTTTATCTTCAAATGCTTATTTTTTAACACGATGATAATATGCTTAATAACAAAGTGTTTAAGTATTTCAATGTATGTACATAGTTTCGCTTACTATGTGTTTACGCCTAAACATTTGAATCTAACACATCTTCATTTCGGAACTAAGTTAGAACTGAAACCGCAAGCATGCTAAGCTGTATGTCCTATCTCGGATGTATTTGGACTCATTTTGGCTAGTTCAACGTATAAATTAACAAAGCCGCAATGAAGAAGTTTTTCTCACCAGCATCGCCGAGCAGACGCATTTTGAAGTCGATGTAGTTTTCCTTGTCAACATGCCGCTTATGCTGATGGTCATTAACCTTGACTGTGCCCTCTCCCACGACGTGGAAGAACACCCCTGCAAATGTGCATAATTATGTTAGTAAATTCACTCGCAAGAGCTCTCTGTTCACCATATCGTTTAACAAGGTAAACAATAAAAAATAAGGTAAGAAATCCCGCAAGAGTTCTCCTAGGTCACGTCATGCCCATAGCGACCGTAAGCGCAGTGCCAACAGAGGAGACCAACCGCTTTTTCTGCCTTCCCGAAACAAAACGCAAAAAATGGTCTATCATGCTGTCGAAGTTTTATATCTGCTTCCTGATCGAATCTGAAAAATCGGTACCGCAAAGCTCGAATTCGGGAACTAACAGCTATCATACAAAAATTATGCCACAATTATACAAGTAGGTACATGATACCAAAATTATCATAAGAATAAAACGTATTCCCAAGCACTTCCATTCCACAGCCAATGATAAAAAACATAATTCTTGCGGCATTGTATGGAAATAATAGTGACAAAGCGATCCAACACTTTAGAAAAGTTAAGTTACCAGAGAAAGCATGAAGAATAAGGAAGCTACGTTCCACCTAAATGTTTTATGTGTGTTGTCTCCCCCCTTTCCGTTCAATTTGTAATAGGGGTGTGCCGGGTATAAAATGCTAGAATCAGGCCAGTACCAGATTTCCTGGATTTAGTTCTCAAATCCAGTTACTTTCATCCCGGCGAAAATCCGTTTAACAGGGGTGGACAAACCCCACCAACTCACCAATCCGGGATTGCGACAGAGGTCGGATACCGCACATATTAAGAGCGACAGAAAACGTCTGCGAAATCGACATTCAGACAGCTAGAGAGAAGAAAAAGCTCCCACAGAGCGGGACCACTCTTCAGCTCGGCCCCAACTCCTATGCAAATTTAAGTTGGGATTCCCAATTTTCAAGCACGGACCAGCATGTTCATGATTTTGCAGCTATTTAAACCCAAACTTTGGGACCGTATTTCCAAAGTATAAACAGTGAATACTCAAAATCACTCGATTATTTTTCAAAGTCAATGAATATTCTTATCTATTTAAAAATATATAAAATAAAGCCGTTTTTGGTAAATACCTGGTAGAAACAGAGCGGTATGATACTTTTTCCAGTACAAACATTGATTAATCAAAAACGCTTCATGTCAAAATGTTAATTAGCAAACTAATATATTTCCAAAGAATGCATAGCTATGTAGTCGCTTTTGGTAGCTGTCTTCTGCATTGGAAGTGCCAAATAAATTACTCACAGTGTAACAAGCTATTCAGAAAAAAGCATAGAGATCTACTATAACTACAAGTGGATCTCTATGGAAAAAGTTATTATCGTACTAAGGTAGCGCCATTTGACACCTCCTTGGTACTGAAATTCAACTGAGCAATCTCAAAATTGCGTCATGTTAAATGAAGCTATTTTAAATAAAGGTCTGCCAGATATTAATCCTGAGCAATAATAGCAATTTATCGCATCAGAAATGATTTCAGTGTATTTCCTCGTGTAAAATATTTAACATAGAACCGTGCCAAATGCTAATTCCGATACAAATATTCTATCTCCAAAAGCATGGACCTCCATGAATTAGTCTTGCTTGACGACATTATATGAATCACAAAATTGCGTCCAGTTAAATGAAGTTACTTTAAATAAAGGTCTGCCAGATGCTGGTCCTGAGCTCATAGAAACACAGCTAATCAGCAAAGCATACCGGGTTCAAACCCGAAAGAGTATCACAGGAATTGATAGCCTTGTGGCTTCGTTGCTAATCTCCAGACTGGGAATGTATGGATCACCACGGGTTCAATCCCAACGGCGAGAAACTGTGCTTTCTGTGTTCTGCCTGGTCTGGTGAGGAAGATCCCCGAACACCCACGACAATACTCACTATAATTGGGCAAGGCGCCATTTAGGAGGACCTCAATACACCATATATAGCCAGAACATACATATACTTCAAGGTCACTGCTGCTTACGGCCAGGTCGGTATATCGGCCAGGCTGCTCGATAGCCTGGTGTGCTGCGTTGAAGGCTCCAGGTGAAGTCTTTGGAGAATTCAACTGATGACTAAGACCCTAACTGATTATGCACATAATGAGGGAGTAGGATGGGTTGAGAAAGGACACTTTGAATACAGAAGACGCATTGCATATTTGTCAAGTCATATTTTAGGGGCAGTCTATAAATCACGTAACGCATATGGAGATGAGGGGAGTCTGCCACAGCGTTATTAAGCGTTACAAGGAGAGGAGGTGGGGGGGGGAGGAAAGGAGCGGACTGGTCTCAATCGTTGCGTAACGTCCGCAGTTTTTAGAAATGTGAAGGAAAAATCAGCAAGATGGCGAGTTAAAATAGGGCTGATATGGGTGACGAAGCGGGCAGCCGGAGAATGGGTGTTACCACTTTCTATCAGACAAAGTTGGGATTTCAGCCTTATGGAGGTGATGGTTCCAAGGTTTGTCGCGATCACATTTCTTGGCAGGGAGTGGGATGGTACTAATGGCAGTCCCATGGGTGCCATCTGAGCTATGACTTCTCAAAGTCTCCCCCAAATGCCTGAGCTTTCGCAATTATGCATAGACAAAGATGTTTTCACGGTTTTTGGCGTCTACCCACCCAGGCGGAATGGTATGGATGCTAAAATGTTTTTCCGTGCTGACCTCTAACCCTCACTTATATTTGTGGTTCGTACAGCGCGCGTCCGCAAAGGCTACCTGGAACACATCTCTCTGGCATGCGACGCTGTGCTGATTAACGCCCTAGATGTAGCTCCAATGCCATCAATGTCAAATATCGCTCATGCTGGGGACCAATTTGAGTATGCCATGATTGTGCAAAAATGAGCCACGATCCACTCAAAATGGACTATGGCTGTAACGGTACTGTCTGTTGCAGCTCTGATTCCGTGCTGTGTTGTTGGGCGGCACGATGCATGTGCTGTGCTGTGGGGTGGCCCTAGTAGCTCAGTTAGTGGACCGTTGGGCTCCGGTCCACTGCTCAGGAACGTGCAGTGACAATGCATGTAAAGGCTTCCTCTGAGACGCTCCGGTACTCAATATTTACCCGACGTTGGTCACCTTGCAACTGACCGGCGAGAGGGTGACCTGAGCTGGGTGGCCGTCCCTGTGCTTTGTGGGACGTAAAACTTTGGCTCCTAAATTAACCCTTCATGTCAGGAGTTGCTCGTTCGGATAGTGGGGTCAGGATATCAGTGACAAGTGCCTTGATGACTTTAGTGAGGCTTCGACTCCAAAAACCAAACTGCGACTGCTTGGACAAAATTTATATAAAAATATGGGTTCAATGTTATTCAAGGTTCCCTTTTTACGGTACAATATATTTTATCTGGCCACAAACACTTTGAATCAGTTATCACCAGGAATCAGTTGAGCTGGATATGAGCAGTGGCGGATACAAGGGGGAGGGCTAGGGGGTTCAAGTCCTCCCGAAACGTCCAAGTGCCAATATTTAATACCTACAAAGGCGGAGTTCCGAGGCAATGGCGGGGAGCCTCGAGCCCCTTAGCCTTAGCCCCCGAAATGAAGTTCTGGATCCGCTATTGGATATGAAGATATAGCTTTGACCTTGAATCGTAACCTTTAATCTTTGAACTTGAAATAATCCTTGGATAGCTTAAACTATGTGGTCATAGCATAATATACGTCATGATGTATGATGATCATATGGCAGAAAGCAATGCTGTCAACGTCCTTGAAAAGTTCAACATGACCCTGATCTATGCCCTTTAGACTTCATGCTGATCTTTTAAGTGACTTTGCCATATCACTCTAATGACATGGTATTATGACATCACTTGCTCTACAATGCATACAAATTGGTGCGAAAGCGCCATTGCAGCGATCTCAAAATACAAGTTCGACTTTGAAAGTCCCTAAGTAAAAAAAAAATTTTTTACCAGGGGGGCGCCCGCCCAGGGGAAGCCCCTAACCAAAATAGCGTGCCAAAAAGTGCAATAAGCGATAGTATACCATGTTTAGTGCTCAGGCAATGTTGACCTAGAGGTCAAATTACAAATCGGTATTTCACTCAAATATCAATGATTAACAAACGGCATAACTCTATTCATTAGAGCTATAACCTGGAAAGTACATTATACAAAGCCATACTTCCGCAGTGGAAAAAGACCTCCCCATTAACCCCAGAGGTCACCGGACCAAATACCAGGTCACGAAAGGTCAAAGTGACCCCGTATATCAAATGAACCAGACAACAAACACAATGGTGTTGTTTCACCGCTCTACCAATAGGTCAAAAGTATGTCAAAATACTGTTTTACCCGACCAGACCTAAAACAAACAAATACCGGGATCCGTGAAAGGGTGTCCAAAAGTTGTTCTGAGCAGTCGAGTATTGCAATCATTTTGTGGCTTTATATCATGAAAAGCTTTTCCCCATGCTTTCAATGGGAGGTCGCCTCGTGACCGACCTCAGGCTGAAATAAAAATCCCGGATATACACCTGTAGACCCGGAGGGCAGAAGTGTAGGAAGTTTCAAATCGATCGACTTGAAATGTAGCCTACAGAGCCTAAAGGCGAAAGGTACCTTGGTTGACCTCGTCTGGTGACCACCTGGGTGACCCGGAGTAAAAATTTCAGGATGATGGAAAAATGCAGAGAGTAGAGCCCCAACCGCGGTGGCCCTGTCGTTTTCTGCTATCTCGAAAAACCTTAGGGGGCCATCGATGCCCTGGTGGGGCGAGGGTTAACCTTTTCGCTAATCGATACTCTTATGGATTCTCTCAAATTTACGAGTAGCGTTTTCAAGCTCCGAAGAGTTCTCTGGTTATCTGAAAACAGGTAGGAGGGCCTCGAGCTTCCCTCCCTCACCCCTCCAGTGCCTCTTAGTAGGGTCCAGAGTGACCCATGACTTCGAACTAAGAGATAAAAAATCTCCGAATTTAATGGCTATGTAAGTATCTGCGCTCGACTGTGTATGATATATTTCAGCAAGTAGTTTACCAGCTCCAATGTTACTCGCCACGCACCCATATTACTGGAGAATCGAGTTACCTCCGCGTCTCAACCGAGTCAATGCTGGCGGGATTGAGAACTGTGTTAATGGCTCAGAAATGGTCCACCACCCACTGGCGGAGAGCATCACGTGGGCGTCACGCGCCGACCACAGGAGTGTGACTGGGCGTCACACGGCGGCGCGCGGCGCGACGGACCGCGCTCCACTCCGAGCACGCGCCTGTTACACGCACCGCTTCCAGCGCGTGCTCTGTTGCATACGGCACTGGCCCAATCGTAGGGCGCCAACAGAGCACGCTCTCAGAGGCCCTCGCTAGCTGCTTCCCCGGCGCACGGAGTGTTCGAACGGCTCCGAGGGTACCGATCACGCGAATAGGGTCAGCTGGTACAGCGCCCCATTGGGAAGGCTCAGATTTAGCAATGCTTGTTTTAAGAAGATAATCATATGGTTTACCAAGTTCTTAAATTCGCTGCTAATAATCAAATGAAAATGTGTAGCCGTAGCACTTAACTCTGCAAATGAAATTTTGCCACACACAGCTTTATCCAATCTCATGACATATTACTGTAGCTTTAAAGGGAATGTGGCACCTTGGTCGAATCCTGGAATTTAGCGTAATTAGGTGTACTTTTAGCCGAAAATAATGAAACCACTCATGATTTCTCTGAAAAATGTACAATAACTTAATATTTTGATTTTTAAAATACTCCTCTAGGAAAAGAAATAAATAGCAACCTGTGGATGATGTCATGATCTGGCAACCACTACCATACTTGAAACGCTTCAAAGGCTTCAATTGGCTGATGCTCATCGTGACGTCAGCATATGTCGTCACACCAACAGCCATGACAAATGTGGCCTGCTGCTAGGGGTACAAGAGGGGTACATTGCAGGTAGGTTTTAGCTTTTTTCTACGGAAATCTCGAGTTCCAAGACAAATGATATATTGAGTACCGGGATTTCTGACATGCTTTACAACTTGGCTATCTCAGTTAAAATCACGTTATGAAGGTGCCACATTCCCTTTAATGCTGTGTTTTTCTGTCTGTGGCATTCTGAGTATTTCCCGTCTTGTTACCTAGTCACATCCATAAAAGGTGAAAATTGGAGTCAGTAAATGATACGTTATTTCCATAGCTCATTAAAACCTTTACCTAACTCAGGCCTCAGTACCAGGCATGTTACACCTCAGCCATGCAAGGAGCAAGTTATTTCTATCTATTGTTCCAAATGTGGCACATCCAGGTTCATTACAAGCTTTACAAAAAGCCTGATGTGATAAACACGCACAGTGGGTGGGGAGGAGGGGTCTTAAAGTGTGACTCTCCTCCACCTATATTTCCAAGCTGGCCCGAGAACTGTTCGCAGCTGGGAAACACTAGTGGATAAAATAGGACACCATCGATAGCATCAGGGTGCGCCGATTGGTGAAATATGAAAACCAGTCGGGAATGTTTGGACTTGCAGGATTTCAAAGTCAAACCTATATTTTGAGATCACCAGAATGCCGCAGTCGCACCAGTTCGGCTGCAATGTAGACCGAGTGGTACGTAATAAGGCCATACAATCGGGATGATATGCCAATGTCACCTCACATGAAGCTCAAGTTAAAAGTCAAAATTCACAGGTCAAGGTCATACCAGCATTTTTAAGTCATTGACCCCAGTGCTTAACACGCGCATTGACGGGGGCTGGTACCCGCCCCCTTCAGGTTTTTCGGACATAGCAGAAAAACGGCGGCGCGTAGCGCCGCCGTACTTGGCATACCTTTTCCCTCATTATTTTTACAACTTCTGTGAAAATTTTAAGGTTAGGTCATCTCAGGTCAGGTCACCAGTACAGGTCAAGTGACCCGACCTCAAAGTTTAAGATAGCATAAGTCGGAGCAGGGTGAACTTATCCGATTGAGACTCATATCACATAATGGCCCCACCGAGTTCTGTAAAATATGTTCCGGTATTTTTGATATCGATGACCTAAGGTCAGGTACGAGGCATGACCTCTCCATTGGAAATACATGGGAAAAATGTTTTTTACGGAATAACTCAGTAACGGATGGCGATAGAGCTTTTATTTTTACTGCATTAGACTCGCCTGGGCTTTGCGGTTCTAATGATATGCATTTTATATAATTTGACACTGACCTGACCTCAGGTCAGGTCAAATCCTTGATTTGACCTAGCAAGGTCAAATTATATATCATTCAATTCAGCTTGCTGAGAGAATTCATATAGTTCAAGTCGTTTTGCTCTATCTTTACTTGTTCAGATGTAATGGCCGAAAAACTGAATTTACATGTTATCCCTATGACGGCATGTTTTGACCTCTCGTGACCTTAAATGTGACCTGACAAAAAAATGGTACAAATGTTTTCGATGGAGAAGTGGATGGGCAGCCCAACACCGTTTACCGTTTTTCGCTACCTACCGTGGTTCTCGAGATCTTAGGGGGGGGGGTATCCGCCCCCCGTCAATGCGCGTGTTAAGGTCAGATGGCGTTATTTAGTATGGCGTATGTTATGCTATGACATCATAGTTGAGGTCACTCTATGTTAAAATCAGTATCATAGGTCAAAGTCAAAGGTCATTGGTAAGATGAAAACCTGATTTCCGGCCCAACGGTTCCCATAGTGCCAGCTATAGTGCACATACATTGCTGGAGAATATGTATATATTATAACGTCATAGACCAGTGTTCTTGAATGACTGGTCCCAAAAGCTCAGAATGACTTTATTAAAACATCCTCCCACGACATAAGTCCGCTTTCCGTGTATTCCCGGCTTTGTTCCGCGTACACACAGCATCTTCGAATAGGTCTCCAGCACGGCCCAGATTTGATCTCTACGGCCACGTTCGACCTTGAAGATATTGATCTAGATAAATAAAAGTTGGATGTGAAATAGATCACCAAAGTCCCCACCCCTAACGGGCGTTTTTCTAACCGTCTTGGCTTCCGATATGTCACGGGGGGCACTTTAGGACACCCTCCATTGGGCGTTGACGCCAGACCCCTCCTCTCTACTGAAGGCGTTAAAAGAAGACAATCAGTATTGAATTCACTCTCATTAAAACGTTGTAACTGAGGAAAAATTGTTAAGAGTGCGGCGCCCATCAAAAGAGCAGTGGCCGCGGGACTGGGAAGTGTCAGTGACCTTGGGCTCTCGGCGGCGCGGGCTGCTGTGTGTTGGGGCGGAGCGGCGCCGGCCCGGCTGGGCGGCCGGGCAGGCGGACCCATCTGAGGCTGTCGGGACATTGTGATGACGGCAACCCCGGCGGGCGGCGCACCTGGTCACAAACTCAGCCCTAACTCAGCATCTGGACTCATTTGTTGACTGCGACTTAAGGAGAAGGCCAGGGAATAACTGAAACCCACCACGTGCATGTCGGCTTGCGTTTCCAGCATCAGTTAGCTCTTAAATGAGTGATTGTGTGGTAAAATTGGCATGGAAAGCGAAACATCGTGGGAGTAGTGATGCGCCCACGGGTTTGTTTAGACGGAATGGCCCAGACGGTGATTCTGTGATAGAGAAAAGTCACCCCGATAGGCTGAGAAGACTGCAGAGTGGTTATAAGCTTGCTGTTCACTTTCAGCTGAAGCAGTCTCTGCAATGTAGCCTCATCATACCGGGTCTTCAGCTTTCTACTCAGGGAAGCAAAGCTACACATTCAGCATTCCTGTTCAGTCTGACTGAGTGATTTCTCAGCGTCCATGGGCTTATCGTTGCTCTAAAACGTAGCATCTAGACTCAATTAAAGGGAATGTGGTTCCTTTATAACGTGATTTTAACTGAGATAGCCAAGATATAAAGCATGCCGAGAAACCTAGTACTCCATATATCATTTGTCTTGAACCTCAAAATTTCCACAGAGTAAAAGCTAAAAACCAGCTGAAATGTACCACTCATGTATGTACCTCAAGCAGCAGCCCACAGTTGTTCAGGCTGTTGGTGTGACGACATATGCTAACGTCACGGTGAGTATCAGCCAATCGAAGCCCTTGAAGCCTCTGGAATATGGTGGTGGCTGCCAGATCATCATCATCCACAGGCAGATAATTATTTTTTCCCCTAGAGGCACATTTTAAAAATCAAAATATTGAGCTTATTGTACATTTTTCAGATAACTCATGGACGATTTCATGATTCTCGGCTAAAAGTACTCCTAATTACACTAAATTCAAGGATTCGACCAAGGTGCCACATTCCCTTTAAGCTGTTTTTGTTGACTGATGTTATTGGCAATTAGTGCTGCGCAACCACCTTCACATTCCGACTTAAGATAGAAACACACAGGCGTAAGTACCTCGAGGCGTGTGCTATCTTGTGTAGTAAGGATCTCCCAGGATTACTTGCAAAGAGGCGAAAGCACTACATGCGCGAATGAAGCAGGCCGGGCCGTGCGGACCGGGGTCTGAGGCGCGGGGGCCGCCGCCGCGGTACAGTCATCGCCGACCGATACCTGCCCGACCGGTTTTGTGGCGCGGCGGCCCGCATCAACGATGACAAGCCATCGCTCTTGCAGAATGATGGATGGAGCATCCCTTCCTCGAATGGGGGGCCCGATTAAAGGCTTCCGTCACTGCATAAGGTTCTGTCAGTGTATATTTATCATTTTATTGATTATTTCATCCATGGGTGATGTTCCTGGGGGTTGGTGGAGTCACCCCTGTGGATTTTTGGTCTCCCATAGACTGTGTATAGGGCTTGTATTGCAGTGCCAGCGTTAACCCATCCAGGAAAACCCCCTGGATCGAGAAGAGATCTTCAGCTTTGGTTTTATCCACGGCCAAGGGACGCCAGGATCACGGTATTACATCCCTTCTTACTAATAAGTCATACCAAGAGCAGGAGAGAACTCAGGGTTACAGAAAAATTCATTTCTAACTGATATTTGCAGCTTCCAAATAAGACACGGTCCAAAGTTTTACAGCGTATAAGACAAACTGAACTAGTAAAAATGTTAACGTTATTTAGACCCGTAAAGTTTATTACCCGTCGCGATTGATGGCGATTTTATGAGGGGTTATGACTGTGATTATGAGGTATGAGGTTATGACGAAAATATGCGAGGGATATTTCATCACTCACACATTTCACCTCATGTCGCAATAAAAGTCCTACATAATCGTTTACCTAAAGCTT
The DNA here is from genome assembly GCA_034440635.1 of Lepas anatifera. NCBI lineage: Eukaryota > Metazoa > Arthropoda > Thecostraca > Lepadidae > Lepas > Lepas anatifera. The sequence goes on along the minus strand of JAOTON010000520.1, from coordinate 1,669,566 downwards.
TGCTGTATATTGAATTATAAGCGCCTATGGCTTCTGTTTTGCTTTTTCAATAACTGCCGTCCAGGCATATTGAAAACAATGATTTGGTTTTCGCATTTAGGCTGTACCTAAGCATAAAATTAGTGTACATCAGTTGCCTCGTAGCTTAGAGGATCGGGAAAGTGGGAAGAAAAGGAAATAAGGAGCAACAGAACGATGCAAACCTTGTTTTGCATTGCACGCCAATTCTTAGGTCTCGTTCATTTGACGGAATCTGTCCACCGAATCTACCAAGTGTGAATGAGCTCTTAGAATACAAGCGTAACGCAAAATAATTAAATCAAGTTTGGTAAGTTCTTAGCTGCCTGGGGGAGAAACAGTAGAAATTACTTCCCATGCCAGTACTTTTCTTCAGATTATATTGACACGCTTTTTCACTGCCATTACGTTTCCTAGTAACTTCCCTTTGCAAAAAAACCGCCATCTTTCATCACTGACCTTGAACGAGCGTTTCTTCCTCTAGCTCCACCAGTACGCGCCCACTGATGAACTGTCCCGGAAAGTACAGAAGACTCTCACTGTCAAACAATATCAGGAACTTCAACAGCTTCCTGGACATGCTGAAGCCGCTGTTGCGAGGGCCCAAAACAACACTGGCCCGTGCCCTGACGCTAGGCTGGCGGTAACCACCGAAGATTATTCGTGAAGTCTTCTGTTCTTACGCCTTTTGTTTTTTAATACGACTTTCAGTGTATCAGCACTGAGGGTCACAACCTCGACGGTAAGGACAAAGTGATGGTGGGTCCAACCACTGAGGCTCACGCACTCGCACCGTAAGTGAAATAAGATCACTGGCCCGCACAGTGTTTCGGTAAGCGTCGCAGCCGGTTCTGCCGTGCGCTGTTTACCCCTCTCCCGGACCGGTTGCCGGTGAGACTGCTGGAGAGGTGCGGGGCGGAGACGGCCGGCGCATCCACTCCCTGCAGCCGGCAGCACGTGTGGGCGGCCTGGAACGTAGCCGCCCGCGCCCGCCCACCTAGCGGCCGATAGCGCAGGCTTCAGTTAGTGGCTGCCTACAGCTGAACAGCAATGAGCCTAATTTTTTACTTTTACAATGAGACCAGAGTCATACAAATGGACCGCGGCAGCGCAGGGGCGTGAGTCATTCCCTTAGGTCCACAGAAACGGTTCGCTGCCCACGCCAGGTGACAAATGCACTGCGCAGGGAAAGACGACACTTGAGAAAAATCAATTTCAGCTCGAGCGGAGGTGCCCTGGTTTTCTTTTTCTTCCGATAACAAGCATGTGTTTGCTGCTGCAGATTGCCCTCTCGATTATGTTTTGCCTCTACTCTGTCGACTGCGGACTTGGTCCGGCTGTTTGGCCGCCTCCCTCAGACAGCGGGGCCCCTGGCCAAACCCGGCAGAACTACCTCCGATGATCATTCCTAAATGTCCACCGCGCAATATACGCGAATTTGGAGTTTGAAGGGGACCCTCGTAATCTGTGGGAGACCCCAGGTGGCATATCAGCTCCCCTGAGACTACATAACCCCTTCTCCTATTGACGGAATTGTTTTTTGGTTAACCACTGCATGAAACCATATAATCAAGTTTGTGTTAATGACATTTCTATCATTTAACGAACTACTTAGGTTAGTCATTGCATGGAACCACGCACTCAAGTTTGTGTTTATGGCATTGGAAGGCGAGGGAAATCTGTATGAAGCACGAGTATAGATCATCTGTGAACTTTAGCCTTGGAAAATGTCCAGCGATGGCAAGTGAAGGCGAGACCAAACAGCCAATGCCGTGAAGGACTTGTTCTGGGAAATTGGATCCAGATTCGGCAATGACTGAGAGGCACTTAACGTCATTAAACATCAAAGTCAACATGAATCGTTTATTATTGATTATTAACATTGGTAATACCTCCTAGTGTTAAGTTTTCCTAGTAAAGAAAAACAATTTCAAGCAGCTCGAATATGTCAGGTTCACAGAAGTATGATTGATAAGCGGAGTGCATAAGGAGCCTCCAGAACTTTCGATGTGTTGTAGGGTGATTTCTTGTCAGTTAATATGTAAAAAGGCACGTTTGCACTTCAAGATAAGTCAGAATGCTAGTTCTATCAACAATGCAGCTGCAAAGTTCATTCCATGGAGTTTCACGGGCTAAGAGTATATCTGGTCATAAGGTAAAAACGGTGACATGCACATGTAAGGATGCGAGGTGAATGACGATAATTCACGGAAAAGTACAAGCGGTGTACAATACTTTTAGTCGGTTGAATAAAACCTTATTAGTGCACAGCCCAACATTATTCTAAACACGTTGGTGAGAAGTGTTCATGCGTCTCAGACTGCAACACGATCGAATTCAGGCACTTAAGCTCCACAAGCTGAAATCATGATAGGAGCACTCTCTTTGGCGCTGTCACTTCCTCCGAGCTGCTCCGTTACTGGCATTGGCTCCACTGGCTGGAGTCGGTCCCCGCCATAGCCTGCGTCAGCTCGTCTGTCTCTGGTCCCGCCTCAGTGGTAAGTGGCGCCACCTGCATGGTCTGTGACGCTGCTTGAATAGTCTCCAACGCCCCCTGAGCTGACGCCACTGCCACGGCCTCTGTTCCGTCCTCAGCTGCCAAGCAAAGCCGCGTCCCCTGCCGCGTTGAGTGTACTACCATAGCCAGTCTGTCGTCCATGGCCTGCACAGGGTCCAGGCCCATTCTGAGCACCTGACCCCTCAACATCTCAATCCGTCGGACGTCGGCCTTTTGACACAGCTGCCAGGTGGCGTCGAAGCAGTTGCGACGCTGCCGACATGTGCAGGCGCCCTGCAGCCAGTCCTTCGCCACACACAGCCCCTGACTCATCTCGGTGGTCTTACCAATAGACTGGAAGATGGAAACAACCTGACCTTCGAAAGACAGTCGGCGGTCCGAACACGAATGGGAAACGAGCACACGGAAGATATACGAGGAGGCACAGGCACCTCCAGCGAGCGCATGACAGAGAAAGTAAAGTCTACCTCTCTCGCTGCGAATCAAACAGCGAAAGAGCAAGTTTTCCTCGATGTCTTCCATAAACTTTTCCTGGATCAGGCAAGAGACACTGAAATGAAATCGCCCCTGTAAACCAATGTGCACCCGACCCTCTAGCTCGTGCTGTTGATTCAGATGCTTGCGCATCTGCGGGAGAGGGCCCATCCAGGCGCACGGCATCAGCGCTTCACCGCAGAGCGTGGGTCGCAGCTCACAGCTGCGCTCGTGTCTGAACCTGGCGTTGGCGCCGAGCCGCACGGGACAGCCGCGTGAGGCGTTGCGGCAGGGCCTGGGCAGCTCGCGAACGATCCTCTCCAGAGGCAGAGCTCGCACGTGGTACATCCAAGACTTGCAGACAGGACAGGAGCGCAGTCGCGGTCGGCAGCGGCTGCAGACTGGGTGGCCGTTGTTGCACTGGTAAATGGGCGGCTGCAGCTGCTGGTAGCAGACGGGGCAGTCGATGTTGTCCAGGATGGTGGTGAGAATGGTTCTCACGTCGCTGGGGCTCAGCTCCAGCTCCGGCGACTCCGCTTCCGAGCTTGAATCGGAGCTGCTGCCGACAGACAAAAACATCACCCATTCATACAAAATGTTCGACCTGCGACCGGGTCTGCTTTACCAGCTCTATTGGTACTCAAGTCTATTGGTAAGGCGGATCAAATATGAATGTGTGATATGTATGCATATATGTATATACATGTATGCATATATATATATATATATATATATATATATATATATATATATATATATATATATATATATATATATACCACGACTTGGCCTACTTGGCAAATACCACGAAAGGGGGAGGGAAAAATATGAGACTAGGCTGATTTGTGAGTTTTCAGTGGCGTAAGTGATTGTGATTGGAGCAGCCCCAGTTACGTATGCTAAATAATAAGCTTCAGTGTTGAATTCCTTGTAGGACTTGCGATCCCGTCACTCAAAATGTGTGTTTCATGGTTTTATTTTCCGGAATAATTTAAAATGTTCAACTTTTTTCTGTGAACTTCAACTGGTTTCCGTCATATACCTATTTTAAGACCTCCCAGCAGTGGAGGTGACGTGTGTTTATATCACATTAACAGTAGAATTTCATAAATGTTGAATGCTGTTTCTTAACCCTCGCCCCACCGGGGGCCATCGATGCCCCCCTAAGGTTTTTCCGGGATAGCAGAAAAACGACGAGGCGCAGCACCGCGGTTGAGGGCTCTACCTCTCACTGCATCATTTTCCCATCATCCCTGAAATTTTTATCCCGGGTCACCCAAGGTCAGGTCACCAGACGAGGTCAACCAAGGTCACCTCACTTCACCTTTAGAGCTCTGTAAGAGCTACATTTCGAAGTCGATCAATTTGAAACTTCGTACACTTCATGACCCCTCCAGGGTCTACAAGGTGTATATCCGGGATTTTTCGATTTCGTGCCCTGAGGTCAGGTCACGAGGCGACCTCTCCCATTGGAAAAGCATGGGGAAAAGCTATTTCATGATATAAAAGCCACAAAAATGATTGCAAATACTCAGACTGTTCAGAACATTGTTTTTGGACACCCTTTCACGGATACCAGGGGTCATATTTGCCCTTTGACTTTTCCAAGGTCATGCAAGGTCACCAGAGGTCAAAAACAGTATTTTGACAATAACTTTTGACCTAATTGCACTAGAGCGGTGAAACAAACACCATCGTGTTTGTCTTGTCACTGGCTTTCATTTGATATATGGCAAGGTCACTTTTTGACCTTTCGTGACCTCAGGTCATATTAGGTCACGAGGTGACCTCTGGCGGTCAAACCACTGGCGGGAGGTCTTTACGTTCCACATAGCGGAAAAAGTACTGGCAATTTGCTATCAAATGTACTTTACCAGGCCTCAATAGCTCTAATGACATAAGAGTTATGCCCAGTTGGCTTAATCATTGCATATTTGAGTGAAAATAGCCGATCTTGACCTAATTTGGCCTCTGGAGGTCAAACCATTGACCTGAGCACTAAAACATGCAAAGTAATTTCTTACTGAATTCACGCGAGCTTTCTATTGCACTTTGCAGATTTGCGCTAGCGCCCATATTTTCGGAGTTAGAGGGGGGCCATCGATGGCCCCCGGTGGGGCGAAGGTGGCGCCGGACCCCCGGTGGGGCGCGGGTTAAACTTGTAGGGTGGCAAAGAAGCGGGAGTTGCTGTCATGTTGAAAAAGGTGTGCAATACATCGAAACGTACATGCAAGTAACAGTTTATATATATATATATATATATATATATATATATATATATATATATATATATATATATATATATATATATATATATATATATATATATATATATATATATATATAATTATGCATGTTTTTAAATCCAGAACGTATTTGCTTTGATTTTTTTGTTCGTTTGTTCCAGGTGTCAAAATAAGCTTTTCATTGCTGATATTATTCCGCAAGGATACCAATGCTTACATCGATATACAGCAGTTAAATAAGAGGCTTACTAGTCTCCAGTTTCGATGAAACTTTTACTATCACCAGAGCCACTTCTAGTTTATACATGATATAACATTGGAAGAACACAATGTAATACACAATCGGAAAGTTTCGTGTCGACGAAGGTCAAAGTGAATATCTAAATTAGTTTGACAGCTTGACTTCAAAATTACCACAGATAAACACGTGACAGCATACAGTAAACACTCGAATTGCAGCGAACACAAATGACGACGAGAGACACTACAGAGAGCAGGGCTATTAACAATAACTTGAATTGCACTGCCGAATAGCAGGGGCATTTGAAAAAAATGAAGATGTGGAATAAGACGCTGCTGTTTGACAGTGCTCTTTAAATTATTGCTTCTAGCCCTGCTCTCTGCAGTATCTGTCGTGGGCATTTAGGGTCGCTACGGTTCGAGTGTTTACTGTATAGTGTCGCGTTTTATCTGCTGTAATTTTACAGTCACGCCGTCGCAATAATTTGGAATTTTGTGGTATTTAAAAGCAAATTGTACAAAAATAAATAGATTCTCATAGTAAAACATATTACAGCATTAAAGGGAATGTGATACCTTGGTCGAGTCCTGGAATTTAGTGTAAGTAGGCGTACTTTTAGCCGAAAATAATGAAACCACTCATTTCTCTGAAAAATGTACAATAAGCTCAATAATTTGATTTTTAAAATACTCCTCTAGGAAAAGAAATCAATATCTGCCTCTGGATGATGTCAAGATCTGGCAACCACTACCATACTCGAAACGCTTCAAGGGCTTCAATTGGCTGATGCTCATCGTGCCGTCAGTATATGTCGTCACACCAACAGCCATGACAACTGTGGCCTGCTGCTAAGGGTACATGAGGGGTACATTGCGGGTAGGTTTTAGCTTGTTTCTCCGGAAATCTTGAGTTCCAAGACAAATGATGTATTGAGTACAGGGTTTTCCGACTTGTTTTACAACTTGGCTGTCTCAGTTAAAATCATGTTATGAAGGTGCCACATTCCCTTTAAAACACACTAATAACATTGTGAAATTTACACTTTTAAAAACCGTAATCATCTTCCTAATTCAAGTCTTCAATTTGACCTCCGTCGGCGCAAAACCTTCCGATTGTGTAAGGTATTGTGTTCTTCCAATGTGATATGTATAAGCTAGAAAGGGCTCTGATGATGATGAAAGTTTCATTGGAACTAGAGATTAGATAGCCTGTTATCTAACTGCTGTATATCCATGTCAACATCGGGACCCTTACCTAGTAATATCAGCAATGAAAACAAGTTTATTTCGACACTTGGATCAAATAAGAAAATCAAATGCAAATACTCTGTGGCTTTCAATAAACCATGTATACATAAAAGAAAATATAGTGCCTAATTATACGAATATAAGTATACACATGTAAATAAAAATATATATATATATACACATATATATATATATATATATATATACATACATTATATTTTTAACATGAGCGTCGTGACATGAGCATCGAAACCGGCAAAAAAGAGAGGGGCTAAACAATCTTCAACCTGTTGCTGAAAAGAAACTACCCTCTTGAACCAAAGACGCGTCTAATTTGGGCTCATTGTTGTCCTCGGCACTGACTGGTGACACACTCTTCTGATTAATTCCCAATTATACAGAATTTGAAAAAAATCGGATGAAGTACCAGGGTCCGACCCTGCCTTTCCCATTATTTTGGCGCGTATGCACCTATGTCTCATTATGTAGCAAAGTGGAGCTCAGATTAATTGCGTGCCGGACACAGGACTCCTTGCGATTCATTGGTGCATGTTGTCATACATTTCAGCTGCAGACCTCAAATATACGCATGAGCGTTGAAAATGGGCGGGACGGGGACGTGTCCCCACCTCGGGAACCAGGGGGAGATCCCCAATGTTGCTACTCGACCTTGGTTCTTTTTGCATTTAATCCTCATTACCTGCGTGACCCTACTAAAATATGTTCGTGAAATGTACCGTCGTTATCAAAGATATCCACAGGTACTATGTCGATAGCCCGCCCCCCTCCTCCAGGTTCATCACCAGTCTGAGTTTCGCCCTTCTCTCAGGAAAAATTCCGTGTCGACGCTCCTGGACATAAGACACAGATAATGTTGCAACAGGGACTTCTTAAGGTGTCAGATCCCCTTTGGATTATCCCTCGTGTCTTCGTTCAAACCAATACATAATGTTCAGAGGTTGTTTTGGTATCTTGTTTGAATATTTAGGTATTTTGGAAACTGTAACCGGAATGCCTAATTCCGTCACCAGTGAAGAGAATAAGATCCTGGGCTCCGAGTACGTTATCCAGCTTACCTCATATTGTTGCCACGCAGACAGCACAAAGGTAGGTCGTCAGGAGCTCGGCAGACCACCACGGCGCCAGCCCCCTCCGCGCGCGTCTGGCCAGTGGGTCACGGCCGGCCAGTGCCGCAGGCAACTGACTGCTGACCCGGCGAGTCCAAGGAGCGGCTCGGAGGGGAGGAAAGTCTTCAGAGTGAGGTGGTGTACAAACGTTTGCTCAGGGGGGTAAGATATTGCCATGTCATAGTTGTTAGACCTATCGTACAGATAATGGCGCTAGGCTGGGACGTCGCCACGAAACTTTTACCGGTGGGGGAACGGACCCGAACTGGCGATGACCCGGGACGTTGGGGGTGGGGGGGATGATACTTAAGCATATTGGCTGTCTTTTAAAACGCTACCGATGCACAGGTTAAGAAGAAAGAGAATCCTAATTTTGGAGCGACGACCAGGGATATGCGTTTCCCAAGGACTGTGCAACACTCCTTGAATACATATTTTTGAGAGCTTCAGGGCTTGAAAAAACGAAATATTTGCAGTCAGAATACGCAGGAGCTTAAAAAACTTCTATTTGGCAAGAGTTCCTTGACTGTAGTTACAAAAGCTTAATCCAAATAATTAGTCTATTCTCAAAGTCCAAAATATAAAATAAATATTTTCTAACTGAATTATTTTCCGTTGATTTTTATCCATAGTGTTCAATTTCAATCTGTTTTCAGTAAGGCATTGATATAAACACTGGACTTCCTCTGCGATTTCGTTGCGTGTATGTTAGAAATTAGCCGTGAACCATTTGACAAAAGTGTAAAGCAGCCTTCATTAGTTATTTTGAAACAGGAACTTTCGCTCCTTTATACCCAGTAAAGACACCTTACTGATGAAATTGCTTACAATAGTAATTCATCATACCGTTAGAACAAAACCACCATGAATTATAGAAAAGTAATCTGATAGGAGGATCAGGGGCGGACGCAGACCCGAGTTTGGGGGAGCCAAACCCAAGTCTGCCTCTCCTCCTGGGGGGGCGAATATTTTTTTGCTCTACAGACCTAGTGTAAACACATTTTTTTCAAAAATTTATCCGGCGTTTGGGGGGAGGGGCAAAAGATAGTTTGGCTCCCCTCCAGCGCTTTGGGGGGCATGGCCGGAATGCCCCCCCTGCGTCCGCCAATGAGGAGGATATGAGCTTGCAAACGATATTTTTATGACACCCTCATTGTGCCCATCACCATAGCTATTACATGCGCTATAGGTTCTGCATCGATATATTCTTAGTAGCTTAGACATATGTGAATAGTAGTAGCTTAACACGTGCATTGACGGGGGTGGGTACCCGCCCCCCTCGGGTTTTTCGGAGACAGCAAAAAAACGGCGGCGCGCAGCGCAGCCGTACTTGGTATACCTTTTCCTTCATCATTTTTGCCACTTCTGTGAAAATTTTAAGGATAGGTCATCTCAGGTCAGGTCACCAGTACAGGTCAAGTGACCCGACCTCAAAAAAGTTTAAGATAGCATAAGTCGGAGCAGGGTGAATTTCTCCAATTGAAACTCATATCACATAATGGGCTCACCGAGTTCTCTAAAATATGTTCCGGTATTTTTGATATCGATGACCTAAGGTCAGGTACGAAGCATGACCTCTCCATTGGTAATACATGGGAAATATGGTTTTTACTGAATAACTCAGTAACAGATGGCGATAGAGCGTTTATTGTAGCTTCATTAGACCCGCCTTGGCTTTGCGGTTCTAATGATATGCATTTTATATAATTTGACTTTGACCTGACCTCAGGTCAGGTCAAATCTTTGATTTGACCTAGCAAGGTCAAATCATATATCATTCGATTCGGCTTGCTGCGAGAATTCATAGAGTTCAAGTCGTTTTGCTTTATCTTTACTTGTTCAGATGTAATGACCGAAAAATTTAATTTACATGTTATCCCTATGACGGCATGTGACGGCATGTTTTTGACCTCTGGTGACCTTAAATATGACCTGACAAAAAAATGGTTAAAATATTTTCGATGGAGAAGCGGATGGGCTACCCAACGCCGTTTACCGTTTTTTGCTACCTACCGTGGTTCTCGAGATCTTAGGAGGGCGGGTACCCGCCCCCTCGTCAATCCGAAGGTGGCTCAGACCCCCGTCAATGCGCGTGTTAAACCTACCTATTAGTAGCTTACACCTCCAATAAGCACAAAATCAGAACTTGACGTCACTACTGGCCACTTTTGTCTTGTTTTCGTTACAATTTCCTAAAACCTTACGTCGACAACACTATTGAAACATCAATACCTTACTATTTTTCGTAGTTAAAATTGCTGGGTAAGAGGCTGACTCTGTCCATTGCACTGCAATCTCTAACCCACTGTGTTGGGTGGAAGTGAAGTTAATCGTACAGCCTCATACACCACACCCAATCTCCAATGCCTCCGATTATGATGTCACAATAAAAAGAAGAGGAACTGCAACGTAATCGAGAAATGAACCAACGAGAGCGTTTCCAGCGCTTCGACATTTTATTATGGATTATGCAATTACAAAGCTTGCCGAGGACACCTCACAGTTCACTGCACAGTGCCTGAGCAACTGTGAGTGAGTGAACACCTGCACCAGCACAGCATACACGAGCACTCACTGCTCCCCACACTGACAACAAAGTAAGCAGCCACACCTTAGCCCCCCGAGCTCCTCCTGTCCACACTGACACCATGCCAGAAAAACCAGCTCCTTCTAACTTATATGCTAACCGCATCTTGGCAAAGCATTCACTCTTTACTGGATAAGTAAGCAGGTGTCTGAGTATCTGGCAGGGATGCTGGTGTCCTGTACAGCAGCCACAACGGGAACCATCACTAGTGCCGGTTCCTGCTGCTGCTGAGATGACTTGGACGGGATGATAAATTTCCAGGCAGACGCGAGCGTACAATGTGCACTTTTCGGCACACCAGCTCAGTCGCAGTTATTGGATCAAGGGCAGTGGAGTCTGGGGTAAAAATTGTCTAGACTATGCATACTGTACTGTGATAGCACAAAATAAGCCAGCATGATCTGCTGGACGTTTGGTGCGGAGATTTTTCACATTTCGTCGGACGCAGGTAGGTACTCTCTGAGCAGACATTGCAGCCTGGCTATAAAATCTCGTTCGGTGTGTTGACCAAAACGAAACCTGCTTGATGTACATATTTTCAGCAGCCTCGAAACGCGTCGGTTAGCCCCAGAGAGACTCCAGTAGCCCCTGAAGTTGAACAGTTGGTTCCGGACCACTTCATCATACCTGGCATCCATTAACAAACAATAGAATACTTCTTTCTTCATCCCATAAGTAATTTTCCTCGGGCACTCCACCAACTGACTAACCGCCTGTCGCCCTCGCTGCCTTTCTCTAAATAGAGTGTATGTCGGATAAAAACAGCGAAACACTGCCATAATTGCCGCGAGGTGCTTTTTGAGGGAGGGGGGAGTTTGTGCGGAGGCTGGTGCGGTATAAAATACCACAAAATATCCATATAAAGTGGATTTTTCATGTCTTTTAGAAGTATTTCAATAATAGTACCAGGAGAACCAGCTTTGATTGTATGCACCATACCAGAGTACGAAACTTAAGATTCTACTCAAACTACTTGTAGGAGGTTTAAGAGATCTCAACTAGGTGGGACCAGTGCCTATATAAAAATGGCTTGCCTTCCGCAGAAATGGGCCAACGCCGCAATCTATTCGAGCAACAGCGTTACATCATACAGCCTTCCCTCGATAATGACTTAGAACACTTCCCAGACCGATTATCAATGAGATCAACAGGCAACATAGTGCAACAGTATATAAAAAACTCAGCCGTCAGCTACATAGCTGGGTCATGATAAACTGAGATCGACCCAAAGAGCGGAAGCCAGATAAGACGATCAAAATTTATAGGTGTGCAAGGTAAGAATTGGACAGGTCAAGAGGGCAAACGCAAAATGTTCTGCTATTCTCCATTCTATCTAAATTTTGGGGTAAGTATATAGGCCATTTGCAGACTCTTGTTTGATATGCACGAAACTAATTTCCGTCAATTACTTATAGGTTTATACAAATTACTATAAATGCGATATACGCAGGTAATAAGCTAATAATCAATAATAAACACATTATTAACATTAGTTACATAATGATCAATATAGCGACTAAAATGTTTCAACAATATACACCCATTCCTTCCCACTCTAAATGAGCATCATCGCTATCCGCGTAAGTGCAACGAAGAACACTTGGTAAACATTACATGCGCAACAGCGGAATTGTACACAGGTCACCATTTGAATTGTAATGAAACGGGCCTAGCATACCAAGCATATCAAACGATACCATCGCACAACTTTTGACCTATGTCACTTTTTATATAATAAAGCTGAGCAAGCTCTCATCGGCGCATCTTGAAATGTCTAGCCCTGATCAAAGTTGAGCTTTTGGTGCGACAATATTTCAAACGTCGGTAATCGACTCGAACGCTTTTAACTCAGTTAGCTGCTTTTAACACTTTTTTCTGGGCCCAGTGATTCAAGTTGTTTAACAACTCGAACCCGCCCCCTCCTGATTTTTCCCAGATAACGCAAAAACGAAGAGGCGCAGAACAACGTAACTTAAAGTACCTTATCCCTGATCAAGGTTACTCATCTAACCAAATTTTTTAGGTCAGGTCATGTCAGGTCAAGGAGCTATTCAAGGTCAAGTGACCCGACCTCAAAAACTAAAGTCACGAGTTTGAAGCGACGCCTAAGGAACATGCGTGTTACGGGTCACTCCGTTCCACTCGGACGAAGTAAACATAGTCGCTAAGAACGGGCATGATTTTTCATTGTTGTGGTGCCACCAAGATTTTAGCCAAGTATGAGCGGAAACAACATGTTAATTTCGAAGATGGCGGATTAATATTTAGTGCAGACAGTATTATATTGAGTGCAGACAGTAACTTCATGCGTATCATCAGAATTAATGACGATGACTATCCATGATCAGGCAACTTGTTTTCCGAAGTAGGGCAAAATAGCTGTAACAAACAGGTCCTAAGAATGCTGGCCTGAAAAATTTCAGGACTGATGCAGGGATTTTTATCTCAGAAAATGATTAATTTATCTCATCTGATCCGAGCACGTATAGCCTCTGCAGCTGCAGTGCCCTAAAACTCTAATCATCATCATATTTGATCTGATCGCCGTGGTGTTTGCCTACGTTTAGCCATGTATTGTTAGACTGTGTCTGTGTCGTTAAACCAGAGCATGCGGAAAAACAGCCCAGGCTGTATTCCGTGGTCTCTCAGGAAAAAATTCTTGGAATAAAAAGATGCAAGAATAGACCCAAAATGATCACCATAGTTTTCCGATTTTCAACGCGTCTGATTTCCTAGAACATTTATGCCAAAACGCATTCGCTTCTCTAGCAGCTCGCCTAACAGGCTCCTCTGGATTCTAAAACAAGAATGATTGCACGCACGACCTCAAGTGCCTGCACGCACGACTCTTCCATTACAAGCCATACTTCATCACGCACAATGCTGTTCAACACTTTTCATTCTCACTGTGTAGGTAAGCACAGAGTACCTTGCGCCGTCAGCACAGCAGTATCATACACGAGCGTATCTGTGTCACCGAGCACTACATCTGGCTCGTGCCACAGCCACCGAGAGGAAACATGTCCGACACTTTTGGTCACCAGCTCTCCAGAACCATCGACTCCATTCTGCCCAGAACCTGTGAAAGAAAACACCTGATCAGTTACCAGAACTTCATATATTTTGCTCCAGCAATACACGGCAGGAGAATGACAGTCGCAACAGACTCTGTCTGCCTCATTAAGGTATTGCTGGCTGTCATGTGGTGGGTGAAATGGGTAGGTTTCTATTTTTCCTGTGGTGTGGGTGAGATGGATCCCACTAGCCTCTTGTGTGTGTCAGATGGATAGAATCCCACTGATCTGTGATGAGGGTGAGATGGATAGATTACCACTAACCTCTTGTGAGAGTCAGATGGATAGACTCCCACTGATCTGTGGTGAGGGTGAGATGGGTAGATTGCCACTACCCTCTTGTGTGAGCGAGATGGGTAGATTCTCATTAACTTCTGTGAGAGTTAAATGGGTAGACTCCCACTGATCTGTGATGAGGGTGAGATAGGTAGATTGCCACTAACCTCTTGTGTGAGCGAGATGGGTAGATGACCACTAACCTCTTGTGTGAGCGAGATGGGTAGATTCCCACTGATCTGTGGTGTGGGTGAGATGTGTAGATGCCCAATAGGGTTACACAGAATGAGGGTGATTTTTATGGGTATATAAATTCTATTTAATCATTTGGTCCGTTCATTTTTTAGCTTTATGAGTGGGTTTAAATCACCTTGTAAGTTTGTAGGGAAATTGGTAAATATTTAGGGGACACCCAAAATCGGCAAAACGTCCATGTATTTCAGGCAAGTTGGCAATTTCACGTTTTTACTCCATTTAAAAATCTACAATGCAACACCTCAGCTGAGTCTACTGGACGAGAGTATTAGGGCCAATCAGTCAGCTTTTGGTATCAAGGCATTCAATTAACAAGAAATATCCGCTTTTTATCTTGAGATTATTGGTAAATTACAGGAAAGGAAATCTGTAAGTATAATCAAGAAAGAACAAAAGCCCCAAATAACGTCCCAAAGGATTGGTCTCAGAGTAATCCAATATGGCAATATGCATTCTCGTGGTTTTCTCCACAGCTTGATTGTAGCTCGTTTCGTCATCTTTGTGAAAGCTTAAGCAGGGTAGATGCAATCTGCTTTCATGTTTATACAACCATGAATCTCAATTATGAGCGAATGCTGTTTTTCTCTAGTGAATGTACAGGCTTTGTCCAGTCAGTGCCCTGATGCCAAAAGCCGGCTGGTTTCTGGCAGGTACTGGAAACCCTTGTTGTGCACTACGATGCTCAAGTTTAAGCTAGCTATGCGCTTTTTGGGCGAAAATATATCTCACAGATTGGGAAACAAATGAGGCATCGATCGATTTCATTCATCGAGGAATTTGAAATTTAGTTGCAAGTGTTAGGTTTTTCAATATTTATTATTTATAGCTTATATACAACCTAACATGTTTTTCATATCGGGATGAGAGTGCGAAATTACCAGTTTTCCTGAAAGAGATAAAATTCCGCGGATTTTGAGTAACACTTGAATATTCACCAATTTTTTTTGAAAACTTACCATGAACCAGGCGTAACAAAATCATGTAGTAAAAGCTGTACACCTATAAAAAGCGAATTAGTGCCCAAGTATGTAGCGTCCACTGACCTCTGGCGTGGGTGAGATGGGTAGACTCCCACTGATCTGTGGTGAGGGTGAGATGGGTAGATTCCCACTGACCTCTGGCATGGGTGAGATGGGTAGATTCTCACTGACCTCTGGCGTGGGTGAGATGGGTAGATTCCCACTGACCTCTGGCGTGGGTGAGATGGGTAGATTCCCACTGACCTCTGGCGTGGGTGAGATGGGTAGATTCCCACTGACCTCTGGCGTGGGTGAGATGGGTAGATGTCACTTGAACCGCTGGGTGACGTTGGCCAGAGCGACAGCGAACGCCTGCACGGCGGAGAAGGGGTACTGGAAGTCCAGCGTGTAGGCGTTCCCGTCAATGCGACC
Organism: Lepas anatifera; assembly: GCA_034440635.1. NCBI lineage: Eukaryota > Metazoa > Arthropoda > Thecostraca > Lepadidae > Lepas > Lepas anatifera. The sequence goes on along the minus strand of JAOTON010000520.1, from coordinate 1,654,112 downwards.
AAACTGCATCACCTGCCGGTGCACCGGGGCTAATGTATCGCACCATTTGCCTTCTTCGGGTCATTAAGGGCTCCACTAGAAACATGGAGTGTGCAGGCAACAGGCCACGGACCCTATTCGCATTTGACACTAAAACGTATATGAACAGCAGTTTTTTGTGTGAATTTTTAGGCTAAATGATACAGTTGCTGCTTGCTTTTGTTCGTTCCGAATACTTCCTGTTACTGTGATTGATTCCTGATGTATGTTTGGCATCATTCTTTGTTCAACAGTACTTCTAGCAGGATCAGTGCGATGTTAAAAATTTGAGGACTCAATCTTCCCAGACACATGCATGCAAAACTAACCAAGGATATGGAGGGAAGATTAGGGAACAAATATCTCTGATAGACCTTTTGCCATGTGCCGAGTGTGCAGGAGTCATTAACCTTCGCCCGGGTGGGGGTCTTTTTAGACACCCCCTCGGGTTTTTCCGAAGGGACTGAAAAACGGCGGCGCGCAGCGCCGCCAAACTTGATCTAGCTGTTCCTTCATCATTTTTACATATTTCCTGAAAATTTTAGCTCAAGGTCATATCAGGTCAGGTTATCAGGCGAGGTGAAGGGACCTCACCTCAAAAAATGCTTAGGATTGCATAACTAGAAGGAGGGTTAATCGATCAAGTTGAAGCTCATACCACATATTTGGCCCACCAGGAGCTACAACACATGTTTCGGGATGTTTGATATTGGTAACCTAAGGTCATATACAGAGCATAACCTCCTCATTGCAAATGCATGCAGAAAATCACGAAATGAGCTTTTCTCAGTAAGTATGGATGGAATCAACTTCAAACATCGGTTACCACTTTCACTTAGCCCATTTCTGAAGTTGATAACAAACATTTTGACCTGTGACCTTTGAAAGGTCACATAAAGTCAAATTAGCAATTTTTGGTGTTTTCTCTATAAATTTTGAATAAACAAAGATATAACTTTTATTTTGTCACCAAAGTGTTTGTACTCGTATGGTCACTACAAGTCAAATGATATACATCATGACTATACCAGGTCAAGTTGGGTCAAACCGCTGACCTAGGAGAGGTCAAACTTTGAATTGGACTTGGCACAGCAATATAATATATCATTCGATTTGTATTGGCGAGAGAATTGAAATGGTGCATCAACTTTGATTGTATCTTGCTTGATTTGAAAGTTATTAGCGAAAAAGGAAACACCCTTATGCATGGGTGGCTATGTACATTCCCAAGAACATTCCAAATGTCCAGTGACCTGCAACTCCCTCGGCTTTGACCTGACCTAAAAATCATCACACTGTAATAAAAGAGCAACTCAAGAGCTTTTGAATGGTGTTCCAAAAATGTTTCTAGCTATCTTAGTTTCTGAGATATATGAGGTTTTCTTAGTATACCTCATATTATAGATTTTGACCGTTTTTGACCTCTGGTGACCTTGATATTGACCTGACGAGAAAAATGACCGAAGTATTTTCGATATCATTTTTAAAGAGTTTTTGATTGCCGTTTTGTGCTTTGTTCTAGCTCTCTTAGTGTTTTAGACCGTGGGGGGTCTTTTTTACGCACACCAGGGCAAAGGTGGCTTGTATCCGCCACCGGGGCAGGGTTAACAAATGATTTCAGTACACTCATGTGTATTTTACACGGTTTGACACTGACCTGATCGCCACAATACTGGATTTGAAAGTTCTTGGCCGACTCCTGCGTGACCCGACCTCCGAAGTCCAGCTGATACACCTGCCGAGTTCAGACCCGGTCATTCCGATGTTGCCCTGCAGCCAGCTGACAGCCACCAGCAAGTCCATCGCAGAGGAGCACAGCATCTCCCTCCAACTCGACTGGGTCATGGATTTGCCATCTACGTGGACTCCTGAGCCGTTGATTAATCGGATTGGACTGACCAGGAAGTGTCCATAATTTTGGAGGCAGATATGGATTTGGATACTGTTTTTGGTTAGCTTGTCTTGTTTTCAAACGAGAGTATCCTGAACGTAAACCAATTTTTTTCTGGTGATTGGCAGTAGCCGTAGTGTTTAATGAATATCACGAAGTCATTAGCGCATTTTTAAAAGAGTCTAAAGCGCAATGATACTGCACTTTTGAATATTGATTCAACTTGGGTTATTAATACTGGCTCTAAACACATGTGAAATGGCCTAGGTGATGGGCGTCCAAAGCGCATTTTGGGGAACGCGTCCCCTCAACTGGTGATACATCCCCCAAATTTCAGTTCTCGACAGAATATTTTAGCATTTTATCCTGCCTATCAACTGAACCTAAGCAAATGTACTGAGGTTGGTTGCCGGTACATTGGCTCGATACCACTCTCCCAGACAGCCTTTAGTATTTGGCTTCACCTCCTATGGGGAGCCCATACAAACCATACAAAACGTACGTGCCACTTTGAGTGCCGTTTCATTATATTGCCTGGTAAAGGTGAGCAGTTGCGTCAAATGTTATAAATTGTGTAAGACAGAAGTTCTGCTACACGTGATGTGAAATTTTTTCAGAAAACTTGTCTTCTCCTTTAACCCGATTCTTGTCAGGCCCCCGTCTCCCCTATTCCAGGCAGGGGAGCGAATTTCACCCCCAAGATCTCTAAGCCTATCCGTTTGATCTTAAAATATCCAAAGTGGGATTAATTTGGCTCACGCTAATTTACATTTTCAAAAGAAGAAATTATCTGAATTTTGCAAGCCGTGGGTGGGGTGCACCAAATATACCTTCTGTTTTTACTGATCTTTAAATTCTCCAAAACTTTGTGCTCTGATTTTGTTATTATTGTTCGGTTTGGTATTTCGGCAGATTGCCAAAAACCTACCGAATGATTCGGTATTTCGGTATTTCGGTTCGGTACATTAAAGAACTCCTATAAACTACTAACACCTTTAAAAGCCTTTTGATACATTTTGGAGCCCATAAAACACCCATTTTAATCCTTTGATTGTATCCTAGAGCCTCTAAATAATTTTTTTGAATATCTCTGAGCTTTTGCAACCATTTGTTAATGTTTTAAAGCTAATCAAGATATTTCAAGCGTAAAAACTCATAAACTATCTTTTGCAACACTTTTATATAACTATCCAGATGGAAAAAGTTAGCAGTAAAACTTTGTTAATTAAATTTTTACAACACGTTTTTGTTACAATTAAATATTTAAGAAAGTAGGTCAACAAAATTTCAACACAATTAACCTGTCTTGGTTACACTTGCTAATAAGATTCTTTGTCGGCGCGGGAAATTCAAGTCTACCGAAGAAAGTCATTCGGTAGATCCATTCGGTATCGGTAGAGGTAGAGGTTTGGTACCGAAGATTCGGTAGTGGTAGATCCATCTGCTGACGGTAGTACCAAAATACTGAATTTCATTCGGTAGTCCCAGGTCTGCTGAAATATCATTCATAATTTAAAATATTCTAACTCTTCTCAACATTGTTACAGACGGTTTTGTTGAACGGAGAACGCACCGTACCCGATAATACTCGGTTTGCGAACAGATCCTAAATACCAAGACCACAGCTCCCTCGTGATAAAGACATAATCTCAAAACTGCCAGGGAATCCTTTAAATTTAATTTTAGGTGAATTCATAAAGATTCAAAAGCCCATCACGACCTTTCCAGGGCTATCCTAGGAAAACATGATGGGTGGACACAATCCACCCCCTATCCTGACCGAAATAGGGTTAAGCATTGTACCTAGTTACCCAGTAAATAACTGTTAAACGAGACAAGTTGTCTTGAAGCGGAATCGAGTGAATTCCTGATTGGATATGTTTCAAACTTTATTTTGTTTACGAATCCCCTGACAGTCTGATATCCTGTTAACATTCTAATGGCGCCTAAGGCCTTATAGTGTACCGCCGTGCTTGGCCCTACGGTGCCGCGGGAAAAATTCGTATCTGCTTCATTCAGTTATGGATATGACAGAATATTTCCAGGTTTCGAATAATATTATTCAGAACTTTGTCACTATGGTACAAGCAAGCAGGAGCGGAAATGACTCAGAATAGCTTCCACCCATTACAGTACGCTTCAGTTGCGTGTCGCTGATTTACCTATCTTCACGAAAAAAGCGCTGAACTGCCCACTCCAACGCCGATCGATGGTCTTGTCTGACTGAGGACGGTGGATGGGTCCACAGTGATGGCACTCCCCTCTTCAGCGCATGAATATCACTCGAAATGGAAGCAGGCAGCGTGCTGCTTTAATGAATCACGAACAAAATTCGTTCATATAAGCCAATGGCGGATACAAGGGAGGCTAGGGGTTAAAGCCCTCCCCCCGGAATGTCAGAATGCCTACTTTTAATGCATAGCCGTTATGCCATTAAAATTCCATCAGAATGCCCCCCTGCCATTGCCTGTTCCGAGGCAATGGCAGGGGAGGCTCGAGCCCCTGCCTCCCCCAAATGAAGTCCTGTATCCGCCACTGACATAAGCACATGCGGCAACTCGAGTAGTAAAATAAATATTTGAAACAAGCAAAGACTGCGCTGATGAGGCTACCTGCATCAGCTCTGATCAATCCAGACATATCCTGCCTGCAGTGAATGGTGAGGTATCGCGAGCAGAGAGCGCCCTGCGCGGTGCGCGGCAGTACCTGGCTGGATTCGTTCCAGAGCGGCGCTATGTTGTGCATGATGAGCTGGCGGCAGGCGGCCGGGGGCGGGCGGACGGCCGGCTGCGGCGCGCCGTCCGTCTGAGAGGAGTCACGCACGCCGCCCCGCCGCAGCTGAAACGCAAACTGTACGGTGGACGGCACTGTCTACACAGACAAAGGGAATACAGCACCTTCATTGGATTCAAACTATGCCGTCAACTGCGTAGAGCATGCTGAAATTTTTTGGGTTGCATATTTTGTTTCTTCTAGAACCCAATTTTAGGGGACAACGGCGCTCCATGACATACAGCTGATAACAGCAGGCTCAAGAAAACAGCTGATGATTCAATTTTGTTAGCCATACATGGTCCTAAGCATTGTTTTTATAAATAAGGATGCGCTTAACGTTTCTATTATGAAGACCTGCAGAAAATTAAATCCATTATGTTCAATCAAACATATCCAAAACATGCATATCACCTGCTCCTGCGCCATTCCAAGGACATAAAAAGTTCTTCTTCTTCTATACTTCACTGCATTACTTTATTTCTGGATGAATCAATTAATATCTAATGCTTGGCTGGCTTTCCGCTAGGTACGGCCTCTATTTTTACATTGGCTCCTGATTTTGGGTTTACGGGTCGAAATGTTTCGACTTGAGACTAGCTATCTTATAATAAATTATCTGTATTAAGATGGCTCTAATTTCCCAGTACCTAACCCATGGTCCACGGCCAGTACTATTTAAAGCAGACGGATACTATGCCCCGCCCCCTATGTGCTTGATGGCGGGCGGCGGCCGGTCGGTCATTAGGGGACGCGGGCTAGACGAACTCCGCTCCAAACATACGCTTTTTCACCTCAAACTGTGAGTTCTGAGACATTAATGAAATATCAGTTCAAAAGAGGTTTGCGGTATGCCAAATCATGTCGCTGTCCCATTTCACGTCCCACAGTAAAGTTTCCAGATTCCGTTCAGCTTTGAATGACATTAACCCATATATGCCGGGTGGGTCATAAATGACCCAAAAACATTCAGCAGCTGTTTCTTCTTACAGAAGTAACATCAAGTGGTTGAGCACGTGCAAATGTACTTCACTGCAACAATTGGACATTTATCCGTCAAAATAGACCGTAAACACGATCACTGAGCTTGCCAGCTTCGCTCAGAGATTACACGCAGGCCAGATAAGAGGCAAGATAACTTATGTTTAAGATTCATTTATTGTTAATGTTTCTTATTATTTATCCTTCAGAATTATTGCTCTTGCCGTTGATTTTTCATAATAAGGTCAATAGAGGTGCAATGCGCTTAATTTTTAAGTTGAATATGTCTGGGTCATAAATGACCCACTCGGCAAATGTGTGCACGCTGTGACGAAGAGTTGTGATTTTATTCCAACGTTGCCGTTCGTTTGTAATGACTTTCAGTATCGTAACTACTCTGTATCACACGTAGGTACATACACATATGATCATTGGTGGATCTAGGAGCATATTTTGGAGGGGCCAAACCAACGTTTTAGGGGCTAAATCGAAAAAATTGGCGCCCACCTGACAGGTTTTGCCGGCGAAAGGTGGCGCCCCCGGAAAAGTGCCCTCCATTGGTATCCTAGATCCGCCTATGTTCCTAGGCTTATCCTGGCGCCTGAAGCTGAGCTGATGAGATCAAATGACGACTTTTTGAGGATGGCGACGGGGACGGGGATAGAGGTTCCCTGACGTCATTAGATGAACCTCCGGAAACAAAACGAAAGAAAAGCAAGATGTGGCGCGTCTCTGCACTTATAGATCTGTGAAGAACCTCAAATACCTCCCACTGTTCCTGCCAATATATCTTCCCAACAGTGAGACCGATGTGAAGGTGCATTACCATTCTGCGTACAATTTATTCAGGCTCTTCGTCAATGACGAGTTCCTTGACCTCGTCGTTCAGCAAACTGAGCTGTACTCGGTTCAGTACATCGTTTGGGGGTGGCATAATAATGTTTGTGGTTTAACGACGCACCAATTGCTGAGGTCATAAGACATCGGAAGGGGGAATTAGCTAAGCTTGAGCTAGTGCAGGGCGCCAAATCCTTCCTCTTGGTGGGCTCGAACCCGCAACACCCTGCGCATACAGATGCGATCCCCCTGGCCCCTCGCGAGTGGAGCACGAGAGCTGATGAGATGCTGACATTTTTTGGACTTCTGTTCCTATCCGGGTGTGTAGACATGCCTTGTCGCAGGCCATACTGGAAGACTGATCCTGATCTCCGCAATGAGCTAGTTAGTCGTTTGATGAGGCGAGACACGATCGACAAACTCTCGGAATACCTCGTCCTGGCCGAAAAATCCAGGCTGGATCCGTCTGATTCGTTCTACAAGGTTCGATCAACTCAACAGGTCACCAAAAGTTATCAACCACAAGGCATAATGAATAAAGCGAGACAACAAGAGGTTCGGCAGTGTGACGCTCGTCTCCGTGCACAACAGTGAATGGTGGAAGCGCTGTTGTCTGTGGGTGTTTTTTTGTAGATAAATCCAACATTGCCTGTCGTTTCAAATATAAAATATACAACACGTTTCACAGTGCCTATTTGTATGAACCAAAGGTTGAAAATCAGCAAAGAAGTTGTGCCGCCGTCGTAATCCGTTCCTTGACTTTTTAACTACACTTCTGCCGGTTGGGTCATTTATGACCCGGGTGCACAGTGGGCTTCCTTTGGGAAGAATTTCTTATATATTTGGTTTTCACGTTATTTTTGCCCACCTGAACTTCCCCTAGACGGAGAAAAAAACTCGAAAAGGAAAAAGTCCGGCATATATGGGTTAAAGAGACGTTTTGGCGTCAAAATATTGTCCCGAAGAGGTTCATCAAAATGGAAAAATTATCGTGAAAATGTGTTAATTAGAAAATAATCGTCAACATGGATTCATCCGGAAAGGGCCGTCAAAATACATATGTTACGGAGTATATTCACAGGTGTTGTACGACACACATGTTTGGGTTTATGCTTTTCTGTAGACATTTCGGAAAGGTTTAGCGTACTAAGGGCGAATAAACTAATCAGCAGTATTGTTTGGATTAGCAAATTTCATCACAGTACTTATTCATCTAGCCCAAATATTTTGAGAGTTTGGTTTTATTCGAATCAATGCCTCATAGTTCAATGGTCAATGGTTCATGTTCAATTTTTCAATGGGGGAGGACCACCAGGAGAAAAAAATGGATAACAAAGCAGAGCCATGAAGTGCAGGAGTTTCAAATCGATCGAGAAATGTAGCTCTTATAGAGCTCAAAAGTTGGAGTGAGGGACCTGGTTGACCTCGCCGGACCTACCTTGAAGACCCGGGTTAAAATTCGGGATGGTGGAAAAATATGGGTTGAGAGGTGAGCCTTCAACCGCGGTGCTGCGCTTCGTCGTTCTTCTGTTATCCAAAAAATCTTAGGGGCATCCATGGCCCCCGGTGAGGGTTAAGTGCACCGCAGGTATCAGGCACTCGGATTCCACTTCCGAGTTTTAGTCACCATCATTAAAATAAAATACAGTGCACCAGCCGACAGATGTGGATACGGAAAATACATCAATACCCATCCTAGTCCTATTCAGCTCTGTCCCGCTCACCGAGTGATCCCGTGCTGTATTTTCCTGCTTTGAAGAATCGCTCATTCCGTCCCGACCCGAATAAAGCCTGGAGGCTTCAAAAAAGTTATTTTCGCTGTTGCGTTAGCTCCTGCTTTGCAAATTCTACACAGCTAAAGCTCCACGAAGAACTTCATCCGGACTCTCCGCGGTGCACAAAGTCTGGCTGGTACTCTTAGAATGTGTCCTGTTTTTGCAGACCGTACAGAAGGAGATTGAAAAACTTAAGATACAAGAAAGCAAATCACTTCCTCTGGGTGATATGCCTAGCAGACAAACGTAATGAGAAAAATCAAGTACTTTTTATTTGAAATCAAAATGGAGTTCTTTCTTCTCGTAGGTGGTTACATGTAAAACGGCATCACGATGCTAACTGTATCCCCTAAAATTCCAAAAACTTCCATATCACCCTGAAGCAGTGCAAACCAGCGGCGTCCGCTGTATGGAAAGTAAATAAGGTATAGAAGGTCCGCTGTATAGAAGATACCTTGTTTTTGACCTGGGTTCTCTGCAGCGACTCGAGGTTGGTGAAGGGTCGTGACCTGGTGACCTCCGTGATCTCGTCGTCAGAGGAGTCGCTGGAGCTGGTCACTCTCCGGCGGCACAGCAGCGGTGAGCTGAGCAGGCGGCGGCTGCGAGCACCCGCACGGCACTACCGTCAGAACTGGGATAACCAGGCAGGTGAGAGCAGACTGGGGAGGGGGAGGGCACCACTGGCCGACTGTATACCCTTAGCGGCGATATATTGCGATTCAGTCACGTCAGGAACGCAAAAAAATGTAATAGAATCGATTTAAGGGGTCTCATCGCACACTAAAATGATAGAATACATTGGGGCCATACTGTCATGCTAGCTCTGATTCATAAAAAATCTTATATATAACCAAATGTTTTCACATGCCAAGTAATCAACATGTCACCGTCAAATTTCAGCCTTTGCAACGCGTCATGTAAATACCGAGTGCGATCGTTAGGAGGCTTGTGACTGACCTGATGGGAGGCGTTCCAGTGGGTTTCCGCTCCTTCCTCTGCGCCACTGGGGTGACGGGGCTGCTCTGGCATCCCCTCAGCTCCTCCGTCACCAGCCGTTTGACCCGGCCCGTACACTCGGCGGGGGCGGCCGAGCGCCGGAGGCTGGACCTCAGACGGCGCTGTCTATCGCCCTGAGGCGAGGCCGCCGCCTGCAACCACTCCATCCAGCTGGCCGCCGGCGCGCCGTCCAGACTGTGGCTCTTCACACGCTTCAGTCGGCGGCCGTCGCTGGGCACCAGCACGACGCGCGTCTGCGGCGTGCTGGCCGCCTCCGAGACGATGTCCAGCGTCACAGCATGGCCGCTGATGAAGTTGAGGCTCTGGCTGCGGTTGGGCATGTTTCTGGGCGCCACAGGATGCTCATCATCGTCGTCGTCGATGAATTTGAGTCCCTCCAGCTGTGCGGAGGCAGGCGGTAGCGTTGGCGACGTTTCGATGAAGTCCAGCTTTGGTGAAGGTGTGTGCGCTGTTGAGGCAGGAGCTGGAGCTGAAGAGGTGCGGCGACCCCCTAGTTCACCTCCCACCGACTCCCCGCCGCCGTCACTGACTCGACCGTGAGACACCACGTGACACCTGTCCCCGCGATTGACACTGTGGGAGCGGGCCATCCTCCGTGGACTGGATAACACATTCAGACCATTCCGCATCCGTACTTTGCTCAGATGGCCCGACTCCAGGGCTGCCTCTGGCCGCATCTTGGCGTCCATTTCGCGTTTCATTCTCAGCAGTGACTCGCGCAGGTGAGTCAGCTCGGGAGTGACGGGCCTGGTGACCGTGCGGAGCTCATCCTCACTCTCTTCTGCACGCAGCGACGAGGCAGAGGGCCGTCCGCGACGCGATAGTCGCGGAGAGTCCCGGGAGATGGCGCTGGAGTCGCGTCGGTTGCACGCTGGTGGTGACGCCTGGTGGGCGGTGAGAGCGAGCGGCGGCGGCGGACGTGCGGCCCGCGGTAGTCGGGGCGTCGGCAGGACGGCTGCGGCGATCAGGCCGCCGTCTGAGACCGAGACCGATGACTGGGTGGACATGTGTCGGACGCATCCTGAAGAGGTAGGACAGGATCCATGTTCTGCTAATTGGTACATTACATCATGGTAAAAAATCGGGGTATAATCTGGTCTATATACGAATTGTTAGAGACAGGTCCAGGTCGATATGATTAAACATTATGACTATCAATACAAATTCGGTCTTTTTTAAAGGTGTGACTAAATCAGCAGAATTGGAGTCCAAATCTCTATCCAGATTCAGAACGAACCTCTATTCTCCGGCACATCCAATCTAATCCGATGCATGGATCGGAATCGATACCCATTCTGCTATCGGCAGGACATACTCCACAGGGTGGCAGAGTCATGAACACTTCAGAGTCAGTCAGTTCTTAGGCTCCGAACTATACATGTGAGACTCTACAGCTAGTTTTGAATATTCAATACTCGATGAAATGGATCCCACAGTAATGATAGGGTCATTGCAAGGAACCACACAATTCGTTCACTTACCACAGTTTCAACACACAGAGCAGTAGAAAAAGCTAAAACTCTATCCTCACACGACTCGCAACTCATCAAACACAAACCTAACACTGCCTAGGCTCACCGCCATCTTCCTCGTCACTGCCTCTCCTTCTGAGTGCGGCGGCGCCGACGCGCAGGCCGGGGTTGCCGCCGCAGCCGGCCCGACTCAGCTCTGCCATCACCAGCGTCATCTGGCGGGGCTGCAGGTGCAGCAGTGACGTCTTGTAGCTGACCTGACCCAGCTCGGTCGGCATGGTCGGCACCAGACCCACCACACGGAACTTGGTGCCCCAGATGTTGGAAGTGACTTGCGCCAGTGCGGGAGATCCCAGCTGCCGACGCACGGGTGGCACAGGTAGAACACACGAATACCCACAATCAAGGTGTCCTTATCTAAGAATGATGTTTGGGGTCACCCATAAATTACGTAACGCAAAAGGGGATGGGGAGTCAGCTACGGCGTTGTAAAACAATGGGGGTCAAAAACGGGAAGGAGGTTAAAAATCTACAAAAAAATGTCGTACGCTGTTTATAGACTGCCACTTTTATTTGTGAAAGTGATGGAAGACTTGTTCATAATAGAATTTAACACTTCATAATTAATTTTTGCTCATTTTTCGTACTGCTTTCAAACCTTTTATTGTCTTCGGCAGTCTGCAGAAATACTTATGTCACTACCAGTGATTTCTTCAAAAGCGTTTTATCTATGGTATTTATGTTATCTATAGTGTGCCACTTCTGACTCACTTTATCTTCTTGCCCTCTTTCGGGGCGAGAACGTGAATACCTGTCACATCCAGCACAGGAAGGTTAATACACAGCTGTTTATTCAAAACACCTACGAATAATTGCAAGCTGCATTGCACACCTTCGGCCCAATCACCCCCCACTTCAACAGACTGGTGGGTCCGACCTGACCTCAGGCTGATCGGATAGTGTCTCCTCCTCCGCCTCCCCCCGCTCCACGTGCCGCTGCCAGCGCCGCCTGGTGGGGCGCGGTGTCCGCGGCTCCTCCTCTGCGTCCGAACTGTCACTAGGTGGCACCATCGCGCTCTCACGCATCCCACTACCTGTCCGTAATCAACAAACGTATGTACCTGAGAGCAAGATTTGATGGACTGGATTTAGGTACCATAGAAGGCAAAAGCTCTGATATAGATTAAGTAGTGCCCAACCGTAATTGATAGCTTATATTTCCCGAAAAATTAGATGCTGTGAAATAAGTATCGAGCCACGTTCTGGCTGTTTTTTTTGTAGCAGTTAGCATTCTATGACATTTCTTCGCTGCAGGCTTACTTTAGCATATAAAATAATCCTAAATACTAGCTATACTGAACATTTGTCATCCTATAAGGCTGTGCCATTCTATTAATATCTGACGATTCTCTGTAATGACTTTTTCACCATTTTTGCGATTAGTTCAAATGTCAGGTGGAGAAACATTTCTCTCAACATATACTCATGTAAAGAAGTATGTAAGATACGCGAATCGAGAACAACCTCTCACTCATTCACTTTCTCTCCCCCTGGCCCGTTTTTTCTGCTCTCTCGTTGCCTTACCACAGTCCGTGGGATCCACGATGATGAACTCAGGCCGAATCTTGCTTGTTCTCTTCCCTTTGAGCAGGGGTATGAGCCCTCCAAAGTACTCAAGGTAAAGCGTATACATCACGTTGGAGCTGGCGTACTCCTCTTCGTTTCGGATCATGGTACAGTGCAGTCGCGTGCTGCCCTCCGGCGGCTGAGCGATGAACTGCCGCAGACTTCCTGAATCTGGGATGTGTGACTGCAAGAACAACATAACCAGGTCATTCAGCGATATGAATTATCCTTAGACCTGGCTTCCCCATGCTCAGATTGTCCATGGCCATTAAAACTGGACATATTATACCCCCATCTCTTTTTTTAATATTTTTGCGCTCCCTTTCCCGGGAGCATTTTTTGTGTTAGTAGCTAGTATCATTCATACACCGCACTCACACTATGTACAGAGCGGAAGTTTCCATTTGCCGGCACCCTTACGGGACAGCGGCACCGCACTCAGCGGGCCATAGGCTGCTCCAGTCTCCCCAAGCCGCAGCGCCCGGCATATGCCGAGCCCTCACATGAGGGCCGCGGGCGGGAGACCAGACCGGTGAATCACTTTAAAGGCCGATCAGGCCCGTGCACCCACAAACAGGGACGCCGGTTGGCACGGCGTTGATTCCACTGCTGCGGCGCGCACTCCCCAGTGTACCGCTATCTCCTGGGTAGGAGGCGGCCGCGGAAAAGGCTGCCATAGGTCAGCCTTGATCCAGGGGCCTTCCACACCCAAGCGTGACGCCTTTGTCAGCTGCGCCACGGGGTTGACATTATACCCCCATCTCTCCACATTGACACATTTCTCATACCCGCGATGACAATAAGTATGAAAAACGCAATTTTCATCATAAAACTGCATACGTATTCAAGCATTCTGAACGTGTTGATTACGGAAATGGTGTACATACCTGAGCAACTGCTCTAACAGGGTCACATTGTTGTTGTTTGGTCACATTGCACATTGTTCGACCATTCATGTTCAGTCATTCCCGCGCTCGATTTTTGCGAGATCCACTCACCCTTAGTGTTGGGCTGAATAGATTAGCCATTTGCATCTTGACGCGACGCGGCAGGGGCAGCATCGCGGCGTCTTCTTCAGAAAGCAACGCGTCTTTGATGCGCAGCCGGCAGAGCAGCTGCAGTGGCGCCACACGACGGCCAATCCAGGCAACATGCACCACAGGTCCGGTGGCCACGAAGAGTCGCCGGTCATTGTGGCCCCACGTCAGCGCTGTGACACCGCACTGTGGAACATCCGCACATGATGGCAGGTTAGGAACCCAAGCTAATGAAATGTAATCAAGATATCAGTCTCAGAGCGCTCTATTGGGAATGATTTGGTTGTACGCAAAGTACCAAAGTTCTCACGTATAACCTCTGCAGCCGAAGTGCCCCAAAACTCCTCCGCCCAAAGCCATTCGTTTATGGAGTCGTTAGAATTGATCTCGTGGCTTGTTTGGGTGTTAGTTACCTAGTTTTGTAGTTAGTTAACTAGTTTGGTGTCAGTCACCTTGTTAGTAACCTAGTTTGGGCGCTACTTACCTAGTTTGAAAAGAACTGAAAGAAATGTCTGAACCAAATGAAAACTTGATTGAATTTTCAAGCCGGGTTTCTGCTTCTCTAGTACTCATCAGAACAGTTGACGTCTATGACAGAAACACTGAAGTTCAAAAATAGAAAACCCAGGTGTATCTGGAGTGATTTGCGCCGGATTTTTTTACTTTTTGGCTATGACATGAATCCGACCTTTGAATCTGCAAGGCCAAATCAGAAAATTTGAAATGTTAAGATGTTCGGTAATTTGAATTTCCCTGAAACTCACACCAGAAGTATGGCTAAATCTGGATCAGAAGCTAAATAAAAACTATGATGGACACTCTGGGACTTTTTGAAATATAGGTACTCAAAAGAATGGCTGAAAAGTGTCATTAATTCATGTGCCCTCGAGCTGTTTGGAAGAAAACATGTCAAAATGAGCACATACCTTATTTAAATCGGCTGAAAATTGGAGTATACTTTATTTTTCTGCTTCATCATAAAAAGCCAACCTCATTTCAGCCTGTCAACCATTGGGAAGACAGGAGGGAGAGGCAACGCCCCTGTTTCTAAAGTACTGTTCAAGCATCAAGGTTGACCAGTTTTAATGAAATTGTGCGCTCACTTTAAAACAAAAGGTTAATAAATGGTGACAAGGTGTACGTTTTATTCACAAAAAATGCTTGCACGGAGACTTGGACATCAAATAGCCATTAGGTAGCCATTTGGAACTGCCTAATAAAGTTGTTACATGTCTACCTACAGTATGCCCACATTATCCTGAGAATTGATATAACAGTATTACTTTCAGCACGTACATACATACAAACAGTTTCACACATAGAGTTTGGGATGTTTGGGATCACAAAAAGCAACGCATTCCGAAGGTGCGGCCAGAGGTCGGAAAAAGTGTCTAACCGTTACCAACGGAATTTCAAGCCAAACTTGTGTCATCAAGAATATCAAGCTTCGGCACCAAAAGGGAATTATTGTCTAGACCCTATGAGTCCTTTTGTATCTTCAATAACGTATTGGTAGACAGAGCGTCCATTTCTCGCACTGAAGTGTGCAATCTTGCTTATTTTGTCACCGACTTGATTTTCTTTTGTCACTAACATTGTTGGCGCGTTGACAAATTTTTAGACTTCTGGGTGCGGCTACTGTGGTTAGAAATGGATCACAGTACTTTGTCTCGGACATCAATCCTCGCGCCTGACCCGAGACCACACTACCGACTGTGTTTCTTAGCCGTTTCGTGCCTCCCGGGCCATCCAAGTTGGGAACACGGCCCAACTTCAGAGACAACCTGGATCTGCTGAAAAGTGGGCACAATTTAGACTGGATTACATCGTTGTGAATGAGGTACTTCTCGCAGCAATCTCCGGTTAATAAGTGTTCGAAAAACGTTCCAGAAAGCTTTTGGCAAGACCAATCCGCATGACGCTATTAAGAAACCAAATCAATATCAAGGTATCCAGCGAACTAGGATACTGCAAGCAATTTCATATCATGACAAGAAAATGACAGGCAGCATTGTCTTATAATTTATTTGACCTTTGCCCAAAGTCTAGGCTATCTCCCCTATTCTAACTAGTTAATATTGCGTACCATTGGATTTCTGGCGTCAAGACAAATAGATCAATAGCCTTGGCGTCGTTCAAATAGCCTTAGGCGTCGTTCTAGACCTAATTGTTCTCGAGCTTGAAAATATTTCCTGATTGACCTAAGTTGGACAGGTGCTCTCCTTTGTGCCGTCACAGCTCAGCCTATATCATTTAAACTTGGCACATGTGTTAAGGACGGTAGATCAGTTTCAGCGCCGTTCAGATTTTTCTGTTATCACCACTGGTTCGCGAGATCATAGCTGGTGCAGAAATGACCCCCAGGTGGTTGGGGGTTATTGAAAGAACCCGGGCACTTCCAGATAGCCTAAGGTCATATCGAATAATAATAATAATGCATTTGCAGTCATAATAATGCACTTTGCATTCACTTTTTTCAGCACATCTAAAATAGTTACAAAGCGCTCATCCCAATTTTTTCTTTAATTTCTTTTACCCAAATATAATCACACTTCCTTGGTGATTTTCAAGAACATCGAGGTACGGGGCATTACCATATCTCGAATTTTCCGATTTGACATCGTGGGTTCACAAGTCAGATTCAGATCGAAGGTTAAAGGTTGCAAAACCTAGATAGGCTAGATATTTGCGAATTTTATAAGGCTAATTTATTTTTTCTGTCGTTCCTATTTAGGTCTAACTCCTGCCATGTTTGGAAAATTCGTTGACCTTGAGTGACCTGTATAATTGACCACAAAGCTTACCCGGGGCTTAAAAGTGCACGGCTTGAAAGGTACAATCCGCCAACAAATTCCAAGAAAATCGAAGGGTAAGGGGAACTGGTGTGCAATTTGACGCGACATGGCCAAGAACTTATAGACAGGGAGTTTATAGGTAAGAAGTTCAATGTGACAACCTTCCTTCTATTTTGCATTCAAAGTATTTACCTATTTCAGCCAAGTCAAGACAGTCGCCGATAGAATGAGCCTAAGTACCAATGAACTAAAAGCCGAAAAGCGTTAGTTTTCTTTCAGAGAGGGCAGTGTCCTATCAGGAAGAGTATCAGCACGTTCATCGGTGTCTCTCTTTTCGTCCAGCGGCCTCACAGCTAACGGTGGAGCCAAGTGTGGACACCGTCGACAATTCCCATCGCTTGCCCTCGCCAGGCCACCAGGGGCTGAGCCGGAGGCTAGCAGCGTCAGTGGTTAGGTTAGGTGCCGGGTGACTTACAGCGTGGAAGGGTAGCCGGCTGCAGTAGCGCAGCTCGCCGCTGCTGGTGTAGAAGTGCACCAGGTTGTGGTGCAGGCTGGCTGGGCCCTCGCAGCACACCCTGTCCCCGGCCACAGCCAGCAGCTCTCCGTTGTTGCACCACTCCATCTTGACTCCGCGCAGGCCTGGCGAGGCGACTCTAATGAGGTTTCTACATTAAGTTTAAGTTGGAACAAACTGCGAAACGTGTAAGTGAAGGCTAAATTACGTTAGGATGGTCAGATTACTATAACAATTTGTTCATTAATTAACGCCCCTGATGAAGCTGTAGAAGCGCTACGTTGAGGTAATTCGTGGTTAAATGCTTAAAGTAGTCTAATAATTTTAACGTAACTAGGCCTTCCCTTTCTGCATCAGCACAAATAATTCCTGGTGAAACTATAACTTCCACCTTAAGTTCTTGTAAAAGTTATTTAAGACACCAGTCGTATTTCAGTGATATTTTCGTAGCTTTCGAAGGTCATTCGACTATAATCTTCGTCAGCGAAAAGATTGCTAGCCAGCGCCTAATTCTATACTACACAAGTTTGAGAAAACATCGCATTACACTCGTGCTAAAACTTCAAATTCTACTTGTTATTTCTTGCTCAATAATAATTAATATACAAGTTCAACAATTTAATTAAGTGAGTTAAGAGTCACAAAGACAAATACAGTACACACACGGGAAGGTTACAGTCTATATCATTATACACCTACGTGAAGTCTGGATCAAGCTAAATTCTAGATCATCATACACCTACGTAAAGTCTGGATCAAGCTAAATTCTAGAGCATCATACACTTACGTCAAAGACCGACAAGTAAGGTGTCGCTGAAAACGCCGCGAAAACTTATTAGAATACGCTCTAAACCAATGTTATTTCATGACTAGTAATTAGTAATTATAATAGTTCGGTGTCAGGTATACTTAACGAACATGCAACCTTGAGATACTTTTTATTTGTTATTGTTCTAATACTATTATTATCATTGTTACTATTACTTTTTTATGAAGAGCGAAGAACCTGGTAAATTTCTGGCATTGGAATGCCTAAGTTTGTATTTAGTAGTTTGCCTTGTTGTGTTTTTGCGATGAAGATGCCTTCTTTTATTTTTATTTTTCTCCAATGGTTTTCATACGCTAGGATTTTGACGTCATCTCATTTAATTCTGTGTCCGGTGTCTAGAATGTATTTAGCCAGCCCAGAGTGGTTGTGGTCCTCGTTTTCTATAGCTCTTTTATGTTCTTGTTGTCGTGTTTTTATGGTCCTACACGTTTCCCCTATGTATGTTTTTCCGCATTGATATGTGTACTGGTAGACTACTTCTTTGTTTTGGTGTTAGTGTCTTTTGTCCTTTGGCTTTACTAGTTTATTTTTTAGGTTTTTTGCCGGTTTGGTTTGTGTTTTTGCGTATGGTTTTATTAAAGGCACGATACGTTCTGAAATACCTCGGACATATGGAATGACTACCATGGAATACAGATACCTATTCCAGGTATCTCTATTCCATGTGACTACTGTGGGCTTTGTTTCCCCTCTCTCTAGTTGGTTGTTTTCTTGTCGAGATTCCTGGCGTTGGATTTTTCTGTGAGTGTTTTTGATGAATGTCTTGGGATAGTGATTTTTCTGAAGTACCTGTTCTACGTGTTTGATCTCGTGTGTCCTGTCTGCTTCTTCTGACGAGATGGTTTTCCCCCATTTATAAGAGTCCTGACTACTGCTTCTTTGTGTTGTGTGCTATGGTGTGATTGAAAGCTTAGATATTTTTCTCCGTGGGTTGGTTTTCTGTATACTTTAGTGGTTAATGTTCCATCTGTTCTTCTTTCTGTTCAATCACACCATAGCACACAACACAAAGAAGCAGTAGTCAGGACTCTTATAAATAGGGGGAAAACCATCTCGTCAGAAGAAACAGACAGGACACACGAGGATCAAACACGTAGAACAGGTACTACAGAAAAATCACTATCCCAAGACATTCATCAAAAACACACACAGCAAAATCCAACGCCAGGAATCTCGACAAGAAAACAACCAACTAGAGAGAGGGGAAACAAAGCCCACAGTAGTCATTCCATATGTCCGAGGTATTTCAGAACGTATCGTGCGTTTAACACTTAGGGGGACCCGCCCCCGGGTTTCGAGATAAAAACGCGGCGCGTAGCGCCGCCACTGTATACCTTTCCCTCATCATTTTACAGCTTCTGTGAAAATTTTAAGGTTAGGTCATCTCAGGTCAGGTCACCAGTACAGGTCAAGGACCCGACCTCAAAAAGTTTAAGATAGCATAAGTCGGAGCAGGGTGAACTTAACCGATTGAAACTCATATCACATAATGGCCCCACCGAGTTCTCTAACATATGTTCCGGTATTTTGATATCGATGACCTAAGGTCAGGTACGAGGCATGACCTCTCCATTGGAAATACATGGGAAAAATGGTTTTTACGGAATAACTCAGTAACGGATGGTGATAGAGCATTTATTTTAGCTGCATTAGACTCGCCTGGGCTTTGCGGTTCTAATGATATGCATTTTATATAATTTGACCCCGACCTGACCTCAGGTCAGGTCAAATCCTTGATTTGACCTAGCAAGGTCAAATTATATATCATTCGATTCGGCTTGCTAAGAGGATTCATATAGTTCAAGTCGTTTTGCTCTATCTTTACTTGTTCAGATGTAATACCCGAAAACTGAATTTTACATGTTATCCCTATGGTGGGCATGTTTTGACCTCTCGTGACCTTAAATGTACCACAAAAAATGGTACAAATTTTTCGATGGAGAAGTGATGGCAGCCCAACACCGTTTACCGTTTTCGCTACCTACCGTGGTTCTCGAGATCTTAGGGGCGGGTACCCGCCCCCGTCAATGCGAAGGTGGCTCAGACCCCCGTCAATGCGCGTGTTAATAAAACCATACGCAAAACACAAACCAAACAGGCAACAAACCTAAAAATATACTAGTAAAGCCAAAGGACAAAAGACACAAACACCAAAGCAAAGAAGTAGTCTACCAGTACACATGTCAATGCGGAAAAACATACATAGGGGAAACGTGTAGGACCATAAAAACACGACAACAAGAACATAAAAGAGCTATAGAAAACGAGGACCACAACCACTCTGGGCTGGCTAAAC
Organism: Lepas anatifera; assembly: GCA_034440635.1. NCBI lineage: Eukaryota > Metazoa > Arthropoda > Thecostraca > Lepadidae > Lepas > Lepas anatifera. Next base: position 1,634,252 of record JAOTON010000520.1, on the reverse strand, counting down.
ACATTCTAGACACCGGACACAAAATTAAATGGGATGACGTCAAAATCCTAGCGTATGAAAACCATTGGAGAAAAATAAAAATAAAAGAAGGCATCTTCATCGCAAAAACACAACAAGGCAAACTACTAAATACAAACTTAGGCATTCTAATGCCAGAAATTTACCAGGTTCTTCGCTCTTCATAAAAAGTAATAGTAACAATGATAATAATAGTATTAGAACAATAACAAATAAAAAGTATCTCAAGGTTGCATGTTCGTTAAGTATACCTGACACCGAACTATTATAATTACTAATTACTAGTCATGAAATAACATTGGTTTAGAGCGTATTCTAATAAGTTTTCGCGGCGTTTTCAGCGTCACCTTACTTGTCGGTCTTTGACGTAAGTGTATGATGCTCTAGAATTTAGCTTGATCCAGACTTTACGTAGGTGTATGATGATCTAGAATTTAGCTTGATCCAGACTTTACGTAGGTGTATGATGATCTAGAATTTAGCTTGATCCAGACTTCACGTAGGTGTATAATGATCTAGACTGTAACCTTCCCGTGTGTGTACTGTATTTGTCTTTGTGACTCTTAACTCACTTAATTAAATTGTTGATCTTGTATATTAATTATTATTGGGCAAGAAATAACAAGTAGAATTTGAAGTTTTAGCACGAGTGTGATGCGATGTTTTCTCAAACTTGTGTAGTGTTGAATTAGGCGCTGGCTAGCAATCTTTTCGCTGACGAAGATAGTCGAATGACCTTCGAAAGCTACGAAAATATAACCAAAATACGACTGGTGTCTTAAATAAGTTTTACAAGAACTTAACATGTCCCAGTCAAACACCATTTACCGCAACAAACTTCCACCTTACCTACCAACTCAAAACGTGGGTATATAATGGGCGGAGTTGGTGCAAACGTCGATTACGTTTAATCAAGATTCAACTATGTCCCTCCTCACCAGAGGAATAATCTACCAGCATGAGTCACTGTACCGTGCAAAACCGAAGAAACGGTCAGAGAACGAGTCGCCCCCCAGAGCGCGGCTCGCCCGTCCTGTTCTGCATGGCCGCACACTGCTCCCAAGCACAGTACAAACAATACCGACGCGGGCACACCCCGAAGTGCAGTCCGCACGGAGAACGATTCCCCAGTCCGTTCTACTGTTCTCTTTAATCAGGCTCCTACCTGTGGGATGAAGGTAGGATGTCGTTACATCATCCCTTCCTGTGCAGATGAGGGTAGGGTGACGTTACTGCATCCCTTCCTGTGCGGGTGAGGGTAGGGTGATGTTACCACATTCCTACCTGTGCGGTTGAGGGTAGGGTGACGTTACCACATTCCTACCTGTGCGGGTGAGGGTAGGGTGACGTTACCACATTCCTACCTGTGCGAATGACAAGCGGAGTGACATCGTCGTAACTGTTCATCAAATGGATGACGCCGTTCTCGAAGCTGACCGCTAAAATCAGCTGCCTCCCTGAAAGGCAGAACAAAGCGTTGTAGTACATTTATGACAGGAATTGTTATATTCTGTCCAACCATATGGGAGCTGAACAGACCAATCCCACATGTGAAATATTTTGCCAAAGATGATGGTACTCTGCGAAAGATGATGATAAGAAGACAATCATAAGCAGGGAAAAACAGCATCAATGAGTTTTATCTACAGAACCAGCCTAGCTTACGGGCTGAGATAACAGGCGAAAAGGGTTCCCTACCATGATAAGATTCCGTGACCGCAGAAAGAGTCTGACAAAGTTCAAGAGTTTCTGAATCATAGATGAGTGCAAGTTTCACTCAGGCTTTGGCATGGACTGGCGTAATTATCCCGCAGTTCCCAGTACTCACAGACATGAGCACCGTGTCACAGCCGCCGAGAATCGCACGCTCGCGTGCCCAAGCAGAGCCGCAGTGGTGTGGACGGCTTCAAACTTTCCTGAGCGCTAAGCGTCGCTTGGAATTCATATTCTGTGACATGCTGGTGCCCAGTGGCGGATTCAAGGGCGAGGGCTAGGGGTTCAAGCCACCCCTCCCCCGAAATTTCAGAGTGCCTATAGTAAATGCTTAGCCGGAGGCTGATCCGAGCCAATGGCGGGGGAGGCTCAGGCCCTCTAAGGGGTGGACGCGGGAGCGCCGTTGGGGAGGGAGGGGGGCTCAGGAGAAATAGTAAAAACATAGTGTTTTTAAAGAAAATTGGCCAAAATTTCGCGTTTTGGGGAGGGGGCGTGGGCCCTTCCCCTCTCTGCGTCCGCCAGTGGCCCCCTATCCCCCAAATCAAGTCCTGGATCCACCACTGCTGGCGTTCTAAAACTAGTGGCTATGTTTTCTCTGGAAGCAGTATGAGGAACGGGCAGTTTTTCTTGAACGATGCTATTTCTAAATGATACATGATTATCATGCTTCTGTAACGCTTAGACTGCTGTTAATGGGGGGGGTGAAGCTTTAGTGGGACATTATTATATACCACTTGAGAGGCATTTCGGTGCAATTTGTTTTGGCGTTTTTTAGGGGGTGGGTGTTTGAAAAGTCTCACCGGGAAGTAGGTGGGTGAGTTTGGTCATGTAGGGGCGCTGCTTTTTGGAGAGGGGCGTCAAATAGTCAACCAGAGGTCTGCGGCTGGCAGCGGGCGGGTGCAAGTGATGGGAAGAGGCGAGAAACAGAGTGTTTCAGTCAGGGCCAGCTTCTAACGTAAATTTTAGAGGCCTGCATCGCACAGTTCTTACATATCAAGGGGAGTAGATCTAAAAATCAGATGTGAAGGAATACGGGAAGCCAGAAAAGTTATGCCCCCACTATATAAGATTCTCAACCATAAGCCTACGCTGCGGCGTTGACTGGACAGAAATAGCTTTAAAGTAAATCCCACGTTTTTTGACGTTCCTACGCCTATGCTGACAAAGATTTTAAAACAATTTTCTGTCCGGTACCCAAAGCTGGGTGGTATTTAGAAATTACTTAAAAAACGAGAAATAATGAGAGGAATTAGGCGATTTCCCTTTTAACAAGCGCAGGCAAGGGAGATGACCCCTTAGGTTTTTCACACATAAAAAACAGCGGCGCATAGCGTTTCCGAAATTGGTGCCTATACGTGTTATCTGTTCTTTTCTAAACTTCTGAGAGAATTGTAGGTTCAGATCATATTAGTTTCGGTCATCAGTTCAAGTAAAGTAAACTTAGCCTAAATCGCATTTAGGCTTAGTTTTTTGCATTTAGTAAATACAGAGAGATGCAACGGGAAAATCAGATTTAATCTTTGAGCTAAGATTCACACCACATAATAAGGTCACCGAGTAAAAAACCTTGTAATAAAGGTTTTTGATACTAATAACCTTAGGCAGGAGGCGGACGCAGACCCGAGTTTTGGGAGGGGCCAAACCCATGTCTGCCTCTCCTCCTGGGGGGGGGGTGGGAGCAAATATTGTTTTGCTCTACAGACCTAGTGTAACCACCTTTTTCAGTACTCAACAGACCTAGTATAAGCTACCTCTCCAAGTGCATAATCGCTCCCGGGGGGGGGGTGGGGTGGGAGCGAAGACTTTTGCTCTACAGACCTAGTGTAAACACCTTTTTCAAAAATTTCTCCGGCGTTTGGGGGCCAAAAGATAGTTTGGCCCCCCCTTCAGCGCTTTGGGGGACCATGGCCGGAATGGCCCCCCCTGCGTCCGCCAATGACCTTAGGTCAAGCCAGGGCCATGATCTCTCCTTTTGGAAATGCATGAGGATATTGGTTTAAGTTTGATAACTTCCCAGAAAAAGGTGGGAACGCTTATTTTGACGTGATTGTAATTAACCTGCCACTGTCATTCAAATGATATAAACTGTTTACTATCTTGACCTTGACCTGGTCTTAGATCAGAACTGGTCAGATTCAGGATTGAATCTCGCAAAGCCATAAGATAAGTCATTCGATTGGGCTTGTCGAGATAAATTTAATAGTGCTTGTATATTTTATATAGCTCTTTTCTGTAAACCTTCATGACAAAACGTTTGTTTTCATCGCATTCCTGAGAACATACGTTGACCTCTAGTGACCTCAGAAATGAGCCGACCAGAATTTGGGGGAGGGGAGGGGCATCCTCCGCTCTGTAACGGCGAAGATGACGCAAACCCCCTACCGATGAGTGTTACAGTAAATTAATCTCCCTTCACACTGCCGCTATGAGAAGAGTGTTTTTAGCAGGAGTGCTGCAAGGATGACTGGGACTGCATGTTCATAGCAGGAGTGCTGCAAGGATGACTGGGACTGCATGTTCATAGCAGGAGTGCTGCAAGGTTGACTGAGACTGCATGTTCATAGCAGGAGTGCTGCAAGGATGACTGGGACTGCATGTTCATAGCAGGAGTGCTGCAAGGATGACTGAGACTGCATGTTCATAGCCTGGATGAGTTTATGTATGTATGTATGAACATAACTGTACACCCAAGGCTCCAAAAATTGTATCCCTATGCGGTACAATACATATAACAAATATAATGCTTCCGATATACATCAAACATACATCCTTTGAAACGGCGATATTTTTAATTCTTCCATGGATCACCTTTGAATAGCCTTTGTGAACCTTTAGCCTTTGATAGTCTTCAATCAGCTTTGAATATCTTTGAATGACAGACTATTGGAAATCGATCCTTTCAAGGTACCCCTGTTGTGAACATTAGCTATAAAAACCTTTTTCTGTATCGACATCATTTGCGAACAAGCATCCGACACGGCTTTGGCATTGGGTGTGAAGGCCGGTTATTGTGTACCGACGGGGGTTCCTGTACGCCCTCCGTGCCAGCTACAATACAACAAAAACGGCCCCAACAATACTAGGACACAGGCAAGACAATAGCTACCCGCAAAAAGGGTATCCAACTCAGCGCCTTCTCAGAATCGTCAAACGACAACACCGCGGCCTGTCACCACAGATGTGGAGCTCGTTCACGGACCCGCCGACGAGCCGGGCGACCCCGCCCCTGCGTGCTGTGCGCAGTGCTCACTGCGACATCCCCCAGGCCCGCAGGCGATGTTAGGCTGCCACCGACATAAATTGTGGCGGCTGCGGGCGCGGAGCCGCCCGGGACACGACCCCGTGTCGCCGTCAGCGCCTCCGCCGCAGCGGCGCTGTCGCCGTCGACGGCCAGCGGGCCGGAACGACGACGGGACAACGATCGTGTACACTCGGACCCAACTTTCGGCTCGAGGAAACAGCCGAGCACACGCACTGAACAAAAGATGGGGTGGGGGGGGCAGCATGCTCGTGCTAGGAGAACAATCAAACTTTTCAGTGTCTAACAAAAGGCGCTGTAAGTTTTTTCTTCTGCGAGCAACGTGCTTTTAGTCCCATGAAGTAGAGACGTTTGCCTGTTTTTTTCTGTTTCTGTTCCTTTCAACTATTGGCTAAATGAAGCTGCCAAAAAAGAAGAAAGAATAGCAAGCATCTAGTTAACTGATACTCTGGGAACTGCAACCCTCGTCACATTTGTATAAATCAATCCGAGTGTTTATTTATAGGGTAGTATGAGATGGTGCAGCAAAAATGTCGAATGCTTAACAAACGGGTTGATACCTCCGTTTTGACTGAATGTCATCCCAGAGGTTGAAGGAAAACATACTCTAAAGCTCTGTAGAAACTGGTCAAACACTCAGCAAGCATTGAACCAAAAGAGAGAATTGATTTTGCTCCAACGCGTGTATGGTCACATATGCATGCGTTATCTGTTTGTTGTTTAAGCCTCAGTTCAGACTGTTGGTCGATGCAAAGATCGTAGCGCAGGTGTCAAAGCTTACATACAAACCAGACGAAATCCTTTTCAGAGTACTTACATTTTTCCAAAGTCCTTATTTGGCTATGTCTTGTACGATTTTTTCTAGAATGATGGGATGAATGATCGTCCCATCATTCTATCATTTCTAGAATGATCCTTGACTAAATGCAGGAAAGCCTTTTCAGTGCACACACCATTTTCAGGTGGTGCATGGGTAGCGGCGCTACCTTACCCGTAGAGGCACAGTAATGACCTGTCAGAAGTTTAATGGGGTAGGGGTTACGTCTATCCGCCCGAGGCGGGGACGTTTATTTGGTTTTGGAAGACTAATCCGTGTAAAACAAGCCCGATGTGGAAAAAAGACATATTCAGATATGTTTTGAGCGAAATACACAAAAACATATAAGGAATTTCCAGTGAAGTTAAAGTTCGTAGAGATGGAAACATATGTCACACAGTTGCACCCAACGTGCCACTTTTCCCCCAAACTAGCTGGGCTTGTTTTTGGGATCCGGCTGGAAACGAGGCCTAGCGAGACAATTTTACGCTCGAGTTGTCTCCCAGGAGTAGTGGATGCCCCATAAAGTCAACTTGTTTCCTTAGAACGCACTTAATCTCCGAAAGTAGGCACCACAGTGACGCGGATAGGATGATAGTTTGGTTGTGACGCCACTGCCGCCTACCGAAAATTTCCAACGGATAAAGTTGTTTCTCCTGAAAACTGATCCAAGCTGGATAGAAAGGGATGTATTTGATAGCTGAAAAAAGAATGTACTAGCATTAACACGACTGCGAATCAAAGTAAATGAAACTTCATTTGCTTAGGAAAAGAGTTCTCTAATATCAGAAGTTACTCTCTGATAAAATAATAATGAAAACTTGTTACCGCAAATTGACGGCCCAGGTGGCTATCTGTGGTTATAAGCACCTACGGAGTAGATGCTATTGCTGATGATATGAATAAGCGAAGGACATAAATAGCATTGCAAGATATGTTTAAAACTAACTAATTTGGGATTCTAATTTGTGGGTGACTCCAAACGAATTATAGGTACTCATTACTTAGGTCCTGTCTTAGTTGCTGGCGTCATATTCGAGTGACGACAGTTCCGGTCTACCCCTCTATATAATGTATATCATTTCTATCACATATGGTCACATATCTGATACCATGAGCCTGCTTCCCCTGGCAATAGAGAACTTTTCAAGTATATCTTCTATTTTTTAGACTCCCCTAGCCCGTCATATGCTTTACAAGTGCAGGGAATAAAATGTAGCTTCATCCAGCATTGGTACATGTATCCGATCATTTCTTTAGATGTTGCCCAAACTTAAGTCTGGGGTCATGCCCTGGGGCGTCGCCACGAAATTTGGGCGGACACGGAGAGGGGGCAGGGATGCGAGGTCAACTTTGACCATACCAGCTGTTTGAAAGCGCTAACAACGATGCACTTCACCAACACATTTACGAAAGCCCGCGCAGTTAAGAGGGAGAAAATGCGAGGAATCTAGGTCAAGTCCCAAAATTGTGTGGAGAAAGTCCCCTCTGACTCGTGAGCTGGGGAGGACGTACTCTCCCCTCCTCCGCTCTACCCCGGCTTCCGACGGCCAAGGAACAGATAGCAGCATACCTGGTATCAGGGGCGTAGCCAGGATTTCGCTCAGGGGGAGGGGAAGGCGGCGCCCCGAAAAGGGCCCCCGCGACAGCGCTAAAAGGACCCTGATGGATAAAAGGGCCCTGCTTGTTACAGAATAGAGTGCTGAAGAGGGCTTAAGAGTAAGAAGGGCTGTCTGGTATGAAATTTCAAATTAGGCCACAGAGCATAGTGCGGGCGAGCCGCGCTTCGCGCGGCCCGTGTCCTCTGGGTGGGGGGCAGCTGTCCCTGTCGCCCCCCCTTGGCTACACCCCTGCCTGGTATAGTGCTTCTTACAGCTCAGGCCACGAAGCTGGCCGAAGTGACTTCACATCCGCAAAACGTATTGATTGATTTCGCAGTGCTGAGCCGAGGAGCATGTTTACAAGTTTATCAAGTCAAATTGGTAAACTGGCCGAGTCAACTGGTGGATAATCATATTCACATATTTCCTGCGAGAATACAAGCAGTAACCAAACCACCTCTGACCACCTCTGAACACAAACCACAACCATCATCCTGAACACTTTTAAAACCGCACTCCTGAAAGAACCACTGACTGTCCTTTGTTAACCAACTCAGCATTCAGCACGAGCAACCAACACGGAAGCGTGACAGCTGTCGAACCGGCAACGGCGGAAGCGGCGATCGCGGCGCGGTCGGGGGATCGATACCACATGCTGTCAGAGGCCCCAGGCGTTGAGGCGTCTGGAGCCGCCTTACCCTGCCGCAGCACCACCAACCCAGCGTCGGACTTACGACGACGGCTGAGACCCGTCCAGCCCGCCACAACGGGTTTATGTCGCCCAACTTACAGCGTTTAGTGGGAGTTCAGGACCGACGGCCAAGTCTGGTGTGATTCATGAAGCTGTTCTGGTGGGTGCAAATGCGATGAGGCCCGAGGCTATGAATAATGGGAAATGTTAGGCTGCGGATGCTTTGACTGTTTTGCTGTTGATGTGGCCGGAACAGTTATAGTAAAATCCTTTGTCGCGCTCTGGATGATCTCTCCAATCGACCATGTTATACGGCTTAAGTACTCTGAAAGCTCCTCGGAGCTAAAATTAAACAAAAAACAACGTGCAAGGCCTTGAGAGGGCGCTGATCTTTAGCACATCTCCATAGCAACAAAGGCATGCTACATCAATCTAGAGGAATATTTATGAGTTGCGGCGAGGCTCCATTTTGAGCGGACCTAGCAACTCACTTTTTCCAGCGCAGACCGACGCCTCGTCTCTCTCCTCCATTTTAAATTTCTCACAGTTCCAGCCCATTTCCAAGACGGACGTGCCCTCCAGTAGCGTCACGTTCGACACCATGGCACCGTGAACGTCCATCACAATCAGCTGACCCGTCAGCGAGCCGAAGAACACCTGAAACAAAGCCGGCCAGCCAAGTTTACAAAGATCGGATATTGCGAAACAGCGCATGCTATTAAACGAAGAAGAAGAGGATTGGGTGGTGTAAACTCAAATCGTAATCAGCAAAAAGAGCGTTGCTTTTGCTGGCCGATTCATTTTTATATAGTCATTCAGATGGAGGAAAACCGCCACTTTGGGATGTTTTGAGATGGGGAGGCTATGGGGAAGGCCTCATTCGGCTGATTTCACTTGTCAGAATATTGGTGGTTTCGATCACTGCCTGTACTAAGCTTTACCATAAGGGTGTTTCAGCTGATTAGTATTACGACTGATTGACTCATGTCAAACAAAAAACGAGCCAAGCACTGCGCCTTTAACATAGAATGGTGCCAAAGATGATTAATTTCTCTAAATGAAAGCGAAACAAATTATAGCCTTTGCAAAGCAACGTCGCAAATGCCGACTCTTATCATGCTATTAATGATTCAAAATCCCACAATAAAAGCCCCCGGACAACGACAAAATGTTGCCTATCGATTGGAAATGCATATTTCATTTCATGGCATACTAATCAAAGATATGGCACAATTTTTTAACGTGTGATGCCTTCTACCGCAGTACCTGTTGGTCGTCTGGAGTCCAGGTGCCGCATACTATGTTACTGCTGAGTCGCAAGTTGGAGGACCAGTACCGTTGGCCAGCCACGGAACCCACCAGCACGAAACCATCCTGCCAATACCAAACACTTCAGTACCGTTGGCCAACCACGGAACCCACCAGCACGAAACCATCCTGCCAATACCAAACACTTCAGTACTGCTGGTCAGCCATTAAACCCACCAGCACCAAACCGTCCTGCCAACATCGGACACTCCAGTACTGCTTGCCAGTTACGGAACCCACCAGCGAGCAATGCAACCCATCAACACAAACCATCCTGCCAACATCGGACACTTCAGTACTGTTCATCAGCCACAGAACCCACCAGCACCAAACCGTCCTGCCAACATCGGACACTCCAGTACTGCTTGCCAGTTACGGAACCCACCAGCGAGCAATGCAACCCATCAACACAAACCATCCTGCCAACATCGGACACTTCAGTACTGTTCATCAGCCACAGAACCCACCAGCACCAAACCGTCCTGCCAACGCCAGATACTACTTATACCTTGTATTGACCAAAACATCGCATAAAGCCCAATTACAGATGAAGCCGATAGAGAACTAACCACGGCCTAAACACTAAACATATCAAATCACATTGCACCAGTACTGAATCGGTCGCCATAAACGTTGCTTTGTCCGTCTTCAATCAACCTGAAGGCTCACATAATGAATCGCCGTTGGGTGGTACATCTAGAAATCTGCTGACCAGCGCAGAAGGATTTGAGTAAAAATGCCCGAAACGACAGCGACCATTCTGGATGATGGAACTTTGCACTTCAAGGCTGTTGGTCAACTACAAAACTCACCAGCAGGAAATTATTCTTCCAGCACCAGACAACCAATTCGCTGTCGAAAAAACGAAAGATACAATGGAAATTTCTTAAAGGAAATATGACCCCCTCATCGGATTTGAACTGGACTATCAACCGCGCGGAACATACCCCGGCTTCGTATTTCGTTTCTCTCAGAGCCCACCTTCTCACGGAGCGACAGCGCTTCACGAGCGTGCTGCTTTATAAGACACCATACGATACTTTATATGGGCCTAATGTCCAGCGGCGGCTGGGTCAACCGCTGGGGTGGTGCGGGGCCGCTGCCTCCTCTAAACAAATAATATTGAACAGTAAACGAATAGTTTTGGGACAAATGGAATACCAAACCTGGAGTTTTTCGGCTTGCACTGTCACATGACTCTCAGTTAAAATCCCATTGTAAAGGTGCCACATTTATTTTTATCAGGAGACCGCTGGAACATGTTCGCACCGCTTCGCTGAATAGGCTGTTTGACATCCAGTTTGGGCTACAGAATGAATCACCGTTGTTTACAGCAACAGCGAATGCTCACTATTTGCCCTAATGTTTTGCTCTGTTCAATACTGTAAGCTCGCTTCGCTGCCGCTGCCAGAAAATGGTATCGCATTGCCCTGCATGTTGATGGCCATGTCGGCCATCGTTGGGCAATCGCTGAGATCGATGGCCCGCACCATTACGGATTACGTGGTCTCGGGCCATTATTTGGTGAGCACTGTCTGCTCACGTACGCCCTCGTTCTAACACGTTTCCCGCCCCGAGGTTTCTTGGATGCGGGATCAATTTAGGAGCCGGGATCATTTCCAAACTAAGGAATAATATATGTTTCCAATTCTTTACACATATAAAATGGCAGGGAAAAGAGGGCATAGAAATACCTATCGGAATGGAACACTTCTCGGACTATATAAATCGGGAGTAAAGGAAAGGGGCTGGCTGTAATTTCCTGAGTGATTGGGTTACCGTATACTCTCCCAAATCCTGCCATATTGGGCCATATCTTGAGTGTCAGTGATACATGAGATTTGCAGAAAAAACACACACATGTGTGTGTGTGTGTTTGGGGCTTTATAGAAAAAACACACAGTTTACATGCAAGCTATAAATCGCCAGAGCTTTCAGTCAGATTACGCACTCTCTAGGAAACATATTCGAGGGAGGTATGGAAATCAAGAGTTCCGCGAAAAAATGCAAGCTTGTTTGAAAACACAACCAGGGGCAGGGCGGCCCAGTGGCTTCATTGTCCGTCTTCAGACCGGACAGCATGGATTAGCGTGGGTTCTTTCCCACGGTGGGAAACCGCCTTACATGTCCGACCTGACCCGGTGGAGAGGATCATTAAGCACCCACGCCAGTACCCCCGTAACTGGGCAGGTATGCGTGTTGGGAGTGGCCCTAATAAAAATAATAAAAATAAACAAAGAAATAAAATCGTCAAGGTGTGGTGTAGGGAACGGATAAGGTGGATTGCAGTCATTGACCTATGGGCCTCACAGAGCGCTGAAAGCTCCAATACGAACAGGCAAACGTCTGGAAATACCGAAACTGTGTGCCACAGGCATGTTTAAGTTGAATTTAGGAGATAACGGCAGAGGCATCTCGTGTCTTTCCCGCGCCCTTCCGTTCACAGGTGCCAAAGGAGCCAGGTGCCAATATATTGCCGAAGGCCGCCCCTTCCACTGTTGATAGTTAACACGCGCATTGACAGGGGTCTGAGCCACCTTCGCTTTGACGGAGGGCAGGGTACCCGCCCTCCACCCTAAGATCTAAAAATCACGTAAAAATAGCAAGAAACGGCGTTGGGTAGCCAATATAATTCTCTATAGAAAATATTTGAAGCATTTTTGTCAGGTTACATTTAAGGTCACGATCCCCTCACTAGAGGTCAAGTCATGCCATCATGTAAATCAAGTTTTTCGGTTATTTCATCTGAACAATTAAAGATAGAGCAAAACAATTTAGACCATTACAATTTTTGCAGTAACCATAACCTCGCTCGGTCAAATCAAGGAATTGACCTGACCTGAGGTCAGGTCAAGGTCAAATGAAGTCAAAATGCATATCATTAGATTTGCAAAGGCAAGGAAAATATAATGCAGTTAAACTAAACGCTCTATCGTCATCTATTACTAATTTATTCAGTTAAAACCATTTTTTCCATGTATTTCCAATGGAGAGGTCATGGCTCGTAACCTGACATTAGGTCATCAATATGAAAAAAGCGGAATATTTTTTAGAGAAATCGGTGGGTCAATTATGTGATATGAGTTTCAATTGGATAAGTTTACCCTGTTCTAACTTATGCTATCTTAAAACAATTTTGGGGTCAGGTCACTTGACCTGTACTGGTGACCTGATATGAGGTGACACAAGCTCAAAATTTTTACAAAAGCTGTAAAAATGATCAGAAAAAGGAATGCTTAGTGTGGTGGCGCTACGCGCCGCCGTTTTCATGTTTTCTTCCAAAAACCCGAGGGGGCGGATACCCGCGCCCCGTCAATGTGCATGTTAATGCAATGGCAGCCACAGACCCAAGGGTGAGGATTTATATATTTTTGGTTGTGTTTGGGCAGCCCCAATGCAATATCAAGATATTATATATATATATATATATATATATATATATATATATATATATATATATATATCCTTTATATTTTTGGGTTTTTCATTTTAGGGATTTCGCATTGGTTTTGGACAGCTCAACAGTTCCGTGGGAGAGCTAAAACAATCTGTATATTAGACTTTCCCTTTTAATATTGTGTTTATTGACATTCTTTCAAATTTGGGCAGCCCCAATCGTCCTAAAAATCCATGCCCCTTCACAGGCCCCATTCCGCTACCCGACAGTCACTCTCTAGGCAACAGTGCTCATCTGTCGGAGTCCAACATCCGCTGCTCTCCGATAAAGCCTTTGAAATATTGATGCCCTTAGATCGCCCAGGCTGGCGTCGGAAGAGCGTCCATCTTAATTCCAGAACGGCGATCCCAGTAGAAGCATTATCACCCTCCGAGAATTGGCCTCCCCTTCCTTCACTTCCAAATATTCCCGATTCGTCACTGATGAAACCTCAGTGCCTAAACACCCATTGTAACAAGTTGTTTTAATAAGTATGTGAGTTAAGAAGTTCTTTCAACCTCTTTTTCAGATTCCGACCCATACTAATATAGAGAGATATACAACAGTTGCGTGTTAAAGCCATCGGATCCCTCCTTCAGATTTCGATCCAAACAATAGATAAAGAGAAATATGCGACAGCTTTGGACTCACCAAATAAGCACTTGAACTGCATCATAATTTTTGCTTGTTACTTTTGGAGCTTTTTACATTAACACCCGCACTGGAGGGGGGGTCTGGCACTAACGCGCACAGGAGGGGGGCCTGGTAGGCTCCCCGTAAGATCCCGGAAACTAAGAGGCATAGAAAAACAGAAATTTGAGAGGCGGGTGGGGGTTATGGTGATCTACATCATGACCAATTTTTATTGACCTAGGTTAATATCTTCAAGGTCAAACGAGGTCATAAAGGTCAAAACTTGGCCATGCTGGGGACCGACTGGTAAATGCCGTGATTATGCGGGAAAATGGCGGGAATAAGTTAAAGGCGGACCAGGGTCATATAGAGAAGGTCTCAAAGAGCCGTCCCTTTAATTTAGGGGTCAAGGTCATTCAAGGTCATTGACCTGTAAGGTCAAAATATAGTATACTACTTATAATGTACACTTTGACTAACACTATAGCCACTGTTTGGCGGGAAATGGGGATTGACCTTTGCAAATGACCTTTGCCCTTTCCCTTTGACCTTGATCTTGGTATTGGGGTACCTTATTAATGACGTCATATCATAATGTACGTCAGACGGGTAACGTCATTTGACCGGAAGCACTGTGGTCAGTGACCTTGAAAGTGCAGATATGACCTTGACCTGTGACCTTTGACCTTGACCTTGACTTTCATGTGAGGTGACCTTGACATATAATCCCGGTTATATGGTGTTATGACTTCACCACTCGGTCTCCAATGCAAGCTAACTGGTCCGACCGCGCGATTACGGCGATCTCAAAATTCAGGTCTGACTTTAAAAGCCTATAAGTAAAAAAATTTCGACTGATTTTCAAAAAATCTTCACCAATCGACGTGCTATTAAATTTTGTTTAATGTGGCAAGGTATTGTGTTTTGGCTACGAGCAGTTCCCCGGCCACCTCGGAAAAACAGGTGGGGGCCTCCGAGGCCCCCCTCCAGTGCGCGTGTTAAGGTGCTGCGTCCAAACCTCTCAAGACGTGCATTAGGTCATTTCATTTTTCAAAAGTTTTGATTTTTGTCAGGTTTTGTGACTTCTCCCATTCTATGGTCCACGTGAAGTCGATCGGTGCCATTTTTATCGAAATCGGACAATATTTAGGTCTGCCTCATGGGGCCTGAAGATATCGAGTTTTCGTCAAAAATGGCTATAATGGGGACCAATACGGCTGACGCTGTAATGATCATGATAATTCCGAACATGTTTGTTTAAGCCTGCTATTGCACAATGTCCATACAGTCATGCTGGAGGCCATAGAATGTCGTAAACCAAGGGAACAAGGTCTCTGTAAGCTATGGTATAAAGGAAAATTCTCGTTTATGAGGCCTCGACCAGCGGATTCTTGAGTTCACTACTGGAAATGCTTTGGGTGGTAAAATGCTTCAAAAAGACAGTTCCGGGCTGGACGTTATATTGCAGTTGCATATGATGATCGTGAAATATATTTTCGAAGCATCATAGCTGTCTTCATGCAGTGGGCACCCCGGCAGGTCACGCGCCTTAGTGGTGAGGTAGTTCGGGTGCATGACGTTGTCGCTACTTCGGGAAGTGCCCTCTCCTAGACATGCTTTAAAACTACCATGGAGAGCTAGGTAACTTTGCTTCTGCGATTTTCCCCTGCAGAAGTTATTCAAGCTGCTATTCATATTAATCTCCGCAGGTCAAATCCCTCAGCAAAGCAATACCTCGTTCTGCTACTTCATTTACCACTTCTAAGTACTTGATAAGAATGTGAACCATGTTGCACTGTTTGTCTACACTCCATTCCACAGGCTCTGTTACCAGTCAGGGGTGATCTGTCGGGCTTACTAAGCCTAATGTTGTCCAAGCATGGCTCTAACACCAGGTCAGCGAGCTGTGTGGTCTTTTTCAGGAACACCGACGAGACATCTTCTGTGAATCGTCCACTGGGGCGGATCATGCTGAGACGTTTTTCAGATATTTCTTTTTGTCATTGCTGACAAAGTCGCTGCAGAGATTGAACGACACAATTGGTGGCTAAATGTTCCTACGACATGTGACGTCGGAGGACCCACAGAGCAGCCTTGGCTACATGGTCGTCCACACCCTTGTACCGGATGAGGTCTTGATAAAAGTGCATGTCGTTTCTGGGTGCATCAGCTGTCACTGGCGCACGAAGTCATGCGCAGACATACAAGAGAAGATGAAACTGCGTCATCCGATGGAGCACCATGCCTTCGTTGTGCGTGAGCTGGTTTGCGAGCATAACAATATTCATGAAGTACAGCACCAGCAGCTTATGCGTTAGAACGTCCGGAACATTGAAGGAGGAAAGTTGTATTTTGAAATCGTGTATTTCTACTTCTAGTAAACGCCATAGGGCCAATGGTTAAGATTTTGAACATGGGGGCATGACCTCCTGCCCTCCCCCCTGTTCCTACGCCTATGACCTGCTGACAATTACTTTTTTCGACTACTTTTGGCCACCCGTCATGTTTGATGAAAAGCTACAGGATTCACGTATCTCATCCCACGTGGTGGCTCCACCGAGAGAAAGGTTCATGAAATCTGAATATTTTTATCTGGCACAATGGTGGCCAAAGTTAGTGATACATTTATGAATAATCGCTTTGTGAGCTGCTAATGTACTTGTCAATAATTCCGCCTAATTTCAATGCTCGACAGGTAGACTTAACATAATGTTCGACCCGTCCGGCACTTCCGCCAACCCAGTTAGAGACAACTTCCAGTACCAGACCGTCGAGAGCTACATGTGCACAAAGTGTCAGGAATCGATGCGGAGGCGGCAGGACAACATAAGCTGGTTCGTTAACGTGCCGCGGCGCCAGGTCAGAGGCACGGTACCCACCTTACAGGACGCCCTGCACCTCTCCATGCGGCCCGACCGACGCGAGCTGTATTGCGAAAAGTGTCAGCACAACGAGTTCAGCGTAACCCCCAGATCTCTAAATTTCCCAAACGCTGATTATACAGCTGAATCGTCACATGTTCATTGGAAAGGAGTCAAAGAAGATCCGCACCAAGGTAAAGATATCGAAGTTTGTGACGCTGCAGGAGTACGCGGCGGAGGACGCCGATCGTCCCTCGGCTTGGGACGCCACCAGGCACGGCTCGCTGTGCCTGCCTGAGGACTCGGATGAGCCGGAGCGACAGGCGGCGCTGCGGCCGTTCGGACCCCGCATGTGTCTGACGCCGATCTAGAGGAACTGGCAGAGCAGGACGGAGCCGGGGAGCGGCCCACGCGCGCTGTTGGAGACGAGGAGAGCCAGCTGCAGGAGACCGTCCGACGCTCACAAGGGAAGGGCGAGTCGGCCGACATCGCCGCCGAACAGGTACAGCTGTCCCAGCTGTGCACGGAGGACGACGGCTCAGCGGCTGAGGATCAAAACAGCGGACCTGGCCGGCGCCCATAGCTACCGGCTGGTGGGTCTAGTCAGCCACCACGGCGGTACCACCCAGGCGGGACACTACGTGGCAGATGTCTACAGCCTGGGTAGGCAGCGCTGGTTCCACTACGACGATCGCAGTGTTACCTGTGCCTCGGAGCAGCACGTGCTGTGCAACAGAAACTAGCACGATGGTTACATATTCTTCTACCTGCACACAGACCTGTGCAGACAGGTGACCCAAATAGACACCAGCGCTGCCTGAGACGTCGTCTCCTACCACGGTCAGCAGGAAGTGGGCGATTTTGACAGAATTTGTTGTTTATATGCTGAGATGCTGATCCTAAAATAATATATGGAGTTTTCTTACTTAAAAAAACTAAACAAAATTAGGCAGCACATGTTATCAAATAGCATGCATTGTTCTACCAAGAAGTTGTGCGTCTGCAGGAGCTGCTTTTGTGGATATTTTTATGTTCGCAAACCAGCTCACGCACGACGAAGTCATGGGGAGGAAGCTGCACCGGATGGTGCAGCTCCGTCTTCTCTTGTATGTCTGCGCATGACTTTTTTGCGCCAGTGGCAGCTGATGCACCCAGCAACGACATGCACTTTTATGGAGACCTCATCCGGCACAAGGGTGTGGACGACCAAGTAGCCAAGGCTGCTTTGTGGGTCCTCTGACGTCATATGTCGTAGGAAAATTCAGCCACCAATAGTGTCGTTCAGTCTCTGCAGCGACTTTGTCAGTAATGCAAAAAGAAAGAAATGTGTGAAAAGCTTCTCAACATGATCTGACCCAGTGGAGGATTCACAGAAGATGTATCGTCGGTGTTCCTGGACAAGACCACACAGCCCGCTGACCTGGTGCAAGAGTGGACTTGGACAACATTACAGTTCGTTAGCCCGACAGATCACCCCTGACTGGCAAAAGAACCTGTAGAATGGGGTGCAAACAAACAGTGCAACATGGTTTACACCCTTATCAAGTACGTTAAAGTGGCAAATGATGTTGCAGAACGAGGTATTGGTATGCTGAAGGATTTGACCAGCAGATAAAAATATGAATAGCAGGTTGCATGATTTATGCAGGTGGAAAATCGCAGAAGTAACCTTCCATAGCTCTCCAAGGAAATTTTAAAGCACGTCTAGGAGAGTGCACTTCCCGAAGTAGTGACAACGTCATGCGCCCGCAATACCTCACCACTAACGCGCGTGACCTGCCGGGGTGCCCACAGCATGAAGACAGCTATGATGCTTCGAAAATATATTTCACGATCATCATATGCAACTGCAATATATCGTCCAGCCCGGAACTGTTTTGAAGCATTTTACCACTCAAATCATTTCCAGTAGTGAGCTCAAGAATCCGCTGGTCGAGGCCTCATAAACGAGAATTGTCCTTTATAACATAGCTTACAGAGACCTTGTTCCCTTGGTTTACGACATTCTATGGCCTCCAGCATTACTGTATGAACATTTTGCAATAAAAGCTTAAACAAACATGTTCGGAATTATCCTGATAATTACAGCGTCAGCCGTATTGGACCCCATTATAGCCATTTTTGACGAAAACTTGATATCTTCAGGTCCCATGAGGCAGACCTAAATATTGTCCGATTTTGATGAAAATGGCACCGATCGACTCCACTTGGACCATAGAACGGGAAAAGTCACGAAACCTGATAAAAATAAAAAATGAAAAAATGAAATGGCTTAACGTGCATGCTCAAACATTGAGAGTCAGACAAGAGCCCGTCAGCGTCAGCACAGTTTTGTCAGCAGGACCTCTAGCACTCCTCAGAAAAGAAATATCAGCGCCATAATCGCCTCTAGTTTGTGGTAAGCAAAAGGAACTTCAACCTTTATACCATTAAAAATATTAGGCTGCCACTTCGTGCACTTGCTATTTTCATCAGCGAAACACAGGCCATCAGCCCGTAAAACCCTAGAACTAGTTCCCGGGGAGAGGCTACAATCCGTGACGTAGGCGCAACACGGCCCGCTGATTGGTGCGATAAAACTGTCTGACAGGTGGAACAGGGCTAAGGATTTCGTGGATCAAAGACTTAAAATCATACGCGTCAGCATATTGTGGGTCAGAGGGCCTGTCCCTCACTTTTCATTTAAAATGACATGATTTTCCAAATTGGGAACAAATGGCAAAATTTCTTAACCAGTTAGTGCGGAATGCAGCAATAAGCCGAAGTTCGAGGATGTTTTGGTTCTAGAGGGTATAGTTTCTGGTCACCAACACGGGAGAGATTGACTGGTCCGGCCCGTTCACTTTTTGGCCGGTGGCGACGCTTATGCTTGGAATATACGTATAAGGCAGGACCAGAATAGATAAAAACTAGTTATGTTGACATAACTATACGCGAATAACATGATACGTAACATCAACGCGAGGCACGGCTCCCGTTGATGCATATAATCCTGAATTGGAAACACGTGTGACTTTTAACCTTCTACCCAAAACGTGAGTAGAAGGGATCTCTCGAAAATGGGCACCTAAAATAATTTTCATAAATCCACGCCCCTGCCCTGGAGGCAAATTGGTTAACTCGAGGCGAAAAATGGCAAGAATCACCTCTTCAGTAGCTTTTAAGAAAATCATTCTCCGTAAGCGTGTAGCACTCCGCTACCATTGCCAGGTTTAACTCAGCTCCCCTCCATAAAATAGTCGACACGGCCTGCTGGCCGGCAGACAGGTACTCCGCCGGCGAGCTGCAGCCAGGCTCCGCCGCCGCTCGACAGCTCACGGCACCGGTGTGTGACGTCACGCGGCGGCGGCCAAATCGGCGGTAGCGGCGCACCGGCGGCGATCGCGCCGCAATGCGGATCAATGGTGGCTCACTGAGCTGGGCAGTGAGTGACGAGCCGAGCTGAGCTCGTACCGGGCAACACGGCTGCAGCGTGACAGCATCGCCGAGGCCCTTCTCATGGTCCTCGCTGGTGGACAGCAGACTGTAAACAGGCGAAGGATCTATGCAGTGTTTCAGCATTGATGAATGAGCTGCTGAGGTGAATTTCCAATGCAATGAAGACACGTTAGGCCGGGATTGACATTTGATGCCACACTGACTCACGGTATCATGGTTCTTATCTATCCCCTCGCCGTGCTGGGAACAGCGGTAAACATGGTGCCGACCTATCCGAGCCCGCCCTGGGATTGAACACTAGTCAGAGCAGAGTGACAACTGGCTGATCTGTCGCTCGCCTAACAGTCACACTTTAGCTGAATCTTTCGGTCCCCAGGCCTTACACACAACGCTAGAATTTGGTTCCTGGAGCATCGATTTTGTGTCCACGCGCCAACTGCGAGGCGGAGCGCAATGTTTCTTCTTGGTTTATCAGCCAATAGCAGGTGCCCCGCAGCTAATTTCATCGATTTTAGTACATACAACCAAATACAGACAGCGGGGCATCGCAGGTTGAATCGGCTCGGTCAAACAAGTGAGATCAATACTGGCCAATGTCCCCTCGTAAAATACGACACTGCTTAATGGAGTTTGGGGGCGTCAAAGTCATGAGTTTGAGAGAAATACACTTTGACTTTCTGTAGAAGCGCATGCGTCATTGCCTACTGCAGTGAGCCGTCCATTACTCACTAATTTGGTCACTGGGGACCTTTCTGCAACGGTCTTAGAGCTCCAGCGTTTCGTAAACGTTGCCGTGGTCTAAATGTACAAATTAAAATTTACAAGTGGCTCCAATATAGTATTTTGTCCCATTCACACCAAGTTGGGAACAACTCTACATTTCACAAACATGTTCTTTTTGACAAAACTGCACTTTCACCAGTGTTCATTGGGCACTCTTTTGTTACTTATTGGCCTGAAATGCTTCAAGAATGTAATTTTTCGGCACTGCACAATGGGCCTGATAGAGGATCTAGCACACCAAAATTAATTTTCGTCACTTTTTCAATTGCTCCAGAGTATGGCTCAAACGAGACATAATTGTCCATAATTTTGGGTTCTGGCTTTTATTTTGGGCCCTAATGTCCCAGATAGCATATAAGCCTCGCCGTAAATATACGTTTTCAGTGAACACCGAATGTTTCGCCAGATATGCCAGATATCATACTGCAAAAGAATGATGAAATTATACGTAGTTAGGGGTGAAATTGGAAAAATCCATGGACCGTAGATAACAGCGTGAAGCCTATACAAGACATCCGATACAAAAATAATAGAATTTAGAATTGCAAAAGAGGAAATTTTTGGAATTCTTGTGAGTTTGCTACCCACCAGTCCGCTACGCTTTGGTTAAAGAAGCCGCTACCGCTGCTCGGCTGCCATTTTGAGAATCCGTACGTAGCGGAATAGCGGAGCTGTAGACAACACTAGGGGAGCACCCTGCTCTGGAAAATAGTGTATTAAATACTGTATATATTGTGTCCGACGTATCTAAATAAGAATAAGATTAGAGTCAACATTCAGCTGGCCTTAGATACCGATTGAACATCTTATGTTCAAACAGTCTATTGATAATGAATTATTTTCCCTTCGTATATTGAAGTATATACCTATGTTGCTCCAGATATCATACAAGATTACATCATTCAGATGTGTAGATTTATGGAGACGGCTATGCTGGGTTAGGGTAGCCGAATTCGGTATAGATCTTTCTTTTAGTTCCAATGACACTTTAAAATAGTGAAAAACTTGTAGCCATATCGCTGATGGATGGAGAGTCAACAAGCTACTGACAAACCAGGTTTCCTATCACCACATGGCGTGACGTCTGGTGGGGTCCAAAGATGTAAACGTAACGCAACAAATTCGATTCTGAATCAACCTGGATAGATATTTAAGCTGACTGCGACACGATTCTGCGGCTGCGACGGGGAACAATTCAACGGGCGGTAGGAAAGCCATCTTTCTCTCCTGGACTTTGCCGTCCAAGTTGGCTAGTTGAATCGAACCATCAAACTTTAACAACACCACCTCGTGTTCCAGCCGTACCCCAAAATAGTGGAATTAACCCGACAGGGTTTTAACCCTCGCCCACCGGGGGCCATGATGGCCCCTAAGGTTTTTCGGGATAGCAGAAAACGACAGGCGCACACCGCGGTTGAGGCTCTACCTCTCTGCATCATTTTCCCATCATCCATGAAATTTTTCCCGGGTCACCCAAGGTCAGGTCACCAGACGAGGTCAACCAAGGTCACCTCACTTCACCTTAGAGCTCTGTAAAAGCTACATTTCAAAGTCGATCGATTGAAACTCCACACTTCATGACCCCTCCAGGGTCTACAAGGTGTATATCCGGGATTTTCGATTTCGTGCCCTGAGGTCAGGTCACGAGGCGACCTCTCCCATTGGAAAAGCATGGGGAAAAGCTATTTCATGATATAAAAGCCACAAAAATGATTGCAAATACTCAGACTGCTCAGAACAACGTTTTGGACACCCTTTCACAGATCCCAGGGGTCATATTTGCCCTTTGACTTTTCAAGGTCATCCAAGGTCACCGGAGGTCAAAACGTATTTTGACAATAACTTTGACCTAATTGAGCTAGAGCGGTGAAACAAACACCATCGTGTTTGTCTTGTCACTGGTTTTCATTTGATATACGGCAAGGTCACTTTTGACCTTTGTGACCTAGGTCATATTAGGTCACGAGGTGACCTCTGGCGGTCAAACATGGCGGAGGTCTTTACGTTCCACATAGCGGAAAAGTACTGGCAATTTGCTATCCAATTTACTTTACCAGGCCTCAATAGCTCTAATGACATAAGAGTTATGCCCAGTTTGCTTAATCATTGCATATTTGAGTGAAAATAGCCGATCTTGACCTAATTTGACCTCTGGAGGTCAAACCATTGACCTGAGCACAAAACATGCAAGTAATTTCTTACTAATCACGCGAGCTTTCTATTGCACTTTGCAGATTTGCGCTAACGCCCATATTTTCGGAGTTAGAGGGGCCATCGATGGCCCCCGTGGGGCGAAGGTGGCGCCGGACTCCGGTGGGGCGCGGGTTAATTCACCACTCAGCGTTTGTTTCAGCGCAATAAGGAACGCGCGGCGCAGACAGGCGCGGTGGGAGTGGGCGGCGGCGGCGCCCCCGCGCGGGGCAGCATGACCAGTGCCGTTTGCGGCGGCAGTGTTGTCGAGCTGCGGTCGATAATGCTGGCAGTCGGCGGCGCTCTGTGGACCGTCCACTCGCGCTGAAAATTGCCTCAGGTAGGGCGCCGCAGACGCCGCCGGCCGCTGATGGTGCTGCTGAGTAATGTCACCTGTACGGATCATCACTCAGGCTGATCCATGCTGAGATATACATGGAGACAAGTAGACACGATGGGACGCCTACGTAGGAAGGGCAGGATATGCAGCCAATGCGGGTCGTCCTAAGCTCGATAAGGTGTTGTGTTCTGCTCAGTCACAAGCAGTACACGTCCGGTAACGCGGTGTGCTGTAGCCATGACAGTAAATGTGTGTTGTCATGATCTGCATGTAAAAATTGCCAGGAGCCAAAGTGTGACAGAGAGGAAAATCTCCTCCATCAGGATAGATGTAAGTTCAGGGGGCCAGCAGACCGAAGGCTATGACACCCAGATTATTCACAGCTTTGAACATCTTCCCACCGAGGCGCTGCATTTTTGAAATCCAAATAAATCCCATATTTGACTGCCTCATTTTCGATATTTCTCCACATTTTAGTATACCCGGTGGTGGTAAAACAAGCGAGTCTATGAGCCCAAGTTTGCGGCAGAGGTCTGTCTGACGTGTGAATGTGATGGTGGAGTCTGGTCACGAGGTCCGGTAATTCAGTCGAGCAAATGGCACCGGCGTCCTGTTGTGAGGGCCATTAGCTTCTCCAACGAACATCGTTTCATCAAGAACAGTCGCGTCATTCTCCCCAGGCAACCTCTGAAACCCGGTAAAACCTCTAAATGATAAACAGAGGTGTAATTAGCCACTCAGTTCTGTGCTATTCGTAGGTGTACATACACAAAGAAAACTTATTTGGTATAGTTCATCAATCAGGGAAAAACTTCCGAAATATTTTAATAGAGAACATTTAGCCAATACGCTGTCAATACGCAGTCCTCATTTGAAATCGTGGGGACCATATTTGAGCTCCTGTTTCTTTATGTTAACAGCAAACCTTGGTCAGAACCATTGCAAGACTCGGAACTGTCTGAACAGATTCTTCTTCCAGACACCTCTTATTTCCTCTTATTATTATCCTCTTATTACAAGGGAAACGTAACTGTTTTAGGCCTTCCGGACATCTGACGTAACGTGTCAAGCGTAAATGAGACAACAAAATCAAAGCCTTCTCCATCTGACACATAGCTTGAGAAGCCTGTATGTGCGAGGCAAGCCAGTGTCGATCAATACAACAGCCAAGGCAAAAATTCCACTCATCTGACGCCAGGAACAATGCCAAAATTCCCTATGGTCTTGTATTACCTATCTGATATTGTTACCTACAACCCATGGAAATGTGCTCTCGGACCAGGATAAGTGTAGGCAATCGCGCAAGTACGCCAAAGTCGGCCTTGAACCAGGCCTGGAGGCCCTGGAACTGTCGCGTAAGGACCAGGACGGCTTGTGTGCTTCCAGGGGGCTCACAAGCCAGTGCAGGAGACCCTGAAAAGGATAAGGGCGGGGGGTCGGCGGGGCTACCCAAAGGTAGGCCAAGACAATTCATGACTAAGAAAATACTAACATGGTGTGGTGTGTTTCATGGTGTGATATATTAATGGTGAACTTCCAGGGAAATGACTGAACTGTTCTGATCTGGTTATTATTCATGCATACGCCGCCTATTGTTTTCATCATGCTCCTGTGTGCGGGGTGCTGGTGGGGCCTTCCTGGTGATATTCTTGTTTGCTTTTACATCTGTCTTGTATATTGTTTCTTTTAAAAAAATGAATGAGAAAAAAGAAGGGGTTTCATATTTGCTTTAAGTGTCTCTGAAGGAAGTTGAAGTAGCAGTGGAAGTCCCTGAGATGGTAAGAGAGCACCCCCTCCCCACCCCTTCTTAGGGTGCTATAAACTTTGGAGGTTTGTGCACTCAGAAGTCCAAATAACGAACTAAAATGAGTCCACCAAGGCGAGGCAGAGGGTCAGCAGGCTGTAACAGGAGCCCAATACATTTTTATGGTGCTCCCGAAATTGCGTGTGAGTGCCTTGGAGCTTGGGTCACCAAGCTCTAAAGTCATGGGGCGTCGCAACCTATCACTCCTTCGGAAGGGTATATTGAGGATGAGGAAGTCCTTAAGCAGTATTCCGGCCGGGGATTTGAACCCGAGTCAGCGGTGTGGAAGCCCAACACGCTAATACTGCTCAACTGCATTCCCTCAACAAAATTGCAGGACAGGCAGTTATAACAACGAAGTCGGCCTCCGAACCAGAATAATGTTTTTGGATGGTGAAAGAATTCTCAGGGTCCACACAAAAAAGACAGGAGTTCCTGATATTCGACACAGGAGAACCCTGTGACGATGTTTGAGCTCGAGCAAACAAGCAACAGAGCCCTTGAGCTATTCTGTGAGGCGTCAATGGCGCTACCATTTCGCAAATATAAGATCTCCTAACTAGGCTGCTTTTGTTAAAGCAACACAGCCTCCAACCTCTGATAGAAAATATATTTTTTTGCAGATAAGGCCGCCTCTACCAAGCATAAGAGCGTTAAGCAGCAGAAGAGTTTGCACAGGAGGTGCTGACCCCAGCGCAGGAGACAGCCACGCCTGCGCCAAGCCATGGAGCTGCCACAGGAGGCCTCTGACGAGAAAGTTTGATGGGCCTAGAAGCCAGAAAATGAGACCACTGGAATTGCCATGGAGGACCTTGAACACAAATTATTCACCGAAACTTCACCCTTAGATTCACCACCGATCGAAGCTCTCAAAGCCAGGAGGCCTCCTCAAGCGGTGGCCCCTAGAACTTATCCCTTAACTTGGAATTCGTGGTGGAGGCCCTGCACGTATGTATATGCTAATGTGCAAATACGAGTGCAAATAATTACCATCGTATCATTTTGTTCTATTCAGCACTTAACAGAAGGAATGTGCCGGATGCGTTATTCCGACCGTTTTTATTTGCGAAGGGAAAAAAGATCAGCGATCGTGATGGTACGAAACAGTTTTTACTGCTTAGCAGCGCTATATTGCATTTTCTACTTCTTTTACCACTAAACCAGTATTTGAAAAGAAGTTCAAAAGACTGAATAACACGATCCTTTCTTGGTAGGTTAATCAAGCATGCATGCGTATACTTTCGCACCATGGACTCCATGAGTGAGAATGGGTTTACTACCAACTCACTTCTGCGTAAGCGGACACATCAAAGTCAGTCTTCCGTGGGATCATTGGACTCAACATTTTTACCTCCAGCAAATGAGCTGAAACACCACGCACGCCGTTACGCGTTCCAGAACACCAAATGGCCTGTAACACACTCGACAAGCCAAGGGAGACACAAGTTACGATAAGCCAGAAGTTATCGGACTATTAACGCTTCTACTTATCCTGAAATGTGCTGACAATATGGCGATCCACTGCTGAGAGGAAAGGAGATTCTTAGCAGTCATACCCAGTGCCACTCTTATCTCAGTCACTAATTTGTCATTAGAATCAGTTTCTAATGAAGAATCATGTCCCTCACGCCTTATCATAGCGCCCAAGCATTAATCCATTGTGAAACCATATAGCTGTTGGGAGACAAAACCTGTACCGAAGCAAAGGAGAGCATGCTAGTGGTAAAGTACTTGCCTGGTAGCAGATGAGGGCCATTCTGCCGTCGTGAGACCACGAGAAGTGGGTGACTGGTGTACTTCGGTCGTTAATAAGCTCAATGCTCCAGCGGCCTTCATACTTGATCCAGACGAAGATTATGCCGGAACTGTCACAGGTGGCCAACTTCTGGTAAGGCTCATTCCACCGCACCAGCGTGATCTGTGGCAAACCAGACGAACTAGTAATATATGTGCATTTTTCGATAAGATGAAGGACTTGCAGATGGTGCCGGTGGTCATCTATTGGTGGGTTGGACTTAATTGCATTGCACTTTATTTGACTGTTTCACAAAAATGGGTGTTCCTCAAACAAAGAATCAGTGTCCCAGCTCGCATAAATGAAACAAGCAACTCGCCACACACATTTCTTGTTTGGTTATCCTGCAACAGCATCACGCAGTAACTACTGAAAGCACAATAACAAGACAGCGCCTGGTATCACGTGGCTCGAAAGGCTGCCCTTACACTGGCCTATAGCAAGCTCAGGCCCAGCGTTCCCGTTTGACAGACTGACACCAAAAATTGGTTATACAGTTGAGAAGCCTGATGAAAAAAACGCATCTTGATTAACCCGCGCCCCACCGGGGGTCCGGCGCCACCTGCGCCCCACCGGGGCCATCGATGGCCCCCCTCTAACTCCGAACATATGGGGGTTAGCGCAAATCTGCGAAATCTATTAAAAGGCTTGCGTGAATTCAGTAAGATATTACTTTACATGTTTAAGTGCTTATGTCAATAGTTTGACCTCCAGAGGTCAAGTTAGGTCACGAACGGCCATTTTCACTCAAATATGCAATGCTTAAGAAAACTAGACATAACTCTTATGCCATTAGAGCTATTGAGATCTGGTAAAGTAAATTTGATAGAAAAATGCCAGAACTATTTCTGTTATGTTAAACGTAATGACCTCTTGCCAGTGGTTTGACCTCCAGAGGTCACCTCGTGACCTAATATGACCTGAGGTCACGAAAGGTCAGAAAGTGACCTTGCCGTATATCAAATGAAAGCCAGTGACGAGACATACACGATGATGTTTGATTCAGCGCCCTAGCTTAATAAGGTCAAACGTTATTGTCAAAATACTGTTTTTAACCCCTGGTGACCTTGGATGACCTCGGAGATGTCAAATGGCAAATATGGCCCCTGAGATCCGTGAGAGGGCGTCCAGGAACGCTTTTCTGAGCAAGCCGAGCATTTGCAATCGTTTTTGTGACTTTTAGATCATAAGACAGCTTTTCCCTATGCTTTTTCAATGGGAGAGGTCACCTCGTGACCTGACTTCAGGTCACGAAATAAAAAAGCCGGATATACACCTTGTAGACCCCGGAGGGTCATAAAGTGTAGGGAGTTTCAAATCGATCGACTAAGAAATGTAGCTCTTATAGAGCTCAAAAGTTGAAATGAGGTGACCTTGGCTGACCTCGCCTGGTGACCTGACCTTGAGTGAACCGGGGCAAAAAATAAGGGATGGTGGGAAAATGATGGGGTGAGAGATAGAGACCTCGACCGCGGTGCTGCGTCTCGTCGTTTTTCTGCTATGCCGAAAAAAACCTTAGGGGGCATCGATAGCCCCCGGTGTGGGTGAGGGTTAACTATGGAGTCAAGGATCGCAATTGACGACTTTTTTCCCATAACTGACGCTAAAGGACCTGAGAATGAGGCAAAAAATGGATGAGCTATGGCAGTAACCTTGTGTGTTATTCACAACTCAAAATGATCAACAGACTTCAGGGAATTTGCTTAACTTTAACCATCTCAATTAGTTCAATGCGTCTGAAATGTGCTCCAACTCCGTGTGATCAGGTATAATTATAACTGGAGAGTTTAACACCTTTTGAATGCTGACTCGAAACTCGCGCCGGTACAGCTGCTATAAATCTGTACACAAAAATGGAAATGAACTATGGCAAGAGCCAGGGGCGCAACTTTATGTTTTCGATTGGGGGGCACCCGGCTCGAAAGGGGGCCCGTACATGATGGGGGCCCGTATTTTTTATGAAAATGTGACCGAAAAAACGTATTTTCGACCGTTCGTTGTCAAAAACTGACTGCAAAGGTTAAATAACAATTTTTAGCGCGCTATTCGTCACTGTTCCTGATTTGCAATATTTAGCCCAAAAAGTAGTCAGAAGACCCTTTACAAAATCTTTTGAACAAGCTGCCAAACTATGTAAGGATATTGGACAAGTAGGTGTCTACTTACCGTCTTCGTCGTCCACGCGGATGCTCTCCTCCGGAGTTACAACGGGATCAGCCCCGGACGACACAGGAGGGATGGATGCTGGAAGGTCTTTTAGCAAACGGGATCCGGCTGGTGGCCGGGCCGAGGAAGGCAATGATCAGGAAAAGAAGGATTGGAATTACAACCTTACTTTACCGTTTTGCTGGAAACTATACACATTGCACTTTTCCGAGTTAGTTTTAAATTGGAGTTTTAATTTTTGCGGTCGATAAATGAACGTAGCTTGCAAAGTACCAAAAATAGTAGTGATATGAACTACTTTAAGTGGACGCGTACGTTGCTAGAGATTAAATGCAAATATGATCGGGGTCATTTTATAACAGTTTGCAAAATTAGCAAGACGATTCTAGATTCATAGGTTACCTGAAAAATGAACAAAGTTTGGGTAGTTTTGCCAGAGCAGCCCCTCAGTATTGAATGTTCTTTGTTTTACGCTTTTGTGCACCCGGCTTATGTTTATACTGTCCAACCATTTTAACATTCACACCTGGAACGAAATCGCATTGTCGCGAATAATTTGATACAAATGGAAGGTAGAGATCGAAGTGCGAAATTCCTTTATCAGCGGGGAAATCGAACCTACTGATATTTATGTTACATGATCAAGACACCTTTTTCTGATCCATTCACCTTGCCAGTTCATGACATTTTACAACACTGGGTACCGGTCAATGGGGTACTATGAATAGGTGGTACTACCTATTTCCCTTTACAATCCTCATATAGGATCAGTACAAAAGGAATGGGGGCCTAACATTTCTCACGCCCCATCCATTTTTCCCCGAATGTTCCAGGAGGCATGGGATCGGCCGTACGTTGCCCGGGAAAACCACAGGGGACCCGCAAGCATGGCAGGGTGCCGGTTTCGGCAACAGGGAGCACGGATACACCACCTGGGGCACGAAACTGCTAACAAATAAGGAACTCCTGCAAATACGCGACTAACACAACAGCTTCAGTTTCTACACGATATTCTTAGACCACAAGGGGCCCAGACAGACCACAGAGGGCCTGAGCACACCAAAGGGGCCGGGCAGACTACAGGAACCCAGAAAACCATAGGACGCCGGTAAGCCCAGAAGGGGCCCGAGCAGACCACACACAGCCAGCAATTTGGCTGGACTCTGCCCGATATATGCTGGGCTTTGACTGGGCAGAGCCCGCGTACATGGGCTCAGCCCAGGTCCAGCTCCGCTGCGCCTGGGCAGAGCCCATGGTCAAGCAAGACCGGGCTCTACCGCTCGGGCAAGTTGTCATCCCCCGACCTAATGTCGGGCTCAGCCCGAGTCTATGTGGCTCAGCTATGAGTCTTAGGGCTCGGGCAGAGTCCGGCCCAGCCCGGTCTGGGCCCGGTCGGAATTGCTGGCTGGGCAGCGGGCCCGGGCAGACCACACGGGGCCTGGACAGATGAAAGGACCCGGGCAGACCACAGGGACCCGAGCAGAACACAGGGGCCGGGCTAACCACAGAGGGGCCCTAGTCTGGAAAGTATGGCAGCAGACCCGACGAGTCCGCACCAGCCTTGTAGATTTTTCGCACCACCAGCAGCCTAAAATTAACACCAAGCACTGGTGAGAAATTTCACTGACCCGGAAATTTCGATGTTTTTACCAGTTTCTCCCTTCTCAGACCTCTGTGGGTGTTTGATTTGAGCTCCCTCGCACCATACAGCAAACGTGGGCATTTGTTTGCTCCAAAGTTCGAACCACCTGAAGGGTGTCTGCACCACGAGATCTCACCAAAAGTGCCATACTTTTCAGACTGGGAGGGGCCCGGGCAAACCACAGAGGGCCCGCGCAGACAAAAGGGGCCCCGAACGGACAAAAGGGGGGTCCGCAGAGGCCACACAGAGGCCCGTACAGACCAAAAGGGTTCCGGGAAAACCACAGGAGGCCCGGGCAGACCACAAGGGGCTCGATCAGAACAAAATGGGCACTAGCAGACAAGGGGTCCGTGCGGACCAACTGGGACCCGGCCAGTCTGCAAAGTATGGCAGCAGGCCAGACGAGTCGCACCAGCCATCCAAAATTATCGCACCACCAGCCTAAAAAACTTCGCACCAATCTGCCATATACCAGGGAGAAAACGTACACATTCCTACCCACACGATGCAATACTACCTCTCTTATTAGTTAGTTAAGGACTTTTATAAGGCCCCCTCTTGTGTCTTCCTAACTATTCAGTCTTTTTTTTTGGTTTTCAGTGTCAACTTCCTTGCACCAGTCTTGCAAATTCGCACCAGGCTGATAAAATTCGCACCACTCGCTCCTGTCTCCAAGGGCACTCGCACCGACGAGATCTCGTCGAAAATGCCATACTTTGCACACTGGGGCCCGGGCAGACCACAGGGGGCCCGGGCAGGCCACAGGGGGCCCGGTCAGACCAATAGGGGCCCGGGATACCACAGGGGCCCGCATGACAAGC
The DNA here is from genome assembly GCA_034440635.1 of Lepas anatifera. NCBI lineage: Eukaryota > Metazoa > Arthropoda > Thecostraca > Lepadidae > Lepas > Lepas anatifera. The sequence goes on along the minus strand of JAOTON010000520.1, from coordinate 1,602,936 downwards.
ATGGAAGAGGCTGGTTGCAGTTACACGAACCGCATCCATGGCAGGCCCGTCTGCATCCACAGGGTATTAACTACTGGGAGTAGGGACCCGGCTGCAGCCACCAGGGGGCGGGGCGAATGGGTTGGCCACCAGGGGGGGCGAATGGGGCAGCCACCCCTTAAACCCAAGAGCCTCTGAGGACGAAATGCCGCCCCCAAACCCTCCCCTCCCCCAGGATGCGACGATTGGTCGCCCTTTGGGTGAAAAAGTGCGCCCTTCGGGTGGCGAAGTGCCACCCTATCCCCTGAGGCTTTGCCCCTCCCCTCCCCTTACCCAAATTCTAGATACGTCACTGGCGGCCATAGGGGCAAAAAGATTCTCCAAGTCTTGGTATTTAGCCATCAGGGGAGCCGGACAGGGGATCATCACTCATTAGGGATTTAGCCCGACAGGAGCTAATGGCAAACAATCACTTCACTTGCCATTCAACACTGCGCAACGGAGCACGATTTGGATTGACACGAAAAGCCCAAACGTAAAATCCAAATCAGAGCCTAACGAAACTTTTCCAGAGTAGGCACAAGCCGATTGAATCATAAGCATGCCAATTTTACTGTTCAATGCAAACTTTGTGCAAATCATTCGCCTCGGCGAATGCGACAAGAGGCCAGGAGCATGCCTTAGCTTCCTTCACGCTGCGCTGACAAGCCCGGGAAATTAAGAGGCTACCATTAGACGGCGGACGCACATTATTTTACCCAGATTTGACGACAAGATATGATACACTTTTTGACAGACAAATTTAAGAGACTTAAATTGGTCTGTATTTAAAATTCCGCTAGGACAAACAAAAATGGAAAACTTCATGCACATTTCTGACAAAAATACCTAGAAATGTATCAATGAAGAAAAGTAGTGCCGGCAAAGAGATGCCAAAATAACAAACATGTCAATTTATTAAACCATTACTTATCGGAAGGGGCCCGGCTGCGCACGGTAGGTGGGGGGGAGGGTGGTGAACTACGGGGGTCGTAAGCAAGGCAAGGAGCCCGGCTAGAGCCAGAGGAGGCCTGGGTAGCCCAGAGGGAGCCTGAAATTATAGCACGGGTTCCCGAATACAGCGAAGTGGGAGGAGTGGAATCAGGGGCGGATTCAGGCCGATGGTGGGGGAGGGGGCAACGGGTCCCCAAATCGTGAAAAACATATGGTTTTTGTTTGAAGAAAATCCGTAAAAATCGGTAAAATCGGGGGGCTTTGGGGAGGGCATCAAATCCCCGATTTTACCTTTACCCCCGATGGATCCGCTAGTGCTGTGGTTCCTTGCAGACCACAGGGACACGGAAAAACCATAGGAGCCCGGGAAAATTGCAAGGGGCCGGGCAGACCGCAGGGGGCTGGGTAGACCACAGGGGGCCCGAGCAGACCACAGAGGGCCCGGGCAGACTAAAAAGGAGCCCAGACCGCCCACAAGGGGCGCGGGCAGACCACAGGGGCCGGTGCGGGCCACACAGGACCCAGGCACACTACAAAAAGCCCAGACCACCTACAAAGGCCCCGGGCAGACTAAAAGGGGCCAAGGCAGAATACAAGGAGCCCGGTTGCAGTCACATAGGAACCAAAAAGGTCCCAAGACTGCCAGAAATAGGGCCCCGGATGCAGTCAAAATGGGCCTGAGAATATCGTTAGGGGCCCGTTTGCGGACACAGCGATTATGGCTGGCCCTAAAGGGGACCGCACCCAAGCAAGCATGCCAGACAAGCATGCCAGGGAGCCCGACCGCAGCCACAGCAAGCCCAGATAGACCACGGGGCCCCGCACTCATGGCAAGGGCCCGTCCGTGGCATTAGAGGACCCGCGCCTCCTGGACCACAGGGAGCCCGGTTGCAGTCACAGGTCCCGGTTGCAGTCACAGGGGGCCCGGGTGGATCACAGGCGCCCGGTTGCGGTGACAGGGGCTAGGGCGGATCACAGAGGGCCCGGTTGCAGTCACAGGGGCCCGGGTGGATAACAGGGGGCCGGGTGTATCATAGGGGGCCCGGTTATAATTACAGGGGGCCCGGGTGGATCACATGGGGCCCGGTTGCAGTCACAGGGGGCCTGAGTGGATTACAGGGGGCCGGTTTCAGTCACAGGGGGCCCGAGTGGATCATAGATGGCACGCTTGCAGTCACAGGGGCCCGGGTGGATAACAGGGGGCCGGGTGGATTCCAGGGGCCCGGTTTCAGTCACAGGTGGCCCGGTTGGACCACAGGGAATCCGTTTGCAGTCACAGGGGGCCCGTGCGGATCTCAGGGGGCCCGGTTGCAGTCAAAGAGGGCCCGTGTGGATCACAGGGGGCCCAGGATGGATCACATGGGGCCCCGGGTGGATCACAGGGGGCCCAGGTGGATTACAGGGGGCCCGATTGCAGTCACAGGGGGCCCGGGTGGATCAAAGGGGGCCGGTTGCAGTCACACAGGGGGCCCGGTTGCAATCACATAGTGCATGGTTGCAGTCACAGGGGCCCCGAGTGGATCACAGATGGCCCGGTTGCAGTCCCAGGGGGCCCGGGTGGATCACAGATGGCCCGGTTGCAGTCACAGGGGGCCCGGGTGTATCACAGAAGGCCCGGTTGCAGTCACAAGGGGCCGGGTGGATTACAGGGGGCCCGGTTGCAGTCACAGGGGGCCGGATGGCTCACAGAGGGCCCGGTTGCAGTCACAGGGGACCCGGGTGGATCACAGATGGCCCGGGTGGATCTTAACTGGCCTGGTTGTAATCACAGGGGGGTCCGGTTGCAGTCCCAGGGGGCCCGGGTGGATCACAGATGGCCCGGTTGCAGTCCCAGGGGGCCCGGGTGTATCACAGAAGGCCCGGTTGCAGTCACAGGGGCCCCGGGTGGATTACAGATGGCCCAGTTGCAGTCACAGGGGGCCCGGATGGATGACAGGGGGCCCGGTTTCAGTCACAGGTGGCCCGGTTGGACCACAGGGAATCCGTTTGCAGTCACAGGGGGCCCGGGTGGATCTCAGGGGGCCCGGTTGGACCACAGGGAATCCGTTTACAGTCACAGGGGGCCCGGTGGATCTCAGGGGGCCCGGTTGCAGTCAAAGAGGGCCCGTGTGGATCACAGGGGGATCAGGATGGGTCACATGGGGCCCCGGGTGGATCACAGGGGGCCCCAGGTGGATTACAGGGGGCCCGATTGCAGTCACAGGGGGCCCGGGTGGATCAAAGGGGGCCCGGTTGCAGTCACAGAGTGCCTGGTTGCAGTCACAGGGGCCCCGGGTGGATCACAGATGGCCCGGTTGCAGTCACAGGGGGCCCGGGTGTATCACAGGGGGCCCGGTTGCAGTCACAGGGGGCCCGGTGTGGATCACATGGGGCCCGGTTGCAGTCACAGGGGGCCTGGGTGGATCATAGGGGCCCGGTTGCAGTCACAGGGGCCCCGGGTGGATGACAGGGGGCCCGGTTTCAGTCACAGGGGGCCCGGGTGGATCATAAATGGCCCGGTTGCAGTCACATAGGGGCCCGGATGGAGTCACAGGGGGCCCGGGTGAATCATAGGGGGCCCGATTGTAATTAAAGGGGGCCCAGGTTGATCACAGATGGCCCGATCCCAGTCACAGGGGCCCGGGTGGATGATAGGGGGCCCGGTTGTAATCACAGGGGGCCCGGGTGTATCACAGGGGTCCCGGTTGCAGTCACAGGTGGGCCGGGTGGATCACAGATGGCCTGGTTGCAGTCACAGGGAGCCCGGGTGGATGACAGGGGGGCCCGGTTGCAGTCACAGGGGCCTGAGTGGATCACAGGGGGCCCGGCTGGATCACAGGGGCGCGGTTGCAGTCACAGGGGTGCAGATGGATCAAAGAGGGTCCCGGTTGCAGTCACAGGGGGCCGGATAGATGACAGGGGGCCCGGTTGCAGTCCACAGGGGGCCCGGGTGGATCACAGAGGGCCCGGTTGGATGGCAGGAGGCCCGGGACTGCCGGAATTAGGGACCCGACTGCAGTCAAAGTGGGCCTGAAAAATATCGTTAGGGGCCCGGTTGCGGACACCGAGGTTAAGGGTGGCCCACAGGGCACCCGCAAGCATGCCAGGGAGCCTGGCCTCAGCCAAAGCTAGCCCAAGTAGACCACTGGGGCCCGGAATCGTGGCAGGGGCCCGGCTCTGTCCGCAGGGGCCCGCAACTTGGGATTGGGGGGCTCGTCGGGTCATTGGGGGGCTTTTCCGAGCATTGGGGGCTCGAGCCCCCAAATATATGGAAACTTGCGCCCCTGGCAAGAGCAGCAATAATCGGAAATGGCTGGTATGGTAGCCCACGTTTTACAAGGGCTACAATCGATCACAATACCATAACAGCGATCGGTAAGTTCAATGCCTGATACTTCCAAGAAGGTTTACGCCGTCTTTTTATGCTTAGATTTATATCCTGTTCTGTACACTTTTGTCGTTCAGTGGCGGATTCGGAATGGGAGGGATGGTGGATCCAGCTCGGGAATCCCCAGAAATTGTCAAAATGTACTCACTTATAATATATTCAGCTAATTTTCTTAAACAAAAACACCGTGTCTGTTCAAGTTCTACCCGGGCTGCTCCCTAGCTCTATCCCCCTAAACGGTTGGTTAAGATCCGCCTCTACAGTTCTTCACCTATTAATGGGATGTTGGTGGGCTGTATTAGACTCGTCACCTGCATACGATCACAGCAGAGTAACTGCTCGGTTTTATAGGCATTTACTATCATGTCATACTGTTGAAACTATGATCCCATTGTCTTTAAACCGGCTTTCAAGCACCGCTGCATGACTGCCATTCCGCTGCGGACTCCAGTGTTCTCCAGCTGCGTATTACCTGCATAGCCAACAAACGTGATCCAGGGGCCGCCGACTTCAGTCGGAGCGCGGCATATCAGGTGATGTTAAACTGATGATGCTGAACAGAAAGGGGCACACATAAGTGCCCTAAAGTGTGCAGATGTGTAGTCGTTGAAACTGATTTGAAAATGTTCGCGCTATTCCGGGGCTCATTGCATATAGCTTCTCAGACAAGTCATCAGCATCGGTAGCACTACCAGTCAAAAATTGGGTAGTGAGTGAAACCTTACCTCTTCGATGACAGAAACCTATAACCTCCCCTCTGATGCCAACAAGTCTTCGGTTTCGGGATTCGTATGATTTTTTCCCCCTACCTCCGCAAAAAGTGTGTCATTTTCCAAATCTAGCTGAGATATGGAAGTTACCTGATGTAAGGGATAAGGGATGTGAGAAGATGTAAGGAGATGTATCTCTTTGTAATGTTTTTTTGCTTGCACCATATTGTTGAGACCAGAATTTTATTTTCACCCTTTCCGGAGCGTACTCCAATCGATAGGCAGTGGCACCGCCACTGAATTTTCGCAGGAGGGGACGGACCCGGGCTGGTGCTGACCGGGGGAGGTGAATTTGGAGCATATTCGGTACCTGACAGCATTAATGACGATTGACCAAAAAATTTTGGGGGACGTGCGTCCCTGGTTGGCCCACAGAGGAGGGACGCGTCCCCCCCGCTTTCGGCGCCCATGGCTATAGGCCATGCTTCCAGGCGAAGCGTTCCAAGCTTCTGGGAAGAAATCCCCGTCCACATCATGATGACCCGTTCAATTATCTTGACAATCTTTGTCCAGTTTTCAGACGGGCCACTAGCCTGTGAGAAATAGGTTCTCGACATGACCACAGACAGGTTTCTGCGCCACTTCTCCAGCGACTCTAGCGCGTGGGCGGTCAGCAAGGGCGACGCTGCAGGTCGATGATGGAGGACCCTGGGACTGCCAGCACTCTCCGCTGCGCTCCATCATTCCACCATCGTGGGGGAGAGGAGGGAGAGCAGGCGGGTAAATAGGTCATGCGAGAACAATCGCAGTCGGCAGAGTGAGAATCTATGGTAAATTAGCATAGAATGTGGAGATGTCTGACCCTCAATGTTGCGGTGGTGTGAGCTTTGTCCCAGGCCCGGTATTGCCACACCGAGAAACTTTTAGCTGTATCTTATTTTTTATCTGAGATGCATTGAGATCACTGGAGGTCATCAAAGTCACATTTTCTACAGCGGTGTGCTGAGGGTACTATGTAGGGGAAAGTGGGGGGTCACAGACACCGTGGGTAAGACGGACACCCCCTGTTTAGGACGAACTGACAGCGCCACGACCAGAAAAAGCGTGCAATACGCTTCCTTTTAGCGTGCGTCGGTCGCAGAGCAACGTTGGGTCCGGTGAGCTCTCTAGGTCTTATACAATTTTCATAAAAGTAAAAAATTGCAACTCATGAGTTATTTTCACAATCGAATTAGTAAGGTCATTGCATTGACGTTTCTATAGATACTTTATTGGTTTTACGTAATATGGCTCTTCAAGATGTTACATTTTGTTCACCACAGTCGCTGACTGTGTAATCACAATGGCGTCCGATTCATGTCCAAGTTTGTTTAGGAAAAGCAAAATGGGGTAAGACGGACAACATGTGTGGGGCAAGATGGACATGGTGTCCATGTTACCCCGCACAAGAGTATATTTAATTTTATATAATATAAGCTTGAATAAATAAATTCATCAAGGGTTTTGGGGTCTAGCGATACACCTGAGCGGAGGTGGATTTGGCTGATGGTTGGGGGTGGAGGGGAGGGGGGGTGATGGTGACACAGGGCCCGAAATGCTGGAGAACATATAATTAAATTTGGAGGTCATCCAGGGGCAGGTGTAACCCACGACCCTCAGCGCCCCCTGCAATGGTCACGGTGCCCCCTTGAGAGATGTATGGGCCCCCTTGAGTGTCGCTTCCAGCCCCTCCCCTCAGGAGCGGGGAGGGCCGCTCTTAGCCCTGCGAGAGGATTTGGCGCCCACCTTATAGGTTTTGCGTTCCAAAAGTGGCACCCCCTGGCAGGCGTGCACCCAGGATCTTTATTTGGGGGGACGGCTGACGAGAGAAGGGAAGCAGGCCGGTGGAGGGGACGGCATTTTGCCTCAGGGGCGCACTTGTTCACCCAAAGGGCGGCCAACTTTCGCATCCGGGGAGAGGGGGGTAAGAGCGGTGAATTGTTTGCTTCACAGACCTATAGTAAATTGTTTTAGGGGGCGGCGTGTTGGGTAAAAGGGCAGCAAAGTCAGTGTAGGGGGCGGCATGTTGGGTGCAGGGGCGGCAGTCAGCGTAGCACTGCCTCTAAAAGTCAGGTGAGGGCTCATCCTTCCCCTCGATGGGCGCCTTCGGCGCCCCCATGGATGGGGCCGGCACTTTGGAGCCAAAGCGTTGGGGGGGCTGCTGCTCCCACTGGGTGCGCGCCCGCCCCCAGCTCCGGATGGCGCCCCCTTCCTCCCCGGCAAGGTGCCCCTCCCCCTGATCGGCGATCCTGGATCAACATATGCACAGTTCCACGACAGCCCTTGATGCTTAAATCCTCCATCATCAAAAAAATTCAGAAAAGGCATGACCCCCTTTGACCCTTTGACGGAAAAAGTAAGAAAATGCCCCTTCCCCGCGGCGGACGATAGTCACCTAGTGGGTGGATGCAGATGGAAATCTTCAAGGCCTGGTTCGATCACTTTGTTCATCTTGTCCACCTTTCCCCATGGGGTGACCATGTTACCCCACTAGGTGAGGGCAAAATGGACTTGTGCTACTTTTTTCTAAACTTTACGCAAATTTTAATATGATAATTTCAAACACATGGCTGCTTGCACAGAGGTAGATAAATGTCTGAAGTATCTCTGCAGCAAAAATAGGAACTAAACAAGCGCGTTAAGTCATCGAAAACTCACACCATCGTTACGGTGTCTATGACCCCCCACTTTCCCCTAATTATACATACATTCACTGGTCAATCCTAGCCCCGCCGTCTCTCCCTTACTCCATTCTAACCTCTATGACCGGAGGTCGGAGACAATACCCAAGCGATATCATTGGAGTTTATGTTTTCACATTCAGAGAATGACATTGAAAAGGCATTTGACCTCGACCTATGATCTTGACCTTGACACTGACTAGCCTTAACAATGAAGTAGCATACGTCATAACATAGCATACGTCATATTAAATGTCATCTGACCGGAACACTGGAGTTAATGATCTTGACCTGTAACCTTTGACCATGACCTTCATGTGCGGCGACCTTGGAATATAATCCCGATTATATGGCGTTATTACGTCACCGCGGTCGTTTCAGAGAACCTTAGGGTTCAGATTTGACCCCATTCCCAGCGAGATGAAGACTGTAATAATATCCCAGCAGAGATGAGGTGTCAAATTGGTTTGTACGTGATTTTTGTCGAAGAAAAACCTGATTGAGAAGATTGATCGTCAGATGTCTTATGTGTGCATCTATTGATGCTTTCCTCATCTTTTCCAAGTGCAGTGCTGTATCAGATAATTGTGCACCGTAATGCCTGACTGACTGCACCTGTTGGCGGGCGTAAATCTGTTGGTTATGGTAATGAATAGATAAATGAATAAATAGAATATGTTTTTAATCAGCCGCACATGAAACTGTGCGCCACTGCAGCCGGTATGAGCTTTAAAGGCTTCTTACACCCAGCGTAGAAATATGGCGGACTGTGCAGACCCTGCAGAAGAAGAGAAGAACACGTTTCTGACCCACTTCCTTTTCACCTTGTGTGCCGGCCGAACGACTGTAGAGTTCTCTATGAATACTCGACCAAGGCCTCTCATGTGACGCAGCTGACATGGAACCAGAATGCAGGCCCGTTGTCGCCTACCTCCGCCGAAGGAAGCCATTCTGCCGCGATGACAGCCCATCTGCCTCCTAAAATATGAAACCTGCTGTGAACGGATCTTCTGCGCAGATGGGCCCGCTACGTATGTCAGGCTGACTGCATCTGTGCAAAGCTTCTGCGAAACCACAAAGTTACTGGCAAAAAAGAATATGCAAACCAAGGCGAGTATCATCAGTCAGTTCTACAGTTCTGGCTGATTCAGACTTATTTGCATGGATTGTTTCACAAGTACAATATATTGGCCGCTGTCAATTATTCAATTTTGTTTCAGTGCAATGACAGTGATATAACTATAAAACTATTCTGACCAAGTTGCACTGCATCCTAACACAGTTAGTTAGGTCAGTGGAAAGGTAAAACCATGTATTTTAATTGGGAGGTCCAAAAGACGTGAAATGACATTAAAAATGTCGTACAAGACGGATTTCCAGCATTCTATACCATTTGTTGATATTAGAGACTAACAAAATAGAAGTTTTGTTATAGACTTCATGCACCGGATCTTGAATGTGGCAAATGTATGAATTCCGCACAAAAAACGAGAATAAATTTATAGATACACCTAAGCATCTAGGGGTGTCAAGAAAATGCTTGTCATTTTCTGAGGTCCTCAACACCGAAAAGAGTGGAAATCGGCGGCACTTATTGTACAGGTGCTGATTTAATCCCAACACCAGTGGGTCTCCAGTCCATCTTTGCCCCAATGTCGGGGAGGAGAAACACTTCCATCTCGACTCCTAATCGGGATAGCGAAAAAACGTGAGGGGTGGTAGACAGCTAATAAAAAATCGTAAAGAAACTAGACGGGTCGCTCTCTGACTCAGATCAATATTGAGGTCCTGACAGGCTAGTGTAGATGACAGGTTACAGAACTTTATTTATGGCTTAACACGCGCCCCGCTGGGGTCCCTACCATGACGCGCTCCGCTGGGGGGGGCGAATTTCGCCCCCCTCCGTAGCTCATTTTCTAAGAAAGCTAAAGGAAAATTACGGACGGCGTTCGAAAGCTCTTGACAAGACAAAGAGAAACTATACTGAGTATTTTTATGTCACGTCAATATTGAGGTCAGCACAGGTCAAAGAAGGCTCCATAGGCTTACAACAGAGCAGTGTACATTTCTCTCTCTAGATCTGTACTCAGAGGAGCTAGAGCAAATATTTATGTATCACTGGATTCCTCTTATCGCAGCAAATCGAATGATGTATAAAATGGCCTTTTTAGGTCAAATGGTGAAAATGACCTGACCTCGAGCTAGGTAAGGGTCCCATAGTGACCTGGTATGGTCATTTTGCATATCAATCGACTCCCCGTGACAATATAAGCACAATGCAGGCAAAATGGGAGTTTTATCTCAATTCAGTGAGAAGTTATTGGCAAAACAATCACTCTATGCTCCTGTGAACTGACATGACCTTTGAGAGGTCAGATGGTCAAAAACTTAACTTCATGGTCAAGATGATGGTAAGAATAGACGGTTTGATGATTTTCAGCTTTATCTATCCAGTATTTACTGAAAACGAGCCCATTCTATTTTTCATCGTAGACTTATAATGGGGTGACCAAAAATTGACCCCACCTTAGGTCAACAATATCGGAATTCCGAGATAGCGGATTTGTAGACCCTAATGACCTTATGATATTGTGAAAGTTTCAAACTGATCGGTTCGCTGAGGTTCCCTGGGCACCTCTTCAAACTCGTGATTTTAGGTTTTGAGGTCGGGTCACTTGACCTTGAATAACTCCTTGACCTTACATGACCTGACCTAAAAAAATTGACCGGATGCGCAAAATTGATCATTGATAAGGTACCGTCAGTTTCGTTTGTTATACGTCTCTTCGTTTTTGCGTTATCTGGGAAAAACCAGGAGGGGTGGCGAATTTCGCCCCCCCAGCGGGGCGCGTGTTAAGCACATGACTTGGCTGGGCTAGAGTGCATTTTTAGGTTTCATGCTATTCCTCTCGTTATGTTAAATAAGATCATGTATGGCATGACCGTGTTAGGTCATAATTCTAAAATCACATGAGCTAAGGTCAGATCAAGGTCACAATATGACCTAACATGGTCAAAACCCATATCATCGACTTGCAGATACTGTCAAAACGTAATGGTATCAAAATGAAAGCTATATGAACATTGTATGCAAAGTTATTGACCCAAGTCTGAAAACCTGTTTAAGCAGTCACATACGGCGTACAGGCTCAGGCTCAGTCTCAGGTGTACAGGCTCAAACTTACATGGCACTGGAAAGAGGCCTAAGATACCCTGATTTAAAAATGTTCTTTTTGCAGCCATCTCTACAGAACAAGAGCCATTTTCTACATGCTCCCACTTACCCATGCATTTTCAATGGAGAGGTCTTGAACTGCACCTGGCCCTAGCTCATCGATATGAAAATCCCGTTACCACAACTTGCGATACTCGGTGGGTCTATTATGTGACATGAATATCAGATCAATAGATAACACCCGTTTTCATTGGTGTCACTTTAAAAAATTTCTGGAGGTTAGGTCACATGACCAGGCCTGGTGAACTGATCTGAGCTAAACCAAACTTAATATTTGGGAAAAGAAGTTGTGCAATTAACCTGGGCCATATGCCAATTGATACAGAAAAAACCACCTTAGGCTTAATAATTTCCATCATAAATTTTACCGGGTCACAAGGTCAGGTACACAGGTCAACCAAGGTCACCCACTTCACCTTAACTTGTAAGAGCTACATTCAAAATCGATCAATTAAACTTCACACTAAACCCTCCAGGGTTATAAGGTGTATATCCGATTTTGATTTCGTGCCAGGTCAGGTCACGGCGACCTCCATTGGAAAAGCATAGGAAAATTTTATGATATAAAAGCCAAAACTATTGCAAATACTCAACTCTCATAACAACTTTTTGGACACCTTTCACGGATCCCAGGATCATATTTCACTTTCCAAGGTCATCAAGGTCACAGGTCAACAAAGTATTTTGACAATACTTTGACCTAATTACCTAAGGTGAAACAAACACCATCGTTTTGTCTTGTCACTGCTTTCATTTATATACGGCAAGTCACTTTTGACCTTTCGTATAAGTCATATTAGGTACGAGGTGACCTTGGAGGTCAACCACTGGCGGGAGGTCTTACGTTCCACATAACGGAAAAAGTACGGCAATTTCTATCAAATGTACTTACCAGGCCTCAATACTCTAATGACATAAAGTTATGCCAGTTTCTAATCATTGCATATTTTGAAAATACCGATCTTACTAATTGACCTCTGAGTCAAACATTACCTACACTAAAACATGCAAGTAATTTCTATAATTCACCACTTTCTATTGCATTTCAGATTTGCGCTAACGCCCATATTTTCGAGTTAAGGCATCGATGGCCCGTGAAGGTGGCGCCGGACCCCGGTGGGGCGCGGGTTAATCAAGCGCCAAGCCCGGTGGCACTTTCCGCCGCCCGTCTTTGGCTCCATCGGAAAAACCTGACGGGAATGCTCGCAAACCCCACCTGGGGCAAGGGTTAAAAGGGTGGGGGAAGTATCAGTCCCCTCTCAAACCATCCGATTTCACCCCTTTCTTTAAGATCACCTTTTTACGCGACCTCGTCCTCTGTTATCCCCCCCCACCCCCTTTACCTCCCCTGCAGCCACCAATCCAGATGCGACGCTGTGATTGCTTGTTGGTCGGGCTGGTTGAGTGGCAATATTAACTCCACAGTGCCAACACAAGTACCTTGTTTGGCTGAGGATTGACTGAGTCAATTTTCGTCTTTGTGGTAGACTCCTAAAAGTCTGATGGCCTGTGTGTAGGAATGGAAATTCCAGGTGTACAAATTGAACTTTGTTTATTTGGATATAAGTCAGCTCTAGATCAAATATCAAACGTGTATCTCAAGTCAGACACTGCCTCATCGTTAAGGTGGTTCGGGATCTAGTTTCTGGTAATGTATATAAAAAGCTATTTATCGGATATTTCAAATCTATTGGATGATTCTTTATCAACGGATATTATGAAACTGTGCATCGATTAAAAATTCATAAAAATAACAAGTGCAAATAAGAAAAGTTATAGATCAATAAGTTATACAGATCTCATGATAAAAAGAAACACACAATGGCCACCACTTGATCTTCCGAATAGGGCTACCTCCCATTTTGTTAACCTTTTCAAACCATATTATAAATATGCGAAATGACATCATGAGTGGAGGATGAAATACTATAAATGAGGGACTTACTCCACTAGGTAAAAATCGTTTTTGGAGCGCTTTCGATATATTTTATATATCTTCGTCAGCGAGTTGGTACAGGTCATGAATCATTTCGCTTCGGGTATGGATCGGTTTGAAAAAAATATATCGAAAGCACTCCGAGAACGATTTTTACCTAGTGGAGTAGGTCCCTCATTTATACTATTTCATCCTCCACTCATGACGTCATTTCGCATATTTTCTGACCTGGGATGGTCCACCAAACGACTGGCCAACTTGTATTTGCACCTCACGGACAAATTGGCCAGATTTGAATCACATTGCGACTTCCTTCGCTCCTGCCGAGATCACCATCTTATTCTTCGAAGCCTTCGACTTCACATCAAACAAATCAATGACCACGAAGCGAAATGATTCATGAACTGTACCAACTCGCTGTCGAAGATATATAAAATATATTGAAAGCGCTCCGAAAACGATTTTTACCTAGTGGGCTAAGTCCCTCATTTATACCATATTATAAATGTTAAAAATTATTTGGATGATGTCACGAGACCTAAAATATGAAAATTAATTATAATGACATTTGATTTAATAACTGTAAATATCAGATTACCTATTAACAGAACCATTACTAAATTACCTATTACCTAAACATCTAACACCTACAACGATTCTAATATAGGATCCCAGATTGGGCTGATGGTGGCATTTCCGCGGTCGCGATTTCTATCTGCCTCTCACAGTCTGATTTCTATCGCCTCCCTAACTGATCGGTGGCTGAGCTTTGTTTCTACTGCCATAATTTTTACATATCTTCGATTTAAATATTTCCTAAAACTATACACATGACATGAAACTGCTGATTTTGAAAACCTACCGTTCCGAATATCTCCTCTGTGCTCTTCCATCCTTACCCCCAGTGGCCTCCCCCGATTCCCCTACGTATTTTGACCCGCACTCACAATTTATTTCATACACTGCCCCTCTTTTTCCCTCTTCGACTAAAGGATCCTTTACATGCGTCAGCAAAGTCTTCAAGGTTGTCTTAGAGCTATGGGCCACTTTCATCCCATGGTTGCCTAGTGCCCTACCGATTCTCTCGCTGACCCCTTTAACGTAAGGTATCGACACGTAGCCATATGTTCGCTGCGGCAGCGCCACCTGCAGTTCCCGTTCTGGTTCCTGATCTGGTCCACTTGACTCGGCTGCTCTTACCCCCGGTCTCGCTCCTGTTGGTTGTTTCGTGTTGCCGCTCCTGTTGTTGAACCGGCTGCTTTAAGTTCCTGCTGCGATTGTTGGTAATCCCTTTCTGGCTCTGCTCCTGCCGTTGCTGCTCCTGTTGTTGCACTCGCTTGTTGTTCCTGTTGCGGTTGCTAGTATTTCCTTTCTGACTCTGAATCCTGCTCATTCTGACTCTGATCCTTTTATATACATTACCAGAAACTAAATCTCGAAAAACCTTTAAGTTGATGTAAAAAATAAACTTCTGGGAAAAAATGGCGTTTAAGTCCTACATAACAAACCTCTACGGTCAGACACTGGCAGATTCAGGTGGCAAAACGGCGTTTCCCCCAAACTTCAGATGTGGCTGGGTTTTCTTCAAGAAACAATGATTCTGAATAAATGAGCAGCTCAGCTCGCTCTATTCACGTACCAACCGCTAGAACGGACTTATGGACACATGCGATCGGAAGGCTCCATTCGGGACTCCCGATTACATGAGTCGATGAGTCCGTTCGTGTGGTCGGTACCTAGATAGAGCGTACCGAAACGGCACATGTATCTGGGGTCAGAAGCTGATGACAAACGAAGTACAAATGATTTTCACGATTGTTAGAGCCGCCCCTCCCAAACAATAGTTGTATATTCGCCCAGCCTCGTCATCATTCTCATTTTGAAATCGGTTTGAAGAGAGATCATCCAAGAAGGAGGCTTTTGAACCCAGAGGACACTTGGCATGAGTCGTCAGCGTCAACGGTGGCGTATAAAAGTCAGACATTGCCTTCCAAAAGTGATCCGATATGCCTAAGACTTATATCCGGTCATCATCGCCGAAAGCTACGAAAATACAGGGGGTAAAACATTTAAGAGGAATAACAATAGTCACCAAACACTCGGATATGACGCTAATCATAAAAGCGTCCTTAGTGCTGGAAACATGGCTATAAGCTGCAAAGACGTTACAAAATATAGGATAATGCTGGTCCAGCTGCCATGTTCGCCTGAATGGAATACCCATATTAGTTCGCCATGTGGACCCTTCCTTATGTCAGCACCCGGTAGTTTTTCCCATAATGGCTGTTCGTTAGCCCCATGCAGTGTGGGTGAAACTTCGACTTCTTGCCTTGTGGGTCGTTTAAGCTCCATTTGCCGTGCCATCAGCGGCATTGATCGCCGGCGAAGCTGAGTTCAAGTACATACTGGTCACAAGATATAAATCCAACATTACAGTTGCTACGCTTTGCGCAGCTGGATATTTTACCCAAAATTTCGCGCATATTTCAGAACATAGCCGCAATTTCTCCACATTTTTCTACTTAGTGTGCCATATCTTTCTATGATAGAAACTGTGTATTTTAGAGAAATTCATGAGTACCCTGGATGCTAATTTGTCAAGTGCGCTAACCAAAACGCACCCAAAAACTATAAATGTAGCTTCTGATATGATATTTGTGACCCGAGTTACCCCTAAACCTTTCATAGAACTTCCAGAGAAGTAAAATACGGAGCATGTTCGAAGTTTCAAAAAATGTGTATCTCAGGTAAGGCCAAATTAAGCCACCCGATAAAATAGATAGGAGCAAAGGCCCCAAAATGAGCAAGGCCCAAACATTTGTGTTGTGCCGTGCATCAATAGCAGCAATCTTAGACCCTACACTAAGAAACCTTTACAAGCATAACACTTATTCATTCTATGGCATATTGGCTATAGTGCTATGCTAGGAACCCTCATGAAATCTGGAAAAACACATGTATTTGACACTTAACTCAGGGAAACTGCGCAACCTGACAAGCAAGTGCACAGATCTTGCCGTGGAAGGAAGAGCTGGTGAACTAGCAAGCGGCCAGAGGTGCTGCCCACCTGACTACGATGTCCTCGTAGGTTGTAGTTAGTTCTTACGGGCAGCTCCGTGTGCTTGCGGCTGTGTGATGAGGTGAAGGTCACTCCGGCGATGGCACGAGCGTTTCCGGTGGCCAACCAGCCCTCCTGGTAGTAGCTGGAACGGTTCAGGCGCCAGCTACCCTCCTGCTGCAGACAGATGCTTAGTGATGATATGTAGCCGCATGCAATGACTGTGAAGATGCACGAGACACTGCGGTCGTAGTGAAACACATACATTACGAGTGGCAGATCCAGGAATTCATCAGGGGAGGGGGCTAAGGGCTCGAGCCTCCCCACCTTTGCCTCGAATCAGCCTCCACCCATGTATTAACTATAGGCACTCAGAAATTTCTAAGGGGAGGGGCTTGAGCCCCCCACCGCCCCTCCCTTGTAACAGGCCATTTTTTAACATGTTAACTAGGGGGCATTTCGCTCCCCCCAGTCGGCCGAAATGCCCCCCCCAGTGACCGGAAATTGGCCACCCCAGTGAAATAGACAAGAGATGACTTAAACTTCAACAAATGCAAACTCACCTAACGAAAGTAAGACAGAAAAAACGCGCTAATAATAATTTAGGTTTGTTGCTGGTGCCAAATTGGCAATCCACACAAATTGTGTTAAAAAATATTCATCGGTGGCTGTCTCCCTCATCGTGCGAAGACGAAACAAAGCGCATAGTTACGGGAAATCTCGGCAAAGCAGCCTCAGCATCAACTAATCACAACGCTGGAGATGAACGCCGGCCTGCAACCAATCAAACATCATGTTCTATCCGACCGGAAGCCCGCACCCCAGCCAGTATCGTGAGATTGCACGATGCTCTCATTTCGCACGAGGTCACTTGTGAGCTCGTTCGTGGATTAGACGGGACACGGTGTAGTCAAAGCGCGTACGACTGGTTGCTGGTGTGGTGATGTGAAGTGCTTAGTCTTTTTATTTATTATTGTGGTGGTAGCATACATAAACGTCAGAGGCCAGCCAAACTTAATACATCGAAGTGACTTCGAACTTCAAACAAACTTCAAACATTAAAGTGAGGGGCCAGCCAAACTTCAAGCTGATGCTGACAATAAACCGTCCACGTTAGTACCAAAAACTGTTCGAATTTGGGGTCCTCGTTGTCTTCCGCAGCGGCCAGTTATACAATTTTCCGGTTTTCTCACATTTTGACTGAGATCAATAAATTTCTGGTCAAGAAGTGGGTGGGGGGGAAGCCGCTGGTCCCCCTTTTCTGACGCTTATTGTAGCATACGTGAAATTGATAGTCAGATCGCTGCATCAACTTTTTTGCAAAGTTGATAAGTTGTTAGCTGGCCTTTCTCATAGATTCCTTGATGTTGAAAATTGGGAGAGATTATATATTCGGCCACAGCCCTTCGTTAGAATCACAAAACTATCTCCCGAGAAACCCTTCCAACAAGGAAAGAGCTGGCGACGCAATATGACCCTGAAAGTTGGTGCGTCGATAAGCCTAAACAATTATTAACTGGTTTTTGTATTACATTTCCTATGTGATTTTGACAGCAACAGCCACACATCACAGAAGGAATGTATGTAAAAACATATCTTGATTTAGCCTATAAACAACTTGTGTTCGATACTTTAGAATTTACTTATCTTGTCACACTCATAAAGAAAAGTAAGAAAATCACCATTTCATTTGGAATACATTGCAGCAGCGTCAGGGCTGCCAGGCTGGCTATTTCGTGGCAAAATAACTCGAATTGAGCCTTTATTGTCGTGTTATTTTTCGGTTGGCCCTTTCTTGGAATCTGGCCTTTTTGTCCCTTTTTATAGCTGCTGGCACCTAAGTTATTTCTGGTTTGTCTCTTGTATAAACATGGCTTATTTTGATCTTTTCCGCTCTTGAATACGATATTTTGACACCAAAAAAGCAGCAAAGCAGCAGAAAAACTGGTATGGTGGTGGGAGGGAGGGACCGAACTTTGTTAAAAACATGATCGACAAAAAAATGGCCACCGAAAACCGGACGCAAAGGATGCAATATTATAGGCGCCTTTTGGGTGAAAAGTTGATGGCAAAGTGCGCCCTCTGATGCTCCGCTATCCCCCACTAGCCAAAATCCTAGATCCGCCACTGTTCAAGAAAAAATGTATAGTTGGAAAAGAGAGAAAATATTTAATGTTAGCGGGGAATGGTGCGGCCAAGATGACTAATGATGCTTACAAGTGATCTGGTTATGAGGATAAAATCATTTGATGATCACGCGGGATTGGAAGAGCACCTCTGGCTTAGTATTACATATGTAGTGTGCCAAAAAAAGTATTACGTCAAGTCAATATCAAATTGTCAACAATCAGTTTTAAACAGTGATACAAGTCGCTTTTTCTGTGGTCTTATGACTACCGCTGGAGTTTGTTTTAGCCTCAAATCTGGCTTTTGTGGTATTTATTCGGCTATTTTAGTGAAAATAAAACTGTGCCCCTCTTTGGCCCTTTTTCTAACTCGGTTTGACCTTTTCCGCCGCGAAAAAACTTGGCAGCCCTGGGCAGCATCTATAATCTGGAATAAGATGGAATAACACAAAAATTGAGCAACCTTTTTTAACATTAACGCGTCTGAGTTTTATTAAGCCCTCTCAAAATGGGGTCTTGATCCCTTGAAGACACTATAACGGCCAGCACAGGGAATGCCCCCTCCCCACCCACTGACTTTTCCTTAAAAAATGTCCTGCCTTGTAGCCACCACTGAATCTGAATTTTCACGGCGAAAGTTAAAACAACACAAAACATGAGAGAAGGACGTGTGGACATAAAATTTGCTCAGGCGGTAGACTAGACTTAAGGAAGACACCAAACATCCATCACTATCACAGCAGCTCTCCACTTCGCACACAAGCACCGTACTTTGAGCTCTCATTTGTAGTACAGCTATTGTTGTGTTGAGAGTGGCGCGTGTCACAGCGTGGCACGGAAGGGCCCGCTAGCGTTAATCTTCATCTCATTACAAAGTTTGGCCGCACAATAATGGAATCACTGCCCGCCCGCCTCCGGCCTGACGCGATGTGGAACTGTTCGCTACGCCATTTAATAGCCCCCGGCATACTTGGGTGCGCCAGTCAGCATTCCAATGGTGTCAGCAGCGTATTTGCCGGCTGGCTAGTAGCGGCGGCACAGAACGCAACACGCCTCAGGCGATATTACGCTAACTGCCCATTATGGTATAAGTCAAGGGGAAGTTGCATTCCTGTTCTTGCACTCACTTGGCCATTTTCCACCTACCACCCCGACCCTGAAGCTAACAATGCTGTTTTTCATGCAATTTATGTTCTAGAAAAGTTCCACTGTCAGATTAACCAGGCAACCAGACACGCCCCCACCGATATCCCAACAAAAAAGCACCCTTACATTAACACCAGAACGGGAGATATAAAAAGTCTCGGCACACCCTGCTAGGAAATGCAGAGTAATTCAAATAAGCAAACATCATTGGCTATTACGTAGTTAGTGCATTATCTCTTGATAGATGTATCGTCAAATAGAATGTTGACAGTAGGTATATGTAAAAGTCCAATCACATTGACCTCTACACCACCAGGTGAGCAGGACATGTTTAGGTAAATTAGGTATTAGTAAATGCTAGATCGTATGTTAATACGTGCACTGTCGGGGGGCAGGTACCCACCCGTTTGGGTTTGTCGAAGCTAGAATAAAAACGGCGGCGCGTAGCGCTGCCTTCCTTGATAGAACTTATCTCTGATTACTTGTATAACTCTTTCTCAAAGTTTGGGTCCAGGTCATTTCAGGCCAAGTCATCATATCATTGCAGGTTATGTGACCTTACTTCTAAAAAAGTTTAAGATAGTATAAGTAAGAACAGGGTTAACATTTGAATCTGAAATTTATATCACATAATGGGCCTACTGGGTACTAAAAAATTATTTTTTGTGATTTTTTATATCAATGAATTAAGATCAGGTACGAGTCATGACTTCCCCTTTACAAATACATATGACAAATTGTTTAAACTGAATAACTTAGTAATGGATGACGGTACAGCATTTATTTCAAAGACATTGGTTTGTTTT
This sequence comes from Lepas anatifera, assembly GCA_034440635.1. Lineage (NCBI taxonomy): Eukaryota > Metazoa > Arthropoda > Thecostraca > Lepadidae > Lepas > Lepas anatifera. Next base: position 1,582,860 of record JAOTON010000520.1, on the reverse strand, counting down.
ATCCTTGCAATTCTTAAGATATACATTGTAACCTGATTTGACCTTGACCTGACCTGGGGTAAGGTTAATTCATAGATTTGACTTAGCGAGGTCATAACATATACCATTAAATTCGGCTTATACATAGAGAGGATTCCCATTGTGTATATTCTTTCACTATCTTTACTAGTTCAGATGTAATGACTGACAAACCTTCATTTCCATGTTATCCTTATGGTGACACGCCATGCAGTGTCCTCTAGTGCCCATGAACTTTACCTGACAAAAATTCAAATATTTCTATATTTCTAGATTTTAATGGGCTTTTGAATACCGTTTACCGTCTTTCGTTATCTATGCATGGTTCTCAAGATCTTTGGGGGAGGGCAAGTACCCCCGCCAAAGCGAAAAAGTGGTTCAGACCACCGTCAATGCGCGTGTAAAAGTCATGACATAGTGGAAGCGTTACAGAAAACATACATGCGTTTATTTGTTTATTGTGCTACAATGGATCAACGGGTGAATCGCCCACTGATGCTCTATTACGCTGCTATTTGAGAAGTCAAAACAGACATCAAATGATGTGAATTATGCAAAAAGGAGTGATAACTGCATAATTATACCCTCACTATTACATACATATTTTGGATACACTTCAACACTCCTGTGTAGACTGTGCCGCTTAACAGTGAACGCCTGCGTGCTGGACTGCGCCGCAAGAAGAAACCTGTGTGGTAGACTATGCCGCCATAGAAAGCCTATGTGATAGGCTGTGCTGCCATACTGCACGCCTATGTGGTAAAATCTGCTGGCAGAGAACGCCTGTTTAGCAGACTGTGCCGCCGTACAGCAGGTCTCTGTGGTAGACCGTGCCGATAGACAAAAAGCCTGCGTGGTAGACTGTGCCGCTAGAGAAAGTCTGCGTGCCGCCATACTTCACGCCTGGGAGGAAAAATAAGCCGCCAGAGGAAGCCTGCGTGGTAGACTGTGCCGCCATACAGCACGCCTCTGTCGTAGACTGTGCCGCCACACTGTATACGTGTGTGGCGGGCTTTGCTACCAAACAAAAAAAACCCATGGGGTAGACTACGCCACCAAACAGTTAACACCTGTGCGGGGTGGTATGCTGCTATATATGTTATGTATGCTGCTACTTACGTTTTCTTTAGACAGTACCGCCAAACGTATTACGTTTCCTTGGCAAACGTCACTGCCAAAATTATTACGGTTCTTTTAGACAGCACTGCCAAACGTATTACTTCTCCTCCGTAGACAGCACTGTCAAACGTATTACGTTTCCTTGGCAGACAGCACCGTAAAACGTATAAAGTTCCCTTCGTAGACGTCACCGCCAAACCGTAAATGTCTGCGTGGTGGACTGAGCTCCCAAATTGAAAACGTAGGTATGGTGGACTGTGCTGCCAAATTGCAAACGTAGGTATGGTGGACTGTGCTGCCAAATTCGAAACGTAGGTATGGTGGACTGTGCTGCCAAATTGCAAACGTAGGTATGGTGGACTGTGCTGCCAAATTCCAAACGTAGGTATGACTGTGCTGCCAAATTCCAAACGTAGGTATGGTGCACTGTGCTGCCAAATTCCAAACGTAGGTATGGTGGACTGTGCTGCCAAATTCCAAACGTAGGTATGGTGGACTGTGCTGTCAAGCAATGAACGTCGGTGCGGTAGACAAAGGTAGATCTTAACGAAACCTGGTAGGAAGGGAGTGCGACTATCCGGGCAAAAGAGTAAGAAACACAGGGATTTTAGCCGGCCAAAATCGGGTAAACGTGGATAATATATGACCAATTGAGGGCACGGCCATATCGGATTCTGTAGGTAGAAGTGCATATACCACATGTATGTACTTAGGTGTATGTACATACATGAACAAGTGCTTCTGGTGTGAACCGTGCTGCAACGCACAAAACCTCTAGCAAATAGCTCTGTTGTATGTATGTGTTATTAGATTTAGCTCGAAGGAAGTACTGCAGTGTAATACAACATCAGCTTTATTATTTAGGAAAGCTTTTCTTGATTTCCGAAGCTAGAGAATAACATTAAGGGATCTGGAAAGTGAGCCTAGCTTGGCATTCACATGGCAACTTGGCATAACAGGTAATTAAAATTCAACAGGGATTTAAAAATGATTTTTTTGTGCGTGACATTTTTTAATTCTCATTCCAATACATGAACGGTTTATATATGGAGCTAACAAATTTTGACATGGTTACTCAGATAATATTTTTATTTAACAATTAAATGTTCAGTTTTCTCGCAGTTTTCAGATTTTTTGCGGCTATCTTCGTGAGTGAATGACGTTACGTGATACAGATCAAAAGCAAGACAACATATTTTAACATATCCAGTTCAGAATTATATCTAGTTCAGAAGTTACAAGCAATACTAGCTAATTAAAATATTAGTTGGACACATCATAACTTTTCATTTTCAAAAAGAGTATACAAATGGAAGTAAGATGCACTATTCATTCTCCATAGTCATATCTGACAGTCATTTAGTTCGAGGGAACACACATAGTTCAACGGGACATACATACATACATAGGTGCATTCATACATAGTCACGAGAAACGCATTAGAACATTTAGATACATTTGTGCTGGTGGTATCATTGTGTACATAAGGTATAGGAAACTTACATTTGAACACAAATTAACTCATTCACAACATAGGCTTTTCTCATCCAAAGTTCTGAAAAACCACCTACACGCGTAAAATATGCTGTCTCGTTTCTTCACTTATCATTTAATGGCATTCACCGACGAAGATAGCCGCAAGACATTCAAAAGCTAGAAATAGATTAAACAATTAACTGGCGTCATCAAACTAATAATAGAACAACACCACTCCGCGATTTAAAAACCACACAATCTGACGAAAAATAGTTTGAAATGTTTGTTTGGATGTCCGTGATCAAATGCTCTGACTTGCGAAATTTGACGAGCTCGGTGATCTGAGCTCAATTATTCCCGGACGCCACAGCCGTGCCAGGAAATTGCCACGGATTGGATCCAATGCCATTGAAACATATATGTAATGTCATACTTTTCCCCCAGCACTGAGAATTACGAGTCAGGTACACCGTTCAAGGTGACTGCGGGTGCGATACAATGAAGTAGCTGAAGTGCCTTAAAATCCTTGTACCGTAATAATTAACACGCGCATTGACGGGGGTCTGAGCCACCTTCGCATTGACGGGGGGCGGGTACCCGCCCCCTAAGATCTCGAGAACCACGGTAGGTAGCGAAAAACGGTAAACGGTGTTGGGCTGCCCATCCACTTCTCCATCGAAAACATTTGAACCATTTTTTTGTCAGGTCACATTTAAGGTCACGAGAGGTCAAAACATGCCCGTCATAGGGATAACATGTAAAATTCAGTTTTTCGGGCATTACATCTGAACAAGTAAAGATAGAGCAAAACGACTTAAACTATATGAATCCTCTTAGCAAGCCGAATCGAATGATATATAATTTGACCTTGCTAGGTCAAATCAAGGATTTGACCTGACCTGAGGTCAGGTCAGGGTCAAATTATATAAAATGCATATCATTAGAACCGCAAAGCCCAGGCGAGTCTAATGCAGCTAAAATAAATGCTCTATCACCATCCGTTACTGAGTTATTCCGTAAAAACCATTTTTCCCATGTATTTCCAATGGAGAGGTCATGCCTCGTACCTGACCTTAGGTCATCGATATCAAAAATACCGGAACATATGTTAGAGAACTCGGTGGGGCCATTATGTGATATGAGTTTCAATCGGATAAGTTCACCCTGCTCCGACTTATGCTATCTTAAACTTTTTTGAGGTCGGGTCACTTGACCTGTACTGGTGACCTGACCTGATATGACCTAACCTTAAAATTTTCACAGAAGTTGTAAAAAAGATGAGGGAAAAGGTACACCAAGTACGGCGGCGCTACGCGCCGCCGTTTTTCTACTGTGTCCGAAAAACCCGAGGGGGGCGGGTACCCGCCCCCCGTCAATGCGCGTGTTAACGTCAGTATACCGTTCGTGCTTTTTGTAATACGATGCAGAAAAAATCTGGAGCTTCATGCATACGTTTTCTTTTCTATGCTGAAACAGATTGCGAGCGTTCTAAAATGGAAGGTAGACATAGTAAGCAGACACATGCAAGTGTGCTTTTATTAACTGGGTGATCAAGTGCATGTACGAGGCTACATTGGCGCCTAAATGAACCTATCATCCCCTTTGCCCGCAAAAACAGCGTAAATACTGTAAACTCACACCCCTTCTCAGGTGATGGTCGACCCGTCTGATGGAAGAAGCTGTAAATCGAAACCTCTCTGACCAAAGGGCTATCTATTTGGCGGTAAGGCACGTGAGCTAGAGATATTGCTACATGGAAAAACGGTCACGAGATTGAGCGATCGGGAGCCAGTGGTTATTTCAAAATAAAAACAGCTATGAAGCAGCGAACCTCGAGATAAGTTGCAGTTGGCATAGGAGTTCATAAGACTAAAACGTCATAGCGTATGCATGTCTAAATCCAGGCACGGCAGAACCATCGGTACACATGTCTGTAAATAACTTAGTATATGTGCTGTACTAGGGATAGAGAGCAGACGTCAGAAATATACCACATTTTTTCATTTACGTCATTTTATCCTACTTAACCCTATCCCTTCTCATTAAGTTTCGAAACTTTGTTCAAAAAAGTGGTCCCGTCCCACTGCGTTCTTAGCCCTGATATTTTGTTAGACTATATATTTTCCAGCTGAGGTGTGTGCATTAATACAAGCACCTCACATCTCATGACGGAGCTTTGCAGGAATTTTCCGATACTTTGGGAAAAAGAGGGAGGGAAAATACATAGGCATGGGAGTGTCCAAGAAACCAGATTAGCGGACAGAACTACAACTATTTTCAAGCCGAATATTATTATTCTTCGCAGAATGTCTTGCCACATTCGTACCTCTTGAACCTATCACGGACGCATCGAGCACAGCTACCTGCCAGTGGTAGTGAGGGAAGCATCTCTGACACATCTAAGCGGAGAAGTATTTAATAATAGCGGCCACGGAAGACGGCTTCTAAGGACAGGCATTGCTAATTACGATGTAATGTCACTCACAAAAAGGGCATAGTTTCGTCACCGCCTAGTCCCTAGCCTATAGCAGGTTGTTTTCAAATTCACCTCATGCATAAGTGGAGACAAATACATATCTAGATCGGTGCTTTCGTATAGGCAAACAGAGAGATGGGTTCCTGAGTCTAATCGCGACGAGCTATCCGAATGAGTGCAATCTGATCACTGAAAAATATTATAAAACAGCGGAATAGGCTGAGCCGTATAGCCATGACAATAAATGGATCAATTATTACCGTTAGTGAGGGAAGCATCTCTGATACATCTAAGCGGAGAAGTATTTAATAATAGTGACCACGGAAGACCGCCTCTCCTGAAGAGCTGATCTTCGACACAGATCAAGCCACAGATGGGTCCTCTTTCAATGGCACCCCACATCCCCACCTGCCACGATCATGTTTAGAAATAAGGCAATGTATTATTGGTCGAGGAGGCCAAATGCAATCAACCGTTTCTCATATGAATGATCATAGCATCAAACCTCTCTGGAAGTTTTACAGTCTAGTGCAAGTGCCACCTACCTCAATAAGCTCGTTCGGAACACGTCCCATCCAGGAGAGAGACAGAATGGCGCAGTCCGACTTGGCAATACAGTCACGCTCCAGGTGGAAATGCATGGCCGCAATGTCAACAACGTCTCAGCTGGCCTCACGATCTTAACGTCATAACCATGAAACGAAGCTAAAGCACGTGCATCGCACCAGCCAGTCAGCCATTGTACAACAGAGACACACAGCGTCCCGGCCGGTATCTCCCAACTGGCCCCTAGCGCAAGACGTTGGTGCGCGCCCTCCTTGGTCGTATACTCCTCCCGCCCCGGGCACGGTGGCCCAGCCGCGATATGGCCGAGAAAATCGAAGTGTGCGCCGTACTGTCGACAATCCTGCGCCGCTTCCCATCGTCGACACCGGCGAACGACGATATCTACCACCGTCAGAGCCATCTAGTGGCAAAAGTCGCAAACAGTGCTCACCATCGCCGTCGCGTAGTACCGCAAGGTGAATGTGAGGTGGACTAAACATGCTTTTAACGTGAAGAGAAGACCGGGTCCGGGACTCAGAAGAATATATCAATATTTAGCAGAGGGTGAAGCGATGCCCCGAGCCGTGATCAGCGAAACTCCAATCCAGATAAGACCACGCCCGATAATGTAGGTATGATGTGAAATAATTACGTCATCATCATCATCATCAGCTTTTTATTTCATTTTTTATCTACAGACAGGGGACAGAAGCAAATGAATAGACCAGCAAAAGAAGACGTGAGCAAAGCAAAGCAATGCAGAGCAACAGAATAGAACTTCACAGGCACATAGTATAAAACAAAAGGAAGTAAGCAACCAGTCTTAGATTAGAGCACATGTGTAACAGAGGGAGAAGGAACATCAAAGAAGCAGCAGCCATGGAACGAGGAAAAAACAAAAAGTGATAAAAACAGAGACTGACAAGACATAAAAGACGAGATGAGCATTACAGAATGAACTGAACAGCAATACAACGCCAAAACACACTTAAAAAAGCAAAACAAAGTTACAAGCAAACAAAGCAGGGGACAAAACAAAAATAAGCAACGTCAAGGTATAAGTAGATACGTAGAGGGCTCACATATGTTAAACATATTAAATCTAAGAAAATCTTTAGTTATTAGAAGCAGGAACAAACATAAGAAATAAGGACAAACACCAAATCAAAGCAGGAAAAAAAGCCAATCAAACTAAAAACATTAATCAAAGCAATGCAATCAAACCAAAACTAGAAAACAAAACAAGCAAAAATTGAAACAAAACTATCAAAAGGACACATAAACAAAACAAGACACATCTAAACAAACAAACGGAAAAATGCGTTCGGCGAGACCAAATTAAGGCACTAGTGGAAAAAAACATATACGTGTTAGGAATCATCATAGGAATGATATACGTTAGGAGGGATTGTAGCAACTTCTTGAAATGAACACTCTATAAAGCAAGTAGGAATATATATATATATATATATATAGGGTCATTCCATGCCAACTCAACCAGTACAAGTGTGATTTTACACGGTTCCCCTTCAGATCTCTATGAAATTAAGTGTATAGGGGTTCTTCATAGTCTAGAATCCAAATATGTGGTAGAAATAGACATCCGGGTTTTAGTTTCGTCGCAATAGTGACGTCAAATTGTGACGTCACTCCGTGACTGGTAAAATTCAAAGCTTTGTACCTAAAAAAGTTGCGGAGATATTTGAAATCGGCTAACGTTATTAGGGGGAGAATGCTTGGCGGATACCAATGATTGCCAAAAATGTTTTATGAAAATTTTTGAAATGGATGAAAATTTGAAATAAAAAATAGAATTTGAAAATTTTAAAGAGCGAGGTCCTTGATTTTCTTGAAATTAAAAAAGATGAAATCTGCATGCGTTCTTACCCTGAAACCGGCAAAAAAATAATGGGTATGCGATAAAAACATATTGTAGCCCGTGCCAGAATGAGGGGCTGCTATCAACCCCTTCAAGATTCTTCGCCTCGAGCCGAGAGACAGAGGCGCGCAACGCCGCCGTACTGGGCATACATGCTCAGGAGTGGACGCAGGAACGCCGCTTGGGGGGAAACTCTGGAGAAATCTTAAAATCATATTGTTTAAGCAGATCCTCCAAAATTTCGCAATTTTTGGGGGGCGGCCATGGCCCCTTGCTCCCCTGCGTCCGCCAGTGTACGTGCTACGTGGTCATTATTGAAGCTTCTGACACAATCTTAGGTCCCGGCAATATCAGGTCAGGTCACCAGTCCAAGGGACCGCCCAAAAAATGTTTATGGCTGCCGCGGTGAGGAAAGACTTACCCTGTCAATCTGACCTTCATCTCACATAATAAGACCGCCTTTGACGTCATCGTGTTTGGGTTACCACTGCAGTATGAACTGTAAGCGTTATCAGCTATAATAATATTGGCCCAGCGGCGGACGCAGCCCCGAGTTTTGGGGGGCAAACCCATGTCTGCCTCTCCTGGGGGGGGTGGGAGCGAAGATTTTTTGCTCTACAGACCTAGTGTAAACACCTTTTTTCAGTGCTCGACAGACCTAGTATAAGCTACTTCTCCCATTGCATGATCGCTCTCCGGGGGGGAGGTGGGGGCGAATATTTTTTTGCTCTACAGACTTAGTGTAAACACCTTTTTCCAAAAATTTCCGGCGTTTGGGGGGCCAAAATATAGTTTGGCCCCTCTCCAGCGCTTTTGGGGGGCATGGCCGGAATGCCCCCCCCCTGCGTCCGCCAATGTCTTGGCCTGACCTAAGCACGCAAGGAACGTTTCGTGTCTTAATCTCACTAGATAATAGGATAGGTTATTCTTTCGTGCTTAGCCAGGGGATCCCAATGGCGCTTATAACTTTTGTGTAAATTTACTTTGCAAGTCGTTACGACACAAAGCAAACTCTTTCTTTCTATTATACGAGACCATTCCGCTGAATTTATTGATGAGCAATGTTTAGAAAATTAACTGAATTATAACGGATATTGTAACAACACTTCAGTTCTGTATCGACTAAAAAAACATTGTCATATTGCAGCCAGTGCCGCACAGACATGCTCTGACGGTAGCATTATCTCACGTGTGTGGTACTCTATCACACGCTTTGAAACCTCCGGCTTAAAGTGATGCAGACGTTGCGCAGGCGTGCTCTGTTCAGTAGTCTACTGGCCTAAAACAGTAGAAACCCCAGGTGCCGTTTATGTTCCCGGCCTTGTGGAACCTCGTCTTTAGTTCTGCAGGGCTCAGTTCGGTAGGCTACACTAGAAAACAAATGCCACTTCGCACAGTAGTGAGGCTTTTGCTAGGATGACCTCGCTTAGTGGGTTCGGTCAGCCGCACTAAAACGCGCCCGAGCCAACTCCGGTACGGTCGCCGGCTGTGCTCGTTACGTGGGGTCCCATCAGGTCAAGTAGAAAGTACGGTTTCTGACAAACGGAAATATAAGCCCAGTAGCTAGACTCACCACTCCAACGTAATAAGACCACTGTCCACAATGCAAGGCAATAGCGGGCGTGCCCGACGGCTATCTGCTGCGATGCCCGGTGACCGGCCGGCCCAGCACAGCCGGGACGGGGAGGGTGAAATGTCAGCACAGTTTGGGATTACAATGAATATTTTTGCGGTCTTAGGGCAACTAAACTGAGGAGTTTCAGAAAAAAAATATTTCAATACAAAAACATCATTTAGGGTTTTCCTGTGTGCTTCCCTGCTCCATTCGGTGGCGGCAGCCAAAGAAGTCATATGTCGCAATGTTACTTTATACACTGCCAAAGTGATGAACGTCGTCACGTATTTCTAGGGAACATGGTGACCCTCTTTTTCATATTTGTATTCAACAGGGCAGGTAATTTTTAGGGGATTTCACAGCGTTAAGATCACATTTAAAGGCTAAAGCCTACCTTTAACAATCATTTCTATTGGTTTTATGCTAAACGTGAAAGGTCGTTCATTTCCCCAAAACAGTGGTGTCCGGCTCCTACCCCTTACAATGGCGAAGCCATTGGCTAAAAGTCATGAAAGGAAATGGCCGGGTGAACAGTTGGTATTAGTGACAAGTGTCTAATAAAGCTACCTCCTCGACCTATCTCGCCTTTTCTTATAGTGGATAAAGTCAATAAATGTATCCCATTGCAGCTCCACTTTTCTCACCTCCGGTTAGGATTCCTGCCACAACTCACGCCCTCAGTTTCCCGTTCTCCCAACAAAGCAACAGTTTCCAGAGTCGGCCACAATAAGAAAACAGTTATAAAATACAGTAAGACTTGTGTCGCCACGAGTACTGCTTTAAACGGAGAAAAACATTTTGAAGCGTGACGACAGGCTGCTAACGTATTGAACCGTACATACAAGATCCGTAAAGGAGAAACGTAAATAGTTGTCAATGCAGCAAACCGAGAATGACAGAAAATTGAGACACCAATAATTAATTTAAGTTTTCGTGTTCCATGTTTGCCTGACAGCAGCTATAAGAAAGCAGTTTCAGATTTTTTTAACTCTTACATTAGACTAAAACTGTCAGCTAATGCGGATGAAAAAGCTTGGTACCCTATCTGTTTTCCGATCACTTTTTAAGCTTGCGCATTCACCGCAAATAAAATTTGAAAATTGCTTTGATACTAACACATGCCATGTTACACGTCCTTATTATTCCATGAACGCGTCAAATATGTACTTCAAAATAAAACACGCCATTCCCGTCGTTATATGTGTCACTAGATGATTTTAGCGTGTTATCCTGGCTGACCGAACCGGGCCCGGATTTCCACTTTGGTATGTCGCACTCGGAGACGTAGATGAAGTGAATGCCTATATATATATATATATATATATATATATATATATAAACAATCAATGTTCACAATTTCTTAAAGCTCTGCGCACAGCTCCATCTGTTCCTATCCATCAATGGATGAACTTGATCTGTCGTGTCCTGTCCCTCCACCCTCCCCTCCCCAGCTCCAAAACCGCGCGACGCGTCGGGCGCGTAACTTCTCGGGTGAAGCGGCGCTCGAGGCGGCTCCGGGGCTCGTCTGGCGGGAGGTCCGTGAAGAACGCGAGCTTTTACAATATGTTGCTATCGGATACCCAATGTTTTTTTACGATTCCAGGGTAAGAATACTTGCAGATTTCATGTAAATTAATTTCAATGAAATTGAAGTCCTCGCTCTTTAAAATTTTCAATCTATACTTTTTGTTTGACATTTTTATACGTTGAAAAAAAATCAAAAAACATTTTTGACCAAAATTTTTGTTCTCTGAATGTTGTCTTTATAAAACTTTTGACTGATTTCAGATATATTTGTAACTTTTTTGAGATACAAGGTTTTGAATGTTTCGAAGCATGCAATGACGTCACAATTTGACGTCACTGTTGCTACGAATCTAAGAGTGCAAGGTCTGTTTTGACCACGGATTCGGATTCTAGGCTATGAATAACCCATATATATATATATATATATAAATATATATATATATATATATATATATATATATATATATATATATATATATATATATATATATATATATATATATATATATGAATAACTCAACCAATGGTGTACACGGCACACCCTCAGATCACTATGAAATTAAGGTTATAGGGGTTATTCATAGCCTAGAATCCAAATCCGTGGTCGAAACAGACCTTGCACTCTTAGTTTCGTAGCAACAGTGACGTCAAATTGTGACGTCATTGCATGCTTCGAAACATTCAAAACCTTGTATCTCAAAAATTTACAAATATATTTGAAATCAGTCAAACTTGTAGAATATATATATATATATACATATATATATATATATATATATATATATATATATATATATATATATATATATATATATATATATATATATGCTGAATACACGCACACATGCACGCACGGTTTCGTGCGGTCACGGTGCGTGCGTGCGTGTGTGTGTGTGTGTGTGTGTGTGTGTGTGTGTGTGTGTGTGTGTGTGTGTGTGTGTGTGTGTGTGTGTGTGTGCATGGCTTCAAAAAGAGTTTAAAAAATTCGGAAGGCTTCCTGGAGTTGTGACATTGATTTTAAATTGTTTGTACTTATGGCGCCTTGCCGCAATGACAACAATTTTTTGTATTAATCCATAAAATTACGAATTATAAAGTGAGTTAACTTATTTACTTTAACGGACAATTTCGGTTATAAGCCATGGTCACATTGACATGCAACAGCGAGTAATCGCACGACATGCAGTAGACGATTCTTCTTTTAATACTCCTTGTGTCATTCGTTTCGATACAGCGTCTTCCGGTTGGCATGTCCTTGCTTAATTCAGCATTCCCCAGGAGGATTGTTGCGTGTTAATCCCCTGGGGCGAAATCAAGGGATAATCCCCTTGAGTGAGACCGCCTGGGGCGAAATTTTGAAAATGCACCACAACGACACTCCAAAACCAGAAAACATCAGCATCAAGATCCTGAGAAATCAAACGAATGACATCCGAGAGGGATATAATTATGAGCCTGTAGAAATACGGGATAAGAATCCGGGATTAACATTCAAAAATCATCTTGGGGAATACTGAATTCAACCAAGGACAAGCCAACTGGAAAACGCTGTATCGAAACGAATGTAACGAGGAATGTTAAAAACAAGAATCGTCTACTCCATGTCGTGCGATTACTTGTTGTTGCATGTCACTGTGATCATGGCGTATAACCGAAACTGTCAGTTACAGTAAATAAGTCAACTCATATAATTTGTAATTTTATGGAATAATTAAAAAAATCTTTCTTATTGCAGCAAATGGCCATAACTACAAACAGAGTTTAGAACAGCTCTGGATCAATACATTATTCAGCATCATTCTAATTGAGATGGGAATATTGTCTCAATAAATATCAGGTTATAGGACGCACGGATACAGGCTGCCATGCCGTGAACAAGCGGGATTTCAACTCACAAACTTAGTACCATGAATTGAATAGTCCAAAACGGAAGTAGAGGTGGGTCTTGGCTTGACGGCTGAATCATTCTTACCATGCCTACGTCAGAGCCGAACAAATTCAGTGTGTGCTATCATAGCAGCTAAAACGTAAAGACATTGAAGTAGATCCACGCTGATAAGAGCGCAGAAGGGCATAGAACTTAAACCTTTGTCGGTGTCTCACAATTCCGGGGTAGCCCATTTGCCAGAGATGAGACAGTGAACAACACTCCCAGATTGTGTGGTGCATTGGCTGTTACAGTGCGTTCTGAAGGTTTGCCTGCTTACTCAAGACCTATTGTAATAGTTCGACTTTTATTTTGCTGCTTTGATAGCAATCTTCAAGACAGGGGCGGATCCAGGGGGGCCGCGGGGGCCGCGGCCCCCCTCGCCGGTAAGGCGCCCCCTCGGCACTAAGGCGCCCCCGGGGGCCGCCTCCATTTGCTCCACATTTGCATGCCAAACGGAAATACTGGCGCCCCCTGGTAATTCCGCTGCATGCAAATGCCACATTTTGACAACCTACCCTGCATCACTGGCGCCCCCATGGTGCATCATTGGTGCCCTTATTTCACTCCACCGACGCCCCCAAGCCTATTCCACCTCTTGAAATCCCGCTATATATTACCGGCGCCCCACTCTTCCCTACGGGCGCCCCTATCTTCTAGAATTCCGCTCTATATCACTGGCGCCTCCATGATGCAGCATTGATGTCTCGTTTTTGCTCCAGCGGCGCCCCCACGCGTCACTGTGGGTGCCCCATCTTTTGGAACCCCGAATGTACCACCGGCGCCCCCATTGGGCATCATTGGTGCCTTCGTTTCACTCCACCGGCGCCCCCAAGCCTCATCGTGGGCTCTCCCACTTCTTGGCATCCCGCTATAAACTATTGGCGCCCCAATCCTCACCACGGGCGCCCCCACCTTCGGAAAATCCGGTCTATATCACTGGCACCTCCATGATGCAGCATTGATGTATCGTTTTTGCTCCAACGGTGCCCCCCACGCGTCACTGTGGGCGCCCCACATTTTGGAACCCTCATGTACCACCGGCGCCCCCATTGGACATCAATGGTGCCTTCGTTTAACTCCAACGGCGCCTCCAAGCCTCTTCCACCTCTTGACATTCCGCTATATACTACCGGCGCCCTTCTCTTCACTACGGGCGCCCCCATCTTCTAAAAATCCGTTCTATATCACTGGCGCCTCCATGGTGCAGCATTGATGTCTTCTCTGCACTCCACCGGCGCCCCCACGCTTCACCATGGGCGCCTCTGTTTTTTAGAGCCGCTCTTTACCATTGACGCCCCCGTGGTACATCATTGGTGCCTTTTTGCTCAAATGGCGCCCCCATGCCTCTTTGAGGGGGCCTTCACCCTTTACCAGCCCGTTTTATACCAGTGAGCTCCCACTCTGTCTCCCCGCTACGTACTACTGGATCCCCACTCCCCACTACGGGCGCCCCCACCTTCTAACCATCCGCTCTATACCACTGGCGCCTCCATGGTGCAGCATTGATCTCCAACGCCGCCCCCACGCGTCACTGTAAGCGCCCCATCTTTTGAAACCCTGCATGTACCACCGGCGCCCCTATGGTGCATAATTGGTACCTTCGTTTCACTCCACTGGTGCCCCCAAGCATTTTCCACCTCTTGACATCCCGCTATATACTACCGGCGCCCCACTCTTCACTACGGACGCCCAAATCTTCTAGAAATCCGCTCTATATCACTGGCGCCTCAATGGTGCAGTATTGATGTCTCGTTTCTGCTCCAGCGGCGCCCCCCACGCATCACTGTGGGCGCCCCATCTTTGGAACCACGCATGTACCACCGGCGCCCCCATTGGGCAGCATTGGTGCCTTCGTTTCACTCTACCGGCGCCCCCAAGCCTCATCGTGGGCTCTTCCACTTCTTGGCATCCCGCTATAAACTATTGGCGCCCCCAATCCTCACCACGGACGCCCCCACCTTCGGAAAATCCGCTCTATAACACTGCCGCCTCCATGGTGCAGCATTGATGTCTCGTTTCTGCTCCAACGGCGCCCCCACGCGTCACTGTGGGCGCCCTACCTTTTGAACCCTCATGTACCACCGGCGCCCCCATTGGGCATCATTGGTGTCTTATGTGTACTTTACCGGTGCCCCACACTTCACCGTGGGCGCCTTTGCTTTTTAGAGCCAATCTTCACCATTGGCGCCCCCGTGGTACATCATTGGTGCCTTATTGCTCAAATGGCGCCCCCATGCCCTCACTGAGGGGATCTTCACCTTTTACCAGCCCGTTTTATACCAGTGAGCCCCCCACTCTCTCTCCCCGCTATAAACTACTGGATCCCCACTCCCCACCACGGGCGCCCCCACCTTCTAACAATCCGCTCTATGCCACTGGCTCCCCCATGGTGCATCATTGGTGCTTTCGTTTCACTCCACCGGCGCCCCCCAAGCCTCATCGTGGGCTCTCCCACGTCTTGGGATCCCGCTATACAATCCTCACTACGGGCACCCCCACCTTCGGAAAATCCGCTCTATACCACTGTCGCCTCCATGGTGCAGCATTGATGTCTCGTTTTTACTTCAACGGCGCCGCCACGCGTCACTGTGGGCGCCCCATGTGCTGAAACCCTGCATGTACCACCGGCATCCCCATTGGGCATCATTGGTGTCTTCTGTGCACTCCACCGGCGCGGCGCCCCCACACTTCACTGTGGGCACCCCCTGCCTTTTGGACCAGCTCTTTACCTCTGGCGCCCCCATGGTGCATAATTGGTGCGTTTCTTTCTTAATATCAAACGGCGCCCCCATGCCCCATTGAGGGGGTCTTCACCTTTCAACAGCCCCTCCTATACCACCCGAGCCCCACTCTTATGATGAATTATTGTTGTCTGCTTTTAGCTTTATGGGCGCCTTCCCCCGCCTCTTTCCACTATCTTTTGACACATCGTTCTGTATCACTGGCGCCCCCATAATGAATCATTGGTGCCTGTTCTTTGCTCCACCGGCGCCTTCATTTCCAGCCGTGGGCTCATCGGGAGCGCCCCCACATTTCGACAAACCTCTGTCTGGCGGCACCCATGGTACACATTGGTGCTTTTCTTTCGCTCCATTGGTGCCCCCACACTTCACTATAGGCGCCCACATATTTCTGCTGAGTGCTTGATGAATCATTGGTATCTTACTTTTGCTCTATCGGCGCCCAACCACATCCCCCCACCACGTGCCACTATGGGCGCCCCAACTTTTGACAGCATGCCCTGTGCCTCCATGGTGCATGATGGGTGCCTATCGTTAGCTCCATGAACGCACCAACACATCCCTGCCAGAAACCCCATGCAGCTTCTCTTTACTCGGAATTTCTTGCATCCCAAACGTGGCCCGTTGTCTTACCAGCGCCTCCCCTTGACAGCTCCCACAAATTTCACCGAATGCGAGTACCCCCAAGCTGTATCACCGGAAGCTCCAAACTTCAGCTTCAGTGTCTCCTTGATGACCAAATTGTGCCGTCAGCGCTCTTCCCATGCACTGTCTTCTCCTCCCTGTTGCCCAACCAGTGCCCTGTTCGTGTACCCCCCTTCTACCCTGTTGTTACCCTTCCAGTGTCCCTATGATGGATTATTTTCTCCCACAGACGCTCCACTGACGGTTCCACGCCTATGTGCTGCAGGCGCCCCTTGCCTGCACCACCGGTATCCATAACTCCAGTCTCGGTATCGCCTCGGTGAAGTATCAGCGTCCCCCCGATGCACTATCACCATTACCATCCCTCGCCCGAAAGCCCAAAAAACTAACTGACTAACTTACCACACTTCCCCCGGGTATAGACCACCGGCCTTTTGGCACTCCCATGCTGCATCAGTTAGTTAGTTAAGGGCTTTTTATAAGGCGTTCTGTGCAAAGCACCTTTGCCCGCCTCTAAAGTGTGGGGGGAGAGTTTTCCGGGAGGGGTGTTTACTTTAATGTCGCAGAACAAAGGGGCGAATCTTATTTCAAGGAATGGGTTGCGAAGTGTAGCAACACTTGCGAGGGAAGGGGATTGCTACGGCAGAGATGCCGAGCCTGGGGCACAGGTTGGATTTAAAAGGGTACGGGAAGAGGCTTGCCAGCGTAAAGATTAGTTTTTTTAATTTTGTTCCTTGTTATCGAATGACCGTTTTGCTTACGTTACTCGCGTTCCTCCATTGAAAAATAATAATTTTGGGTTATTAGAAACACCCGCAAGCACCATGACGTGATGCCGCGGGTCTTTATCCCGCAACCAGGAGGTGAGGTTACAGCACCCTCTGTGGCTGGGTAGCCGCCGCCATGCTGTATCACCGCTGGACTCATTTATATACCAAAGCATTCCGGCATATATCATGCCCCCGGGTCACTAATAGGCGTCACACTTCAACGTGGACAACCCTCATCGATTTTGTGACGCCCTCTTCTTTGTGGTTAGGCGCCCATATTTCACGATTGGCCGCCCTTTTCAGCTCTAGAGCACCCCACTGCAACATGGACCACCCGTGCCTACCTCTGGCCGCCCTCTTCTGCATGATTGTTCTCCTGTTCTCCACTATTGACCGCTCCTTTGCAGATCTAGGGCTCCCTCACTTCAATGTGGACTCCTCATTCACCTCCGGACGCCCTCTATTTTATGGTTGGGAACCCCATATTTCACGTTTGGCCACCCTTTTTCAGCGCTTGGCGGACCTCTGTGACGTGGACCACCGTAATTTACCTACAGGCGCCCTTAACTTTGTGACTGGGCTCCCCGTTTTCACAATTGACCCGCTTTTCAGCCCTAGGGTGCCCCACTGCAACGTGGACTGCCCTCATCCATTTTTAGCCGCTCTCTTCTGTATGATTGCGCACACCTTCTCCACTGCTGGCCGCTCTTGTGCAGCTTTAGAGCACCCCACTTCACCGTGGACTGCCCTCATTCATCTCTGGCCTCCATCCGCTTTGTGGATCAGAACCCCTATATCATGATTGACTGTCCCTTTTAGCTCTAAAGCGGCCCACCGTAAAATTGATCGCTCTGATCCACTTTTGACTGCCCGCTAGTGCACGATTGCGCGCCCATTTTCCACAATTGTCTGTTCTTTCTTAGCCTTGGGGCGCCCCACTTTTACGTGTACCGCCTTCAACTTCGGATGTCTTCTACTTTGTGTTCGGGTGCTCCAATTTCACTATTAACCGCTCTTTTTCAGCCTTAGGGCATCCCACTGCAACATGGCACTACCATGGCACATGGACAGCTCTCAGCTTTGAGTGGTAACAATTGCCCCGAGTTCTTTAAATGTATGCGTTGGGTATCGATTGGTGTCATTTTGCTCCGTTACCACGCAGGATCCCCAGGGTGTATTCATGCCCATCCGATGTGTGGTCGTGTGCCCGTCCGATATGTGGTTGTGTTGTCTTTTGCAACAAGAGCATGCTACGATGGAATAAAGGGGACTGGTAAAAGTAATGTTTCTTGTAAACAAATTTTGAGCACATATACCAATATCCCTTAAATGTGTTTAAAAAACATTCCGGATCTATTGATAACCCTATAAGCTGTTGACTTTGATCATTTACTTATTTTGCCGAGGTGTTTTCTTCGCAGTGCCACTAATGAAAGGCTGTGTCCAGACAGTAATGCGAAATTCCCACGTCATCTGTGTAAGAAAAACATTAAGAGCTCGGCAGGAGGCACCTGCATAATTTTGGTTACGTCCTCTCCCACATGTTTGTAAACAGCAAAAAGTTTCGCCTTGTGTAGAATATTATGGATTTATCACTATCCACTCTGCGCAGACAGGGTAAACTGCAACGACTGGTTCGCAAAATCTCCAAAGGCCGTCTCTGCGTAAATTCTGCTTCAAAACGTAATCCAGGTAGAAGTTGCCCTGTTTTATTGTTGCTTATTTAACTAGAGGCACTTTGAGAAATCCTTCCTTTTTTGGCAACGTGTTTTTTTAATCGGCACTTTTTCAAATGGCATCACAAATACGCAAAATTAGCATCACAAAGATCCATGATACCAAAGGTTGACCCCCAAATGGTAGTCTGACCGCCCCTGGAGACTTCGCTTCCCTCTTATCGAAATCCTGGATCGTCCATGTACCCAGCCCTCTCGGTTGTTGATCAGTGATAGATAAGCTCGGTCAGTGTTGGTCAGGTGCAATCTCTAACATCATCACCTTGGATAGGCTGAGTTTGCGGCCGGTTGATAGAGCTGGAAAATACCTAGGTGATCGGGGAAGGAGAGTTGATTGGGTGATGAAACTATAGTAGGGAGGAACAGAAACGTAGTAAAGAGGTGGGGCGGCTAGCACAGTCGCATGAGAGGCACCAGAAGGGAAAAGATCGCGCAAAGGGGCAGCCGGGCTACGCCAATCTATGACCAACCGTAAACCTCGGGGACCAGCATGACTTGCTGTTACAAGCGTGACCCTCTGCGGCAAGCGACACCCTATATGTGACCGTCAGGGTCCCCTAGGGGCAGAAGAACACTCTTTAATCAGGTGGGTCGCCTGTTTTCAACAGGGCCCTCTGTGACAAGCATGACCAGTACATCATTCCGTGGTCGGCAGGGCCGAATGGGCGTGATATGGCCAAGATGCTAAAAACGCCCAAAAAACCCAACACACACACAGGGCCGAATGCAGTCAGAAGGGTCTTCTGTCTGCCACCGAGAATGCCCTCTGTGCCAGCGGGGGATGCTGTGACAAGTAGGGCCCTCTACGGTCAGCAGGTCCTTTGGGACCAGGAGTCTCCTCGTTATCAATAGGGCAATCTTAGGTCAACAGGGATCTCTGTAACCAACAAATCTTTCGGTCGCAGTCAGGGCCATGTCTTGCCAGCATGTTTTTTTTGTCGGACAGGGCGATACCCCGGTAACCATAAGAGGACTCTGTATCATAAATATATATTTGGAACTGAACGCACAGTCTATAAAAGGGGTACTCCGGGACCAACAGGTCTTTCCTTGCCCAGTAAGGCCTGCCATATTCTTGTGGAAGGTCATGAGGTGACCCGAGGTCTAATCGGGAAGTCGCTGGGCCCCCTGCATCCAGGCGGGTAACCATCCATGACGGTCTTTGACTGCTGTGAGTGGGACTGGTGGGACCCTTAAATCCATTAGGATCTAAATCTGCCAGTTAGCGAACCCCCGGAAAAAGCCGGGAAGTGTACAAGTGTACACTGTGAACGACTTTGAGTTCACTTTGGTCAGTCGAGGGTCCTATGTGGCTGCCATAGCACAGCGAAGACAGGCCAACGGCCAAACTCTGGTTATGGCTAGTTATAGTTCCTCCAAAAATTCAGGTAGATGCCGTTGAGGGAGACACAAACACATTTTTCCGAGTTGATCGCTGATGTGGAGTATCCCTAAACTGGGCCTTTGCTGGGAGCCGTATTCTGATGCAGAAAGTACATAAGAATGGGCGCACGCACGTCGATATTTTATTCTGATTTCCAGCCTGCGCCCACACTGCGCAGGTGGGGTCAAATCAGCATTGTGATCGTAGTGCGCACATTAGATCGGTATGCTGATATTCTGCGTAGACGAGGTCGGTACTGGTCGCTGTGCATCCCGGGTACGCTTGTCCTACGTCGAGCTTGGCTACGCATGGAAGGTCAAAATACCACATTGGAATACGGCAAGTTGCTTGTCTCAGTCAAGTCTTAGGAGGCATTATATTAGAATATAGCCTTAGAAAGGTTTAAAATAACTGGGGTCTTGAAGTAAGCCAAGGTCCATGAACTTAAGTAATAGATCCTTCGTGGCTGGCTAGCTCAGATTGAAGGGAACTGGGATTACTGCTCTGACCTAGTGGTTTATTAGACCCTTATGGCTAGTTAAGGTCCTGTGTGCTAATCATCATCATATAAGCAAAGTGTATCGGGATTTGATCTGACATGTCCTGTAGAAACCTAATCCCCAATGACAAACATAGGCTCATTGAACGAGACGGGCCTATTCTAAATATTCGTTGGTCTTCTGCAAACTGTTTAAGGCTTCTGAAGAAAATTTTGATCACTGATTGGGGAGAAAATAGTCCCCATGCAGTCTCCCCGGGTCCCAAAGTGTCTTTACTAACCGTGGGTTCCAGTGCACAATAAAACAAATGCCAAAGGGTTACATTCACTTTTTACCACTCTTGAGATGTATTTTAGATACATTCAAAGCCATGATCTTTCCTCATTTTTTAAAAAGAAAATATGAAACTAATTACCTCTTTGACCCTCGCCCAGTGGGGGCTGTTTGAACACCCCCTCCGGTTTTTCGGGCGGCAAGAAAAAAACGGCGACGCGGAGCGCCGGCGTACTTAGCACACCTTATTCTTGATCGATTCCGCAAAAATCCCCAAAAATTTTTGCTTGGGTCATCTCAGGTCAGGTCATCAGTGCAGGCCAAGTGACCTTACCTCAAAAAATGTTGAAGGTGGCATAAGTAGGAAATGGGTAAATCTATCGGATTGAAACTTATAGCACATAATGGCCCCACCGAGTTCTCCAAAAAGTTCCGGGATTTTTCATATCGATGACATAAGGTCAAATACGGACCATGACTTCTCCATTGGAAATACAGAGGAAAACATAAAATGGTTTGTATCTGTGTAGATAAAGGTGATAATACCTTTACATTCTCCAAATCGAAGTATCTTAGGCCCCTTTTTAGGTTCATGTTGCAATTTTTTACCTATGACCTCTGGGAGATCATCCGAAGCTACTTAAGCAGTTTTCATACTTAGGTCTTGCATGAAATGATGAGACAGCTTTTATGTTTATACCATTGCGTTTGGATTGTTATTGCCAGTCGATTGATAGGCATATGGACTATGCTAAGTCAAAATGTGACCTTGACCTGACCTGAGGTCAGGTGATTTGTGTTTTGACCTAGCATGCTCATATTATACATCATTCGATTCGCCGTGACGAGAGAGAGAGCGAACAGTGTCTACAAAATTATTCTAACTCAACGCTGTCAGACGCTAGACTTTGCTCAAAATGCCAACTTCTTTGACCTGCCATGACCTCAATGTTGACCTGAGCCAAAAAGTGACTGATGTAGTGTCTTCATGAATTTGTATGAGCTATCCACCAGGGTTCGCGTTTTTTCGCTATCCTGCATAGGGGACGAGTTCGAGAGGGGTTGTTCAAACACCCCCACCAGGGCGAAGGTGACTCGGAGGCCCACCGGGGCGCAGGTTAACTGATTCAGTTTACAAAAATACTTTAAATGGGTAAAGAACATAAATTTTGCGCCCCCAGCCGGCCTAAAAATGGCGCCCCCTCGCCATGAAAGTGGCGCCCCCCAGCGCTGCGGCCCCCTAGCGAAAATTCCTGGATCCGCCCCTGCTTCAAGAATATATCCAATTCAATCGTGAAGGAGCCTAACAATAGGAACCTAGCAATAGTCAGGTCATAGCCTACTTGCTTAACACGCACCCCGCTAGGGGTGAAATTCTCCCCTCCTGGTTCTCCCCAGATAACGCAGAAACAAAAATACGCAGAACAACGAAATTCACAGTACCTTATTCCTATATACTATATTCCTATATACCTATTCCTATATATATAGTATATAGTGTATATATATATATATATATATATATATATATATATATATATATTGTGACACTTCGTGCTTTCGAGAATTTTTTGTTTATGTTTTTGATGGTCCGGATGATCTTTTTGGTTTTCTTCTGGAGGTTAAAAATCAGATTTCCTATTGACGTTAGCACATGTATATCAACACTTGACGTTTCGGATTATTTACGTTCATCCATTTTCAAAAGATTAGGATACACATAGCTTACATTTTGGTAACAGTTCATACATACATAGGATTAATAAGTATCGTGTCGAGCCGTTCCGGATACATCGTCATACTACATTTAACTATTTATGGATACAAGTACAATTTACTCACTACACATCATAAAAAATCTGTATAATTTTCATTGGTGCATGTCACATTTTCGGAAATGATACTTCGGATAACTCTCGTCTACTTTATGGGCAGTACTCATGGAACTACGGTAGTATAAACGAATTGTGCCCTGCTTCCTTTCGTACTTCCGGCTCTAACTTCCGACGCGTCGACCCCGCTCTGATGAGCGACTTCCTTGCTTCAGTCATTTTACGCTACGGAACTGAACCTTTCGGAGAGTAAGCTTTCCGGACTGAAACATGTCTGATATTTATGAAATCTGATACACCCACACCTGGTAAACCAGTGAGATAGCTTTAAGTATGTCTAGGCTATATGCAAAACCGTGTGTACATACAGGAAAATTGAAATATTTCGGCACAATTTCTGTTTCAACGTGTGAATTGCCATATTTCAGACACACGTAATCGATTCAATTAATTCTTAGTAGGTTACTGTCTCGATGTGTATGTCTATTGTTCCTCTAGGGCCACGATAATAGACAGCTTAATGCAGTTTTGAACTGACACTTATTCGCCGGAGCGATATTTGTCCTCAAATTAATTTTTCGGTGGACGTGCGTACTAAAGGCAAATTACACTAGCATACGCAGTGTCTTTCCCTCTCTCAGATGATTTAAAACGAAAGAAGCCAAAGCAAGCTAGGATTCTGTATTCTGCACAGTACCTTTTTTAGACAATGCCCGTCACTAACCATCGGATAGTAAATATTTATCTCAGGATTGTAAATTTGTACATACGTACGCATTTCTCTCAGTCTCTGACCGTGCCATACAGTAATGGTAATTTCTGTGAAACGATTCTCCAGCTCACCCCCGCTGACGCTGCAGATCCTATTAACACGCGCATTGACGGGGGGGGCGGGTACCCGCCCCCCTCGGGTTTTTCCGAGACAGCAGAAAAACGGCGGCGCGTAGCGCCGCCGTACTTGGTATACCTTTTTCCTCATCATTTTTACAACTGCTGTGAAAATTTTAAGGTTAGGTCATCTTAGGTCAGGTCACCAGTACAGGTCAAGTGACCCGACCTAAAAAAAGTTTAAGATAGCATAAGTCGGAGCAGGGTGAACTTATCCGATTGAAACTCACATCACATAATGGCCCCACCGAGTTCTCTAAAATATGTTCCGGTATTTTTTATATCGACGACCTAAGGTCAGGTACGAGGCATGACCTCTCCATTGGAAATACATGGGAAAAATAGTTTTTACGTATAACTCAGTAACGGATGGTGATAGAGCATTTGTTTTAGCTGCATTAGACTCGCCTGGGCTTTGCAATTCTAATGATATGCATTTTATATAATTTGACCATGACCTGACCTCAGGTCAGGTCAAATCCTTGATTTGACCTAGCAAGGTCAAATTATAAATCATTCGATTCGGCTTGCTAAGAGGATTCATATAGTTCAAGTCGTTTTTCTCTATCTTTACTTGTTCAGATTTCATGGCCGAAGAACTGAATTTACATGTTATCCCTATGACGGGCATGTTTTGACCTCTCGTGACCTTAAATGTGACCTGACAAAAAAATGGTTCAAATGTTTTCGATAGAGACGTGGATGGGCAGCCCAACGCCGTTTACCGTTTTTCGCTACCTACCGTGGTTCTCGAGATCTTAGGGGGCGGGTACCCGCCCCCCGTCAATGCGAAGGTGGCTCAGACCCCCGTCAATGCGCGTGTTAATGGTGCCCTCCCCCTTGGACGAAACTGTTCCGCCGGCACTGCGGCTATCTTTTTGTCAATAGACCGGTAAGAGGCTGGGGCATCAACCGTGGGGAATTCCAACCAAGCCGATGCTTGTTCCGAAGAGTCCTTTATTCTCTGCTTATACACCAAACCGCACAACAAATTTCTTACACCATTTATTAAAAAACGTGATATATGACTGGTGCAA
Source organism: Lepas anatifera (assembly GCA_034440635.1). Lineage (NCBI taxonomy): Eukaryota > Metazoa > Arthropoda > Thecostraca > Lepadidae > Lepas > Lepas anatifera. The sequence goes on along the minus strand of JAOTON010000520.1, from coordinate 1,558,468 downwards.
AATATTTGTGATCAGGTAATGCAAACACAAGACAAGGACAAAGGATAATATTCAGCGAGAACAATCAGGGAGTCAGTGAAGTTAAAGCATATAGATTGCAGATAGATTTAGTAGTACCGGGCATAGGGCCAAGCCAAGTGAGCGGAGTTGAAGCCGTACGAGAAGCCAGCTCCCCGATACATGTTGGGAGCTCCGTACATCCACGGGAAACCGCTGTAGGCCAGAGGAGCGATGGGGTACTCAGGAGCAGCCTCGGCGGCGGCAGCGGCGGCAGCGTACAGGCGAGCGTGCTCAGCCTTGGCAGCCTTCACGTCAGCAGTGTCCTCAACGGGCAGAGGCGCCACCAGAGAGCGCTTCTTGCGGGCGTCAGGGGCGGCGGCAGCGGCGGCAGCAGCCTCGGCGTACAGCATACGGAACTCAGCCTTGGCAGCCTTCACGTCAGCGGTGTCCTCCACGGGGGCAGGGCCAGCAACGGTGACCACGGGGGTAGCACCCTGAGCGGCAGCCATGGCGGCGGCGGCGTAAGCGCTGCGGAACTCAGCCTTGGCGGCCTTTACGTCGGCGGTGTCCTCAACGGGCTCGGGTCCAACCAGACTGTGGACGGGGGCCTCCAGGTCGGCGGTGGGAGCCACGGGCAGGTTGGTGCCGGACACACGGTAACCGGCGGCGTCAGCCACATAGTTGATGGTCTGCACCTTGTTGTTGGAGTCGAGGTAGCTGTAGGAGCCGATAGTGGCACCGAAGGCGTTCTTGCTCTCGTGCTTGGTGCTCAGACCATCGGCGTAGCCGTAGTTGTAGCCTCCCACAGCGTTCTGGGCGTGGTACTGAGAGCTGGCCACGGCCGGCGCGGCGTATCCGTAACGGGCGTACGGGTAGGCAGCATAGGTCTTGTAGGTTTCGGGGGCAGCAGCGTAGGTGAGCGGCGCAGCCCAGTTGGAGTTCCATGCGCCGTTCCAGGCACCGTTCCAGGCGCCGTTCCAGTATCCGGCGCCGTGCGGGTATCCCGAGTATCCCCACCCAGCGTAGGGCAGGTACTGGGCAGCCGCAACGGCGAGGACAGCGGACACTGCGACCTGAAAGAAGTAGCGAGGTTAGGGACAAATTATACTTGGGTTTTAAAACACCACAGCTGGTGGGTTGTATACGCCGACTCGTGCAAGACTCATAAGCAATGTCTGAAGCAGTAAAACTTGTAGACTTCTCCCTAGATCAGCAACGGGGATTATGATACATCTAAGATAATGAAAAGAAACAGACAAGGCACAGCGTATTTGAACACACCACAGTCATCAACTGGCATTTGAAATATCTTCGCTGTGTCTCGAAAATAGCAAATATATCGAGAATAAACACAACAGAGACCTGGAGCCGGCTGCGGACGCAGCGAGGGAGCTCATCCCCCTTTTTGTGGCCTACATCTTTGTCTGACGTTATAGGGGCTTTTACGACTCAAAATATTAAATCCAAGCGGAATCTCATTGATGAAAAATACTTTTTGCAATGCATCTAAACAGTGCTCCTTGACGCATATCCCTCACTGAAAAATACAGCTTAGAAACGACTTTAAGACCAGTTCAACTAACGCAGACTCCCGGGTTTGAAGGGTAGCACTCACCAGGACTTTCATGTTTGAACTCTCTGGTAGCTGTGAGATGAGCAGGGACGCACCCCAGTTTTATACCGACGATTTGGGATGAGACTGAAACCGGTCCGCTGGAGATCCACCACGCCCTTCTGTCGGGACCGTAACGTGACAGGAGAGTGGACTAACTCCGTCCTGCGTTTCCGGAAACTAGAGGGAAAGAGCCCAAAGGTGCCAGACACTGAGCAGATCCATGGAGCGATGAGCAAATATGTCATGTCAAGGACGTTGGAAGCGAGAGGGGAAGGAGAGAGCCGTCCACAAACGTTAGAAGTGAGTGCTTGCTTCTGCATCTTCTACTTTTGGTCCGAATCGTCCGATTATCTTCATAAAAGTATAATATTTTGCATAATATTAGTCATTAATTACCCCTTCTGACGTAGACACAATTTGTCCCTGTATATACCCTATCTTCTTAAGTATCCTCGCGGCTAGCTAAAATAATTACCATTTCATGTACAGGCAGTGCTGAAAGCATATTTATCCCCGATACCCAGTGCCCCCCCCCAGCCCAACGGCTATGCATCTGCTGCCCGTCCCTGCATCAATTTCTCTGAATCTATAGGATTCAAACTTATACCACTTAATGGGCCTGCCGAGTGCTACAACATATACTCCGGAATTTTGCATACCGATCACCTAAGGTCAAGTACGGACCATGACCTTTCCATTGGAAATACATGGGAAAAACCAAAATTGGGCTATGTTTGTGTAGATACAGCTGAGAATACATTCATATTCTCCAAATCGTAGTATCTTGGGCCCCTTCCCAGGTTCATGTTGCAATTTTTGACTTCTGACCTCTGAGAGGTCATCTGGGGCTACTTTAGCGGTTTTCAGACTTAGGTCAATAACTTTGCATGAAATGATGATGCAGCTTTTAGTTTAAAATCATTATGTTCCAATTGTTGTTGTACATCGATTGATATGCATATTGACTATGCTAGGTTAAAACGTGACATTGACCTGACCTGAGGTCAGACCATTTTTGTGTTTTAACCTAGTATGATCATATTATACAGTATTCGATTCGCCGTGACAAGAGGAAGCGAATGGCGCGTACACAATTATTCTAACTTAAATCTGCCAGACGTAGAGCCCAAAAACTCTACGCAAATCCCACTTTCTTTGAACTGTCATGACCTCAATATTGACCTGAGCCGAACAGTGACTGATATAGCTTCCTAATGAACTTGCATGAGCTATTCACCAGCAATCGAATTTTTCGCTATCCCGCATAGGGACCGAGTTCGAGGGGGTGTTCAAACACCCCCCCACCATGGCGAAGGTGGCTTGGAGGCCCACCGAGGCGCGGGTTTATCCGTCGTAGAATCTGTTGCTAGGAAAGGAAGATGCCTATAGGGTCTTTATCTTCATTTGGTTTGCAAATATATTATTGTACCGTCACACGTTCCTAACATAACGTCACATAATCGGGATTATATGCTTCACCTCATATGAATATCAAGGTCAATGTCGAGGGTCACATTTCAAGGTCTTGCCACAATTTTCAAGATCATTGGCCCCAGTACTTCCAGACAGCTGACGTAACCCAGTATGACTATATTATGGCATAAAGTTAACCCGGCACCGCCTGGGCTCTTTTCGCACCCACCATCGCCTGGGAGTCCAATCAGACGCCCTAAAATCTCGGGAACCGAAAGTTATAAGGAAAAAATGGAAAGCCAATGAAAGCGCTTTACCATTTTCTACTCTCAAGCCGAGTTTCAACCATATTCGTTGACCTGCAACGTTACAAAGGGCCAAAATTGGTTAAATTCGGACTCATTTAAGAAATCCTTTATAACTCGGGAGCCGTCAGAACTAGAACAAGTGCAAGGGCATCAATGTGTTTTCTTGACCCAAGGATCCGAATGATATGCAACATGGCCTGAAAAAGTCAAATCGTGACCTTGACCTCAGACCAAGGTCAAATAATAACCACTCAGGGTCATGCAGCACATAATTCAAATTCTTGGGTTATGCTTGTCACTATAATACCAAATGTATTGATGTATCTTCTCTCGTTCAAAGTAATAGAAAAAAACAATTTCGAAAAGCGTGAAATTTGGTGACCTGGTTATTTACCCATACCTCAAAATGGATGGCAGCAGGAAAATTGTAAGTCTCAGAAGCTCTTGGATGGTGTTTAGAAACTTGATCTAGCTCTTCTAGAAGCCGAGTTACACACTGCTTTTGTGAGCCTCATTTTAGAAGACCCTAATCACTTAGCATGGATTTAGAAATGACGCCATAACTCACTGACCTGACCTGACCTTATGCCAATTTATGGTCATGAGATGTCAAATTGATCACCTTATAAGAATAAAAAGTAACGCGGCTCTCATTTAAATCGGCTCGGAACCATCCGCAAAAAACCGAGGGGGGGGTCTGATCGAATCCCAGGCGGTGAAGGATTAAGGTTAGCCAATGCTGAGTCCAAGATCACAGGTCATGGATTAAGGTCAAAACAGTATTTTTCACCAATTGGCGACTATAGTGATACAGTGTACATTACGGGAATATATTGGATTGTGACGTCTTCGGCCGATGGCCTTCAAGGACCTTAACACGAATATTTCAGGAAACATTGTATGATACTTATTATCCATGACCTCGGTCTGCTCTCAGCGTATTTGTGACTTTTCCAACTAAATCAAATTATTTCCCAGTAGGAAGGGATTACGTTCCCAATACAGAAGAATCTAAGCATGAGAAAATTTCTCAGCACAGCCAAGATTTGACACTTGTGACCACGTTTCACCCTCAAGATACTGATAGGTCAATGAAAGCTAGCCATAATGTAGATCCCTATAGCCCTCACACACCCAAAAAACTGAGTTTTTCTGTCCTCATGTATTTCTTAGATCTCAAGGGGGAGGTAATAGGAACCCATTTCGACTTAACGTTGCCGCCCGACTCCTTACCATTTCGCGTTTTAACTGAGGGGATATAGACATATATACAAAATATTTGAATGAGCGAATTCTTAAAAAAAACAAGAAGTTCGGATACTTTTAATGTTGTTCGGAAAGTAGATAATCCACCGTTAGGTCTGTATCACCTCTGTGTAGCCATCGAAATATGCATAGTACATCAATTATCATCAATATGCTTTATTGCACAAACGCATTAGTACCGAGTGGAAATCTCGGCATAATGACGTAATGAAACAGGAAGATGAGTGACTTGGATTTAATCAGAAAACATGAAAAAATGGACACAATGATCAGAAACAAGAAACACATAACGAGAGGGAACGCTGAAGTTTCACTGGGTTTCTACCAGTGGTACCGGGCGTAGGTGGTGTAGGCAGGGTGCGCTGAGCTGAACCCATATGAGAAGCCAGCCGGAGCAAGCCTGTAGGCGTTAGGGCGGGCAGTATAGCCGCTGTAGGAGAGAGGGCGGGCAGTATAGCCGCTGTAGGAGAGAGGGTGGGCAGCGTAGCCAGTGTAGGAGAGAGGGCGGGCAGCGTAGCCAGTGTAGGAGAGAGGGTGGGCAGCGTAGCCGGCGTATCCGTAGTCGGCGTAGACAGGTCCGTCGGTGTCCGGAGCAGCCTCGGCGGCGGCAGCGGCGGCAGCGTACAGGTGAGCGTGCTCGGCCTTGGCAGCCTTCACCTCAGGGGGTGTCGTCCACGGGCAGAGGAGCCACCAGAGAGCGCTTCTTGCGGGCGTCAGGGGCGGCAGCGGCGGCGGCAGCAGCCTCGGCGTACAGCCTGCTGAACTCAGCCTTGGCAGCCTTCACGTCAGCGGTGTCTTCAACGGGGGCAGGTCCGACCAGGGTGTGGACGGGGGCCTTCAGGTTGGCGGTTGGAGCCACGGGCAGGTTGGTGCCGGACACACGGAAACCGGCGGCGTCAGCCACGTACTTGACAGTCTGGACAATGTTGTTGGCATCCAGGTAGCTGTAGGATCCAGAAGTTCCTCCGTAGGCGTTCGTGCTCTCGTGCTTGGTGCTCAGACCATCGGCGTAGCCGTAGTTGTAGCCTCCGAGCTCGTTCTGGGCGTGGTACTGAGAGCTGGCCACAGCGGGGGCAGCGGTGTATCCGTAGCCGGCGTAGGGGGCAGCAGCGTAGGCAGCGTACGGTGCAGCTGCCATAGCCTCGGTAGGCGGCAGCACCGTTCCAGTATCCGGCGCCGTACGGGTATCCCGAGTATCCATACCCAGCGTGGGGCAGGTACTGGGCAGCCGCAACGGCGAGGACAGCGGAAGCAGCCACCTGGAACAGAGGAAGAATAAATAAATTACATCTTAATCAACATTCCAAACTTACGCTACCCTGATATATGAAGTCATAAGCAGGACTGCTGATCCCCGACAAAATTTGATTAACATATATATGAGCGGTCAAAGAGAGGTAAATGCTGGAATCCAGTTGTTTTCATTGATTTGTGTGATAACTTACCAGGACTTTCATGGCTGAACTCTCTGGCAGTTGTGGTATCTGTCGCAGGTTGTCACTGACATTTATACCCGAGCGGAGTCACTTCCCCTGCGGTGTAGCCACGCCCGGCGCCGACGGAAACCACCACGGTCATTACTAAAATTGACTGCAAACAAACACCCGTTGAAATGCGAATGATGGTAGGTAAGATTTCAGAAACTGGAGCAAGCTGATGGTAGCCTATTATATCCATAATACATTAAATAATATTTTATACTGCATAATATAACGTAGCCATATAATATGCATATATATATATATATATATATATATATATATATATATATATATACATATATAACCACATATTTTCATGCGATATGTGGATGACATCTACTTGGAAGTCGAAGGTGAAGAGAATTTGAAGCAGCTGAAGGACATCTTAGAGGAAGAATCAGTTCTCAAGTTCACCTATGAACTGGAAAATCAAATAAAGCTACATTTCCTCGACGTAAATGTGGATGCCAGCACAGGACAATTTGTCACAAGTGTACACAGGAAGGAGACAAACACAGGACAATGCATGAACGCCCTCAGAGCGACAGGTATCGACGGGGCGTGATCTGCACCTATGTAAGAAGAGCTATAAACACCTGCAGTAGCTGGGAACTTATTCACAAAGAACTCAGTCACGTAAAGCAAAGGCTCGTGAACAACAGCTATACGTGTCATGACATCGATGCGGAAATCAAAACTTCATTGGACAAGCTCCATCCAAACCATGCACGTGACATCCAGAACAAAAAGACCGACACATCAGAAAATACGACTTGCAAGCTGTTTTATAAAAACCAAATGACCGCGGCATACAAAGAAGACGAAACAGCCCTGAAGAATATTCTAAAAAGGAACATCAAGCCGAAAGAGGGACACAACATCAAAACAATCATATACTACAAATCTGCTAAGACCGCCCAGCTTGTAATGTGCAACAACCCACAAAACAACAAAGACAAGCTCCTAAAAGCTACCAACGTGGTATATCAGTATAAATGCCCGTATGGAGACTGCAAGCTCCAGTCCACGTCTAGCTATATAGGACACACAACAACTACGCTCTCTCGGAGACTCGCCTGCCACCTACAAGCCGGTGGTCCACTGCTACATACCAAACAGAAACACCAACGCCAACTCACCAGACAGGACCTCAACAGCAACACCACAATCTTAGCAAAGGAAAACAACAGGAAAAGACTGCAAATTCTCGAGGCTGCCTTAATTATGGACCGAAATCCCAGCATGAACAACCAGCTGGATCATTACGGCATAATAACCCTTAACAGCATCCATTTGGGTTAAGGGGGTGGTATACTTCGGTATTACACCGCGAGTTCCTTAGATTGCAATCTCTTTATGTATATCTGCACGAGAAGTCTTCCATATGAAACAGCACGATCGATCATTAATTTTCTGTCGTGACAAGTGTTCAATATTTTCACTTACAATCATCGAATCCTTGACCGTATAAACATAAGTTTTAGTCCATGTCTTTTACCTTTTAATAATAGTGAAGTTGTAATCTGTAAAGCCTGTGTGTAAACATATTATTAATGCCTGATGATGGTGGATGTATTTATCACCGAAACGTCGTAAATGAACCTAGGAAACCTACTTTTTTCTTTAGAAACTGATAAAAGAAGAGTGGTACGGAGAAAAGAGAAACAACAGAAGAAGAACATAAAGCTGAAATATGCCGTCGTTTTTAACTAAGCATGTATAAAAGAAAGATTACTGCCTCCCCCAACACTATCACATTATCACCTAGGCCCAAGAAGGGCACTGTCAAACACGGATAGCGCCGAGACGATGTTCATCTGTCTATTGATTGTGGGATGGATGTCCCTGATGTATACTGCCTCCAGCCCTTGGAGCCTTTTCTTATCATGGCATCTCGCTAGGATTTCCGTGTTTTGAATCAACATGTCCCTGGTTAGTCGTTCCCCGTGTGAGCGGCGCATGTGCTTTTCTGGAGCTCCATCTTGCAGGTGCATGGTCAATCTTCTCGAAAGCGTTGTGGTCGTGAATCCAACGTAGCTACAATCGGAGCGGTGCGCGCAGTCACCAGCAGGGCAGTTAATCTTGTAGACTCCGTTAGTGGCTTTCATGTCAGATTGGTCTTGAGACAGGTTGTTCTTAATTATAAGGCTGGATACTCGTAGGCTTTTGTAGTATATCACCAGATGGAGACGGTTACTTGGTTGGGTCGGTTAACAGTTGTTGTGGATGATCTCATGCAGGGCCTTCTCATCATTCAAAAGTGCTGAAGACATGCTGCTCTGATAGAACAGCTTAATCGTTGCCCCAGTTGTCGCTGTCTGTGTTTCCTGAGGTCGGCAGAATTATTGAGTTGTTTCCCGAATAATTTTATCGATGTCATTTATGCTGTAGTCGTTGCAGCGTAGGATGTTTTTGATACGCTTAAACTCTTGGTGCACTAAATTCCAGCAGGAACAATGTGTTAGAGTGCGGTGGACGTAAGCTCGAATAACACTCTCCTTGTAGAGTTTCGGGCACTCGCTTTTCCCCTTCAAACAATCTCCTGTGTTTGTCTTTTTCCTGAATACTGCTGTCCAGTAGAGCCGTCGACGAACGTATCTAGAAACGGGATTTTATTGTTCTCGCTTTCTTCAGTGGTGAATTTCAGTGTTGACTCTTCTTCGAGCAGAGTTTTGAGTTTCTGGAGCTGGCTGCTATCGTGAATGTCCACCCATATATCGTCGATATAACGGAGATACTTACGATACGATACGATATAACGGAGATACGGCGCCCCGAAAAGGGCCCCTGCGACAGCTCCAAAAGGGCCCTGATGGGTAAAAATGGCCCTGCTTGTTACATAATCGTGTCCTCAGGGGCCTTTCGAGCCCTCAGGGGGGGCGGCTGTCCCTGCCGTCCCCCCTCCCTGGCTACGCCCCTGGTAAGAGACAACCAGTGAGATAGCTTTAGGGTATGTCTAGGGTATATGCAAAACCATGTGTACATACAGAGAAATTGAAATGTTTCGGCACAATTTCTGTTTCAGCGCGTGAATTACCAGATTTCAAACACACGTGATCGATTCAATTAATTCTTAGTAGGTTCCTATCTCGATGTGTATGTCTATTGTTCCTCTAGGGCCACGATAATAGAGAGCTGAATGCAGTTTTGAACTGACCCTTTTTCGCCGGAGCGATATTTGTCCTCGAATTAATTTTTCGGTGGACATGCGTACTAAAGGCAAATTACACTAGCATAAGGACTGTCTTTCCCTCTCTCAGATGATTTAAAATGAAAGAAGCCAAAAAGACTAGAAATCTGTAGGGGAAAGTGGGGGGTCATGGACACCGTAACGATGGTGTGAGTTTTCGATGACTTAATGAGCTTGTTTCGTTCCTATTTTTGCTGTAGAGATACCTCAGACATTTATCTACCACTGTGCAAGCAGCTATGTGTCTGTCATTATCATATTCAAATTTGCGTAAAATTTAGAAAAAAGTAACAAAAGTCCATTTCGCCCCACCTAGTGGGGTAACATGGTCAACCCATGGGGAAAGATGGACAAGATGATCAAAGTGATTGGACCAGGCCTTGAATATTTCCATCTGTATTCACCCACTAGGCGACTGTCGTCCGCCGCGGGAAATAGGGCATTTTCTTACTTTTTCCGTCAAAGGTTCAAAGGGGTTCATGCCTTTTCTGATTTTTTATGACGGAGGATTAAAGTATCAAGGGCTGTCGTGGAACTGTGCATAGGTTGATCCAGGATCGCCGATCAGGGGCGGGGCACCCTGTCGGGTGGGGTGGGGGGCGCCATCCGGGTCAGGGGCGGGCGCGCACCCAGGGGTCCAGGAGATGCAGGCCCGGCCGCCCCAAACGCTTTGGCTCCAAAGTGCCGGCCCCATCCATGTGGGGCGCCGAAGGCGCCCATCGAGGGGAAGGATGAGCCTTCACCTGACTTTTAGAGACAGTGCTACGCTGACTGCTGTCTCTGCACCCAACATGCCGCCCCTCTTCACTGACTGCTGCCCCTGCACCCGACACACCGCCCCCTAAAACAATTTACTATAGGTCTGTAGAACAAACAACTCATCGCTTTCACCCCCCACCCCCCAGGATGCGAAAATTGGCCGCCCTTTTGGTGAACAAGTGCGCCCCCTGAGGCAAAATGCCGCCCCTCCACCAGCCTGCTGCCCCCTCTCGTCAGCCGGCCCCCCAAATAAAAATCCTGGGTGCGCGCCTGCCAGGGGTGCCACTTTTGGAACGCAAAACCGATCAGGTGGGCGCCAAATCCTCTCGCAGGGCTAAGAGCGCCGCTCCCCGCTCCTGAGGGGAGGGGTTGGAAGCGACACTTCAGGGGGCCAGCAATCTCCCAGGGGGGCACCGTGACCATTTCTGGGGACGCTCCGGGTCGAGGGTTACACCTGACCCTGGATGACCCCCAAATTTAATTATATGTTCCCCAACATTTCGGGCCCTATGTCTCCATCCCCCATACCATCAGCCAAATTCGCCTCCGCTCAGGTGTATCGCTGGACCCCAAAACCCTTGATAAATGTATTTATCTAGGCTTATATTATATAAAATTAAATACGCTATTGTGCGGGGTAACACGGAAACCATGTCCATCTTGCCCCACACGTTATGTCCGTCTTACCCCACTTTGCTCTTCCTAAACAAACTTGGACATGAATCGGACGCCATTGTGATTACACTGTCAGCGCCTGCGGTGAACAAAATTTAACATTTTGAAGAGCCATATTACGTAATACCAACAAAGTATCTATAGAAACATCCATGCCATGGCCTTACGAATTCAATTGTGAAAATAACACATGAGTTGCAGTTTTCCCTTTTTGAAAATTGTATAAAACCGTTGCTCTGCGACCGACGCGCGCTAAAAGGAAGCGTATTACACGCTTTTGCCGGTCGTGGCGCTGTCAGTTCGTCCCAAACAGGGGGTGTCCATCTTACCCACGGTGTCCATGACCCCCCACTTTCCCCTGCTCAGTACCTTTTTTAGACAATGCCCTTCACTAACCATCGGAGAGTAAAAATTTATATCAGGATGGAAAATTTGTACATACGTACGCATTTCTCTCAGTCTCTGACCGTGCCATACAGTAATGGTAATTTCTGTGAAACGATTCTCCAGCTCACTCCCGCTGACGCTGCAGATCCTATTAATGGTGCCCTCCCCCTTGGACGAAACTGTTCCGCCGGCACTGCGGCTATCTTTTTGTCAATAGACCGATCAGAGGCTGGGGCATCAACCGTGGGGAATTCTAACCAAGCCGATGCTTGTTCCGAAGAGTCCTTTATTCTCTGCTTATACACCAAACCGCACAACAAATTTCTTACACCATTTATTAAAAAACGTGATATATGACTGGTGCAAAATATTTGTGATCAGGTAATGCAAACACAAGACAAGGACAAAGGATAATATTCAGCGAGAACAATCAGGGAGTCAGTGAAGTTAAAGCATATAGATTGCAGATAGATTTAGTAGTACCGGGCATAGGGCCAAGCCAAGTGAGCGGAGTTGAAGCCGTACGAGAAGCCAGCTCCCCGATACATGTTGGGAGCTCCGTACATCCACGGGAAACCGCTGTAGGCCAGAGGAGCGATGGGGTACTCAGGAGCAGCCTCGGCGGCGGCAGCGGCGGCAGCGTACAGGCGAGCGTGCTCAGCCTTGGCAGCCTTCACGTCAGCAGTGTCCTCAACGGGCAGAGGCGCCACCAGAGAGCGCTTCTTGCGGGCGTCAGGGGCGGCGGCGGCGGCGGCAGCGGCCTCAGCGTACAGCATACGGAACTCAGCCTTGGCAGCCTTCACGTCAGCGGTGTCCTCCACGGGGGCAGGGCCAGCAACGGTGACCACGGGGGTAGCACCCTCGGCGGCAGCCATGGCGGCGGCGGCGTAAGCGCTGCGGAACTCAGCCTTGGCAGCCTTCACGTCGGCGGTGTCCTCAACGGGCTCGGGTCCAACCAGACTGTGGACGGGGGCCTTCAGGTCGGCGGTGGGAGCCACGGGCAGGTTGGTGCCGGACACGCGGTAACCGGCGGCGTCAGCCACATAGTTGACGGTCTGCACCTTGTTGTTGGAGTCGAGGTAGCTGTAGGAGCCGATAGTGGCACCGAAGGCGTTCTTGCTCTCGTGCTTGGTGCTCAGACCATCCGCGTAGCCGTAGTTGTAGCCTCCCACAGCGTTCTGGGCGTGGTACTGAGAGCTGGCCACGGCGGGTGCGGCGTATCCGTAACGGGCGTACGGGTAGGCAGCATAGGTCTTGTAGGTTTCGGGGGCAGCAGCATAGGTGAGCGGCGCAGCCCAGTTGGAGTTCCAGGCGCCGTTCCAGGCACCGTTCCAGGCGCCGTTCCAGTATCCGGCGCCGTACGGGTATCCCGAGTATCCCCACCCAGAGTAGGGCAGGTACTGGGCAGCCGCAACGGCGAGGACAGCGGACACAACGACCTGAAAGAAGTAGCGAGGTTAGTGACAAATTACACTGGGCTTTTAAGACACCACAGCTGGTGGCTATAATATGGTGACTCGTCCTGGAATCATAAGTAATGTTTGGAGCAGAAAACCTGCACCAGTCTTCTGTCTTGAACAACAACGGGGAATTATGAAAGTTTCAACATTAAAAAAGGCACAAGGATTGTGAATAACTGCATCCCTCAACTAGCTTTACAAATCCCAGGGCAGTGCCACCCGAAAGTTGTTTCATCCTGTTGTTCTTAAAGGGAATGGTTCACCTTTTCAGAATTCTAAAAAGGACAATTTATACCCAACATAAGTCTGGATATCTGGAAGCCACCTTTTGTTTCCGCCTTCAATCACCCTGATCAGAAATATTGCCTTTTTGTTACTAGACTGGGTTCACTTAAAGGGAATGTGGCACCTTGGTCGAATCCTGGAATTTAGTGAAATTAGGCGTGCCTTTAGCCAAAAATAATGAAACCACTCATGATTTCTCTGAAAAATCTTCAATAAGCTCAATATTTAGTTTTTAAAAATATTCCTCTGGGAAAATGAATAAATATCTGCCTGTGGATGATGTCATGACCTGGCAACCACTACCATACTTGAAATGCTTCAAGGGCTTCGATTGGCTGTTGCTCATCGTGACGTCAGCATATGTCGTCACACCAGCAGCTCACAACAATGACCACCCGGCGAGGGGTTGATGAGGGGTCGGTGTCAGGTAGGTTTTAGCTTTTTTCTACGGAAATATCGAGTTCCAAGACAAATGATATATGGAGTACCGGGTTTTCCGACTTGCTTTACAACTTAGCTATCTCAGTTAAAATCACGTTATGAAGGTGCCACCTTCCCTTTTAAGCATCGCGTGTAATTGCGAGACTGGCCGCTAGGGTGCCGCTCGCGGCGTGTAACGTTGCGATGAGCGTTACCATTTTGAATATTTATCACGTGACTTGCACGGCAGTGCGATTTAGACCAACAAAATGTATGCAACCAGATGGGAAGGGATTCCTTTCTGGTTTGTATTAGAGCCTCAAAGCCCTTCATTTTGAACTTTAACCGTGCAGACATTTAAAACAGAGAGCCTTGGGTGAAGTGAAACACGCCATAGTGAAATAGTGACTTCGCGATACGCTCAAAAACTGAGATAGCAGTGCAAAAAAATCTATACAAGTGGGAAACTCCCTCTAAGAAATCAATTAAAAGTCAACGGGCGATGAACATAACAGAGGCGTGTAGCCGGTCAATGATGCAGCGGAGGTGCTCATCCCTGTTTAGGGAGTGTAGGTACATATTTGCCTGACTTTATACGGCCTTTTGTCACTTAGCATCTAACAAGCCGGACAGAATTTCATTTATGGTAAGATTCAAATCAAAACTGTCTTGCAAGAAGTATAAACACTTAAGAAACGTTATTCTTCCTTTGGAAAATATGAACTCGAATATTAATTTAAACTAGTTTAACTAAATTGACTCCCGGCTTTGGGAAGGTACTACTCACCAGGACTTTCATGTTTGAACTCTCTGGCAGCTGTGAGATGAGCAGGGACGCACCCCAGTTTTATACCGACCATTTGGGATGAGACTGAAACCGGTCCGATAGAGATCCACCACGCCCTTCTATCGGGACCGTCACGTGACAGGAGAGAGGTCGAACTCGGTCCTGCGTTTCCCCAAACCAGAGGGAAACAGCCAAAAGGTGGCAGACTCTGAACAGATCCATGGATTGATGTGCAAAAATGTGGTAAGGACTCGAAAGCGCGACGGGAAGGGGCAGAGCCGTCCACAAACTTTAGGAGTGGGTGCTTGGTTTTGTACTCTCTGCTTTTGGTCAGGATCGTCTGATTATCTTCATACAAATAAAATACCTTAGGTTATATTAGTGCTTAATTCCCCCTTTGACGTAGCCCCAATTAATCCATGCACATACCCTAGACTCTTAAGTATCCTCGAGTCTAGGTAAAATAATTATCATTTCATCAAAAGTCAGTGCTGAAAGCATGCTTGTCCCCAATACCCCAAAAGAACCAAATTTTAGCCGTTTTTGTTAAATACTATTTTGTTGCGCGTTTTTTCTCAATTCAATTCTCCCCCCAAAAAAGTTGATTTGGCCCCTCTAAAAGTTGTTCCTGTATGCACCACTGCAGTGACCCACCCACCCCCTCCCCCAACCCGAATGCAGCTAGTTTCCGTCCCTGCAGCCGTGCCTCTGACTTCAAGCTTGCCATTGGTGAAGCCTGCTGCACTTCTGAAAAATAAATGAAGAAATAAATATTCCATGTCTAATGACTGTTTCCTGTGCTGAAGGTAGCAGTATAGAAGAATGTGTTAAAACGACCGCCCAATTTAGGGATTAAAGAAGAGTGACCTTTCAAAATGTCTGTGGATCCTCGATGATTGAGGGCAGAGCTACACTCATTCATTACCTTTAACAGGCACAGTGGAGAGGGGCCTGGCGTCAACGCGCAGTGCAGGGGTCCTAAAGTGTCCCCCTGAGATCTAAACAAAACCAAGAGGGTTAGAAAAATACCCGTTTAATGTTGCATGGGGGCGAGAGTGATCTATATTATGACTAAGTTTCATTAACTTATGTCAATATCTTCAACGTCAAACGAGGTCGTAAAGGTCAAATATGGGTCGCGCTGGAGACCTATTGGGAAATGCCGTGATTATGCGGAAAGTAACCGGAGGTATACAAAAAGCAGACTAAGGCCATAGAGGGTAGGTATCACACAATATTCTCTGAAATTTTTAGGTCAAGGTCACTCAAGGTCAATGACCTATGACGTAACAATATGACATATTCGCAGTAATGTACATTCAACTGGCATTATAGCAGTAGGGTCGTTAAAAAAACATTTTTTCTACTTTTCAGACTCGAACCCACTTTTTCCCCATTATATATTCAATTCTGATTTCAATGAGCCACATTTCAAGCATCTACGACAAAGGGAAAGATCACCTCAAAACGTTTAAAGATTTCATGTTTCAGGCGCGATTGGTCAGCCGGCGTTGCAGTCTCCCCTTGTTAAATTGCGATGAAAGGGGTGCATAATCTACCAGTAAAGACAGCGTGGCATGTGCGTGCGTATAAGAGCGGTAGATGGGATTTAATATGCAGGCACTTACTGTCAGATGTATTTGCAGCACAATACAAATACATTTTATTCCACAAAAGGCCTGACATTAAACGGTTCAGCACCCTAATACCTAAATCCGACAGAACAGGAATGCCTTCCGGAGGCGAACCTTTCTCTGGCACCATTCGTTGGAGAACGTCGTTGGGGCAGGTGCTTATCCCTATTCTCCTGCGAACTATTTAAGTGCTCTGATACTGCTAGAAGAAGACCCTGCTGCGTATTTTTACCCTTTGGATGGCTCACGAAATCTCCCACCAGCTTCACACCACGTTCTGTGGGACTGTTCACGACAGTAAGTTCTGGAATACCTTGAAACAGGGGAAGCTATACCAGTCACCAGCTTCTCAACGGAGCCATTTAACGTCAGAATCTTTCAGATTAAGGCGCTCGAATACCAGTCAGCTTTCAGGAATGATAAATTGGCAGAGGCTTGGTACCGGGTCGAGCTCTTTATAGCCTCTGTCGGAAACTTTAGCCTACCCAACTGAAATGTGGATGTTTTTGCTGTTTAGGCTAAGTACTGTGCCACTACCTTTTTACCTCCAGCATTGTGATTCTTATTTGCGAGGCAGATCATTACTTTCTGGTCCCAAATAACAGTTGCGTTTGCACATTGACTTCAGCGCCTCTACACAATACCGGAGTATTTTTATTGGAAGACCTATCAAGGAACGTCCCTGGATCGTCAGGCCCAGCTAGTGCTTTGGTTCTGGAAGACATGCCAGCTCTGCTTTCCTTGAAAGATAATCACGAATTGCGCAAGCTGGTTTACGTGTGGCTGTCAGGAGAGGTTGTCTCCAACAAATGTCTATTTAGAAGACCTTGAGCCCACCAGCGAGCCGTATTCATGGAATATAGGACATTTATGGCATGAAGTGCGTGCTACTACTGAGTCAGATTCCGTTCATTATTCCAGAAGATACTTAAAGACTGAATATTATAATTTTTGGAATTTAACAACGCATCAACTGCTCAGGTCATATGGCATCAGAGGCGAGAGGGAAATAATTAGCTTGGGCTAGAGCAGGGTGCCAGATTCTGCCTCTGGGTGGGCTCGAACCCACGACACCCAGCACATACAAAATGTCATTGGCCGATCCGAGCGCAAGCGCTAACCGACTGAACCACTCATACCCCGAAAGAGTTAGCGGCTTTCCTTGTCAGTGGTTCTAAACCATGTATTTGGGCTCCTCCGTCGCGGATAGTCAGCTTTAGAGCTTTCTATGAACCTCAAAGCTATCCATAAAATACAGTGCAGTGCTTTCATTAAGTTCATATAGAAATCGCCCTGAATGTGCTGAAGTCAATTTGCCATCAGCTGTGGTGTCTGTGCAGAGAAAGTTATATTCTGTCCCGCTGGTGAGAACCACCATCTTGGAGGTAAGGAGCCAGTCGCACAAAAAAATTGGCCAAAACAGCAAACAATTCACATTTGACTAAAGCAAGCTTAACCCTTTCGTTCCTAGTGGTCGAGATCGACCACCAAAAGACTTCAGGGCTAAGCTCGCCAAAGATTTCCAAATTCGGCAAAGTTCTCCAAACTCCGTTGTCAAACGAAAGATGGACCAGGCTATCATCACAGCTGCAAAATTTTGTTCTGTCATGTTTAGGGGGAGCGGGGGCATATCAAATCTGGATATATCTATCGACAGCCTTTGTGGGAAATGGCTACATTTGTTTCTCTCCGGCTATCAGACAAAGGTTATAATTATTGATTCATTTCAACTTGATGTGTAGCCAGAGAGTCAGGCAGAACAACAGTATTCATTGTTTTGTTAGGGCTTCAATTTATTGTGACTTAGAAACGAAACAGTTTTGGTGGTCGAATATTCGACCACTAGGAGGATATCCGTCAACTAGGTTCGGTCATAATTTGGTTTGGACATTCGGTAAATTTAGAGCCAAATGTGAGCAGGTATTGCAAAAACAGCGCGGTTTTGAACATTTGACATAGGCAAACATAGGGGGCAAAAGGGACAGGCAGTGGTGGATACAAGGGGGCTAGGGGGCTAAACCTCCATCTCGAAATTTCAGAGTACCTATGGTAAATACATAGCGGGGGCCGATAAGAGGCACTGGTAGAAGAGGTTCAAAACCCCAAGCCCCTCCAGAAATGAAATCCTGGAACCGCCACTGGAGGCAGGTGATCCGTCTCTCCCTCCGTCGAAATTCCGCTCACCTGAACATCATCGGGGCACTTATGAAAATTCGCTTTCCACCTCAACCCTCTTCTTAGGACGGGAGTACATGCTCCTCGCGATAATATTTGGGCCGTGATGACACCTCCCTTCCTAGGTTCAGGGATGTCGCCACGGATATGTACCGAGGGGAACGGACTACGATTTTGCTATGATGGGGGAGAGGGGAGGGATGGGAAGCGAACCCAAAACTCAAAGTTGTCTCGAAGGGCATTAAAAAGGCTGCAAACCAAGACTTCGTAAGCCCGTGCTTACAAAGGGCAAATAATGTAAAAATATGACTCGAGGCCCACAACTTGGGGGATGTCCCTTCCTGGCTTCCAATCTGAGAAGAGCCGTCCCCTCCCCGGCAATCATCAAGTCTACGATGTGGAAGAACCGCTTTGAGTCGTACATGCAATTCCTGCACTTCCAGGACAACACAAAGCTGGACATGAGTGACCGCTACTCCAAGCTATGTCCTCGGGCTGATCGCATCCACAAGAAATTGCTGGAACACTTCATCCAGCAACATCACCCTACCTGTAAGATTCGGGTACGAAGTTTTCTGCTTGAACGAGGTCAATGGATATACTGTGGCGTTTGATCTCTACCACAACGTATCGATCATCTCATCTGCTCTGCTGCTTTCGGTTAAGGTTCGGTCGCCTCTGTTGACCGATACTCAAAACAGGACCAAGCGTAAACCCGACTGCAAAGGCTAAATTATGTTAAAAATTACGAGACAATGGAGGCACAGATCAGCAGGATCAGCATGTCAACAGCTATCGCGCTTAAGTCAGAGGAAAGAATTGGTGTTTTCTGACATGGCGGGGGAGTTGGAGGTCAGGACCCCTTCCTCAGCAGGCTGGTACATACATTATTTACATCAGTCATGATGAGTTAGGTACTGTTTGGTTTGTGAAACTTCCTATTCCTTCTACGTGTGCTCGTGACTTAGGCTGAAAAACCATATATTATGGATACCTCAATTACGTTTCCTCTACTCTACTCCTCGATTTCGGGTTTCTCATAGGTTTTGTACCCTACCCCTTCCCCCATAGGTTTGTATTGTTGTGCCAGCGTCAACCCATCCAGGAACCCCTGGGTCGGGAAGAGATCTCCAGCCCTGGTTTCCGATCTTTGTGGTGGTAGTTTCCAATAAAATTCTACCTGGGTCAGCTTGCAGAGGCACCCAAGAGTGCAGGTAGACCTGCCACGAGCAAGCCTGGGGGACACAGAGTGTGCTTTTGCACCAATTGGAATACAGATATGGCTCTGGGATCCCGATTTTGTGAGTTTAGTCCATAGTGTATGGCAATTGCTGCGATATTTATTTCCAAATTTGAAAATTTGGCCGTTCCAAAGCATACTGGTCCTGCCCTGTTTTAAATTGAGTAGCTGACAAGTGCAAATCACGCTTGGCCAGTCCTGTCGTCAGCACGTCCGCACATTTTATGATGCTTGCCATTTATTTAAGGTTCAATTATGAACTAAACCGTATCTGTATGCTTGTGGAATTATTTCAGTACCGTTCGAGAAGACCAGCACATACAATCAATGGCATGTAGGCATACAAACCTAACTGACGGATATCCTCCTAGTGGTCGAGATCTCGACCACCTCAAAATTCCACATTTTGGGAGGGAAGGGGTCGGATGTAAAAATGGGGATGACACTGTTAATGACTGAACCAAGCAGATATTTCTGTAAAAGGAATTCGAAATCCTAGCAAAAAATTAATTCAGGAACGAAAGGGTTAAGTTTCCGATAGAGGCTATGAAGAGCTCGGTGAATGCTCGGTACTAACCCTCTGCCAGCTTGTCACTCCTGACAGCTGGCTGATATTCGATTGCCTGAATCTGAAATATTCTGACCAGAAATGGCTCCGTTAAGAAGCTTGTGACTGGTATAGCTTCTCCTGTTTCAAGGTATTCCGGAACTTAATGTGGTGAACGATCACACAGAGCGTGGTGTAAAGCTGGTGGAAGATTTTGTGAGCCATCCAAAGGGTAGAAATACGCAGCAGGGTCTTCTTCTAGCAGTATCAGAGCTCTTAAATAGTTCGCAGGAGAATAGGGAGAAGCATCTGCCCCAACGACGTTCTCCAACGAATGTTACCAGAGAAACGTTCGCCTCCGGAAGGCATTCCTGTTCTGTCGGGATTTAGAGTACTAGGGTGCTGAACCATTTCATGCCAGGTCTTTTGTGGAATAAAATGTATTTATATTGTGCTGCAAATACATCTGACAAGTAAGTGCCTGCATGTTAAATCCCATCTACCGCTCTTATACGCACGCACATGCCACGCTGTCTTTACTGGTAGGTTTTTCACCCCTTTCATCCCAATTTAACAAGGGGAGACTGCAACGCTGGGCAGCCAATCGCGCCTGAAACATGAAATATTTAACCGTTTTGAGGCGATCTTTCCCGTTGTTGTAGATGCTTGGAATGTGGCTCATTGAAATCAGAATTTAATAAATAATGGAGAAAAGTGGGTTCGAGTCTGAAAAGTTAGCAGCCTTTGGGCAGGAATGCAGGGTTTGACTTTGAAAAAGACTTTTGACCTTGACCTTGACCTTGACTAGCCTTAACTATGAAGTAATGAGGTTATTCTATGGCAAATCGTCCAGGTAGACAACACAAAATTCAGCATGACACCTCATATGTCCACCAAATTTTCGAAACCAAAGGGGTACATTTATGAACTAAGGAAGAGTTGCATACCGGATAAATTTGAGAAACTGCGACCGGAATATTGAGCCAGCATCTTTGAAAAATAAATGCCAATACCTAGGCACCTATGTTATCATTTTGGCCTGAGGTCTCGGTGGAAATACTTGGATTTCGTAGATTACAGCCACACTAAATTGAACTAAATCGCCGCTCAGAGACTCCATATAACCGTGGCAGTGCACGCATTTCTAAGCTTCTGTACTAAACTGATAGACTGCAAAGACCAGAATCACGGCAGGAAGTCGAAACAACAAATCAAAATGTCGCTTTCCTGTTCATTTGCATCAATAGCTATCATCATTTGGCACCATACCAAACGGCCATAGAACTCTGCATGTCAGCTCAGTTTGACATGAGTATTTGTAACTTCAATCTTATGCTGGGAAGAGCTTAAACAACTTTAAGTTTATTTTAAACTTTCATGAATTCTTCTTTCCTGCACACCAATAGTTTTACCTGAAATTTAAAACGTTAGAAGAAACTTTTAGCTCTCATGTTTTCCATCATTTGCCGATAAAAGTTACGCTCCTACTCATTGCTTAGCTTTTCAGGCGTGTTTTACATCTTCCTTGTATATTTCGTCTCATTTATGAAACAGGAATGTGAATATTATACGCTGCATCCCAGTGCAGCGTAATTTACACCGGCGTAAGTTTGCAAGTATTTAGGTTTTACGCTGTATATTTGTGGAGCAAGATTGGGGTCTATTATTTACCTTCTACGCTGTATTATGTTACTTCTACGTTGCTAGCGCAAGTCACAACTTTTATGCAATCGGGCCCCGGAGAACTATTGGAAAATGACGTATTTATGCAACAACAAAAAATCGGGAATATACTAAAAGCGAACCAAATTCATAAAGGTAAGGTCCGAGAAAATACTCCCTTAAATTTTGTGGTCATTAATTCATATTCATATATTACACACACTTCCACACTATTGAGGTGGCTTTAAAGTGTTGCCGTGATGAGTATGAAGTGAACTATGGAAGGAGACGGCAAGGGTGAGGAAAGATGAGGATAAATAGGGTGGGATTCTACCCTGAGGGGTCGCTGCAGCCACAGGCGCATGCGCTCGCGGTCCCACGGTAGAGTAAGGATGAGGAGAAAGATTGCCGGTAAAGGAGGAAAACACACACAATCGCGCACACCTCGTACATGTAAACTAAAATCGTATGAGGGTGAAATTGTTCGGTTATTTGGCTTCGTGTTCATTTTGTCTTCGATTTTAAAAATTCTCTCCCTTATGCTCCATCTTGCGGGTGCCAACGTTGTTTTCAAGACTTCAGTATTGCTCACTTGTTCTGTTTTTCTCCTTTCTTCCGTAGACCTGACTTCAAAATGGATGACAGCAGGAGGATTTTAAGTTCCAAGAGCTTTCGAATGTTTAGAAACTTCTAGCTTTTCTAGAAGTCACGTTACACCCTGGTTTTGTTAGCCTTATTTGAGAAGACCATAACAGCCGAACATGGGTTTACAAATGACGTCATAGCTCATTGACCTGACCTGTCCTGATGCCAATTATTGGTCATAAGATGTCAACTTGATCACGTTATGAGTGTAAAAAATAATGCGGCTCTCCCTTAAATCGGCCCGGAATCATCCGCAAAAACTGAGGGAGGATTCCGATGGGACCCCCAGGTGGTGGAGGATTAACACCCGCACTGGATAGGGGTCTGACACTAACGCACACTAGAGGGGGCCTGATAGGCCCCCAAAGATCTCAAATACTAAGTGGCGTAGAAAAATGTTGTTTAGAGAGTGGGTGAAGGCTATGGTGATCTACATCATGGCTGATATTTTTTACCTGGGTCAATATTTTCAAGGTCAAACGAGGTCATAAAAATCAAATATTGGCCATGCTGGGGACCTATTGAGAAATTCCGTTATTATGCGGGAAAAATACGGGAATAGGCTAAAGGCAAACCAGAGTCATAGAGGGAAGGTCAGAAAAAACTTTCATAAAATTTTGGGAGTCAAGGTCATTCAAGATCATTGACTTATGAGGTCACAATATAGTATACTACCGATAACGTACACTTTGCCTAACACACGCCACTGGTTGGCGGAAAATGAGGATTGACCTAAAACAATGACCTTTAACCTAAAGCTTTGACCTTAACCTTTACCTTGAGATACCTTAACCCGCGCCCCACCGGGGGTCCGCCCACCTTCGCCCCACCGGGGGGCCATCGATGGCCCCCTCAACTCCGAAAATATGGGCGTTAGCGCAAATCTGCAAAGTGCAATAGAAAGCTCGCGTGAATTCAGTAAGAAATTACTTCGCATATTTTAGTGCTCAGGTCAATGGTTTGACCTCCAGAGGTCAAATTAGGTCAAGATCGGCTATTTTCACTCAAATATGCAATGATTAAGCAAACTGGGCATAAATCTTATGTCATTAGAGCTATTGAGGCCTGGTAAAGTACATTTGATAGCAAATTGCCAGTACTTTTCCGCTATGTGGAACGTAAAGACCTCCCGCCAGTGGTTTGACCGCCAGAGGTCACCTCGTGACCTAATATGACCTGAGGTCACGAAAGGTCAAAAAGTGACCTTGCCGTATATCAAATGAAAGCCAGTGACAAGACAAACACGATGGTGTTTGTTTCACCGCTCTAGCTCAATTAGGTCAAAAGTTATTGTCAAAATACTGTTTTTGACCTCTGGTGACCTTGGATGACCTTGGAAAGGTCAAAGGGCAAATATGACCCCTGGGATCCGTGAAAGGGTGTCCAAAACGTTGTTCTGAGCAGTCTGAGTATTTGCAATCATTTTTGTGGCTTTTATATCATGAAATAGCTTTTCCCCATGCTTTTCCAATGGGAGAGGTCGCCTCGTGACCTGACCTCAGGGCACGAAATCGAAAAATCCCGGATATACACCTTGTAGACCCTGGAGGGGTCATGAAGTGCAGGAAGTTTCAAATCGATCGACTTTGAAATGTAGCCTTACAGAGCTCTAAAGGTGAAGTGAGGTGACCTTGTTTGACCTCGTCTGGTGACCTGACCTTGGGTGACCCGGGGAAAAAATTTCAGGATGATGGGAAAATGATGCAGTGAGAGGTAGAGCCCTCAACCGCGGTGCTGCGCCTCGTCGTTTTCTGCTATCCCGGAAAAACCTTAGGGGCCATCGATGGCCCCCGGTGGGGCGAGGGTTAACACGCGCATTGACGGGGCGGGTACCCGCCCCCTCGGGCTTTCGGAGACAGCAGAAAAACGCGGCGCGTAGCGCCGCCGTACTGGTATACCTTTTTCCTCATCATTTTTACAACTTCTGTGAAAATTTTAAAGTTAGGTCATCTCATGTCAGGTCACCAGTACAGGTCAAGTGACCCGACCTCAAAAAAGTTTAAGATAGCATAAGTCGGAGCGGGGTGAACTTATCCGATTGAAACTCATATCACATAATGGCCCCACCGAGTTCTCTAAAATATGTTCCGGTATTTTTGATATCGATGACCTAAGGTCAGGTACGAGGCATGACCTCTCCATTGGAAATACATGGAAAAATGGTTTTTACGGAATAACTCAGTAACAGATGGTGATAGAGCATTTATTTTAGCTGCATTAGACTCGCCTGGGCTTTGCGGTTCTAATGATATGCATTTTTATATAAATTGACCCTGACCTGACTTCAGGTCAGGTCAAATCCTTGATTTGACCTAGCAAGGTCAAATTATATATCATTCGATTCGGCTTGCTAAGAGGATTCATATAGTTCAAGTCGTTTTGCTCTATCTTTACTTTTTCAGATGTAATGGCCGAAAAACTGATTTTACATGTTATCCCTACGACGGGCATGTTTTGACCTCTGTGACCTTAAATGTGACCTGACAAAAAAATGGTTCAAATGTTTTCGATGGAGAAGTGGATGGGCAGCCCAACGCTGTTTACCGTTTTTGCTACCTACCGCGGTTCTCGAGATCTTAGGGGGCGGGTACCCGCCCCCGTCAATGCGAAGGTGGCTCAGACCCCCGTCAATGCGCGTGTTAACTATGACGTTATAGCAATAATATACGTCATAAGCAATAAAATACACGTCAGACCGGGTAACACCATTTGACCGGAAGTACTGGGGTCAATGACCCTGAAAGTGTTGATATAACCTTGACCTGTAACCTTGAAATTGACCTTCATGGGAGGTGACCTTGACAGATCATCCCGGTTATATGCCGTTATGACGTCGCCACTTGATCTCCAATGCAAGTGAACTGGTCTGGCCGCGCGATTGCGGCAATCTCAAAATGCAGGTCTGACTTTGAAAGCCTATAAGTCTACAAGTTTTCAACCAATCTTAAAAATTATTTCACCCATCAACGTGCCGTTAAATTCTCTCAAACTTGGCTGAGTATCCGTCCACCTCTGAAAAAAACACGTGGAGGGGGCCTCCGAGGTCCCCCCTCCAGTGCGCATGATAAGGCTAATCAATGTTCAGTTCAAGGTGACAGGTTATGGGTTAAGGTCAAAACAGCATTTCACACCAACTGGCAAATCGTGTTATGGTGTACATTACGGAAACACATTAAATTGTGATGTCTTAGACCACTGGCCTTCAAGGATCTTGACACAAATATTTTAAGGGACCATTGCATGATGCCTAGTATCCATGACCTCGGTCTGCTTTCAGCGTATTTGCTGTTTTTGCCGCTTAATCACTTTATTTCCCAGTAGGGGAGGGATTCGGTTACCATTAGGAAAAAATCACAGCACGAGAAAATTTCCCAGCACAGCCAAGATTTGATACTTGTGGTCACGTTTGGCCCTGAAGATACTGATCCAGGTCGATTAAAGTTAGTCACGATGTAGATCACCATAGCCCTCACACACCAGCAAAACTACGTTTTCCTATCCTCATGTTTTTTTAGATCTTAGGGTGAGGCAATAGGAACCCCTTTCGACAGCGCGTTGACGCCAGACCACTCCCCATTGCACGTGTTAACTGAGGAGATGTACAGATATATACAAAATATTCGAATACGCAAATTCATAATAAGAAGCTCGGATGCTTCTAATGTTGTTCAGAAAGTAGGTGATCCACCGTTAGGTTTGTATAGTCTCTGTGTAACCATTGAAATATGCATAGTACATAAATCATTATCAACATGCTTTATTGCACAAACGCATTAGCACCGAGTGAAAATCTTGGCATAATGACGTAATGAAGCAGGAAGATGAGTGACTTGGACTTCGTCAGAAAATATGAAATAATGGACACAATTATCAGAAACAAGAAACACAAAACAAGAGAGAACGTTGAAGTTTCACTGGGTTTCTACCAATGGTACCGGGCGTAGGTGGTGTAGGCAGGGTGCGCTGAGCTGAACCCATATGAGAAGCCAGCCGGAGCAAGCCTGTAGGCGTTAGGGGTGGGCAGCGTAGCCGCTGTAGGAGAGAGGGTGGGCAGCGTAGCCGCTGTAGGAGAGAGGGTGGGCAGCGTAGCCGGCGTATCCGTAGTCGGCGTAGACAGGTCCGTCGGTGTCCGGAGCAGCCTCGGCGGCGGCAGCGGCGGCAGCGTACAGGCGAGCGTGCTCAGCCTTGGCAGCCTTCACGTCAGCAGTGTCCTCAACGGGCAGAGGAGCCACCAGAGAGCGCTTCTTGCGGGCGTCAGGGGCGGCAGCGGCGGCGGCAGCAGCCTCGGCGTACAGCCTGCCGAACTCAGCCTTGGCAGTCTTCACGTCATCGGTGTCTTCAACGGGTGCAGGTCCGACCAGGGTGTGGACGGGGGCCTTCAGGTTGGCGGTGGGAGCCACGGGCAGGTTGGTGCCGGACACACGGAAACCGGCGGCGTCAGCCACGTACTTGACAGTCTGAACAATGTTGTTGGCATCCAGGTAGCTGTAGGATCCAGAAGTTCCTCCGTAGGCGTTCGTGCTCTCGTGCTTGGTGCTCAGACCATCGGCGTAGCCATAGCTGTAGCCTCCGAGCTCGTTCTGGGCATGGTACTGAGAGCTGGCCACAGCGGGGGCAGCGGCGTATCCGTAGCCGGCGTAGGGGGCAGCAGCGTAGGCAGCGTACGGTGCAGCCGCATAGCCTCGGTAGGCGGCAGCACCGTTCCAGTATCCGGCGCCGTACGGGTATCCCGAGTATCCATACCTAGCGTGGGGCAGGTACTGGGCAGCCGCAACGGCGAGGATAGCGGAAGCAACCACCTGGAAAAGAGGAAGTATAAATAAATTACATCCTAATCAACATTCCACACTTACGCTACCCTGATATATGAAGTCATAAGCAGGATGACTGATCCCCGATAAAATCTGATTGACTTAGATATGAGCTGTCAAAGAGAGGTAAATGCCGAATACCAGTTGTTTTCATTGATTTGTGTGATAACTTACCAGGACTTTCATGGTTGAACTCTCTGGCAGTTGTGGTATCTGTCGCAGGTTGTCACTGACATTTATACCGGAGCGGAGTCACTTCCCCGGCGGTGTAGCCACGCCCGGCGCCGACGGAAACCACCACGGTCATTACTAAAATTGACTGCAAACAAACACCCGTTGAAATGCGAATGGTGGTAGGTAAGATTTCAGAAAGTGTAGCAAGCTGATGGTAGCCTATTATATCCATAATACATTAAATATTATTTTATACTGCATAATATAACGTAGCCATATAATATGCATATATATATATATATATATATATATATATATATACAACACATATTTTCATGCGATATGTGGATGACATCTACTTGGAAGTCGAAGGTGAAGAGAATTTGAAGCAGCTGAAGGACATCTTAGAGGAAGAATCAGTTCTCAAGTTCACCTATGAACTGGAAAATCAAATAAAGCTACATTTCCTCGACGTAAATGTGGATGCCAGCACAGGACAATTTGTCACAAGTGTACACAGGAAGGAGACAAACAAAGGACAATGCATGAACGCCCTCAGTGCGTGCCCCGACAGGTATCGACGGGGCGTAATCTGCACCTATGTAAGAAGAGCTATAAACACCTGCAGTAGCTGGGAACTTATTCACAAAGAACTCACTCACGTAAAGCAAAGGCTCGTGAACAACAGCTATACGTGTCATGACATCGATGCGGAAATCAAAACTGCATTGGACAAGTTCCATCCAAACCATGCACGTGACATCCAGAACAAAAAGACCGACACATCAGAAAATACGACTTACAAACTGTTTTATAAAAACCAAATGACCGCGGCATACAAAGAAGACGAAACAGCCCTGAAGAATATTCTAAAAAGGAACATCAAGCCGAAAGAGGGACACAACATCAAAACAATCATATACTACAAGTCTGCTAAGACCGCCCAGCTTGTAATGTGCAACAACCCACAAAACAACAAAGACAAGCTCCTAAAAGCTACCAACGTGGCATATCAGTATAAATGCCCGTATGGAGACTGCAAGCTCCAGTCCACGTCTAGCTATATAGGACACACAACAACTACGCTCTCTCGGAGACTCACCTGCCACCTACAAGCCGGTGGTCCACTGCTACATACCAAACAGAAACACCAACGCCAACTCACCAGACAGGACCTCAACAGCAACACCACAATCTTAGCAAAGGAAAACAACAGGAAAAGACTGCAAATTCTCGAGACTGCCTTAATTATGGACCGAAATCCCAGCATGAACAACCAGCTGGATCATTACGGCATAATAACCCTTAACAGCATCCATTTGGGTTAAGGGGGTGGTATACTTCGGTACTACACCGCGAGTTCCTTAGATTGCAATCTCTTTATGTATATCTACACGAGAAGTCTTCCATATGAAACAGCACGATCGATCATTAATTTTCTGTCGTGACAAGCGTTCAATATTTTCACTTACAATCATCGAATCCTTGACCGTATAAACATAAGTTTTAGTCCCTGTCTTTTACCTTTTAATAATAGTGAAGTTGTAATCTGTAAAGCCTGTGTGTAAACATATTATTAATGCCTGATGATGGTGGATGTATTTATCACCGAAACGTCGTAAATGAACCTAGGAAACCTACTTTTTTCTTTGGAAACTGATAAAAGAAGAGTGGTA
Organism: Lepas anatifera; assembly: GCA_034440635.1. Classification (NCBI taxonomy): domain Eukaryota; kingdom Metazoa; phylum Arthropoda; class Thecostraca; family Lepadidae; genus Lepas; species Lepas anatifera. The sequence continues at coordinate 1,529,858 of JAOTON010000520.1, read as the reverse complement.
CGGGGAAAAGAGAAACAACAGAAGAAGAACATAAAGCTGAAATATGCCGTCATTCTTAACCAAGCATGTATAAAAAAAGATTACTGCCAACATATTCTAATATATGTATAATGTTACAGGGAAAGTGCGAAATCCGGGAGTTCGCGAACTCCCTAGGGATTTCGCGAACTCACTGAAACTTCAGTGATTTCGCGAACTCCCTGAATGCTTTTCAGGGAGTCGAGAAATCCCTAACATGCCAATACGTCATATACTTTAAATTCGAGGAACGATCCTTCAGTGATCTGATTTCACACTCCCCGTCTATGTTTTCTCTTTCTATGATGTATTTTGCTTGATTGTATGTCGGCCTGATATTCATTTTTGAAAATGAGTCTACACCCTTGGCTCTACCTCACACCGGGTCCTTGTGCCCGCTGACGAATTATTCGAGTCACTAGCCTTCCTCGAGGTGCAAAGTTTATGTAAAATAAACAGTAGGTTGGTAGGGGAGAGGATTCAAAACGAACAAGAGATGTCACTACTTTTTGTCATTATCATCTGTAATGAATATCGTGATTCCTTAACGAAGCAAACTCCTGTGGGGAAGTATTGTGCCGTAAGAAACGGACAAAGAACTGGTGTACTTTCCAAAAGGTCTATTTTAGCTATGTCTATGTTGGAATGTACTACGGACGTCCGCAATGTTTCTAATAACAATATTTTAATACAGGAGGAAGTGCCGGCCTCGAAACCGCTCTCGGTGTAAGAGGCCTGTCGTCGGTTGAGCATTGCCAAGGCTGTCAGAAATTGTATAGTCGATTCCGGCGGGCTAGCAAATGCACTTCAAGCTTAAGTGCTCCTGCCACGGTCATGAAAATAGGCAATGAGATAGCACATGGCAAATATGCGTAACAATTGTATTATTCTGTATCCTGTTTATGCCGAGAACTATAGTTGTCGGCGTATGTTCAGCTATGGCTGAAACTGTATAACGCTTCTTATATACTGATAAACTGAAAACAGAGATATGGTCTATGTTAATTTGCAAAATAATTCTTTTTGTTGTTGCAGCTCTGAAAATTAATATTAGTATAGCCGAGCTGCACCTGTAAAGATTTCTCAAGTTTTGGAATAAATTTATGCACTTAATACAAAAAATAATATAGCATAATTGTATTTTCCTTACCTAGATGGTAATACGAAATGGTCATCAGATAAGAAGCATTTCTCTTTTGCGTAGTAATGAGGGTTGTCATATGATAATGATCTCTCTGCAGATTCTGGATAAATGAGTTGGAAAGAAGCGCTTCAGAATTTAGTCTCTAACGGTACTTACTGTTGGTGCACCTGACAGACTTCGTACCGAGTACGTGTATTGCCGGGGCGGGGGTTGGGTAACCATTAGAGAAAGTCGTCAGAAAATAATTTCCGATTTCGGATTAAGAGTGGTGATTTTATCATGGCATGATATGTTGCAAACATGATGCAGGCGAAACAAATCCGATGAGTCTACGTTTAATGGGCGCGGAACGGCCTTTTCAGAAGGCATGTTTTCGGTAGGACGGCATTGAAGTCTCCATTGACTTCACAAGGCATTGTTGTCAGAATCCTTGCGGCACGGTAACTTGGTTACCAACATCAAAACGTCGGATCCATTTTTACCTGATCCGTAGCCAGGCGGATGCACTGGATACCCGGGCAGCTGCTGAGACGCCAAGGCACCCTCTGGTCCTCTCTTGGTCACCCCCTTTTATTGAAGATAGGTGGATTTCTCGAGTTTTGAATCGTAACATCTTTGGAAATTGTTGACGTTTAAAGGGAATGTGTCATCTTGGTCAAATCCTGGAAGTTATGGTAATTAGGGGTACTTTTAGCCGAAAATCATGGAGCCGTCCACGATTTCTCGGAAAAATGTACAATAAGCTCAATATTTTTATTTTTAAAATGCGCCTCTAGGGGAAAAAATAAATATCTGCCTGTGGATGATGTCATGATCTTAACCACTACCATATTCAATAGGCTTCAAGGGCTTCGATTGGCTGATACTCACCGTGACGTCAGCATATGTCGTCACACCAACAACTGACAAATGTGGCCTGTTGTTCAGGGTACATGAGGGGTACATTTCAGGTAGGTTTTAGTTTTTATCTACGGAAGCTTCGAGTTTCAACGCAAATGATATATTTTTTCCGGCATGCTTTACAAATTGTCTATCTCAGTCAAAATCACGTTATAAAGGTATCACATTCCCTTTAACGACGCACCAACCTCTTGGATTATACGGTGTCGCCAACTCTCATCCCGTTGGGAGGGATAGTCAGGTTGTCCTCGTTCACTGTCCCTGCCGGGGTTTTGAACCCGGAACCTATGGTGCAGGATACAGATGTGCTGCCTACTGCAACTCAGCACCCCCTTCCCCCTCCACCCTTAACCCGCGCCCCACCGGGTGTCCGGTGCCACCTTCGCCCCACCGGGGGCATCGATGGCCCCCCTCTAACTCCGAAAATATGGGCGTTAGCGCAAATCTGCAAAGTGCACTAGAAAGCTTGCGTGAATTCAGTAAGAAATTACTTCACATGTTTTAGTGCTCAGGTCAATGGTTTGACCTCCAGAGGTCAAATTAGGTCAAGATCGGCTATTTTCACTCAAATATGCAATGATTAAGCAAACTGGGCATAACTCTTTATGTCATTAGAGCTATTGAGGTCTGGTAAAATACATTTTATAGGAAATTGCCAGTCCTTTTTCCGGTATTTGGAACGTAAAGACTTCCCGCCAGTGGTTTGACCTTCAGAGGTCACCTCGTGACCTAATATGACCTGAGGTCACGAAAGGTCAAAAAGTGACCTTGCCGTATATCAAATTAAAGCCAGTGACAAGACAAACACGATGATGTTTGTTTCAGCGCTCTAGGGTAATTAGGTCAAAAGTAATTGTCAAAATACTGTTTTTGACCCCTGATGACCTTGGATGACCTTGGAAAAGTCAAAGGGCAAATATGACCCCTGGGATCCGTGAAAGGGTGTCCAAAAACGCTGTTCTGAGCAGTCTGAGTATTTGCAATCATTTTTGTGGCTTTTATATCATGAAACAGCTTTTCCCCATGCTTTTCCAATGGGAGAGGTCGCCTCGTGACCTGACCTCAGGCCACGAAATCGAAAAATCCCGGATATACACCTTGTAGACCCCGGAGGGTTCCTGAAGTGTAGGAAGTTTCAAATTGATCGACTTTGAAATGTAGCTCTTACAGAGCTCTAAAGATTGAAGTGAGGTGACCTTGGTTGACCTCGTCTGGTGACCTGACCTTGGGTGACCCGGGTTAAAAAATTTCAGGGATGATGGGAAAATGATGCAGTGAGAGGTAGAGCTCTCAACCGCGGTGCTGCGCCTCGTCGTTTTTCTGCTATCCCGGAAATACCTTAGGGGGCCATCGATGGCCCCCGGTGGGGCGAGGGTTAATAGCTTTGGCTGGTCAGCTGGTTGAGCTTTTCTCTAGTTGAGCACCTACTAAGATTTGGGTCTGGTTACGAGCGTGGTTTGTATGTGAGACCTTGGAGTAAGACAGTGTAGTAATGTAATAATCAAATGATCAGACTGGATGCTGTAGGTATACTATCCTGCGTCATGGGCATTTTGAGACACACAGTTCTGAAACAAACCGGATTGTCGAATATTTCTATATGTTTGCCGTATTTATTTGTCTGACCCATGCTTAATGCTGTGAGTATGTCTTGATCACCATCATATATTTGCAGATGACCTGGCAACCCGAATATCCTACACACATCTCGTAATACACATCAATTCTGTAGTACATTAGACATGAGTTTTACTTGTTATCTATCCTTTCTATAAACAGACTACTGCAAGGTCTTTCTTGGGCCTAACTTTGCCGGTCATCTGCCTGTGAGTAAGCCTAGCCCTGATGAAGTCATCCCTCCTGTCGTATCCGAACACAGCCTAGGGGTCGGCCGTTACCTCCTTCACACACAGTTCCACGCCCTGAGCATGAACGAGTAAGTCGACAACTTTCATGGAAGTAGTCTGGAACATCTTCATCTCCTCGGCAGGAAGGCTCAGAGTGAGCACAGGATAGCATACCTATAGCCTCCAGTCTGATCATTTGATTATCACATTACTACACTGTCTTACTCCAAGGTCTCACATACAAACCACGCTCGTAGCCAGAACCAAATCTGAGTAAGTGCTCAACTAGAGAAAAAGCTCAACCAGCTGACCAGTCAAAGCTATTAAGGGTGGAGGGAGAGGGGGTGCTGTGTTGTAGTAGGCAGCACATCTGTATCCCGCACCATAGGTTCCGGGTTCAAATCCCCGGCAGGGACAGTGAATGAGAACAACCTGACTATCCCTCCCAACAGGATGAGAGTTGGCGACACCGTATAATCCAAGAGGCTGGTGCATCGTTAAAGAGAATGTGGCACCTTTATAACGTGATTTTGTCTGAGATAGCCAAGTTGTAAAGCATGCCGGAAAACAATATCTCATTTGTCTTGAAACTCGAAGCTTCCGTAGATAAAAGCTAAAACCTACCTGAAATGTACCCCTCAGTTCCTGCACACCAATAGTTTTACCTGAAATTTAAAACGTTAGAAGAAACTTTTAGCTCTCATGTTTTCCATCATTTGCCGATAAAAGTTACGCTCCTACTCATTGCTTAGCTTTTCAGGCGTGTTTTACATCTTCCTTGTATATTTCGTCTCATTTATGAAACAGGAATGTGAATATTATACGCTGCATCCCAGTGCAGCGTAATTTACACCGGCGTAAGTTTGCAAGTATTTAGGTTTTACGCTGTATATTTGTGGAGCAAGATTGGGGTCTATTATTTACCTTCTACGCTGTATTATGCTACTTCTACGTTGCTAGCGCAAGTCACAACTTTTATGCAATCGGGCCCCGGAGAACTATTGGAAAATGACGTATTTATGCAACAACAAAAAATCGGGAATATACTAAAAGCGACCCAAAGTCATAAAGGTAAGGTCCGAGAAAATACTCCCTTATATTTTGTGGTCATAAATTCATATTCATATATTACACACACTTCCACACTATTGAGGTGGCTTTAAAGTGTTGCCGTGATGAGTATGAAGTGAACTATGGAAGGAGACGGCAAGGGTGAGGAAAGGTGAGGATAAATAGGGTGGGATTCTACCCTGAGGGGTCGCTGCAGCCACAGGCGCATGCGCTCGCGGTCCCACGGTAGAGTAAGGATGAGGAGAAAGGATTGCCGGTAAAGGAGGAAAACACACACAATCGCACACACCTCGTACATGTAAACTAAAATCGTATGAGGGTGAAATTGTTCGGTTATTTGGCTTCGTGTTCATTTTGTCTTCGATTTTAAAATTTCTCTCCCTTATGCTCCATCTTGCGGGTGCCAACGTTGTTTTCAAGACTTCAGTATTGCTCACTTGTTCTGTTTTTCTCCTTTCTTCCGTAGACCTGACTTCAAAATGGATGACAGCAGGAGGAGTTTAAGTTTCAAGAGCTTTCGAATGTTTAGAAACTTTTAGCTTTTCTAGAAGTCACGTTACACCCTGGTTTTGTTAGCCTTATTTGAGAAGACCATAACAGCCGAACATGGTTTACAAATGACGTCATAGCTTATTGACCTGACCTATCCTGATGCCAATTATTGGTCATAAGATGTCAACTTGATCACGCTATGAGTGTAAAAAATAATGCGGCTCTCCTTTAAATCGGCCCGGAATCATCCGCAAAAACTGAGGGAGGATTCCGATGGGACCCCAGATGGTGGAGGATTAACACCCGCACTGGATAGGGGTCTGACACTAACGCACACTAGAGGGGGCCTGATAGGTCCCCCAAAGATCTCAAATACTAAGAGGCGTAGAAAAATGTTGCTTAGAGAGTAGGTGAAGGCTATGGTGATCTACATCATGGCCGGTTTTTTTACCTGGGTCAATATCTTCAAGGTCAAACGAGGTCATAAAAGTCAAATATTGGCCATGCTGGGGACCTATTGGGAAATTCCGTTATTATGCGGGAAAAATACGGGAATAGGCTAAAGGCGAACCAGATTCATAGAGGGAAGGTCACAAAAACTTTCAAAAATTTTGGGGGTCAAGGTCATTCAAGATCATTGACTTATGAGGTCACAATATAGTATACTATCGATAACGTACACGTTGCCTAACACTATAGCCACTGGTTGGCGGAAAATGAGGATTGACCTAAACCAATGACCTTTGACCTAAAGCTTTGACCTTAACCTTTACATTGAGATACCTTAACTATGACGTCATAGCAATAATATACGTCATAAGCAATAAAATACACGTCAGACCAGGTAACACCATTTGATCGGAAGTATTGGGGTCAATGACCCTCAAAGTGCTGATATGACCTTGACCTGTAACCTTGAAATTGACCTTCATGGGAGGTGACCTTGACAGATCATCCCGGTTATATGCCGTTATGACGTCGCCACTCGATCTCCAATGCAAGTGAACTGGTCTGGCCGCGCGATTGCGGCAATTATAAAATTGCAGGTCTGACTTTGAAAGCCTATAAGTCTAGAAGTTTTCAACCAATCTTAAAAATTATTTAACCCATCAACACGCCGTTAAATTCTCAAATTTGGCTGAGTATCCGTCCAACTCTGAAAAAAACACGTGGAGGGGGCCTCCGAGGTCCCCCTCCAGTGCGAATGATAAGGCTAATCAATGTTCCGTTCAAGGTGACAGGTCATGGGTTAAGGTCAAAACAGCATTTCACACCAACTGGCGAATCGTGTTATGGTGTACAATACATCACGGAAACACATTAAATTGTTACGTCTTAGACCAATGGCTTTCAAGGATCTTGACACAAATATTTTAAGGGACCATTGCATGATGCCTAGTATCCATGACCTCGGTCTGCTTTCAGCGTATTTGCTGTTTTTGCCGCTTAATCACGTTATTTCCCAGTAGGGAGGGATTCGGTTACCAGTAGGAAAAAATCACAGCACGAGAAAATTTCCCAGCACAGCCAAGATTTGATACTTGTGGTCACGTTTGACCCTGAAGATACTGATCCAGGTCAGTTAAAGTTAGTCACGATGTAGATCACCATAGCCCTCACACACCAGCAAAACTGCGTTTTCCTATGCTCATGTTTTTTTGGATCTTAGGGTGAGGCAATAGGAATCCCTTTCGACAGCGCGTTGACGCCAGACCACTCCCCATTGCACGTGTTAGCTGAGGAGATGTACATATATATACAAAATATTCGAATAAACAAATTCATAAAAAGAAGCTCGGATGCTTCTAATGTTGTTTGGAAAGCAGGTGATCCACCGTTAGGTTTGTATAGTCTCTGTGTAACCATTGAAATATGCATAGTACATAAATCATCATCAACATGCTTTATTGCACAAACGCATTAGCACCGAGTGGAAATCTCGGCATAATGACGTAATGAAACAGGAAGATGAGTGACTTGGACTTCATCAGAAAACATGAAACAGTGGACACAATGATAAGAAACAAGAAACACAAAACAAGAGAGAACGTTGAAGTTTCACTGGGTTTCTACCAATGGTACCGGGCGTAGGTGGTGTAGGCAGGGTGCGCTGAGCTGAACCCATATGAGAAGCCAGCCGGAGCAAGCCTGTAGGAGAGAGGGCGGGCAGCGTAGCCGCTGTAGGAGAGAGGGTGGGCAGCGTAGCCGCTGTAGGAGAGAGGGTGGGCAGCGTAGCCGCTGTAGGAGAGAGGGTGGGCAGCGTAGCCGGCGTATCCGTAGTCGGCGTAGACAGGTCCGTCGGTGTCCGGAGCAGCCTCGGCGGCGGCAGCGGCGGCAGCGTACAGGCGAGCGTGCTCAGCCTTGGCAGCCTTCACCTCAGGAGTGTCGTCCACGGGCAGAGGAGCCATCAGAGAGCGCTTCTTGCGGGCGTCAGGGGCGGCGGCGGCGGCGGCAGCAGCCTCGGCGTACAGCATACGGAACTCAGCCTTGGCAGCCTTCACGTCAGCGGTGTCTTCAACGGGGGCAGGTCCGACCAGGGTGTGGACGGGGGCCTTCAGGTTGGCGGTGGGAGCCACGGGCAGGTTGGTGCCGGACACACGGAAACCGGCGGCGTCAGCCACGTATTTGACAGTCTGAACAATGTTGTTGGCATCCAGGTAGCTGTAGGATCCAGAAGTTCCTCCGTAGGCGTTCGTGCTCTCGTGCTTGGTGCTCAGACCATCGGCGTATCCGTAGTTGTAGCCTCCGAGCTCGTTCTGGGCGTGGTACTGAGAGCTGGCCACAGCGGGGGCAGCAGCGTATCCGTAGCCGGCGTAGGGGGCAGCAGCGTAGGCAGCGTACGGTGCAGCCGCATAGCCTCGGTAGGCGGCAGCACCGTTCCAGTATCCGGCGCCGTGCGGGTATCCCGAGTATCCATACCCAGCGTGGGGCAGGTACTGGGCAGCCGCAACGGCGAGGACAGCGGAAGCAACCACCTGGAACAGAGGAAGAATAAATAAATTACATCTTAATCAACATTCCAAACTTACGCTACCCTGATATATGAAGTCATAAGCAGGACTGCTGATCCCCGACAAAATTTGATTAACATATATATGAGCTGTCAAAGAGAGGTAAATGCTGGAATCCAGTTGTTTTCATTGATTTGTGTGATAACTTACCAGGACTTTCATGGCTGAACTCTCTGGCAGTTGTGGTATCTGTCGCAGGTTGTCACTGACATTTATACCCGAGCGGAGTCACTTCCCCTGCGGTGTAGCCACGCCCGGCGCCGACGGAAACCACCACGGTCATTACTAAAATTGACTGCAAACAAACACCCGTTGAAATGCGAATGATAGTAGGTAAGATTTCAGAAACTGGAGCAGGCTGATGGTAGCCTATCATATATGTTGTATATTATATAATAGTATATCTTAGAGAATAAAACGCAGTAATATTACATATATTAATTCATATTGTATTTACAAGCGTCAAAACAGTGTGAACGCTAGTGGCCAGAAACCAGCAACACTTTCTTTTCACTTTATGGCATCAAGTTAGCCAACAAACTTTGCATGTTTTATACGATCTCGGGCTAAGGAAGAAAGTCAATATCCAGCGACTTGCCTGAAGTATTTGTTGTGGTACAGAACTCAAAATTCGAGAAAACGGATAGTTTTTGCGAAAAAATTTGACTTTGTCTCTTTCTCTATCTTGCATACTCACGGGGCGGAGGGGGCACCGGGGCGGTGCCAAATCGAATTCACACCCGTGGGCGGAAGTTAGTTGAAAAGCCCATGGTGCCCCATTAAATTCGGACGTTCCACCGTCACTGCTGTGCAGTTGTATGGGATAAACGTATAGATGCCTGGTATAAAGGCGAGTGCTTAAGGCTCTTCTGTCTTGGGTGCACAAAATGCAGTGGCCTTGTTACTATAGCTGAGGCAGCAGCCTTGCTCAGCCTAGCCTAGCTCAGCCTAGTTCAACATGTCACATGCAAAAATGTCTTCTTAGCCGGGGCTCTGACTCGATTTTCAGACTTGGGCGAAAGCTCAAAACCTTTGAATGAGGGAGCTTCCTATTAGATGGGGGAGGGGGGTTAAGACAGTGGGCAACTTCGGACATTTGGTATCCTTTAAGCAAAACTTCTTTAGATTTTCGAACAACGCTCAGTGTCGGGGTTAAAGTTGGGAGGTTGGGAGACAGTTTATACGAGCCTCCTCTTGAGAGAGCTTCCTGCCTTTTGAGGAACCTTCCTTCTTTCAGGGGTAAATATAGCACTTGAGTTTTGAGCATGATTTTCTTTCTGAGGCTCTATGGCGATTTCAATGGCTCTTCTGTGACCTGCGAAATGGGGCGTCCCGCTTTATACAAAAGTTCTGAAAGGCACATATGAACTTCTCAAACTCATTCATTAGATCATCAACTTCATCTGACCCAAGTTTTATAATTTTCGACCGGTGAACTCACTTCGCCCCGAGTTTAAACTCAAATTTGGTGTTACTGATATTACTTCATTGCAGTCCCCAGCCAAAGTTATTTAAGTTTTGTCATGGATCCAATGCAAAATAGCCCGTTTTAGGGTAATTTGTGGCGGTGAACACGAATCTGGCAGCAGAAATGCCGTATCAGATCAGAATTTCGAGATCCAGTATGTCTGTGTGTCGTCTTTGTGCAGGCCTACTTGGCATCAGCGACCTTGTCAGTGCGAAACCCAAGAGGTCTAGGAAAATGAACGTTTGGGTGTTTGTGGAGGATAGGGTATTCTACCCTAAACCTGATTTTCGTAGACCTAGGTCAATATATTCAAGGTAAAACGAGGCCATATAGGTCAAATTATGTCTGTGCAGGGTAGCCATTGGCAAATGCCGTGATTATGCAATGAGAAGTCGGATATAGAGAGAAAGTGACCTAAACTAACAGAGGAAAGGTCTGAGGCAATGCTCTCTGAAACTTTAAAGGTCAAGGTCTTTCGAGGCCATTAGGCTTTGACGTCAAATATTACATTTTGCCTATAACGTATACTGCAACTAGCACTATGGCAACCGTTGGGCGGGAAATCAGGTTTGACCTTGACCTATGACCTTTGACTTGAACCTGCGACCTTGAGCTCAAGATTGAGTGACCTAGCCTATGACGTCATAACATAATATACGTCATATTAGGCGACGTCATCCGAGCGAAGGTACTAGGATCAATGACCTTGAAATAGTGGTATGACCTTGACCTGTGACTTTTTACTTGGACTTGACTTTCAAGGGAGGTGACTGACATAAAATCCTCATCATATAATGTTGCGACGTCACCACTCTGTCTACAAATACCGACGAGCTTGTGCGACCGAGGGCATGCCTTGTTCAATGTACAATGTTCTTGCACTTGAATGCGAGGTAGTCTCCCGTTGCAATAAATTCAAATGTATAGTGATAAACTGCATTGTGTGGGTGCAGATATCCCGGGTTCCGAACATACTTGATCCAGATTTTTCCACAAACGGTTAGGCTCATGACTGTGTGTGGCAAGTGTCGGGGCTATACACCAGGTATGCTCTGGAGAAGAAACCAGGTCCGATGGAAAAAAACGGTTACTAAATTTGAAATCAGTGGCATCGAAATAGGTAGAAACAGGTGTTCACGTACCGGATCCATTTTGGCTGTTGACCAGTGTTATTTGTAAATTGTTTTGCACTTGAACCCATCACCGCCGGGGAGTCTGATCAGGGGCATCAACCCTCAAAATACTATTCCCCTCGGTTTTTCGCAAATGTTTCCGAGCCGATTAAATCGAGACGTCCATCGCTTTCCAGGATTTTAGGATTAAAGTAAGGGTGGTTAGGGTCGAAGCTAGGATGATCAATTTGACAGCTTATGACCAAGAATTGACATCAAGTCAGGCCAGGTCAACGAGTTATGATGTTATTTTAAAACCCATGTAAAGCGATCACGTTCTTCTAAAACGAGGAACACAAAACCAGGGTGTAACTCGGCTTCTAGAATAGCTAGATCAAGTTGGGAAGAGTTTGGGAAGAGTAAGTGTGGACTTCCCTTAGCTGAGCTCGCCAGTGAACGGAGCCAGCAGGCCGATAAGGCCTTCACATTCCGAAATCCCTAGGTAAGGTAAGGTAAGGTAAGGTAACCCTTTCGTTCTTAGTGGTCGGGATCTCGAACACTAAAAAGACTTCAGGGCTACGATCGCCACAGATTTCCAAATTTAGCAGAGTTTTCCAAACTTCGTTGTCAGTTGAAAGGTGGACCAGGCTATCATCACAGCTGCAATATTTTGATCTGTCATGTTTAGGGGGAGTGGGGGGCACAACAAATTAGGGCATATCTAACGACACGTTTTCTGGAAAATGACTCAATTCGTTTCTCTCCGGCCATCAGACCAAGGTCATGGTTGTTGATTCATTTTTGTTTGATGTGGTAGCCAGATAGTTAGGCAGAAAACAGTATTCATTTTTTTGCCAGAGCTTCAATATATCGTGACTTAGAAACGAAACAATTTTGGTGGTCGAGATTCCGACCTCTGGGAGGATATCCGTCCACTAGGTTCAGCCATGATCCGGTTTTGACATTCAGAAAGTTTAGAGCCAAATGTGAGCAGGTATTACCAAAGCTGACCGGGTTTCAACATCTTGACATACGCAGACATGGGGCATAAGGGGTCAGGCAGTGGTGGATAGAAGGGGCTGAGGGCTGAGTCCCCCTCCCGAAATGTCAGAGTACCTATGGTAAATACATCGCCGGGGGTCTGATAAGAGGCAATGGTAGGGGAGGTTCGAAACCCCTAGCCCCCCCGGAAATGAAGTTCTGGATCCGCCACTGGGGGCAGGTGCTCTGCCCCTCCCTCCGTCGAAGTCCAGCCCACCTGAAACGTTCTCAGTGCACTCCTGAAAATTCGCTTTCCACCCCAAACCTCTCCCTAGGACGCGAGTACATGCTCCCCTCAGATAAAAGTTGGGCCGCGGTGAGACCTCCCCCTTGCTAGGTCCAGGGGTGTGTTACCGCGGATATTTCCCAAGGGGAACGGACTCTGGCTTGGCTATGATCAGGGGAGCGGGGCGAGGGGTGGGAAGCGAAGCCAGGACTCAATAGCTGTTTAGAAATGCATCAGAGAAGCAGCAAACAAATACCAAAACTGGGAACATTTGCGTAAGCTCACGCTTGCGAAGGGCAAATCATGAAAAACCTGGGTCGAGACCCACAACTTTCGGGGTATGTCCCGTACTTCCTTACAATCCTGGAACAGCCGTCCCCCCTCCCCCGGTGATCATCAAGTCTGCGAAGTGGAAGAACGGCTTTGAATCGTACATGCAATTCCTGCACTTCCAGGACAACTCGAAGTTGGACATGTGTGACCGTTACACCAAGCTACGTCCTCTGGCAAATCGCATCCATATGAAATTTCCGGAACTCTTCCTCCCACAACATCACCCAAAATCCGTAAGATTCGGGTACAAAGTTTTCTGCCCGAACCAGGTCAATGGATACCTTGTGGCGTTTGATTTATACCAGGGGTACAAAGGGACATATGATGTTGATACGCCGTCGAGTTCGAGAAGAATGCTACCACAGCGCTTGTGTTGCTCAACAGACTGCCAGAGGGGAAGAAAAAATTTCCATAGCACCCTACCTTTGACAAACGCTTCACTTTACTTGACCTGCTGTGCGAGCTAAAGAAACTAAGGTTCGACACCACTGGGACGATACGGTCCAACCGTTTTCCGAAGAGATGAAGCTCACTGCGGTGGAAGCTATAAAGGAGGCAGAACGGGACTCATTTACGACAGCTCCGACCAAATATAGAAATAGTTGCGCCGTGAAAATGGTACAATGGAAGGACAACAACGTATTGATCCTCTCATCTGCTCTACTGCTTTCGGCTCGGGTTCGGTCGCCCCTGATGGCCGATTCTCAAAACAGGACCAAGGAAGAATCCAACTGCAAAGGCCGAATGCTGTTAGAAAATAGGAGGCAGTGGAAGGCGCAGACCGGCAGGATCAGCATGTCAATTGCCACAGCGCTTCCGTCAGAGGGAAGGAGTGGTGTTTTCCGACATGGATGGGTGAAGATCGGGGGGGGATGGAGATCAGGACCCCTTCCTCGACAGGATACGTCATCTACAACCGTCATGATGTGTTAGGTACTGTTTGGTTTGCAAAGCTGCTTACTATGTGTGCTATGTGTGTTGTTATTGGGGGCTGAAAAACACCATATGTTATGGAGACCTCAATTACGTCTACTCCACTCTACTTCTGGATTTCTGGTTTCCCATAGGCTTTGTATGGGGCTTGTATTGCTCTGCCAGCGTTAACCCATCCAGGAACCTCCTTGGTCGAGAAGAGACCTCCAGCTTTGGTTTCCGATCTTTGTGGTGATAGTTTCCGATGAAGAAATACATTAAGAACGAAATATGGTTTGCTTTCAGCACATTGTCATGCGGCTCTCCTGCGCTGGTGGGGCGTTAGCCCAGGTCGCAGACCGGAGTTTATGTCAGTCGCAAACGAATAAAACACGCAGGTTCACATACATTGTGCAGGATAAGAACAAATAATGGTGGCAATTAATGAAACAAAAACAAAAGCAACAAGCAGGAAGCCAAAGGCGCAAAAACAGGACGAAGAACATAACCAGGCGAAATGAGAGCAAAGATGACACTAAGAACGCATAAAGCAAACGAAAAAGGATAAACAAAAGTTTGAGTTAAATGGAACAGCACAAGAGCAGCGAGAAAAAGCAAAAAGAGCAATACAAGACCGAAATGAACATAGCAAGACTAAATGAGTTTATGCAACATGGTGTGATGCTTGATAATAATAATGCTTAATAATTAATAATGCTTAGTGTCGTGATCAAATCTTGGCAAGGAAAGGGATGCACATGATGCTTGCTACTGTATACCAGACATATGCATGATAGCCGATGCTTGCATTGCGCTCGTCATTAGCTTTGTGTTGGTGTTGCATGGCATTAGCATGGGCTCTGCATGCTGCCTTGTTTGATGCGTTGTTCCTTTGTCCACAGCTGGCTTCTCTAAACCTATCTAGCAGTTTGTTGAATAAAGCCTTGAAGAAGTACTTTATCTTTACATAGGTCAAGATCACAACAATTTATTCAACAAACTACTCGCCTCCTCAAGACATGGACAGGCTGCTGAGACCGGAACGTTTTGAGGGCCTGGATGATACTACTCATGCCCAGTGGAATCACTGGTTTTGTACGTTCTCGAACTTCACTGAAACTCTCAGTGCCGACCAGACAACCTACAGGTTAAAACTGCTAATAAACCATGTGGGACCCACAGTTTATGGTCATATTAGTGAGTGCACTACCTATGAGGAAGCAATCTCAGTACTAAAGTCTGTGTATGTCAAGCCCTCAAATGAAGTCTTTGCTCGGCACCAGCTTTCTACTAGGAAGCAGCAGCCTGGCGAATTCATTGACAACTTCTTGCTCTCTCTGAAGCAAATGTCAAAGGACTGCAACTTTACTGCAGTTTCTGCAGAGACACATAGGCAACAAGCTATCCGGGATGCTTTCATCTCCGGACTTAGTTCTTCTCTGATTCGGCAGCGTTTGCTGGAAAATCACATGCTTACTCTGGATGATGCTGTTGGTCAGGCTCGCAGTCTGGATCTGGCTCAGCGGAATGCCCAAGTGTATGCTTCATCAGGTTCCTCCAGCAGCTTCTCTGCTGCTGCATTGACTCCGTCAGGAGGCTCAAGACCTGCAGTCTCCTGCCCTGTCCCACTTCTGGAGGATCTGGGCAACCCCACTACGGCTGCTGTCAGTGAAGCAGTCTGCTACTTTTGTGGAAGAGAAAACCATCCCCGGCTCAAGTGCCCTGCAAAGAATGTTACCTGTCTCAAGTGCAGTAAGAAGGGACATTTTGCCAGTGTGTGTAGGTCTAGTGGCGGGGCTAGTGCTAGAGCTACTCAGTCCAGGAATGCTTCCGCTGCTGAAATGTTGTCATCGATGACTAGTGCCTCTGCCTCAACTCTGTCTCGCTGTTCTAATGTTAGTATCGATGTGAATGGGCAGCGGGTGACCGCGATGGTCGATAGTGGAAGCAATAATAGCTTCATAAGACCTGAAGTTGCTGAGCAGTTAGGTCTGACTTGTGAGCACTCATCAGAAAGGGTCTCTATGGCCTCCTCACCCTTGATGGCCACTACACAGGGTCATTGCTTGGTTAACTTGAAGGTCTGTGACTTATCATACAAGCTTTTCAAGCTGTCTCTGTGGGGGATGAGGTGGCTTAGTGGATAGCACCCTTGTCTTCTAAGCCACCGGTCTCGGGTTCAAGTCCCGGTGGAGCCTCTGAATAAGTCGATCTGATCCCCAAAATCCCTTCCAACAGGGTGAGAGTTGGCGACGCCGTATGACCCTGGCAGTTGGTGCGTCGTTAAACCCCAACAATTATTAAGCTGTCTCTGCTGCCAAACCTTTGTTCTGAGGTAATCCTTGGTCAAGATTTCATGAAAATGCATGAGTGTGTACAATTCGACACTCGCGGTGACCTTCCAAAGCTGACTGTGTGTGGTGTAGCAGCAATGAAGTTGGATCCTCCGTCCCTGTTTGCCAACCTGTCTCCTGACTGCCATCCTATCGCTACACCTTCTCGAAGGTACTCATAGACAGATAGGAAGTTCATCAGGGATGAAGTGCAGAAACTTCTGCAAGAAGGCATCATTGAGAAGAGCAACTCTCCTTGGAGAGCGCAGGTTCTCGTCACCTCAGACGAGAGGCACAAACGCCGCATGGTGGTTGACTATTCATGCACCATCAACAAGTACACGCTCCTCGATGCCTATCCCATCCCTCGAGTCAACAACATCAAACAGGATATGTCACAGTATCACGTTTTCAGTAAGCTTGACTTGAAAAGCGCCCACCATCAGGTCCCTCTCAGAGAGGATGAGAAGGCGTACACTGCATTTCATGCTGATGGCCAGCTTCTGCAGTTTACACGCATTCCTTTCGGACTGACTAACGCAGTTGCAGGCTTCCAGCGCACTATGGACTCAATCATAACTGACAGTGGGCTTAAAGGCACTTACGCCTACATAGATGATGTGATCGTCTGCGGGAAAGACAAGGCCGAGCACGATCTGAACCTCGCCAGATTCAAAGAAGTGACTGCCCAGTACAGCCTGACACTGAATGAGTCCAAATGCCAGTATGGTCTGACCGAGATCAGTTACCTTGGGTATCAACTCTCCAACGGGACACTGCGCCCTGACCCTGACCGTCTCCAGCCTCTCCGAGACCTGCCACTCCCATCTGACACTGCATCGCTCCGCCGTACCTTGGGACTCCTATCCTATTACTCTCAGTGGATCCCCAACTACTCCAGTCGAATCGCTCCTCTGCTGAGCATCGCATCGTTTCCTGCTGGGCCTGAAGCCAAGGCTTGTTTTGACACTCTTAAGGAGGACATCTGTGAAGCCTCCGTGGCTGCTCTGGATGATAGACTCCCTTTAGAAGTGGAGACTGACGCCTCTGCCACAACCTTGGCTGCCACTTTGTCCCAGAATGGTCGGCCTGTGGCATTCTTTTCAAGAACCTTGTCGAAGACTGAGAGACTGCATCCTGCAGTAGAGAGAGAAGCATGTGCGATCATCGAGGCTATCCGTAAATGGCGTCAGATCCTTATAGGGAGACACTTCAAGATCATAACAGACCAGCAGGCTGTGTCGTTCATGTTCAAGAGAGACCATGGCTCTAGGATAAAGAACGACAAAATCATGAGATGGCGGCTGGAGTTGACTGACTATCAGTATGACATTCAGTATCGCCCTGGAAAGGACAACCTATCTGCTGATGCACTGTCTCGTGCTTGCTCGACATTCGTCAATCCTGCCTCGTTGGAAGAGCTTCACAGGTCTCTCTGTCATCCGGGGGTCACCCGGCTGTTGCATTTTGTTAAATCCAAAAATCTTCCTTTCTCGCTGGATGACGTGAAGAGGGTGACGGCACACTGCTCAACCTGTGCTGAACTCAAACCCCGGTTCTACAAACCTCCTGCCTCTCACCTTGTTCATGCCACTTGTCCTATGGACCGCTTATCAGTGGACTTTGTGGGACCGAAGCCTTCTGTCACTCGCAACAGGTATCTCTTGGTTTTGGTGGACGAATATTCTCGGTTTCCTTTTGCGTATCCGTGCGCTGACATGTCTTCTCAAACAGTCATTAACTGTTTCCTGAAGCTCTTCTCTGTGTTCGTCTGCCCTTCGTCTGTACATTCAGATAGGGGATCCCACTTTATGTCCAGAGAAGTATCCCAGTTCCTCTCATCGCATGGAGTCATCATGACTCATTCAACGCCGTATCACCCTCAAGGCAACGGGCAGTGTGAGTGGATGAACGGCAACATCTGGAAAGGGGTCCGCCTGACCTTGCACTCGCGGAAACTACCGGATACTCAGTGGGAGAGTGTCCTCGATACTTCTATGTACAGCGACTAATGAGACGCCACATGAGAGGCTCCTCTCTCATCCCAGAAAGTCATCAAGTGGGTACTCTTTACCCACCTGGTTGTCTTCACCAGGGCCCGTGCTCCTGCGTAAGTTCGTGAGAGAGTCTAAAGCTGATGCTCTGATGCAGCCTGTAGATTTGTTGAGCGCAACTCCTCACTATGCTCGAGTAAGATTTCCCGATGGTCGCGAATCTACCGTATCCACTAAAGACATTGCCCCTTCTGGAGGTGGCCCCAACACTTCGTGTGAAGGTAGCAACGTTGACCAGGATCGTGACTCACCTGTAGGGTCTGTACCTGAACCTGTGGTTACTGATTTTGAAGGTGTTAAGGGTCCTCCTGGTCACCAGAAGCATCCCTCTGATGCTGCTGTACCAAGTCGAGGTCAAGTCCTTTCTAGCCCTGACCTAGAGGCTCGACCGTCGTCGCCTCTGAGGCGATCTTCACGTGTGAGAGTACCTCCTAAAAGGCTAATACAGGAGATGTAGCTCTACTGATTCGTATAACTCAATGGGGTCTCTCTTGAGTGTTTACTGCAGCTGAACAGCTGAGTACTTGTGTTCTCACATGCAATCGCGTCGTGCTATTGCGAAGTAGTGCTGTAAGCGTTCTCATATTGATGTTGCGAGAAGTCTAAGCATTGGTTTAAGAGGGGGAGAATGTCGTGATCAAATCTTGGCAAGGAAAGGGATGCACATGATGCTTGCTACTGTATACCAGACATATGCATGATAGCCGATGCTTGCATTGCGCTCGTCATTAGCTTTGTGTTGGTGTTGCATGGCATTAGCATGGCCTCTGCATGCTGCCTTGTTTGATGCGTTGTTCCTTTGTCCACAGCTGGCTTCTCTAAACCTATCTAGCAGTTTGTTGAATAAAGCCTTGAAGAAGTATTTTATCTTTACATAGGTCAAGATCACAACACTTAGGCAACTCAATATTCAGTTCATCATCATCATCATCAATTCATTTCTTTCTTTTTTATTTATGATAGTAAGACAGCAGAAATGAGGAGCAAGAAGCAGATAGAGGAAGAGCAAGCAAGATAAAATCATACAAAAAGCAGCATAATAAGCGGGACCACATGTGAACTTTATTCTAAGCAAATCTCGGTCCCCAAAAAAAATTCAAGATCTCACTACAATCTGCAGATATGTCAAGCTAATAAAACTATAAGCATCAATAGAATAAAACGTAAGCAGGTACCTACGTTCTTTGCAGAGAATAAACTAGAGAGTCTTCTCTAATTAGGTGGACGTTTTGTGGCCGAATGAAACGAATGTGTTGCGCCAGCTTTGTCGCACCCTCAAACGGGCATATCGCAAGCTGGCTCACTCGTTAGCATGACATTTTCCGCTAGTAGGCCGGGCTCATGCCTGAGGACCAATCAGATTGTTGCAACCATATGGAAGGTATTCCTTTAGGGTGTAAAATAAGCCAATAGGCCCCTTTATTTTGAACTTTAAAGTGTGCGGAAATTTTATACAGAGAGGTTTGAGTAAACTAAATATGCCAAAAGTGATTTCTAAACACGCTCTACAAAACTGCTATCTCAGTTCAAAACACGTTATAAAAGTGGGACACTCCCTTTAACACGCGCATTGACGGGGGGGGCGGGTACCCACCCCCCTCTCGGGTTTTTCGGAGATAGCAGAAAAAACAGCGGCGTGTAGCGCCACTGTACTTGGCATACCTTTTCCCTCATCATTTTTACAACTAGTGTGATAATTTTGAGGCTTGGTCATCTCAGGTCAGGTCGCCAGTACAGGTCAAGTGACCTGACTTCAACAAAAGTTAGGATAGCATAAGTCGGAGCAGGGTGAACTTATCCGGTTGAAACTCATATCACATAATGGGCTCACCAAGTTCTCTAAAATATGTTCCGGTATTTTTTATATCAATGACCTAAGGTCAGGTACGAGGCATGACCTCTCCATTGGAAATACATGGGAAAAATAGTTTTTACCGAATAACTCAGTAACAGATGGTGATAGAGCGTTTATTTTAGCTGCATTAGACTCGCCTTGGCTTTGCAGTTCTAAGGACATGTATTTTATATAATTTGACCCTGACCTGACCTCAGGTAAGGTCAAATCCTTGATTTGACCTAGCAAGGTCAAATTATATATCATTCGATTCGGCTTGCTGCGAGGATTTATATAGTTCAAGTTGTTTTGCTCTATCTTTACTTGTTAAGATGAAATGGCCGAAAAACTTAATTTACATGTTATCCCTATGACGGCATATTTTGACCTCTCGTGACCTCAAATGTCACATGACAAAAAAACGGTTCAATTATTTTCGATGGAGAAGCTACCCATCGCCGTTTACCGTTTTTCGCTACCTACCGTGGTTCTCGAGATCTTAGGGGGCGGGTACCCGCCCCCTCGTCAAAGCGAAGGTGGCTCAGACCCCCGTCAATGCGCGTATTAATAGGGTCGTGTCTCGATATGCATGTCTAGTTGTTACTCGAGGGCCACAAAAATTCAGAGCTGAATACATTAATAAACTTTTTTAATTCGCCGGAGCGATATTGGTCCTCGAATTACTTTGTTCTTTATTTCTGCGGACATGCGCACTAAAAGAAAACTCCACTCGCGCACGGGGGAAATCATTTAAAGCGAAGGAAGCCAAAAATTTACAAATCTGTATTCTGCTTAGCACCTTCTGTTAGACGTTGCCCGTCAATAGTCATCGGAGATCAAGCATTTTTCTCTGGATGGTAAATTTGTTTGTAACTATTTCTATCAAAGTCAAGGTAGGTGATTTGGGAAACATTATTGCATTCCACCGTGCCATAGAGTGATGACAATTTCTGTGAAATTTACAATTCAGCGATCCTCTAGTACGTTTCCCGCTGACGCAACGGATCCCATCGGAGTTGCCCCCCCCCATTGGACGAAAACGTTTCGCCAGCATTGCAACAAATATTGTCAATAGACTTGTCGCACATTGAAGCATCAACCATGGGGAATGCCAAACAAGTCGATGTTCGCTCCGAAGAATGCATTTTCTCTGCTTATACACCAAATCAAACAGCAAATGTCTTACACCATTTATTACAAAAATGATACATGAGTGGTGCAAAATATTTGCGATCAGGTAATGCGAACACAACACAAGGACAAATGACAACATTCAACGACAACGGACAGAGAGGCAGGGAGGTTCAAACATAGACTGCAGATAGATTTAGTAGTACCGGGCATAGGGCCAGCCCCAGTGAGCAGAGCTGAAGCCGTACGAGAAGCCAGCTCCCCGATACATGTTGGGAGCTCCGTACATCCACGGGAAACCGCTGTAGGCCAGAGGAGCGATGGGGTACTCAGGAGCAGCCTCGGCGGCGGCAGCGGCGGCAGCGTACAGGCGAGCGTGCTCAGCCTTGGCAGCCTTCACGTCAGCAGTGTCCTCAACGGGCAGAGGCGCCACCAGAGAGCGCTTCTTGCGGGCGTCAGGGGCGGCGGCAGCGGCGGCAGCAGCCTCGGCGTACAGCATACGGAACTCAGCCTTGGCAGCCTTCACGTCAGCGGTGTCCTCCACGGGGGCAGGGCCAGCAACGGTGACCACGGGGGTAGCGCCCTCGGCGGCAGCCATGGCAGCGGCGGCGTAAGCGCTGCGGAACTCAGCCTTGGCGGCCTTCACGTCGGCGGTGTCCTCAACGGGCTCGGGTCCAACCAGACTGTGGACGGGGGCCTCCAGGTCGGCGGTGGGAGCCACGGGCAGGTTGGTGCCGGACACACGGTAACCGGCGGCGTCAGCCACATAGTTGACGGTCTGCACCTTGTTGTTGGAGTCGAGGTAGCTGTAGGAGCCGATAGTGGCACCGAAGGCGTTCTTGCTCTCGTGCTTGGTGCTCAGACCATCGGCGTAGCCGTAGTTGTAGCCTCCCACAGCGTTCTGGGCGTGGTACTGAGGAGCTGGCCACGGCGGGCGCGGCGTATCCGTAACGGGCGTACGGGTAGGCAGCATAGGTCTTGTAGGTTTCGGGGGCAGCAGCGTAGGTGAGCGGCGCAGCCCAGTTGGAGTTCCAGGCGCCGTTCCAGGCACCGTTCCAGGCGCCGTTCCAGTATCCGGCGCCGTACGGGTATCCCGAGTATCCCCACCCAGCGTAGGGCAGGTACTGGGCAGCCGCAACGGCGAGGACAGCGGACACTACGACCTGAAATAAGTAGCAAGGTTAGGGACAAATTATACTTGGGTTTTAGGACACCACAGCTGGTGATGTCACGCAAACAAAAAAAGAAATAGACATGAAACAAAACGGATACCTCGAGCCGGCTGCGAACGCAGCGAGGGAGCTCATCCCTCTTTCGGTAGCCTGCATCTTTGTCTAACGTTAAGGGCCTTTTATGACTTAAAATCCGAAATCCAAGCGGAAACTCTTTTGTGAACAACAATTTTTGCAGTGCGTCTAAACAGCGCTCCTTGACGTATATCCTTCACTGGAAAATACGGCTGAGAAATGACTTTAAGACCAGTTCAACTAACGCAGACTCCCGGATTTGAGGGGTAGTACTCACCAGGACTTTCATGTTTGAACTCTCTGGTAGCTGTGAGATGAGCAGGGACGCACCCCAGTTTTATACCGACGATTTGGGATGAGACTGAAACCGGTCCGCTGGAGATCCACCACGCCCTTCTGTCGGGACCGTCACGTGACAGGAGAGTGGACTAACGCGGTCCTGCGTTTCCAGAAACCAGAGGGAAACAGCCAAAAGGTGGCAGACGCTGAGCAGATCCATGGAGAGATATGCGAACAACAGCCATCCAAGGACCTGGGCATTGTGGGAGAGAGGAAATCGCCCACCAACTTCCAAACTGATGGGCCCTAGCCCCCTCGGCCTCCCCCCCCACTGCCTCCACAGCGTCAGAACACAATCATCCGGTTTTCTTTAGCAGCACATTTTTACAACATTTATCATTTCTTACATGCGCAGACGGCTTAATCACACTTTTGCCCTTCAACATGCTTTCATATCTCAACTATTCTCTACTTCAGGTAAAAATGTTTCAATTCCATATACAGTCAATCATCAAGGCACGTTTTCCGCTCCATAAATTCCAATTGGCCCCCTGCCTGAGCATACTTAGCTCCCTCGTTGATTTATCAATGCGTCTGCTCCCAGGCACGTGCTGGGTAGAGCTTGTTAGAATTGATCAAACAAGTTTTTATGTGCTGTTCTTTATTTTTGGATAGATTAGCACGCACAGTGGAGAGGGGTCCTAAAGTGCCACCCTCCCTGATATCTCGGAAACCAAGAGGGTTAGAAAAACGCCCGTTGAGGGGGGAGGTTGCGTGGGGGCGATAGTGATCAACAATATGACCGAGTTTCATTTACCTAGTTCAATGATTGACCTAGGTCTCATTTTGAAAGTCGTTAATTAAAAAAAGCTCTGACGAACCGATTTTAAAAATTACTTCACCAATCGACTCGCTTATGAATTCTCTCAAATATAGCAATGTAGCGTTTTCCGGCGCCTAACGGTTCTTCGGTCATCTCGGAAAAATAGGTGGAGGGGGGCACTTTAGGACGCCTCCACTGCAAGTGATAAAGTACACCTGTCAGTACTGACCCACTGGCTGTAACGTTTCTGGCTGTCCATTCTTCGTCGGAATCAGAGCCTGATGCAGTTTTATCTTCGGAGATGAGGTGGCTTAGTGGATAGCACCCCTGTCCTCTAAGCCACTGGTCCTGGGTTCAAGTCCTGGCGAAGCTTCTGAATAAGTTAATCTGATCCCCAAACTCCCTTCCAACAGGGTGAGAGTTGGTGACGCCGTATGTCCCTGGCAGTTGGTGCATCGTTAAACCCCAACAATTGTTATTATTATTAGTTTTATCATCTAACCCTTCACCCCATGCAAGTCTGAGGAACGCTATAACGCCTTTTCTCACTTGGGTAGTCTGTGCAGTTCTGCATCATGAGGTTTGTGTCACATACAGCATAATCAAACAAGTCATGGTAAGAGAGACCGCGTAGGCCCAGAGCAGATGTGATGAGCTGGGATTTTTGATGACGGACACATACACAAAGAGATTTGGTACCGCTGCCACAAGAACACGCAGTTTTTGGAGCCGGGTTTAGAGAAGCTTGAAACTCCTATTTTTGGGGTAGTGGGAACTTGTTTGAAGATGGTGTATACTTCCCGCAGGTTTTCCAGCACAAGTCTTTTATTTTTACTTTTGCCTAAGTGCCATCCAGGGTTCTCACAATGACAAAGTCACTCTTTCCAGGGCACATCCGACTCACCTTGTCAGATTAAAATAGTCCTTTACTTTCACCTTGTCCTCGTCATGATATGGACACTCTTTGATGCTGATTGTGGTTAAAAAAAACACACCATGACTTTGCTTTAGCTGGCGGCTCTTTTAAACCGTGTACTTTGAAGCTTGAAAAAATGGCAGCTTTTTAACCGTGTACTTTAAAGCTTAAAAAAATGGCAGTTCGGCCTTAGCCATGACTTGCATTAGCCTTGAGTAAATCATACATAAAAAGGGAAAAAGGTAAGTGCTAGGCACCCATCTCAACCCACTGGCCCCAAAGGTGTGTCATTTTCTCGTCATAGTATCGGGCATATTGATGTGAGGTCGACGGGGTTACTAAAAGTCATCTAAGGTGACGAGCCCAGGTCATATTCTCAATAGGTCAAAAGCCATCGAGACTAGCGCCTTTTTCAGCAGGCATTACATTAATCTGACTCTTGATGCGTTTTTGGGCGGAAGAAACCGGTATTGGGAAGCAGGAAGCAAATGTTTTACAATACACCTGAAACATCCGGGCCTATTTGACATACTTATAGAAATAATACCATCTTTTATTTATTGATTTAATTATAATTGTTGGGGTTTAACGACGCACCAACTGCCAGGGTCATACGACGTCGCCAACTCTCACCCTGTTGGAAGGGATTTTGGGGATCAGATCGACTTATTCAGAAGCTCCGCCGGGACTTGAACCCGGGACCAGTGGCTTAGAAGACAAGGGTGCTATCCACTAAGCCACCTCATCCCCTTATTTATTGATTGAACTCAAAGTTACCATAATAAAAAGTGCAGCTTTTTAATGTACTCAGGGGTCACGACAGGTCACGTGACCTAATGTCACCACGTTGAAATTTTGAGATTGCCACAAAATGAGATGTAAGGGCCAAAAACTGAAAATATAGGTCATTGCGATTCCAATGATGTATAAAAGGTATATTTTGCTGAACTGTGAGCCTGTCATATCACCCAAGGAACAATTGATGTTTTGGTGACCTCCCAAAATGCCTCAGGCCATAATCCGAGAGATGATGCTGTCATTTTTCTTGGTCGTTTTGTGGTGTACGAATGTTCGAATAAGAACGAATAAGTATGATCAATATGATAAGTATGATACCCCATGTGCGAATAAGTATGATATCATTGGATAGTAACGTATAAATGGTTTACCAGGTACACCAGGTAACAAGGCGGTATGCCAGGTACAACCGTACCAATATTGGTAAATATCAGACGTGTTTTGGTCCCGAATGTCTACGACCAAGCGTGAAATCACTGAGGCAAAAAAGTCATGCAACAGGGTCAAGCCGACACGCCGGGAGTTCGAAGGAAAAATGTCGACGCATTCGCACTTTTTCAACCTGATTATCGGCGTCTGGCTTGTAATCACGATCTTGGTTTTACGGCTCTTCAGCAGCAGACATTCATAGAACCATTTATAAGAATCAAGAAGCTCTTTAAATTTCATCGTTTAAATCGCTTTATCTCAGCACTGAGAGCAAAGATGCTAGGCTAGGCCACTTTGGGATGGTGGTGAATGGAGGAGCTCAGTCCTAGAGCTCCCAGAATTGATGTATAGGACTTAAAAAATTAGCCTGGGAAAACTCCCTCATTAATAGGAAAAAATTGTAATCAGGTTAAAGGGAATGTGGCACCTTGGTCGAATCCTGGAATTTAGTGCAATCAGGCGTACTTTTAGCCGAAAATAGTGAACCACTCATAATTTTTCTGAAAAATGTACAATAAGCTCAATATTTTGATTTTAAAATACTCCTCTAAAAAAAGAAATAAATATCGGTCTGTGGATGATGTTACGATCTGGCAACCACTACCATACTTGAAACGCTTCAAGGGCTTCGATTGGCTGATGCTCATCGTTACGTCAGCATATGTCGTTACACCAGCAGCTCACAACAATGGCCGCCCGGCGAGGGGCTGATGAGGGGGCTGGTGTCAGGTAGGTTTTAGCTTTTTTCTGCGGAAATATCGAGTCCCAAGACAAATGATATATGGAGTACTGTGTTTTCCGACTTGCTTTACAACTTGGCTATCTCAGTTAAAATCACGTTATGAAGGTGCCACATTCCCTTTAAGTTTGTTTTTACCGGGCCTCCCTTGCAGTGTCACTGGATGCGGTAGAGGAGCCTCGGTGACCTCCCTAAAACACCAGAGTTTTTAGAGCACACCGGAAAACTTTGTGATTTTCGTATAGTCACTGTTCCATCACTGGTTTCCGAGAATAAATACCGTACTAAGAATCAAGAAGCTCTTAGTCCTGTATTTATTCTCAAAGCCAGTGATGGAACAGTGACTATACGAAAATCACAAAGTTTTCCGGTGTCCTCTAAAAAGTCTGGTGTTTTAGGGAGGTCACCGAGGCTCCTCTGCCGCATCCAGTGACACTGCAAGAGAGGACCGGTAAAAAAAACTTCTATACAAAAACAAAGTCCTATACATCAATTCTGGGAGCGCTAGGACTGAGCTCCTCCATTCACCACCATCCCAAAGTGGCCTAGCCTAGCATCTTTGCTCTCAGTGCTGAGATAAAGCGATTTAAACGATGGTAATGCACAATGCGCATGCTATTCCAGGCAATACATGTTATGGCAGTGAGACTAAAGCGGAAAAAAGCAGCACCAAAGTTTCGTTATGACGCTTCTTGCTTCACTGCCGCAACTTATTTCCGTGCTTTTCATTCGTCTTTCCTAAGACTGGGTTGTAGAAAATAGGATAATGTTCAGAAGAATGTCCTGATACATTCAGTGTTTGACTGTTGGGACTGCTGCTTCCTGATGATACCATTATATCAACAGCTGAAATGAGTTTGGCCGGGCCAGGTACGAAAATATACCTAAACTTGATGACCAAAATATGAAACTAAAATAGGACGAAAAATGATCAGGGATTTATATCATGCATGAGGGTCGCTACCAGCAGCAATGGAAAAGCCCAAGTGATTTACCACCTCCTGCTGACAAGAAAACCTTACTTTTGGAATCAAAACTCGTCGGATTCTGGCTCCTTGATGCCTTCAAGACATTCCCAATTTGGCAGAAATAGGGGGGGGTCAGGAGCAGTGGGGTGCAGGCCCACAATGACCCCTTTATTCTACTATCATCATCATTAGTGTCTTTGGTGTTTTAGGGCGCGCTAATTATTGAGGTCATTTTGTGTCTATAGCAATAATAAAGGAGAGGAAAAGGGTAAAAAGGGCGGACATCTCATCGAGCTGCAGATACGTTTTCATCTAAACGACCAAAAAAGGTTCATAAAATATCCTGTGGGAGTGAAATGGTAAATAGAGTTTAGTCCTTAGACTCACGGACAAGTCAGGAGATTTTATACAAGAAACCTAATTGGATAGGAAAAGGATTGGATGCCATTAAAGCCAACGCTCTCGAGATAATACATAATGATGGTGATCTTAACAGAAAGATCTTCCCCGGGATTAAATGCAGCGTGGTTAGACCCCCGCAGATAACGATTCCTCTCCGACATTGCACCAAGACATGTTTCGCGATGAGTCTATTACCACAACGCGGGCACCCTTTCGGGACATGATTAGCCAGATAGTCTTGCGTTGCGTGGATGTGCATTGCGCCATGAAATCCACAGGGGTCCAAAACCATGGGCTTATTTCAGGTTGGGGATACGAGCAGATAGGCACCAGCACCCACCAGTCAACAGGGCCTTGCTCTCCAAGTTTCCGCAGTTTACCTGCTGTGGTGTGTTGGATCCATTTCACAAACAATGGAGCTGCGGCTCTGACGTAGGCGTCCCGGGACAGTGACACGGCAATGACCCCGACTCTGCCAAATTACCCCTGGCAGGTGGACAATTACAGTGTGCGTGGGTGCTGTGGGGCAGCGCCGACACCGCCGGCGGCCGTGGTCCGCCAGTTTTCCCAGCAGCGGCGATGCGTGAAGTGCGCTGTTCCGGCCGCCTCCCACGCGTGCCATGTTTGCTGACTCCTGGTCCAACTTCGGGTTTGATGCGGCGTGACATACGTATTATCGGAACCCCGGGAGTACACTTTTCGTACGTGCTTTGCTCGCTTGGAATTTTCCGGTGTCATCGATGGTGCTTATTATGTTGGGCTTCACAAATTTTCAAAGTTAGAATTTTCAGAGATAGCGAAAAACACTCGTTTGGATCGCACTTTTAATTTGGAGGATAATTTCCAGATATATATATATATATATATTTTTCCAAAATAACCCGCAGGAGACTTATAGCGCAAAACAACTTCCAGTGTAGAAAGTTATTTTACATTAAAGATTACGTCTTTACGCCGGATAGGATAGCCACAGTGGCCATTTTCCTCCGGAGAGTTAATCACATAGCGGTGGATGAGCAGCGTGACCATCGGCGCACCGCCTGCGATGAGCGGCCTTGCGTTCTCCCGGTAACTGCGGCTGTGCGTCCATATCGAAAAGTGAAGTTTATATCTCCACATATTTCCACTAAAGGCACATACTTGCCGACATTATTCTATAGCTAATTAAACCCCATTATGGCCCACCTAGAGCCCCTTTTGCCAGTAAGGCTCCCAGATGTAAGGCCGTATGCCTATAAACAGCAGCGGGACCACCAATTTGGACAATCAAAGATCAAACAGACAGAGGGCATCGGTTCAATGACAATTGCAAGCCCTCCTTTGTAAAACGAGGCCTTCTCTGCAGGCAGCAGGGAGCCTTTTCTGACAAATATCGAGCACATGGCTAATCATATTCTCCATATGGTCAAAAGGATCTCCTTTGGGTAGCCGGACTCCCTTTGATCACGCAAGAACTTTCCTCTGGCCATTTTGATCTCTGCAGTCAAACCCTGGGTAATTGCCGGTCCCCGCGGTCATTTGGGATCCCTTTGGTCCTATTACCCTTTGAACACGCGAGAACTTTCCTCTTACCATTTTTATCTCTGTATTCAAATCCTGGCTAATTGCCGCTCCCCGCGGTTACTTTGGATCCCTTTGATCCTCTGGCTCCGCAATGTTCCCGGCCAAGCATTCAAATGAACATTTGGGGGTTCTTGCTGCCATCAGAGGCCCTCTGAGCATCCGGGCCCCACAGGGTCAGCTGTAGCAGCTCGTGCTGCTACGTCTATTCTAAGCCTGCTATGGGCCCCTGTTGGAAAGTAGATTCCCTGTAGTCAAACAGGTTCCGACGCATCCAGAAGCAGCTCTTCTGCGTCCACCAGGAACCTTTTCTGGCAGGCCACGCTCTAATTTATGGTGGTGGTCTATAGTTTTGATTCAGCCGGCCAACGGAGACCACTTTGGACGTCAGGCGGTCGCCCGGGGGCGCACGGCCGCTTTTACGCGCGTGCGCGCTGCCACTCAACCGCTGAGATGCGCCGCACCCTTTGGAGGAAATATATAAGATGACCCTGTAGCTCACCTCACCATTGAAAATATTTAGCCGTGGTCTCGTGCTAAAGTCAAATAGCTGTAGTGCTTATACTGAAATATACTTTCACAAAAGGCTATCTTCTTTCCATCCAGGAACGGTTTGTCCAAAATTGGAATAAAATTAGAACTGGATCCAAACAATCGTCCTTCACCATCTCAGAAATTGAAATATGAAAGCTTATGAGGCTCGTCATTATCAGCACGGTCAGTGACATCAGAAAATAAAAAATGATATTGAAAAAGTACACATCCCGGGGTGACACTAACATGCATGTATCAGTTTTCTCCAATAATTACACAGCTCTGAAGAGAGTTTTAGGTGGAGCAGAATCGGCTTCGCCCTTCCAGCGTCAGCAATACATCAACATACATTGTCCTCATTCTGGCAGATCGTTTAAAGCCACTGCAACATTGGAAATGAGAAACCATAGGTGTAGGAAAATCCAGAATATTAGGGGCCAAGGTGTATTTTAAAGTCGTTTCGTTCCAGTCAATGCCATAGGGTCAATGGTTAAGATCTTGAACATTGGGAGCGGGGGAGGACACAGCCCCCTAGCCCCCTGTTCTTTCGCCTATGAGGGGAACACACACATAATCGGTTTAGGGAAACACCGGTATGCTGTGTATGCGACAGCATGAGAGCGGGGTTCGGGTCAATTGCTGTGATTTGTGCCATTGCTGGCAGAAAGCTTACAAGGCCTAGGAGCATCTCTTCGTGCAATGATTGCGTCTCTATCTTGCAGCATCTTGATCATAAATTCAGCTGACAGCATTGGTGGGCTGCCTGCCAAGGAAGCCTGGGAACTTCTCAATTGTGCCGCCGGACAGAGTGACATCATATTTATAACACTTCTTCCCGGTGATTTCTGCAGAGCGATGGATCGCTTTCCGGTTGCGGGTATGTATGTACAATTACATACATACGTTTCCAGAAAGCCGACACCGTTGTCAGATGCTCAAGGGCAGCACAAATGTTCCAGATTTGATGGTTTATTTTTGGCCGGATCGCCCTGAAACCAAGCAGTTTAATCGTAGTTTTAGTACTTTAGTTTTAGTTTAGTACCCTAGTTTTAGTCTAGTAATTGTATGACAGAGTTAATAGCCTACACTCAAAAAGAGGGAGCTGGACACGTTATGAATCATGACGGGAAAACTTCCGATCGATCATAGTAGGATGTTTCTTTTGTATCGTCAATCATTACCTAAAACACATAGGCAAATTATCTTGATCTAAGGGCTTGCTTACAATATTCAAAGCCATAAGATTTTTGACAGCAAATAGATAAAACTCAGCTGCGCCATCAAAGGAAAGCTGGCACCTTCATAACGTGATTTTAACTGAGATAGCCAAGCTGTAAAGCAAGTTGGAAAACTCGGTACTCAATATATCATTTGTCTTGGAACTCAAGATTTCCGTAGAAAAAAAGCTAAAACCTACCTACAATGTACCGCTCTTGGACCCCTAACAGCAGACCACAGTTGGCATGGCTGTTGGTGTGACGACATATGCTGACGTCACGATGAGCATCAGCCAATTGAAGCCCTTGAAGCGTTTCAAGTATGGCAGTGGTTGCCAGATGATGACATCATCCACACGCTGATATTTATTTATTTTCCTAGAGGAGTATTTTAAAAATCAAAATATTGAGCTTATTGTACATTTTTCAGACAAATTATGAGTGGTTTCATTATTTTCGGCTAAAAGTACGCCTAATTACACTAAATTCCAGGATTCGACCAAGGTGCCACATTCCCTTTAAGAAGGAATGCGAGTTTTCTTCATTACATAAGGTTATACTTAACAGGAAATGTTTGTGTTGCAGGAGTTACTCCCCTGAAACCGCTACCACATGCGCAAGCAGTTCTCTGCAGCCAGTGGCGTTGTGGTTTATTGGTAGTGCGCACAAGCAAGCAAGCGTTGTAAATAGGGCCTGAATACTCTATTCACCACACAGATGTAAATCTTCATTTAGGTGCTACTTTATTTATCTCCACGCACGCGTGTTCATCTAAAGCTGGATCGAGGCAGTCCTTGACTTTCTCCAACAGATCATTAGAGGTCAAGGCAGGGCGGTAAATAAAGCGGCCCCGCCTGGTCTCAGCTCGAATGCCAAGGATCAATGGCGTATTTAGAGGTTCTATGCTTTTGTTGTTCACATCAGACAGAGATTAGGCCGGCTGATGCTGTGGGCTGTGTACGCTCGTGGCACAGATCGCGCTGGTATTCAATAGGTCACCTGTTTACCTGTGCATCCTGTCCATCACCACACGTGCTAGGAGGTGAAATGGGCGAAATAGAGTCAGCAGAGAAACTAATGTTGGCCACACGGGTGTGACAGAGGATCAACCACTGGTTTCCAGCAGTGGCGTTGCTACGTTTTTGTCAAAGGAGGTGGCGGCACCTTCAATGAGGTCCATCTCGTCAGCAAAAAATATGCTAGATGGTTTAACGGTAAATATCACAGAAATCATCACTACTGTATGACACGGTCGAAAACAGGAATTTCTCCCCAATTCACCTACTTCAGCTTTGATGAAAATTGGTAAACGTTTACCATTCAAAGATGAATGTTTACGCGCTGTTTGTTAGTGATAAGCAATGCCTAACAAAAGGTGTTGAGCAGAATTGAGATTGCTAACTTTTTAACTTAATTCGTTTAAATCATCTTGCATCATCTTTCAGCATGCGTGTTCTCGGAAACAATGAAATGATTCGGGAAAAATTTCGCTTCGGCGGATAAGCAACGGTTCAATGTGAATTCATCTCTGCAACTTTGTGCTCCTATAGCGACAACTGGACACGCATATCTAAACACGAACCTTTTTAGAATTAATGAAAGCGACATCGTTGAAAATCTGATAATTAACGGGTCAAAACAGAAATTACCTCAATACAATTTGATTCCTCTGCACACATGGCCTTGCTTATGGCCTAGACATACCTTAGGTTATCTCACTGATCGTCTGTTACCGGGTACCTCAAGCGCACCAAGTTCCACAAATATCAGACGTGCCTCAGTCCCAAAGGTTTACAACCTAGCGTAGTGACAGAGGCAAGCAAGTCGCACATCGGGGCCAAGCCGACGCGCCGGGAGTTCGAAAAAGAAAATAAGTAAACGTATTCTTGGCTTTTAGCCCGATTTGCCAAAGTCTGTCTTATTATCACGTTCTTTTATTGATGACTCTTCAGAACATTATATCATATAGGAGTCTACAGTGCAATCAAAGGAATTCATAGATCTATATGTATTCTCAAAATCAGTGATAAAAAAGTGATATTACAAAATTCACAAAGATTTCCGGTGTGCTCTGAAAAGTCTGGTGTTTGGGGGCTTCCCAGGCTCCTCTGCCGAATCCAGCGTCCTTGCAAGAGAGGCCCGGTAAAGACGAACTTGCCTAATAACAACCTTTTCCTGTTAGTGAAGGAACTTTTTCAGGCTATCTAAGTCCTAAGCATCATTTCTGGGAGTTGTAGAATATCGCTCCTCATCCACCACCACCCCACAGCGGTCTAGCATCTTCGCTCTCAGTGCTGAGATCAAGCGATTTAAACGATAATAATGCACCTGCTATTCCAGCCTATAACTGTTATGGCAGTGAGGCTAAAGCGAGAAAACTAAAGCAGCATCAAAGTTTCGTCGCTGCTCTTGTTGCCCCACTGCCTCGGCTTATGCTCCTTGTTTCATTCGCCTTCCCTAAGACTGAGTTGTAGAAAATAGTAACATGTTCAGAAGAATGGCATGATAAATTCAGTGACTGGCTGTTCAGACTACTTATACTACTATACTACTATACTATACTATACTACTATACTATATAAAAAAAATATATATATATATATTCATATCTTCCTGGTCTATACCATTTAGCATACATAGTAGTCTGAACAGTCAGCCACTGAATTTATCCTGAAACCCACAGCCACAGTCTTAGGGAAGGCGAATGAAAACAAGGAGCATAAGCCGAGGCAGTGGGGCAACAAGAGCAGTGACGAAACTTTGATGCTGCTTTAGTTTTTTCGAAGGGGCCGGGGTGGCCTAGTGGCTTCGTTGACAGTCTTTCAGATCAGATAGCATAGATTAACGTGGGTTCAATCCCCACGGCGGGAAACCGCCTTCCGTGTCCGATCTGACTCGGTGGAGAGGATCCTTAAACACCCACGCCAATACCCCCTGTAATTGGGCAAGTGAGATATATATATATATATATATATATATATATATATATATATATATATATATATATATACCTCACATACAACGAGTCCTCTATCTAAAAGTTCCCACATTACACCAGGACATGTTTTGCGATGAGTCTATCACCACAATTTAACACGGGCACTCTTTCCTGTCTTGACTGGCAATAAGAAGGCCTGCGTAGCGTGGTTGTTTCCCCATCGCAATCTGCAGAGCGTGACCCCGTACTTTATGCAGGCCGCGTTCCTGCCGCTGGACGGTCTTGATCCTAACCGGGGCTTTAGCTCCCTGAGTTTCTTGCTCCTAGGGTCACCTCTAGTGGGGGTAGTGGTTGATAATCGGGTCTCACAAAGTCATCGAGTTTCCAAGGATCAATATTTGACCATCTTTTTGTGCATAATTCCTACATCATGCATTGCATTACACTTTACGTACAACGCCCACGTAGTTTTGCTGAGGATTGGAATATAACTGTCATACGCGTCAGCACTAACACAAAATAGAGCGGGCCATTCAACCTCCAACATCCCACTGGCAAGGTATCTTGACTGGCAAGAAGCTTTTTCTCTTGAATGAAAAATTCCTCGGATACATGCTCCTCGTTGTCTTCGGTACTTGCTGCATAAGAAAAACATTAAAATTATTCCCCACTTGGCTGGAATAATTATAAAACTTTGGATGAAAAGTGCAGGACCAGCCCCGCCCGCTCCCCACCTCCCTTTTCTGACGCGTAAGATAATCGAATGCAATAAATAGAGATATCACGGATCTGGAGCAGATACAACTTTTTCAGCTTGTCCGGAGTGGTATCGTATCGAACAAGAGCGTGAGAATATCGATCCTAATTTGATGCTGAGGTTTCGAACTGACCAGCGCCCCGTGGTAGTGTCATGGCGTGAGGAAGCAGGACTGTGTGGGCTCACGGCTAACGGGTGCTTACATGGCCGAGGGAGAGGGGGGCAAGGAGCCATGGCCTCCCAAATTGCGAAATGTTGGCCGATTTTCTTAATAAAAACACTATGTTTTTACAATTTCTTCCGAGTTGCCACCCCACAAATGGTGCCGCTGAGTCCACTTCTTGCTGCTTATCGAAATTTTATTGGAATGAAAAGTGTTAAAAACAAAGGAATCGACCGAATATCGACCGGATAGGTCGCTACTTTCCGAACAACGTCGACATCTCCCGTCAGCGGCGCGGCAGGGCCGGCGGATAGCTTGCTATGTTCAGTTGACGTTCACTTGCCATCAGTTCTATGACCAAGACTTGCAGAAGACAAGCTTATGAGTTCGCTCGGCTGCAGGCCATGTTTACGATTGTTGGCGATTTATCGTTTTTTTAAAGCGGTTATAATGGTGCATTCGGGCCAAATGTTCTTTTCTTGAAATTTCGGGTTGATCTGCGTGATGCCTTTTGTTCATATGTCATTTGACAATTTTCATTCCAAAGAGACATCAACCTTTCTGAATAGCCTTACGGTACAAGTAATGGAGTCATAATTCTTGCTTATGACTGATTACGTATAGCGTATCTGGCATGTTTGTGAGTGAAAGAACCGATAACTTTGCTGCTTGTTACAGGAAAGCAGTGTGGGGTTTTGTTAATAGGATATGTGACTCTGATCCTGAATGGCTTGTTCCATAGTGATTTGGCTTTCACTTCGCAAATCAGAAAGGCCTGGTATAGGGCTCTCTATTGAAGGACCGTAATGTGTGTGTACAAATGGAAATGCTATTTTTTGGCATTAGTAACTGGACCTCGAGTCTGTAAATAAAGAATTGTTTCTCTCTCTCTCTCTCTCCCCCCCTCTCTCTCTCTCTCTCCTCTCTCTCTCTCATTACGCCATGAACTTAGGACCTTGTCTGCAGCAACAAACAAATGCAATTGCCAGAGCAATCGTTGAAAGGGCGTACCGCTGTGAACATCGCATTGTATCACATTGGAATGCCGCTTGGAAATAAATAATGTCCATCACGGACGGTTCGCTCTCTTATCTGATCTTACTATTTCATACAAAGGGTTGGTGTTAATTCCTCGATAAATTTGTGGAGCGATCGCGCCCATTGCGTCTCGTGGGCACGGCTGCTGCCATTAGCCCCACCCCGGCGACCTCCGACGGACCGTTCCAGGCCCCTGCCCTCCCCCCACGGCAGACCACAACCAGCCACACGGCAGCCCCGGACGTGACGAGAATGGCCGACCACGCGACCCTGTCTGGTTATCTTGTGATGGAGGACACGTCGGAACAGGACGGACCACTGACGGCGATGACACGGGTGAGAATTTATGCGGCCACTGTCCAAATCACTCAGAAAAGTGCGTTTCTACACGTCCGTGGACACCAAGTTCGGTTGTGTTCATCGTTAGGAATGAAACCCATGCCAATCTTCTTTTGAGTCTTTGAAAGGTGGGGTCCCACAAGTTGGACGTTGGATCTCTGCTATGAAGCTGTATCCTTTTAGCCTTAGAATTACCTATCAAAATAAGTTCCTAATGTAATATGGAATGTTTCGGAGACCGAGCCGCTTACAACTCATATTCATGTATATGTGAATATGGATGCATGTATGCATAGGTATATGCTCATATGGACAAACGCAATGAAAAGGGTGTGCCTGATGGGGCAGCACCTAATGCCTAATGAGAGTACCAGCTCAGACGAGCACACAATGCTTCATACAAACATTATAATAAATCACAGAAAACAACACAGATGAATCGCATTTACCCAGGAATTTGAACAAGGTCAAATACACATTTGGCATTCAAATCAGTATAGACTGAAGGTATGCAGTCATCTCCAGCATCCATGGAAAGAACATTCAAGTTAAGATCAGTGTGATAAAGTTAAGATTGAAGCGTGATTGCCGGGAGCATCAAACCTTGGCGGTCATTGCATTTGTGCGTTCTGGTTCCAAATTCCTGTGTCCTGGGATCTATTTAAGAGTCAATATAGATTTGCTTTATGTTAAGCCTTAGGCTCACAAGAGACATCCAGTGTGACTTAATGTTCGAATACTGGGAAAACTACAAACAATCGTTTTCTTATTCCTAATCTCACTTAGCGGGTGAAAAATAATACCATTTGGCTCTTATCCGAGACACTGCTGTCATCTGGCTACCAATGCTTCCCGCTCATCGCTAACATCAGACATGAGCGTTAGCTCATTCAGGGTGTGGCAGGGGCAAGGACGCGTAGCGCATTAAGTAAGCGAAAGTAAATGTGGTGCCTCAGTTTTTGGACAGGTATTACGGTCCAAGATATCAAATACACGCTATTGGTGGTGTCAATCAGTAGACGTAGCATCACTGTCTTTTATCATATAAACTTAGTTATATATTCGGTCAAAAAGCAGGTCAGCTCTCCATCAGTACAGAAAGCAATAAATATGAGGGTCATTCACTCGTCAATGGTAGGCACATTACATTCATAGGTACATTTCATCCAACTGACTTATTGTAAAGGGAAATTTCACCCTTTGATTATTTGCAGACAATAAAATTATTTGAAATCGCAACACACCTAGATTTCACCACGTGCGCATTGTGGCACATCTCTGGTGGCATAGCAAAGCAGGTAGGCTGATGCCGTCTTTACTTTTTCGGCCGGCACTTCCATTACAGAAACATCGTCCATGCGGTGCCAGCGCGCGGCTGGCTGGTTCCAGCAGACGGCGGTGTAGTGGCCGGTCTGGGCGCTGCCATGGTGTTCTACTACAGCGTACAGATTATATAAAAAGCTGCCAGAGAACTGCGAAGGCCTGCTAACCATTATACTGAGATCAAGGCCACTAAGAGGGAAAGAAACATGCGTCTTTGTCTTGCGCAGGGCGTTTTCGCTGTAGGAAAACCGCTTCAGGTGTATAATCACCACAGGTGGCAGTCGCTCGATGCCGAACTTCTTGTAGGTGTCCTGTTGCCGCTGACAATTTGAACATGTCCAGCCTGAAATGGGATTGCCATGCATATACTGCTGGATACATTGGTGGAGACTGATTTGTGCCAGCGGGTCCGGATTTGGAGGCAGCGCTAACGACAGCAGAGTAAAGTTCTCGAACGTGACAGATTCGTAGCTGCAAAATGTGCAGAGAAGCACAGACTTTTCCTGCCCGTAGAAAAGCCGGGATGTGATGGAATCGTTTGCCTGACAGAACTGATGCCAGGCAATATCACCAGCGCTGTAACCATCCAATTCTTTGGGGACTGGCAAAGGTTTTTGGGGTTGGCGTATAGTTTTTCGGAATGAGCAGCAGCATTCAAATCTTCATGTAGCCATTCCAGCAGAAACAGAAGAAACTCATGTGCGTCATGCATGCGGTCTTCACCGAATTCACTTCGATGGGTACGAACCACATCACGGATCATGTGTGGCGACGCAAACGGATATTTCTGCGACCAAATAATTACCAGGAGACGCGCTGTTTCATCAGCAATGTCACCGCGAGTTGAGGACCGTGAATTCAGGTCCTCTCGGTACAGATCCTCTCGGTACAGATCCTCTCGGTACATATAAACTAATGAGCTGGATGCCCAACTTATTCATCCACCTGACTACTATCTTCAAATGATACGACGTTTATCATGACATAGCGTCATGAAATGCTCATAACTGAACGAGTAAATACGTAATGGATAGTACCAGAACATTCATGATCCATACATTTGGAACTGTTGCGAAATTACATACTTAGAAACAATGGTTATCCATTGATTTATCTCTTCTGTAAGCATTAAAGCGCTATCAGTAATAAAATCCGGGAGCACAAAGGGGTCCCAAGGTTAAAAAGTAACTGTGGGTGTTAGAGCAGAGCAAGACAGTATATTTATCTTAGTATCCCCAGCCCAAGACAAATTTTGCCCAGCGTGGGCGTAGCATCTTTATTAACTCCCTCAAACTAAGAGGCCAGTCTTGACATGTCGAAAAAAACGGTGGTTTTATACTTCGCTTATCCAGAAACTCACCGTTGCGGAAGCAAGAAGCGTGTGTTGAGGGCGGTGCCCGACAACAAGAGCAGTTCTGGGAGTCCTGCTTCGCGTCCAGGAAGGGACAGAGACTGTGGAATGCTGAGAGACCGATCTTTGTCAAGGAGCACTTGTTTTTCCGCAAACGATGAATTTTGGAACAAATAGAGTGACACCGCGGATGATTTATTTGTTATACGTTAGTGATATTTCAGTTCAAATCCCATAAAGTTGTCACATTCTCTTCAGGCATTCCCCAAAAAACAATGATTAAATTCAAATATTCATTGTGGATGGCCCAGTACATCTCAGTTATTGAAGGTGTAGCCAAGGAGGGAAAAAGCGGGCAACCGCCACCCTGAAGCAAAGAGGAAGTTCCATCTGTCACATGAGAGGCCTCCTTGGAATGTCGGCTCCTCATCTACCATTTGAAGCTAACAACTACGCCACGCCAATGTTCAGGAAGCTCTCTTGATTGGAAGGCGTCTCCTAGAAGGTTCCCGGGCTTTCAGCTCCGGGGCGATGGTGAATCACGCCACTATATACAAAGATCCAGAACC
The DNA here is from genome assembly GCA_034440635.1 of Lepas anatifera. Taxonomy (NCBI): domain Eukaryota; kingdom Metazoa; phylum Arthropoda; class Thecostraca; family Lepadidae; genus Lepas; species Lepas anatifera. Next base: position 1,490,541 of record JAOTON010000520.1, on the reverse strand, counting down.
TGAGAAGGTACCTAAGACTCAACCCTCAACAGGCATCCCAGTCAGCTATGAGAAAATAAATTTAGCATAAACTCCACAAATCAGGAGCAAGGAATTTCGGCCAGGTTCCAGTTTTTTACTCCCACCAACGTCGGGTATTAAGCCGTGTAACACAAACAGTGAACTGCTCTCTGGATCGCATTAAGAGCACCATCAGCCTTCCTCCGTTCCTTTCCGGAAACTGGATGACGAGCCTGAAATGCTCCACTGCACTTCAAGACAGAGTGTTGATAGCTCGTAAGTTTACCGGCCGGCGGGCGCTGTGTGGGGGTGTTGCCGGTACGGGGGGCTACACGCCGCCTCCTCGCGTCCTTGGCGTGTGTGCAGTGGGTCGTTGCAGCGGCCATCGAGCGTCGATCCGACCGGTCGCCGCCGGCCAACGCTCTCTGTAGAACCTCCTCTGGACGCGGATGCGGGCCGAGGCCGTAGCGCCGGACCCCGTCGGCTCCGATGACGTCAGAACCGGTAGCCAGACGTCATCTGAACGGCACTTTGACTAGGCGTCGACGAGGAAGGGCGTGACGTCACCACTCCCAGCTGGAAAAGAGTGACCGAAACTGAAAGTTCGAGAAGAAAAGGCTGGACGGCCTTTTTCGTGTCTGGAGTGCGCTGATGGTTCAAGTAAGACCAGTGGCAAAATGGTGCATGAGGCGAATAGTGATGAGGGAGCAGCTTCAAGCATGAATTCGCAATAAACCTTTGCATTTACGAGGAATGAACGCGGGCGGGGCACCATTCGGTGCAGCTTCAGCTTACAGATGCACATTCTGTGCTGCTTGTGATGAGCAAGGACGTGAGGAGATGCGACTGGATCACGTCAATCATCCATAAGAATGTGATTCTGAATATCTCACGTTTCTTTGTTTCTTTGACAGAGGATGAGGCCCCGAGAGATGGAGAGATGACAAAAAGCATGTGTGTTACAGCACCAAAATGAGAGGCACAGCGACCAGCACTCGGAGATCAGTTTTGTGGACACCAGGCCTGTGCAGCAGAGCACAGAGAAAGCAACAAATAAATTTCGCAATAAATCCTTCAACGCAAAAATAGGCCATAAAATCGTCTGCGAGCAGTCTACTCCTTTCCATCCGGTAATCGACGGGCGAGCGTCTGAGGTAAGTAAGTGGCCGTCCGTGAGAATGGCCCGCAGGCTGAAGGATAACCAGACGACCAGGAATCTGGAACAGACGCACTGGCGCGAGACAGTCCGCTCCTCTCTTACGACACGCCGACAGTCGCCACTGGCGCACCGACGGAGCCACACAGCGGTGCGCTTATGGACGCGAACTCTGAACACTATGGCCATCAATCAGAGTGAAATGATGTAAGAAAATATCGGCGCAGTCATAACCCTCTCACCCTGATAAATGATTTGTAGTTATCTTCTTTTGCGAGGCATGTACTCCGGAGGAACTGCTTCTACTACTGTTCAGATATTCATCTTCCTTACCGTGAATGTTTTAGCAATGCAGATGATTTTGGTTGACTTCTTCCGAATTTCGCTGCTCATTTCGGAAAACCAAATGTAGCATACTGTACCTTGATATTGTCTAGACATTTAGTTTTGTTTAATTTTTTCCCCGGTTTTACTATTAACTTCTGAAACTGAAGATGTAACATTTGTTCACGAAGCATATGTGGCCTTATCCGAGAGATATACAAAACATGAAGCTGCAAAAGTAAAGCCAAGGAGATAAAGAACAAGGCAGGTCATACACGGTGCCCTAATCCTGATTTGAGCTGTGATGACCAGTTCCCAGTCATAGCTTGATCCAATTAGGAAAAAAATCACTTTTGCCTTTACCGAAACTAGTAAGATTGTGTCGAATCTGCGATATGCCCCGGGCGCTTCCATTCCGAGTATTAAATGAACCAGTTAGCTTGAAAGATATACGGACGGACCGGTCGGTATTTTATGGTTGATTTGATTGATTGATTGACATATGAGGCCACAGTTAAAATGTTTCACGGTCAGGATCATTCCGGGAAAAGAGACAAGGGTAAGTGATGGTGTTTTGGCTGGTCTCCTCACACAATCATAGAATATAAAGGGAAAGACATATGCCTTAATGTATAAATGATATTTCTTGTACGAATGGTCTTTAGCTTGAATGAATTTAAGAAACAACGAGTGGTAGAAACTGGAATGCTGCAACTTTCTACCGCTCATTCTTTCTAGAATATATTCGATGCAAAGACGATTCCCACGAGGAAATATCATCTATCATTCGCTCATTCTTGAATTTAATCGATCTACAGGCCAGCCACAATCGGAACATTATGACTCTTCACGGATTAGCCTTTTATCTTATATCATTTTTTGAGGCGGCTAGCGAAAAATATTCAACTACATTGCGTGTATCACATACAAACAGCGTTTCACTAAGTGGAAAGGAAAAAAAGCAATCACGCGGAATAATCATCAATCAATGGATTATCTTACGGGAAATAACATGATTCTTAATGTATGCAATCAACGCCTGCTCTTACTGTAATGAATGTTGAATATCCTTCGCCAGTAATGGCCGAGCGCTATAACGAAGACAATAAAATGTCTCATTTCCGGGTTTTCACGACTATTTCTTCGCTTTCGCTTCGGCGGAATTCAAGGTATAGCATTATATTCTTAAATTTTCTCGCACGGCTATCTCTTCGTTTCTATATCCGTCAGATTCGAGGCATATCATTATTTTTGTTATTTATAGTTTGAATCGAGTTGCTTGTGACCTGCCTGAGAAGAAATCCACATCAAAACAGCGTCTACAGCGTCACTAAGTGTTGGGTAACCAGGTATTATCGTCACAGTAGTCACGGAAATCAATGCTCGCCTTGATCAGCCGAAACTTTACATCATATGCAACGTGTAATGATCAGGTGTTATCTTCCACAACGCCGTATATCAAGCCGTATGACCTACGTTGTCGGTGCGCCCCAAAAACACCCAAACGTGCAGTGTAAGTTCTTGCCATTTTGTTTCGGGTGGTCTCTGTATGGTTTCCCTTTCGTCATTGCATAATTATCGAATGAACTTCAGGTGGTCTCTATAACCGTTTCCCCTTTTGTCATTGATTAAAGAGAATATGGCACCTTGGTTGAATTCCAGGCTGCATGGTAGGTTTTAGAACAATGTCTATTTGAAATAATGGATTTGACCTTATCTGTGCAGAAAAATCTAATAAGCCTAATACTTCGTTTTATGCAATTTTTCTTTGTTAGGGTAAAAAGGCTTTAAATCGCGTGATGTCGAATCTGCGTAATATCTGGCAATGTGCTTTGCGCCAGATTTAACACCTTTGATTTGCACCACAAATGAGTATAATTACAAATGAAGCGTGTTTAGCTAAAAGCGGTTACTATTAGGAACCAAACACTACACCATTTTAACTTCAATTTAAAATAAGTCAAGTTTAAATTGAAATAACTCAAGTTTAAATTAAAATATATCATGTTCAAATTAAAATAAGTCAAGTTCAATTTAAAATAAGTCAAGTTCGTTTAAAACTAAATCAAACTGAAATTCAAATGAAACAAGCTTAATTAAACTCCGATGAAGCCCAACTCAGATAGTTTAAGTAGAAATATGTAACCATTCATTCGTTAACTCTGTATATCCGTCATTTAAATTCATTAGCGTTGAGCCGGATGTATTTTGCAGGACTGGGGGTGCACAAGCCCAATACGCAGTATATATTTATTTGCGTGCGGTATGTTCTTGATTTGAACTTGACGTATTTTAATTTGGACTTGAGATATTTCAATTTGAACTTGAGTTATTTTAATTTGAACTTGACTTATTTTAACACCGCATTGACGGGGTCTGAGCCACCTTCGCTTGACGGGGGGACCCCCCCCAAGATCTCGAGAACCGCGGTAGGTAGCGAAAAACGGTAAACGGTGTTGGGCTGCCCATCCACTTCTCCATCGAAAACATTTGAACCATGTTTTGTCAGGTCACATTTAAGGTCACGAGAGGTCAAAACATGCCCGTCATAGGGATAACATGTAAAAACAGTTTTTCGGCCATTACATCTGAAAAAGTAAAGCTAGAGCAAAACGACTTGAACTACATGAATCCTCTTAGCAAGCCGAATCGAATGATATATAATTTGACCTTGCTAGGTCAAATCAAAGATTTGACCTGACCTGAGGTCAGATCAGAGTCAAATTATATAAAATGCATATCATTAGAACCGCAAAGCCCAGGCGAGTCTAATGCAGCTAAAATAGATGTTCTATCACCATCCGTTACTGAGTTATTCCGTAAAAACCATTTTTCCCATGTATTTCCAATGGAGAGGTCATGCCTCGTACCTGACCTTAGGTCATCGATATCAAAAATACCGGAACATATTTTAGAGAACTCGGTGGGGCCATTATGTGATATGAGTTTCAATCGGATAAGTTCACCCCGCCCGACTTATGCTATCTTAAACTTTTTTGAGGTCGGGTCACTTGACCTGTACTGGTGACCTGACCTGAGATGACCTAACCTTAAAATTTTCACAGAAGTTGTAAAAATGATGAGGAAAAAGGTATACCAAGTACGGCGGCGCTACGCGCCGCCGTTTTTCTTCTGTCTCCGAAAAACCCGAGGGGGCGGGTACCCGCCCCCCGTCAATGCGCGTGTTAAATTGAAGTTAAAAAGGTGTACACAGGGCACGAGGTAATTTAAGATTGTGGGGTTTATATTTAGCCATTTAATAGGGATGCAGTTATACTGCAGTACAAAAGGAGACCGCATCTCAAATGCATTGTCAATTTGAGATCCCCTTTTTCCTTCGCCCGCTAGTTGAGCTGCCGACCCGAGAACCGACACAACTTTTCGTGGGTACTGCACGATAATACTGTTTGGATAGATAAAGCAGCTAGTGCCCAAGTGTGCTTATAAAAAGTTTTGAAAATTATTCCACTCTATCTTGACGATGAATTATGTGTATCTGGATTTATTTCCTGTGTCTGCAAGCCCGCTACAGAGTTCAATAAATTGTCTAAATCCTGCAATCTGCACATGGATAACATTGTAACGTTCCCACCATACGGCTGTTCAATTTGTTTCGTTTTGTCCACTCTATTTGATAAAACACTTCCTCTTGGTTAGTGTAATAACGTTCTTCTCATTACTATGTGTCAATGTAATGAATGTCAGACATAAAATGTGAGTCAATCATGAATAACTCAGTCAAAAATCAATCAATTGAAATAATATTTATAATGGTTACATGGAACTTTTTAATCTCAAAATCAAGTTAAAAGAATAAATTACATTCCAGGTCACAATACAAGAAAATACAATTGCAGATACCGAGCCATCTTCTACGTCTAACGGCCTATTTCTTGTTCGATGATGAGCTTTCTCAGTCCAGTCCTTCCTTTGCACGCATTGCTCATGGTCATATTTACGCGCTTCTGCCGCGTGATGTTCTTCGTCAACCACGGGAAAGAAGAAACATTCCTGAATTGCGTTCCTCACAAATCCTTTGGAACGAATTCTTAAAAACTGAATGCCGTGACAACCATGGCTTGGCTAGCTCAAGCCTACGGATTTTCTTCGCAATGCAAAAAACAAGACAAGACTACATAGACTTCACCTTTTTAACTTCAATTTAAAATAAGTCAAGTTCAAATTAAAATAACTCAAGTTCAAATTGAAATATCTCAAGTCCAAATTAAAATAAGTCAAGTTCAAATAAAAATATACCGCAAGCAAATAGATATATACCGCGTATTAGGCTTGTGCACCCCCAGTCCTGCAAAATACATCCGGCTCAGCGCTAATGAATTTAAATGACGGATATACCGAGGTAACGAATGAATGGTTACATATTTCTACTTAAACTATCTGAGTTGGGCTTCATCGGAGTTTAATTAAGCTTGTTTCATTTGAATTTCAATTTGATTTAGTTTCAAATGAACTTGACTTATTTTAAATTGAACTTGACTTATTTTAATTTGAACATGATATATTTTAATTTGAACTTGAGTTATTTCAATTTGAACTTGACTTATTTTAAATTGAAGTTCAAATGATGTAGCGTAGAATAATGTCATACTTCTTTCCCTTTACATCAGCTAGCAGCTCTTTCTACATAACACTTTTCTCTTATAGCTTAATCAATAAAACATATATGCAGTAAAATATATCAAAACAGTATACAGGAATGCATTATAGTTTTCTCAGATAGCTTAGGTATTGATAATTAATACAGTGATTACACTACACCATTTTACCTTCAATTTAAAATAAGTCAAGTTCAAATTAAAACAACTCAAGTTCAAATTAAAATAAGTTACATTCAAATTAAAATATATCAATTTCGATTTAAAATAAATCAACTTCAAATTAAAATGGAGCAGGCTTAATTCACTTCCAATGAAGCACAATTCAGATAATTTTAGAAGAATAATTATCTGAATAACGGGATGTATCCAGTTATTCGTTGTCTGTATATCCGTCACTTAAATTGATTAGCGTTGAGCGGGATGTATTTTGCAGGACTGGGGGTGCACAAGCATAACACATGATGAATGTTTATTTGCATGCGCTAAAAACTCCCCGTGCGCTTTCAGCGTCACTGAATTCAGTAAAAAAAGGAATATTTCTGACCACGTTCGTGCTATCGTACCAACACATGGGAGCGGGACATTGTTTTTAAGTATAGTTAAATATATTGTAATATAGATAACTAAGATGCATAAGTGGAACTGCAACTCAATTGCAAGTTGTGGGACAGTCATTCAATACATTTGACATGTGTCTTAAACATATAGTTCAATATGTGCAAAAAATTTATTGGTTGCCTTTTATTGGTTGGTTATTTATTGGTTCCCGTGCACCGGTTGCCTTAATCAAAATGTTTTGATTTGAATTTGACTTGTTTTAAATCTAACTTGACCTATTTTAAATTGTAGTTGATCTATTTCAATTTGAAGTTGACTAGTTTTAGTTTGAACTTGACTCATTTTAAACTGAAGTTAAAATGATGGTGTTGAAGTTAAAATGTAGTCTAGTTTTATCCGCATTGCGAATAAAATCCGTAGGTTAGAGAGAGCCAGAATATGGTTGTCACGGCAATCAGTTTTCTTTAAGAATTATACTGAAGGATGTATTACCGTGATTGACAAATATTCACAATTGAACCGAGGCCCTTAACTTATATTTTAACGTAACAAACTTAGCGTTATGAGATGATTTCCCTTTAATGATAGGATGAATCTCTCATCCTATCATTAGATGTTGACGAATACTTCAGTCGAAGCGCGTTCATCTGGTGTGCTGGTTCAAATGTGAGCTGAAGGATGGGAAGGAACTGAATTCGAGATCTCAGCCCGCACCATAACAAAACTTTTCTGTTCAATTACGTTCATGAAGATTCTGAGAACGGGCTGTGCCGAATCTATGAAATTGTATTGTGCATCTAGGATTCGAGGAGATAGGCCAATTAACCTCATTGCGTCGTACAATCATGCTCCTCGGTGCAGCACTCTGAAAGCTGTATACCTTTATAAACATTCCTAATTAAATAGCCATACAAATATCACTTAGAGCAGGTGAGTACCCAACAAATTAATTGTTTGTTGTCAGTGTGGCCTGGCGATGGTTTGCTCAGTTTACGATCATAAGACAGTGAGTTCAAATCCCGCTAGTTTTCCGAACATTTCCCGCGTCCTATGACACAATTGTCGACATTGCACAGCCACCGCGATTTGCGTGTGGAAAGCCTCCTCCCCTAAAAGTCGATCAGTGAGAGACAGGCTTTGAGACAATTCATCAGAGTGACAGGCAACGGTCAATGATCTTATTAATGACGGTTCGTACAAACGGAAGTCACATGACAACCATGCACAAAAACTCCGCCCTGGGCTCTGTCATCTATCGAACTACAATGAGCAGGCGCAAAAACATCTATCAAATGGCGTGAGTAAGCACCCCATTCATACCGCACTCTGAAATAATGAAGCCATCCAGACAGGCTGGCGCCAACCCCTCCACCAACACGACAGTTCTTGTCCCGATCTCGCAGGAGTCACCCGTGTAAACGCCCAAATACTTCCTGTGACAGAGCCGCTGCCCATGGATTTGAAAACGAGTGCCTCTAGCTCCTTAACGGCATCACAATCTAAACTAAAGTCAAAATCACTCAGTGTAATTTTTAAGTGCGGGACGGACAGATATATGTAACAGCCTTAGTCAGAAGACAGGTCTATATTTTTTGGAAAAATCTGAACCAAAATAATTGGAAAACCCGCCCAATTACCTACACTGCTACCTAAGCGAATTAAGTGCTGATTGTTATGAATTAAGCGCTTCTTGTTACGTAATCTTAAAATAATTTTCAATGTCTTTTTGTTAGGCCTATGGTAACGTGTCTAATGCTATATCAATAACGTGTCTAATATTTTCGATAATTGTTGCACGGCCATTTTGTCCACCAGCATATTGAAGACTCATTTTCAACAAACAAAAAAATCATAAAACGAGAAAGACCCATCAATAAAGCTATCTTAGAAAAAAGGTGAACGCCAGTATAACGGAGTGGAAGTGGTGTGGACTTCCAGCGCGGAAGTAGGGTGGTGCCGCCGCCGCGGAAACGGCAGAAGTTGCGGGAAGCGCGGGCAGCAGCGCGGGGCGGATCTAGGCCGGCGGTTATCTGGCCGCAGGACTGGTTGTGAAGGCCGCCGGTGTCACCACGGCTCCCCATCACGTGCTGAGGCTGCTCGCCACCGCGCGGGAAGGGCGTGCCCTTGCCAGCGCCGCCTCCACCTGAGCCGTGGGCCGGCGCCGCCCGTCTGGGCCCCCGTCCCACGTCCGCGGACTGGGGCCTGCAGCTGGCTCCTGTCCCCGCCGCAGTTGAAGGCACGCAACGGAGACTTCAACACAAACATATCTACACAAACGACGACTTCATTGTGCAAATGTGCCAGGTCGAAAACTAGCCCAACATCGCCGGTGCTCCATTCCAAGGCTTATAACGTAATTTACAGTCATTGGATTCCGAGATCTAGGATGCCATCTGGCCTTCACACTTCACTGTTTTATTAAGTCGCACGAGAAGAAATGGCGTTTCACGTGAGTCCGTTATGAAGGCAATGTCATTTGGTTCCGTCGGACTTGTTCACAGACATCGCACGATAAAGGACGTCGGATGCCTCTGTATCACAGCCCATATATAGAAACAAGACGATAAGTTGGGTGCATTGACATTAACCGGCGCCCTGCACTGGAACTTTATAGTCCCTCTTTGCGCTTTTGAGCATATCTCCTTAATCTTTATCGTCAGAGAACCAAAACATCTGTCAAGAAATTATTGATTCGTTCTTCAGAGTTAAACCCAACAGCAATCACTCATCCAATCACGTCATAGTAAGGTCATAAATTTGCGGCTCTTCAAAAATTACACTTTTAATATTTGTCTTCATTTCTGGGCAACAGAGAGTGCCATTTCCAATAAAGTCTTTTATATAGACATATTTCTTGATAAATGCCTTTTACACTCATGTTGAACTTGTATGAAGTCATCAGCGATACTTGCGTAAAAAAATTTTTCCGTTCCTCAAAATGCACTTCTTACGGAAAAGCCTAAAGTTTTTATACTTATTGGCCTGATAGCGTAAAATAAACCACACAATCAGGATTAGCAACCAAAAACAAATCTCTGAATTATTTTTTAGGAACCATATGCGCTTTACACGCATATATGTGTTATGATATGTTTCCAGAAAATTTTCATTTCCGAATTCATCATTGTCTTCTTACTTTACTCATACAAGGGTCATGAGTGATTTCACGCTATGAAGACATATCAAAAGTATCGTGTAATATTTTGATGACGTCATTTTATAAGGGAAGACTAAATAAATAACGTCAAGCACACCGTCAAAACTCATACACGGCACCTTTCATACTTATTTTGCACACATGAGGCCTGTAGGCGACTTCAAACATTCTGGTGATATTTGGCCAGCTGCGTGAGAAAATCAAATATTATGACGTCTTAGTATTTGTGTTTCTATTCTACAGCTAACAATATATTTCTGTGTTATGTTGAAGATGCATACATACCTATGCAGGTGCATTGCTGTTGACTTCAAATACATAGAGATGAAACTACAGCTTTACACATCGTGGCAGTGTCTTATAATACTCAAAACGTCATAATAACATCATTTTGTTAAAATTATATCTCGTTTTATCCGAAAACTACCGGGAGACTGTTAACGTTTGCCTTATGGGCTGCCATATGCGTACATGATTCACTCATTGGTAGGCCGTTACCAATTACAGGCATAGTACCTGTCATAAGACGTTTGCTGATGATGTCATTATTCTCTAGAATTGTTATACGATCCTGAACAGGTGCATAAATAATAGAAATGGGGTCTTTAGATGCTGTCTAAATCCAAACAAAATGTGATTTAACTGTGCAGTCAAAACTTGCGATGTGTTAGGCTTTCAACGGTGTTTTCTATGTTGTGACGTCATTCTTAGAGCTGAGAAACTCAATTTTGGTTTTCATCTGCTGAAGTCTGAAAATCAGGGACAATAAAAATATATGTTAGGAAAAAACCGCCATTTTTGCTAAAACTGCTCAATACTTCGTCCAATTTCCCGCAATTAGGTACGTTATAATGACGTCATCAAGTCTGCAAAATGGCCATTATCATGAGTTTATGCTGCCCCGGTAGCTCAGTTGGTATAGCTAATCAGTATAACAGTCAACAGCAATGCACCTGCATAGGTATGTATGCATCTTCAACATAAAACAGAAATACAACATCATTTTGTTAAAATCATATCTCGTTTTATCTGAAAACTACCGGGAGACTGTTATACCGAGCTCAGTTGGTATACCAACTGAGCTAAGAGCTCTATAGAGCGTTGGGCTACGGCCACTGCTCAGGAACATGCAGAGAGAGAGAGAGAGAGAGAGAGAGAGTGTGTGTGTGTGTGTGTGTGTGTGTGTGTGTGTGTGTGTGTGTGTGTGTGTGTGTGTGTGTGTGTGTGTGTGTGTGTGTGTGTGTGTGTGTGTGTGTGTGTGTGTGTGTGTGTGTGTGTGTGTGTGTGTGTGTATGCTGGCTTGGGATCGGTTCCCCTGAGACGCTCTGGCCTTCAATACTTACCCGACGTAGGTCGGCAGGCAACTGACGGGTGAGAGGGTGACCTGAGCGGGACGGCCATCCCTGTGCTTTGTGGGACGCTAAACTTTGGCTTCTAAATTAACCCTTCATTGTAGGAGTTTCTCGTTCGGGTGGTGGGATCGGGGTCTCCATAACAAGTCCATCGGTGACTTGAGTGAGGCTCCGACTAAAAAAATCGAACTGGGAACAACTTGGATGAAATTAAAAAGTATTTATATTGGCTCATTCTGTCCTCAGAACGAAGATTTGGATCAAGTCTAGATATTTTGGTTCGCATTGGTAAACATTATTATCCAAGTGTCCATGCTATATTCATTAAGTCTCATGTTATCACGTCATGTATGTTAATAATTGATCACAAATAGAGTGACAGCACTTGCATGTCAATTAGCTATCATTCCAGGTCATTAAAAGTTGAACTCAGCCTCAAGTATTTGAACAGGGTGGGCTAAACCGAAGATATGAAAATTGTCATATAATTACTTGAATTATGACGTTGCAACAATTTTAAATAATTGAAAATAATGTTTTTGGGTTAAGTTTGGATAGGGCTATCGATTGCACCTTGAATTGAGAAAATCGGTTGGGTAGTTCTTGAGTAAGAGGTGTCGAAACAACTGTGGTACGTTACAGTTTGGACCTATGCCAGAGATGGGCAAAACCAGCATGAAGGATAACCTCGGTAGTGTTATCCTGGCCACAGCGCTCTTCATTAGCCCTGGTCATAAATGCCGCTTTAAACTAAGTCAGGCACTGTCAGTGCACAGACCATGCAGATGAGGAGGTACTATGACAAATGACAAAGGAAGAATGTTTTAACATCATGCACCCTTCAGGGTCCCGGATATGACAGCCTCGCAAGGGGGGGCAGTGGCGGATCTAGCCGGCAGGTTTGGGGGGTAAGCCAAAGTTGAAAAGCAAACAAGACGTCACGTGGTGGAATAGTTGACTAGAATTTAAGAAACCGGTAGGTTTGGGGGTAAACACAAGTAAAAAAAACGTCACGTGGTGAAAGATGTGGCCACAAGATCCTTGCTTTTGCTATCCAAGGATCATTCACTCAAAAACGATTTTAAATATCAAGAGGACCAAGGTCCAATGTTTAAAATAAAGATAACTGGTTCTGTTTGAAGCTGACTGGTTCAGTTGAAGCACCAAAATCTTGCTTATAGACTAAATTGGAGCCGGGGCAAAAGAACGACAGCTGGGGGAAAAACATGGTTTTTCCCCAAGCTTTTCGCTTGGGGAAATTGCTTTCTTGCCCCCCCTTGGATCCACAAGTGGGTGGAGGGGTGAACATCGCTCATGGTGCCCTTACCTCGGTCCCTGAAGACATACGAGCACAATTTTGGGCGACAGTTGAGAACCCTCGAAGAGACGAAGCAGAATTGTGCAGAACATTTTTGGCTCAGGACAGCATTGAGATCACCACCGGTAAAAGAAAGTTCCATAGGATTACAAGACATCACATTTTTTCTCCAACAGGTTCGTACTGAGCAACACTAAAGCAGATAAGAAATCATTGGACCGCTCTTATGGTGGAGAGCCGATTGCTGTATAATAGAGTAAATTGAGCATGTTAGGTCAAATGATGAAAGTTACTGCAACCCGCGAACAGTTAAGGTAATATTTTGACCTATATGATCGTTCGGACTTACTCCACAAAGAGATTTTGGGGTCGGAGCTTTCGTTTTGTATCTACATAGCTTCGTTAGGGAATCGTTATAGATTCGCTGACGAAGTTCTGTAAATACAGAACGAAAGCTCCGACCCCAAAACTCTTTGTGGAGAAAGTCCGAACGATCATATACGAACATCCGAACTTCACACAATGTCTTTTCAAGAATATTTTGACCTACCATGGCCATTGGCTGCATTCCAAATCAATCGTCTTCAAGTGACAAGACGAGTATCATGACAAAGAGATACCTCTGAAAAGCTCAATTTCGATTCACTACAAGCTTATTGACACAAGAATCACAGCCATGTTCAAACAATCCAGACGGCACCGAGAGACCGGATAAGCAAATATTCAACTTGATCCTCAGGAATGTGCGGAGAATACATGAAACGAAGACTTTCCAACTTAATCGGACACGAATATACCGAAAGGAAGAGGGCTTAACTTTTTGTAAACACATGATGGTGTGGCCAAAAAATTGGTTCCAGCTTAGTGAACAGCCATTAAACTAAAACACAACAGATTTGCACACACAGGTTTCCTCATTGTACGATGACAGGTTTGAAATCATCGGTTGGTAGATGTCCCTGGAGCGTCGATTAAAAATCGTGATTTTGGGCTTTGAGGTTGGACAACATGGCTTTGAATTGGTCCATGAAGCGACCTGGCCTAAAAATCTGATGAGATGTATTAAATTAATTAGGGCTGCGGCACTGCAAGGCAGATTATACTGTCTTAATTCTGCTTTTTCAGGGAAACCCACGAGATCGGCCGAATTTCGCCCCCTCCCCCTCCCGACACACTGCAATGAACGCGTGTTAAAGCTGCTACAGCATTCTTTAAAATACCTCAAGGCTGTTTTTAAGTACTCCGACCTTTGGGCACTCCTCTGGAACCCACAGGTGGAGAGCCATGGTTATGACAACGACAGGGTGTCATAGTCTCCGATATCTCATGGGGCTGCTTCAGCACTTGCCATGAAAAATATCGCAATGAGGCTGCCATATTTATTGACCAAAATAAGTGAAATTATACCTTGCATCCTTGCTGCCACCGATTTTGGTGGAGGGCGCTTGAACAGCCCCCGTGTCGCAGCAATCAGCCGTTAAGAATGAATCAGTAGAAAAATTGTTACCAAAACAAGCGACACATTCAAACTGTCGTACATTCATACCCCATGCACACAACCAATTGGCTCCAAATGATCCTCCACAAACTTGTGTTGAGATCCGATTCCAGTGGGTTGAGTTGAGCCTCCACAAAGAGTTGAGGCGAGAAAGCCTCAATTGTGTCTGTCTTCCTTGGTTGCCCTTGTCAGAATCATCCGAGAGAGAAAATTGCAGATGGCGTAGCTCTTGTTATCGTCACGCAAACAAAAGTGCTTAATAGCTCAATTAGCTCCCTCAATTTGGAAAATTGAGGTCGATTCCTTCACATATCTTTTCATGATATCTTGGTTGAAAATTATGCTTCCCTGAGAGCCTTCAAATAATCCAGGGTAAGTCAACTGCTGTGGACTTGTTGCCAGGAGACGTGTTCAGGATATTTTTGGGAGTTACGCTTGGTCATTTCAGGCATGGGCGTGATAAGTGGGGCAACGAACGGAGGACGTAACTCCCCATCTTGAGAACCAGTGGCGACGTCCATCCAAAATCCTGAGGTCAACTTAGGTCTTTTGCACCTTCTCCCTTATGTAACCATGGCCTCATCGTGGCCTTAGTGATTCCAATTTTGGCGTTAGTTTGCTGCCTCACTAACGCTCTCCGTGACAGTTATCAAGTTCGGGATTCCTCTCCCACTCCTTTCCCCTCCCTTGCTGATCACCCCCAGTTGGGAGTCCAACCACACCCAAACGAAAAAATCCTTGTGATGCATCTAGTTTCAAATTTAAACAGACCAATTCAAGACCGGGACTCGATTAGGTTAAATGATGCATGTATCATTTCAAGTTTCTTGAATACCTGGAAAATGTGACGTTGACAAAAAGCTGCAAACCACAGCAGCCTGCGTAGGAGTTTTTGCACTATTTCAGGTCGAAGTCTATTCATTTCACGTCTATTCATACTATGCAGAGCATCTAAAACATACACGAGTAAACACAACACAAGGTTCAGAGGGTCCTAAACGTGATGTAATATATTAATACAACTAATACTGGTAATAATGCGATACTGAGATAGCATCATAACCGAGAACCACTTTCACAGAATCATCTCACGTCACTGCCATTAAAAATGCAGCAGGTTGGTCTGTTGTCAGGACCTCTTCCCAGGGACATTTTGCACCAGTCACAGTCAGGGTTAGAGGCCTTCGTGCTCGAAAACAATGTACGTGTCACCATACAGCAGTAACGTGAGGTTATTGAGTTTGGTGAGGCGACAAAACGTCTATAAATCGTACGTAAATACCTGTGCAGCGTGCAAAGTGGTTCAGAATACAAAGGAACAGGGACTATATGTTGTAATAGAGCCGTAAAACTAGCCGCAGAATTAACGAACCGCGAGCACGCAACGCGTGCATAATCTGGCGGAAGCAGCCATGCCTGCCGCGGGTAAAGTCTGACAGGCGTGTGGTTGGCGGGACACGGTAGTCACTGGGATAATATTGAGCAGCTGCTGATGGTTACTGTGAGCCGTGGCCCGATTGCTTCTATTCTGGACCATGCTGTGCAAAAGCAGAGCTGTCGTCAATATAATGCTGCACAACACGCGGGGCACTGCAATAAGAGGAGCTACAGTGGATGTCGGACGCTATAGGAAACGGCAAACTGTTGGGAGAGGTCAGATAAGAGCGATAGTACCAGACGTCTGGTCATGTGGCAATCATCCTTCGGTGCCATTGCTCAGGGCTCCAAGGTGGGAAAGGCTTCTCGTGACTGACGCAAGCAGAGAGATCCTAAGATTGATTGCAGAGAGATCCTGGTGACCCATCTTAACTATATTTTATATCGCAAATCTATCAAAAGTCAAATTATTTGTTGTTCCACTGTTAGAACTAGACACAACTCAAGCACAGGACAAGATAACCATCGTAAACCCATACTTAACGACTTATATTTTTTTCCGATATATATTGCAGAGGGGCTATATCGCAAGTATGGTATGGCTGCTGAATTTGGAAATCTCAAGGAAATCTCAAGATAATTATCCTTAAAAGTATAGTGAATTGTGAAAAATAGCTGGCCCACCGCAGTGAGAAAAAAGTTAGTTGTTTGGGCTTTCGGGAGCATAAACCTCCTAAGGTTATACAGCACCCATAGAGAAAAGAATGAGTTGGTTGACTGGAGAGATGCTGGGACAAATAGCCGGACAAGTAAAACCTCTGAATGGGGAAATGGAGAGGGCAATCGGCGGATAATGGCTGTTATTTTAGCACTCCGTGCCACCCTTGCTTGGAGCATGGAGTGATACACCTTCTGCAGCCCTCTCTTACCATCAGATTTCAACAACGGAGCCCGTGAGCGTGGAACCGTTGCACACGGCCTTGGATGTATGCATATGGACAATAAGTCTAATTGAGCAAGGTGTGGTCCAGGAGCCCCTGAATCAGATCAACGACCCTTGCTACATCAGTCATGCTGCAGGCACACAGTCCCCGCTAATAGCCCACCGTCGCCTGCCGTTCCCAGGGCACCTCTCAAATCCCCGACAGGCCTGACTGGCTTTTTGCAAATGTACATACGTTGGACGGTAAGGCTTCGCTTGCCTCGTGGATATATGGAAGTCGCGGCTGGCTAAATATAGAATATATCAATGCCCCACAGCCACACGTGAGGCACGTGCCGGCTCTGAGGATAGCACATGGAAGGCACCATCGCCTTCAAGATTCGAAGGTTGTTAGGCTACAAATCACTAACATGGAGAAATAAGGAGACAAAATAAAAACAATGCAATTATCATAACCCATGGGGACCCTTCAGATGTCATACCTGGTCGGTTAGACCAATAAGTCAGAAACGTAAGCAAAAAATTGTGACATCCTGCATTTGTATCCTCCTAATTAAAACTCTTAGGTCTTAATTTCTATCTCGATCAGAACCCTTTGGATCAAACGTGCTCCTTAGAAAATTCGAAATTCAAAATTCGGAGGTGTAAGCTACAGTAAAGCATAATATATTTTCCCGACCGAAAAATATTTTCCAAGCCATTAGCTATGCACATACTTCATCGCATATCTCAATTTTTAGACCTGCGAAACACCTTCAGCATTGTCATGTCATACAGAAAATTAATATTGCACGTTCAAAGGGGGTGCACTGCATTAAAAATATGTTTATTATATTTTTCATCGTTTTTTACAGCAGGAGCCCGCTCAGTTTTCACCCCCCACCCCCTTCCCCACGACGTTTTACTGGCATACAGACCCGCAATCGAACGTACTTCTTACCCAAGCGTACGTTACTCCTCTTCGCCCTCCAAGCCCATTTGACCTCAGCAGCTGGTGCTCTGTCAAACATAAAAAACACTTTCTTCTCGAGATCCCGTGAACTGGCTATACAAACGCGAGGCAAACTCTGTCAAACACTTCCTAGACCGGAGATTTGCAGCAATTGGGTCCCTCTGCACCCGCTTTAACACGCGCATTGATGGGGGCGGGTACCCGCCGCTCGGGTTTTTTGGAGAGCATAAAAACGGCGGCACGTAACGCCGCCGTACTTGGCATGCCTTTTCTCCGATCATTTCTACAAGCTCTGTCAAAATTGTAAGGTTAGGTCAAGTCAAGTCAGGTCATCAGTACAGGTCAAGCCTCCAAAAAGTTTAAGACAGCACAGGTCAGAAGAGGGCGAACTTATCCGATTGAAACTCATATCACATAATGGGCCCACCGAGTTCTCTAAAATATGTTCCGGTACTTTTATATCGATGACCTAAGGGCAGGTACGAGCCATGACCTCTCCATTAGAAATGCATGGGAAAATGGTTCTAACTGAATAACTTAGTAACGAATAGTGATAGAGCATTTATTTCAACTGCATTAGATATTCCATGTTTTTCTTATTCTAATTATATGCATTTGACCTAATTTTACCTTGCCCTGACCTCAGGTCAGGTCAAATGCCACATCTGACCTGATTTGACCTAGCAAGGTCATATTATATGTCATTCGATTCGGCTTGCTGCGAGGATTCCAATGTTTTAGACTGTTTTGCTCTATCTTTACTTTTTCAGATGGAATGACCGAAAACCTTCATTTACATGTTATCCCTATGTCGGCATGTCTTGACCTCTAATGACCTTAAATGTGAGCTGACAAAGAATGGTTCAAATATTTTCGATAGAGAAGAAGATGGTCTACCCAACGCCTTTACCGTGTTTTGCTATCTAGCGTAGTTTTTGAGATCTTAGGGGGAGCGGGTACCCCGTCAAAGCGAAAGTGGCTCAGACCCTCGTCAATGCGCGTGTTAACCGCCGGGGCGGCCCACCTCCCCACGGGGGCCAGATGCCCCCCAACCCGAAAATATGGGCGTTAGCCAAATCGCAAGCAAGAAACCGCGGAATTCAGTAAAAAACTCCATGTTTTAGGCCGGGTCAATGGTTTGACCTCCAGAGGTCAAAATAGGTCAAGATCGGCTATTTCACCAAATAGCAATATTAAGCAAACGGGCAAACCTTATGTCAAGAGCTATTGAGGCCGGTAAAGTACATTGATAGCAGATTGCCAGTACTTTTCCGCTATGTGGAACGAAAGACCCCCGCCAGTGGTTTGACCGCCAGAGGTCACCTCGGACCTAATATGACCTGAGGTCACGAAAGATCAAAAAGTGACCTGCCGTATATCAAACGAAAGCCAGTGAAAGACAAACACGATGGTGTTTGTTTCACCGCTCAGCCAATTAGGTCAAAAGTTATTGTCAAAATACTGTTTTGACCTCGGACCTGGATGACCTGGAAAAGTCAAAGGCAAATAGACCCCTGGGATCTGTGAAAGGGTGTCCAAAAACGTTGTTCTGAGCAGTCTGAGTATTGCAATCATTTTGTGGCTTTATATCAGAAATAGCTTTTCCCCATGCTTTTCCAAAGGGAGAGGTCACCCGGAACTGACCCAGGGCCGAAATCGAAAAATCCCGGAAACACCTGTAGACCCGGAGGGGTCATGAAGTGAGGAAGTTTCAAATCGATCGACTTTGAAATGTAGCTCTTACATAGCCTAAAGGTAAGTGAGGTGACCTTGGTGACCTCGTCTGGTGACCTGACCTAGGTGACCCGGGTAAAAATTTCAGGGATGATGGAAAATGATGCAGTGAGAGGTGAGCCCTCAACCGCGGTGCTGCGCCTCGTCGTTTTCTGCTATTCCGGAAAAACCTTAGGGGGCCATCGATGGCCCCGGTGGGGCGAGGGTTAAGTGAGCGTCGTAAACTTTGGCATATGGAATGTGTTAAATGTTTTTTTGTTTTTATTGTTTGTTTTTATTTGTCGTTCTTATAAACGAATGTTTGGTATACCAGGCTGTTATAAATGTAGGTACACTTGTATGCATACGAGTGGAAATTAAAACAACTTGAATCTTACTATAAAACAAATGCAGTACGGTATGAGTTTAGCTGCACTTTGAAGATGCAGCTTTGTTTATAGAGCTGTCGGTGAGTCACACGTGGCTTCCCTCGCCCGTGGGTAAAAATCTGCAGCCAGTTGCCAGCCGACAGGAGAGGTCTCCGCGACATAGGTGGGATGCGCGACCTCGCCATATCACGTGTTCCAGGCAGCCAGGACCGTGCCAAGACCGGACTGGAACACGCCCTGGCCTCAGGCACCAAATACCGGCTGGCCAACCTGAACCGGGGGCGGGACAGGGGGGGCAGGGGCGCTGCGCGGCGTCAGCGCTGGCCTGCGCCGTGGGCGCCGCCGCGCCGGCGGTGACAGAACCCCGGACAGGTGAGCAGGCCAGGCCGTCTAGAATCCCCCCGCCGGGCAGATTTGGGGCCGACTACCGCATACAAAGAACCCGTTCACACCCCATGTGTGCAAGTAATGGTACATCTGGTGCCGCAGGCAGGATGTGGTTCTGGCCGTTGGAGCTGTCGGTATGGTTCACAAAGAGAATATATGATATTTTATTCAAATCGATTTATGACAATGTATACAAGTCTACGAACGATCAGACATACAGGACACAAACATAGCATGTAGAAATTATGTTTATCATTGAATCATCTATTTCAATTAAAATGTAGACAAAAAACTCAAAACTGTATTTGACAGCATTATTTTTTGTCAAATTTTCGCTTCATGTCACGCTTTACAATTGGCGTAAGCCGCTAAAAATAAAGAAAGCTTCAAAACTTCTATACACATTTGAATACCGAAAAACGTTTACCGCAGTAAATTGTGTCCCCTAGATTTTTGTTAGGGAGAAGTCGCTATTGCTGGGAGCGCCGTTTTACGTTGATGGTGCGATTTCCTTCCAAGGGGACGTAAATTTGCTTTTGACGCTTATGTCTTACTTCTCTGGGCTGCCACTTATTCCAACAATGTATCATGTTCACCTTCAAAGAGGTCTCCTACATCATGGCAGTTTCAGGGGGCCAGCGGGATCATGTTCGGATATCCGGATCTAACGGCCTGAGATGGCCTTGCAGACCCATACTGGATTCATTTGTGGATTTCCGCAGTTAGATGAGAAATAGCCACAAGGGTTCGTTACTGATAGAAGTGGACATATCCTGGCTCTCTGATTTATTGGGCAAACCGGATTCGAGCTTGAAGAACGAAAAAAAGAAAATCAACGCATACTATAATCTTATTCTTAGGGGAAATACACAGCTAAAAGTGAGGCTAAGAGAGAATGAGAAAAAATATTCGGTTCGATTTGGGATAGGTACCACAGGTAATTTGGTCTCGCAATCAAGGGCAGGAGGTTCTGTCAACTTTTTCCCAATTCCACATCTGACGGTTTCTGTTATCAAAGACAATGCGTCGCAATGTTTTTTATAGATGTATTGTCCTAATTATTGCACGTTTGTTTTTCGGGTCATTTCAATTGGAATTCTAGAAAAGGATAGGTTAAAATCAGTCAGCACACAGATTGAGGGGCGTAGGCAACGGGGAGGATGGCTGGTGTAGCTGCTCCCCTCCCTCCCAAGGGCCCGGAGAGCCCCCTGAGGGCACGAGCCGCGCGAAGCGCTGCCCACCCGCACTGTTTTCTGTCGCAAACGCGGAGCTTTATATAAGATAGGGCCCTCTTAAGCCCTCTCCAGTATTTCACTCTGCGAAATTCCGGGCCCTTTCGACCAGCGGAACCCTCTGAAAAGCAAGGGTCCCCTGAATCACTGTGGCCCTACCTCTGTCGACAGTAGGGCCCTCTCTGGTCACCTGGGCCCTCTTTAACTGATAAAGGTGCATTCCAGGACAAAACGACCAAAAATATTTCAATTTGACACCACCATGTCTAGAAAAAATCTGAAACTTTGTCTCCGGGGTAGTTTTGGGCCAGGAACACGCCTGTGAGGATCTTAGCTCCCTCCGACCAACAGTGACCGAGATATAGCCCGAGGCATTTTCGGGAGGTCACCTTGTAGACTCATCTTTGATGCTTCATAACTCGAAACGCATTGCCTGATTAACAAGTTTTGTATATCATTGAACTCGTCTTGAACTATACATTATTTTGAAAAAAGAATATTTCAAAATTTTAAAAATTTCTCCTTTCAATTCGTTTGACCTTTTATTTTTGACCTAGCTTGACCTTCTCGCAGTTGAAATCGCCCTTTTAGACACCTAAAAATTCTACTTCATAAAATATCTTTCGATAAAAAAATTACAAAAATGCGTTCTTGCTATAAATTTCAAATTTTTAGCCCCTAAGGTAGGTATGCAGACGGGTTTTTACCACTGCGGTAGTACAGCCTTATGTTTAACACTGCAAACAAAGTGATTGCTTTTGTAATCGTTTGCTTGCAATCATATTGCATTGTCTTTACGAAATTTTCATCGTGCAAGTGTCAGAATTTATGAAAATTAACACGCGCCCACACGAGGGGGCGGGCAACCGGCCTCCTCAGGTTTTTACAGGTAGTAAAAAAAGCACCTTCGCGCAGCGCCAACGTACTTCATGTACCTCTAACTCGACATTTTTTCAACTTCTAGCAAAATAATCTAGGCCAACAGGCAGGTGGTATGTACCGTAAATACCGTAGGTCAGCTGGCAACTGACTGGTAAGTGGGAGACCCGAGGTAGATGACCGTCGTTATGCCTTGTGGGCGTTCAACTTTGGTTCCTTAATCAACACTTCATCGTGGGAATAACTGGTTTGGGTGGTGGGGTCGAAGTCTCCGTAAAAAGTCCCTTGATGACTCTAGCGAGACTCCGACTCCTAAAACTGAACTGGCAACAACTTGGACAAGATTTGTAAAAAGAAAAATAGCAGCCATGAAAAGTGATAGAAAGGGATCCATTGTTTCGATGGAGACGAGGGCAAAGGAACTTATTAGTAATGGGCCTTGCAGCCTTAAACGAAAATTTAAAAAGATGTTGCGACTTCATCAATAATTCAAACAAGTATAACTTATCCTATAAGCACCACTAACTCACACATTTACATCGTTCCCGGAGATGGAAAATAGTATCAATACAAGGTGACCCAGTGCAATACAGCATACGTTTGAGAGGATTCATACAATGTAAAAAAACGTCTGAAAGGCTTTCATTCTCAGAAAGCAGTTTCAATCTGCTCATATATGTGACAAATGTTCTGAAATCATAACGCATTCGACTTGGTCACTTGAACAGGCTGCCTCACATGATATTTTTAAACGGTGATCATTTCATAGCTGATACGGATCAAAGTTCAAACGCTACTTCGAAAGGCTTTTGATTGGTGTTTTTTAATGATTAGGGGTGGACAAATTTGAAGCAATATCGAGATCCACCACGTGAAAATAAATAGCAAAACGTATCGTGTGTTGTGCCCTCTCGCAGGCCGGTTGAACTACATTGCACCAATAAGTATTATTTGAAATAAAAAAGAGAACATTCAAAGGATGTTTTACCGCTTTTACCACTGTTTCCACGGCTCATTGGAGGTGGTCGGGCACCCACAAATAGATATAATTCCACAATCCTGGTGCCTTATATAATCATGGAAGAATAAGGGAATACATTGAGATGGCTTCAACACTGACACTGACTTTGTCAGTTTGGGAGTGACACCGCTAAATAGCCAGTTTTAATCACTACCAACAATGTTACATACGAGCGTTTGGTTGGGTCACCTTTGAGGTTGCTCGAGGTCAAAGTATTCCTTACAGGAACTAAGTGGAAACCTAAATTTTGTGGCATAAAGCTGACAGAGGAGAGACGTAGAAAAAAATGTTCAGCACCATTGGAATGCTCTTGTCGAGCCCAATCGGATTATATATCTTATAATCTTGTCTAGTCAAATTTCAAAATAATCCTGCTTTGACCTAGAGCCGGGCTTAGGTCTGTATTATAAAAAGAATATTAATCAATCTGCAGTGGCAAGTCAGACACGACAACGCAAAAATAAAACCTCCACCGCAATTCTCGACAATTCTCAATTCTCGCAAGTTATCAAAATTTACCAATTGCCCCATGCATTTCTAATGGAAAGATCGTGACCCTGACCTTGTCCCAGGATATCGATATAGAAATCCTGCAAGGCAAAATTATCTTGCTCGGTGACCTTACTATGTGATGTGAATCTAAGCACGATAGGTTAAATTTGATCTTACTGATGCAACTCCAAAGTTTTTTCGAAGTTAGGTCTCTTGACCTGGGTTGGCAGTCTGACCTGGTATGACTCAGACCTAAAATTTTGCCAGAAGCTGTAAAAATTTTGAGTTAGAGGTAGATGAAGTACGGTGGCGCTGTGCGAAGGTGTTTTCCTTTTTTACTACCTGTGGAAACCTGAGGAGGCCAGTTGCCCACCACCTCGTGTGGGCGCGTGTTAATTTTCATAAATTCTGACACTTGCACAATGAAAATTTCGTAAAGACAATGCAATATGATTGCAAGCAACCGATTACCGAACAACATGGATCGTCCCGCAGGTCGGCGTCAGCAATCGTCTGTTTTTCTTGATTCGGCGTGGAAGGCCGTTTCGGAGGAACCAGACGGACGCTATTTACACAGATTTCCGGCCGCTTTTCAAAGTGTCAATCACAAACTCCTGATCTACAAACCCGAAATTCCTATCATTTGAAAGATTCAGCCCTAAACTGGTTTATCTCGTATCTCTCCGACCGCCGCCGAGGGTCGTTCTTAATGGAAAAACCCAGAGTGGAAAAACGTCAGCTCAGAGGTGCCTGAAGGCTCTCTAAATGCGCCTCTCTTGTTCGCACTCTTCATCAACGATCTTCCGGCTGAAATTGAGTCTAGTTGTCTCCTTTATGCAGATGATGCCAAAATTTTCGAACAATCAAGCAGCCATCTGACGGACTCCTGCTGCAGAGGGACCTGAGCCACCTGCATCAGTGGTCCGTCAGATGGGGTCTAAACTAACCCATCCAAATGTAAAAACATTACGTTGACCCTCAGGCGGACACCGGTCCAGACAACGTACTACATCGGAAACACTCGCCTAGAGTCTGTTGAAGAAATCCGTGACTTAGGAATAATCATTGACTCAAAACTGAATTTCTCATCCCACGTTTCTGGCATAACACGACAGGCCAACAAATCACTAGGACTGCTAATTCGATCTTTCAAACCGGCCTGCGCTCAACAAATTTCAATACCAAAACACTGCTCACAACATATAACGCGAACGTTCGGTCTGTTTTGGAGTACGGTAGTGTAGTCTGGCTGGTGTAGCCAAATCCCATGCCGAACGGGTCGAGCGGGTACAACACAAATTCTGATGTGGCTAAATTCTCATACTTCTCAGTCTTGCGACACTTTGAATTACCACTCACTTCTTCGGCATTTCGGCGTCCAGTCTCTTGCTGCAAGGAGAGTTCAACACGATCTTCTGTTTCTGAAAGCAATATTTTCCTCAAAAATTTCCTCTCAAACTCTTCTGAACTGTTTTGGCCTTCATGTTCCACCCCGCTCGACCCGCAACCTGCGACTTTTCGCCGAGCCACGCGGCCGTGTAAACACGGTTGCCTCGGGGTTTCTGTGCCGGATACCCAAATCTGCTAATAGGTTTTTGACCATGATCAACTCCGATTTTTTTGTTGATACCCATAGCATTTTTAGAGCTCGCGTTGTGGAGTACATAAGGACCTAAGAGTGTGAGGTCACCAAGGTGTATGTGCACCAAATATATGAAGAGGGAATGAGCTCAAACTATTTTAATAACTTTATTTTTACAGCACCCATTTTACTCATTTGTATATTTTTAGCACTAGGTGTTTCGGACATGTTTATGTGTATGTGTTAGTTTTTGGTGAGAGAGTTTTAATACATGACCTCACCTGTTAGTGGGCCATCAGCCTGTTGGTGATTATGTTTAATAAACAAATAAACAAATAAGCAAATTACAAAAGCAATCGCTTTGTTTGCAGTGTTAAACATAAGGCAGTACTACCGCAGTGGTAAAAAACCCGTCTGCATACCTACCTTAGGGGCTAAAAATTTGAAATTTACAGCAAGAACGCATTTTTTTTTTTTTTTTGAAAGATATTTTATGAAGCAAAATTTTCAGGTGTCTAAAAGGGCAATTTCAACAGCGAAAAGGTCAAGCTTGGTCAAAAAGAAAAGGTCAAACGAATTGAAAGTCAAAATTTTTAAAATTTTGAAAATTTCTTTTCTTCCAAATAATGTATAGTCCAAGACGAGTTCAATGATATACAAAACTTGGTTAATCAAGCAATGCGTTTCGGAGTTATGAAGCATCAAAGATGAGTCTACAAGGTGACCTCCCGAAAATGCCTCAGGCTATATCTCGGTCACCGTTGGTCGGAGGGAGCTAAGATTCTCACAGACGTGTTCCTGGCCAAAAACTACCCTGGAGACAAAGTTTCAGATTTTTCTAGACATGGTGGTGTCAAGCCTTGGTCGATCTGTCCTGGAGTCCCCCTAAAGCCACTATGGCCAGCAGGGCCCACCACAGCTCGTAGGGGCCAGCTATAGCCAACAAGGCATGGTCTGATCAGCCGAGTTCTCTTTAAAAGAGAAGGCCCATTGTGGCTAGCAGGGACCTTTTTACCCTACAGGACCCTCTTTCTTCAGGATCTTAATCGTCAGCATGGCCCTCTCTAGTCAACTGGGCCCTCTACAGAGGACTAGCCAAGGAGAGGCGGCTGGGGCAGCAGCCCCCTTGAGGACCCGAAGGGCTCTCTCGAGGACACAGGCTGCCCGAAGCGCGTCTCGCCCGCACTATGCTCCCTGGCCCGCAATATAACTTTATGCCAGACAGGGCCCTCTTAAACCCTCTCCATCATTCCATTCTGCGACAAACAGGACCGTTTTGACCATCGAAACCCTCTGAAAAAGAGAGTTCACTGGCCGCAGGGTCCTGTATCGACAGAAGGACGCTCTCTGGCCAGCTGGGCCCCTTTTATCCGATAAAGCCACTATCGCTAGCAGGGCCCTGTTTGAACAGCTGGGCCCTCGTTAAGTGAGAATGCCATAGTGGCAAGTAGGAACGGTTTTAGCCTGCAGGGCTCTCTCTCTCTCTCTCCTATATATATATATATATATATATATATATATATATATATATATATATATATATATATATACATATATATATAATATCGTCAGCAGGGCCCTCTCTAGTCAGCTGGGCCCCTCTGTAGGCGGGACTGATGGCCCTGTTGGCCCTCTAAGTCAACCACAAACCTCTGTAGCTTGAAGGGCCCTTTGAAATAAGCTGACAGTTGTGTGACCCGCCAAACCATTTATGCCTATTTAGGCCCCCTATAATCCCTATAACTTAATGCCATCAGGGTCTGTTGTAACCCGCATGGTTTCCACAAGCAGCAGGATATTGTTTGCCTTGCTGGGCTCTCCTTTTAAGAGGCAAGGCCACTTTGGTTAGGATGAGCATTTGTAGGCAGCACGGCCTGCTGTGACTATCAAGAGAAGTCTCTGTAACTATAGGATCTTTTGAAATAAGTTGGACGCACAATTGACCATAGACCCTACTATCCATTGAATAGCCCTTTGTAATCAACTGGACACTTCGTAAGCAGATTTTAAACGTTCTGGCGGCCCTCTGCATTTAGAATGGCTTTATGTAAATAGTTACAGAGGGCCCTCAGATACCAGCAGAACATTTTGTGACCAATAGGCTCTTTAGAGCCATTATAGCCTTCTCTGACCAGCTGGTCCCTCAATGGTCAGCTGAGTTCTCTTTGTCCGCCAGTAAATAACATTTTAAAACATTTTAAAACATTTTTTGTATATTCAAAAGGAATTTCTTTGCATGTGAAAGAAGCTCCTAGACAAGTTCCTTATCTCCTCGAATCCTGGATGCACAATTTCGCAAAAACACAGTGATTATATATTCGGGCACAGCCCACCCTCAGAATCTTCATGAAGGCAACACATTATCGGTCATGTTGTGAGCCAAGACTTCGAATTTCACAATTCAAATTTCAGACTTTGAATCTCAGAAACCGAGGTCTCGGCTCACACCACGACCAATCTCTAAATGGCCCAATCTCCCAATCAATGATCGCAAATATGGGCCGCAGGGTCTTTGATATCGACCTAAGGTCAGGCTTGACGAGAAGAGCTCTCCAATGGAACTACAGGAAAAATTGCATATAGGCTTTGCTTTGTTAGCCGTTATGGTAAAAAAGCATTAAGTTTCTACTGTAGACTCGCCTGGGCTTTGCATCTAATGATCATTTTTATAATTTGACCCTGAAGTGATCTCAAGCGCCCTACCAAAAAAAAGACCAGAAACAATTTCCAGTAGAGACCAATACCATTGGCTACTAAGAGGATTCATATAGTGCAAGTCTTTTGCTCTATCTTTACTTGTCATTAAAGGCCGAAAAAATGGTTTACTGTTAACCCTGATGAGGGGCATATTTTGACCTCTCGTGACCTGAGAATGTGGGAGACCTCGACAAAAATGGTTCAAATGTTTTCGATGGATTTCCTCCCGCATTAGTCTTCCAATCACCTTATCAACCGTTTACGACCTACCGTGGTTCTCGAGATCATAGGGGGCGAGTACCACATGTCCCCTTCAATACGAAGGTGGCTCAGACCCCCGTCAAAATGTGCGTGGGAACTTTAACCTTCCCCTGAGGAGGGGATCGATTTACCCTCCCTCTCCTCCCTAATGTTTTCTGAGGCGACCGAAAAAGGGTGGCGCGAAGCGCTGCCGTGCTTGGCACAGCTGTCCACTGAGAACAATTCTGCACCCATCAAAGACAGTACGAGGAGCAGTTCAGGGCTAATGCAGATGACTGGACTTGTCAATAGACTGGTCGGACAAGCAGGCATGGGCCATGGGTAAGGCTAACGTATTCGAAAGCGATGTTTCCTTTTGAAACCCGTAACTTTCTCTGTTCATGCACCAAATCAAACAACGAATATTTGACACCATTTATTACAAAAAATGATATATGACTGGTGCAAAATATTTGCGATCAGGTAATGCAAACACAAGACAAGGACAAAGGACAATATTCAGCGAGAACGGGCAGGTAGGCAGTGAAGTTCAAGCATATAGATTGCAGGTAGATTTAGTAGTACCGGGCATAGGGCCAAGCCAAGTGGGCAGAGTTGAAACCGTACGAGAAGCCAGCTCCCCGATACATGTTGGGAGCTCCGTACATCCACGGGAAACCGCTGTAGGCCAGGGGAGCGATAGGGTACTCAGGAGCAGCCTCGGCGGCGGCAGCGGCGGCAGCGTACAGGCGAGCGTGCTCAGCCTTGGCAGCCTTCACGTCAGCAGTGTCCTCAACGGGCAGAGGCGCCACCAGAGAGCGCTTCTTGCGGGCATCAGGGGCGGCGGCAGCGGCGGCAGCAGCCTCGGCGTACAGCATACGGAACTCAGCCTTGGCAGCCTTCACGTCAGCGGTGTCCTCCACGGGGGCAGGGCCAGCAACGGTGACCACGGGGGTAGCGCCCTCGGCGGCAGCCATGGCAGCGGCGGCGTAAGCGCTGCGGAACTCAGCCTTGGCAGCCTTCACGTCGGCGGTGTCCTCAACGGGCTCGGGTCCAACCAGACTGTGGACGGGGGCCTCCAGGTCGGCGGTGGGAGCCACGGGCAGGTTGGTGCCGGACACACGGTAACCGGCGGCGTCAGCCACGTAGTTGACGGTCTGCACCTTGTTGTTGGAGTCGAGGTAGCTGTAGGAGCCGATAGTGGCACCGAAGGCGTTCTTGCTCTCGTGCTTGGTGCTCAGACCATCGGCGTAGCCGTAGTTGTAGCCTCCCACAGCGTTCTGGGCGTGGTACTGAGAGCTGGCCACGGCGGGCGCGGCGTATCCGTAACGGGCGTACGGGTAGGCAGCATAGGTCTTGTAGGTTTCAGGGGGCAGCAGCGTAGGTGAGCGGCGCAGCCCAGTTGGAGTTCCAGGCGCCGTTCCAGGCACCGTTCCAGGCGCCGTTCCAGTATCCGGCGCCGTACGGGTATCCCGAGTATCCCCACCCAGCGTAGGGCAGGTACTGGGCAGCCGCAACGGCGAGGACAGCGGACACTACGACCTGAAAGAAGTAGCGAGGTTAGTGACAAATTACACTTGGGTTTTAAAACACCACAGCTGGTGGCTAAAATATAGTGCCTCATCCCGCCGGAAGCATAAGCAATGTCTAAAACAGCAAAACTTGCATCCGGCTTCTGCCTTAATCAGCAACGGGGGGGGGTGGGTGGATGCACACTACATAAAATGGGAATACAAAGAAGTCGCAACATATCTGAATACACCCCTGTTATCAACTGCTATTCGGAATTCCCTGGCAGTGTCCCGCGAAAAAGTCATAAACTGAACGGAAACTTTGAGCCGGGTGCACACGCAGTGAAGGTGCATATCTCCCCTTTTGGTAATATAAATCTTTGTCTGACGTTACATGGACATTTATCACTTAAAATTAAAAAAATCAAGCAAAATTTCATACATGAACAACAGTGTCTTGCAATGAGTCTTAACAATACTTATTGATGGTCATCCCTCGCTGGAAAATGCGGCTGAGAAATGACTTTAAGTCCAGTTCAACAAACGCAGACTCCCGGGTTTGAGGGGTAGTACTCACCAGGACTTTCATGTTTGAACTCTCTGGTAGCTGTGAGATGAGTAGGGACGCACCCCACTTTTATACTGACGATTTGGGATGAGACTGAAACCGGTCCGCTGGAGATCCACCACGCCCTTCTGTCGGGACCGTCACGTGACAGGAGAGTGGACTAACTCCGTCCTGCGTTTCCCCAAACCAGCGGAAACAGCTAAGTGCCAGCAGCTGAACAGATCCGTCAAGTGATATGCGAGCAACGGCTATCCAAGGACCTGGAACATGGAGCGGGGGAGGAGGAAGCCGCCTACCAACTCTCGAAGTGAGGCTGTCCCCTAATTGTTTTCGCATCTTTCCTGATAATTTCAAGTTAAGGTCGTGTCAGGTCAGGTCACGGGCCTAGGTTAAGTGACCCCGCCTCCAAACAGGTATCAGCTTGCACTGCTTTCGGGTATCTGGGGCTACAATTCTGAGATTCGGAATTTTTCAAACCTATGACCTAAGGCCAGGTCCCACAGGCAACCTCGCCGTTGTAGGTTTATGGGGAAAATTTGGAAATGCATGTTTTTCAGGCCCTACGTCAAAGATCAACATCAAAATTTCAAAATCATGCGCTCCTAGCCCATTCCCGAGACCGGGGCAAAAAATTGGCTTGTCGCCTTTCGCACGTACTCCCAGGTCAGGTTAGCAATGTTCGATAAAACAGCCCATAAGTTCGACTGAAGGAATACATAACTTTACTTTTACCTTCATTGTGCTTGTAACATGGCTGCAAGTCAATTGACGTGTATCACTACCATGCCAGGTCACTTCAAGTTAATTTTTTACCTGACGAGTCAACGTTCAAATTTAAGCTATCATGGTAAAACCAAACATCGTTTGATTCAAACTGACGACAAAATTGCTATTTTGCTTCATTAACTGCCGTATCTTGTTGGGTTACGAAGTTATTTGTGAATGAAATGAGCACTCCATAACAGCCGTAACATATCATCTGGACCTCAGTTGACCTCAACGTAGACCTAAGATAATGGTGGTAGGCGTGATCTATTTGTATATCTATTAGCTTCCGAATGGACGTGAAATTTTCTATATTAGCTGTAAGGCGGGACAAACAGCGTGTAAATCGAGCCTGCGTGATATTCTAGCCTGAAAGTACACATTAAAATAGGTGATGTTAGTGAACCAGTGCCCTACCTCTTAAACTGACTATAAATTCGACGGCATGTTTTTGAAACAGCAATTCAGCGATTTCGAATGACGCTGAAAAATGTTTTCAGCTACTTTACGTCCTGTGATATGCGTGGTGTTGTCAGTACTTGTCGTCTAAGCTATTCGTTCCTTGTTTTACCTCCACAGGCTTGAATATTGACTAAACATATAATGAAGCAGCTTCAAAGACATTTGGGACGAACTGTCTATTTTCCGCGTCTTTTTATACCATTTCTATTTTCGAGCTACACGCCCCCCCCAACAATGGCGAGGGTGGTTCATTCTCGCCAAGCAGAAGAAGGTTAAACGTAATCCAGCACCTCCACGGGATTTGAACCGAGCTATTGGTCACGTACACCATGCAAAGAACCCCTAGTCTCATATTCAGTTTCTCTCAGAATTCAGCGTTAGAAATAAAACAACGGTTCATACGCACACTTCTTTCTGAGCGCACTGATATCTACTACCACCTTTACAGCCGATATCTACCACCGAAACTGGTGCACTGGTATCTACCACCACCTTTACAGACGATATCTACCACTGATACTGGTACAAAGGTATCTACTACTGCCTTTACGGCGGATATCTACCACCGATACTGGTACACTGATATCTACTACCGCCTATACAGCCGATATCTACCACCGATACTGGTATAATGATATCTACTACCGCCTTTACAGCCGATATCGACTACTGATACTGGTACACTGGTATCTACTACCGCCTTTACAGCCGATATCTACCACCGAAACTGGTGCACTGGTATCTACTACCGCGTTTACAGCCAATATCTACCACCGATACTGGTATAATGATATCTACTACCGCCTATACAGCCGATATCTACCACCGAAACTGGTGCACTGGTATCTACTACCGCCTTTACAGCCGATATCTACCACCGATACTGGTACACTGAATCTACTACCACCTATACAGCCGATATCTTCCGCCGATAGCCAGCCTCCCGATGAAACCAACTGCTGGCCGCTGATGCGTAGACTTCGGGGCAGCGCCACCCGGGGGAGTCTGGGTTCGAAGTGATCGATTCCCGCTCTAAATAGGGGCTGTTTCTCCGCAAACGGGAGTTCTGGGTACATATTTATTTATTGTATTTATCTTATTAGGCCACTCCCAACAGGCACACTTGCCCAATTACAGGGAGTATTGGCGTGGGTGTTTAATGATCCTCTCCTCCGGGTCAGATCGGATATGGAAAGCGGTTTCCCATCGTGGGGATTGAACCAACTTTAATCCATGCTATCCGATCTGAAGACTTGCAACGAATTCCGGCACGCTCCGTCTGATGGTGATATCAGTTAAATCTTATTATAGAGGCGCCACATTCCCTATTATTTTTGCTTCCAGGAAATAGCGTTTTAGGGAGGGCTATTTTCTAGCTCTCCTAGAAGGGGTTAGAACGGCCAGAAAATAGCCTAGCCCTCCCTAAAACAAAAACAAAAAATCTTCCGATTTGGGTTTTTGGCATTGTTTGTCCATGCTCCCAACTAAAGTTTGAAGTTGTGTAAAGATTTAGCTGAGTTAGGAATTTTATTAGGTGTAGAGGGAGAGAAAGTTTGCTACAAGAACTCACATGTTCATATCTAAAATAAACATTTCCTAATGAAGAGCATTGTCCAAAGCCACTAGCTACGCCAGGAGGTCACATTGCGAGGCGTTGATATTTTCTAATAATTTAACTCAAATGATAGCCATGAAATCATACCCGCCTTAGTTTTAACGAGCATATTACCAAAGTCGTCTCTAGCTGTCAAAAACGAGTCAACATCCTCCGCATGCTCGGCGGAACCGAGTACGATGGGGATCAAAAGACCCTGCTCATGCTCTACAATTCCTTGATCCGGCCCATTCTTGAATATAATTCGTTCGTCTTTGACTCAACAAACAACACTAATAAGCTAAAGCTGGAGCACATCCAAAACGGATGTATCCGGGCAGCCACAGGCGCGCTCAGAGAATCCCCCATCACCAGCCTGTTAGTGGACAGTGGGCTGTGCCCCTCCAAACAAGACGCCACTCCCAGCTTATCTCTTACTATATTAAGGTCCAATCTACCGAAAATCACCGGCGAAGCAATGTTTCGCCGACCCCAGACGTGTATCAAAAACTTATCGGACAACCTGGCCTCCATTTAAGAATAGAGTAGCTAAGACACTGGAAACCCTGAACCTTGTGATCCCAGACGCCTTAGGCAAACCCCGACTGTGCCGCTTTTGGACTCGCAAACAGCCCAAAGTCGAGTTTTTTCACCACACGGAAAGACAACCTCACCGCAGAGGAGATCTCTCAGAAATTCTTAGAGTTCCAGTCTTACAACACTGGAAAAACCTTCATCTTCATAGACGGCTCTAAAATAGGCGAAAATGTAAGCCTCGGCATCTGGGGGCAAAATATCTGCCTTCAAAAAAGACTTCCGGACAACTGCTCTATCTTTACCGCCGAGGCTGTCGCCATTCTAGACACGCTAGTCCTGATTAGAACCCAAAATATTAACTCAGCCGTCATCTGTTCAGACTCTGAATCTGTCCTGCAAGCTATCAATAACGTAGTCAACCCCAGCCATCACGTAGTAGCAGATATCCAGAAGGGTATGGACGATATCCCAGATGACTTTTCTTTGGACCTCGGGCCACTGCAAAATTCTCGGAAAATGAAAAAGCCGAGGAGTAGGCCAAAAAATCTCTGAAACTCAGAGAGATAGCAACTGGGGGGTTCCAGCACAGATCGACCAGGCCCCTACATAGCATAGTCTCGGATTTCATTCCAATTTCGTCCACTGGGTTTTCAGGAGCGTAGAATCCTGATCCGAGATTATTTCTTTCCTCAGACTTACGGTTTCAGATTTATAGCTTGAAGAAAATGGTGAGAATCGCCGATTTCGTCAAAACATGATGATATACAACGATTATTTTCAGCCTTAACTTTCATTTCTTACCTTCAAATGGCACGGGATTAGATTGAACATGTAACAGGCAAAGTTTGAGCGTCTCGTTTCTTATTCGAAATTTTCAAATTGTTTGGGGATATTCTGACCATTTTTTCAACGATGTTTTAAGAGTGTGGCCAGTAATTCACGTTAAAAGTATCTACAGCAAAGTTGCGCACCCATATCTCGTCTGTTTAGTGAAGTGAATAAACTTTTACGTTCTAGACTTTATCAATGTGTAATTAGCCATAGAAGGACACCATGCGCGCACAATTCGGCCGCCCGCGCGCCCGGCCGTCGTCGGCGCGGCCGCCGGTGCGTGGGCACGGGCAGTAGACTGACTCGTGAGCGTACAAACTCTTGCAATCGTGATTAAAGGTGGGAAATAAAAGCAAAAAACGTGTTCAACAAAATGGTGAAATCAATACAATTCTAATCCCGTTAAGGGTGTACGACTTGTCATATCTTAACGTCACCCATAAAATCGATTATGGAATTGAGTCATACATTTGGATTTTGAAAATGAAGACTTGCGCGTTTGTGCAAGCTTGGTCTATTTTGCGTGCTGAAATGACATCGCATTCAACACGTATGAACCTTGGACGCAGTTGTGCGGTCTTCTCCCCGGTTTGTGCGTCAGTGCCTGTATGACACGCGCGAAGTGTCAGATGTCCAGTGCACAGCTCATGAAGCTGGGAGCACATCCTCTTCATTTAGTATGGCATTGCTACTTGTTGGGTGTCAAATGGAGATAACGCGCGGCTTCAAGGTCGCTAATTCCTTTCGGACGCCAGTTTTCTGGTGTCAGTGTTGGTGTTCAAACTTTTGTGTGACATAGGAGTGGTAGGATGCCACGGGATAAGAGGACTTCTTGTTCTGACTAGAGAATGTACTTTTTCCATGTAGATTCTTGGTACCGGCGGCGCCAGTCCCGGCGCCGGCAGGCCTCGACTGGTCCCAGCAAGACCCAACGTGGTCCTGGCATTGGTTCCGGCAAAAAAGTCGGGTTAATAGGAAAAAATTTGCAGCCTTGTCTTATACGTTGCAACCAGTGACTTCGATTCTCTATTCCAGACATGAATTAGGTGTAATTGTGTTATTTCATTTCATTTTCGAATGGAACTTTTTGCAACTAAATTAGGGCTTGTATTGCCGTGCCAACGTTAATCCACCCAAAATCCCCTGGCTCGAGAAGCCCTGGCCATGGTATGTCACTTTTCGGCCCGAACCCCCCCTCCCCGTGAGGTCATTTATGAACAGCCCCATGTAGGTTAAAGTAAGACAATTTATATATGCGTAGTTAGCCATATCATTTTATTTATTCGTCAAATGCTAAGGGAAAACTAACTTGGTCGGTTAAAAATTAGCTAATCTCAATCTGACGTGGGCCCCAAGGAACACAGGTGGTAGTATTACGCTCTCTATTACGCTCTATTGCGCTCTCCAATCCTCAGAGGTCCTGGCACGGGTCCCGGTACAGACCCAATTGATGCCGGCAAAGTCCCGGCCGGGCCCAGCATCCGGTCCCGGCTCCGAGACACCGGGACCAAAAATAGAACCTGTGGTGCTGGCCCCGTCGAGTGTTCCCTGCAAAAGACGCCTCCTTACAAGACAGAGTAAGTTTGAATTAGGAAAATGTCACAATTGCCCAAGAAGAACCAGACAGCAGCCGGAGGCAGTTACTGAAGAGCTGGTAGCTGCGAAGACACAATCATCATCGACTGACTCACTGGGCGCTCCAACAGTTTCAGCCGAAGTCGATGTTTCCCATCTATTGCCGATGCTGGACGGGACTACCGTCAGAACAGATAGGCTTCTGGTTGAACTGATCCTTTGAAGTTAGTTTATTCTTCGCTGTGTGCATTCAATGTCTTATTCCCGTTTTCGAAACATTATGAGATGTGCTTGGGGTTTGTCATTTTATTTCAGAACCGAAGTGGTAAACGTCAAGAGGGAACGTCCATCCAAACTCGGAACCAAAGTAGGTCACTTTCATGTTTCGATAGAAATTAAAACTGTCTTTTGGTACATACATTGATTCAGCCAGCCTCCTCTGCCTCCTCTGCTGGTGAACCGAACCAAATACCACTAAATCGAATACACTACTGTCATAACACACCCCTTTAACTAAGAATTCACTTCCACCCAGGACCTTAATAATATTGATTCCACCTTGCTTAAAAACATACTTTAAAACGTATGTTGTTTACGTTCCTTACTCTCAATGCAACCTTACTGAAGCCGAAAACAAGAGATGAAAGAAAAAGAAAGGCTAGAAAATATTGCTTTGTCAACGGCACGCCCTTACCGTATACCCTTACCCTTACCTTTTCCACGATTCTATGTGCTTATGTAGATACATGTTTCCCTAGCCACAAACTTCTAGCCATAGTCTCGGCTGATCACCACCCGCGTGCGTGTCGTCGGTTGGCCGAAGTGCCAGTCGGCTATCGGTGGGGCGCGCCGGGCAGCCGATTTTCGCGCGCATGGCGTCACTCTTTGGCTGATTAGACATAGATAAATTCAAGAACACAAAATTCAATTGATCCTTTTAGAAAGCACAGGCACAGGGAATCATTTTTCCTGTGGGATATTTTAAGGTGAATCACTGACCACACTTAGAAAAAATTGTTTAAAAATTTGAAAAAAAATTCCAAAAACGTAGAAAAAAATATCAAAGTTGGACAAAATATGTTTAAATACAATCACGTTTTAAGTGAGGATCCATAACGAAGGACTACACAGGAAATACTGATTGTATGCCAACATGTTTTTTTCAAAAAACACGGATTATCACGATTTTCAGCAAGCTGTAACTCCAAAACACACATTTTGAGAAAAGAAATATTCTCAAATCTGAATTCTTCGCCACTGATAACCCTGTGTACGAAGTTGGAACGAAATCTGAGACTATGCTATGTACAATCCAGGTGGTGCCTGGTCGATTTGTCCTGGAACGCCTCCACTCTCAAATGGTCTGGAGACGATAGCAAAGCTCTCCTCCACAACCATATCCGGAAGTGCATCCAAAATGACTAGACCACTGGCCACAGCACCCATTTATTCCATATAAAGCCTAACATCGGCTACTGGCCCAGCTCCAACCAAAACAGTCGTCGGCGTGAGGTCATCCTGACCAGACTCAGAAACGGACACACCAAACTAAATGCCTATGGGCGTGTGGGTACCTGTGGAGCCTGCACCGCCACGGAGAATCCCTACCACATCCTATTGACTGTCCCCAGCACGATGACCATAGGCAGCCCATGCTAGATTATTGCCGTATCAGAAATATCCCAGTAAACCTCTCCACTCTTCTCGCAATGATCACGCTGAGCTGCTGGACAAGCTCTTTACATTCCTGAAGGCTACTAGGCTCGAGAGCTTTATCTAAACGTACCAAACAAATGTCTATGGTGGCAGGTATTAAAAATACCTGCACCCGAAGAGCACCCCCCCCATATTAGAAATAACAATTACACTAAAGACGTCCCCCTGACAAATTTCAACAATATGTGCTTCAAACTAGGCTATAACTGTCTGGCCCTAAGGTATGATAGACTCAGAATAGCTGCCACCCTAGGCTAACCTAAGGAAAAACGTTCAACTACCCAACTAACCTTAACTAACCCTCCGTTCATGTTTGCTAACCAACTAACCCTAACTTGTTAAGGACTAATTAACTACTAACCATATCTAAGACTCACAACTAACCAACTCACACCCCTCCCTAACGCTCTATCTGTTCTATTACCCTTCTCTCTTCCTCTATGCGGCGGCTACCCAGCCGGAGAGGGTGCTGTAACCTCACCTCCTGGTTGCAGGATAAAGACCCGCGGTATCACGTCATGGTGCTTGCGGGTGTTTCTAATTACCCAAAATTATTATTTTTCAATGGAGGATTTCGAGTAACGTAAGCAAAACGGTCATTCGATAACAGGAAAAAAATCTAAAAAATCTTACCTTTGCGATGGCAAGCCGCTTCACTTACCCTTTTAAATCCCATCTGTGTCCCAACAACCAGGCTCGGCATCTCTGCCGTAGCATCCCCTACCCTCGCAAGTGTTGCTTCACTTCGCGACCCATTCCTTGAAATAAGCTTCGCCCACTTGTTCTGCGACATTAAAATAAACACCCCTCCTGCAAAATTTTCCCACCTACTTTAGAGGCGGGCAAAGATGCTTTGCACCGAACGCCTTATAAAAAGCCCTTAACTAACTAACTAACTAACTAAGCCATGAAATCAATGCCAGATATTTTTCCCTGAAAGCTACCAATTTCTAGTGCTACGAACGTTTGGTAACGCACAAATGATTAGTAATATGAGAAAGAAGAAGTTGTCACTGAACACGTTTGTCCTCCTTCATTTTCAAGTAGGATTTTGTTGGACTTCGCAACCCTTGTGGAAGCAGAGTAGGTTGCGAGGTGCGAATGAGCGAACATTCAGAGCGGGTCCAGGGTCCCCCGACCAGTCCCAGCGGGGCTGTCCGCCGGGACAGACCAGTCCTCCGCTATGCATGCGTACATACTTACCTCCGGCCGTAATGAGCCGCTCACGACAGCCAGCACGCCTGTAAATGGCGGAATGTCAGACAGGCGAGATCTACAGCTCAGTATACCGACCGGCCAGATCGGCAGTGATATGTCACTCGGGGAACACACCCAGCACAAATTGTCGCATCGTATCTCACAGGTGGTCACCACAATATAGATAAGACGATCGCTGAACGACAGGTTTCAGCTGGACTTTTATCTCCACAGAATGCACCGAACAGACGCCAGATCATGAGCATTATGGAGGGCAGAGAAGCAGTGGCGGATCGAGGACTTCATTTCAGGGGGCCAGTGGCTCGAGTCTCACTCGCCATCGCCAAGGAAAAGTCTCTGGTTATGCAGTTACTATAGGCACTCTGACATTTCGGGGGGCTTGAGCCCCTCCCCTTGTGTCCGCCACTGCGGAGAAGATATCGCAGGGTTATGGTGCAACATAAGAAATCAGCAGCGAATGATCGAGATCTGTGATAGGCAGTGTGAAAGTTGTAGTTTGCAGTTGTTAGTTTAGAGACGCGTCGACCGCTAAGGTCTTATGGCGTCACCATCTCGACCCCATTGCGAGGGTTTGTGGGAGATAGATTACACTTATTCATAGGACTCACCTGGACTTAAACCCGGGGCCTGTGGCTCAGGAGACAGACGCTCTATCAGCCCCAAATCAAGGGCACGGGTGGCGGAGTATTTCGTAGGCATTGGAGGGTAAGACTGTGCGATCTCCTGTCAGTGAGATGAATGCGTGGATCTCCGTAAGACAGGTTGTAACAAAACCCGAGGCACCACTAAACTGCTCAAGACATGGCACACACTGTTGACAATTGTTTATCTAAACCAGCTATGTTGGAGACTTATCAGCATAGAACTTCCCACCCTGACAAAAGGGCATTGTTTATCTATAAGAAGGGCCAAAAGGTCATTCCAAATTTCCACTCACTGATCTCATCACTCAATGTGACTTGGATTTTCAATGAATAATTCCATTTGTAATGTAGGAGAGCTGACTGACCCAGGGGCGCAGCCAGGGGGGGCACAGGGGCACGTGCCCCCCCCATCGGTGCCGGGGTGCCCTTTTGATTGCCAGGTGGTGTACCCTCTTTGGGCCGTGCCGCTCGAAATTTAGTGCCCTACGTCGTTGAGCCTAGATGTAGCTAGACTGCATTTAGCGATTTCAACTATTGTTTGACAATTAAGTGCCTTTTTGGTCAGTGAAGGCATTCTGTCGCCTTTCCAAGCACCCGGGAAGAGTATAGGCACGTAATCCCTTTCCAGATAATGCCTCATCGTCGCCAATAATCGTACGGGCGGAGATAATCTGGTGCCCCTTGAGCTCATCTAGTGCCCCCTGAGCGCTGGTCTTGGCCCCTGGAGCTGATCATGTGCCCTCTGAGCTGATCGGATGCCCTCGTAGTCAATCTGGTGCCCCCTCCTGAGAAAATAATTGTGCCTTCTGAACCTATATAATGCTTTCTGAGTTAGTATGATGCCTCCGAGCTTGCCTGGTGCCCTATTAGCTGTTTTAGTGCCCTTTGAGCTAATCCGGGCCCTCTGAACTCATTTAATGCCTCCCGGAGTTTATCTACTGTCTAGGGAGGGGGCACAGGGGGCATGTGCCCCCATCGGTGCCGGGTGCCCTTTTGATTTCCAGGTGGTGTACCCCCTTTGGGCCGTGCCGCTTGAAATTTAGTACCCTACGTCGTTGAACGTAGATGGAACTAGACTGCATTTAGCGATTTCAACTACTGTATGACAATTAAGTGCCTTTTTGGTCAGCTAAAGCATTCTACCGCCTTTCCAAGCACCCGGGAAGAGTATAGGCACGTAATCCGTTTCCAGATAATGCCTCACCGTCGCCAATAACCGTACGGGTGGAGCTCATCTGGTGCCCTCTGGAGCTGATCATGTGCCCTCAGAGCTGATCTGGTGCCCTCGTCGTCAATCTGGTGCCCCCCCTGAGAAAATAATTATGCCTTCTGAACCTATATAATGCTCTCTAAGTTAGTCTCATGCCGCCGAGCTTGCCTGGTGCCCTATTAGCTGTTTTAGTGCCCCTTGAGCTAACCCGGGCCCTCTGAACTCATTTAATGCCTCCCGGAATTTATCTACTGTCTAGGGGGGCACAGGGGGCACGTGCCCCCATCAGTGCCGGGTGCCCTTTTGATTTCCAGGTGGTGTACCCCCTTTGGGCCGTGCCGCTTGAAATTTAGTGCCCTACGTCGTTGAACGTAAATGAAACTAGACTGCATTTAGCGATTTCAACTATTGTTTGACAATTAAGTGCCTTTTTGGTCAGCTAGGGCATTCTGTCGCCTTTCCAAGCACCCAGGAAGAGTATAGGCACGTAATCCGTTTCCAGATAATGCCTCATCGTCGCCAATAATCGTACGGGCGGAGCTCATCTGGTGCCCCCGGAGCTGATCATTGCCCTCTGAGCTGATCTGGTGCCCTCGTAGTTAATCTGGTGCCCCCCTGAGAAAATAAGTCTGCCTTCTGAACCTATATAATGCTCTCTGAGTTAGTTTGATGCCTCCGAGCTTGCCTGGTGTCCTTTTAGCTGTTTTAGGGCCCCTTGAGCTGATCCGGGCCCCTGAGCTTATTTAATGCCTCCCGGAGTTGATCTACTGTCCAGGGGTTCAGCCAGGGGGCACATGGGGCACATGCCCCCATCACTGCTGGGGTGCCCTTTTGATTGCCAGGTGGTGTACCCAATTTGGGTCGTGCCGCTCGAAATTTAGTGCCCTACGCCGTTGAACCTAGATGTAACTGGACCGCATGTAGCGATTGAAACTATTGTTGGACAACTTCATACCTTTTTCGGTCAGCTAGGGCATTCTGTCGCCTTTCCAAACACCCGGGAAGAGTATGGGCACCT
Source organism: Lepas anatifera (assembly GCA_034440635.1). NCBI lineage: Eukaryota > Metazoa > Arthropoda > Thecostraca > Lepadidae > Lepas > Lepas anatifera. The sequence continues at coordinate 1,449,006 of JAOTON010000520.1, read as the reverse complement.
AGTATGTGTCCACCTAATGCCTCATCGTCGCCAATAATCGTACGGGTGAAGCTAATCTGGTGCTCCTTGAGCTCATCTCGTGGCCTCTCAGCTGGTCTTGGCCCCTGAGTAAATCAGGTGCCCCACTGAGCAAATAATTGTGCCTCCTGAACCTATATAATGCCCTCTGAGTTAGTCTAATGCCTCCAAGCTTGTTTGGTGCCCTAATAGCTGATTTAGTGCCCCTTGAGCTGATTCGGGCCCCCGAGCTGATCTCATGCCTCCCCAAGTTGATTCTGTCTCCTAAGTCAATATGGTGCCTCTTCAGCTGATTAGGTGCCCCTCAGCTGATTATTGATGTCTCCTTAGATGGCCTGGTGCCCCCTGAGCTGGTTTGGTGGGCCCTGAGCCCACCTTGTGTCCCCTGAGCTGTTATGTTGCTCCCTGAGCTGATTTAGGCTCCTGCCGTAGTTTGGGCGGCTGGGAGCTGATCTGGACCCCGAGCGGATTGATCTGGTGCCACCTGAGCTGCACTAATGCCCCTTAGTCGATCTGGTGCCTCCTGAGCCCATCTGATGCCCCCCTGAGCTAGTCTGGTGCCCCCTGAGCTAATCTGGTACCCTTTAAGCTGATCTGGGCCTCCTTACGTGATTTCATGAGCAGCTCTAAAGCCCTGAGCTGAGCTGGGCCCACAGAGGCTGATGAGGGACCCCGAGATGGTATGGGGCTCCTGAGCTGATTAAGTGCCTCCTGACTTGATCTGGTATTCCCGAGCTGGTCGGGGACCACTGATCTGATTGTTTGTCCCCGAAGCTGATCTGGTGCCCTATGGGCATCTGGTGTCCCCTGAGCAGCTCTGGGGCTTTTGAACTGATTAGGCCCCGAGCTGGTGAGGGATCCCTGAGCTGATTTAGTGCCCCTGACTTGAACTTGCCCCCTGCGCTGATCGATCTGGTGCACCCTGAGCAGATATACTGCCTCCTGAACTTAACTAATGCCCCCTGAGTCGATCTGGTGCCAGTCATCGGTGTCTCCTGAGCCCACCTTATTCCCTCTGAGCTAGTCTGGTTCCTCATGGCTAATATGGTGCCCTTTAAGCTGACCCGGGCCTCCTGGATTGATTACGTGATTTCCTGAGCAGCTCCCAGGCCCTGAGCTGAGCTGGGCCCACAGGGGTTGGTGAGGGCCCCTGAGATGATATGGGGCTCCTGAGCTGATTAAGTGCCTCCTGACTTGATCTGGTATTCCCGAGCTGATCTGGGCCCCGAGCTGGTCGGGGACCATTGATCTGATTGTTTGTCCCCGAGGCTGATCTGGTGCCCTATGGGCCGATCTGGTGTCCCCTGAGCAGCTCTGGGGCTTTTGAACTGCTTGGGCCCCGAGCTGGTGAGGGATTCCTGAGCTGATTTAGTGGCCCTGACTTGATCTTGCCCCCTGACCTGACTTGAGGCCCCTGTACTGGTCTGGGGCCCCAAGAGCTGATCTGGGGCCCAAGAGCGGATCTAGGTTCTGAGGGCATCCTGAGCTGATCTGGGCGCTGAGCTTGTGAGAGCCCCTTAAGTTGGCTTGAGGACCTCTGAGGTGATCTGGCGCCTTCAACTGTTCTGGGGCTTCTTGAACTGGTTTAAGGCCATATGAGCCTATCTGTGGCCCATTGAGCTAGTCTGATGACCTCATCTCTGGGACCAATGAGCTAGTCTAAACCCTGAGTGAAGCATGAGCTGCTCTGTGGCCCTGATCTACATCAGGAGCCCCTGAGGTGGTCTTGAATAGACAGATAATAAGAACACAAGGCCAACTCTCATCATCTCGGGGCGGGGTCATTGAGCTAGTCTAGTCCCTGGAGGCACAACTAGGGGGGATGGGAGAAGCTGCTCTGGAGGCCTCTGATCCACACTTGGGGGCCCCAGAGCTGGTCTTGAGTAGATGGGGAATAAGAACACAATGGAAACTTCCCTTGTAAAACGGAGCTAACGAGGAATGAGGAATCTCTAAAACGGCTTGTGATACCTAGGCACTCCCTGGTTATATAAATTGCTTATTATACTGGTGGATTCTGGGAAGGGATGATAAAAAGGCATGTGCCCCTGAGCTAAGAGCACAGTACCCTAAACCAGGATTTCTACTAATCAATTTAAATGAAGAACTAGTTTTCACAATTTTCAGCCCTGTCACACCATCCCCATCCAAACCACCGGCCTGATCACCTTTTATTTACTCTTAATTGGGACCAATCCTTGAGAATATGGAACTTAATAAACGCGTTCAAAAGGTATCTCCCAAATTTTTCCGGCAGCAAAAATGTGTTCTTCCAAAGACACTATGCCACTCCTTGTCCCAAGGCGATGTGGGAGGCAAGGATCTAAATCCGCGTTCAGCCAGGGCTCACTCGTCACGACAAAACCAATGGGCATAACAAATGGATTTTTGACTCCAATATGCCTTAACCTGCACATTGCAACAGATATCACATGCTCTACCGATTTCTTTGGTGTTAAGAACTTGCATGAGTTGGCTGATTTGTCCTTAAATCTATCCAAAACAGTCGTGTTTTGGCTACTTCCATGACATTTTGGTGGTATTTTTTTCCTTTTTTCGGTTTTAATCGCGTTTTCCTTCTCCGTCAATGATTTATTTGCATTTTTATTGAGCCAAAGATGCCCAAAAATTATATAAACAAAGATATAGTAAGTTTTTTAGGTTACGTTACAAAGTACCCTTTTCCCCCGGGGTGCCTCTCAAAGTTCGTGTGCCCCCCCATACCAAAGCTCTGGCTGCACCCCTGGACTGACCCAATCAAACTTGATGCCAAATAATTATCAGGACCATTCCCTGGTGCCAAATTGAGTGATATGTATGGAAAAACGCACTCGTATAATTCTAAAAGTTTCATGCCATGCTTTGTGTAATGCTGCAAAGGAGTACAACGTATGGTATACTATTCTTTTTGTAAGACGAGCAAAAAAACAACATAATTTTGAAGCCCATGGAGCTTGTGGTCGTTTCCTGTTGCACTTTGAACTCAGTCATAAGGGTCATCTTCTCAAATTACGAAGATACCAGTGAACATTTTTGTGGAAATAAATACGCTGAATTTTCTTAGAGGGAAAATGTAGCACTTATCTAAGGTTTATCCTCGCCCGCCTCGGGATTTTCCGGCGGCATGAAAAAACAGCGGCGCCAAGTGCCGTCGTGTTTGGCACACCTTATCCTTGATCGATTCCGCAGCTTCCTACAAAATTTTAAGGTTGGGTCATTTCAGGTCGGGTCACCAGTGCAGGTCGAGTGACCTCACCTCCAAAAATGTTTAAGGTGGCATAAGTAAGAAAAGGGTGGATCTATCGAATTGAAACTTATGCCACACAATGGGCCCACCCAGTATACAACTAATATTCCAGGATTTTTCATATCGATGACCTAAGGTCAGGGTCGGATCATAACCTCACCGTTGGAAATGCATGGGGAAAACAGGAATTGGGCTTTATGTGCGTAGATAGAGATGAGAATACATTCATATTCTCCAAACCGTAGAATCCTGGGCCCCTTTCTGGGTTCATGTTGCAATTTTTGACCTGTAACCTCTGATAGGTCATCTGGGCTACTTAAGTAGATTTTCAGACTTGGGTAAATAACTTTGCAGGAAATGACGATGAAGCTTTTATTTTGATACCATTAGGTTTATATTGTTATTACGAGTCAATTGATGTGCATATTGACTATGCTAGATCAGAAAGTGGCCTTGAGCTGACCTCAGGTCAGGTCTTTTGATCTAGTATAGTAATATTATACATCATTTTATTTGTCGTAACAAGAGGAAGCGAATGGTGCCTAGAGAATGATTATAACTTATTTCTGTCAGACGCTAGAGCCCCGAAACTCTTCTCTAACATGCCACGTCCTTTGGCCTGTCATGACCTCAATATTGACCTGAGCCAAAAAAGTGACCCATGTAGTTTCTTTGTGAATTTCTATGAGCTATCCACCAGTATTCGCGTTTTTTCGCTATCCCGCATAAGATCCGAGTTCGAGGGGGTGTTTGAAACCCCACGAGGGCGAAGGTGGCTCGGAGGTCCACCGGGGCGAATGTTAATAACATAACTAAGGGAGCTTCGGTCAGTATCTCTTTCACATCAGATCCATTCAGTTTACAATTCCACAAAATTACAATACCACATAGAACCTTCAATTTTGGTATACGTTTTCTCACTCAGTTCTGAGCGTACCGTTATATAAGGTAAAATATAAAATAGGCATTGAGACAAGCGAAGCTCTAGCAATGGATACTATGTTAGCGTAGCTATTTCATATCCAGTCTCGGCCTTGCCCTAATTATGTGCTTCTAAACGCTATTTTACGCTCGTTTAATTCTTCAGGCATCTCATCTCAAATTGTGATTGATTCACTTAATAATGTTCACCTATGCATTAGTCCCAATCATACCATAAGTACTCGTTTTTATTCACTGTGCGATGTTGGAATACGACAAAAAGTCAGGACTCAACTTCACCTCCTTGGGTGCAACTGGGGATTGGCATTTCAAGGCTGGTGCCGAGAGCTTGGGAAAAGGAAATAAATACCAGCGTTGTCCTATGGACTATATTCCCCGAGTTACGCTCCTGTCTAGAACTAGCATGCATGATATTGTGCGGCATTGCTCATTGTAACACATACGCACGAGCCTTCCTCATTTTATCTCATTGGTTAGCTTACCAATTGCATACAGTTCTAACAACCTCTGATTTCTTTTAAATTATGTAGAATTTATTACTAAAATCAACCATTAACCCCCACAGGGCCATGATGCCCTAAGGTTTGGGATAGCAGAAAAAGAAGAGGCGCAGCACCGGTTGAGGCCACCCCGCATCATTCCCATCATCCCGAAATTTTTACCCCGGGTCACCCAAGGTCAGGCACCAGACGAGGTCAACCAAGGTCACCTCACTTCACCTTTAGAGCTCGTAAACACATTTCGAAGTCGATCAATTGAAACTCACACTTCATGACCCTCCAGGGTCTACAAGGTGTATATCCGGGATTTTCGATTTCGTGCCGAGGCAGGTCACGAGGCGACCTCTCCCATTGGAAAAGCATGGGAAAAGCTATTTCATGATATAAAAGCCACAAAAAGATTGCAAATACTCAGACTGCCAGAACATTGTTTTGGACACCCTTTCACGGATACCAGGGGCATATTTGCCCTGACTTTTCCAAGGTCATCCAAGGTCACCAGAGGTCAAAAACAGTATTTTGACAATAACTTGACCTAATTGCACTAGAGCGGTGAAACAAACACCATCGTGTTTGTCTTGTCACTGGCTTCATTGATATACGGCAGGTCACTTTGACCTTCGTGACCTCAGGTCATATTAGGTCACGAGGTGACCTCTGGCGGTCAAACCACTGGCGGGAGGTCTTACGTTCCACATAGCGGAAAAGTACGGCAATTCTATCAAATGTACTTACCAGGCCTCAATAGCTCTAATGACATAAGTTATGCCCAGTTGGCTTAATCATTGCATATTTGAGTGAAAATAGCCGATCGACCTAATTTGGCCTCTGGAGGTCAAACCATTACCTGAGCACTAAAACATGCGAAGTAATTCACTGAATTCACGCGAGCTTTCATTGCACTTTGCAGATTGCGCTAACGCCCATATTTTCGGAGTTAGAGGGGGCCACGATGGCCCCCGTGGGCGAAGGTGGCGCCGGACCCCCGGTGGGGCGCTTAAGTTTAAAACGAGATACCTCCGACCAGGGCCGAACCCAGACCGATGGTTTAGGGGGCGGGGGGGGGCAACGGGGCCCTCAATCATGAAAAACATGTTTTTTTATCGGCAAAAATGGGCGGGAGAGCTGGAGGAAATTGCCAGGTTTGCTCCTCCCAACCCGGGATTCGCCAGCACATCCGACCTAAAATTGTACTCAGCTCCTTAACACGCGCATTGACGGGGGTCTGAGCCACCTTCGCTTTGACGAGGGGGGCGGGTACCCGCCCTCCCCATAAGATCTCGAGAACCACGGTAGGTAGCGAAAAACGGTAAACGGCGTTGGGTAACCCATCCATTTCTCCATCGAAAATATTTGAACCATTTTTTGGTCAGGTCACATTTAAGGTCACGAGAGGTCAAAACGTGCCTTAACAGGGATAACATGTAAATTAAGTTTTTCGGCCATTACATCTGAACAAGTAAAGATAGAGCAAAACGACTTAAACTATATGAATCCTCGCAGCAAGCCGAATCGAATGATATATAATTTGATCTTGCTAGGTCAAATCAAGGATTTGACCTGACCTGATGTCAGGTCAGAGTCAAATTGTATAAAATGCATATCATTAGAAATGCAAAGCCAAGGTGAGTCTAATGCAGCTAAAATAAACGCTCTATCACTATCCGATACTGAGTTATACAGTGAAAACTATTTTTCCCATGTAATTCCAATGGAGAGGTCATGCCTCGTACCTGACCTTAGGTCTTCGATATCAAAAATCCCAGAACATATTTTAGAGAACTCGGTGGGCCCATTATGTGATATGAGTTTCAATCAGATAAGTTCACCCTGCTCCAACTTATGCTATCTTAAACTTTTTTTGAAGTCAGGTCACTTGACCTGTACTGGTGACCTGACCTGAGATGACCTAACGTTAAAATTTTCACAGACGTTGTAAAAATAATGAGGGAAAAGGTATGCAAAGTACGGCGGCGCTACGCGCCGCCTCTTTACTACTGTCTCCGAAAAACCCGAGGGCGGAGGCGGGTACCCGCCCCCCCCGTCAATGCGCGTGTTGAAAACTCAGCTATGTATATTCCCAAGGTCTTGTCAATCAGCTTTGGGTGGCGATTCCGGAGGGTTGGGTGGTCAGAACCCCTGAATTTTGGGGCTCCCATAGGCTTTGTATAGGGCTTTTATTTCCGTGCCAGCGTTAACCACCCAGACCCTCCCCCTCCCCCTGAATCGAGAAGAGATCTCCAGCCCTGAAAACAGCCTTAACCCAGGGCATGATGGCCCTAAGGTTTTCGGGATAGCAGAAAAACGACGAGGCGCAGCATCGCGGTTGAGGGCTTACCTCTCACTGCATCATTTTCCCATCATCCCTGAAATTTTTACCCCGGGTCACCCAAGGTCAGGTCACAGACGAGGTCAACCAAGGTCACCTCACTTCACCTTTAGAGCTCTGTAAGAGCTACATTTCAAAGTTGATCGATTGAAACTTCCACACTCATGAACCCTCCAGGGTCTACAAGGTGTATATCCGGGATTTTCGATTTCGTGCCCTGAGGTCAGGTCACGAGGCGACCTCTCCCATTGGAAAAGCATGGGGAAAAGCTATTTCATGATATAAAAGCCACAAAAATGATTGCAAATACTCAGACTGCTCAGAACAACGTTTTGGACACCCTTTCACGGATCCCAGGGGTCATATTTGCCCTTTGACTTTTCCAAGGTCATCCAAGGTCACCAGAGGTCAAAAACAGTACTTTGACAATAACTTTACCTAATTGAGCTAGAGCGGTGAAACAAACGCCATCGTGTTTGTCTTGTCACTGGCTTTCATTTGATATACGGCAAGGTCACTTTTGACCTTTTTGACCTCAGGTCATATTAGGTCACGAGGTGACCTCTGGCGGTCAAACCACTGGCGGGAGGTCGTTACGTTCCACATAGCGGAAAAAGTACTGGCAATTTGCTATCAAATGTACTTTACCAGGCCTCAATAGCTCTAATGACATAAGAGTTATGCCCAGTTTGCTTAATCATTGCATATTTGAGTGAAAATAGCCGATCTTGACCTAATTTGACCTCTGGAGGTCAAACCATTGACCTGACACTAAAACATGCGAAGTAATTTCTTACTGAATTCACGCGAGCTTTCTATTGCACTTTGCAGATTTGCGCTAACGCCCATATTTTCGGAGTTAGAGGGGGCCATCGATGGCCCCCGGTGGGAGAAGGTGGCGCCGGACCCGCGGTGGGGCGCGGTTAAATGATGACCTTCTAAAGGCACAGTTTTTGAATAAACAGAGGACCTGGGTGATGTAAGCAATGGCGAGCATGCTCGGCCATGCTCCGCGAGAGCCCGGGGGCATCCCTTGGCATCTACCCTTGCGCAACTGTCTTGTCCAGCTGGTTTAGAAGTATCGCACAAACTTTCTGTGTCGCCTCTTCATCGGATTTCCCGCCTCGAAAGCTGCAGTGAAAACAGCGGAGCAAAGAACCAAAATTTGCTATAGTTTACGAATGTTGTGGGAAAGCAGTCGCAAAGCCTGCATTTCGCGCAGGGCCTTCAGCTTTGTGATTGTTGAGATGACTGCTTAGAAATTCATCTCTATCCTCTTTTTGGTGAAATGAATTTGCTCTGTTATTCTCGAGGTATGATGATGACGTTAAAATACTTCCCCGAGTGTATACCTTCCGGCTCCATGCGGTCTGCCGACAAAATACCGTTACAATTACGGTAATACCGTAAAAGACTCGCGTTTTCAGGATACAACAGGTGTTAATTGCTGGTATGTAGTGCAGGTACGTCACGCAAGCGGCTGTTCTGAAACAGTTATGCAAATGAGTCTCCTCCGATTCTGGAAGCTGAATGACGTAGGGTGGGGCTTGAAGAGAAAGTGGTAGAAGCGAATGACCGGCACGATCAGACAAGATTAGGTAAGGGGGGTAGAGTAGCAGGAGATACGCAGCACGTTGATTACTACAACCACGAGATGGTGGATACCGTATAAAACAAGGTCAGTGTCAGGCCACCAAATTCAACGTGCTTTTCGCGGGAGTAAGACAAAATAAGTTCACACCTGAAGTAATATTTCTTAATGGGAAAACTAGACCATGCTTCATTATCAAAATATATACGGTCTGTCATCAGTAAAAACACTGGGTGTGATCAGGACCGGAGCTCACCTAAAGCCAACATTTCAAAGACTTTCTTCCCAAGGAAGCTTGTCTGGCAAGATACGCAGAACCATTGGGCAAGGTGGCATGCTAGAATGGAAAATTTAATTTTGCTGGGACAGAGTCCGTAATTCATATTGAAAACCAAACGTTCAACATAGTTATGTATGTTCAAACGATATAAATACAATCCCACTTACAAACTTCACATGGCCTGCCAAAGCACACGGGGCATCAATGCGTACAGCCCTCGCGTACTACGACCCACGCAAGACCCACGCGACTTTATTTTTGGCTCGTGGGAGTTCCTTTCAGAGGCATCGAGTGAAAATGGACCATACATAGACAATTCTTCAGCTAAACAACACATGAAAATTTAGCTTTAGACTTATAGGAAAAGTGAAACCTTCAGAAATAGCTACCACGGACAATGGCCTCGCTAAAAACTGGGCAGAATGAATGAGAGATGCATTCAAAGAGGTTCAAGTTTGAGCCAACTATCCATCTTGAGATTGAGCTAGATGTAAAGCATTGCTAAGAGCTTCGAAACCGGCACCTTATCAAAGCACGATTCGTTGACGTTACAATCAGGCGCGGTCGGAATTCTGCTGTGGCCGTCCGGCCAAGTTTTCTACTTCTACCTAAACGTTCACATGATTACAGGTCTTAACGTGGTGAAAGCACATCTTATCATAGATTCCTTATCAGGCAAAACAGAATATACCGTTTTTCCCGCGGACGACGGAATAAAAAGCGACTAAATACCATTCAGCTCATTTGTTTCACTTATCATCTGACAAAAACAGTACCAGAGTCTTCTCTAAAACATGAAACATTTATCAGAAGCGTTTTGCAAATTATTTCAGAACGAAGGTGTGGATGGAACCATGGGAGTGCTGTAGGGACTCCCCCATTCCTTCCACTACGAGGTGGTCAAATCGGGAAAGCGAACTTTGTACTAAGGTATAAGACTTCTGCGAAGATTAACATGAGACGCGCTAGTTTTCAAGAGATGCAGCTTTCTCTTATTTATCTTTAAAACGTCGGTTCTAGGAAATCCTGCAGACGCAGTAAGTTTTCAAATTGATTCTACTGTTTTGCTGAACTGCACCATCATGGGACGATGTCCATTCAGTTTTAAGAAAGGGAAACATAAGTATCCCAGGAGAAACGCAGGGTGATATCCCAGAAACCTTCCGAATATCCCTGCCTTCATTCCCACCCTAGATGGCTGTTACTCCTTTCTCGACACTGTGTTTACAGTTTGCGTAAGTATTTTCGTAAAATGGTTACATGAAGCGCAAAAAGCACTACCATAGCTTCAACATGAGAAAATGCTCCAAATTTGAACAATTCTAAGAAAATTCGATGGCATATACTCCGATTATTAATCGCGGGCGGAATTCTTTGGCACTTCCAATGTATATAACGTTGGAGTATCCCATCCCCATTTTTCCAGCGAGTGTTCCAGACCAGTTTTGGACCGGGAGTTTGGACGCCGGGCGGCGCCGGAGCGATGTTGACCGCACCGGTCGGCGGCGCGCATGCCGCAGTGCTCTTCATTGCGGGGAAGAGTCGACGGCAGGGTCGCAGCAGGCCCGCCGGCGCGATTCCAAGGTCGATGGATGCGACGATGGCCAGTCGCGGCTAGGGATGGTGCCGAGGTGTGGCCCTGGGTCTTACCGCGCCCAGGTATATAAGCGCATCCATACTCTTCACCGGCACCACAGTCGTCACCAGCGAGTTCAATCATGAAAGTCCTGGTAAGCAAACGGGTGCAACAGCAGCGGTGGGTGTGGCTGTCCAGAAACTGTCTATTTCGCTTTGATAAACATTAGGAAGAGTTAAAATTACAGTAAACTATATTTGAGCTAGGTTGGCTTGTCAAGGAATTGCATTGTAACTTGCCTTTCATTTGTTGTCTATCTACTAGATTCTTGCAAGGACGTTCAGTTTTGTTTAGAAAGTAACCAGTAAACCTACAAGCTGTTTATAATTCGCAACTAGCCTGCATGGTGTCCTGCTCTTGATTCGCAATGAATACTTTCAATATAAAGTCACAGAAACCAATTCAAACAGTCGTGATTTATTGTCTTCTTCAAGTTGGGTTTCGTTCCGAAACGTTCTGAACCAAACATATGAGATCCAGGGGCCAATGCTTGCACAAGTGGCTTACCGCAGCTCCCTCCTCCACAGGTGGTAGTGTCCGCTGTCCTGGCCGTTGCGGCAGCCCAGTATGCCCTGCCCTACGCTGGGTATGGATACTCGGGATACCCGTACGCTGCCGGATACTGGAACGGCGCCTGGAACAGCTACAACCTGGCTGCGCCGTACACTACCTACTCGGCTGCCCCCTACACAGTTGCCCCTTACGCCTACTCTGCTTACCCCTATGCCCACTACGCTGCCCCTGCCGTGGCCAGCTCGCAGTACCACGCCCAGAACGAGCTCGGAGGCTACAGCTACGGCTACGCTGACGGCCTGAGCACCAAGTCCGAGAGCAAGAACGCCTATGGCGGCACCGTCGGCTCCTACAGCTACGTGGACGCCAACGGCAAGACCCAGACGGTCAGCTACGTGGCCGACGCTGCCGGCTTCCGCGTGCAGGGCACCAACCTGCCGGTGGCTCCGGTCGCTAACCTGAAGGCGCCCGAGCACACCCTGATTGGCCCGGCGCCCGTCGACGACACGGCCGAGGTCAAGGCCGCCAAGGCGGAGTTCCGCAAGCTGTACGACGAGGCTGCCGCCGCCGCCGAGGCCGCCCCTGACTCGCGCAAGAAGCGCTCCCTGATGGCTCCGGAGCCCGTTGAGGACACCGCTGAGGTGAAGGCTGCCAAGGCTGAGTTCAAGAAGCTGTATGATGCGGCTGCTGCCGCCGCTGAGGCTGCTCCCGACACCGACGGACCTGTCTACGCCGACTACTACGGCTACCCGTACGCTGCCGCTCCTTTCACCTACGCCGCTCCTCTGGCGTACGCCCGGGCCCCCGCCGGCTTCTCGTACGGCTTCAGCTCTGCCCATGCTCTTTACCCGTACGCCCGGTACTTCTAAAAAATATCTCTTTGACATTTGCTTATCTTGTGTTGTTCTGTGATTTGAGTGAATTTCGCTCGTGTCCGTTGTTTCTATGTGCTGTTAGCTACTCATCCATGATGCAGCTAAGTTCATTTTGGCTTCATTGTGTACAGATCATGAAGTTATTTCTGGCTGTGTGTGTGTTTTGCGTCAAATCGAATGCATAATAGCTTTCATCAATTGCAAATATATTTTGTAGAAAACTATGTAGTTTTGTTAATCCTGATCAAAGTGAGAAGGTAAAGAGGCAAAACCATGAGTTCAGCATCTAGTTCATGCGATTCGCACTTCAGGTATTTCTCACTCTAAGCATTAATGACTGGCAGGGGCGTAGCCAAGGGGGAGGCGGCAGGGGCAGCCGCCCCCCTGAGGGCCCAAAGGGCCCCCTGAGGACACGAGACGCGCGACGCGCGGCTCGCCCGCACTATGCTCTGTGGCCAAATTTGAAATTTTATACCAGACAGGGCCCTCTTAAGCCCTCTTAAGTACTCTATTATGTAACAAGCAGGCCCCTTTTACCCGTCAGGGCCCTTTTGGCGCTGTCGCAGGGGCCCCTTTCGAGGCGCCGCCCTCCCCCTGAGCGAAATTCTGGCTACGCCCCTGATGACTGCTATGCTGAGTATGGTTTTCACGTCGTTTCTTTGGCACTCCAGCACTAGCTCCACCTCTTAACAATGTCATAAGACATCAGTGCTACTACAGTCGACCCAGGAACATTCAGATCAAATTGTCTTTCGTTGAAAATTTTCATTTGATATGTAATTGAAAATTTGGTAATGCTTACAAGCAACAAACAGAAAAAGCATCGGCTTAAAAATTTAAAAGTAAACCTACCTATATTTCCCAAAATAAGGTGCAGCTATAATATATTTTGTGCTGCAGTTCTAGCCTGGGAATGAAAATAGCCCAAGACATATTCAAGTTCATTGTTCTGGATAATAAAACAAAGAAAACATGCAGACAATGAATAAAGAACCCTGTTGGGACCTTTGCGGAAATTGTTTTGACGATCGCGGTCGTTCGAAATAACCAGCAAGCCCAGCTGCAGCTCCAGAAACAGTTGCAGCGGTCAGGAAGACATGTCTAGGAGCATGCTGCTAGAACCCAACTTCTAACGGAGAGAAGGCCGACAGCTCGAGGCTCGACATTACATTTGGTAGTTCTTCATTTTGCCGTTGGAGCGCCAGAACCTAATCTGGTGCCGGTGAAACTAATTTTGGCAATGAGGATCAAATCCCGGGACCAGGCTGGTGTCAGATCTTCCTAGCCTAGACATGCACCAAAACATGTTTCCTTGACTTTCCTAGCACCTAGAACATGCTGTTTTAGTGCAAAATCTTGTTCGTGGCCTGTTTAGATTCACCTGTTATGTCACCTATTTAGAACTATAACTTACATATTTGAGAAGTTAGAGCGACACAGCTGATCTTAAATTTGAGTTAATGTTCAGGACTTATACATGAACAACCAGATGACCAAATAAAAACGAGTTAGCATCTCTGGCTCTGGCGCTGACTCAGGCTCACTCTCACTCTCACTCTCTCTCTCTCTCTCTCTCTCTCTCTCTCTCTCTCTCTCTCTCTCTCTCTCTCTCTCTCTCTCTCTCCTCTCTCTCCTCTCTCTCTCTCTCTCTCTCTCTCTCTCTCTCTCTCTCTCTCTCTCTCTCTCTCTCTCTCTCTCTCTCTTCTCTCTCTCTCTCTCTCTCTCTCTCTCTCTCTCTCTCTCTCTCTCTCTCTCTCTCTCTCTCTCTCTCTCTCTCTCTCTCTCTCTCTCTCTCTCTCTCTCTCTCTCTCTCTCTCTCTCTCTCTCTCTCTCTCTCTCTCTCTCTCTCTCTCTCTCTCTCTCTCTCTCTCTCTCTACAAAACAATGCAATGTCGCTATAGGTACATACATACTTCTCCCTCCAAACACCGGGGCTGCACCAACCTTTGACTCACAAACTACCACCTTTGATGTGCGAGAGGAGGTTCTACTGAGACTGGGGAAGGAACCTGCCCTGAAGGAACCTGTTCGGGAGCCATTTCCTGGGAAAGCCGGGCCACGTGACTGTTCCAAGCCTCCGTCACACGCAGATCACATCAAACTTTGTGTTCGGATGAAGAGTTTATCCTACGGTAGGTGACGGGAGACGTTCGTTTGAATGCTGCACAGCAGATGCAAGGGTATGCATGTAGTATGTACATACATTGTGCTTCTATGCCCATGGCATGTGTGGCTAGCAGGTTTTAGAACTATTGCGGTAACATTCTGTGGGTAGGATTGAAAGATGCAAGGTCATGGGAACGAGGAACAAGCCCCATAACTTCATAGGCGAGTCACTCGTTCACTGGCTGCATAAAAGAGGGGTCTCACGACCTCCCACTATATTTAGACATCAACGGCCTATTTCTGTTTTTAATACTGCAGCTTTTCAGCCAGCCAATTCGCTTGAAAATTAATCCACTGGTTTCCTTATTGTGTATTAACCCTAACACCATGACACAATCAGCCAATGCGCCATTCAGAGAACTCTCCATGCAGCGAATACGCACGGAGGCCTGCCGGCTTCGGCTTGCATACCAGAGTGCAGGCAGGGGAGATCAAACCCAGTGGGGATCCAAGGAGGGCTAGGGGGCTCAAGCCCCCCGAAATTTCCAAGCCCCTATAGTTAATACATAGACGAGGGGCGGCCCGAGGTACTGGCGAGTGAGGCTAGAGTCATTGAGTCATTTAAGCCCGATGTCATTCAATTTCTAACCTGATGCCCTACTGCCTAAGCTAATCGGCTCTTAGCGGTCTTACGCGCGTGGAGGAACATATCAGGGGCGTAGGAACCATTTGAAAAATGGGGGCCAACCTTAGAGGGGCCCACCTCGAGGGGGCCCAGCCCAAGGGGGCCCATAATTATGAGCAGTTTTAAAACTGCTCATTTTGTGTCAATAAGGTACGCAAGCGCACTAGCCTACACTAGGTAGTTGGATACATTGCTTTTTTACGTTCTGTACCGCCGTTTTCATGCATCGAATGGCTCCGTGGTGTTATTTCTTCGGTGTGGAAGACGGCCGGTTTCGTCACGCCTGCCGATGTCGGAGGGACGGCTGCTGCTCAGCGTTTGGTGAGGGTGTCTGAATTTGTGCTGTCTGGGTATGTTGGGAGCGGTCTGGGCTGGAGTTTGATTAGGTCCAGTTTTCGGAGCCTATCTGGAAGCACTCGGGAGTATATAACTCTAGTTTTGGTCAAGACAGAACAGTGCAATTGATGCCAGAATATAGAACATTGATTATTCTACCCATAGGGATGAACCATTACTACTAGGGAGGAACTGCCAATCAACATCCCTATACCCGGTTGAAGAAAATTGAAGCTGAAATCTGGCTTTTACTAAGTCGAAAATATGATCTTCAGGCGCTTGTGCACTTGATATACGTCATTCCCAGCGGAAAATTCTACCAAAGTTTTCGTAGAAGGTTTACAAAATAGCACTCTTGACTCACGACGGATTGAGATATAGTGTCTTTTTTACTTTTCCTTTAAAAAGTAGCATAATTCTTACTGACGCGGCCATGGCTACTTTCGCACGTGCCCCGCTAAGTGCATTTTAATACTTCGCCGTTCTTCATCGTCTCAATCATA
Source organism: Lepas anatifera (assembly GCA_034440635.1). Classification (NCBI taxonomy): domain Eukaryota; kingdom Metazoa; phylum Arthropoda; class Thecostraca; family Lepadidae; genus Lepas; species Lepas anatifera. Next base: position 1,433,445 of record JAOTON010000520.1, on the reverse strand, counting down.
TATGTTTGTCGGAAGCATATTTCTAAGGCCATTTTGAAACTTTAGGTACTCGACATATTCGGCCAAACATCTGCATCATGCAGCATTCATCTAGACTATGTATCAAAAAGAGAAGACAACCGATCGCCCAATCATCTTACAAGCCCGACAAACGGCCAAGAGTTGTATTTGCCCAGGATATTGAAGCGACATATGGAGCTATGTAAAGCTTTACCTTGTAAGAATCAGACCTTTATCCCCCTGCAAATCTTGAGTTTAGTCTGTAAAGACTAAAAGTTCCCCTAAAGTCCTTGTAAGAGTGGCCTTTGGCCATATATATTACTGTATGACAGAAAATCATCTTTGGGCAGAGAGGCAATGTGAATACCACCAAAAGCACATCTAGCGACCACACCTCTACTTGACACTAACCGTACAAAATTGAACAATGAATTCGATCGCATCACTGATAATAACGACATTTCAAGCTACTGGTCTTCTCTATTGCATTGGGGTCTTCTCACCAAGCGTAAACTCAGTATTGAGGATTTAGGGAATCTTTTAAAATTGATAAATTAATCTTTGCCGGAACGGAACCAGGAGGTAATACTTGACAATAGCTCAATACCAATGCTCCTAATATCATCAGCACAATCCCAATCTCATATTCAGCACCATCCCCAACCTCATCTTCAGCATCAATATCAGCATCATAAGATATAAAAGAACTAAAATCAGGATGTCCACAGCGATCCGTGCTCGGCGTATTATTCACAATCCTTTACAAGCCTTGACGACATGTTTACTAAATCCCAATGCCTCTCTCTCAAAGCACCTCACATACCTGATGGCATGCTGACAACTTAGCATGGCTGCAAAAAGACAACATATATGCAACATTTACATGTTGGGCAACATTTATGGATAAATTCAGGTGCTGACTATTACCCACAATTCTGACGAAACAATATAGCCCAAATTTCGTTGAAGCGTGAAACAATCGACCCCGCTTACAATTTGGCGCATACATTTTCAAACATGACAAATAGAAACACGAAGGCTTAGTTCTGTCCAAGGATCTGATGTTCCTCGTGCATATCAACAGGTCAACAGGTGGACAGCTCAGCCGAAAACTTCGTGGCCCCGGAAGAGGTAGAGTTTGTTAAACATTTTTCTAGAAGACCCTGAGTCCAATGACAGGCTTGCTGATTGCACTGGCAGATCTACGTTAGGGAAAAATGGGGAATTGTCCCCTAAACTGAAAATGAGTGGGCTGTAAAGTTCTGTAAAGATGCAGATACATTTATTGACAAACAAAGACAACAGAAATAGCCTTAAGATTGGCATAAAAACCCCAATGGGTTTAAGTCTTGGAACCACTCTCACGAGCATTTTAATAAACCCATATATTCATTTATACACACTCATAAGAAACAAATCAACCAACTGCACATTCAAGTCTAGTCAAGTCAAGTCTAGGCCGAGACAGGCAGCTAGGTTTATCTCGATGCCTCTTAGACACGCAACTGGCGCCATTTGGACGCCTTCTCAATCTAATTTACAGTCTGAGCTCACTTTAATACTCTTATTTATTTTATTTTTTTGGGACCGGTGCCGGGACAAAGGTAAATATTGCCGGGGCCAATCTAACTTGCGGTGCCAGAGTCAGAATTTTGAAAAAAGTAGAATTTAGGCCAGACAGGGGCCCCAATCTGGTAGCGTTGGCGAAAACCCAAAACACAAAAATAATCCAAACACGACAAGTTAGGCCCAAGTCATATCGACGCCGCACACGGCACACACACCTGACGCATACACTCACCCATTTGCAGTGTGCACAGAACATCTCCTACATCTGTCCTCCTCCCTCAGTCCAACAGCAGGTAGAACGACCACCATTCTCAACACCACACGCGTACGTTATATAATCCGCCACGCGACCCCTCCCCACCGATGCTTGAACTCGGCGTCAGCGGTGACCAGCGTGCATGACCTTTCCAACCTCTGTGCCCCGCGGGCAATCGGCATCCAACGGATGGCGGCAGCTGATTGGTGGAGGCGCGTTCACTTGTACAGCGAGAAATCCAGTGGAAATTTCTCCATAAGAATAATAAAGCTTAAGCCATGAACCAGGATATGTATTAACATGATATTTTTCAAGCATTGCTAGCCATATTTTGACCTACATTGGCTTAATTATCTGCGCCACCATCTGATACTCTTTGGTACAGGCGGCAGAGTCAGCACTGGCTAGCCGGCGGCCGAGTTCGCTGAAGTCAGGAATGTCGCGAGATGGGTTTCTGCTGAGTGAAAAGGAGTGGGAGCCGGCCTAAAGGTAACTGAGAGAAGGAGATGAGAGAGACGTAGGTATATAAAACCGTCGGACGAGTTATAGAGAGTGTGGATTAGTGAGAGCGCTGCCGAAGTAAAAGCAGATGATATACCAGAAGAGGGAAGCACGTGCTGCTTTGTTCCATGTTGGATGATTAAAAGGCACTAAACTTAATTTGGAACTCAAAACATTGCCGATGGTTTGGCGCATTTCACCTTTCAGACGTCATACCACGACATGTAAAATTATATGGTGAAACCCGATAGTTACAGGCAACGGAATGGTTTTGTCTAATGAGGGCACTATTAATAGATCCACCATACTATCGTGGATTTTCGAAATCCATTGAGGGCGCCCAAAGTCGGCTGTCAAATAACTGCCAACTGCGGCAGCGCTAAGAGAACCATTGCATTATAAACACTGTAGAATACACCATCTTAAATGCATGAAACTATGCTGCACTGCCTAATATGAAAAAATACGAGGTGACTGGGCACTCCACATCTAGAGGTAAAAACCCATACCCCAGCCCTGTAGGTAATTTCAAAGCTTCATATGGCTAGGCACTGAGCATATACAAAGAAAACATACTCCTAAAGCACAAAATATTTTGCAAAACGTATACCAAGGATGAAAGACAGTGGACGAATGAGATATTCAACAGTCAGTTATAGCTTCCGCTCAGTGCACAGTGCAGCGGGTAAAAAAAACGGGACGAAAACTTCAAAAATGAATTTCTAGAATAGATGTCAAATGCATGCAATGCGTTTGAGAATTGTTTGGAACCCGGGAAACCATCATTATTTTTTCCTCTAGCGTACCACATTGGTTTCACAGGAGCTGAAACTTGAAACTTATTCTGCCTCGCTAAATACGGGTATCTGGCCAGAAATAATAGGGTGATCTAAAACGTTAACCCTATTTCCGTCAGGCTCCCGGCTACCCCCTATTTCCGGCAGGGGGGCAATATCGGCCCCCCCTAAGATCTCGTAATCTAACCGGCCGATTTTGAAAATTCAAAGTGCTAAAGATTCCCCTGACGCTGAACTTTATTTTGAAAAAAGAAAATTTCAAAATTTTGATTTTTAAGGAGAAAGTCGTGCAAAATATACAATTTTTGTGTATTTTTTAGATTTTCCATAATCCTTGTCTCTGTTGTACGATTTTCACAAAACTAGTTCAGATTTACAAATAATTGACCCAAAATTGTCATATACTCGAGTTACGCAAAAATTCGAAATTCAATGGCAGTTCCAGGACCAGGACTATGAGGGGAAATATATACAACCTAAAAAGTTTTTGTTACGCGGATTAGAAGCCGTGATATACTGCTTGGCATCTTTGACACATAAATAAATGAAAAAAGTGAAAAACTCATCAGGGGCGGATGCAGTAAGGTAAAACAGTGGGGTAAAATACATCCCAACAATATGCGAGTGGTATGCATGAGTATATTAGTCCCTCGACTAGTTGAAATTTATTTCTGATAATTTTTACCCTCCCATGGCAGCTCTGGGAAAGGGGGTGACATAGGCGGATCAAGGACTCTCGTCGTGGGGGGGGCGGGTGGGGGTGATTGGAAACACATTTTTAATATACAACGATATTGAGTCGTGGCGGTGATACTGGCTGGGAATATGCATTTTGAAAATGTGTAGTGACTGGACACGCCTCTGGTAATCTAGAATTTGGTTATAACTATTTTGAATTTTCATATACCCAATTGTATTCGCCCTGGCACGGCTGTAAGCAGTCTTCTCACTTACTAACGTTTAGTCCTTCTTGATAACATTCCCCCCATTTTGAACTGCTGTAACCGCCCCTGATGAATACAAATAGTGACAATTGTGAATGCACTATCATCTCACATAAAAAATGATATAATAAAACCATATAACTGGTATCAGGATCAGCAGAGACGGCTTCCTTTTACAAAGAACCCATCGCATACGATAATACTTGGTTTGTGGATAGAACCTCCCCAAAAACCCAGCCATAGCTCCGCCCCTGGTAAATATATAATATTGACAATTTCAGAAAACCTGCCTGTACTAGTTTTAGGAAAAGTCAGGAAGTTTCAAAGTTCTATCGCAAGCCGTTTCGGAGATATTCTTGAAAAACCTTAGGGGGGCAATATTAGCCCCCCTGCCGGAAATAGGGTTAATAACGGGTGCTCACACCTCGCCATCCATAAAAACGTATACTACCGTGAAGCTTGGGATGTCTGTGACCTAATGGTTAAAAAAATACGGTTCTAGCTGCTCAGGAGAATGCAGTGAATTCGCTTTAATAAGCATATGTTTCGGAACTAAAATTTAAAACATACATCATATTTCCTTAGACTGGCAAAAAAGGCACAGTCAGGATGGGCAAAAACATCATACCGTGTATTCTGGAAAGTGTTTTCTTTACATTGGTGGAATCCGTAGGTCGGCAACCGACGGCCCGAAAAAAAGTTATGGCAGTTTTAGTGAGCGCATGTTCTACTCGTAGTCGGCGGGCGGTTGTGACAATGACGCGCGCGGCATCCACTAATCGACGCGCATCATTTCATTTCTCCAATCAAATCGCAAATTCAAATGGGGAAAGAAGGGGTCAAAAATCGCAAAATATGCGTAACGCTATTGATGGACGGCCACAAATTGAGGGCAGCAGTAAAGTTGAGAATCAGGAGGGTAAATTGAGACAACGAAAGCATGTTCTTCAGTAGTTATTAGGGCACAGCAATATCAGGGCGGAACAGGAAAATTCAGATTTTAACTTCGGCTCACTTGTTTTGCCTATGTAAAATGATATTTTAAACCGATTTAGTTTTTTCACAAAAAACGATCTGAGCACTCCTTCCGTTGTAAAAATACACATAAAATCATATACTACGACGAGTCCTGCAAAAGGCAGGCGAATGGGGCTATAGAATTATCCATTGATGCCAATACCATGAATCCGAACTTTCTCTTAGCAATGATTAACAAATATTGTTGCTGTACTACTAGCTTCAAACCAAACCAACAACAGATAATAATAATAATTGTTGGGGTAACGGCGCATCAACTGCCAGGGTCATACGGCGTCGCCAACCATAACCCTGTTGGAACGGATTTTGGGGATCAGATCGACTTATTCAGAGGCTCCGCCGGGACTTGAAACCGGGACCAGTGGCTCAGAAGAGAAGGGTGCTATCCACTAAGCCACCTCATCCTCCCAACAACAGCTTTTGTTATATATGATTACAAAGATAATGGGAATCGTAGTTTGCCAGCTGGTTACCTTGTAAACTGGTTACCATAGTTGGGACCAGTTATGTTTTATTTGAATTCCATGTCAACACATATTTTACAATACTCAAGAGCGTTCCTCGATGGACGAATGTTTGCTTTGTTTCAATGTCGGTTATGTCCTCGGGGATTCAGTGTCACTGCTGTCGAAGTCGACACTGCCCAGAAAGGGAACTAGTTAATCTTTGGCTTACGCCCCCTGTTAAAACTGACTGTTATGTATGTATGTACATTAGGGTGTGTCGCAAATCGCAGACACATGTGTTCCTATGATTTTCTTTTGTCCTGAGCGTGTAGAAACACAATGGCAACATTCATTTTGTCAGAATTTTTAATCCCATTTAGCGCAGAGAGAGACAAATTTCCCCTATCTTAATGGCTTAGCGACACTTGCGAATCTGGTGGCGGGAGCAGGAACTAATGTATCCTTTTTTGCTAAGCTGGTCAGGAGCTGTCCTCAGAGCTCCGAAATGTTTCAAACAACTTAAAAAGAATGTAATAAAGTTTGGGCTATTATTTTTGGGCTGAATTGTTCTACACTGACCATTTAGCCTTCCTGCGACCCTGCGCGGTGCTGCCGGACCCAGGGTGACGCAACTATTTTGAGTTTGACTATGAAACTGATGGAAGGAATGCGTGTTTTGGCGATGAAACCGATGGAAGGAATGCGTGCTGTAATAAACTTTCGATTCCAACAGACTGGAGTCTAATAGCGGGTGTTAAATTTGGTGTTAGCATGGTTCTAATATCAACATCGCCTCACCTAATATCACCGTCACGCAAACAAGATACTGCAGTTGGGCTTGTTCGAGGCGATGCACGACTTAGAATAATCACAAGGTAGTTATTCTAAATCGTGCTCTATGCTGAATTTTAAGTGTTCTAACCAGTGGCAGATCCAGGACTTCATTGGGAGAGGGGGGCTCGGGGCTCTAAACTCCCCTACCATTACGTCGGAACAGCCTCTGGCTATGCATTTACTATAGGCACTCTGACATTTCGGGAGAGTGGCTTGAGCCCCTTAGCTCCCCTTGTATCCGCCACTGGTTCCAACACGCCTGGCCGAATCTTATCACGCCAACGGAATACACACAGGAAAAAGATGCACGTGAGCATTGCATCCCGTATTCTGTGCCATTCTTGTGTTAAGTAACTGGCCCACGACTGTTTGCTAGAACCGAACGCCAGCTGCTAACGGTGGCGGAGTCGTATGCAGATGAAGCCGTGCCAATGAGACGTCCCGGTGTTGCCAGCTTCACCGTACGCTCCACCGCTACCGTGTGAACCGGGCAGGCTTCCACTTTCAGCGGCTGGCTGCAGATCTGTTCCAACTCCTCGTCGCTGAGACCAGTTGTAACAGGCGGCTCAGTGATGAGGTCATGCTCCCAGTCAAACAGCTCCGTGATACTGTCGGCTGCGAGGATTTTGACTGGCAGAATGCAAGGCCGGACCTTTGCATTCAGTTTTCGGCGACACTCTTGTATGGCCAGCCCGGCCCGACTGCGCACCGTCTCCTCCCGGTCAGCAGTCATCGCCAACAGCACCGCCTCCGGGTGTGCCCGAAAGGCGTTGCGCTGAACTACTGACCTGATGATATCCTGCAGCTGACGTGGCAGGGCTCAGATCAGCTGTAGGCTGTATGCGAGGTTCGTGGGTCCTTCAACACAGCAGCTGCGGCTCCGGATCCGAAACCACATCGGGACATAGTGCCCGATCGGGAACTTCACGATCTAGCTCAGTGAAGCAGCTGTGGCCATGTATAAGCGCAGCAGTCTTAACGCCAACGTCAGCTACCGTCGTAAAAAGAGTAGCGATGGATGATGAAGAAAAAGTGTTTATGATACATTATTTACTACACCTCTATTTGTAGGAAGCTGTCTGACGGGTAGTGAGGCCGGTAATCCAGGGAGAAATGTCTAGTTGAGCTCCTCAAGGGCATATTAAATGTTAACAGAAACTGAAAAAGAAAGGGAACACAGGTTAAGAATATGGAATGGGAATAGGAAGAATGTTTCCGCCAGATAATACGAAAGGGGACAAGGAGAGAATGGTTTTGAGGAGAGTTGGATAGCAACAATTCCTGAATAGGTTCAAGTGATCATTGCATGATACATTCAAGTCAAAGTAACGAAAATCACACCGTGTTTGATTCCAAAATACCAAACACAGAGCTGCAATGGCTGCAACATCAATATTCTGAGCGGCACTGGGTCTGGTTCCCGCCAGTTTCACTGGATAATATGTGTCAATTTGCGTCCTCATTGAGGCATACAGTTTAAAAGTAGGCCAGATCATTCCATTTTCAAAAGTAAAAATGCCGAAATCATGTTTCAATGATAGTCAAAAATAAATATCTGAACCAAGCGCGCCAGGTTCAGACCCCAGTTATTTTCCTGAATAAGATGCAGCTTGCTCTATTCCCGCACATGCCTACCGGGATGAGAGTTGGTGCCACCTTTCGACCCGTGCAATTGGTGCGACATTTGTCCAAATAATGGCTTTGACAATGAAGCAAAATGCAGGGTATCGCCGCATTTTCTACCACTCAGTGAGAAGGATGCTTGACCGAAAATATGCCGATACGGGGTCTACCTAGGTTTGCAGTGGCCTAGGCCTGGTCGTCTTTAGTGTGTCAGTAAGAAGCTAAAACGTGTGCAGTGCAGGAATATGAACAATGGGCATTTATCCTTTAACAAAAATCCAACATCGCTCGAACCACTCCCATATGCAGTCCCTGTTTCAGTGCAAAAGCGAGACAATCGCTCCTCCGTCTCCCGGCCGAAACTTGGGAGGGCCGTGGCGCATAGGCAAACGAAATATTGACTAAAATTTAACTTCAATCGGATGTTAAATTCCTATGCTCACTTAATCATACATTAGTAATGTTTTCCGGACCAAGATAAGACCAGTGACGATGAAAATAGAGCGTAACGTCGTTAGTTCCTCTGGCCGCCGCCAGGTGCGCTGGTATCGCCCGTTGTTAAGAGATAGGCGGACCTTCTTCGGCTCTGCGCTGGATGGGTTTTACAATTTCATGAAAATAAAGGTTATCATTGGGTTTCTTTGTGTTTAGGGCAAAAGAAAATCATAGGAGCACCTTGATCTGAAACAATTACCCTCGATATAACACAGCCTAATGCAGGGGCGTAGCCAGGATTTCCCTCAGGGGGGCGGCGGCCAAAAAGGGTCCCTGAAATTCCGCCAAAAGGGCCCCAAAAAATGTCGGCAAGCAAGCAAAAAAAACGTTCACCGCGGTTTAAGCGTCCTTTGATCTAAAGAAGGTCGCTTTAAACCAGAGCGACCCTAAGATATCGCCATGACAAGTAATGTGTGTGCCTACCAAATTACTTCAGAGGCAATCGTGCTCGAAAAGCGAAAATGGCCGCATGTATTTCTTGCTCTTCGGAAGAAACTTCTTTCAAAGATATATAGATTTCGGGTGTTCCACTGGGGAGCATAATTATGCGTAGAAAATTTGGTCATTAATCTATCTCCTCAAATCCGGATCCATAATAAAGCAAAAGAAAAAATTATTCCGAAATTTGGTGAAATCTGAAATTCCAGGTCTCAGCTTACATCATGATCAAGAGCTTCTCCAATCAATAAATTTCATGAAGATTCTGAGGAAGGGCTGTGTTCGAATACATTTGCACTGTTTTTGCTATTTTATGCATCCAGGATTCGAGGATGCAAGCCAATCAATAACTTAAGTTCGATGCCTGGCGCCTGCCACATATGGTGATTATGCAACTGAAGCGTTTTACGCACAGCGGCAGCCCATCGTTCGAAGCCCTCGCTCACGGCACTTTTCCCCTGGCCTTAGCTACCTGGACCTCAGTTGAAAGGCCCTCAGGCATCCGCAGATATCTTACAGCCTTGTGTTTGACCTGTATGGAGCGGTAGTACACCATGGCAGCCCCCAGATCAGGCACTACACTGAATTCTGCTGCAACCAGTCGGAGGCTGGTTGGTGCCACATTAAAGATTCCTGTGCCAAGGAAGTACCGGCCGAGGAAGTGAAGAAGGCAGCAGCGTACATGCTTTGTCCGCCAGAAATGCTGTTTAGTTCCTGTAAAGTGGTTTTCTTTCAATTTTTCAGTGGCAGAATGTGGCGTTAAATAACTTAAAATTTCGCAACACAATGATGAGACTAAGGTACGGCATAATATAGGTTGGTAATAAACAATTTTTCTAGGAGCTTCTTTCACCTTCAAAGCGGTTCCCTTCGAACGAAAAAAACACTTAAAATGGTATTTAGTGGCGGACAAAGGGAGCTCAGCCGACCATTACGGGCCCAGATGGTCAGAGAGAGCTCTGCTGGTTCTAGAGAGCCTAATGGTCACAAAGTGTTCTGCTGGTATCTGCGGGCCTTCTGTAACTAGTTACAGAGAACCATGCTGGATGCAGAGGGCCACCAGGACGCTTCGAATCTATTTACGAAGTGTCCAGCTGACTAAAAAAGTCCCTCCCATTGATAACGGGGTATACGATCAATTTTGGGTCCAAATGGTCTCAAAGAGTCTATAGTGACATATGCTTCTTCTGATAGTCCCAGTAGGCCCTGCGGGCTACAAAGGGAGGTGAGTTATAACTACGGTGGCCGGTGGGCCTCCGAGCCACCTTCGTCCTGTTGGGGGGTTTCAAATCCCCTCTTCGAACATGGATCCTAAGCAGGATAGCAAAAACAACGATCGCATGTGGATGGCCTATAAAAATCCATGACAAAACTGCATTGGTCACTTTTTTTGGGTCAGGTCAATATTGAAGTCCCCACAGGTCAATAAGGTGGCATGTTAGGGAAGAGTTTCTGGGTTCTGGTGTCTGATAGAGTTCAGTTATAATCATTTGTAAGCACCATTTCGATTATGCACCTCGTTACCGCCAGTCGAATGATGTATAATACAACCATACTAAATCAAAACATAAAAATGGCCCGACTTAAGGTCAGCTCAAGCTCGCCAGCTAACCTAGCATAGTCAATACCCACATTTTAACCAAAACAGCAGATATTGAAAGGTGAATACCTGTCAATCGCTGTTATACAATAGTCAATATGCATATCATTTGCTTCAAAATAACAATCCAACGTAATGGTATCAAAATATTAGCTTTATCCTAATGTCCTGCACAGTTATTGACCCAGGTCTGAAACCCTGCTTAAGTAGCTCCAGATGACCTCTCATAGATCACAGATCCAAACTTGCAACATGAACCAATAAAAGGGCCTAGGATACAATGATTTGGAGAATACGAAGGTATTCCAAGCGGTATCTACAGAAATAGAGCAATTTTTCGGCCAATTTGTTTTTTCCATGCATGTTAAGTGGAGAGGTCATGATCCGTGCCTGACCCTATGTCATCTATATGAAAACTCCCGGAATATATTTTGCAACCTCGATGGGTTCACCATGTGGATATGTTTCGATTGAATAGTTTTCTTCCCTTTTCTTCCCTATGCCACCTTAAGCATTTTTAGAGGTGAGGTCAACTGACCTGTACTGGCGAACTGACCTGAGATGACCCAACCTTAAAATTTTGGGGAACGTTGCGGAATTGATCAAGAATAAGCTGTGTCAAGTATGGCAGCGCTTCGCACCGCCATTTATTTGTGCCACCGGAAAAACCCGAAAGGGTGTTCAAACACCCCACTGGGGCGAGGGTTCAAAGGAGGCACCAGCTGGTTCTGCTGGTTGTGGACAGCCCTTTGGGTTACAATGGACCATACTGGCTGTAGGCTAGATGGGTTATAGAGGCATAATAACCACAAAACATCTTGCGGATCACAAATTGTCTGCTGTTTTAAATAAGTCTACAAGCCACACAGGTCCTCGGTGGATTTAGAGGGCCAAACGGGCCCTCGGCATCGTCTATAGAAAGCCCAGCTGACTAGAGAGGCCCTTCTGACGATATAGAGCCATACGGAGAACAGTGGATCCCACTGGTTCAAAGGCTCCACTGTTAACGAGGGTCTTGATAGTTAGAGTGGGTCCTACAGTCTAAAAACGTCCCTGCTTGCCACATGGATTCCTATTTAAAGAGGGCCCAGCTGTTCAGACAGCCATGGACAGCTGCTTAGGGTCAGCTATAGCGCTGCTGGCTATCGCTGACCCTGCAAGTCGCAGTGGGCCCTGGAGCCCAAAGTACCCTGCTGACCATGGTGGCTTTGTCGGTTTAAGAGGACTCAGCTGACCAGAGCGGGTCCTACTGTCGACGAGGGCCCTCTTTCAGAGGTTTCTGATGGTCGAAAGATCCCCTCTTATCACAGAATGGAGAACTAGAGAGAGTTTGAGAGTGCCCTATCTAACATGAAGTTCCAAGACGGGATACAGAGAATAGTGCAGCTGGGCAGTGCGTCCTTCAGGGGGCTGCCGCCCCTACATCCTCTCTTTGGCTATGTCTCTGTAGGATCTCCAGCTGACCAGAGAGGTCCCTGATGACGATAGAGAGTCTTGTGGAGAACAGTCGGTCCTGCTAGTTCAAAAGCCTTTGTAGGGTCCTGATAGTCAGAATGGGCGCTGTGGACCAGTGACCACAATGCCAGTGGTCAGAGTGGTTCCCGCTAGCCACAATGGCCTTCTCGTTTAAAAAGGGCCCAGCAGGTCCGACAGGGCCCTGACGGTTTTAGCTGGCCCTGGTACTCACAGTGGGCCCCGCGGCCAAAAAAACCCTGCTGGCCAAAGTGGCTTTATCGTTAAAGAGGGTCCACCTGACCAGACAGGGCCCAAATGTCGACACAGGGCCCTGGGGACCCCGTGGTTCAGAGGACCCTCTTTTACAAGAGTTTCGATGGTTCAAAGGGCCTTTCTTGTCACGGAATGTAGTGCTGTGGAGTGCTTGAGATGGCCTCGTCTGACATGAAGTTCCATGGCAGGTCAGAGTACGATTGGGTAGGGGCAGCGCGTCCTTGAGGGGGCCCTCAGGGGGGCCACCGTCCTAATCACCTCTCCTTGGCTACGGCTCTGGAGGGGCCCTGCTAGCTATAGAGAGCCCTATGGAAAATAGTCGGCCATACTAGTTCCGAGGCTTTGCTAGATAAAGAGGGTCCTCACAGTCAGAGTAGGCCTTGTGGGCTAAAACGATCCCTGCAAGTCACAGTGGCCTCCTTACCTAAAGAAGGGCCCAGCTGGTCCGACAGGGCCCTGAAGGTTTTAGCTGACCCTGCGACTCGCAGTGGGCCCCGTGGCCCAAAAGCCCTGCTGGCCGTAGCGGTATTATCGGTTGAAGATGGTCTGGCTGACCAGAGATAGTCCTACAGTCAACGAGGGCCTTGGGTGGGGGGAGGGGGCTGATATTGGTTTGGGGACCCTGTGGTAAAAAGCCCTGCTTGTCGCAGAAATGGAGTACTGGAGAGGACTTAAGAGGGCCCTGTTGGGCATGTAATTCCACGGCAGGTCACAGAGTCTATGCGGGCGGGCCGCGCTTCGCGCTATCCTTGAAGGGCCCTCCGGGCCCTCAAGGGGGCCACCGCACCAGCCGCTTCTACTTGGTTACTCCTATCTAGATGGCCCAGTTGACTAGAGGGCCCTGCGGAGACTAGACGGTTACACTAGCTCAAAAGCTTCTCTAGTTAAACATGGCACTGACTGTCAGACTGGGCCCTGTGGGCTAAAATGGTCCCTACTAGCCACACAGCCTCCTCACTGAAAGAGGACCCAGCTGGTTAGACAGGTCCCTGGCGGCTATAGACCGGGATCTGACAGCCTGCGAGTCGCATCGGGCCCTTTTGCCCAAATAGTCCCGCGAGCCATCTTGGCTTTATCGATTAAACAGGGTCTATCTGACCAAAATGGGCCCTACTTTGGATAGGGGGCCCTGACCACCAGTGGTTCAAAGGGTACCTTTTTACTGACGGTTTTGATGGGTAAAAACAGCCCTAATTGTCACATAATAGAGTGCTGTAGATGGCTTAAGAGGGCCCTGTCTGGTATGGAGTCCCACATTTCGCCTCAGAGCATAGTGCGAGCGGGCCGCGCTTCGCGCGGCCGGTATCCTCAGGGGGCCCTCCGGGCCCTCAGGGGGGGGGCACGGCCGCCCTAGCCGCCCCCCTTGGCTACGCCCCTGGCCTAATGTATGTACATACATATTGCCTCCCTTGGTTTTCGAATGAAGTCGCTTGTCGCGCATTTTGTTGCATTTGCCGGCTGTTGAAGTTTAACAATGGTTATCTTCTGATATTTTGATACCCGACGCTCCCCTAAATGTGTTCCCAATGCTAATGAACAATACGAGGTGAGAATGCAATTTTTTCACTTCCAATGGTTGCTGGCTAACAACTGGGGAAATCAAATCATTATATCAAATTGTCTATCATATGAATTGTTTCCCTTACTATTAACTTTATTCAGCTTATCGCATAGTCAGATTTGCGACTATGTGATTGTTTCATAAAGCTACAGCCACTGTCAGAACCGATAAAAACCCTCGATAGCCTCTGCATGAAGTGGCGCATCCAATGGGTGGCCAAGGGGTGCTCTGGTGCCTTCTTTATGGGCCTGACCTCAAAATGGATGTCATACCATGAATTGTCCTTTTCAAGAGCTTTCAAATGATGTATAGAAACTTGATCTAGCTCTTCTAGAAGCCGAGTTACTCCCGGTTTTTGTCAATCTTTCGTTAGATGTAAAAGATTTCGTTAAGATGTATCAAATTCATTTTGACACTTTCCACGCGGCATCACGCTAAAGCGAGCCGTTTTTCTCCCATCGCGAAAAATAAAGGGGAGGGGGTAGAATTGGCCCCCTGGTAAAGGGAGGCTTAAGAGGAAACCAAAATTTGGTGTGCTTGTTTGAGCCGCCTGATGAAGAGCTTCAATTTGAACCCAAAAACATTGTTCTATCATTGTTAGTCATTGAGCTATGAATTGTGTCCCGTTTTTCAGGCCGCCTGCATCACTGTGCAGTGGGAAGACTCATCTAGTGGTCAGGGCACCAATAGCCAAAGTAGCTGCAGCATTTAAAAACTATGATTATTATGATAATGAGGTTTCTAGCCATTTTAAGGGCAGGGCCAGAGAGTTTGCCTAATCGTACGAGACAAACTGCGATGTCCCCCTTCCGTCTGTTTCACAAATGTTATTTCTCCACGTATGCTTCGAAAATTTGTTTCCAATAAATTTGGATGGATATTTTTATGGGCCGTCATGATCTAAACGAGGGTAAGTGGTACAAGCAAGCACATTATTATTTGAAACACAGACCCTCATGCCACACACAGAACCGCGCTCTGTTTTTATTCGTATCTGAGGCGCTGCATTTGTCGTCATTAATTGCCTAATAAATGCTGTCATTTAACCATGTGAATGAAGCCAAATAAGTATATTTACAATATAACAAAACATGTTTACCAAGAATATCTATATGTAGGTATTCCTAACAATTTTTGGGGCACACGGGAAAAATACAAATCTATATTTCTTGTAGTGGTTCAGTGTCATTTCTCGTGGTCGTGTTTTTTATTTATATTTGGTGGGGAAAAAAATCGACAAAGCGATCGGGCAAAACGCTTCTGAAACATCAGGCGAGCAGAGGATATGACTTGTGTGAAGGTTAAAGCATATTATTGGTGATGTCTAAGTTATCTTGCCCAAAGGCTTCAAAGGAAGTTTGTTGGTTGATTCATGGAATTTTTTTCAGGTGCAGTTGGGATCAGTATAAGGGTAATAAAGGACCAATGTTGTATATTGGAAGCGATGCCGTCCTGGATTTTTATTTGTTCTTGATGAGTGGTACAATGAGTAGTCGTGCATCCAGCTTCTCCTTTTACATTTTTTGGTATCGCTATTGGATCTTAATAAAATGTATAGCAGCCCTCGGACTGCATGTCATGGCATGATTTCAGCCAGCAGAATGCAACAGAGGAGGTGCTGCTTATTAATTTTGGCCAGGAAGTAATATGTCGATGCATACAAATATTTACAAATATGTACAAATGTTTCAAAACACCTGGCGCCACAGAACAAAGATCCCCATGATGCTGCCGCATTTTGCTGATTTCAAATACTTTTTACAGTGTGTGAACGCATTGTGTAGTGAAAAATATCCACATAATTCAGATATTGTGAAAAACTTCTACTTTGCTGTATCTTATCAACTACATCACTGCTAAGTATGGAGTAAGCAATACGTTCTATTACAGGTATGTACATACATACATTGCTTAACTTCATTATAAGCGTTGGGCTTTGGATAGCAGAACAAGCAGCTTGTGGCCACATGTTTGACCCCGCGACGGTTTTTTTGGCTTTCCGACTCTTAGGTTAATGAATGGTAGCATACTCTCACCACGTGAGGTTTTTATCTACTTTGGCTTGTCCCCTAAACCTACCGGCTAGATCCGCCACTGTCCATTATGCCTGAGGATTTCCGTTGCTTGGTAAAATATTAGGCTTTAGGCCAGATGCAGAATGTTGTTATAGTACTGTAACACGTATTTGTTGAAAATTCCATCTTCTTTAAGCACTTCACTAGGACTTTCCTGCACACTTTGGTTGGGGGTGGCCGGTTAATCATTGGGGTGCCCGGGCACACCCAAAGAGATAAAAATCCACACCCCTGAAGGTCACCCCCACATGAAGGCCAGGGTCAAGGTCAAAGGCCACAGGTCAAGGTCATAGCAGCATTTTCAAGGTCATTAGTCGCAGTGCTTCCGGTCAAACGGTGCTACCCAATCTGACGAATATTATACTATTGCGTCATAGTTAAGGAATTTCCTCTGCAATGCGCGTTAGGGTCAGAGCACTATCCAGTGCGGGTGTTAACTATAGTTAACACCCGTACGTATACATATGCATATACATTCCACCCGTATGTATACATGGCGTCGAATGGAATGAAATCACTTTAAACTGTGCATTAGCCCTCAATATTCAGAATGTTCCTACTCCTATGAATCTGGCCACTGGTCGGTGATGTTTTAAATCTCCCATGTATTAGCAAAAAAAAATTACAGAACCCTTCCTCCTTTGGTTACTGACGTAATATGTGAACAACCCCTTAAGCGCTGAGTGGTTGAGGCTTGCATCGAATTTTTGTCACTTGTTTAGCCAGCATATTGTATTACGGACTAAAAATCGCGGAATTTAAGCTAAGAAATAGCCCGCGATCGCGATCGAGGAATTTCATGAAGTCAAACATAAGTTCTGCGATCGATTTTGGGTTGTCTGCGATCGCAGTATCACGGAATTGCGAATTAAAATTCCGCGATGAAAAGCACTGTGCACGATGCATTGAAATCATGTCAATTCAAGTCCGTCATTGATTATAAACGAGTGGGCACGCAGCGTCCACGAGGTCTCTCCCTACATATGGATACAATTTCACATATGAGCGACACGGCCGGGCCCGACCATCACGGTAACGAAAAAATAATATCTCCAAAAGCGTGCAACATACCTAGATGGGGTATTCACCATGTTATAGCCAGATCAATGCAATTACTGACTGAACACATCAGGGATGGGTGGGGTACTGGCGAAGCTCGTGGCACGTGCAAAAGCAGGGGCACGTCAAATCTCCAACTTCCCATCACTTATTACCTCACAATTCGGTTTTTCTGATCTGAAAAGGCCCAAGCTTGGTGCACAGGAACCAACAATGCTGTGAATTACGAGGCGAAGGTCAAATTCATCCGAAGTTAAAACGTTCGTGCAGAGGCAGGGACGGCGGATTCCAGGGTGCAAGTGGTGCAGTTGCACCACTCGATTTTTTCAAGTGGTGCAAAAGTATCTTTTTGCACCCCTTGTTTTGGCTTTGTCCAGGGAGGCGCCCTCCCCCGGCCTCAGCCGGCGCCCCCGGCCGGTCAGAGAAAATCAAGCATAATTACCGCCTACCTGAAGAGGTAGGATCCTCTGTGAAAAATAGACATTTTCATATATGAATGGCGCCCCCTTACATCATAGCCGCGCCCTGGGCAGCAAAATGCGCCCCCTCCTTGAGTAAAGGCGCCCCTCTGGGGAGCATAGGCGCCCTTGGATAGCATAGGCACCCCCTGGACAGCCGAGGTGCCTCCGAAGAAGAGAAATGGCGCCCCTGGATATCACATGCGCCTCCTGGACAGCAAAAGGCGCCCCCGCAGAGAATTGGCGCCCCCTGGATAAAATAGGCGCCCTTGGGTATGAAAGGCGCCCCCTGGAGAGCAGAGGTGCCTCCGGAGAGAAAAAGACGCCCCCGGAGAACAACGGCGGCAGGGACGGCGGATTCCGCGGGACAGGGTCTGCAGTTGCACACCATGAAAAATGTTGGTGTGCAAAAGTATCTTCTCGCACACCTGGTTTTGACATAGTCCGGAGAGGCGCCCCCCCACGGATTTGGGTGGCACCCCGGATTTTTCCGGCGCCCCCGGCCAGTCAGAGAAAATCAAGCCTAATCACCGCCTACCTAAAGAGGTAGGAGAGGTAGGATCCTCTGTGAAAAAGACATTTTCATACATGAATGACGCACCTTGACATCAAAGCTTCGCCCTGGAAAGCAAAAGGCACCCCCTTGAGTAAAGGCGCCCCCTCTGGATAGCATAGGCGCCCTTGAAAAGCGTAGGCGCCTCCTGGACAGCTGAGGCGCCTCCGAAGAAGAGAAACAGCGCCCCTAGATATCACATGCTCCCCCTGGCTAGCACAGGCACCCCTGGACAGCAAAAGGCGCCCCCCCCCGCAGAGAAATGGCGCCCCCTGGATAACATAGGCGCCCTTGGATAAGAAAGGCGCCCCCTGGAGAGCAGAGGTGCCTCCTGGAGAGAACCCTCCCCCCCTCGAGAGCAACGGCGGCAGGGACGGCGGATTCCGCGGGACAGGGTCTGCAGTTGCCCACCATGAAAAATGATGGTGTACAAAATTATATTTTCGCACACCTGGTTTTGAACTGGTCCGGAGAGGCGCCCCCTCACGGATTTGGGCGGCGCCCAAGGATTTGGCTGGCGCCCCCGGCCGTTCAAAGAAAATCAGGCCTAATCACCGCCTACCTGAAGAGGTAGGATCCTCTGTGAGAAAAGCATTTTCATATATAAATGGCGCACCTTGACATCAAAGCTGCGCCCTGGAAAGCAAAAGGCGCCCCCTTGAGTAAAGGCGCCCCTCTGGATAGCATAGGCGCCCTTGGAAAGAAAAAGGCGCCCCTAGACAGCAAGAGGCGCCCCTGGATAGAAAAAGGCGCCCCCAGTAGAGGAGTAACGACGCCCCTGGATAGTATAGGCGCCCTCTGGTTAGCACAAGCACTCCTGTACACCAAAAGGCGCCCCCCATAAATAAAAGGCACCCCCTCTGGAGAGTATAAGCTCCCTTGAATAGCAAAGGTGCTCCCTGATGAGCAGGGGTGGAAGGGACGGCGGATTCCGCGGGGCAGGGTATGCAGTTGCACACCTTGAAAAAATGGTGGTGTACAAAAGTATATTTTTCACACCTGGTCTTGACCTCGTCCGGGAGGCCCCCACGGATTTGGGTGGCACCCCCGGATTTGGCCGGCGCCCCCAGCCGGTCAAGAGACAATCAGACACATCGCCTGTCTGAAGAGGTAGTACCCTCTGTGTAAAATAAAATACACTTTCAAATATGAATGGCGCCCCCTGACATCAAAGCTGCGCCCTGGACAGCAAAAGGCGCCCACCCCCTTGAGTAAAGGCGCCTCTCTGGATAGCAAAGGCGACCCCCTAGACAGCAGAGGCGCCCCTGGACAGAAAAAGGCACCCCCAATTGAGGAGTAACGACGCCCCTGGATAGCATAGGCACCCTCTGGTTAGCACAGGCACTCCTGTACACCAAGAGGCGCCCCCCCCCATATAGCAAAGGCACCCCTCTGGATATCATAAGCTCCCTTGAATAGTAATCGCGCTCCCTGGACAGCAGGGGCGCCCTCTGATAGGATAGGCGCCCCCAAAACAGCAAATACGCCCTTCGATACTAAAAGCGCCCCAGATAGCAGAAGCGCCCCATGGACAGAAGACACCCTCTGGATAGCATAGGCGCCCCTGGATAGCGCAGGCGCCTCCTGGACAGCAGAGACGCTGCCGAAGATCAACGGCGCCCCTGGATATCATATGCGCCCCCTGGTTAGCACAGGCACCCCTGGATAGCAAAAGGCGCCCCCTCTAGAAAGAATAAACACCCATAGATAGGGAAGGCGCCCCCTGAAGAGGAAAGCAGAGCATTTTTTAAGGAACACTCAGTGGGGGGAATTTTCTTGTGCTGGCTATTATAATGTCTTCGGGGGATCAAACCCTCATTTGGAGGGGGGCGTTAATAAAATTTAGACGTGCTAGTGTTAAAAAATGTCTCCTAATTTTTGTTATTCCATATTCTAAAGATTAGAGATGCTGCCCAGGACTGCGAGTTTTTTCGACGGAAAAAGGCCAAACCGGGTTTGAGAAAAGGCCAAAAGGGTCAAATTTTATTTGCACAAAAAATCTTGTTTTTTATAAATTTCGTCCAAGTTCTTCCCAGTACGGCTGTTGGAGTCTGAGTCTCACTAAAGTCCTCAAGGGACTTGTCACGGAGACCCCTACCCCCACCATCCGAACGAGTAACGCCCACAATGAAGGGTTGATTTAGAAGCTAAAGTTTAACCTATCACAAAGCACAGGGATGGCTGCCTCGCTCAGGTCACCCTCTCATCAGTCAGTTGCCAGCCGACCTACGTCGGGCAAACGATTGAGCCCCGGAGCGTCTCAGGGGAACGGATCCCAAGCCTGAACATGCAGTGCCATTGCATGCTTCTCAGCAGCGGGCCGGAGCCCGACGCTCTACCAACTGAGCAACCGGGGCGGCCAAATGGCCAAATAAATACCACAAAAGCCATGTTTGAGGCTAAAACGACCCCTACCGGTTGTCATAAACCCACAGAAAAAGGACAGAGCACTCTTGTATCACTGCAGTGAACAGTGCACTGTATAAAACTAAATGTTGATAATTTGATATTGACTTGTCGATATATTTTTAGCACACTGCCCATCTCATAAGAAGCCAGGAGTGCCCTTCCAATCCCGTGTGGCGACCCAATGATTTTATCCACATAACTAAACAATTTGTTAGCATCATCCACTCCCCGCTAACATTTGATATCTTCCTGCTTTTTCTGTGAATTGTTTGCTCTTGAACAGTGATGGATCCATAGGCAGATCCAGGATTGCCAATCGGAGGGGGCACCTTCCCGGGGGCGCCATCCGGAGCAGGGGGCGCCACTTTTGATCGGAAAAACCTACCAGGTGAGCGTAAATCCTATCGGTGAGCACCGATTTTCGCATCCTGGGGGAGGGTGGGAAGCGCCATTTCAGGCGAGTGCCATCGACCTTTCAGGGGGCGCCGTGACCATTTCAGGGGGCGCCGAGGATCGATGGGGGCTGCATCTTCCCCTCCCCTTTGCCCCCTGGATCCACGTATGGGCGGATCTAGAATTTTGGTAAGTGGGGGGAAAGCGGAGCCTCAGAGCGAGAACTTTACCATCAACTTTTCACCCAAAGGGCGCCTATGGTATTCGGTTTTCGGTTGCCGTCATTTTGGTGGATCGTATTTTTAACAACACACAGAGAATTTTTAGTACCTTCTGTACTACTTGAACTCTTCTTTTATAACTCAGTAGCCTGGGGCTGCCAAGCTAAGTCTTAATCCGGGAGTGAAATCGGACACACCAAATAAAGTGATTCACCAAAGTACATTTTACAGTGTCAATGTATTTGTCATGTTTTTCACTCTCCAATCGATACTGCATGGACTCCATGGCTGTATTAGATTAGAGTACTAACAACATGCAAGCAAGAGGTAAGATAACCGTTATCTTAGATCAGTACCCTGGTGGCTCTTCATCCAGTACCTAATTGGAAAAATGAGAGTTTCCTAACACCAGGTGGTACTACATCCAACATCCAAGTTGGTGTAAGTAACCCCTGATCAAAATTGTGGGTACTTAATCTAGTATCTATTTTGGAAAAGGAGAGTTTTCTAACACCAGGTGGTACTGCATGGAGTATTCATTCGATATGTTCAATCCCCTTTAGAATACTTCGGTGTGAAGACAGAAAAATGGCGCCAACTTTAGTGCAATAAAGGTGGTAGGTTACCCTCTATTGAGTTATTTCTTTGAACCAAGCGACTTTTTGCATCTTCCAGCGCCTTTTTCCTGCAGTGACTGGCAGACGGAAGCTCAGCCCGTGGAAAATTTGGCAAAAGGTGAGAGCTGGCATCTGTTTTGTGATTGAACAGGGTTAGGTGCATTAGATACCAGTTATCTCTTGACATCCTTTGTGTATGGCATCTTCATCATTAGACTAGCCAAATTATAACCGGCGTAATTGTGTATACAAGCACGTCCATAAAACCTAAACTAAAAACATGGTAATGCTTCAAAGATTATGGTTAGGTAATGCATTTGACTGATTTGCCTGCTTCTGGATTGAATGCAAAATCTGAAGCCCACGTAACTTCCATTAATGAGTTTTTAAAGGTCTACATGAAACCATTTCTAGGTAGGTGCTCGGTAACTACAAATAATGTTGAAACTCCAACAATATTAAAACTTCCCACGGGGCAGAGATGATGATTCTATTTCTGTAGGGGCATTCTACAATCACCCAGCATTTGTTATTTTAAGATCACATGCTTCTATTTGGCTTCCTGATTCTAAGAAGGGCGTGTTTATTTAGAAAACAGTTAATGATACAAGAAAATTATGTTAAACTGTCAGAGTACCCTTTTTCTAAGTCGAGCACCACCGAATAAAAAAACCCCTACCCTTGCTTGTAGCTAGACTCATAAGCGTAGGTACATACGTCCAAAACATTGGGGATGAAGTCTTATCTTAGAGATATTTATTTTCAGTCAACGCTGTTTATCTAATAATTAAACATAATTAATATTGGGGACATGGCCCCTTTAGGCTTCTCTACTCTTACGACTATAGGTAAACTATAGGAAATGTCGCTATGTTATCTTTGTAGCTCTTGGTATTGTTTTAAATTTGGGCACCCCCAATTATTAACCCGCACCCCGGTGGGCCTCCGAATCACGTTCTCCCTGGTGATTATGGGGGGTTTATGTTATGGGGGGGCAGAGCTGGTCTTGAATTTTTCGTAAGGCCCCAAGAGTTTGTCTAAGGATGCTCTAAAAAGTTATTGGTGGCCGCCAGAACTGGTCTGGGGAGCCTTTAAGAGCTTGTCCCGGAGGGGGGCAGAGTTTATTTCGGAGGGCCAAAGGTTGTTTTGGGAGTCCCCAGATTCGGCCTCGGAGTCCTCCACGAGTTGGTCTCGGGGGCCCGAAGGCTTGATATCGGGGCCCAAAAGTTTTTCTCGGGCGTGGGGCAAGGTTTTTCCTCAAGGGGCCAAACAATTTTTCTCAGGAGGCCCCCGAATTGGTTTCGAGAGGGGGAGGCAAAGTGCTTATCTCGAGGGCACCCCAGAGATGGTTACCGTGTCACAATGAAAATAATAAAGGGATAACACGTGTTATTTAGCTAAATAGACCTTGAAACAAAACAAAAATAGGTAAAAACAGCCAATATAAGTCATGTAAAGTTACGTCGTACGTTATATTTATTTGTCTTGTCTTAAACCACAAATTTTTTTCTACATGCATGATGTTGTCAGGTCACTAATACGCCGCGGTGCTAAGTTAGTCTTATTTTGTGCCACTATAAGGAACGGTTATAGTGCCACGTGGTGACAAGTGCCGGTGCAAAGGCTAATCTCTAGCAGCAAATAGCCGACTGTTTGCCTTGCGCGCAGGGCCCAGACGTCGAATCATTTGAAGGATGCTCACACAGAATCCTGAGGAAGCGGAAAGATTTAAGGACGGCTGATTGGTTCTGGACAGAATTAACTCTCTTTTAATATCCATCGACAATATGCAAGCAGCGAGGTCAGCTCAGCTCAACTGGGGTGTCTTTTTGTAATCTGCAAGATTAAAAATGCCTAGAAAAGACCAGCAGAAACGAATATGAAGCTCAAAGTTTTAGAACCAGCTTAGTCTCAATTTCAGTGCCATGTATATGTTGTCCCTTGAAACGACAAAGCTGTTCCAGTGAGCCGTGGCTGCTTTTTTGTATTGTGCTCTATATGATTAAAGCTGTGCAGTGTTACCTTGATCGAATTATCGAATCACCTTAAATATACTTCTTCAAGTACCTCTTTGTTTCACGAAGGAGAGTAGGTATTGTATTGTATTGATTGAGTACATTTTAAGCACTACTTTCAGTGCCCTTCAGACACCTTCGTAGGGTACTAGCGTTAGTACCTAAAATGGAAGTACCCTAGGAGGCCTCATTTTTGGCATGGAACCAAACGGGGGTACTAATCGCAAAAGTACCCATTTTGGTGTAACTGCAAAAGGGTACTACGGGAAGTACAACCAGCTGTAACAAAAGAGGCGTAGTAAAAGTACTCATGTTATCTGACGAGTACCAAAAATGTCCGAAAAGCGTTCATTGTATACTGAATTAAGTATCCAGAGAATACTGATTTTTGGCACGAGCAAAGTGTTCCGTGGGGTGTAAATTTTTCTCTGTGTGAACGTTCTATCCCTCCCTCCTCCAGCCATAACAGTTTGTACCAGCCAAGCAAGATGCCTATTTGGCGTGATATTTGAAACGATGAACTGCTAAACAGTTCAGTCCACACTTTTTCGGCACCTCTTGAAAAATCTGTAACTTCCACTAGGTCATGGAGAAATGCAAGACACTTGGAAAGATGCAACAGCTGAACATAAAGGTACATATCTGAGGATTTTTCTATTAATGAAGAGGGGCTAAGTTTATTTTAATATCAAATATGATAAGCATCATTTTGCCTTTCCATGTGGCCAAGATTCGTAAGATAATGGTGAGAGGACATTGAAAATAATCGCAGCGAGTGTGAACCTGGCCTGTGCGCTGTCCCAGAAAATTATCTCAGCGGAAAAACTTTTACATTGTAGGCAACACAAACCGGACCTTAACCCACATTATTAATTGCTCCTAAAAAATAATGTTTGAACCAGATGGCAGACTCAAGGAGAAATAATGAAAGTTGAAACGTTAAGATAAACACAGAATGAAGTATGCGGGCATTTTCTATAGACTTTTATCTATATTCTTCAATTCATCAGCATAGGAGAATTGCTCTTGTGCGTGAAATTTCGAGAGGTGTTAAGAGAATTTTGGTAGCCATGTGATTGAATGCTGAAATAGATCATGGCAGGAATAGACATGTGTGATTTGTGAGATAAATGGGACCTACTAGAATAAAAAGAAAACAGTTTCAACGTGTCCAAGTACTCTTTTGATAATTGATAACTTTTTTTCGTTTATTGACTGTAATTTGTGGATTTAATGATCATGTGCAGTGTTCAGATGGAAGTGAAAAGACTATTCAGATTGATAAAACGAGTATATTTTGTCACTGACCATCCACTTATACCATCAACCATCGTCGTCAGGTCAAGTTCAGGACTCATCATTTAAGAGAAGAGGTGAGCGTGCACTGTGCATGCCCAAATCGAGACACAGCCGCCCTCCCGATGGACAGACCGCACAGAAATACGTCCTCGTCGCGTTTGATTTCGCGCACGCGTACAACGTAGTGGACCACCACCTGCTACGCGTTCGCCTGCTGGAGATGGGGCTGTCAAATTGCACGGTGGCCTGGATTTGGCAGTGGCTCCGGGACCGAAGAGTCAAGGTGGAACTAAATGGCGTGCTTTCCAGTGAGCGCATTTTCCGAACTGGCCTGCCGTAAGGAAGTGTCTTATCGCCATTTTTATTTTTTATGGGCGGCTCGGCTGGTAGACGCACTCCGCGCGGTTCCCGGATGCTCCCCCTACATGTACGCCGATGATACGGCGGCTCTGTGCACGGGCAACAACATCCAAGTCGTCAAGGACCGGGCGCAATAAAGCTGCTGCTGGCACCCTCGTGAAGTGGACCCGACAGCACAAAATGGTGGTATCAGGAGCCAAGATCCAAGTACTGGTGATGTCTCAGTGGGCCAGAGACGCCGATCCCTTCAGTTTTAAGGTCGACGGGAAGTCTGTCACTGCTTGAGACACCCTACAGCTACTTGGCGTCACCATCGATCGGCTCCTCCATTTCGGTCCACACTGTAAGAGACTGTGGGAGAAGGTCCACCCCCGTATCTCCCACCTACGTCAACTGTCCGGCTGCAACTGGGGGCTGCACGAACAGCACCTCCGAACCGTCACTACTGGCTACGTGAGAGGAGCGATGGAGCAAGCGGCCGCAGCGTGGTTCCACGCCACACCGCCATTTCATGTCGAGCTGCTGGAACGCAAAATGAGAGCGCCGGCGCGAATCATCACAGGATGCACCCGCCCCACCCCCAGCCGAGGTAAGACTCCCCGCGTAGCGGCTAGAAGGAGGGTACTCGCGACCCGACTGCTGGTGAAAGTCCATGCCCTGCCGCCTGAAGACCCTCTGTGAAGACGTGCGGAGGCGACAGCGCCCTCTCGACTCTCCTCGGTGACCGGGTGGCGGCAGGTGGGCAGAGAGATGTGGGATCAAGCAGGCATCTCCCTCCCCATCGAGTCTTTCCTTCCTCGACGTCTTCCACCGTGGGTATCAAGAGAGTGAGTCACATTTCAACTAGACGTGGGCCCACTGACATCAGGAGCGCCACCTGTCCGGAAGAAGCGAGTAGCTCTCCTCCACCTCGCTTCCCTGACTCAATGTGCCACATGGGTGTGGCCCGACGGGTCAGTGCACGGAGGGGTCACGAACGGGGGAGCTGGGTCTTTATCGAGTCACCAGACGGAGCCCAGCATGAGCTCAGGCGACCAGCAGGCTCGCTCTGCTCGAGTTTTCAGGCTGAGATGGTAGCCCTCCAAACTGCCTGTGTCTTCCTTCTGGACCACTCAGTGCACACAGAAGATCCGGTCATCTTCAGCATGGCCCGCCAAGGTGACGACGCATTATAGAAATAAAATGGCTTCAATGTCTGTAGATCAGACAGCGAATTGGTAAAAATCGCAAACTTCCTCACCATCAGCTTAGACACCTGGTCCAAACAGCAAAAAAATGGCGTACAGCTCTGAATTAAAAATGGATCCTTCGTAAGGCAAACTAGAAAACTTCTCAACATCTTCACCAGCAAATGCACGCCCTGTGCCATTGTCACTTTCTTTTGCAACCGTCTTTATAGAAACAGACATGGTTTTCGAACGGCTCCGCACGCAAGTTCATAAATTACTGGCGCGTCTGTTCAGGAGGCAAATTTTTGCTTTGTTGGAGTAGGCCAGTGTTCGTGTTAACTGTCGAGATGAGCTATGGTTCAATAACAGCTGCTTCATGTGGTTCTACGAGATTGCTGTCGATACCAGCCTGTGCCAGCCAGGCACAGACTCTCACTCCCTGGTGACGGGTTGCAACACGCGAGCCACTGTCTATCTGACAGAGGTAGGCGTCGCCAAAAAAATGCTTGGTATGTGGGGCGTGTTGGTGACTGATTTTAAAAGGAACGTCGCACCTTGGTAAAATCCTGGAATTTTGTGTAATTCGGCGTACTTTTAGCCGAAAATAATGAAACCACTCATGATTTCTCTGAAAAATGTACAACAAGCTCAATACTTTGATTTTTAAAATATTCCTCTAGGAAAAGAAATAAATATCTGCCTCTGGATGATGTCATGATCTGGCAACCACTACCATACTCGAAACACTTCAAGGGCTTCGATTGGCTGATGCTCATCGTGATGTCAGCATATGTCGTCACACCAGCAGCTCACAACAATGGTCGCCTGGCGAGAGGTACATGAGAGGTACATTTCGGGTAGGTTTTAGTTTTTTTCTACGGAAATATCGAGTTCCAAGACAAATGATATATAAAGTACCTGGTTTTCCGATTTGCTTTACAACTTGGCTATCTCAGTTAAAATCACGTTCTAAAGGTGCCACATTCTTTTTAATGGCTTAATGCAAAGCGAGTATCTTACTGCGCATCTGTAGCGGTATTTCATTAATTTCCACTAGCATGCTTATTATGGGTGAAGCTTGAAACGCCCCTGTTACTATTCTGATAGTGTGATGACGGACATATCGATAATCTTTTTCGCGGACTAAGGAGCGGACTCATACACAACACAGCTGTACTCGATCTTCGAACGAATAAGTGATCTATACAGCATAAGAAGCTTATAACGTAGCGTATAACGATGAGCGTATAAGGTGCGCATAGCGTATATATAGGCGATAAGCGTATAACGTGTATAGCATGAGAAACATTTCTCTATCCGCACAGTATCTCATCCTCGTCAACACCTGCAGTATTTTCATCGTATCGAAACATTTTTTGCGGAAATCCTTCAGGTTTGGCACATATGAAAGCTTAT
This sequence comes from Lepas anatifera, assembly GCA_034440635.1. Lineage (NCBI taxonomy): Eukaryota > Metazoa > Arthropoda > Thecostraca > Lepadidae > Lepas > Lepas anatifera. Next base: position 1,405,571 of record JAOTON010000520.1, on the reverse strand, counting down.
CGAGTGTGAGCCCGGTAAATCTGGTTTCTGCTACAACGTCGCTCGGATTTCCGGGAATTTACAAAATCGGGTATGCAGTCTCAATGTATATTATAGAAGTGCATGCACTTTGTCTTTGAACTTGAAAATTTTAGTCCATTGCGTGTGATCCATTGCTGCAATATGTCAAGGACAAGCTGCAGCCGCCTCTGCGCAGCTGCTGTAGTAGACGCTGTCACACATGTTGTGAAGTCTTCAACGAAAAGCACATGACGTATGTTTGCGGGAAGTGTCTGTAATATCATTGGTCATAACTGCAAACAAGGCTATGAAAATCACAGAATCCTGGGCTATGCTACTCTGTTGCTGATACCAATCCGATACGACTGAGTTTACGCGAAATCTAAAATACCTATTTTTCGGAATATTAGAAATAAACCAACCCAAGTGGCCTCGCAGGCCGAGTCCAAAGAGTTTCTGCAGAACGCCCTTGGATAGCAAAGGCGCCCCCAAGAGATGATGGCGCCCCCTGGGGAGGAAGGCGCCCCCTCCAGAAAATCTTGCTCCACTTCTCGAAAATTGAATCCGCCGTCTCTGTGCAGAGGTGCACGAGAAAGTAGTGAGCAGATTTCATTCCCACACTTTAATCAAAAACAATGAATCCAACCGTAACGAAATTTGCAACATATATTCGTGTTCATCTAAGAAGATAGCATTGGTTACATTTGAGGTCCCACGGCACGTGCGCACCCTTCTTCGATATCTCAGAAACTACTGGTTCAATTAGGCTGAAATTTCGTGGGCATAATTGCGTCAGTAAGACAACTGGACTGGATCGATCAGCACTGCAGCTATGCCTCCCGCACGCCCATTTAACACGCGCAGTGGAGGGGGTCCTACAGTGCCACCCCCCCCTCCCACCTATTTTTCCCAGGAGGCCAGAGAACCGTTTGCCGCCGGAAAACACTACTAGGCCAAATTGGGAAAAAATCAGGAGGGCGTCGATTGGTGAATAATTTTTGAAAATCGGTCAACATTGTTTACCTATAGGCTTTCAAAGGCAGACTATATTTTGAGACCGTTGCAGTCGCGCGGTCGCACCAGCTCGCCTCCACTGTAGATCAAGTGGTGGCGTCATAACGTCATATAATCAGGTTGTATGTCAAGGTCAACCCACATGACGGTCAAGTGCAAGATCAAAGGTCACAGGTCAAGATCATTGATCCCATTATTTCGGTCAGATGACATTATTCAGCATCACGTATGTTATAGCATAACTTCATAGTTAAGGCTAATCTAGGTCAAGGTCAAGGTCAAAGGTCAAGATAAAAGGTCTTTGTTAAGGTCAATGCCCCCATTTTCCGCCTAAAGGCTGCTATAGTACCAGTTATATTGTCATTATTGGGAATATGTCACATTGTTACGTTATAGGTCATTGAGCTTGACCTTGACCTCAAAATTTCAGAGAAAATTTTTTCAAGCCTTTCTTCTATGATCTTAGTCCGTTGTTGGTGTATTCCCGGCATTTTCGTATAGGTCGGCATTTTTCCAGCACGGCCCAGATTCGACCTTTACGGCTTCGTTTGACCTTTAAGATATTGACCTCGGTCAATGAAACTTTGCCATTTCAGATTTCATCATCGACCCCACACACCCCTAACGGGCAATTGTCTAGCTATCTTGGTTTCTGAGATCTCAGGGAGGGGGGCACTTTAGCACCCCCCCACCCCTCCACAGCGCATTAACGCCAGATCCCTCTCCAATGCGCGGGTTAATAATGAAAGATGAAAATTTTGGGAAAATTCAAGAATGCGTCATGATATCCCAAGATGCTGTTGCTTAAATTTCGCACTGAACTGTTCTTATGAATGTTTGCTATATGGTGGATACCAAATCGCGTGAGCACGCGTATTCAGCTTTGACAGAGACAGCTCCTACGGGGTAGGGGATATGATCGTAAATTTAAGGTTTTTTGGCCTATTTCTCAAAAACCATCGATGATAGCAAAACATAACCTTCATCACAGGGTGAAGTGTTGAATGACACACACTCTGAAGTGCCGTTTTCAAGAATGTTTGAGGTCAGGAATTTTGGCATCACGAAAAAAAACGGCAACTTTGAATTTAAATGAATTTTGTTTTGAATTTTTATTTTTAGGGTGTGCTTTTCCGAAACTATTGATGCACGCTGAAGGGTAACTGTGAGCCAAATCTGCACCCATGTACTATCTACATGATAAAAAATACTAGCAACGTTCTGAAGGCACGTGCTAGCTCGGAGGATAGTTTAAGCAGGGCACTGTCCATTTGCGGATTCTGCACCTTTCGGATCTAAATTGTAAATGACAGGTGATAAGAACAAATACGAAAAAATAAGAACAATAAGAACAACAATTCACACAGCTGTTGATATGCTTTTTTATTTGCATCAGGCCACTACGACCGACAACTAAGAAACATAAGCAGAAAGAAGAATGCGCAAAAATCAATGCACCCAAGACTTGACATCTCAAAGTGTAAAAAGTTGCCAATGACATGTAGAAAATGAAAATGTCAGGTTCGTCGGGGTCCGCCGCATGACAGATTAATGAGCCCAAAAATTGACATCTCAAAGTGTAAAAAGTTTCGTATGACATGTAAAAAATGCAAATGATATGTTCTTCGGGGTCCGCCGCATGACAGATTCGTCCAACAAAAACTTGACATCTCAAAGTGTAAAAAGTTATCAATGACATGTGGAAAGTGAAAATGTCACGCTCTTCGGGGCCCGCCACATGACAGATTCGTCCAGCCACATTAGTAGCGTTGAGTGCAAGTGTTCATCTTCGCCAGGTCAGCATTCAACTTCGGGCCACCTGGGCTCACAGCATCTTTTACACCCCCAAGATTATGGATACTAATACCAAATACACTGCACAGCAGCTTCTTGTACTATTTTTGTCTTTAAAGAAAATCAGAATATCTGCTTTCCCGGACTCTCGCCAGACATTTTATCGGATGTCTGTGCTTAAAAAGATTTTTGATCGAAGCCACATCGCCCAGGATATGGCTAAATATCGCAATACGAGAGCTAGTACTGGGAGCTCTCCCAGTCCACAGGTACTCGTTAACGACGGAAACTGCTCCTGCTGGAGGCGGGGCGTGGCTGCACCGTCCCCTCCCCCCAGGTGCGTTTCAAACAGGTATAAATGGACGTGTGGCCGAGCTGCACACACCACAGCAACCAGAGAGTTCAAACATGAAAGTCCTGGTAAGACAGTTCCGCTTTAGATGACATGACTCACGATGAATGTAATCATTTACCCCAGATAGGATTGTCCTGCTTGGTTGGTTTTCTCTACTTTGGTAAAGACGCAACATATAAACATGCAACCATTTCCAATAGCTACTAATGATGAAGACCTGGCCAATCCGTTTTTCAACAATGCCGTGATGCTTTTTCAAAAGCTTCATTCGTTTTCACCAATGGACATAACGATAACGACATGCTAGCGCTGTTTTTTTGCGATAATTACTGAGCTCGATTGAGCCATTTCGGCCTACTCAGACAGAACTGAGCCCTTGACTAATGCATGTCTTTTCCAGGTGGTTGCTTCCGCTATCCTCGCCGTTGCGGCTGCCCAGTACCTGCCCCACGCTGGGTATGGATACTCGGGATACCCGTACGGCGCCGGATACTGGAACGGTGCTGCCGCCTACCGAGGCTATGCGGCTGCACCGTACGCTGCCTACGCTGCTGCCCCCTACGCCGGCTACGGATACGCTGCTGCCCCTGCCGTGGCCAGCTCTCAGTACCACGCCCAGAACGAGCTCGGAGGCTACAACTACGGCTACGCCGATGGTCTGAGCACCAAGCACGAGAGCACGAACGCCTACGGAGGAACTTCTGGATCCTACAGCTACCTGGATGCCAACAACATTGTCCAGACTGTCAAGTACGTGGCTGACGCCGCCGGTTTCCGTGTGTCCGGCACCAACCTGCCCGTGGCTCCCACCGCCAACCTGAAGGCCCCCGTCCACACCCTGGTCGGACCTGCCCCCGTTGAAGACACCGCTGACGTGAAGGCTGCCAAGGCTGAGTTCAGCAGGCTGTACGCCGAGGCTGCTGCCGCCGCCGCTGCCGCCCCTGACGCCCGCAAGAAGCGCTCTCTGGTGGCTCCTCTGCCCGTGGACGACACCCCTGAGGTGAAGGCTGCCAAGGCTGAGCACGCTCACCTGTACGCTGCCGCCGCTGCTGCCGCCGCTGCTGCCCCCGACTACGGATACGCCGGCTACGCAGCTAGCCCCATCGCCTACAGCGGCTACGCTGCTAGTCCCATCGCCTACAGCGGCTACGGAGCCAGTCCCCTCGCCTACAGCCACGCTCCTGCTGGCTTCTCTTATGGCTTCAGCTCGGCGCATCATGCCTACCCTTATGCCCGTCACCTCTGGTAAATTCTCAAATTTCATCTGTTCTTTCTCTACTTTTGTTGTTTACTACAGTTTCCTGTAAGAGTCATCCTGAGGAGATAATCCATTTTCATATCCATCGATCTTTTTGTACGGTGAGCAAGTCATTTGTGTGTCCGTGAAATAAATTTTATGAGGAAACATTTCTTAAACAGGAGAGAAACAGAGGTATGATAACAATTATTAGAGTTTTGGGGCACATCAGCCACGAAGGTTATATGGAAACATTTCTTAAATAGGAGAGAAACAGAGGCATAATGAGGATTAGAGCTTTAGGGCGTATCAGCCGCTAAGGCCATGTAGTACTCGACGTTATGAAATTCCATCAGTTCTGAGCTGCCTTGGTTAGTTCTAGAATCTACATACAGGGAATCTATATAATCATATGAAGGTCTAAAGGGCTTTGTTGGGGCCCTAAACGATTTGCAACTGTATCTCTCTCATGTATCATAAAACCAACCCAATAATACAGGAGTGGAAAATAGACAGGGTGCAACAATAAAATTAGTTTTGCTGATGACTAAAGTAGTGCTACACTGGCAGCATGGAGAAAAACCACATAAGCCACTTGTTTTGTGCAGTTGTATTCAAAATTCAGTGGTATGCTCAACAAATTTAACATAACACGTAATGGACACAGAAATGAAAATTATTGACATTTTTCGTTAAATACGAAAACTTTGGGCCACGCGCCCTAATGTCCAAATTTGCGGTGCCGATTCAAAATTAGTTTCAGCGCGCCATGCATCTAAAAAGGATAAAATGTCGCTATCAAGGGGGACTAAAGAGAGCTAGAAAAAAGCACAAAACGGCAATCGAAAGCTCTAAAATGATATCGAAAATACTCAGTCATTTTTCTTGTCAGGTCAATATCAAGGTCACCAGAGGTCAAAATAGGTCAAAATCGCTAATATGAGGTGTACTAAGAAAACCTCATATATCTCAGAAACTATGATAGCTAGAAACATTTTCTAACACCATTCAAGCCTTGAATGCCTTATTACAGTGGCATTTATTTTCGTGTCAGGTCAAAGCCTAGGGAGCTACAGGTCACTGAATATTGGGCATATTCTTGGGAATGTCCATAGCCACCCATCCATAAGGGCGTTTACTTTTTCGCTAATAGCTTCCAAACCAAACAAGATACAGCCATAGTTTATGCACCATTGCAATCCTCTCGTCAATACAAATCGAATGATATATGATATTGCTATGCCAGGTCAAATTTAAGAATTTGACCTGACCCAGGTCAGCAGTCTGACCCAACTTGACCTGGTATAGTCATGATGTATATCATTTGACTTGCAGTGACTATACAAACACTTTGGTGACAAAATAGAAGTTATATCTTATTTTATTTAAAATTTATAGAGTAAAACACCAAAAAATGCTTATTTGACCTAAGGTGACCCTTTAAAGGTCACAAGTTAAAATTGTTAGTATCAACATCAGAAATGGGCTAAAAGCAAGTCATAACCGATGTTTGAAGTTGATTCCATCTATACTTACTGAGAAAAGCTCATTTCGTGATTTTCCCCATGTATTTACAATGGAGAGGTCATGCTCTGCACATGACCTTAGGCCACCAATATCAAAAATCCCGGAACTATGTTGTAGCTCCTGGTGAGCCCAATATGTGGTATGAGTTTGAACTTGATCGATTAACCCTTCTTTTAGTTATGCGGTTCTAAGCATTTTTTGAGGTGAGGTCACTTCACCTGGCCTGGTGACCTGATCTGATACGACCTTGAGCTGAAATTTTTCAGAAAAAATGTAAAAATGATGAAAGAACAGCTAGACCAAGTTTGGCGGCACTGCGCGCCGCCGTTTTTTGGTTACTTCGGAAAAACCCGACGGGGGTCTAAAAAGACCCCCCACCCGGGCAAAGGTTAAAAGATATTCACCATGTTACAGGGGGTGTGCGGGCACCAGTGAAAGTTGAAAATAAGTATCATTTCCAGCAAAAGTGACGCAAAGGCAGGATAACATAAACATGCAAACTTAATAGGTTTGAGAGGCATGTTCACAATCTTCACTGCGTCACCTTCCACTCAGCCAACGAATTTTGGAAAACGGGGCTAAACATATGCCCCTAAACCTTAGCACAATATCACGCCCTTGTCAGATCATGTAGACCAGCTACCCTTCAATCTAAAGACACGCCATTCAAACTTTGTAGAGTACATTCCTCGAAAATAAAGGAATACGGAAAAGTCGGATCTCCGAGGTCTCCAAAGCTTGAGTCAAAGCTAAAGACGCATTTAACAATATATGACAAAAAATTGACATCAGGTCAGGTCCACCCGTCATGGCATCATTTCAAAACCCAGGTAAGCCGATTCTGTTCTTCTAAAATGAGGCTGATAAAACAAGGGTGTAACTCCGCTTCTAGAAGAACTAGATCATGTTTCTAAACATCATTAAAAAGGTCTTGAAAAACAAATATGCACGCCGCCATTAATAGTTAACTCAGGTCAATAATAAGGCCATCAGAGGTCACTAAAGGTCATTTTTTTAAATGTTAGTGTCTCAAATTCTGAACTAAATAAAACATAGCAATACATTTGTATAATAGTAGCGAGCATGATCGAAGGATTCCAGTGATACACAACACTATCTTGAAGGGTTATAGCTTGACCTTATCCTAGAGTCAAGGTCAGCTGAAGGTGACAACGTGACCTTAAAAATTCATGCCACATACCCTTTAAATGCTTTGGTTAAGACAAACATACCAATGCATTTGGCTTTGTTCTAGGTCTAATAGTTCCCGAAGTCTAGGATATTTCCTAAACGACCCTAAATTTGACCCATTTTAACCCTCTGTGACGTCACAAGCCAACAGATATGGTCCACATTCGGCTTCAAAGTAGAAGTCGACAAGGCACTTCCAACGCCGCATAATTTTTTCGGTATATCTTCTGGCTCCCGGGATCGTATGGGGTCCGATTGGGCCCCCAGGCGGTGGTGAGTAAGAAAAGGGACCATGCGGTGCCGGATTAACAAGCACAGTGGAGAGGGGTCATGAAGTGCCCCACCCCCCCCATCAACACCTATTTTTCCGAGGTGGCCGGAGAACAGTTCGCAGCCGAAAAACGCTGCTTGGCTAAATTTGGGAGCATTCATGAGTACGTCGATTGGTGAAAAAATTAGAAAATCGGTTTAAACTTGATTTACTTCTAGCCTTTTAAAGACATACCTATATTTCGAGATAGTAACAATTGTATTGTCGCACCAGTTCGCCTGCACTGTACACCAAGCATCGTGACGTCACAATGCTATATAACCGGGGTGATGTATCAAGGTCACCTCAAACGAAGGTCAATGTCAAATTTCACAGGTCAAGGTCATACCAGAATTTTCAAGGCCGTTGACCCAATGCTTTCTTTCAGATGGCGTTATTCAGTATGAAGAATATTCTACTATGACGCCATAGTTAAAGATCCTCAATGTCGATGCCAAGATCATAGATCAAGCTCAAAGGTCATGGATCAAGGTAAAGCCCTCATTCCCCACTCAACGGTTGCTATAGATCCACTTATAATGTAAGTATGTATGTACATACATTACTGGGAATAGGTCAATGACCTTGAATGACCTTGAACCAAAAAATTCAGAGGAAATTACGTGGGACCTTCCAGCATGACCTTAGTCCACGTTCAGTATATTTCCTTTTTTGCATAATGACGGCTTTTCCCAAAAGGTCCCAAGCACGGCCCAAACTTGATCTTTATGACCTCGTTTGACTTTAAGATATTGGACAAGGCCAATGAAAGCTGACTATGGGGTAGATCAACATAGCCTCCATGAACCCCATATAAGGTAGACATGGCCGTGGAGTTCTAGAATCATTAAGGTGCGAAAAATTTGAAAAAGTAAATGACCGCCACATAAAAGAGATAGTATTATATTTTCTTTAGTATTATATTACATTTCTTAAGTATCATATTTTATTCAGCCCTCACCAAGACCTTTTCAATCCTGAAAATCATAAAAATCATTTGAGGGGTATTTTGATACTAACTCGACTGAGCCGCCCCAGCAGCTCAGTTGGTAGAGCGTTGGGCTACGGTCCGCTGCTCAGAAACATGCAGTAAGTAGCAGTGCATGTCCAGGCTCGGGATCGGTTCCCCTGAGACGCTCCGGCGCTCAATAGTTTACCCGACGTACAGGTCGGCTGGCAACTGACTGGTGAGAGGGTGACCTGAGCGGGGCGGCCGTCCCTGTGCTTTGTGGGACGTTAAACTTTGGCTTCTAAATTAACCCTTCATTGTAGGAGTTGCTCGTTCGGGTGGTGGGGTCGGGGCCTCCGTGACAAGTCCATTGATGGCTTTAGTGAGACTCCAACTCCAAAAACCGAACTGGGAATGACTTGGACACAATTTATAAAAACATTCATTTGGATTACCCGGGCACCCCCAAAGAAATTCAAGCCCACACTCCTACATCGCACCACTCATTAAGGTCTGAGTAGCAGCCCATCGCTATTCGAGATCATTCAGCTACCGTCTCCACGGATTTGCCCTACTATAAATATAATTCAGCGAAATTTTGAACATTTTGAACATGCTCAAAAACGTAGTAGTTCAAAAAACTCGCCCAACGAAACTATTTATTCAACGTCGGTTGATGTTTCGTTAATGTTCTCTCCCACCCTCTTACCAATGCCTGTTCAGTACGGGAAATTTCGGCCTGAAAAAATCAGCATCTTCCAAAGAAGTCTTTCTTTTACTAGGATTTACCTTTTGCAATGCTTAACATTATTTGTGATGTCACTAACTCCTCATTTCCATCAAACAAGGTATAATTATAAAGCTGAAAGCTGAACGTCTTGATCTAATAAGGGTACACAAGTAACTTAAGGTAATAAGTAACAGTTACTAAATTGGAACGCGATGCGGGAGAAATAGCGGAGCATCGTAGCACACAGACCAATTTTTAAGCTTAAATATAGAAAGTTGGACAATCACGATAAGATGGCCGTGCACAGTGGCGTCTGGCTACCTGGAGACCGAGAGGAACAGACATCGAAAGGATGTGATAGGAGGATGGCCCATGCCAAATGAGTACAGTGATGTTCATGCCAGTGGCAGATCTCTAGACTCGGTAGATTTGGGGGGGAAGCCAAAGCCAGTAGGCAAAAACAAAAAAACGTCACGCGGTGAGAGTATGCCAGAATTTAACTACATGGAAGTTTTTGGGAGTGAGGCCCAAGAGAATATAAGCAAAAAAACAAACAAACACGTCGCGACGTGAAATATGTACCCACAAGATGCTTATTTTTGCTATCCAAGGCCCAATGTTTACACTTAAGTTTACTGGTCGTGTTTGAAGTTGAAGAGTTCAAGCATCAAAACCTTGCTTATAAAATAAAAAAGGAGTCTGGGCAAAAAGGAGGTCATCAGCTTTAGGGAGGGGGGTTAGGGGAAAAACATAGTTCTGAGTTGGGGAAAAAACATAGAAAAACATAGTTCTGAAGTTAACCGAAGGAAGGATGAAAGGGGCGCATATTAAACTAAAACTAAGCCATAGGAAGAGCTATGGAGACTGAGGACTTATAGTGAGCGCTTCCGAGATCAAATATAATATACCAAGAGGGGGAAGCACTTGCTGCTTTACTCCGTGCTGCATGGTGAAAAGGCACAAAACTTCCATCGGGACTGGAAACATTGTCTATGTTTTAGAGAACGTCGCCTTTCTGATGTCATACCGCAAAAACTAAAACTGTATGGCGAGACCCCAAAATCATATGCAACGGAATGTTTTTCCTTAGGAGGGCACTCTCCGTGGATCCATCATACTAACGCGTATTTTCGAAAACTATCGGAGGCGCCCGAATCCGAATACTGTCAACTACAACAGTATTAAAAGAATAATTGCATAATAAATGATGTTTGCAAAACACTACAGCCAGGGGAGTTGCCACGGATTTTTTACTGGGGGAGGGACGGACCCCGCACTGACGATGACCGAGGAAGGGGAAAGTTTTGGCATCATAAATAAAATATTCCGGGATTCCAAAAGCATATTTCCGAAGTCCAAAATAATGGGTTTTGTCGGCTTTGTCCGTGGGTGCTGTCTGACATTTGGTTCTATCGGAATTCACCTGGGAGCTCAGCGTCCAAGAACTCGAGGTACAACATTATTTGCATCACAAAATATCATTTTTGGGCTTTTTCAAACCTATATTGCTATTATTTTGGTATTCGGTCTACTGAAAATCAGTTGAAATTAGGAAGAATAGAACCTACAGACAATTTTCAATACAATGAGCACAAAAACCTCATTCTAACCCCAAAACTGGGGCGTTCAGATTTTACACAAAGTTCCGCCAAATGCAGGCAGAGTTTGAGCCGCTGATGACCTCATAGGGCCATATAAACCGAATGATACGTCAGGCTTACTTGACATGAATTTCAATGTCAAATGTCACAGGATCGAGGTAAAGGGTCACATGGCAGGTCATACCAGCAGTATCAAGGTCATTGACTCCAGTGCGTCCGGTCAGATGACGACTCCCAGTGCGACTTGTAATTATAACGTCATAGTTTAGTTATTATATGTCAAGGTCAAGGTCAAGTAAGGTAATGTTCCTCAACACCAACGACCTCGAATGACCTCATGCCAAGATTAAGAAACATTTAAAGACCTGCCCTCCATGGCCTTAGTCTGATTTCAGTTAATCATGACTTGCTCTGCATAATCGTGACATTTCCCAATAGCTCCCCAGCACGGCTCATATTTGCATTGTGTTTATAATTCATAATAGGTTCTGCTTTTGGGCTCGAAGCCTAACTAAATTTATCAGTGGACTTGTCACGGAAACTCCGACTCCACCATCGGAACAAGCAATCCCCGTAATGAAGGGTTAATTTGGAAACCAAAGTTTAACTTCCAACAAAGCACAGGGACGGCCGCCCCGCTCCGGTCACCCTCTCGCCAGTCAGTTGCCAGCGGACCTAGTTCTGGTAAATATCGAGGGCCGGAGCATCTCAGGTGGATCGATCCCGAGCTTTCACCGGTGGTCACACACCATCTCCCGTGAGATCTTCTAGGCGCGTAATATGCGGACGGTCATCTAGGGGGAAGCTAGATGGAGCTCAAGATAACTTTATTTGATTGAACATGGCAAAGTATTCCAGATATATCATGGCGTGTTAAAAAAACACGTTGTGAACACAACAACTTCCATCGAAAAATACCAATATTTCAAACCGGGGGCGGCATTGATTAACCACGGCGACAGTGATAAATTGGGGTACGGCACAAGTCAAGGTAAAGTGATGCACCGTAGGCGGCATTGATGAACCAGAGGCGGCACGAATCAGGTCGGCATTGATAAGTAGGGGTGCCATGAATGATGGCGGCAGTGATGGGCCTGGGGCGGCAGTGATGAGCCTGGGGTGGCCTGAATTAGGGCGGAAGTGATAAGCCGGGGGCAGACGTGATGAGCCGGGCGTTGCTTGAATGAGCCGAGGCGACAGTAATGAGCCAGGAGCAGCCTGAATCAAGCAGAAGTAACAAACCGGGGGTGCCAGTGATAAGCCGGGGCGGCACGATTCAGGTCGACCGTGATGAGCCCGGGGGCGGCACGAGTCAGGTCGACAGTGATAAGCCGGGGGCGGCACGAGTCAGGTCGACAGTGATAAGCCGGGGGCGGCACGAGTCAGGTCGACAGTGATAAGCCGGGGCGCAGAGTCAGGTCGACAGTGATGAGCCCGGGGGCGGCACGAGTCAGGTCGACAGTGATGAGCCCGGGGCGGCACGAGTCAGGTCGACAGTGATAAGCCGGGGGCGACACGAGTCAGGTCGACAGTGATAAGCCGGGGCGACACGAGTCAGGTCGACAGTGATGAGCCCGGGGCGGCACGAGTCAGGTCGACAGTGATAAGTAGGGGTGCTGTGAATCAGGGCGGCAAGGATAAGCCGGAGGCGGCATGAACCAGGACCACAATGGCAGGCTGGGAGTGGCATGAATCAGGGCAGCAGTGATGAGCCGGGGACAGTATATGCATTTTGGGTTGCTCTAATTAAATCTAAAACAGGGATGGGGTGCTCAAATTAGAACGTCGGGTACTCAAGCACCCCCTTAGATATAAGCTATGATTCTGCTCCTCTAAACTCCTCGCGGGCTGTTCGACCGGCCGCAAATATTTGCACCCCCTCAAAACTCCCCTTAACCCCTCAAAGCTTCTGGGAGGATGCATTGAAACAGACCCACGTTCCCTATATGTATATCCGGAAAACTTCCGGGACAACTCCATTCTGACCCCTTTATTCCAGAATGCTAGTACATCCGTGCGAACATTTCTCATGATGTGCGCCAAAGACCGCCAGGAGCTGCTTTTCATAACCGGAAGTAGATATTTCAGTTGCTTCAAATTCACCGAAATATCACTCGAATTAGTGTTTGGCATCTTCAATTGAATCTCTCCGTGCGTTGCTGATACAAATCAGGCATACCCCCTCCCCCCGCCCTTTGAACTTTGGCAATAAAAATATATGATGCATACCTCAATAACACTAAGCTTTTAAGCAAAGAAAGGCGTCATATTGCTGCCAGGATGCAGACCAGATACGGTACCACTTTCGTTCAGAAACTTGGCAACATCAATTATTATAGACATATGCAATACAAAGCAGGAAAGCGCGTAATGTTATATGTAAAAAGCACTCAACATTCCTAACACAAATTGTCAGACTTGGCCATTTTCCCTCGCCCTTCCTCTCACAAGCCTCTGGGTCCCTCACTGCCGTCATTGTTCATTGCTGTTCTTTACCTCCAAATAACAGCTTTATTTTGAAACCGCTTCTTTCAACGCATTAGCTGTTGACAGTGGCTGATACAAGAAGCCGGCTAGGGGGTCCAACACCCCCGAAATGTCACAGTACCTATGGTAACAACTGCATAGCCGGAGGCTGTTCCGCGACTATGACGGGCAAGGCTTGAGTGCCCAAGACAACCCCCGGAACCAAGCCTAGGATCCGCCACTGGCTGTTTGGAATCCATGCCTGGAATAATTGGGCCCGGCCTTGCAGCAAGGAACAGATGCTGTTTAGATAAGTAATTACGTACTGATCAGATTACCGCCGTCCAGGGTATGGTCAAGCGCTATAACACTTGCTATTAGGTTCGCGCGCACTCACAAACGACGGGAAACGGTGGCTGCTGGAGGCGGGGCGTGGCTGCACCGTCCCCTCCCCCCAGGTGCGTTTCACACAGGTATAAATAGACGTGTGGCCGAGCTGCACACCACAGCTACCAGAGAGTTCAAACATGAAAGTCCTGGTAAGACAGCTCACCATCCAGGCGTTCTGACAATTATGTGAACGACGATGTAACTTTGACTCTGTTGTATTATGCCTATGCTTTACTGATGATCTGCTTTCTTAAAATTGAATGTTTTGCTCACATTTCATCAAAACTAAATTTTTGAAATCCTTAGAAATTTAATTTGATTATTTAACTACAATTTTCGCGTCATCAAACCTAATTTCCGCAAACAGATATTTTCAAGTAAAGTGTTCCCCGTGCCCGCACCAATGCCCACGTGTAGAATGGAATCCTTCCTGTTCATTGCAACGATATGCGCCATTTATAATTACACTCTGTTTCAGGTCGTAGTGTCCGCTGTCCTTGGCCGTTGCGGCTGCCCAGTACCTGCCCTACGCTGGGTGGGGATACTCGGGATACCCGCACGGCGCCGGATACTGGAACGGTGCTGCCGCCTACCGAGGCTATGCGGCTGCACCGTACGCTGCCTACGCTGCTGCCCCCTACGCCGGCTACGGATACGCTGCTGCCCCCGCTGTGGCCAGCTCTCAGTACCACGCCCAGAACGAGCTCGGAGGCTACAACTACGGATACGCCGATGGTCTGAGCACCAAGCACGAGAGCACGAACGCCTACGGAGGAACTTCTGGATCGTACAGCTACCTGGATGCCAACAACATTGTTCAGACTGTCAAGTACGTGGCTGACGCCGCCGGTTTCCGTGTGTCCGGCACCAACCTGCCCGTGGCTCCCACCGCCAACCTGAAGGCCCCCGTCCACACCCTGGTCGGACCTGCCCCCGTTGAAGACACCGCTGACGTGAAGGCTGCCAAGGCTGAGTTCAGCAGGCTGTACGCCGAGGCTGCTGCCGCCGCCGCTGCCGCCCCTGACGCCCGCAAGAAGCGCTCTCTGGTGGCTCCTCTGCCCGTGGACGACACCCCTGAGGTGAAGGCTGCCAAGGCCGAACACGCTCACCTGTACGCTGCCGCCGCTGCCGCCGCCGCTGCTGCTCCCGACTACGGATACACCGGCTACGCTGCTAGCCCCATCGCCTACAGCGGCTACGGAGCCAGTCCCATCGCCTACAGCGGCTACGCTGCCAGTCCCATCGCCTACAGCGGATACGCTGCCAGTCCCCTCGCCTACAGCCACGCTCCTGCTGGCTTCTCTTATGGCTTCAGCTCGGCGCACCATGCCTACCCTTATGCCCGGCACCTCTGGTAAATACTCATCTTTCATCTGTTTTCCATGTCCCTTGTTATATGTTCATGTCTCTTGTAGCATTTATGTCAGAGGAAACATTACGTGTCCATATCTTTTTGTGTGTTCAACAAATCATCATGTGCTACTGAAATGAACTCTGTGGAGAAACACTGACTTTGGAAAGAAACTTAGCAGGTAATTTAATGGAAAAAGGGCTTCCACAAGTCCTCGTCGGGTGACGGCAGCAGCCGACCCACACCGATTGTTTTAGGGGGGATGACGAGAGCCAGAAACTATAAGCATGCAGTTTTTTTAAGAATTCGAGCAAACTAGGGTGGTTTTAGGGGATTTATATTACTGTCACCCCACGTTTTGGATCCCCCAGTAGCCAACTCATTTCCCTGTTGAAAACATCGGATGCGAAAAAAACATATTTGATAGAAAACAATAACTAAAACATAACTACCAAATACACTCAAGGTTCTTGAATGGCCTGGATAAAACAAAATACGATGTTCAGCTGACGGATATTGAATCCTTGGAGGCAGTGGCGGGTACAACCGGCAGTACCGAACACAGTGGCGGACTCGGGGGGCTCAGGCCCCGTAGCCCGTATTGTCCGAGAGACTATAGTAAATGCATACCCGGAGGCTGTTCCGAGGCAACGGCAAGGAGCGCTCGAGCCCCCTAGCCCCTCCCCTCCCCCAATGAAGTTTTTGATCCACCGCTGATTAGAGGAATACAGTTCCCTGACATATCTTCCTTTCCCGTACCTGCAATTTGATATAAATCATTCAAGGCTTCTATTAGGTTGAGGCAGGCCATTTTTAACATGTTAACTGGGGGGCCATTTGCCCCCCCCAGTCGGCCGAAATGCCCCCCCAGTGACTGGAAATTGCCCCCCAGTGAAATAGACAAAATATGACTTAAACATCAATAAATGCAAACCCACCTAACGAACATAAGAGAGAACACTACCCGATAATGGTAATTTAGGTTTATTGCTGGTGCCAAATTGGCAATCCACAAAAATTGTGTTAATTAATTTTCATCCGTGGATGTCTCCTCCATCGTGCAAAGACAAAACAAAGCGCATAGTTACGGGAAATCCCGGCAAAGCGGCCTCAGCATCAACTAATCACAACGCTGGAGATGAACGCTGGCCTACAACCAATCAAGCATCATGTTCTATCCCACCAGAAGCTCACACCCCAGCCAGTATCGTAAGATTGTATGATGCTCTCATTTCACACGAGGTCAGTTGTGAGCTCGTTCGTGGATTAGACGGGACACGGTGTAGTCAAAGCGCGTAAGACAGGTTGCTGGTGTGGCAGTATGAAGTGCTTAGTCTTTTTATTTATTATTGTGGTGGTAGCATACATACACGTCAGGGGCCAGCCAAACTTCATACATAGAAGTGACTTCAAACTTCAAACAAACTTCAAGCATAAAAGTGAGGGGGCCAGCCAAACTTCAACCTGATGCTGACAACAAACTTTCCACGCTAGTACCAAAAACTGTTCGAATTTGGGGTCCTCGTTGCCTTCCGCAGCGGCTGGTTATATAAATTTCCGGTTTTCCCCATTTTGACTGAGATCAAGAACTTGCTATTCAAAAAGTGGATGGGGGAGGGGTGGGGACAAGCTCCCTGGTCTCCCTTTTCCGGCGCTTGTTGTAGCATGCGTGAAATTTATAGTGAAAATGGGGAGAGATTATATATTCGGCCACGGCCCTTCATTAGAATCACAAAACTATCTCCCGAGAAACCCTTCCAAGAAGGAAAGAGCTGGTGACGCCATATGACCCTGACATTTGGTGCGTCGATAAGCCTAAACAATTACTAAATGGTTTTTGTACTACATGCCCTAGATGATTTTGACAGCAAAAGTCACACATCATAGAAGGTATGTATATAAAAACCTATCTCGATTTAGCCTATGAACGACTTGTGTTCTATGCTATAGGAATGTACTTATCCTGCCACACTCATAAAGAAAACTAAGAAAATCACCTTTTCATTTGGAATACATTGCATCAGCGTCAGGCCAAAATCCCTTCCAACAGGGTGAGAGTTGGCGACGCCGTATGACCCTGGCAGTTGATGCGTCGTTAAACCCCCAACAATAATTATTATTATTGAGCAGCGTCGGGGCTGCCAGGCTGGCCATTTCGTAGCCAAATTCCTCGAATTGGGCCTTTTTTATCGTGTTTGGCCCCGCGATTTTTTCGGTTGGCCCTTTCATGGAATCTGGCCTTTTTTGCCCATTTTTCTAGCTGTTGGCAACTATGTAAGCTATTTCTGGTTTTCCCTTGCATAAATATGGCTTATTTTGACCTCTTCCGCTCTGGAATACGATATTTTGACACCGAAAAAGCAGCAGAGCAGCAGTAAAACTGGTTTGTGGTGGAAGGGAGGGACAGAACTTTGTTAAAAACACGATCCACAAAAATGATGGCCACCGAAAACCGGACTCAAAGGATGCGATACTATAGGCGCCTTTTGGGTGAAAAGGTGATGGCAAAGTGCGCCCTCTGAGGCTCCGCTCTCCATTCACTTACCAAAATCATAGAGACGCCACTGTTCAAGAGAAAAAAATGAATAGTTTGAAAAAGAGAAAGCATTAAATATTAGCGGGGAGTGGTGCGGTCAAGATGATTAATGATGCTAACAAATGATCTGGTTATGAGGATAAAATCATTTGATGATCACGCGGGATTGGAAGATTACCCCTGGCTCAGTAGTAAATCGGTGGTGTGCTAAAAAAGTATTGCGTCAAGCCAGTATCAAATTGTCAACAATCGATTTTAAACATTGATACAAGTCGCTTTTTCTGCGGGCTTATGACTACCGTTAGGGGTTGTTTTAGCATCAAATCTGGCTTTTGTGGTATTTATTTGGCTATTTTAGTGAAAATGAAATTTTGCCCCTTTTTCGCCCTTTTTAACTCGGTTTGACCTTTTCCACCGAAAAATTGCAACCCTGGGCAGCATGTAAAATCTAGAATAACACAAAAATTGAGAAACATTTTATTAACACTAACGCGTCTCAGTTTTATTAAACCCCCAAAATGGGGTATTGATCCCTTGAAGACACTATAACGGCCAGCACAAAGAATGCCCCCCCCACTGACTTTTCCTTAAAAAATGCCCTGGGTTGAGGTATTGACGAAAAGCTCATTTTTTATATGACATCAGGTATGGAAAGTGCAGGACCATGACGGTTGAGGCAAGCTTAACCCTCGCCCCGGTGGGGGGTGTTTGGTGATGATGATTAGAGTGCCCGTCAGTATTGTATTACATTATCCTAGGATTGTTCTTATTAGCTAAAGTGGGATATACAGAGTGTGTGAAATCTAAGAATCTCTAACGGGTGTGCATACTACGTCAAAATCTTCTTCCCTCAGGTAAGACAAAATTTTTGCAATATCTACGAGTGCGTCATCGCCTGAGATCTGTATCAGCGGAACCGGTGGAAAGAATCGTAGCTGACTTCGTTTCAGCTGTTCGCAGCTGTCATTAGCAGATAAAACATGCTGCACAGTGAGGCGGCTGCCACAGTGCGAACATTGCTTGGGGGCGGTGTAAAGTAGATAATGGGCGTGTGTCGCGTAACAGTGGCCTATTCAAAGCCTAGTGAGGATTATCTCCTCCCTTCTGTTTCTCCTGCTCCTCGACTCCCAGGGTTTAATCGATGGACGCAGACGTTTCAAAAAGATATCTGGCTCCGCAGTCCACCTGGTCTGCCATTCAGCTTCTACTAATATCTTAACACGCGCATTGACGGGGGTCTGAGCCACCTTCGCATTGACGGGGGGGCGGGTACCCGCACCCCCTAAGATCTCGAGAACCACGGTAGGTAGCGAAAAACGGTAAACGGCGTTGGGTTGCACATCCACTTCTCCATCGAAAACATTTGAAACATTTTTTTCAGGTCACATTTAAGGTCACCAGAGGTCAAAACATGCCGTCATAGGGATAACATGTAAATTTAGTTTTTCGGCCATTACATCTGAACAAGTAAAGATAGAGCAAAACGACTGAAACTATATGAATTCTCTCAGCAAGCCGAATCGAATGATATATAATTTGACCTTGCTAGGTCAATTAAAGGATTTGACCTGACCTGAGGTCAGGCCAGAGTCAAATTATATAAAATGCATATCATTAGAACCGCAAAGCCCAGGCGAGTCTAATGCAGCTAAAATAAATGCTCTATCACCATCCGTTACTGAGTTATTCCGTAAAAACCATTTTTCCCATGTATTTCCAATGGAGGGGTCATGCCTCGTACCTGACCTTAGGTCATCGCTATCAAAAATACCAGAACAATTTTAGAGAACTCGGTGGGGCCATTATGTGATATGAGTTTCAATCGGATAAGTTCACCCTGCTCTGACTTATGCTATCTTAAACTTTTTTGAGGTCGGGTCACTTGACCTGTACTGGTGACCTGACCTTGGATGACCTAACCTTAAAATTTTCACAGAAGTTGTAAAAATGATGAGGGAAAAGGTATGCCAAGTACGGCGGCGCTAGTCGCCGCCGTTTAGCGCCGCCGTTTTTCTGCTTTCTCCGAAAAACCCGAGGGGGCGGGTACCCGCCCCCGTCAATGCGCGTGTTAAACGATGGTTTGAAGTCTGTTGCTGGAATTTTAAACCTATGCGAAGGGGGCAACTGACATGCGTCTTTAGCTAATTTATCAACTTGTTCATTTCCTAAAATGCCAACGTGGCTCGGCACCCAAATAAAACACACGTCAGTACCTCGGGAGGCAATCACTGTCAGAAGCTTTCAGATCATCAGTACGAGCCAGTTCTGCTGTGTGTGGTGAGACAGGAGGGCTGCCAAAGAACTTGCTGAGTCTGTTATAATAATACATCGTTCTTCGGGGGGCGTCTGATGTGTCCTAAAACGCGCAAAATAGCGTAAAGTTCCGTGGTAAAAACTGAAACAGTCGCCGGCAAACTGAAGCCCCGGCTGATACCATCCCCCATGAAGGCACTGCCGGCGCCTCTGGCGCCCTTAGAGCCGTCGGTATAGAACGGTCTGTGGTCTATGTAGGTTCCTATTTTGTGCCGAGCTAAGTTTAAGAACTCTGTGGGCAGGATCGAGGACTTTTTGTAGCGCAGCAAGTCGAGGTCGCATTTGGCAGGAGTGAGTTGCCATGGTTGTATGCGCTGCGGTCTAGTTTCAGCGATCTGTTCCAGATTTATTTCAGAACCCTCAAGCCATTGTAAGACGCGTGTGCAGAGTGCAAGTGAGGACGAGTGTCGTGCTGTTCCGAGAGGGGCGGGGGTGGGGGTGTTTGAACCCCCCTCAGGTTTTTTCCGGTGGCACGAAAAAACTGCGGCGTGAAGCGCCGCTGTACTTGCCACACTTTATCCCTGGATCAATTCCGCAACTTTCCTCAAAATTTTAAGATTGAGTCATCTCAGGTCAGGTCCCCAGTGCCGGTCAAGTGACCTCACCTACAAACATTTTAAGGTGGCATAAGTAAGAAGTAGATGAATCTGTCGGATTGAAAATTATACCACATAATCGGCCCACCGAGGTCTAAAATATGTTGTCCAGGATTTTTCATATCGATTACCTAAGGTCAAGTACGTACCATGACCTCTCCATTTGAAATACATGGGAGTAACAATAAATGTGCTGTATTTGTGTAAATGCCGCTGAGAATGCCTTCATATTCTCCTAATCGTAGTATCATGGGCCTCTTTCCAGGTTCATGTTCCAATTTTTTACCTGTGACTTCTGAGAGGTCATCCTGGGCTATTTAAGAAGTTTTCAGACTTGGGTCAATAACTTTGCATGGAATGGAAATGGAATAATTTTTGTGTTTTCACCTAGTATGGTCATATTATATATCATTCGATTCGCCGTGACGATAAAAACCGAATGAAGCCTAAAATGATTCTAATTCAACTCTTGTCAGATGCTAGAGCCAAAAAACTCTACCCAAAATGCCACTTTCTTTGACCTGTCATGACCTCAATATCGACCTGTGCCAAAAAGTGACAGGTATAGTTTCATCATAAACTTGTATGAGCTATCCACCAGCCTTCGCATTTTTTCGCTATCCCGCGTTGGGGTTGAGTTCGAGGGGGTGTTCAAACACCCCCACCAGGGCGAAGGTGGCTCGGAGGCCCACCTGGACGCGGGTTAACCCCAAAACGTAAATATGACACTTTTTCTTGGTCGCCCTAAACTTCGCGGCTAATAAAGAATGTCAGAAGACTCCATGTGTCGCTTCTTATCAGAGAGTTAATACATACACTGGAGGGGGCTCGAACCCCACCCCCCCTATTTTTCCGACGTGGCCGGAGATCTGCTCAAAGCCAGACAACGCTTATTCGTCACATTTGCGAAAATTCAACGGTGCATCAATTGGTGAAAAATAAAAATCGGACAGAAGTATTTTTACTTCTATGCAAAAATGAAACCTATATTTTGAAATCGCCTCAATCGCAAGGTTGAACCAGTTCGCCTGCATTGCAGACCGAGTGGTGAGGTCATAACGCCATATAAACGAGATGTCAATTTCACCTCATTTGAGGATCAAGGGTAAGGGTATACCAGCATGCAAGGTTCAATGATATACCAGCATTTCCAAGGTTATTAGGCCGAGTGCTTCCGGTCAAATGACGTTACTCAGTATGACGCAAATTAGCCTGCGGGGTCATAGTTAAGGTAACTAAATGTAGAGGTTAGGGTCAAAAGCAAAGGTCATGGTCAAAGGTCATGGGTCAAGGGAAGCTCCATTTCCGCCCAACGGTTGCTAGAGTGCTAGTTATAGTGTACATACATTAAAGGGAATACACCATACTGTGACGTCATAGGCCAATGACCTTGCATGACCTCGACCCGGAAATTTCAGGATGGATAATATAAGGCATTTCCTCTGACATTTTCCGCGTTTAGTATATTTCGAACCTTTTCCTGCATAATTACGGCATTTTCCAATAGGTCCCCAGCACAGCCAATGCTTGACATTTATGACCTCTTTTGGCCATGAAGATATTACCCTGGGTCAACGAAATTTGGCTACAATATAGACTACTTTAGTCTCCGCGAGCCCTCAAATGGGGGTTCTTCTATGTCGCTTGGTTTTTTACATCTCAGTTCAGGTGACGCTGTATCAGGTGACACGGTCTGTGAGAAGGCTAAAATACACAACCTTATACTATCCCGTTCAATGCAGTGGTTATTGGCATTGTTTCAAATTTTGGCACCACCCATCATTCAACAACATACACACCCCTGGAAAGACGCCAAAGATGCAACAAGGTACATATAAAAGGTAAAAGGTAAAAAGGAGCAATAAAATTTTCAGGACTTCATTCCATTGTATTGTATCGTCACTGCCAATTCCAGGCAGCAACAAAAAAAACATACTGAAAGTCGAGTCGGCGCCCGCTAAAAACACCACCGTTAATCAGGTGCAGCACGAAGCACGCCCCCACCAAGCGTTTTGGCACGAAACGGGGCCCACCTAGATAGTTGGAAACCAGTCTTCAAACCATGGTATACAACTGAACACCCACCCCACCTTCGCCCCGGAAGCGACGGGGGAGATTGAAAAATATCCCTGCTTGATCTCGACTCCCATGCGGGATAGCGGAGAAAACACGAACGGTGGGTGATCAACTGATCACCCATCAGAGATTATTACGAACTGATCTGGCAACTTTTCCGCCCGGGTCAATATTGGGGTCATGACAGATCAAAGATTGTAGGAGGTTATACAATTTTTTCTTCACTTAAGCGTCTGAATGGAGTGAGTGGTTGTCATTTTTAGGCTTTTCTCGATTTCTCTCGCAACGGCAAATCGAATGGTGAGTGACATGAACATACTACATCAAAATGCAAATCAGAAAAATATAAACGATTTTACCCAACATAGTATATGTATGTAAATCCAATCGCAATGATAATCCGAACGTAATCTATTGAACTGAAATCTTTATCACAATTCCATGCAGTTATTCACCCAAGTTCAAAATGAGTTTTAGCAGTTCCATATGACCTTTCAGAGGTCACAGGCCCAAAGCTACACCCACAGTTAAAGGAAGTTACTACAGGAAGTTACTAAGGAAGATATCTCTACAGAGGAAGAGTCTTTTTTGGCCCATTCCCATTCTCCCAAAGTTTACAATTAAGAGGTATACCTGTACCAAGGCTAAAATAAAAATACTTTAAATTTTGAGCAAAGTTGCGCGATCAATCATGAATAAGGTGCGCCATGCACGGCCGCATTCTCTGCTGCGATTTTCCGAAGCCGTCGAAAAAACCGAAAGGGCGTTCAAACACCACTCCTTCATCCCGGACAAGGGTTTATACAACGGCAACGTCCTCTAATGCCCTGGGTAAAGGAAACTCAAATACTACCGAAAATGGAACATATGGAACATACTGTTTTGCGCGATGGTTAGCTAAGTTCAGCCAGATCTTTCCCTTCTAATAAAATTTTTCTAATAGCATATGGTAAAAAATCCACAGCAGGATTACTTACCTTTTGATATCATAGAGGTAGCCTCATTTCAACTTTTAATTCCTTCTTTTGTTCCAATGGACATACGTCACCATCTCCAGCTCCTCTTGCCCCTAATGGTAAATAAGCTTCTCCAGACTAAAATTTTGCGGAACGCTTTCAACAGCAGTATCTCGTTGACACCTGTCATAATTCAACTTTGCAGGCTGGTGAGAGTCGGTTTGGCCATCCAGGAATAATAGCTACCTACCTACAGCTCAAAACATCGACTCGATTTGTTTGCGCATAGAAAAAAACATGACAAGCAGCCACTTCACAGCAAAAAAACTATATGGAAAAGAATACCAGCATAAGTTCTGAGGTCAATTTGATTAAAAAAACACACAAAGAAGCCACAACGATAGCGTACGGTTCCTTGTCATTTTGTTTTTGGAAAAAAACCGTCAAAGGCTGCAGTCGTTTCTGGTTTAACATTTTATGAAAGTACGTGATTAGCTCAACTTTCTTCTTAGTATATTTGACCAAAGCTGGTACTACACTACAGTTCTATTATATTTGGTTACGAAACTTTGAAGTAGCCGCAATTTTATTCTCCTGGATCTGCGCGATTATTGCTCAATAAAACATTATACGACATCCCATAGCTCCCCCTTAGAAGCCGTCAGAAAAAGTCAGATTCCCTCTTGACTTCGCCAGAGCATTGCTGGCCCAAAGGCAAAATAAATAGATATAGTAAGAAAAAATATTAACTTTACCTTTATCTATCAGGGCCTCTCCCAAAAGCCACAAACGCCAAATTACAGCGGGCATTGACGTTAATGTTTAGGGATCCTTTCCACCAGGCCAAAAAGGACACGGAGGGCAATTTCGCGCCGTGGTAATTGAGTCCATGCTAATTCATATCATCCCCAGCTGCAGACTACGATGAAGTCAACAGGGCTCAACCACAACTGTACATGCCAATGAATTCCCATCGGCGGACACTTTTGTACAAATTCAAATTACAGCATGCTATTTACCCGGCCTCCACTATACTACGACTTTTATTATCGAGATATTGGCCTTCGGAAAGAGGAACAATTCACGGTTTCAACTACATTCTACCAGCCCTAAGAAGTTTAAACATTAAAAATCTGATGAGCACCATAAAGAACCATCAAAAGTCTGGCTAGAATTAGAAGATTGGCTCCTTTATTGGTTGCGACCTACGTTATCAACTATACGTAGTCGCCTCTGAGGTAGTATGAAAAACAAGACTTGGAGACTGGAATTATCTTTTAAAAAATATTATGCCAGAGCATGCAGTCCGATTCAGGCAAGGCAATATGATGTTTAGATACAAGTTAACAATATACACACTGTAATTCCACTGCTAAGGATAGGGCTCACACCACAAACGGGTAATAAGTTCGAGCGCACTTGGTAACCACGGGAGTTATTCCTGCTGGAGGCGGGGCGTGGCTGCGCCGTCCCCTCCCCTCAGGTGCGTTTCACACAGGTATAAATGGACGTGTGGCCGAGCTGCACACCACAGCTACCAGAGAGTTCAAACATGAAAGTCCTGGTAAGACAGCTCCCGAACCACTGATTCTCTCAATCATGTCAGCGTCAATCTAGCTTTGACAATGTTTTACTATGATTGCTTTTCTGACGATCTGCTTTCTTAACATTAACATATTTTTTACAATATATTTACTTAACGTAACATATAATGCAACAAGTTTTGCTCGCATTGTAATCTGCACCAGACCTGTGAAATCCATAACACTTGAATTTGATTACTTCAATACAATTTCCAGTAACCAAACCCCATTTCCGCAACCATATATGTTCCAGTGTAGTGTTCCCCGTGCTCGCACCGATGGCCACGTATAGAATGGAATCCTTCCTGTTCATTGCAAAGATATGCGCCATTTATAATTACACTCTGTTTCAGGTCGTAGTGTCCGCTGTCCTCGCCGTTGCGGCTGCCCAGTACCTGCCCCACGCTGGGTGGGGATACTCGGGATACCCGTACGGCGCCGGATACTGGAACGGTGCTGCCGCCTACCGAGGCTATGCGGCTGCACCGTACGCTGCCTACGCTGCTGCCCCCTTCGCCGGCTACGGATACGCTGCTGCCCCCGCTGTGGCCAGCTCTCAGTACCACGCCCAGAACGAGCTCGGAGGCTATAACTACGGATACGCCGATGGTCTGAGCACCAAGCACGAGAGCACGAACGCCTACGGAGGAACTTCTGGATCGTACAGCTACCTGGATGCCAACAACATTGTCCAGACTGTCAAGTACGTGGCTGACGCCGCCGGTTTCCGTGTGTCCGGCACCAACCTGCCTGTGGCTCCCACCGCCAACCTGAAGGCCCCCGTCCACACCCTGGTCGGACCTGCCCCCGTTGAAGACACCGCTGACGTGAAGGCTGCCAAGGCTGAGTTCAGCAGGCTGTACGCCGAGGCTGCTGCCGCCGCCGCCGCCGCCCCCCTGACGCCCGCAAGAAGCGCTCTCTGGTGGCTCCTCTGCCCGTGGATGACACCCCTGAGGTGAAGGCTGCCAAGGCTGAGCACGCTCGCCTGTACGCTGCCGCCGCTGCCGCCGCCGCTGCTGCTCCCGACTACGGATACACCGGCTACGCTGCTAGCCCCATCGCCTACAGCGGCTACGGAGCCAGCCCCATCGCCTACAGCGGCTACGCTGCCAGTCCCATCGCCTACAGCGGATACGCTGCCAGTCCCCTCGCCTACAGCCACGCTCCTGCTGGCTTCTCTTATGGCTTCAGCTCGGCGCACCATGCCTACCCTTATGCCCGGCACCTCTGGTAAATACTCATCTTTCATCTGTTTTCCATGTCCCTTGTTATATGTTCATGTCTCCTGTAGCATTTATGTCAGAGGAAACATTACGTGTCCATATCTTTTTGTGTGTTCATCAAATCATCATGTGCTACTGAAATGAACTCTGTGGAGAAACACTGACTTTGGAAAGAAAGTTAGCAGGTAATTTAATGGAAAAAGAGCTTCCACAAGTCCTCGTCGGGTGACGGCAGCAGCCGACCCACACCGATTGTTTTAGGGGGATGACGAGAGCCAGAAACTATAAGCATGCAGTTTTTTAAGAATTCGAGCAAACTAGGGTGGTTTTGGGGGATTTATATTACTGTCACCCCACGTTTTGGATCCCCCAGTAGCCAACTCATTTCCCTGTTGAAAACATCGGATGCGACAAAAACATATTTGACAGAAAACAATAACTAAAACAAAACTACCAAATACACTCAAGGTTCTTGAATGGCCTGGATAAAACAAAATACGATGTTCAGCTGACGGATATTGAATCCTTGGAGGCAGTGGCGGGTACAACCGGCAGTACCGAACACAGTGGCGGGCTCGGGGGCTCAGGCCCCGTAGCCCGTATTGTCCGAGAGCCTATAGTAAATGCATACCCGGAGGCTGTTCTGAGGCAACGGCGAGGAGCGCTCGAGCCCCCTAGCCCCTCCCCTCCCCCAATGAAGTTTTTGATCCACCGCTGATTAGAGGAATACAGTTCCCTGACATACCTTCCTTTCCCGTATCTGCAATTTGATATAAATCATTCAAGGCTTCTATAAGGTTGAGGTATTGACGAAAAGCTCATTTTTTATATGATATCAGGTATGGAAAGTGCAGGACCATGACGGTTGAGGCAAGCTTAACCCTCGCCCCGGTGGGGGGTGTTTGATGATGATGATTAGAGTTTTAGGGCACTGCAGCTGTAGAGGCTATACGTGCCCGTCAGTATTGTATTACATTATCCTAGGATTGTTCTTATTAGCTAAAGTGGGATATACAGAGTGTGTGAAATCTAAGAATCTCTAATGGGTGTGTATACTACGTCAAAATCTTCTTCCCTCAGGTAAGACAAAACTTTTGCAATATCTACGAGTGCGCCATCGCCTAAGATCTGTATCAGCGGAACCGGTGGAAAGAATCGTAGCTGACTTCGTTTCAGCTAGTTGCAGCTGTCATTAGCAGATAAAACATGCTGCACAGTGAGGCGGCTGCCACAGTGCGAACATTGCTTGGGGGCGGTGTTAAGTAGATAATGGGCGTGTGTCGCGAACAGTGGCCTATTCAAAGCCTAGTGAGGCTTATCTCCTCCCTTCTGTTTCTCCTGCTGCTCGACTCCCAGGGTTTAATCGATGGACGCAGACGTTTCAAAAAGCAATCTGGCTCCGCAGTCCACCTGGTCTGCCATTCAGCATCTACTAATATCTTAAACGATGGTTTGAAGTCTGTTGCTGGAATTTTAAACCTGTGCGAAGGGGGCAACTGACATGCGTCTTTAGCTAATTTATCAACTTGTTCATTTCCTAAAATGCCAACGTGGCTCGGCACCCAAAGAAAACACACGTCAGTACCTCGGGAGGCAATCACTGTCAGAAGCTTTCGGATCATCAGTACGAGCCAGTTCTGCTGTGTGTGGTGAGACAAGAGGGCTGCCAAAGAACTTGCTGAGTCTGTTATAATAATACATCGTTCTTCGGGGGGGGCGTCTGATGTGTCCTAAAACGCGCAAAATAGCGTAAAGTTCCGTGGTGAAAACTGAAACAGTCGCTGGCAAACTGAAGCCCCGGCTGATACCATCCCCCATGAAGGCACTGCCGGCGCCTCTAGCGCCCTTAGAGCCGTCGGTATAGAACGGTCTGTGGTCTATGTAGGTTCCTATTTTGTGCAGAGCTAAGTTTAAGAACTCTGTGGGCAGGATCGAGGACTTTTTGTAGCGCAGCAAGTCGAGGTCGCATTTGGCAGGAGTGAGTTGCCATGGTTCTATGCGCTGGGGTCTAGTTTCAGCGATCTGTTCCAGATTTATTTCAGAACCCTCAAGCCATTGTAAGACGCGTGTGCAGAGTGCAAGTGAGGACGAGTGTCGTGCTGTTCCGAGAGGGGCGGGGGGTGGGGGTGTTTGAACCCCCCTCAGGTTTTTCCGGTGGCACGAAAAAACTGCGGCGTGAAGCGCCGCTGTACTTGCCACACTTTATCCTGGATCAATTCCGCAACTTTCCTCAAAATTTTAAGATTGAGTCATCTCAGGTCAGGTCCCCAGTGCCGGTCAAGTGACCTCACCTACAAACATTTTAAGGTGGCATAAGTAAGAAGTAGATGAGTCTGTCGGATTGAAAATTATACCACATAGTCGGCCCACCGAGGTCTAAAATATGTTGTCCAGGATTTTTCATATCGATTACCTAAGGTCAAGTACGTACCATGACCTCTCCATTTGAAATACATGGGAAAAACAATAAATGTGCTGTATTTGTGTAAATGCCGCTGAGAATACCTTCATATTCTCCAAATCGTAGTATCATGGGCCTCTTTCCAGGTTCATGTTCCAATTTTTTACCTGTGACTTCTGAGAGGTCATCTTGGGCTATTTAAGAAGTTTTCAGACTTGGGTCAATAACTTTGCATGGAATGGAAATGGAATAATTTTTGCATTTTCACCTAGTATGGTCATATTATACATCATTCCATTCGCCGTGACGAGAAAAAGCGAATGGAGCCTAAATTGATTCTAATTCAACTCTTGTCAGATGCTAGAGCCCAAAAACTCTACTCAAAATGCCACTTTCTTTGACCTGTCATGACCTCAATATCGACCTGTGCCAAAAAGTGACAGGTATAGTTTCATCATGAATTTGTATGAGCTATCCACCAGCCTTCGCATTTTTTCGCTATCCCGCGTTGGGGTTGAGTTCGAGGGGGTGTTCAAACACCCCCACCAGGGCGAAGGTGGCTCGGAGGCCCACCTCGACGCGGGTTAACCCCAAAACGTAAATATGACACTTTTTCTTGGTCGCCCTAAACTTCGCGGCTAATAAAGAACGTCAGAAGACTCCATGTGTCGCTTCTTATCAGAGGGTTAATACATACACTGGAGGGGGCTCGAACCCCACCCCCCTATTTTTCCGACGTGGCCGGAGATCTGCTCAAAGCCAGACAACGCTTATTTGTCACATTTGCGAAAATTCAACGGTGCATCAATTGGTGAAAAATAAAAATCGGACAGACGTATTTTGACTTCTATGCAAAAATGAAACCTATATTTTGAAATCGCCTCAATCGCAAGGTTGAACTAGTTCGCCTGCATTGCAGACCGAGTGGTGAGGTCATAACGCCATATAAACGAGATGTCAATTTCACCTCATTTGAGGATCAAGGGTAAGGGTATACCAGCATGCAAGGTTCAATGATATACCAGCATTTCCAAGGTTATTAGGCCGAGTGCTTCCGGTCAAATGACGTTACTCAGTATGACGCAAATTAGCCTGCGGGATCATAGTTAAGGTAACTAAATGTAAAGGTCAGGTTCAAAAGCAAAGGTCATGGTCAAAGTTCATGGGTCAAGGGAAGCTCCATTTCCGCCCAACGGTTGCTAGAGAGCTAGTTATAGTGTACATACATTAAAGGGAATACACCATACTGTGACGTCATAGGCCAATGACCTTGCATGACCTCGACCCGAAAATTTCAGGATGGATAATATAAGGCATTTCCTCTGACATTTTCCGCGTTTAGTATATTTCGAACCTTTTCCTGCATAATAACGGCATTTTCCAATAGGTCCCCAGCACAGCCAATGCTTGACATTTATGACCTCTTTTGGCCATGAAGATATTACCCTGGGTCAACGAAATTTGGCTAAAATATAGACTACTTTAGTCTCCGCGAGCCCTCAAATGGGGGTTCTTCTATGTCGCTTGGTTTTTTACATCTCAGTTCAGGTGACGCTGTATCAGGTGACACGGTCTGTGAGAAGGCTAAAATACACAACCTTATACTATCCCGTTCAATGCGGTGGTTATTGGCATTGTTTCAAATTTTGGCACCACCCATCATTCAACAACATACACACCCCTGGAAAGACACCAAAGATGCAACAAGGTACATATAAAAGGTAAAAGGTAAAAAGGAGCAATAAAATTTTCAGGACTTCATTCCATTGTATTGTAACGTCACTGCCAATTCCAGGCAGCAACAAAAAAACATACTGAAAGTCGAGTCGGCGCCCGCTAAAAACACCACCGTTAATCAGGTGCAGCAGGAAGCACGCCCCCACCAAGCGTTTTGGCACGAAACGGGGCCCACCTAGATAGTTGGAAACCAGTCTTCAAACCATGGTATACAACTGAACACCCACCCCACCTTTGCCCCGGAAGCGACGGGGGAGATTAAAAAATTTCCCTGCTTGATCTCGACTCCCATGCGGGATAGCGGAGAAAACACGAACGGTGGGTGATCAACTGATCACCCATCAGAGATTATTACGAACTGATCTGGCAACTTTTCCGCCCGGTTCAATATTGGGGTCATGACAGATCAAAGATTGTGAGAGGTTATGCAATTTTTTCTTCACTTAAGCGTCTGAATGGAGTGAGTGGTTGTCATTTTTAGGCTTTTCTCGATTTCTCTCGCAACGGAAAATCGAATGGTGAATGACATGAACATACTATATCAAAATGCAAATCAGAAAAATATAAACGATTTTACCCAACATAGTATATGTATGTAAATCCAATCGCAATGATAATCCGAACGTAATCTATTGAACTGAAATCTTTATCACAATTCCATGCAGTTATTCACCCAAGTTCAAAATGAGTTTTAGCAGTTCCATATGACCTTTCAGAGGTCACAGGCCCAAAGGTACACCCACAGTTAAAGGAAGTTACTACAGGAAGTTACTAAGGAAGATATCTCTACAGAGGAAGAGTCTTTTTGGCCCATTCCCATTCTCCCAAAGTTTACAATTCAGAGGTATACCTGTACCAAGGCTAAAATAAAAATACTTTAAATTTTGAGCAAAGTTGCGCGATCAATCATGAATAAGGTGCGCCATGCACGGCCGCATTCTCTGCTGCGATTTTCCGAAGCCGTCGAAAAAACCGAAAGGGCGTTCAAACACCACTCCTTCATCCCGGACAAGGGTTTATACAACGGCAACGTCCTCTAATGCCCTGGGTAAAGGAAACTCAAATCTTACCGAAAATGGAACATATGGAACATACTGTTTTGCGCGATGGTTAGCTAAGTTCAGCCAGATCTTTCCCTTCTAATAAAATTTTTCTAATAGCATATGGTAAAAAATCCACAGCAGGATTACTTACCTTTTGATATCATAGAAGTAGCCTCATTTCAACTTTTAATTCCTTCTTTTGTTCCAATGGACATACGTCACCATCTCCAGCTCCTCTTGCCCCTAATGGTAAATAAGCTTCTCCAGACTAAAATTTTGCGGAACGCTTTCTACAGCAGTATCTCGTTGACACCTGTCATAATTCAACTTTGCAGACTGGTGAGAGTCGGTTTGGCCATCCAGGAATAATAGCTACCTACCTAAAGCTCAAAACATCGACTCGATTTGTTTGCGCATAGAAAAAAACATGACAAGCAGCCACTTCACAGCAAAAAAACTATATGGAAAAGAATACCAGCATAAATTCTGCCGTCAATTTGATTAAAAAAACACACGAAGAAGCCACAACGATAGCGTACGGTTCCTTGTCATTTTGTTTTAGGAAAAAACAGTCAAAGGCTGCAGTCGTTTCTGGTTTAACATTTTATGAAAGTACGTGATTAGCCCAACTTTCTTCTTAGTATATTTGACCAAAGCTGGTACTACACTACAGTTCTATTATATTTGGTTACGAAACTTTGAAGTAGCCGCAATTTTATTCTCCTGGATCTGTGCGATTATTGCTCAATAAAACATTATACGATATCCCATAGCTCCCCCTTAGAAGCCGTCAGAAAAAGTCAGATTCCCTCTTGACTTCGCCAGAGCATTGCTGGCCCAAAGGCAAAATAAATAGATATAGTAAGAAAAATATTAACTTTACCTTTATCTATCAGGGCCTCTCCCAAAAGAAACAAACGCCAAATTACAGCGGGCATTGACGTTAATGTTTAGGGATCCTTTCCACCAGGCCAAAAAGGACACGGAGGGCAATTTCGCGCCGTGGTAATTGAGTCCATGCTAATTCATATCATCCCCAGCTGCAGACTACGATGAAGTCAACAGGGCTCAACCACAACTGTACATGCCAATGAATTCCCATCGGCGGACACTTTTGTACAAATTCAAATTACAGCATGCTATTTACCCGGCCTCCACTATACTACGACTTTTATTATCGAGATATTGGCCTTCGGAAAGAGGAACAATTCACGGTTTCAACTACATTCTACCAGCCCTAAGAAGTTTAAACATTAAAAATCTGATGAGCACCATAAAGAACCATCAAAAGTCTGGCTAGAATTAGAAGATTGGTTCCTTTATTGGTTGCGACCTACGTTATCAACTATACGTAGTCGCCTCTGAGGTAGTATGAAAAACAAGACTTGGAGACTGGAATTATCTTTTAAAAAATATTATGCCAGAGCATGCAGTCCGATTCAGGCAAGGCAATATGATGTTTAGATACAAGTTAACAATATACACACTGTAATTCCACTGCTAAGGATAGGGCTCACACCACAAACGGCTAATAAGTTCGAGCGCACTTGGTAACCACGGGAGTTATTCCTGCTGGAGGCGGGGCGTGGCTGCGCCGTCCCCTCCCCCAGGTGCGTTTCACACAGGTATAAATGGACGTGTGGCCGAGCTGCACACCACAGCTACCAGAGAGTTCAAACATGAAAGTCCTGGTAAGACAGCTCCCGAACCACTGATTCTCTCAATCATGTCAGCGTCAATCTAGCTTTGACAATGTTTTACTATGATTGCTTTTCTGACGATCTGCTTTCTTAACATTAACATATTTTTTACAATATTTTTACTTAACTTAACATATAATGCAACAAGTTTTGCTCACATTGTAATCTGCACCAGACCTGTGAAATCCATAACACTTGAATTTGATTACTTCAATACAATTTCCAGTAACCAAACCCCATTTCCGCAACCATATATGTTCCAGTATAGTGTTCCCCGTGCTCGCATCGATGGCAACGTGTAGAATGGAATCCTTCCTGTTCATTGCAACGATATGCGCCATTTATAATTACAATCTGTTTCAGGTCGTAGTGTCCGCTGTCCTCGCCGTTGCGGCTGCCCAGTACCTGCCCCACGCCGGGTATGGATACTCGGGATACCCGTACGGCGCCGGATACTGGAACGGTGCTGCCGCCTACCGAGGCTATACGGCTGCACCGTACGCTGCCTACGCTACTGCCCCCTACGCCGGCTACGGATACGCTGCTGCCCCCGCTGTGGCCAGCTCTCAGTACCACGCCCAGAACGAGCTCGGAGGCTACAACTACGGATACGCCGATGGTCTGAGCACCAAGCACGAGAGCACGAACGCCTACGGAGGAACTTCTGGATCGTACAGCTACCTGGATGCCAACAACATTGTCCAGACTGTCAAGTACGTGGCTGACGCCGCCGGTTTCCGTGTGTCCGGCACCAACCTGCCCGTGGGTCCCACCGCCAACCTGAAGGCCCCCGTCCACACCCTGGTCGGACCTGCCCCCGTTGAAGACACCGCTGACGTGAAGGCTGCCAAGGCTGAGTTCAGCAGGCTGTACGCCGAGGCTGCTGCCGCCGCCGCTGCCGCCCCTGACGCCCGCAAGAAGCGCTCTCTGGTGGCTCCTCTGCCCGTGGACGACACCCCTGAGGTGAAGGCTGCCAAGGCTGAGCACGCTCACCTGTACGCTGCCGCTGCTGCCGCCGCCGCTGCTGCTCCCGACTACGGATACACCGGCTACGCTGCTAGCCCCATCGCCTACAGCGGCTACGGAGCCAGCCCCATCGCCTACAGCGGCTACGCTGCCAGTCCCATCGCCTACAGTGGCTACGCTGCCAGTCCCCTCGCCTACAGCCACGCTCCTGCTGGCTTCTCTTATGGCTTCAGCTCGGCGCACCATGCCTACCCTTATGCCCGGCACCTCTGGTAAATACTCATCTTTCATCTGTTTTCCATGTCCCTTGTTATATGTTCATGTCTCCTGTAGCATTTATGTCAGAGGAAACATTACGTGTCCCATATCTTTTTGTGTGTTCAACAAATCATCATGTGCTACTGAAATGAACTCTGTGGAGAAACACTGACTTTGGAAAGAATGTTAGCAGGTAATTTAATGGAAAAAGGGCTTCCACAAGTCCTCGTCGGGTGACGGCAGCAGCCGGCCCACACCGATTGTTTTAGGGGGATGACGAGAGCCAGAAACTATAAGCATGCAGTTTTTTAAGAATTCGAGCAAACTAGGGTGGTTTTGGGGGATTTATATTACTGTCACTCCACGTTTTGGATCCCCCAGTAGCCAACTCATTTCCCTGTTGAAAACATCGGATGCGAAAAAAACATATTTTACAGAAAACAATAACTAAAACAAAACTACCAAATACACTCAAGGTTCTTGAATGGCCTGGATAAAACAAAATACGATGTTCAGCTGACGGATATTGAATCCTTGGAGGCAGTGGCGGGTACAACCGGCAGTACCGAACACAGTGGCGGACTCGGGGGGCTCAGGCCCCGTAGCCCGTATTGTCCGAGAGCCTATAGTAAATGCATACCCGGAGGCAGTTCTGAGGCAACGGCGAGGAGCGCTCGAGCCCCCCTAGCCCCTCCCCTCCCCCAATGAAGTTTTTGATCCACCGCTAATTAGAGGAATACAGTTCCCTGACATACCGTCCTTTCCCGTACCTGCAATTTGATATAAATCATTCAAGGCTTCTATAAGGTTGAGGTATTGACGAAAAGCTCATTTTTTATATGACATCAGGTATGGAAAGTGCAGGACCATGACGGTTGAGGCAAGCTTAACCCTCGCCCCGGTGGGGGTGTTTGATGATGATGATTAGAGTTTTAGGGCACTGCAGCTGCAGAGGCTATACGTGCCCGTCAGTATTGTATTACATTATCCTAGGATTGTTCTTATTAGCTAAAGTGGGATATACAGAGTGTGTGAAATCTAAGAATCTCTAACGGGTGTGTATACTACGTCAAAATCTTCTTCCCTCAGGTAAGACAAAACTTTTGCAATATCTACGAGTGCGTCATCGCCTAAGATCTGTATCAGCGGAACCGGTGGAAAGAATCGTAGCTGACTTCGTTTCAGCTGGTCGCAGCTGTCATTAGCAGATAAAACATGCTGCACAGTGAGGCGGCTGCCACCGTGCGAACATTGCTTGGGGGCAGTGTTAAGTAGATAATGGGCGTGTGTCGCGAACAGTGGCCTATTCAAAGCCTAGTGAGGCTTATCTCCTCCCTTCTGTTTCTCCTGCTGCTCGACTCCCAGGGTTTAATCGATGGACGCAGACGTTTCAAAAAGCAATCTGGCTCCGCAGTCCACCTGGTCTGCCATTCAGCATCTACTAATATCTTAAACGATGGTTTGAAGTCTGTTGCTGGAATTTTAAACCTGTGCGAAGGGGGCAACTGACATGCGTCTTTAGCTGTTTTATCAACTTGTTCATTTCCTAAAATGCCAACGTGGCTCGGCACCCAAAGAAAACACACGTCAGTACCTCGGGAGGCAATCACTGTCAGAAGCTTTCGGATCATCAGTACGGGCAAGTTCTGCTGTCTGTGGTGAGACAAGAGGGCTGCCAAAGAACTTGCTGAGTCTGTTATAATAATACATCGTTCTTCAGGGGTGCGTCTGATGTGTCCTAAAACGCGCAAAATAGCGTATAGTTCCGTGGTAAAAACTGAAACAGTCGCCAGCAAACCGAAGCCCCGGCTGATACCATCCCCCATGAAGGCACTGCCGGCGCCTCTAGCGCCCTTAGAGCCGTCGGTATAGAACGGTCTGTGGTCTATGTAGGTTCCTATTTTGTGCAGAGCTTAGTTTAAGAACTCTGTGGGCAGGATCGAGGACTTTTTGTAGCGCAGCAAGTCGAGGTCGCATTTGGCAGGAGTGAGTCGCCACGGTTCTATGCGCTGCGGTCTAGTTTCAGCGATCTGTTCCAGATTTATTTCAGAACCCTCAAGCCATTGTAAGACGCGTGTGCAGAGTGCAAGTGAGGACGAGTGTCGTGCTGTTCCGAGAGGGGCGGGGGTGGGGGTGTTTGAACCCCCCCTCGGGTTTTTTTCCGGTGGCACGAAAAAACTGCGGCGTGAAGCGCCGCTGTACTTGCCACACTTTATCCTGGATCAATTCAGCAACTTTCCTCAAAATTTTAAGGTTGAGTCATCTCAGGTCAGGTCCCCAGTGCCGGTCAAGTGACCTCACCTACAAACATTTTAAGGTGGCATAAGTAAGAAATAGATGAATCTGTCGGATTGAAAATTATACCA
The DNA here is from genome assembly GCA_034440635.1 of Lepas anatifera. NCBI lineage: Eukaryota > Metazoa > Arthropoda > Thecostraca > Lepadidae > Lepas > Lepas anatifera. The sequence continues at coordinate 1,368,902 of JAOTON010000520.1, read as the reverse complement.
CATAATCGGCCCACCGAGGTCTAAAATATGTTGTCCAGGATTTTTCATATCGATTACCTAAGGTCAAGTACGTACCATGACCTCTCCATTTGAAATACATGGGAGTAACAATAAATGTGCTGTATTTGTGTAAATGCCGCTGAGAATGCCTTCATATTCTCCTAATCGTAGTATCATGGGCCTCTTTCCAGGTTCATGTTCCAATTTTTACCTGTGACTTCTGAGAGGTCATCCTGGGCTATTTAAGAAGTTTTCAGACTTGGGTCAATAACTTTGCATGGAATGAAAATGGAATAATTTTTTGTTTTCACCTAGTATGGTCATATTATACATCATTCGATTTGCCATGACGAGAAAAACCGAATGAAGCCTAAAATGATTCTAATTCAACTCTTGTCAGATGCTAGAGCCAAAAAACTCTACTCAAAATGCCACTTTCTTTGACCTGTCATGACCTCAATATCGACCTGTGCTAAAAAGTGACAGGTATAGTTTCATCATGAACTTGTATGAGCTATCCACCAGCCTTCGCATTTTTTCGATATCCCGCGTTGGGGTTGAGTTCGAGGGGGTGTTCAAACACCTCCACCAGGGCGAAGGTGGCTCGGAGGCCCACCTGGACGCGGGTTAACCTCAAAACGTAAATATGACACTTTTTCTTGGTCGCCCTAAACTTCGCGGCTAATAAAGAATGTCAGAAGACTCCATGTGTCGCTTCTTATCAGAGAGTTAATACATACACTGGAGGGGGCTCGAACCCCACCCCCCTATTTTTCCGACGTGGCCGGAGATCTGCTCAAAGCCAGACAACGCTTATTTGTCACATTTGCGAAAATTCAACGGTGCATCAATTGGTGAAAAATAAAAATCGGACAGAAGTATTTTGACTTCTATGCAAAAATGAAACCTATATTTTTAAATCGCCTCAATCGCAAGGTTGAACTAGTTCGCCTGCATTGCAGACCGAGTGGTGAGGTCATAACGCCATATAAACGAGATGTCAATTTCACCTCATTTGAGGATCAAGGGTAAGGGTATACCAGCTTGCAAGGTCAATGATATACCAGCATTTCCAAGGTTATTAGGCCGAGTGCTTCCGGTCAAATGACGTTACTCAGTATGACGCAAATTAGCCTGCGGGGTCATAGTTAGGGTAACTAAATGTAGAGGTTAGGGTCAAAAGCAAAGGTCATGGTCAAAGGTCATGGGTCAAGGGAAGCTCCATTTCCGCCCAACGGTTGCTAGAGTGCTAGTTATAGTGTACATACATTAAAGGGAATACACCATACTGTGACGTCATAGGCCAATGACCTTGCATGACCTCGACCCGAAAATCTCAGGATGGATAATATAAGGCATTTCCTCCGTTATTTTCCGCGTTTAGTATATTTCGAACCTTTTCCTGCATAATAACGGCATTTTCCAATAGGTCCCCAGCACAGCCAATGCTTGACATTTATGACCTCTTTTGGCCCTGAAGATATTACCCTGGGTCAACGAAATTTGGCTACAATATAGACTACTTTAGTCTCCGCGAGCCCTCAAATGGGGGTTGTTCTATGTCGCTTGGTTTTTTACATCTCGGTTCAGGTGACGCTGTATCAGGTGACACGGACTGTGAGAAGGCTAAAATACACAACCTTATACTATCCCGTTCAATGCGGTGGTTATTGAAATTGTTTCAAATTTTGGCACCACCCATCATTCAGCAACATACACGCCCCTGGAAAGACGCCAAATATGCAACAAGGTACATATAAAAGGTAAAAGGGGCACTCAGATTTTTAGGACTTTATTCCAGCTGTATTGTGTCCCCACTGCCAGTTCCAGGCAGCGCAAAAATACCCATACTGAAAGTCGAGTCGGCGCCCGCTAAAAACACCGCCGTTAATCAGGTGCAGCACGAAGTACGCCCCCACCAAGCGTTTTGGCACGAAACGGCATCGACTTAGATAGTTGGAAACCAGTCTTCAAAGCGTGGTATACAACTGAACACCCACCCCACCTTGGCCCCGGAAGCGACGGGAGGAGATTGAAAAATTTCCTGCTTGATCTCGACTCCTATGCGGGATAGCGGAAAAAAACACGAACGGTGGGTGATCACCCTTCAGAAATTATAACGAAATGGTTCAGCAGCTTTCCAGCCCGGGTCAATATTGGGGTCATGACAGATCAAAGAAAGTAGCAGGTTATATATATTTTTTCTTCACTTAAGCGTCAGAATGGAGTGTGGTTGTCATTTTTAGGCTTTCCTCGATTTCTCTCGCAACGGCGAATCGAACGGTGAGTGACATGAACATACTACATCCAAATGCAAATCAGAAAAGCGTAAACGATTTGGCCCAACATGGTATATGGATATAAATCAATTTGTTATGATAATCCGAATGTCATGTAGCGTATTAAAGTGAAATCTTTATCACAATTTCCTGTACTTATTTACCCAAGTTCGGAATGGCATTTAGCAGTTCCAGATGAACTTTCAGAGGTCACAGGTTCAAAGCTACACCCACAGCTAAAGGAAGTTACTACAGGAAGTTACTAAGGAAGACGTCTCTACAGAATAAGAGTCTTTTTTGGCCCATTCAGTTTAAAATTCACAGGTAGGGGAGAGTGGGGGAATTCGGACCACTTAATTTCGAAACACTCTAAAAATGTTTTTTCTTCATGTATATTCAATTAGATTATGTCTTGTCGACAGCCGGAAGTTTCGGTACAGCTCTGTGCAGTCAGATTTTGTGAAACTGAACTCGTTTTTTATGGAAGTGGCAAAAGATGAGACAATGTTAGAATTTGATCCTCAAAAATCACGGGGTAAGTCGGACCACCCCTGGTCCAAATTACCCCACCGCTGTTCCGGATCACCCCGCCTAACATTGCTAGCTAAAACACACACACAAATATATATATATATATATATATATATATATATATATATATATATACATATATACGCACATTTTTCGGGGTTAAAACGAAACAAGGCTTGTTGAATGAAACACTGTATTGCTTGTATTAATCACAAGAACAAACCACAGGATTTTTAGTGCAGTACGAAACTACCGTATGGCCTATCTTTTCACACAGCCAACACATCACAGGATTATTTGTACAAGAAAGTACTTCGGTAAACATGTATCTATTCACGTGTAACAGCATCTTCCTATCCATGTCCATCCGGTCTCATCGAAATTGAAAATCCTGTGCGGCGGAAATTGTTCACTGTTTAGTTCTTTCTCTAACACGTTAAAAAAAACTTCCACACCGTGACTCTGTTGAACGCCCTCGCCTTAGCTGCAGATGTCGCTTCTGGTACTCTGAGTACAATGTTTGGATTTCGCCCCAAAAACCCCTCCAGCCAGTCCTTGCCTGCGAGACCAGTTTCCCTGTTGAAGTTGTGGGTTATAGAATTTCTTTCTGCCAACTGAAATGCCAAGAAGTGGACATCCTTTTGTATGAATCCAAAGAAGCACGCTTCCATTTTAACCCTTGCCCCGGTGGAGGTGTTTGAACACCCCCTTGCATTTTTCCGGCGGAACGAAATACAGCGGCGCGAAGCGCCGCCGTACTTGGCACACCTTATCCTTGATCCATTCCACAACTTTCCTCAAAATTTTAAGCTTGGGTCATCTCAGGTCAAGTGCATCAGTGCAGATCAAGTGACCTGCCGGATAGATTTTTTTCTGGATGGCGTCTGAAAATTGAAAGCTCCCTTCACATGTCTCCTGAGTGTAGACTTTGACACATTTTGTGACTTCGCTGCCATATTTTCCTCCGTGCACTGCGGACGTTCCGTATTCTTTTTGTGTACTTCCTGACATCGCTGGAAGCCAGACAACCAATATCACTTTCAGTTTTCTTGTCAATAAATACCAGCACTTATTTCCTATTTGCCACAATTTGGACATTGGGGTAACCCGGACTACCTGCGGTCCAGATTACCCCATATTGGGTTTTTGGAAACAGCTTGTCGCCGTGGGGAATACATTCAGGTTATAACAATAATAGCTATAAATTCCAAGAGGCTATACTAAATTGCTCCACAAGCACCTAAATGATATTTGCAAGCATTATAAAATGTCATCAAAAGGATTTCATTTCATGACCACTTATCTAAGATCAAAACTTCAAAAATTAAAATTTATTATATTTTCCCCTGCGTCGCAGTTCAACTAAGCTAAAAATGGAACTCACCCATCCGACGACAAATGTAGATTACGTCTTTCCCACCTGGTGACAACGTTAGAAAATGCGGTAACAAGGGTGTGTCGAATTACCCCGGTGGTCCAGATTCCCCACTTTCCCCTATATCTGTACCAAGGCTGAAATAAAAAAGACTGAATTTTGAGCAAAGTTGCGCAATCAATCATGAATAAAGTGCGCCATGCACGGCCGCATTTTGTGCTGCACTTTTCTGTAACCGTCGGAAAAAACCAAAAGGGCGTTCAAACACCACCCTTAACCCCCGGACGAGGGTTATGGCAAAGTCCTCTAATACCCTGGGTAAAAGCAACTCAAATCCTACTGGAAATGGAACATAAGTTTTGCGCGATGGTTAGCTAAGTTCAGCCAAATCTTTCCCTTCTAATAAAATTTTTCGAATAGCATATGGTAAAAAAATCCAGAGCACGATTACCTATATTTTGATATAGAATTACACTCACTTCAAGTTTTAATTCCTTTTTGTTCCAATGGACATACGTCGCCATCTCCAGCTCCCCTTGCCCCTAATGGTAAATAAGATTCTCCAAACTGAAATTTTGCGGAAGGCTTTCTACAGCAAGATCTCGTTGACACCTGTCATAATGCAACTTTGCAGACTGGTGAGAGTCGATTTGGCCATCCAGGAATAATAGCTACTACGTACAGCTCAAAACATCGACACGCATTGTTTACGCATGGGAAAATACTTTACAAACAGGCACTTCACTGCAAAAAGCTAAATGGAATAGTAGCATAAATTCTACCATGATAGTAATACAAAGGCACACGCAGAAGCCACAACGATAGCGTACGGCCCTTTGTTATTTTATTTAATGAAAAACAGTCACTGGCTGCAGCCGTTTGTGCTTTAACATTTTATGAACGTACGGCACTAGCCCAACTTCCTTCTTAGGATATTTGGCCAAAGCTGGTACTACATTATAATTATATCATATTTGGTTACGAAACTTTGAAGTACTCACTGTTCAATTGCCCTGGACCTGCGCAGTTCTTCTCAATCAAACATTATACGACAGCCCATAACTCCCCCATGGAAACCATCAGAAAAGAACAGATCCCCTCTTGCCTTCACCTAAGCATTGCTGGCCCAAAGGGCAAGTAAAAATGTGTGGTAAGCAAAATTATGAACCTTATCTTTATTATCAGGGCCTCTCCCAAAAGACAAAAACACCAAATTACAGCGGGCATTGGTGTCAAAGTGTGCGGATCCTTTCCACCAGGCCAAACAGGACACGGAAGGCAATTTCGCGCCATGGTAATTGAGTCCATGCTCATTCATATCATTCCCAGCTGCAGACTACGATGAAGTCAGCAGGGCTCAACCACAACTGTACATGTCAGTGAATTCCCATCGGCGGACACTTTTGTACACATTCAAATTACAGCATGCTATTTACCCGGCCTCCACTATACTACGACTTTTAATAGCAAGATTCAATTTGATTACCTATGGACAGAGGAACATTTCACGGTTTCAACTACATTCTACCAGCCCTAGGAAGTTTAAACCTTAAAAATCTGATGAGCACCATAAAAAAACATCAAAAGTCTGGCTACAATTAGAAGATTGGCTCCTTTCGCTATACTACGATCCCCTATACCGGCCTTCGCTATACTGCAATTTTTATTATCAAGATATGGACCTATGGATAGAGGAACATTTCACGGTTTTACCTACATTCCACAAGCCCTAAGAAGTTTAAACATTAAAAATCTGATGAATACCATAAAAACAATCAAGAGTCTGGCTTCTTTGTTCGTTGCGACCCACGTTATCAACTACACGTAGTCGCCTCTGAGGTAGTATGAAAACAAAAGGTGGAGACTGGAATTATCTTTAAAAAAACATTATAACAGGGCATTTTCTTATGAATGTACATACACACACGCACGCACGCACGCACGCACGCACGCACGCACCCACGCACGCACGCACGCACGCACGCACGCACGCACACACACACACACACACACACACACACACACACACACACACACACACACACACACACACACACACACACACACACACACACACACACACACACACACACACACACACACACACACACACACACACACACACACACACACACACACACACACACACACACACACACACACACACACACACACACACAAAACATATATATATATATATATATATATATATATATATATATATATATATATATATATATATATATATATATATATATATATATATACATATTTAGCCAAATTCATACAAGGCGATATGATGCTTGGATACAAGTTAACAATGCACACATTGGAATCCCACTGCCCAGGATACGGCTCACACCACAAACGGTTAATAAGTTTGAGCGCACTTGGTAACCACGGGAGCTATTCCTGCTGGAGGCGGGGCGTGGCTGCACCGTCCCCTCCCCCAGGTGCGTTTCACACAGGTATAAATGGACGTGTGGCCGAGCTGCACACCACAGCTACCAGAGAGTTCAAACATGAAAGTCCTGGTAAGACAGCTCCCGAAGCAGCGACTCTCTCAATTGTCAGCGTCAATCTAGCTTTGACAATATTTTACTATGATTGCTTTTCTGACGATCTGCTTTCTTAACGTTAACATATTTTTTACCATATATTTTCTTAACTTAACATATAATGCAACAATTTTTGCTCGCCTTATAATCTCCACCAGACCTGTGAAATCCATAACACTTAAATTTGATTACTTCAATACAATTTCCAGTAACCAAACTCCATTTCCGCAACCATATATGTTCTAGTATAGCGTTCCCCGTGCTCGCATCTATGTCCACGTGTAGAATGGAATCCTTCCTGTTCATTGCAACGATATGCGCCATTTATAATTACACTCTGTTTCAGGTAGTAGTGTCCGCTGTCCTCGCCGTTGCGGCTGCCCAGTACCTGCCCCACGCTGGGTATGGATACTCGGGATACCCGTACGGCGCCGGATACTGGAACGGTGCTGCCGCCTACCGAGGCTATGCGTCTGCACCGTACGCTGCCTACGCTGCTGCCCCCTACGCCGGCTACGGATACGCTGCTGCCCCCGCTGTGGCCAGCTCTCAGTACCACGCCCAGAACGAGCTCGGAGGCTACAACTACGGCTACGCCGATGGTCTGAGCACCAAGCACGAGAGCACGAACGCCTATGGAGGAACTTCTGGATCCTACAGCTACCTGGATGCCAACAACATTGTCCAGACTGTCAAGTACGTGGCTGACGCCGCCGGTTTCCGTGTGTCCGGCACCAACCTGCCTGTGGCTCCCACCGCCAACCTGAAGGCCCCCGTCCACACCCTGGTCGGACCTGCCCCCGTTGAAGACACCGCTGACGTGAAGGCTGCCAAGGCTGAGTTCGGCAGGCTGTACGCCGAGGCTGCTGCCGCCGCCGCCGCCGCCCCTGACGCCCGCAAGAAGCGCTCTCTGGTGGCTCCTCTGCCCGTGGACGACACCCCTGAGGTGAAGGCTGCCAAGGCCGAGCACGCTCACCTGTACGCTGCCGCCGCTGCTGCCGCCGCTGCTGCTCCCGACTACGGATACACCGGCTACGCTGCTAGCCCCATCGCCTACAGCGGCTACGGAGCCAGTCCCATCGCCTACAGCGGCTACGCTGCCAGTCCCCTCGCCTAAAGTGGCTACGCTGCCAGTCCCCTCGCCTACAGCCACGCTCCTGCTGGCTTCTCTTATGGCTTCAGCTCGGCGCACCATGCCTACCCTTATGCCCGGCACCTCTGGTAAATACTCATCTTCATCTGTTTTCCATGTCCCTTGTTATATGTTCATGTCTCCTGTAGCATTTATGTCAGAGGAAACATTACGTGTCCATATCTTTTTGTGTGTTCAACAAATCATCATGTGCTACTGAAATGAACTCTGTGGAGAAACACTGACTTTGGAAAGAAAGTTAGCAGGTAATTTAATGGAAAAAGGGCTTCCACAAGTCCTCGTCGGGTGACGGCAGCAGCCGACCCATACCGATTGTTTTAGGGGGATGACGAGAGCCAGAAACTATAAGCATGCAGTTTTTTAAGAATTCGAGCAAACTAGGGTGGTTTTGGGGGATTTATATTACTGTCACCCCACGTTTTGGATCCCCCAGTAGCCAACTCATTTCCCTGTTGATAACATCGGATGCGAAAAAAACATATTTGACAGAAGACAATAACTAAAACAAAACTACCAAATACACTCAAGGTTCTTGAATGACCTGGATAAAACAAAATACGATGTTCAGCTGACGGATATTGAATCCTTGGAGGCAGTGGCGGGTACAACCGGCAGTACCGAACACAGTGGCGGACTCGGGGGGGCTCAGGCCCCGTAGCCCGTATTGTCCGAGAGCCTATAGTAAATGCATACCCGGAGGCAGTTCTGAGGCAACGGCGAGGAGCGCTCGAGCCCCCTAGCCCCTCCCCTCCCCCAATGAAGTTTTTGATCCACCGCTGATTACAGTTCCCTGACATACCTTCCTTTCCCGTACCTGCAATTTGATATAAATCATTCAAGGCTTCTATAAGGTTGAGGTATTGACGAAAAGCTCATTTTTTATATGATATCAGGTATGGAAAGTGCAGGACCATGACGGTTGAGGCAAGCTTAACCCTCGCCCCGGTGGGGGTGTTTGATGATGATGATTAGAGTTTTAGGGCACTGCAGCTGCAGAGGCTGTACGTGCCCGTCAGTATTGTATTACATTATCCTAGGATTGTTCTTATTAGCTAAAGTGGGATATACAGAGTGTGTGAAATCTAAGAATCTCTAACGGGTGTGTATACTACGTCAAAATCTTCTTCCCTCAGGTAAAACAAAACTTTTGCAATATCTACGAGTGCGTTATCGCCTAAGATCTGTATCAGCGGAACCGGTGGAAAGAATCGTAGCTGACTTCGTTTCAGCTGGTCGCAGCTGTCATTAGCAGATAAAACATGCTGCTCAGTGAGGCGGCTGCCACAGTGCGAACATTGCTTGGGGGCGGTGTTAAGTAGATAATGGGCGTGTGTCGCGAACAGTGGCCTATTCAAAGCCTAGTGAGGCTTATCTCCTCCCTTCTGTTTCTCCTGATGCTCGACTCCCAGGGTTTAATCGATGGACGCAGACGTTTCAAAAAGCAATCTGGCTCCGCAGTCCACCTGGTCTGCCATTCAGCATCTACTTATATCTTAAACGATGGTTTGAAGTCTGTTGCTGGAATTTTAAACCTGTGCGAAGGGGGCAACTGACATGCGTCTTTAGCTAATTTATCAACTTGTTCATTTCCTAAAATGCCAACGTGGCTCGGCACCCAAAGAAAACACACGTCAGTACCTCGCGAGGCAATCACTGTCAGAAGCTTTCGGATCATCAGTACGAGCCAGTTCTGCTGTGTGTGGTGAGACAAGAGAGCTGCCAAAGAACTTGCTGAGTCTGTTATAATAATACATCGTTCTTCGGGGGGCGTCTGATGTGTCCTAAAACGCGCAAAATAGCGTAAAGTTCCGTGGTAAAAACTGAAACAGTCGCCGGCAAACTGAAGCCCCGGCTGATACCATCCCCCATGAAGGCACTGCCGGCGCCTCTAGCGCCCTTAGAGCCGTCGGCATAGAACGGTCTGTGGTCTATGTAGGTTCCTATTTTGTGCAGAGCTAAGTTTAAGAACTCTGTGGGCAGGATCGAGGACTTTTTGTAGCGCAGCAAGTCGAGGTCGCATTTGGCAGGAGTGAGTTGCCATGGTTCTATGCGCTGCGGTCTAGTTTCAGCGATCTGTTCCATATTTATTTCAGAACCCTCAAGCCATTGTAAGACGCGTGTGCAGAGTGCAAGTGAGGACGAGTGTCGTGCTGTTCCGAGAGGGGCGGGTGGTGGGGGTGTTTGAACCCCCCCTCAGGTTTTTCCGGTGGTACGAAAAAACTGCGGCGTGAAGCGCCGCTGTACTTGCCACACTTTACCCTGGATCAATTCCGCAACTTTCCTCAAAATTTTAAGATTGAGTCATCTCAGGTCAGGTCCCCAGTGCCGATCAAGTGACCTCACCTACAAACATTTTAAGATGGCATAAGTAAGAAATAGATGAATCTGTCGGATTGAAAATTATACCACATAATCGGCCCACCGAGGTCTAAAATATGTTGTCCAGGATTTTTCATATCGATTACCTAAGGTCAAGTACGTACCATGAACTCTCCATTTGAAATACATGGGAAAAACAATAAATGTGCTGTATTTGTGTAAATGCCGCTGAGAATACCTTCATATTCTCCAAATCGTAGTATCATGGGCCTCTTTCCAGGTTCATGTTCCAATTTTTTACCTGTGACTTCTGAGAGGTCATCTTGGGCTATTTAAGAAGTTTTCTGACTTGGGTCAATAACTTTGCATGGAATGGAAATGGAATAATTTTTGTGTTTTCACCTAGTATGGCCATATTATACATCATTCGATTCGCTGTGACGAGAAAAAGCGAATGGAGCCTAAAATGATTCTAATTCAACTCTTGTCAGATGCTAGAGCCCAAAACCTCTACTCAAAATGCCACTTTCTTTGACCTGTCGTGACCTCAATATCGACCTGTGCCAAAAAGTGACAGGTTTAGTTTCATCATGAGTTTGTATGAGCTATCCACCAGCCTTCGCATTTTTTCGCTATCCCGCGTTGGGGTTGAGTTCGAGGGGGTGTTCAAACACCCCCACCAGGGCGAAGGTGGCTCGGAGGCCCACCTCGACGCGGGTTAACCCCAAAACGTAAATATGACACTTTTTCTTGGTCGCCCTAAACTTCGCGGCTAATAAAGAACGTCAGAAGACTCCATGTATCGCCTCTTATCAGAGAGTTAATACATACACTGGAGGGGGCTCGAACCCCACCCCCCTATTTTTCCGACGTGGCCGGAGATCTGCTCAAAGCCAGACAACGCTTATTCGTCACATTTGCGAAAATTCAACGGTGCATCAATTGGTGAAAAATAAAAATCGGACAGAAGTATTTTGACTTCTTTGCAAAAATGAAACCTATATTTTGAAATCGCCTCAATCGCAAGGTTGAACTAGTTCGCCTGCATTGCAGACCGAGTGGTGAGGTCATAACGCCATATAAACGAGATGTCAATTTCACCTCATTTGAGGATCAAGGGTAAGGGTATACCAGCATGCAAGGTTCAATCATATACCAGCATTTCCAAGGTTATTAGGCCGAGTGCTTCCGGTCAAATGACGTTACTCAGTATGACGCAAATTAGCCTGCGGAATCATAGTTAAGGTAACTAAATGTAAAGGTCAGGGTCAAAAGCAAAGGTCATGGTCAAAGGTCATGGGTCAAGGGAAGCTCCATTTCCGCCCAACGGTTGCTAGAGTGCTAGTTATAGTGTACATACATTAAAGGGAATACACCATACTGTGACGTCATAGGCCAATGACCTTGCATGACCTCGACCCGAAAATCTCAGGATGGATAATATAAGGCATTTCCTCTGACATTTTCCGCGTTTAGTATATTTCCAACCTTTTCCTGCATAATTACGGCATTTTCCAATAGGTCCCCAGCACAGCCAATGCTTGACATTTATGACCTCTTTTGGCCATGAAGATATTACCCTGGGTCAACGAAATTTGGCTACAATATAGACTACTTTAGTCTCCGCGAGCCCTCAAATGGGGGTTCTTCTATGTCGCTTGGTTTTTTACATCTCAGTTCAGGTGACGCTGCATCAGGTGACACGGTCTGTGAGAAGGCTAAAATACACAACCTTATACTATCCCGTTCAATGCAGTGGTTATTGGCATTGTTTAAAATTTTGGCACCACCCATCATTCAACAACATACACAACCCTGGAAAGACGCCAAAGATGCAACAAGGTACATATAAAAGGTAAAAGGTAAAAAGGAGCAATAAAATTTTCAGGACTTCATTCCATTGTATTGTATCGTCACTGCCAATTCCAGGCAGCAACAAACAAAAAACATACTAAAAGTCGACTCGGCGCCCGCTAAAAACACCACCGTTAATCAGGTGCAGCAGGAAGCACGCCCCCACTAAGCGTTTTGCCACGAAACGGGGCCCACCTAGATAGTTGGAAACCAGTCTTCAAACCATGGTATACAACTGAACACCCACCCCACCTTCGCCCCGGAAGCGACGGGGGAGATTGAAAAATAGCCCTGCTTGATCTCGACTCCCATGCGGGATAGCGGAGAAAACACGAACGGTGGGTGATCAACTGATCACCCATCAGAGATTATTACGAACTGATCTGGCAACTTTTCCGCCCGGTTCAATATTGGGGTCATGACAGATCAAAGATTGTGAGAGGTTATGCAATTTTTTCTTCACTTAAGCGTCTGAATGGAGTGAGTGGTTGTCATTTTTAGGCTTTTCTCGATTTCTCTCGCAACGGCAAATCGAATGATGAATGACATGAACATACTACATCAAAATGCAAATCAGAAAAATATAAACGATTTTACCCAACATAGTATATGTATGTAAATCCAATCGCAATGATAATCCGAACGTAATCTATTGAACTGAAATCTTTATCACAATTCCATGCAGTTATTCACCCAAGTTCAAAATGAGTTTTAGCAGTTCCATATGACCTTTCAGAGGTCACAGGCCCAAAGCTACACCCACAGTTAAAGGAAGTTACTACAGGAAGTTGCTAAGGAAGATATCTCTACAGAGGAAGAGTCTTTTTTGGCCCATTCCCACTCTCCCAAAGTTTACAATTCAGAGGCATACCTGTACCAAGGCTAAAATAAGAAATACTTTAAATTTTGAGCAAAGTTGCGCGATCAATCATGAATAAGGTGCGCCATGCACGGCCGCATTCTCTGCTGCGATTTTCCGAGGCCGTCGAAAAAAACCGAAAGGGCGTTCAAACACCACTCCTTCATCCTGGACAAGGGTTTATACAACGGCAACGTCCTCTAATGCCCTGGGTAAAGGAAACTCAAATCCTACCGAAAATGGAACATATGGAACATACTGTTTTGCGCGATGGTTAGCTGAGTTCAGCCAGATCTTTCCCTTCTAATAAAATTTTTCTAATAGCATATGGTAAAAAAATCCACAGCAGGATTACTTACCTTTTGATATCATAGAAGTAGCCTCATTTCAACTTTTAATTACTTCTTTTGTTCCAATGGACATACGTCACCATCTCCAGCTCCTCTTGCCCTTAATGGTAAATAAGCTTCTCCAGGCTAAAATTTTGCGGAAGGCTTTCTACAGCAGTATCTCGTTGACACTTGTCATAATGCAACTTTGCGGACTGGTGAGAGTCGGTTTGGCCATCCAGGAATAATAGCTACCTACCTACAGCTCAAAACATCGACTCGATTTGTTTGCGCATAGAAAAAACACGACAAGCAGCCACTTCACAGCAAAAAAACTATATGGAAAAGAATACCAGCATAAATTCTGCCGTCAATTTGATTAAAAAAACACACGAAGAAGCCACAACGATAGCGTACGGTTCCTTGTCATTTTGTTTTAGGAAAAAAACAGTCAAAGGCTGCAGTCGTTTCTGGTTTAACATTTTATGAAAGTACGTGATTAGCCCAACTTTCTTCTTAGTATATTTGACCAAAGCTGGTACTACACTACAGTTCTATTATATTTGGTCATGAAACTTTGAAGTATCCACAATTTTATTCTCCTGGATCTGCGCGATTAATGCTCAATAAAACATTATACGACATCCCATAACTCCCCCTTAGAAGCCGTCAGAAAAAGTCAGATTCCCTCTTGACTTTGCCGGAGCATTGCTGGCCCAAAGGCAAAATAAATAGATATAGTAAGAAAAATATTAACTTTACCTTTATCTATCAGGGCCTCTCCCAAAAGCCACAAACGCCAAATTACAGCGGGCATTGGCGTTAATGTTTAGGGATCCTTTCCACCAGGCCAAAAAGGACACGGAGGGCAATTTCGAGCCGTGGTAATTGAGTCCATGCTAATTCATATCATCCCCAGCTGCAGACTACGATGAAGTCAACAGGGCTCAACCACAACTGTACATGTCAATGAATTCCCATCGGCGGACACTTTTGTACAAATTCAAATTACAGCATGCTATTTACCCGGCCTCCACTATACTACGACTTTTATTATCGAGATATTGGCCTTCGGAAAGAGAAACAATTCACGGTTTCAACTACATTCTACCAGCCCTAAGAAATTTAAACATGAAAAATCTGACGAGTACCATAAAGAACCATCAAAAGTCTGGCTAGAATTAGAAGATTGGCTCCTTTATTGGTTGCGACCTACGTTATCAACTATACGTAGTCGCCTCTGAGGTAGTATGAAAAACAAGACTTGGAGACTGGAATTATCTTTTAAAAAATATTATGCCAGAGCATTTTCTTCTGAAGGTACATACATGCAGTCCGATTCAGGCAAGGCAATATGATGTTTAGATACAAGTTAACAATATACACACTGTAATTCCACTGCTAAGGATAGGGCTCACACCACAAACGGCTAATAAGTTCGAGCGCACTTGGTAACCACGGGAGTTATTCCTGCTGGAGGCGGGGCGTGGCTGCACCGTCCCCTCCCCCAGGTGTGTTTGACACAGGTATAAATGGACGTGTGGCCGAGCTGCACACCACAGCTACCAGAGAGTTCAAACATGAAAGTCCTGGTAAGGCAGCTCCCGAACCACTGATTCTCTCAATCATGTCAGCGTCAATCTAGCTTTGACAATGTTTTACTATGATTGCTTTTCTGACGATCTGCTTTCTTAACATTAACATATGTTTTACCATATCTTTTCTTAACTTAAAATATAATGCAACAAGTTTTGCTCGCCTTATAATCTGTACCGGACCTGTGAAATCCATAACATTTAAATTTGATTACTTCAATTCAATTTCCAGTAACCAAACCCCATTTCCACAACCATATATGTTCCAGTGTAGCGTTCCCCGTGCTCGCATCTATGTCCACGTGTAGAATGGAATCCTTCCTGTTCATTGCAACGATTTGCGCCATTTATAATTACACTCTGTTCCAGGTGGTTGCTTCCGCTATCCTTGCCGTTGCGGCTGCCCAGTACCTGCCCCACGCTGGGTATGGATACTCGGGATACCCGTACGGCGCCGGATACTGGAACGGTGCTGCCGCCTACCGAGGCTATGCGGCTGCACCGTACGCTGCCTACGCTGCTGCCCCCTACGCCGGCTACGGATACGCTGCTGCCCCCGCCGTGGCCAGCTCTCAGTACCATGCCCAGAACGAACTCGGAGGCTACAACTACGGCTACGCCGATGGTCTGAGCACCAAGCACGAGAGCACGAATGCCTACGGAGGAACTTCTGGATCCTACAGCTACCTGGATGCCAACAACATTGTTCAGACTGTCAAGTACGTGGCTGACGCCGCCGGTTTCCGTGTGTCCGGCACCAACCTGCCCGTGGCTCCCACCGCCAACCTGAAGGCCCCCGTCCACACCCTGGTCGGACCTGCCCCCGTTGAAGACACCGCTGACGTGAAGGCTGCCAAGGCTGAGTTCAGCAGGCTGTACGCCGAGGCTGCTGCCGCCGCCGCTGCCGCCCCTGACGCCCGCAAGAAGCGCTCTCTGGTGGCTCCTCTGCCCGTGGACGACACCCCTGAGGTGAAGGCTGCCAAGGCTGAGCACGCTCACCTGTACGCTGCCGCCGCTGCCGCCGCCGCTGCTGCTCCCGACTACGGATACGCCGGCTACGCTGCTAGCCCCATCGCCTACAGCGGCTACGGAGCCAGCCCCATCGCCTACAGCGGCTACGCTGCCAGTCCCCTCGCCTACAGTGGCTACGGAGCCAGTCCCCTCGCCTACAGCCACGCTCCTGCTGGCTTCTCTTATAGCTTCAGCTCGGCGCACCATGCCTACCCTTATGCCCGGCACTTCTGGTAAATACTCATCTTTCATCTGTTTTCCATGTCCATTGTTGTCTGTTCATGTTTCCTGTAAGATTTATGTCAGAGGAAACATTACGTGTCCATATTTCTTTGTGTGTTCAACAAGTCATCATGTGTTACTGAAATGAACTCTCTGAAGGACAACTGACTCTGGAAAGAAACTTAGCAGACAATTTAATGGAAAAAGGCTTCCATAAGTCCTCGTCGGGTGACGGCAGCAGCCGACCACACCGATTGATGACGAGAGCCAGAAATTATAAGCATGCCGTTTTTTATAAAGAATTCAAGCAAAATCGGGGTTTTGGTGGATTTATATTACTGTCCCTCATCTCTTGGATCCGCCAGTAGCTAACTCATTTCTCTGTTGAAAACATCGGATGCAAAAATCAAATCATATTTGAAAAAAACCTAAAACAAAACTGCCAAATACCCTCAAGTTTCTTGAATGGCCTGGATAAAACATACCACGATGTTCAGCCGACGGATATAGAATCCTTGGAGGCAGTGGCGGGTACAACCGGCAAAACCGGACACAGTGGCGGACTCGAGGGGGCTCAAGCCCACCGAGCCCGTATTGTCCGCGAGCCTATAGTAAATGCATACCCGGAGGCTGTTCCGAGGCAACGGCGAGGAACGCTCAAGCCCCCTAGCCCCTCCTCTCCCTCAGTGAAATTTTTGATCCACCGCAGATTAGAGGAATACAGTTCCCTGACATACCTTCCTTTCCGGTACCTGTAATCTGATATCAGTCATTCAAGGCTTCCATTAGGTTGAGGTATTGACGAAGCGCTCATTTTCCATATGACATCAGGTATGGAAAGTACAGGACCATGACGGTTGAGACAAGCTTAACCCTCATCCCAGTGGGGGGGGGGTGTTTGAACACCACCTTCGGCTTGTTCCGGCGGCACGAAAAAACGGCGGCGCGAAGCGTGGTCATATTTAGCACGCCTTATCCTTGATCGATTCTGCAATTTCCCGCAAAATTTTAAGGTCAGGTCACCAGTACAGATCAAGTGACCTCACCTCAAAAAATGTTTAAGGTGGCATAAGTAAAACGGGTGAAACTATCGGATTGACACCTATACCACATAATCGCCCCACCGAGTGCTACAACATATTCCGGGATTTTTCATATCGATGACCTAAGGTCAAGTACGGACCTCCCCATTGTAAATACATTAGAAAAACGAGAAATGAGCTGTATTTGTGTAGATACAGCTGAGAATACCTTCATATTCTACAAATCGTAGTATCCTGGGACCCTTTCCAGGTTCTGCTGCAATTTTTGACCTGTGACTTCTGAGAGGTCATCTGGGGCTATTTAAGCAATTGTCAGACTTATGACAATAACTTCGCATGAAATTATGATGCAGCTTTTATTTTGAACTCATTGCGCTCAGGTTGCAATTTTTAGTCGATTAATATGCATATTGACAATGCTAGATTAAAAAGTGACCTTGACTTGACCTGAGGTCAGGTCATCTTTGTACTTTGACCTAGTATGGTCATATTATACATCATTCGATTTGCCGTGACTAGAGAAAACGAATGGTGCATGAAATATTATTCTAATACAACTCTATCAGACGCTAGAGCCCAAAACTCTGCTCAAAATGCCACATTCTTTGACCTGGCATGACCTCAATATTGGCCTGAGTCAAAAAGTGACTGGTATAGTTTCATCATGAATTTGTATGAGCTATCCACCAGCCTTCACGTGTTTTCGCTTTCACGCGTAGGGGCCGAGTTCGAGGGAGGGTGAATGTTCAAACACTCCCCACCAGGGCGAAGGTGGCTCGGAGGCACACCTGGGCGCGGGTTAGCTCCAAAACGCAAATAATATGACATCGAGTTTTGGTCACCTTAAACTTCGCGACAAATAAAGAGGGTCAGAAGACTCCACGTACCGTTACTTATCTGTGAGTTATTACACACACTGGAGGGGGCTCGCCCCTCCCCTCCTATTTTTCCGGAGATTTTGGCCTGAGATCTGCTCGAAGCCAGACAACGCTAATTGGCCATATTTGCGAGAATTCAACGGTGAATCGATTGGTGCAAAATTTAAAATAGGACAAAAGTATTTTGACTTCTATGCAAAAATTAAACCTATATTTTGAAATCGCCTCAATCGCGCGGTTGAACCAGTTCGCCTGTATTGCAGACCGAGTGGTGACGTCATAACGCCACATAAACGAGATGATGTCAATTTCACCTCATATGAGGATCAAGGTCAAATGTCACGGTTCCAGGATATACCAGCATTTCCAAGGTTATTAGCCCGAGTGCTACCGGTATAATGGCGTTACTCAGTATGACGCAAATTAGGCTGCGAGGTCATATTTAAGGTAACTAAATGTAAAGGTAAAGGTCAAAGGTCATGGTCAAAGGTCATGGATCAAGGGAAGCCTCATTTCCACCCAACGGTTGCTAGAGTGCTAGTTATAGTGTATGTACATTATAGGGAATACATCATACAGTGACGTCATAGGCCCATGACCTTGCATAACCTCGACCCCGAAATTTCAGGATTGATACTTTAAAGCATTCTCTCTGACATTTTCCGCGTTTAGTATATTTCAAACCTTTTCCAGCACAATCACGGCATTTTCCAATAGGTCCCCAGCACAGTCAATGCTTGACCTTTATGACCTCTTGAAGATATTGCCCTGGGTCAATGAAATTTGGCTATAATGTAGACTTATTTAGTCCCCGCACGTCCCCAAATGGGGGTTCTTCTATGTCGCTTGGTTTTTTACATCTCAGTTCAGGTGACGCTGTACCAGGTGACACGGTCTGTGAGAAGGCTAAAATACACAACCTTATACTATCCCGTTCAATGCAGTGGTTATTGGCATTGTTTCAGATTTTGGCACCACCCATCATTTAACAACATACACATCCCTGGAAAGACGCCAAAGATGCAACAAGGTACATATAAAAGGTAAAAGGTAAAAGGGCAATAAAATTTTCAGGACTTCATTCCATCTGTATTGTATCGTCACTGCCAATTCCAGGCAGCAACAAAAAAAACCATACTGAAAGTCGAGTCGGCGCCCGCTATAAACACCGCCGTTAATCAGGTGCAGCACGAAGCACGCCCCCACCAAGCGTTTTGCCACGAAACGGGGCCCACCTAGATAGTTGGAAACCAGTCTTCAAAGCGTGGTATACAACTGAATACCCACCCCACCTTCGCCCCGGTGGCGAAGGGGGGAGATTGAAAAAATTTCCTGCTTGATCTCGACTCCTATGCGGGATAGCGGAAAAAACACGAACGGTGGGTGATCACCCTTCAGAAATTATAACGAAATGGTTCAGCAGCTTTCCAGCCCGGGTCAATATTGGGGTCATGACAGATCAAAGAAAGTAGGAGGTTCTATATATTTTTTCTTCACTTAAGCGTCTGAATGGAGTGAGTGGTTGTCATTTTTAGGCTTTCCTCGATTTCTCTCGCAACGGCGAATCGAACGGTGAGTGACATGAACATACTACATCCAAATGCAAATCAGAAAAGCGTAAACGATTTGGCCCAACATGGTATATGGATATAAATCCATTTGCAATGATAATCCGAATGTCATGTAGCATATTAAAGTGAAATCTTTATCACAATTTCCTGTACTTATTTACCCAAGTTCGGAATGGCATTTAGCAGTTGCAGATGAACTTTCAGAGGTCACAAGTTCAAAGCTACACCCACAGCTAAAGGAAGTTGCTACAGGAAGTTACTAAGGAAGACGTCTCTACAGTATAAGTGTCTTTTTTGGCCCATTCAGTTTAAAATTCACAGGTAGGGGAGAGTGGGGGAATTCGGACCACTTAATTTCGAAACACTCTAAAAATGTTTTTTCTTCATGTATATTCAATTAGATTATGTCTTGTCGACAGCCGGAAGTTTCGGTACAGCTCTGTGCAGTCAGATTTTGTGAAACTGAACTCGTTTTTTATGGAAGTGGCAAAAGATGAGAAAATGTTAGAATTTGATCCTCAAAAATCACGGGGTAAGTCGGACCAACCCTGGTCCAAATTACCCCACCGTTGTTCCGGATCACCCCGCCTAACATTGCCAGCTAAAACACACACACACACACACACACACACACACACACACACACACACACACACACACACACATATATATATATATATATATATATATATATATATATATATATATATATATATATATATATATATATATATATATATATATACATATATACGCACATTTTTCGGGGTTAAAACGAAACAAGGCTTGTTGAATGAAACACTGTATTGCTTGTATTAATCACAAGAACAAACCACAGGATTTTTAGTGCAGTACGAAACTACCGTATGGCCTATCTTTTCACACAGCCAACACATCACAGGATTATTTTTACAAGAAAGTACTTCGGTAAACATGTACCTATTCACGTGTAACAGCATCTTCCTATCCATGTCCATTCGGTCTCATCGAAATTGAAAATCCTGTGCGGCGGAAATTGTTCACTGTTTAGTTCTTTCTCTAACACGTTAAAAAAACTTCCCCACCGTGACTCTGTTGAACGCCCTCGCCTTAGCTGCAGATGTCGCTTCTGGTACTCTGAGTACAATGTTTGGATTTCGCCCCAAAAACCCCTCCAGCCAGTCCTTGCCTGCGAGACCAGTTTCCCTGTTGAAGTTGTGGGTTATAGACTTTCTTTCTGCCAACTGAAATGCCAAGAAGTGGACATCCTTTTGTATGAATCCAAAGAAGCACGCTTCCATTTTAACTCTTGCCCCGGTGGAGGTGTTTGAACACCCCCTTGGATTTTGCCGGCGGAACGAAATACAGCGGCGCGAAGCGCCGCCGTACTTGGCACACCTTATCCTTGATCCATTCCGCAACTTTCCTCAAAATTTTAAGCTTGGGTCATCTCAGGTCAAGTGCATCAGTGCAGATCAACTGACCTGCCGGATAGACTTTTTCTGGATGGCGTCTGAAAATTGAAAGCTCCCCTTCACATGTCTCCTGAGTGTAGACTTTGACACATTTTGTGACTTCGCTGCCATATTTTCCTCCGTGCACTGCGGACGTTCCGTATTCTTTTTGTGTACTTCCTGACATCGCTGGAAACCAGACAACCAATATCACTTTCAGTTTTCTCGTCAATAAATAGCAGCACTTATTTCCTATTTGCCACAATTTGGACATTGGGGTAACCCGGACTACCTGTGGTCCAGATTACCCCATATTGGGTTTTTGGGAACAGCTTGTCGCCGTGGGGAATACATTCAGGTTATCACAATAATAGCTATAAATTCCAAGAGGCTATACTAAATTGCTCCACAAGCACCTAAATGATATTTGCAAGCATTATAAAATGTCATCAAAAGGATTTCATTTCATGACCACTTATCTAAGATCAAAACTTCAAAAATTAAAATTTATTATATTTTCCCCTGCGTCGCAGTTCAACTAAGCTAAAAATGGAAGTTACCCATCCGACGACAAATGTAGATTACGTCTTTCCCACCTGGTGACAACGTTAGAAAATGCGGTAACAAGGGTGTGTCGAATTACCCCGGTGGTCCAGATTCCCCACTTTCCCCTATATCTGTACCAAGGCTGAAATAAAAAACACTCTGAATTTTGAGCAAAGTTGCGCAATCAATCATGAATAAAGTGCGCCATGCACGGCCGCATTTTGTGCTGCACTTTTCTGTAACCGTCGGAAAAAAACCAAAAGGGCGTTCAAACACCACCCTTAACCCCCGGACGAGGGTTATGGCAAAGTCCTCTAATACCCTGGGTAAAGGCAACTCAAATCCTACTGGAAATGGAACATAAGTTTTGCGCAATGGTTAGCTAAGTTCAGCCAAATCTTTCCCTTCTAATAAAATTTTTCGAATAGCATATGGTAAAAAAATCCAAAGCACGATTACCTATATTTTGATATAGAATTACACTCATTTCAAGTTTTAATTCCTTTTTTGTTCCAATGGACATACGTCGCCATCTCCAGCTCCCCTTGCCCCTAATGGTAAATAAGATTCTCCAAACTGAAATTTTGCGGAAGGCTTTCTACAGCAAGATCTCGTTGACACCTGTCATAATGCAACTTTGCAGACTGGTGAGAGTCGATTTGGACATCCATGAATAATAGCTACCTACCTACAGCTCAAAACATCGACACGCATTGTTTACGCATGGGAAAATACTTGACAAACAGCCACTTCACTGCAAAAAGCTGAATGGAATAGTAGCATAAATTCTACCGTGATAGTAATACAAAGGCACACGCAGAAGCCACAACGATAGCGTACGGCCCTTTGTTATTTTATTTAATGAAAAACAGTCACTGGCTGCAGCCGTTTGTGGTTTAACATTTTATGAACATACGGCACTAGCCCAACTTCCTTCTTAGGATATTTGGCCAAAGCTGGTACTACATTATAATTATATCATATTTGGTTACGAAACTTTGAAGTACTCACTGTTCAATTGCCCTGGACCTGCGCAGTTCTTCTCAATAAAACATTATACGACAGCCCATAACTCCCCCATGGAAACCATCAGAAAAGAACAGATCCCCTCTTGCCTTCACCTAAGCATTGCTGGCCCAAAGGGCAAGTAAAAATGTGTGGTAAGCAAAATTATGAACCTTATCTTTATTATCAGGGCCTCTCCCAAAAGCCAAAAACACCAAATTACAGCGGGCATTGGTGTCAAAGTGTGCGGATCCTTTCCACCAGGCCAAACAGGACACGGAAGGCAATTTCGCGCCATGGTAATTGAGTCCATGCTCATTCATATCATCCCCAGCTGCAGACTACGATGAAGTCAGCAGGGCTCAACCACAACTGTACATGCCAATGAATTCCCATCGGCGGACACTTTTGTACAAATTCAAATTACAGCATGCTATTTACCCGGCCTCCACTATACTACGACTTTTAATAGCAAGATTCAATTTGATTACCTATGGACAGAGGAACATTTCACGGTTTCAACTACATTCTACCAGCCCTAGGAAGTTTAAACCTTAAAAATCTGATGAGCACCATAAAAAACCATCAAAAGTCTGGCTACAATTAGAAGATTGGCTCCTTTCGCTATACTACGATCCCCTATACCGGCCTTCGCTATACTGCAATTTTTATTATCAAGATATGGACCTATGGATAGAGGAACATTTCACGGTTTTACCTACATTCCACAAGCCCTAAGAAGTTTAAACATTAAAAATCTGATGAATACCATAAAAACAATCAAGAGTCTGGCTTCTTTGTTCGTTGCGACCCACGTTATCAACTACACGTAGTCGCCTCTGAGGTAGTATGAAAACAAAAGGTGGAGACTGGAATTATCAAACGCACGCACGCACGCACGCACACACACGCACGCACGCACGCACGCACGCACGCACGCACGCACGCACGCACGCACGCACGCACGCACGCACGCACACACACACACACACACACACACACACACACACACACACACACACACACACACACACACACACACACACACACACACACACACACACACACACACACACACACACACACACACACACACACACACACACACACACACACACACACACACACACACACACACACACACACACACACACACACACACACACACACACACACACACACACACACACACACACACACACACACACACACACACACACACACACACACACACACACACACACACACACACACACACACACACACACACACACACACACACACACACACACACACACACACACACACACACACACACACACACACACACACACACACACACACACACACACACACACACACACACACACACACACACACACACACACACACACACACACACACACACACACACACACACACACACACACACACACACACACACACACACACACACACACACACACACACACACACACACACACACACACACACACACACACACACACATATATATATATATATATATATATATATATATATATATATATATATATATATATATATATATATATATATATATATATATATACATATTTAGCCAGATTCATACAAGGCGATATGATGCTTGGATACAAGTTAACAATGCACACATTGGAATCCCACTGCCCAGGATAGGGCTCACACCACAAACGGTTAATAAGTTTGAGCGCACTTGGTAGCCACGGGAGCTATTCCTGCTGGAGGCGGGGCGTGGCTGCACCGTCCCCTCCCCCAGGTGCGTTTCACACAGGTATAAATGGACGTGTGGCCGAGCTGCACACCACAGCTACCAGAGAGTTCAAACATGAAAGTCCTGGTAAGACAGCTCCCGAAGCAGCGACTCTCTCAATTGTCAGCGTCAATCTAGCTTTGACAATATTTTACTATGATTGCTTTTCTGACGATCTGCTTTCTTAACATTAACATATTTTTTACCATATATTTTCTTAACTTAACATATAATGCAACAATTTTTGCTCGCCTTATAATCTCCACCAGACCTGTGAAATCCATAACACTTAAATTTGATTACTTCAATACAATTTCCAGTAACCAAACTCCATTTCCGCAACCATATATGTTCCAGTATAGCGTTCCCCGTGCTCGCATCTATGTCCACGTGTAGAATGGAATCCTTCCTGTTCATTGCAACGATATGCACCATTTATAATTACACTCTGTTTCAGGTCGTAGTGTCCGCTGTCCTCGCCGTTGCGGCTGCCCAGTACCTGCCCCACGCTGGGTATGGATACTCGGGATACCCGTACGGCGCCGGATACTGGAACGGTGCTGCCGCCTACCGAGGCTATGCGGCTGCACCGTACGCTGCCTACGCTGCTGCCCCCTACGCCGGCTACGGATACGCTGCTGCCCCCGCTGTGGCCAGCTCGCAGTACCACGCCCAGAACGAGCTCGGAGGCTACAGCTACGGCTACGCTGACGGTCTGAGCACCAAGCACGAGAGCACAAACGCCTACGGAGGAACTTCTGGATCCTACAGCTACCTGGATGCCAACAACATTGTTCAGACTGTCAAGTACGTGGCTGACGCCGCCGGTTTCCGTGTGTCCGGCACCAACCTGCCTGTGGCTCCCACCACAGACCTGAAAGCGCCCGTCCACACCCTGGTCGGACCTGCCCCCGTTGAAGACACCGCTGACGTGAAGGCTGCCAAGGCTGAGTTCGGCAGGCTGTACGCCGAGGCTGCTGCCGCCGCCGCTGCCGCCCCTGACGCCCGCAAGAAGCGCTCTCTGGTGGCTCCTCTGCCCGTGGACGACACCCCTGAGGTGAAGGCTGCCAAGGCTGAGCACGCCCGTCTGTACAACGCTGCCGCGGCCGCTGCCGCTGCTGCCCCCGACTACGGATACGCCGGCTACGCTGCTAGCCCCATCGCCTACAGCGGCTGCGCTGCTAGCCCCATCGCCTACAGCGGCTACGCTGCCAGTCCCCTCGCCTACAGTGGCTACGCTGCCAGTCCCCTCGCCTACAGCCACGCTCCTGCTGGCTTCTCTTATGGCTTCAGCTCGGCGCACCATGCCTACCCTTATGCCCGGCACTTCTGGTAAATACTCATCTTTCGTTTGTTTTCAAAGTCCCTTGTCATCTGTTCATTTTTCCTGTAGCATTTATGTCTCAGGAAACATTACGTGTCCATACCTCTTTGTATGTTCAACAAGTCATCATGTGCTAATGAAATGACCTCTGTGGATAAACACTGACTTTGGGAAGTGACAGAAAAGACAATTTAATGGAAATGTGGGCTTCCCCAAATTCATGTCGACTGGCGGAAGCGGCGGTTCTACACTGACTGTTTCAAAGTGAGGAATTTGGCCAAGAATCATAAGCAGCATGCTGCTGTCTAAGAAATTCGAGGAAGATAGGGTTGGAAATGTTATGGAAATTATGTTTTGCCCACCCTCTTAGATTCACCTGTGGCTAATTGATTAACCGCTTAAAAGCATCGGATACTGAAAACGAAGCCAAATCTAATACCCAAAGAAAAAGACAACAGAACAAAACCCAAAAATACACTTAGTTTCTTGAATCCCCAGGACAAAGTATAGCACAAAGTTGAGTTGACGAATATAAAGTCCTCAGAGGCATACTATGATCTCTCATACCTTCCTTCTCCTTACCCGCCATCATTTTCAATATGGCATAAGGTATGGGTCGCACAAGACCACAACGGTTGAGGAAATCTTAATCAGAAAAATTAAATGATATGACGTCAAGTTTTTGTCAATTCAATGTTCACCGATAATCAACAGGAGCAGACGACTTCACATTCAGGTTCTTGCTTGTGTGTTAAACATTCCAAACTGCATGGTATGTGAAGCACCTGTTTTTTTAATGAATTCCTATCCTAGTGGAGATAGTTTGGTTAGCAATTAAGTGGCCTGAGAAAGCGAAATAGTCCGTCTGGCTCTCAGCTCGACTTTTTATCTAAGCAGTCATCTATGTAACCAAAGGATGTAATCTATCCGTTTCCGATAACGTATTACGGTACCATGGTCCGATGCAAGTATAGCTCAAAAGTAATGTGTCCGTCTCCTGAGCTAGGGGTCTCGGGTTCAAATCCCGGGACCCGCTGAACAAAATTTGGTGGAAATTTCAGGGGTGATCGTGAGCTCACCTGAACCATTTGTCGTGCAATGACCCATACCACATAGCCCGTATCGTTGTTCTCACCACAAAATTTTCAGCAATCAGGTATTTCCAAATGAAGAGAGGGCACCCTTTTGAATAAGTATCATTTAAGTATCATCTCGAGAGGAAGTTCAAAGCTTTTCGGGGTTCTACGCTTTCATATTTGTGTTAGGATGTCAGCGCTGTAACAAGACAACAATGACTCAAACAAATTACTCAAAAGTTTTAATCGTGCTACCGCCTGAGCGCCACCCTAAACATCGGGGCCTGACTCTCGCGAAAGCACCGCAACCGGTCAGCCGTGAGGGGGAGAGGTGGTGTTTCTCAGTTTTCAGTTCTTGCGGTGAGAAAATTAGCACACTTAAATTAAAACACATTTGCCGATTTGAAGCATTTGGTACGTTCCACCCCGGCCTGCAGCGACACATGGGAAGTTGTTTTCCCAATTTGTCCTAAAACAAAAAGATATCCAGTCGAGGACGCCAGGAATTAGACTGAACATAGGGATGTTCTAAAATTGTCATCACCATCGCTGAAGGTTTCGGGGTTTAATGTGAAAACTCGGTACGAAGAGTAAAGTGTATTGTCAAGAGGTGGAAAGTGACTAATGCGCCAAGAGAAAACAAACTAAAAAGCAGCGGACATCTGCCCGTCTTAACCCAAGCTACCAATCCCACAGGGCCAAGCAGTGACAAGAATATTGCGTACCCCAATAAGCCACAAGGTCACAAAATCTGGGGCAGCGTCGGGTACATCTCCGTACACAGTGCAAATTGTACAAGATGTATAACTTCTCGAGATGCATCCTTGAGCTTTAGGGACCTCATTTAAACATAATAACCACGCCTCCGTTTCATATTCTCGCACCATCAGAAAGTCCTAAGAATATTTCCATCAATCTTATACTGGTGAAAAATTTTCCTGTAACAAGTATGGCTACTTTCATTGCAATTGTCTTTAGCAATCATCTTGTCACAATGGTATTTGCCCTATAGAGAGTAGGTCATTCGCCTGACTATTAAAGGGAATGTGACACCTTGGTCGAATCCTGGAATTTAGTGTAATTAGGCGTACTTTTAGCCGAAAATAATGAAACCACTCATGATTTCTCTGAAAAATGTACAATAAGCGCAATATTTTGATTTTTAAAATACTCCTCTAGGAAAAGAAATAAATATCTGCCTGTGGATGATGTCATGATCTGGGAACCACTACCATACTTGAAACGCTTCAAGGGCTTCAATTGGCTGATGCTCATCGTGACGTCAGCATATGTCGTCACACCAACAGCCATGACAACTGTGGCCTGCTGCTAGGGGTACATGAGGGGTACATCGCAGGTAGGTTTTAGCTTTTTTCTAAGGAAATATCGAGTTCCAAGACAAATGATATATTAAGTACCGGGTTTTTCGACTTGCTTTACAACTTGGCTATCTCAGTTAAAATCACGTTATGAAGGTGCCACATTCCCTTTAAGATGTGATTTTGTTTTTACAGTAACATACCGTGCTTTAACGACCATAATTAGGGTCCACCACACGCAAAACACATATAAAACAGTGCCTCTTCTGAGCTCTGCTATAAAAACTTGCGAGACAGTCAATAGGGCTGGGATCGAAATGAGCCGTAACTTTTAGACTACAGTCCACATTCTGCTAGTCGTAGGATAGGGTGCGTTAACTGGATATTGGCCCCACAAACAATATTTCTGTGAGGAAGGGCAATAAGGGGCTGTGCATATATCACATCGGCCAAAATTGGGGGTGTTTAGACACCCTCGCCCTTTTTCAGCAATCGTCAGAAAATTGATGACACCCTCCCCTTGGTCAGAAATTGTCAGAAATTGCCAGACCTCTCCCGTCAACAACAAACATGTCCACCTCAGAAACAATAGTCAAAGAGCCGGGGGTGTTGATTTATCGCTTTGGGGGAGGGGCACCGGGCACCCCCAATAAAATATTAAAGTGGTTTTGAAACATTCTTTAAATTTTCGTATTTTTTCATTTTACAATGTTTTTTAAACAGTTGTACGGTTGAAACAGGTCTGTGAGAAGGCTGAAATACACTACCTTATCCTATCCATTTGAATATGGTGATTATTGACATGGTTTCAAATTTTGGCACCATCCATCATTTAACAAAATACACGCCCCTGGAAAGACGTCAAAGATGCAACAAGGTACAGGTAAAGGTAAAAAGGAGCACACTGATTCTCAGGACTTTATTCCAGCTGTATTGTGTCGCCACTGCCAGTTCCAGGCAGCGCAAAAAATACCCAAACTGAAACTCGAGTGGGCGACCACTAAAACCACCGCCGTTTATCAGGTGCGGCACACAACCAGGGGGACACACCAAGCGTTTTGGCACAAAATGGGACTCACCTAAATAGTCGGGTTGGAAACCAGTCTTCAAACCGTGGTATACATATGAACATCTGCCCCACCTTCACATCTATGGCGAAGGGGAGGCGGAGCTGAACAAACTCCCTGTTTGATCTCGAGTCCTATGCAGGATAGCGAAAAACACGAACTGTGGAAGATCACCGATAATTAATAATTCCGAAATAATTTAGTAACTTCTCAGCTCAGGTCAATATTGGGTTCACGACAGATCAAATAATATGAGAGGCTAGATAATATTTTCTTCACTTTAGCGTCTGAATAGAGTGAGTTGAGTCATTTTTAAGCTTTTCTCGACTCCTCCCGCAACGGCGAATCAAATGGTGTATGACATGACCATACTACATCAGAATTTAGAAAAAACTGATTTTTCCCTTATAATAACATTTCTCCAACAGCATATACTAAAAAAAATCCACAGCAGGATTACCTAACTTTTGGTTTAGAGTGGCGGGTGGACAGGCTATGATAGATGTAGATATATATAACTCAGCGCTAAAAATTAGCTGGATTAAAAGATACATAAAAGGACAGAAGGATTGGAGTTTGCTTTTTGATGAAACCATTGGTAATAGTGATTTTATTTGGGAGAGAAATTCAGTTTTCTTTAACCAGATAGCTAGTACATGCAAAAACATGTTTTGGAATGAAGTTTTTGATGCGATGTCACTATTTGATAAACATAAGATAACTGCTATTGATGACTTGCCAAGACAGAGCCTATGGAATTCTAACTTTACCAAATTTAGCCAAGGTATGATTAAGCCGTGGTATAAGAGCGGTCTTCGATATGTCAATGACATAATCAAATCGAATGGACAAATTATGACCTTTGCCGAAGTCAGGGATGCGTTTGGCGTGAGGGGCACGAATCTTGATTATGATGGATTAATACGAAGTCTTCCAGCAGAGTGGAGAAGGAATGGTCAAAAAGAAAAACTGTATTCGCCGATGATACATCCCAATGTGCAGGCAATAATGCAGCAAAACAAAGGCAATAAGCATATTTACGATATTCTCCGCTTGGGTAAATATAGGAATTCAACCAACCGGTGGGAAGAAAAATGGAAACAAAGTTTTGGGGACATTGATTGGTCTATAGTATATATGCTGAGTAAAAATACAAGTTATTCGGTCAAGTACCATGCCATACAATACAAAATAATTACACAAACAGTTGCCACGAATAGGAGACTTCATACTATGGGTCTTAGCAATTCGTACGCTTGCAGCCGATGTGAAAGGGCAATAGAAACCATTTTGCATAAGTTTTGGGAATGTCCTATGGTTGCAGAGTTTTGGTCTAAAATCCGTACGTTTTTGAAAGACTCAAGAATAGCACCTGACCATCCTCCGTTTTCTGGGAAGCAAATTATCCTTGGCGTAACGGATACAAAGATTATAAACCATATCATCCTAATTGGAAAAATGATGATATATCACAACTCATATTTATCAGTTGATATTCTTCTGATCAGATTACTGCTTGATAAAAACACTGAAAAACTTATAGCTTCGACTGAGAGCAGGGAGCGTGGATTTCAAAAGAAGTGGAGTGCGCTACAGGGCTTATTAACCTTCGCCCCACCGGGGGCCATCGATGGCCCCCTAAGGGTTTTCCGGGATAGCAGAAAAACGACGAGGCGCAGCACCGCGGTTGAGGGCTCTACCTCTCACTGCATCATTTTCCCATCATCCCTGAAATTTTTTACCCCGGGTCACCCAAGGTCAGGTCACCAGACGAGGTCAACCAAGGTCACCTCACTTCCCCTTTAGAGCTCTGTAAGAGCTACATTTCAAAGTCGATCGATTTGAAACTTCCTACACTTCATGACCCCTCCAGGGTCTACAAGGTGTATATCCGGGATTTTTCGATTTCGTGCCCTGAGGTCAGGTCACGAGGCGACCTCTCCCATTGGAAAAGCATGGGGAAAAGCTATTTCATGATATAAAAGCCACAAAAATGATTACAAATACTCAGACTGCTCAGAACAACGTTTTTGGACACCCTTTGACGGATCCCAGGGGTCATATTTGCCCTTTGACCTTTCCAAGGTCATCCAAGGTCACCAGAGGTCAAAAACAGTATTTTGACAATAACTTTTGACCTAATTGAGCTAGAGCGGTGAAACAAACACCATCGTGTTTGTCTTGTCACTGGCTTTCATTTGATATACGGCAAGGTCACTTTTTGACCTTTCGTGACCTCAGGTCATATTAGGTCACGAGGTGACCTCTGGCGGTCAAACCACTGGCGGGAGGTCTTTACGTTCCACATAGCGGAAAAAGTACTGGCAATTTGCTATCAAATGTACTTTACCAGGCCTCAATAGCTCTAATGACATAAGAGTTATGCCCAGTTTGCTTAATCATTGCATATTTGAGTGAAAATAGCCGATCTTGACCTAATTTGACCTCTGGAGGTCAAACCATTGACCTGAGCACTAAAACATGCGAAGTAATTTCTTACTGAATTCACGAGAGCTTTCTATTGCACTTTGCAGATTTGCGCTAACGCCCATATTTTCGGAGTTAGAGGGGGGCCATCGATGGCCCCCCGGTGGGGCGAAGGTGGCGCCGGACCCCCGGTGGGGCGCGGGTTAAAAAACGACCAGCAGAGCACTGGCAGATTAGCTTGACGCAGGTGGTTGCAGAGTGTGTACCTAGTACCTACAGATTGTGAAATGTGCTATACCTACAGAGCGAGTGCATGCCGTGAAAACTTCCAAAGGTGGAATGGGTCGCCGGGATAGTGTTCTTGCTGATGTCAACGGTGATGAAAAATGAAATAAAATCTGAAAAAAATCTAAAAAAAACTTTTGGTTTAGAAGTAGCCTCATTTCAAGTTTTAATTCCTTCTTTTGTTTCAATATTCCTACGTCGCCATCTCCAGCTCCCCCTTGCCCCTAATGGTAAATAAGCCTCTCCAAGCTGGAATTTTGCGGAAGGCTTTCTACAACAAGATCTCGTTGACACCTGGCATAATTCAACTTTGCAGACGGGTGAGAGATGGTTTGGGCATCCAGGAATAATAGCTACTACGTACAGCTCAAAACATCGACACGCATTGTTTACGCATGGAAAAATACTTGACAAACAGCCACTTCACTGATGAAAACTATATGGAAAAGAAAAATAGCATACATTCTGCCGTGAATCTAAAAAAAGCACAAGAAGAAGCCACAACGATAGCGTACGGCTCTTTGTTATTTAATGAAAAACAGTCACTGGCTGCAGCCGTTTGTGGTTTAACATTTTATGAAAGTACGGCACTAGCCCAATTTCCTTCTTACTATATTTGTCCAAAGCTGGTACCACACTATAACTATATCATATTTGTTTACGAAACTTTGAAGTACTCACTATTCAATTTCCCTGGACCTGCATGGTTCTTGCTCAATAAAAAAGTATACGACAGCCCATAACTCCCTCTCAAAAACCTGTACGCTGCCGCCGCTGCCGCCGCCGCTGCTGCCCCCGACTACGGATACGCCGGCTACGCTGCTAGCCCCATCGCCTACAGCGGCTACGCTGCTAGCCCCATCGCCTACAGCGGCTACGCTGCTAGCCCCATCGCCTACAGCGGCTACGCTGCTAGCCCCATCGCCTACAGCGGCTACGCTGCAGCCCCATCGCCTACAGCGGCTACGCTGCTAGCCCCATCGCCTACAGCGCTACGCTCTAGCCCCATCGCCTACAGCGGCTACGCTCAGCCCCATCGCCTACAGCGGCTACGCTGCTAGCCCCATCGCCTACAGCGGCTACGCTGCTAGCCCCATCGCCTACAGCGGCTACGCTGCCAGTCCCATCGCCTACAGCGGCTACGCTGCCAGTCCCCTCGCCTACAGCCACGCTCCTGCTGGTTTCTCTTATGGCTTCAGCTCGGCGCACCATGCCTACCCTTATGCCCGGTACCACTTGCAGTTTTCATACTTCATGTCTGTACAGCGCTTTGTCATTTGCTCAATATTTTTTGCAGCTTCCAGCTTTCTCCAACTTCCATAGTCAGAAAACAACATGGGTCTGTGATATTCAGGTGTATACCAAACAATGACATAGGGGTCATAATAAGTTCCTCTCCAAAAATTATATTTTGTCTTTGGCAGGTGTTTTTGCAATTTTCCTGCTTTACGCCCGAGCTCGAACTTTCCAAGGCATGTGAAACTGTTGAAGATAGTTCAGTGAGTCGAATAGGCCCGTCTGTCCCGCTAGGGCCGGCACTTTTCCCCCAACGGGCTTCACCACCAAACTGGCATTCTGAGCGGAAGCATAACTGCGGAAGGTCTGAGTAAAGGAAGCGCCCACTCCAGAGGACGGCAAGGTAATCATCCGCGTGCCGTTAGGTTTTGCCAGTCACCACGTACATACATACCGCACATAATACACTACCCTCGCAGATACAGGATGACAGGACAGGCGTGGACAGCGGCAGCCCTCTCCAACTGGACGTTCGACCTGTGCGACTGATTATGCGTAGCATACGGATGGTACTTACGCATGGTCCAGCAGACTGACGTCTAGATGACTGGAACCAGTGGTCAGCGCTGGAGCACGCCTGGTCACCTGGCACCCTGCCGAAACCATAGGATGGGCTGTCCTAACCAAAGTGGTCACAACACACCGAACGGCAAGGATTCCAAGAGAAAGGTAGCGGTGGATTGGTATTGGCATATGATATAATGATTCAGCCAAACTAGTCCCGCATAATCTAAGCGGAAGTCTCCTCCACGCACTTCATAATCGAATATTCGCTTGAGAAAGTATGTGATGAGCTTTTTTAATTTGGACTTTCTCACCTCTCCAGCGACCAAGGTTTCTTCCGTGCAGGCTTTCTGATAAAGCGAGTTCGTCAGTACCCCGTCGCTTCACCTCGAGATAAGACTCGAAATGCGATTTGGCCAGTCGGAAAGATCTAAAACTGCATTGGGTTCTTCTCCCTTAAAAAAACATTATAAAATGCAGCAGTGAAAGTATCGCATGAAAACAGAAAATCCCTCAGAATGACAGTTACGTTAATAGAAATTAATCGCGACGACCTCGCTAAATGATGCATTATTTCACAACCAGCAACCCACTGTCCTCGAAAACATTTTATTATCCACAGAAACGGCACACAAAAAAACAAAAAATATACCAAATCAAAATCGGCAAGCTCAGGAACATTCAAGCATCACATCTGCCCCAGCGATATTTAAGAAAAAGCGACACAT
This sequence comes from Lepas anatifera, assembly GCA_034440635.1. NCBI lineage: Eukaryota > Metazoa > Arthropoda > Thecostraca > Lepadidae > Lepas > Lepas anatifera. The sequence goes on along the minus strand of JAOTON010000520.1, from coordinate 1,334,544 downwards.
TTATAATGGGATTTGAGATGAGATACCAAGGAGCTATATACCCAAAAAAGATGGAATATTTCATTCACTATCGAAGTCACCATTTGCAGAGACTTGTGTTAGCAGCGGACTGCGTCCCCAACGGCCCCTCACCAGCCGCATTTCCCAGCGAGCAGCTACGCGTGGCCGTAATGGTAGTACGGGGTGAGGGAAGAGAGGAGCGAGAGCAGTGTGTTAAAGAAGCCCGCTCATGAAGCGCTGTTGCTCTGTATGTGAGGTTTGAGACAAACAAAAAATGTCAACATGAGTTCTTCGGTATACTCAACGCACCTGACATCTCAATTCAAACCCCACGAATGTCATACTTCCCTGAAAGAGCAGCTAACATTCAATCTCACATAAATACACAGAATAATGGTATACGTTTGCAGTCACATGTACCACGAATATTTTCCACATCCCGTTCGTTAGCTGCAACTTTTCAATGTGAGTATAATGAACAGCACAACCGATGGTTTACAGAGACGGCGCAGCGGTCCACGACTGGAGAGCAGCGCCTCAGCACATGATGCGCAAGCTCTTTACAATGAAGCTGGACGATGAACGGTAGCACACGTCTGTACTCTTGTCTTGATTGACGGAACAGAAATGACGCAGAACATATTTATTGGTCTGCTGCACCCGAAAAATAGGCAAACATACAACAGCCCAGCACTCAACATACACAGACAATGTAGATATGCAAATATCGTAAAGCACAACTATAGCACTGCAAACAGTCACCACGAGAAAAGAAAGCCGCAGATTCTACAACAAATCACGGTCCGGCTGCGAGGGGGTGAGTAATCCTAATTAATACAGCATTATGTACGGATAAAGAGTACAACTTCATACTGGTAGTTTCACCTCACATATCCGGTTTAAGCCGTGGTGAACTGAGTTAATTCGGGCTATTCCATGCTCAGCATTTCATTTCATGTGCGTCAGCGGCTAATAACACGATTTCACTGGCAGCAATCACGACAAATCGCCACCGCTGGTGCTTTAACCCATTCGTCAGGCCACCCATTTCGGCAGGGGGCAATATCGGCCCCAAGATCTCGTAATCTAACCGGCCGATTTTGAAAATTCAAAGTGCTAAGATTCCGACCAAACTTTATTTGAAAAAGAAATTTCAAAATTTGATTTTTAAGGAAAGGTCGAAAATATACAATTTTGTGTATTTTTAGATTTTCCATAACCCTTGTCTCTGTTGTACGATTTTCACAAAACTAATCAGATTTACAAATAATTGACCCAAAATGCATATACTGAGTTACGCAAAATTGAAATTCAATGGCAGTTCCAGGACCAGGACTATGAGGAAATATATACAACCTAAAAGTTTTGTTACGCGGATTAGAAGCCGTGATATACCTTGGCATCTTACAATAAATAAATAAAAAGAAAAACACATCAGGGGCGGATGCAGTAAGTAAAACAGTGGTAAAATACATACCAACAATATGCGAGTGGTATGCATGAGTATATTAGTCCCTCGACTAGTGAAATTTATTTCGATAATTTTACCCTCCCATGGCAGCCTGGGAAAGGGGTGACATAGGCGGATCAAGGACTCGTCGTGGGGGGGTGGGGGTGATAAACACATTTTTAATATACAACGATATTGAGTCGCGGCGGTGAACTGGCGGAAATGCATTTAAATGTGTAGTGACGACACGCCTCTGGTAATCTAGAATTTGGTATAACTATTTGAATTTTCATATACCCAATTGTATTCGCCCGCACGGCTTAAGCAGTCTTCCACTACTAACGTTTAGTCCTTCTGATAACATTCCCCCATTTGAACTGCGTAACCACCCTGAGAATACAAATAGTGACAAGAATGCACTATCATTTCACATAAAAAATATAATAAAACCATATAACGGTATCAGGATCAGCAAGACGGCTCCTTTACAAAGAACCCATCGCATACGATAATACTTGGTTTGTGGATAGAACCTCCCCAAAACCCAGCCAACTCCGCCCGGTAAATATATAATATACAATTTCAGAAAACCTCCGACTAGTTTTAGGAAAATCAGGAGTTTCAAAGTTCTATCGCAAGCCGTTTCGAAATTCTAAAAAAGGGGCAATAGCCCCCGCCGAAATAGGGTTAAAGGGCGTCCATAGCTCAGGTCACTTCTAACACGGCAAACAATGATTCCAGCAGACAGCCTATCACAGGCGCATCAAACCTTGTGACATCTTCCTTACCCGGAACGGGTAAATGGTCCTATTCTAAACATCCTTTCCTCAGATTGTATGTTCTAAAAAAATCGAGCTTCCATACCGGCCGCTCGAAACCCAAAAACAGCCATAAACACAGCATTTGTGTACATTCTCAATTTTGCACCACACTCATCTACTGAAAGATACTGTTAAAAGAGCTTTACAAAGTACATTCCAAAAGAATGCCTTGACGTTAAACAATAAGCTCGTGAATTAAATCACGTTCGGACCCCACATAATTCCGGCAAAAAGTGACACCTTTAGCCTCCACACAAAACACTGACATAGCAGTGGTGCTCATATACATTTTCAGCTATCCGCGTGGCTAAACCTATAATGGAATCGAACGGTATTCATCCCAGCTTGAGCGTGAATAACCATGCACTTCTAGACCCATTAGGTTAGCAACGATGCATGAGGACGTGGGTCCCAAGCATCCTATAGAGATCTGCCCACTGTGCATCAGTATAATTCTAAAACCTGGAGGATCTCGTTATATTATCCTGTTACATGACCTCCTCGCATTTGCCGACAATTAGCTGAATTCAACGACACAGCCAGGCTCTATTCTGTGCGCAATATTACCGTCTGTATCAATCGATCGCCTGAAGATATCCCGATCTCTTGGTCTCGCGCAATGGTGATGCCCTGGTGTGACCTCGTTGCCACGAGTCCGGACTATGCCTTACCCGCCGACCACAGCGACGCACACCTGACATTCAAAGCGCCCCTTCACTCGTGTACGTTCCCACATGGTCCCGTCACTACACCACGTGACAGCAGTAACATCACGACACAGCTGGAGTCGGTCCAACTGTGGATCACCTGTGCTTGACCCCCTCCCGGCGCCACCTCTCCGCGTCCATGAACTGGGTGCCGTCGGAGGGCAGCGGGGAGTGGACGGTCGGAGACAGCCAGGTCAGGTACCAGCGCGTGCCGAACACCTGGCGCAGGTTCTCCCGCCGGCCCAGGTTATACCTGCAGAGAGGGTACTGATGTGAACTTGCGTTTACACGGCAGAAGAGTACCAACTAGGTCGGAGGCCAAGGTTTTGGGCATGACGCTTGACAAACGGCTTTCATACAACCACCACATATCGTTGCTGCGAGATAAGTGTTTCAAACGCATGAATATGCTGAAGGTGATCTCTCGCACGTCGTATGGGGCTGATAGGGTAACTCTTCTTCGGCTTGATCGTGCACTCGTCCGCTCTGTTTTAGACTATGGTTCAGTCGCATACGATAGCGCGCTGAGTAGCGTCAAACAGCCTCTGGACGCTGTCCACCATTCATGTTTACCTGCCGCCACAGGAGCTTTCCGTACCTCCCGCAGAGCCAGCCTTTTGGTAGACGCCAGTGAACCTCCACTAGACTTGAGGCGGAAGCGATTAGCACTCACGAGCGAGCAAAATACGCCAGTTCCCATCGCACCCAACATATAAGTGGTTATACGACGACTCGCTGACAGCTCCCCTCAGAACGACACGGCCGACGTTATCACTGGCACTCTGCATGCGAGTTGAGCAATGGCTAGAGGGTTCGGATATCGACCTAGGGGTAATAGCCGAGGCACGTGCACAGCGCACTGAACCATGGCACCTCACTCCTGCAAAGTGTGATATGAAATTACTACAACACAAAAAAGCATGTACTCTTCCTCTGGAGTTCTGAAACCTGGCATTGCGTAAAATTGGAACCTACACAGGCTTTAAAAGATTTTACACGGACGGTTCAAAGGAAGCCACTGGTGCTGGTAATGCATTTGTTGGAGAGGGACAAATCCGGGGTTTTAGCCTGCCAGCAATGGTTTCAGTTTTTACGAAGGAACTGTACGCTATCTTGCGGGTTTTACGACACATCAGGCGCACTCCTGAGGAGCGATGTGTTATAATAAGTGACTCGGCAAGCTCTCTGACAGCCCTCCAGTCTCCCCACACTCAGCAGAACTGGCTTCTACTGACTATCCGAAAGCTTCTGACAGTGATTGTCTCCCGAGGTACTGATGTGTGTTCCCTTTGGGTGCCGAGCCACGTTGGCATTTCAGGGAATGGACAAGTCGATGGAGTTGCGAAGGATGCGTGTCAGTTGCCCCCCCACGCGCCGGTTTGAAATTCCAGCCACAGACCTGAAATCCTCATTTAGGATTATAGGTACATGCTGAGTGGCAGACAAGATGGACTAGAGAACCAGATGGCTTTTTGAGACGCTTGCGGCCATCCATTAAAGGGAATGTGGCACCTTCACAACGTGATTTTAACTGAGATAGCCAAGTTGTAAAGCAGGTCGGAAAACCCGGCACTCCATATTTCATTTGTCTTGGAACTCGATATTTCCGTAGAAAAAAGCTAAAACCTACCTAACACCAGCCCCCCTCAGCCCCCGTCGCCGGCGGCCATTGTTGTGAGCTACTGATGTGACGACATATGCTGACGTCACGATGAGCATCAGCCAATCGAAGCCCTTGAAGCGTTTCAAGTATGGTAGTGGTTGCCAGATCGTGACATCATCCACAGACTGATATTTATTTCTTTTTCTAGAGGAGTATTTTTAAAAACCAAATATTGAGCTTATTGTACATTTTTCAGAGAAATCGTGAGTGGTTTCATTATGTTTTACTAAAAGTACGCCTAATTACACTAAATTCCAGGATTCGACCAAGGTGCCACATTCCCTTTAAACATTGGGAGTCCAGCAGCAGACGAAGCAGAACGGAGGAGGTGAGCCTCACCAGGCCTCGCATCGGCCATTGTTATGCGACACACGCCCATTATTTAAACAACACCGCCCCCCAGCACGTGTCCTCACTGTGCAGCATGCTCCGCCTCGTCGTGCAGCATGTTTTATTTGCTACTGACAGCTGTGACGAGCTGAAACGAAGTCAGCGCCGATTCTTCCCAACGGTCCGGCTGGGACAGATCCTAGGCAATGACGCGTCCATAGACATCGGGAAAGTTTATCATACCTGAGAGAAGTACATTTTGACGTCGTATATACCCCCCATCAGAGATTCTTAGATAACATACCTTCTGTATAGGCCACTTTAGCTAATAAGGACAATCTCAGAATGGCGTAACATAATACTGACGGGCACGTATAGCCTCCACCCTCCGCGGCTGCAGTGCCTTAAAACTCCTATCATCATCATCAGCAGCAGCCGGCGCCAAGGTCACGTGGTGTGGGGTGTGCTGTGGAGAGGATGAGAGTCAGGGCTGCAGGGTCTACTGTAGAGACTAGAATTCATTCCAGGTGGTTTTTATACCTGAAGCATATTCGCAGTGTTCTTTCTTTGCTACATTGGAGTCTGTTTCCTTGGAGCAAATTTGAACCCAAGATTTGGTGTTTTGATATGTTCTGAGATTAGGCGTTCTATGTTCCACCACGACATCCGGAGTCTGAGCCGAATCAGTCCCGAGGGAGACATCGAATAGCACAATATTTCTCATCATCCGAAGTCGGTCCGGTGTTCTTGGTGGGCGCTGCAGCCCTGGTTGGAGCGCAAAGGCGAAATGGCACCACATCGGCGGCGATCAAAGCCGGTCTTTGCTAGGGATATCGGTCTCGAAGAAAAAGAGATTCAGGTCAGAAGTTCAAGATATAAACAACAGTATTTCGCATTTGCAAGCCATATGTCAGTGCTACCGTGCAAAAGGAACCCTGAAAAGAGCAACTCCCATTGCCAATACATTGGACAGGCCTTTTCTTTTGCATGACAGTGTACCATGTGTAAAACAGAGACAATCGTAAGGAAAAAATAGTTTTAACTATTTTCTCAGAAACCAAAAGAAACCTTTAACTTTCGCGCTGGTGGAGGCTGACCTCCCCCTTCCTCCCCCCCAGGCTTGTCCAAGATGGCCAGAAAACAGCGGATCCCAGCGCTACCGTACATTGTATAGCTGTTTCCCTGATCCTTTCCGCACTTTGCTGCGAACTTTAGGTCAAGGTCATCTCAGGTCAGGTCAACAGGCCAGGTCAAGTGATCTCACCTCCGAAAATATTTCAAGTAGTGAAATGAGAGTATGATTAACCTATTGATCTGAAAATCATAGCACATAATAAGACCACCGAGTACCACCATATGTGGTAACGGTAGTTCTTGGATATCGATGAACTAAGCCTAATGTCATTAACAGGCCATGACGTCAACATTATAAGTTTACGGGAACATTTAGAAATACCCGTTTATCAGTACATGCGTCTCAGGTCACTTCCAAAACTTCAAAGCGATGCGCTCACCGTTCCTGAGGTTGAAGCCGAAAAAATGACCTGTCACCTTTGGTAGGTTACCTGAGGTCAAGTAAGCAATTTCGGATAATTTGTCCGATAACTTTTCAATAAACAAAGATAGAACTTTATACCGTCATTGTGTTTGAATCCTTCCACGTTTAAATACTCGAACACTTTAATTTCAAACTCAGCCGAGTGGAGCACTAAATGATGACAGCTTCAGGCGAACGCTGGCACTTGCGCCAAGACATCAACAGAGACAGCAGCGCGTGGCACGGAAACTGCACGTGAACTTATTGAGAAAGGTTTTGCTTTAAAACGTGTAAATTCAGCCTGTGCTGACTGCCTCTTTTACCTTTTCCTTCCGAAAGATTAGGGGTATGCCCCCACGTCGGTAACGTTGAGGGGCAGCTTGGGCAGCTGCCCCCACTGCTTTCCCCTCCCACCGTCCCCACGTCCTTGTCTTATGGTTGTCCACTCATGAAGACGGTGCCCCCAATCCCCCAGATTGTCCGAAAACAATTTTTCACGGGGACCAGAATGTAGACTGTGGACAAAAATTATACACTGCTTGAGTCACTTAAAACCACTCATTTGTAAATCCATAAGCCCTCTGTGATATTATAAAAAAGAGTTCCAGATCTTTTACATAATTCATAAACGCAACGTACTTGAACTGTCGATGTGACCTCTCGTATCCCGTGGCACCTTTGATGGCCCCCTCGGCGTGGAAGATCAGCATGAAGAGTACAAACAGGAAGCCAACCAGGTCCAGGGTGAACAACAGCGCGTACACCTGCGCAGCGAGGGGGAGCATGGTCAATAGACCATTTCATATTTGGCGAAAGTTGTTACATCGCTTAGGTGACACCTAAATCCCGTTCTAAGGTTCATTTTCAGGCAAATGGTGCATTTTCAGCGAAATTGAACGAAATCTAAGGGTGGCGCAAAGGGCTTAAAGTTTTCAATTTCATAGGTTTTTGGCTTTGGTCGTCAGTTTGAAGATGAAGATGCAAATTGATATTCTTGAAAGTACCATTTTCGTGTTTCCCGCGTACGATTTCATCATGTCTGTCACTTTCAAGACGCGATCTCGGATAGTTGAACCGTTATGGCACTGCTTGTATCGCAAAAACCGCGGCGACTGCAGCGCCATCTTGGATAGCGCGGCAACTAACGATCAATCCACGAGTGCACGCATATGTTTTCCTGAGTATCAGCTTCAAATGACTGCAGATCACTGTTTTCTACTTTTGAGTAAAAACAAGTTCAGATTGTAAATTCAAGGGTATCCTCTCGAGGGATATATATTTTTAAGGCTTTAGACGGGTAGACGTCACTCATGACTGGTGCATTCAATGCTTTAGTGCCTTCATTTGAAACCAGGATGCCATGATCGAGAAAAGAGCATGCAAGGTCGTTGGTTTACTAGCAGTCAGGGCAGATCCAAGGGGGATGAAGGGCGGCCGCCTCCCCTTAGGCCGAGACGTCCCCAAAAGCCCCGTTCCACCCTCCCCAGGATGCGACGATTTGCCGCCCATTGGGTGAAAAGTGCATCCTTCGGGCGGCAAATTCCCACCCCTGAGGCTTCGCCCCCTCTTACAGAAATCAGTCCGTCACTGCTAGCAGTAGCGCACTAAAGGGGGGCAGCATGGCCCCAAAACGTTAAGTGCCGCCCCCAAAAAAACAGTTTACATTAGATTTGTGAAGCAAATAATTCATCGCTCCCACAGACACAAATGACCATGATATATGTGTATTTCATTGTCATGTCCAGCGCAGTACTGAACAACCGCTTTCCAAATGAGAGCACACAACTATCACATCTCGGATATCATGTATTTTTTCAGTCTGATATCGCCGGTACCCTGGGGCAGCTCTACACTCAGAGGTTTCCATGCGCCTTCTTTGTGAGCTGAGGCACCTGGGCTCTGTGACTTTGACGATTGCAGAAGTGACTGGAACTAAGATTTGTCGCCAACTTTTCCTGCGAATTCCTTAAGAATGGCAACTCCGCGCTCGGCGATGTCATTTGTGACTCCGCCGACTGCAGAAGTCTTTCAGTGCGATCATCTTCCCAGATCTCTGGTGGCTTCGCCAGCCACCCGTGACCTGCAGCAGTCACTCGAGAACTGCCATAACGATTCGTCCACAAGATTCACCAGTTTGGTATCTTCCTCTAGCACCAGCGTATTTTCGTCTTCAACCGCCTCAGCAGTGGAATCGTCAGCAACTTCGACCGATCGCCTGTTTCTCCTCTGCGTTGCATGCTGAGAGAATAGGCTGAACATCACCACCGGTGGCCAGGTACCATGTGTGGCGGCGCATGGCTGATGATGTATCTACAGTGTAAACTGTACATAATTGAGATGTTTATCTTCGCGGAGCGCTGAGTTACACTGGGGAGAAAGGCAGCAGCTGCGTCGTGTGACGCAGTTTGTTTTCTTATTTACGCCAGTGCGTGGCTCCGAGCGCCTCGGCTGCCGACGCTCCAGCGAATGACTTGGCGATGCACAAAAATATCATCAGATACAAAAACATCGACAGAGAAGTGGGCGAGGCGGCCTTGCGTGTATTGCGCCACACAATGGTGCCTCAGGCCACCGGTGGTGATGTTCGGCCTATTCTCTCAGTATGCAACGCAGGAGGAGAAACAGGCGATCGGTCAGAAGTTGCTGACGATTCCACGTGCTGAGGCGGCTGAAGACGAAAATACGCGGTGCTAGAGGAAGACACCAAGCTGGTGAATCTTGTGAACGAGCCGTCATGGCAGTTCTTCGAGGTGACTTCTGCAGGCCACGGGTCTGGCGAAGCCACCAGAGATGTGGGAAGCTGATTCTGCATACATCACACTGAAAGACTTCGTGCAGTCGGCGAGAGTCACAAATGACACCGCCGAGCGCGGAGTTGCCCTTCTTAAGGAATTCGCAGGACAAGTTGGCGACGAATCTCAGTTCCAGTCGCTTCGCAGCCAGTGGAAAGTCACAGAGCCTACAGGTGACTCAGCTCACAAAGAAGGCGCATGGAAACCTCTGAGTGTAGAGCTGCCCCAGGGTGCCGGTGATATCAGACTGAAAATAAGCACATGAAATCCGAGATGTGATGGTTGTGTGCTCCATTTAGGAGAGCGGTTGTTCAGTGCTGCGCTGGACATGACAATGAAACACATATATCATGGTCATTTGTGTCTGTGGGAGCGATGAATTATTTGCTTCACAAATCTAATGTAAACTGTTTTTTGGGCGGCACTTAACGTTTTGGGGCCAGGGCCCTACCCCCACTCCCTTTGGTGCCTACTGCTAGCAGTGACGGACTAGGATTTCGTAAGGGGGCGAAGCCTCAGGGGTGGGAATTTGCCGCCCGAAGGGCGCACTTTTCACCCAATGGGCGGCAAATCGTCGCATCCAGGGGAGGGGTGGGGCGGTGATTTTGGGGCGCCTCTGGGCCCAAGGGGGTAGGCGGCCGTCCCCTTCGCCCCCCCTTGGATCTGCCCCTGACTGCTAGTAAACCAACGACCTTGCATGCTCTTTTCCTCGATCATGGCATCCTGGTTTCAAATGAAGGCACTAAAGCATTGAATGCATCAGTCATGAGTGACGTCTACCCGTCTAAAGCCTTAAAAATATATATCCCTCGAGAGGATACCTGAATTTTACAATCTAGAACTTGTTTTTACTCAAAAGTAAAAAAACAGTGATTCGCGGTCATTTGAAGCTGATACGCAGGAAAAATATAAATGTACTCGTGGATTGATCGTTAGTTGCCGGCGCTATCCAGAGATGGCGCTGCAGACAGCCGCGGTTTTCTGCGATACAAACAGTGCCATCACGGTTCAACTATCCGAGATAGCGTCTTGAAAGTGACAGACGTGATGAAATCGTACGCGGAAAACACGAAAATGGTACTTTCAAGAATATCAATTCACATTTTCATCTTCAAACTGACGACCAAAGCCAAAAAACCTATGAAATTGAAAACTTTAAGCCCTTTGCGCCACCCTTAGATTTCGTTCAATTTCGCTGAAAATGCACCATTTGCCTGAAAATGAACCTTAGAACGGGATTTAGGTGTCACCTAAGCGATATAACAACTTTCGTCAAATATGAAATGGTCTAATGGTCAACCGCGGCCGACGCCAGCGAATGCACACCGCAACCATTCATAGAGAACAGGTCAAATGAATTAGGCCATCACACTTTTAGGTGCTAAACGATTACATCGATTTCATACGCAAAACACATTTAAAAAGGGGTTAACGAAGAATCTGGCGACGCAAACAATAGCACCATAAGCCCAGGAGGGACGTTCCATATTTAACTGTTGTCCTATAGACCATAAGCAACAGGAGCACTGGCCTAGCCCACCTGTTTGATGGAGACGTCGATACCGAACGCCAGCATGGCCGTTGGCATGACCAGCTGCAGCAGCGACAGCAGGTGGAAGCCGCCCACCACACGCACGATGAACAGCACGTTCAAGACAGAGGCGTAGAAGGCGCCGATCGCCAGGTGCGCCAGGAACAGCAGGAAGTAGCGCTGGTTGAAGTGTCCGATACAGCAGCCGGTGAACATGCAGTGGTGGTCCCGCTTGAGGATGCAGCCGTTGCAGGTGAGGCAGTGCCAGGAGCGGGGCGGCGCGGTGGCCTCGCAGGCCGAGCAGAACCGCCAGCCCGGCTTCAGGCTCGCCGGCAGCAGCAGGCCGTGCGTCGACGTGTCCAGCCGCATGGTGGCAAAGATGTTGCCGAGGATGTTGTAGAGGATGAAGAAGCCTATGGTCATCTGTAGCCAGTACCAGACACCTTGTCCGGACAGCGCCGGCAGCACGATGCCCACTTCGAAGAGGAACGTGGCACTGATGGCGACCAGCAGGAAAGCACACGATCCCAGATCCAACCACGCTCGGGGTGTAATGTTAGCGCGGTAACGCATTCTGGTGGCGTCCCTTCTCTTAAAAAGTCCTTTGCGCTTGTGTCTCACGCCTTGCTAGTGCAATTAGCAGATAAAAGAGATAGTTGCAGCCTCCTTGTTCCATATCAAACTTCTGTAAGGATGAAAACGATATCATTCCACAGTGTATTCGGCTTGTAATTATTGAATTACTGCTCAACGGACAAAATTCCAAAAGTTGACAAGAAAAGACAAGTTCCTTTTTAATCATCCAGCAGACATATTTGATACTTGGAGAGGCTTGGAAAAATATCACCCTGACGTTTTTTTCAATGGGATTTATTTCCTCACTAAGGTGATGAAGGTAAGGCAAAAAAAGTAGAAGCACTAAACCACATTTTACCTTCTCCCCTATTTTTTAGATATAGCTATGATTATCACAGCACCAAACACCTGGTAAAGGACATTTCAATGATATAAGGAGGATATGGTAATAGCAAACTGAAGCAGGCAAAACTGACCTGGATCGGGATTACCAACGTGGGGTTTGTTCCCTAACATGGGAGAGGCACCAGTGACTCAAGGACGCTGCTGGTCACCTCAGGGCTCCATTGGCAAGCTGAAGCTGGGCCAATGAGCAAGAATGATTTAAGGGCAGCCCTGATATGTAAGGAGTGGCAGCAATCCACTTTACCTTCTAACTTATAATATATATATATATATATATATATATATATATATATATATATATAAAAATATATATATATATATATATATTGTGTAGTTTGGCAGGATGTTTTCATTTTGGCACTGACCGTTGAATAATATTGCACTTTTTGCTTTTGCGATCTTCTTGTTGGTATTTTCGATCGATCGGATTGTCTTTTTTGTTTTCGTGTTTAGGTCAAATATAAGATTTCCCAGGGGCATTTGTGGTGGATATATTATTGCTTAACGTTTCGGATTATCTAATAAATCCATTATCAAAAGCATACATACACACATGACTCACATAAAATCAAACAGTTAACGATTGCATCGAGATAAAATCAGATCGAGCCGTTCGGGAAAGGTCATTGCAGTACATTTTTAAAATCGCTACACGTCTCTTGAAAAATAGATCACACTTTGTTACATGACATGGTTCATATTACACTTTTCATTGCGCGGAATATAAATATTATTTAGCGTGTACCTACGTTAGTCAATTTCCAATTGCCGTGCTCCACAGGGTAAGTGTATTTTGTGAGTGCAGTTGTTTGTTAAGAGTTGGTGTGTGTTCGCGGATGTAAAGGGCTTCAGTGATCATGAGTTGGGTGCGGCTGGAGCATGTTTTCAGGACTGTTGTGTTTTGTGTGAGGTGCTTTCGTGTAAGTGCAATGCCATGGTGTTCTGTCATGTGTTCCTTGAGTGTGCCTTCTTGTAGGTGCATAGTGAGACGACGTGAAAGTGAGGTTGTGGTTGACCAATGTAACCTACGTTGTGAAGTCTACAATCTTCAATGGGGCAACAGAATTTGTAGACTACATTGGTCTTTTTAAGGTGTCTGTGCTTGCAGTGATGTTATTTTTCATGATGAGGCTGCTTGTCTTTGTTGTAGTGTAATAAATGGTGAGGTCCAGGGTGTCATTTTTGTTCGTGCAGGTAACATTATCAGAGATGATGCCTCGAATAACCCTCTCATCAACTTTATAAGCCGTGCTCATGAAACTGCGGTAGTATAAACGAATTGTGTTCTCCTCTTTTTTGGGTGCTACGTTGCGTACTTTCTCCATATAGGTTTGGATTTCTTCATCTATTTCAGAATTCGAGTAGCTATTATTTACAAGAATTTGTTTAGTCCTGGAAAACTCAGAGTGAAGCAGTGCATATGAGGAACAATGCGTATGAGCTCGTCTTATGAAAGCGCGCACTACACTTTTCTTATACATGTCTGGGCATTCACTTTTGGCATTCATGACGTTACCTGTATTTGACTGTTTTTTGTATACACTAGTCGTGAATGAACCGCTACTTTTTGAAACAAGTACATCGAGAAATGGTATTTTGCTATTGACACTGAGTTCTGACGTAAAGTGGAGGACCGACTTTTCTTCTAGACATGCTATAATCTTATATAGGTGGCTAGTGTCGCGTACGTCTAAAAATATGTCGTCCGCAAAACGGCAGAAGATATTGGGGGCGATGCTTTGGTCGGCAAGGACAGAATTCTCCAACTCACACATTTAAAAATTGGCGAATAAGGGGCCAAGCGGGGACCCCATGGCCATGCCATCCTTTTGCTTATAAAGCTTACCATTAGGACCTCAGAAGGGAGATTCGGTGGTGCAAGCACGAAGCAGACCCTCTAAGATGCTAGGGGTAGTTTGAGTGGTGCGAGGGCTTCCATTTGCTGTTTCAGAATCCTCAGGTGTTCTTCGTTTTGAACATGACGAACATCCTTAGACATCCTTAGATGTTCAAAACGAAGAACACCTGAGGATTCTGAAACAGCAAATGGAAGCCCAAAGCTGTCTGAAGTTCACCACGGAATTGAGCATTGATAACCGCATTGCCTTTTTGATGTGGATTTGAAGGCTTCAGAAGATGATGGACGTATTCGGACAAAAGTATACCGAAAACCAACAAACACAGGAGACTGCATGAATGCAGCTAGTGAGTGCCCAGATCGGTATCGACGGGCTGTGATAAACGCCTTCATCCGGCGAGCCATGTCACACTGCTCGTACTGGAACTCAGTTCACCAAGAACTACAGAGGTCAAAACAACTTCTCGTTAACAACGGCTACAAAAACAGTGAAGTGAACTCTGCCATCCAAAAAGTACTTTCACAACAACAAGAGACCGCAAAAACAGCCAAGAGCAAGACCAAGACCCTGAAGATTTATTACCAAAATCAAATGACACCATCATACAAAAACGACGAACGGGCCATCCGCAAAATCATCGAAAACAACGTGACATGCACCAACACGGACACCAACCTGAACATCGTCATCTACTACAAGAGCGGCAAAGTCAGCAGCCTACTCATCCAGAACAACATCAACAAAACCAAGGACAAGCTAAAGCAAACCAATGTGGTATATAAATATGAATGTACCCACGAAGACTGTTTGCTTCGAAAAGACATGTGCTACATTGGTATGACAGAACACCATCGGCCGAGCCAACGACAAGCGGCGCCTTGCCATCCTGGAGGCCCTACTCATCGCCCAAAATAGCCCCGCCATAAACGTCCAGGCAGAATCGCCGAATATCCTAGAGATTTTCAGCCGACCTAGTGTAGGGTGAAAATCTTCTTTGTTGTTTACTTTCCTTCTACTAGCAGAGGTCGAAAGAATTTCTCACGAGAAATAATCAACTAACTTACTTGTTTCCCATACTGGTACATAAGATTAGACAGTAGCACAATTCGTAATCATGTTAACCTTATCGTTGTTTTTTATAATCAAGTATTGAGTGTTTAAGTGCATAATTAGATAAAACTATGATAAATATTTCTTTGAAAATGGAGTAGGTACTCTGAAACGTCAGAAAAGGCCATAATATATGAATTTCGGTAACCTTATTGGTTCGTTACAAGAAGAACCCAGGAAAACCATACGTGACATCGAAAACACCACAAAGAAAATACTAAAATGCAGGCTTTCCCTCGTCTTTAATAAAATATGTTTACAAGAATATATATATATATATATATATATATATATATATATATATATATATATCATCATAGGTAAATGCTTCAAAGAGTCTATATATATATATAGACTCTTTTTTAAGTTGTAGTAAAAGTATGAACTTAACAACTAATAATGTCACATATGACATTATTATTATATGACATTATGCCGCCCCGGTAGCTCAGTTGGTAGAGCGTTGGGCTCCGGCCCGCTGCTCAGAAGCAGGCAGTGGCAGTGCATGTCCAGGCTTGGGATCGGTTCCCCTGAGACGCTCAGGCGCTCAATAGTTTACCCGACGTACAGGTCGGCTGGCAACTGACTGATGAGAGGGTGACCTGAGCGGGGCGGCCGTCCCTGTGCTTTGTGGGACGTTTAACTTTGGCTTCTAAATTGACCCTCCATTGAGGGAGTTGCTCGTTCGGGTGGTGGGGTCGGGGTCACCGTGACAAGTCCCTTGATGACTTTAGTGAGACTCCGACTCCGGCAGCCGTACTAGGAACAACTTGAACAAAATTTATATAAAAAAATGTCAACATCCAGACCGGTTTCGATATATTACAATATCATCATCAGTGTAATAAATGAAAAACCTACATAAGGAGCAGAGCAGTAGACAAGAAGGCCAAAGGCGCAGTTTCACGGATAATTGCTAAAAATATAAGACACTAACAAACACACACATATATGTTGAAGGTACTTGCTATACAAAGATTTGAAGAGGGAAAGCCGAAGACATTGTGTTCAACCTAGGTTTGTTTTTAGACATATAAAGAGACTCGAGAATTCTTAAATCTACACCTGTACCACACCTATCCAGAATTTTGAAATCATCAGTGGTGACCGGGGTATCACATTGATGTGAATGTTCGCGAATTGCAGACGGATCTGGATTCGCCACCATTCGGTTAGTCCGGTCGGACATACCTAAGTGTTGTTTTATCCTGCAGTGTAATGAACTATGGGTGGAACCAACGTATGACGCACCACACGATGCGCAACAGAATTGATACACCACTGAGGATTGGCAACTCTTAGGTAACCTGTCCTTGAACCGGAAGATAGAACCCAAGGATGAGGTGTTCTGAAGGACGATCTTTGGATTGAGATAAGGGTAATATTTGGAAAGAAGGGACAATAACTCTTTCTTAAGTTTTAGAGACTGCTGACCAAAATACGGAATAACAAAATATTTCTCAAGTTTCTTAACTGTACATGCCTTGGGAGATAAATCGTACTTCTTATTCAAGAAATCCTTGACCGAACAATCAAAAAGATGAATGGGAAAGCCATTGTTTTTAAAGAAGCGCTTTAAAAGTCGAGTTCCCTGTGGAAAAGTTGGAATGATGAGCTGATACTAAATCCCCTATAGATAGCCGTTAAGGTGATGGCACGTTTTACAGCAAGGGGTATAAAGCTAAAAAAGCTAGTTCCTAAGCCAGTGAATGTTGGCTTTCGATAGACTGATGTTTCAAGCTTAGAGCCGACCCTCCTAACGCATACGTCAAGAAATGGGAGTTTACCACTCTGTTCGACTTCTTTTGTAAACTTAATATTTGGATGTTGAGCATTAAGAAAACTAAGAAATTTATCAGCATGTGATCTATGACGAAATATTAAAAAAGTATCATCAATGAACCTCTTATACGTTACTGGGCGGAAGTCGGCTGGACAGTTTTTTTAACCAGTTCTTCTCATGAAAACATAGAAAAATATTAGCAAAGGTGGGGCCTAAAGGAAGACCCATGCCTACCCCATCGACCTGCTTATAGAGAAGATTGTTAAAAATGAAGTAGGAGTTCAAGACGGCCACTTCAAGAAGTGAGCGAAAGTACTTCGCAGTAATCCCTGCTATGTCTACGCAATTATTTCTGAAAAGTTCGCTGATAGTTATTTCAATAGTTTCTTTCACCGGGATGTTAGTAAACAAATTTTGAACATCAAAGCTAGCCATAACCATGTCGGAAGTGAGTTGAAGCCCACTTAAACTATGTACGAACTCGGAACTGTTTTTTATTGTATACTCATTTACGGTTAGTGTCGAAAGTAGGGGGACCAAAAATTTAGCAAGTTTGTACGTTGGAGCCCCACAGGCAGCAAAAATTTGGCGTAGAGGAACCAGCACCTTATGGACTTTTGGAAGTCCGTACAAAATACCAGGAGTGGAGCCAGACACATAAAGTTCTTTGTACACCGAGTCCGATATCATAGATAGTATATATATATATATATATATATATATATATATATATATATATATATATATATATATATATAATAAAATATCCCAGCCCAAGTAAATAAGGAAGTCATCAGATGAGTGCATCAGATTTTGTGTCAAAGAAGCCTACCTGAAAGAAGCCTATAAGTGCCTTATTCAGTGCTGGAAATCTATAAGTGAACACTTTTTTCAATTTCATCAAATTTTGTCTTTTGAGAAGAAAATATGGGTTTCTAAACAGGGAAGGCAGGTTTTTTGCACTTGGTGGTTTTTACCGGTATTTACCATGATTAAAACCGGCTGACATAAACTAGTTTTTGCCAGTTTTGGCCACTTTTTGCCAAATTTTTTAAGAATAAAAATAATGCGTGAATTATTATTGATAATACAAAAATATATGTCATTTACAAGCTCCTATGCCTAAAAAAGGTCTTCAAATTGATGTTACCATTATACTCACTTTTGAACGGTGTACTTTTGTTCGACATCATACGAGTTTCTCATCGCTTAGCTGTCTTCCTTGACTTTTCGCTGGTAAGACCCAGCAAGAACTAGGAAATATTATTTAAATATATTTTGAAATCCTATGGCGTAGGTCAAAGAATGTTACAGGTTTATTTGGAGTTACTTTTCAGTCCCATTACGATACAGCCATTGACTTTAAACTAATTGCATAATATGTATAATGTATCGATAATGTATCTGTGCTCCCGCTGTTTGAACGTTACTTGCCACACAAAGCAAAATAATCAGCACCAACCACTGAAACATACGAAACCACGTACGATACAACATAAATTAGCATGTTAAAGGGAATATGGCACCTTCATAACGTGATTTTAACTGAGAGAGCCAAGTTGTAAAGCAAGTCGGAAAACCTGGTACTCAATATATAATTTGTCTTGGAACTCGAAATTTCCGTAGAAAAAACTAAAACCTACCTATAATTTACCCCTCATGTATCCTTAGCAGCAGGCCACAGTTGTCATGACTGTTGGTGTGATGACATATGCTGACGTCACGGTGAGCATCAGCCAATCGAAGCCCTCGTAGCGTTTCGAGTATGGTACTGGTTGCCAGATCATGACATCATCCAGGCAGCTATTTAGTTCTTTCTCAAGAGGAGTATTTTAAAAATCAAAATATTGAGCTTATTGTACATTTTTCAGAGAAATCATGAGTGGTTTTATTATTTTCGGCTGCAAGTACGCATAATTACACTAAATTTCAGGATTTGACCAAGGTGCCACTTTCCCTTTAAATAACGGGCGCGGATCTAGGGATACTGAGCTTTTACTAGGAAACTAGTTTGAAAGTACATTTCATCTTATTCCAGCAGGCATCGGACCCTTCTTTGGTAAAAAAAAATCCTGATCTCAGTCAAAATGGGGAGGATATTGGAAGTTTTTATAACCAGCTGGTGAGGAAGGCAGCGAGGAGCCCAGAATCGAACAGCTTTTTCTCCTAACGTGGTAAATTTCTTGTCCGCATGAGGTTGAAATTTGGCTGGCCCCCTCATTGTTTGCAGGTGGTGACGCTCATGGTATCATCAACCCTCATTTTCAAATTGCATAGACAAGTTTTTTCCTGAGAAGAATCTATTTCAAAAAGCTTCGTTTTACTTTTACAGCTACTTGCTCCCGATCACGCTCAGCTCGAACGAATTTTTTTAGATATGTGGGGAGTGGAAAATACCAGACCCCGTTAAAGTTGTTTGGCAGCATTACGTCATCAGGGCTGGAGAGGCACGACAGTTACTATGCATGGCATTGGAGAAATTACACTTTTTCGAAGCTCTAAATAACCTATTTTAGACCTGTATCAGCAAAAGTTATATGGTTGACCAGAAAGCTGAGAGATTTTTATTTGTGAAACCATCAGACGTTTTGCGAAAACTCCAGTGAAGAATATTATTTCTACAAATTTTCTAGAGCGTGTCAAAATAATGGCAGCTTCAGCACTAACAGCTGTTTGGAGTAAGACTAATCTCGATTTCGATTGGCTTTTGAATGCTGACCTTTGATTGGCTGTTGGTGGCACCTGCAGCAGAAGATAATAAACATCGGTGATCTCTTGAACGAAGGTAAACTTATTTCTCTCGGTTATTAATAAAAGCAGATGGATTATAACGAGTTTGCGGGTAATATTTACACGTTAGTGTTATGGTACTTCTCTTAATCCATGCAGATGGGCATGATTATAAATTTCAGCGGGTTTTCGTAACATCAAGCTTCCGTTATTCGACTCCAATGGTCGCGTGTGCTACATGGCTTCATCCTTCTCGACGCTTCTGCATTTCTTTACTGAGCGGTCATATGATAAGCGTGTGGGTGCTGATAATTTGAATTTATGTGATGAAGGGTATCCAAATTAGCGATTGAGAAGCTAGAAATTGCTGATAGGTATTTGCATTTTATTGCTGATTTATATGTGTCTGTATATTTGTCAAAATCACTGTTCACAGCTGCATGAATTCAAGTAGGCCTGAGTTGATCAAATAAATGCATGCCCTTTCAACAAATTCTTTGAAGTGTTATGATTTTTTCATTAGATTTACGTAAAATACGATGCTCGCCGTTGAGATCAAGGTTACTGTCAAATGGGTGAAACAAGTTGATTTCGATTTATACTAGATTGCTGCCAAATACGCCCAAACTTGGTATGTTCCAGCTGATCCTTCCAAAAACTCAGTAGAATCTCCTAGAACTTAGTAGGAAAGGGCGGTGACGTCATCAGGGGAGGACTATATTTAGTAGGAAACTTGGTTGTACCCGTAGTTAAAGTACCCTGGAAAATACTAGCCACGCATGGTGCCGCCTGAACGGGGTCCTTTTAATTAGGTGTCTCCCGTTCGCGTGAAGAAAATTTCTGATCACCTGGAAGAAATTAAGAAAGTAAAATAATAGCTGCAACACGACGATTTATAGGAAGACGCTATGGAAGGTACGTATTTCCATTGAATCTTGTGATTTGATTTCTGAGCGTTCCCTTCGCAGTTAGGAGTTTCAATTACCCACAAGAATTATTCATACCCGCCCCATTGTGCCTCAGATCCACCTTCGTCCAGTTCGAAATCCCAGGGCGCTAGGTGGAGAGGCGCAACCAGGGGGTTGCGCTCCGGCTTTTAGCCTATGCCAAAAATGGCAACCTCAAATCTGGCATTCACCATGGTGATGACGTCAGCGATCGCCTAGAGTTGCTTAGCAACGCATTGTCGCTGAGCATTGTACAAGACGGGGCTATCAGGAGATAAGTTGCGTGTTAGGGGCAATAATACTGTTTTTTGAGGACGTGGGGTAATAAATCTTGGGTCTACCCCTCGCCAGATGCATCTTGAAACCGTAAAACACTCCATGATCCGGAGTCGATTCTCATTGAATGAATGGGCGGCTCCACCTTGAGAGCAACTGCTGACGTCACAAACGTAAAAGTCTCTAGAAATAGAGGTTGCCATTTTTTGAGAGGGGAGCGTTCTACCTCTACATTTAAAGGCCTTGGGCGCAACAGAACAAGTTGGATTTTCCACTAAATTCTGTGTGTTATTTTTTTACTTATGTATTTTCCCACTCACGTTTCAAGTGGTGCCTTTTCAGCCGAATTCAATAGCCCTGGTGTTTATGAACTCATCAAAAGTATGGAATTAAGAACAATTTTCGTGGAAAATTCATTCCTATACAGTAAATAGGTAAGGGATGTAATAGGGTTTTAACTGACTCTCAAAATATTACTTGAATATTCCACTCGCCGGCTATATTTTCCAATATGAACTTTGCACTCGGCATCGTGGCGCAAAACCAGTTTCTGGCACACTGGGTGTTCAACACGCGCATTGACGGAGGTCTGAGCAACTTTCTCATCGACAGGGGGTACCCGCCGCCCCCTAAGATCTCGAGAACCAAGCTAGATAGCGAAAAAGTAAACGGCGTTGGATAGTATATCCAAGTCTCTACAGAAAAATTTCAACCTTTTTCAGGTCACATTCTAGGTCACTAGAGGTCAAAACATGCCTCCATAGAGATAACATGTAAATAAAGGTTTTCAGTCATTACATCTGACCTGGTAAAGTTAGAGTAAAAACAATGCCATAGGAGTCCTCGCAGCAAGCCCAATCGAATGATTTGTAATATCACTTTGCTAGGTCAAATCAGGTCAAACCTAGAATTTTACCTGACCTGAGGTCAGGTCAAGGTCAAATTAGGTTAAATGCATATCATGATAACTGCAAGGATTAGACAAACCCAATGCTGTGATAATAAAAAGTCTGTCACCATTTATTACTAAGTTATTCAGTTGAAACCATTTCCCGTGCATTTCCAATAAAGAGGTTATTGCTCGTACCTGACCTTAGGTCATCGATATCGAGAACACCGGAATATATTTTAAAGAATATGGTGGGGCCATTATATGATGCGAGTTTCAATCGGATAAGTTTACATTGTTCTAAGTTCTGACTTATGCTATTTTAAACTTTTTTGAGCTGAGGTCACCTCACCTGCACTGGTGACCAGCTGAGATGACCTAACCGTAAAATTTCGAATAAAGTTGTAAAAATGATCAGGCACAAGGTATACCAAGAATGGCAGCACTGCGCGCCGCCGTTTTTATTCTATCTCCGAAAAACCCATGGGGTCGGGTACCTGCCCCTGTCAATGCGCGTGTTGAACACCCCTTGAACTCGGCTCCTCGGAGAAGAAGCAACAACAAAAAACAAAAACAAGCGCAAGCACTGAATAGCCCACGAAAAATTATGAGGATACTATGTGAGTAACTTTGTTTGCTCAGGTTAATACTGAAGTCATGATGAGTCAAAGGAGCGAAAGTTTTGAGAATACTTTTTTTAACCTAGCGCCTGACTGGGTTAACTTGGAGCCAATATTCGAGCGTCACTCAATTCCTCTCATTACAGCAAACCGAGTGATACTACCATTTTAATAAAATAAGTCCTTTTAAGCCGTAAGTATCTTCAGAAATAGGGCCATTTTTCGACCAACTTGCGTTTTCTACATGCATTTCCAATGAATATGCATGACACGTATT
The DNA here is from genome assembly GCA_034440635.1 of Lepas anatifera. Taxonomy (NCBI): domain Eukaryota; kingdom Metazoa; phylum Arthropoda; class Thecostraca; family Lepadidae; genus Lepas; species Lepas anatifera. The sequence continues at coordinate 1,312,241 of JAOTON010000520.1, read as the reverse complement.
TGACCTTAGATCTGCGATAACAAAAAATCCCGGAATATATTTTCTAGCCCCGGTGGGTCTATTATGTGATAAGTTTGAGATCGATAGATCCTGACTTATGCAATTTTTAAACATTTCATGATGTGAGGTCACTTGACCTGGTCTGGTGACCTGACCTGAGATGACCCAAAATAATCATTTTCAGGAAAGTTGCGTATTTGGTCAAAGATAAGTGATGCCAGGTACGGCGGCGCCTTGCGCCGCTGTTTTCCGGCACCGTTGGAAAAAACCCGAGAGGTGTTCAAACACCCTCTCCCCACTAGGGCGAGAAAAGTACAGTGAAATTCCTCACATTTTCGTAGCTCAACCCGGCGAATGATTAGGAAATGATTTCATGGGCCCATATGGCGTCTGTTGCCTGTATTTTGCTTTTGGATCCTCATGTCAGGATATAAAATATGATAGGAACATAAAAATACTTGGTTGGTGGTAGAGGGTCAACCAATTTTTCCCAGTCCAGTATAGTTAGCAAGGAACCCTGACCAGAGAATTGTCAATGATATTGAAACATTCCTAATTATCTCCCCAGATTCGCACAATCAACAGCATAACATCTCGAAAGCAATCGACATGCCGCGTTAAGCAAGCAATTAAAGAACCTTGACTTCTTTACAATTGAATTTTACAACAGAGAAAGTCAAACGCTTTGCTTGAATATCAAATGTCATTAAATCATCGGTGTTGTGAACACCTACTACCTGAGGAGGGTTCAAAGTGTGCCATTAAAAAATGACACTGTTCTGTTTGCTCAGTCAGCAAAATCGACGAACTGCTTACTTAAAAATGAGAGGAATAATCAGCTTCCACTCATAATACTGGAAAACAATAAATCAAAGGCCCAAAGCAGACGCATATGCAGACATTGGAACCTGATTGCCCATCAGTGAGAGGAAGAAGAAAGGTAGGATTTGGAATGTTTGAAACCAGGCTGATTTTCTAATCTCACCTTTCCACGTTTTCAGTGACGTACATCTGGTACCTACGGATTAAAATGTATCACTTTTGATATTTTTACGTTTTCCAGAGCTTTGGGTGTAAGCTGGTTATTCATAGCATTCTGAACCATGATGCCTATAAGATAAAATACCTGCTTACACACCAGTCTTGGCCAGAGACCATGCCAATGCCATCATTTGCTTCACATTTACAACTGCTCTATGACCTTTAAATGTATTTCTGGTCTATCATTGTCAGTTTAAAGGTTTGTGCCACTTTTTGGTAATAAATGGTTCCCCACCTACAGCCCAGAGAATAACCACCAATGCCTCGCTACCCTCCAGTGCAACAGATGATAGGCGTGTTCGTGGCAGCACTTCTCAAGCTGCCCAGGACCACTGACTAACCCAGCGAGCAGGCAATGAGCTTAAGATACTCTATACAAACTATAACCTATAAGAGAGAGAGGAGTTAGTTATGATGATTGCAGAAAATAAACCAGACATTATGTTATTAACCGAAGTCATTCCTAAGGGACAGCGCTTTCCACTCTCCATGGCCCTCCTGAGAATCACAGGACATTCACTTCACCTGAGCTTTGACCACACAAAGGAAAATTTGGGCAGAAGTGGAGAAAGAGGCGTGTGTGTTTTTGTTAGGGATGACATTAGGGTGTCCCAAAATTAACAAAGTTTTAAAAGTTGGTGTTTACCTTTCTTTTTCCCGTGGAGTGTGACCTGAAACGAAATTGTGCAAAAAATTAGGCATTTAAATTAATATTTGACCCCAGCGCAAATCGCTTGAAGTTTTACCCTTAGCTCTCTATGGAGACTACAACGCTTGAACACGAACTATTTCGGTATTTCCATCGTAATGCAGGACTACAGCGTAGGGTGTCTTATGTTTTCTTTTCTTTTTGGCTATGTTTTGTAAGAATTATCTTTTAGCTATTGTTTTCATGGCATTCCGACTTATTTCCACTACAATTACTTCACGTTCTTCGTTTTACATAGATCCATATTGTGTTATAAGGTACGCAACCCTTATCCGAATAACTGGTCGTTTTTCTTTGTATGGTCAGACAAAATACTGTTTTATAAACATTATCATTGATCCTCAGACTAGAAAGACACAGTGTCAAGACACATACACGTTATTCAATATGGAACAAAAGTCCATTGCTACATATAAACATCCTTTTGGAGGGTCCTTGGCCAGAGGTGTACGCCAGAACTGATTTCCTAGTGTCGGGAAACGGCTTGTGGTAATGCTCTATGACTTGCAGTAGGTGCTGTTGGCCGGTGGTGGATGAGGGGAAATACATTGCCCCCCAAACAGAAAATCTAGGGGCAATACTATGGTTGCACCCCCTCCCCAAAGCTGTCGACCTCGTTTTTACCTGGACTCATTTTTAGTCTACGAGCAAGGTTTTGGTGCTTCAACTCTCAACTTCAAACACAGCCACTCAGCTTCAGTGTAAAAATTGAGCCCTGGATAGCAAAACAAGCATATTGTGGCTACAGCTTTGACCCGGCGACGTTTTTTATTTTGCTTATCGACTCTTCAGCTTACCCCTACAGCTTACCGTCTAGTTAAATTGTGGTATGCTATCACCGCGTGACGTTTGTTTTCATCGACTTTGGCTTGCCTCCGAAACCTACCGGCTAAATCCGCCACTGCTGTCGGCTCTCCTTACTCTTAGTTAGGCAGCCGATATAGTCATTTATCAGCCTAACCCCTCTCTCCGCTGCGTTCAGTTGGTCGGATGAAGGCCTCCCGCCTATCGTAACCTGGGATACCGTCCCATGGCGGGCACTCAGCCAGAAATGACGTGTCAACCGACAGGCTTTCAAACATGAGATGGGACTGCGTGCCCACAAACTTATCCAGCGTCAGATCCTCCACGCTTTAAAGGGAATGTGGCACCTTCATAGAGCGATTTAACTGGGATAGCCAAGTTGTAAAGCAATTCGGAAAACCCAGTACTCAATATATCATTTGTCTTGAAACTAAAAATTTCCGTAGAGAAAAGCTAAAAGCTACCGGAAATGTACCCCTCATGGACAACGTCCAGGTGATTTCCTTTGATACAACAGCGTCCAATACCAGGTGGCAGTACCGGGTTTTCCGACTTGCTTTACAACTTGGCTATCCCAGTTAAAATCGCTCTATGAAGGTGCCACATTCCCTTTAAAGCATGGAGGATCTGACGCTGGATAAGTTTGTGGGCACGCAGTCCCATCTCATGTTTGAAAGCCTGTCGGTTGACACGTCATTTCTGGCTGAGTGCCTGCCATGGGACGGTATATCAGGTTATGATAGGCTGGAGGCCTTCATCTGACCAACTGAACGCAGCAGAGAGAGGGGTTAGGCTAATAAATGACTATATCGGCTGCCTAACTAAGAATGAGGAGAGCCGACAGCAGTGGCAGATTTAGCCGGTAGGTTTGGGGGCAAGCCAAAGTCGATGAAAAAAACGTAACGCGGTGATAGCATGCCACAATTTAACTAGACGGTAAGCTGTGAGGGTAAGCTGAAGAGTCGATGAGCAAAATAAAAAACATCGCCGGGTCAAAGCTGTAGCCACAAGATGCTTGTTTTGCTATCCAGGGCTTAATTTTTACACCGAAGTTGAGTGGCTGTGTTTAAAGTTGAGAGTTGAAGCACCCAAACCGTGCTTATAGACTAGAGGTGGGAGTTTCGGGCAATTTTGCAGGCCCGGGCCCGGCCCGGTCTGCTGCTGATTTTAGAAGCCTGTCACAAGCCCGGTTTGTGGAAGAAATGGATTTTCAAGCCGGGAAGGCCCGGTATCATCAAAAAACCATAAACGACTATATACAACATTTATTTACTTTAAAGCTGTTTCAAATTTATGTTTTAAGGCAATTTATCCTGTAAAACGTTTTGGTTTCACCCAAAACCATATTAAAAAAGTTGCATGTAGCATCAGTAGCCTCAGCTATCTTAATAATTCAGCAGAAAATGATACTGAAAAACACAGTATGAGACATGGCTTGCTTATGATGCAAGCTTACTTCAGGTAATGACCAGCATCACCTTGTAAAAACAAAGGGCATTCTAGATAGAGGTATGCACATGGCAGCTATAAGAATCGGGATGAAATAAGTCCACTCATGTCAGACATTTCCTCCATCTTTGCACTTTTATAGATCATTATATGCTGGCACAAGCCTCAGAATTGAGTTCCAATAATGTTTATGAATAGAGGAGAGAGCAGTGACAAGTTTTCAGCTAAAACTTTTCAGAATATCATGGCGGAATGGCTGTGAATGAACCAAAAATCCTTCACATTGTCCCTCAATTGATACATGTGAACATTTTCTTTTAGTTTAGTCACTAAACAGCTTGGAAGATAGTCAAAAGATCGTTCTGCTTGGGTCAGCCCGGTCTGCAAAGTAGGTAAGCCAACAGGCCAACATGAACAAGGCCCATCAGCCATATACAATTATCAAACCACTAGCCATAAAGAACTATCTTGATAAAGAACCACTAGTTTTCCACAGGTTCGCACCAAACATGGAATAAAAATATTGCACCAATCTCCACCAAAAAGTAAATCTGACACAAAAAACAACTCAATCCCACCCACATCACCATGGGTGTGACTTTTCTGCGGATTAGAACTGCGGAGAAAAATGATTTTCGCAACCAGGCCACCTAGAGGCTTGCGGTTTTCACTAAAAGAATGGCCATTGTCTGTTTAGTGAAATTCCAAAATTTCATCCCTCTACGTCCAGTAACAGCAACGTTATAACGTAAAACGTTAAATAACTCGTGAATTTGCTGCGGAGAGAAGCTGCGGAGAAAAATGCTCTCGGTAACCAGAGCACCTAGCGACTCGCGGTTTTCTTTATAATACTCCTTGCCACCAGAATTGCAAGATTCCAGAATCTCATGAACCTAGATCCCTTAGGAACAAAGTTATACCTATAACGTACAACGTCTTGCGGAGAGAAACGTTCTCGGAAACCAGACCAGATATCGACTTGCGGTTTTCACCAGCGTCATCGGCATCATCACAAACGTAAGATTCCAGGTTTTAGTGGTGCTAAACCAAGTAGCTGCAACGTTATAGGGTCAAACGTAACACATTGGCGTATTTTGGCGGGACTCCGCCAAACGACGCTGCGGAGAGAAATGCTCTCCGCAACCAGAGCACCTAGCGACTTGCGGTTTTCACTAAAATAATCCTTGGCATTGAAAATAAAGGATTCCAGAATTCCATGATCGTAGTCCCGTTACGTGCAACGTTATAACGTAAAACGTCTTGCGGAGAGAAACGTCCTCGGAAACCAGACCAGATATCGACTTTTGGTTTTCACCAGCGTCATCGGCGTCATCACAAACGTAAGATTCCAGACTTTCGTGATGTTCAATCCTGTAGCAGCAACGTTATAGGGTCAAACGTAAAAAACGTCTTTTCTGCGGAGAAAAATGCTCTCCGCAACCAGAGCACCTAGCGACTTGCGGTTTTCACTAAAATAATCCTTGGCATTGAAAATGAAGGATTCCAGAATTTCATGATCTTAGTCTACTTAGGTGCAACGTTATAACGTAAAACGTCTTGCGGAGAGAAACGTTCTCGGAAGCCAGACCAGATATCGACTTTTGGTTTTCACCAGCGTCATCGGTGTCATCACAAACGTAAGATTCCAGACTTTCGTGATGCTCAATCCTGTAGCAGCAACGTTATAGGGTCAAACGTCAAAAACGTCTTTTCTGCGGAGAAAATGCTCTCTGCAACCAGAGCACCTAGCGACTTGCGGTTTTCACTAAAATAATCCTTGGCATTGAAAATGAAGGATTCCAGAATTTCATGATCTTAGTCTACTTAGGTGCAACGTTATAACGTAAAACGTCTTGCGGAGAGAAACGTTCTCGAAAGCCAGACCAGATATCGACTTTTGGTTTTCACCAGCGTCATCGTCGTCATCACAAACGTAAGATTCCAGACTTTTGTGATGCTCAACCCTGTAGCAGCAACGTTATAGGGTCAAACGTAAAAAACGTCTTTTCTGCGGAGAAAAATGCTCTCCGCAACCAGAGCACCTAGCGACTTGCGGTTTTCACTAAAATAATCCTTGGCATTGAAAATGAAGGATTCCAGAATTTCATGATCTTAGTCTACTTAGGTGCAACGTTATAACGTAAAACGTCTTGCGGAGAGAAACGTTCTCGGAAGCCAGACCAGATATCGACTTTTGGTTTTCACCAGCGTCATCGGCGTCATCACAAACGTAAGATTCCAGACTTTCGTGATGCTCAACCCTGTAGCAGCAACGTTATAGGGTCAAACGTAAAAAACGTCTTTTCTGCGGAGAAAAATGCTCTCCGCAACCAGAGCACCTAGCGACTTGCCGTTTTCACTAAAATAATCTTTGGCATTGAAAATGAAGGATTCCAGAATTCCATGATCGTAGTCCCGTTACGTGCAACGTTATAACGTAAAACGTCTTGCGGAGAGAAACGTCCTCGGAAACCAGACCAGATATCGACTTTTGGTTTTCACCAGCGTCATCGGCGTCATCACAAACGTAAGATTCCAGACTTTCGTGATGCTCAACCCTGTAGCAGCTACGTTATAGGGTCAAACGTAAAAAAGTCTTTTCTGCGGAGAAAAATGCTCTCCGCAACCAGAGCACCTAGCGACTTGCGGTTTTCACTAAAATAATCCTTGGCATGGAAAATGAAGGATTCCAGAATTTCAGGATCGTAGTCTACTTAGGTGCAGCGTTATAACGTTAAACGTCTTGCGGAGAAAAACGTTCTCGTGGGGAGGGAATCGCCTTCACAGATAGCGCCACCGGTCTCATTCTAGGTGTCGCCACCTGCCACCACACTCAGCGTCTACATCCCTGGCAGTGTTCACGGTGGTAATCGCGGACGAGGAGAGCGACGAATATCAGTGGCGGCTGATAAAGGGGCAAGGGGGCTGTTGCCCCCCCCAATTATCAGAGAGGGCCCCTGGAAAATACGCAATTTTAGCTTGTTTCTTTTCTGAAAGTTCATGAACGACCTGATTGAGCCCTCAACAGCTTCTCGTCGGTTTGGACAGTGTCCGAGCTTTATCTCAGGGGCCCCGAGCTTGGTCTAAGGGCCCCCTGAGCTTGGGCTCAGGGGCATTCGAGCTTGATCTCTAGGAGCCCCCCAAGCTTGGTCTCAGGGGGCCCCCTGAATTTGGTCTAAGGGGCTCCCGAGATTGGTCTTAGAGAGCCTTGAGCTTGGTTTCAGGGGAATCCAAACTTTGTTTCAGAGGCCCCCAAACTTGGTCTCAGGGGCCCCGAGCTTGGTCTCAGGGGCCCAGAGCTTGGTCTCGGGGGCCTTCGAGCTTGATCTCTAGGAGCCTCCAAGCTCCGTCTCAAGGAGCACCGAGCTGTGTCTCAGGGCCCCGAGCTTGGTCTTGTGTGTGCTCAAGTCAGTATGCCTGTCATTTGCGTTTTTTTCTGTGCCGATATAGACGACAGCATCAAAGCGCCCACAGTTCTCTTTTTGCAGGAGACGGAATGTTCCAAAAAAAATACTCATGATAATAAAATAATTCGTGTTACCTACCATGTTTTATTATGTAGATGCATACGAATAAACAGCGTTCACTTTTTAAAAGAAGAACTATTTGCCTCGGAAGGCCGTTTTTGTACCGTTATTATAATTTTGCTAAACTCCTAACGTGATGCTAGAGCTTAAAGATTTGACGTTCAATGTCCGAGGCTTACGTGAACCTATAAAACGCAGATCCATATTTCGACATCTACATGCTAAATACGCTGCTCATTTTGCTGTACTACAGGAAACATATTTCAGCTTGGAATCTGAGATCGTGTGGAAAATCGAATGGGAAGGCAAAACCATTGTTTTACACGGGCCAACTAATCAATAAGGAGGAATAACTATTTTTGTACGGGGCCAAAGGCGACTTTTACCATTTGCGACGCTTATGCAGGAGCGGAACCAGTATTCTGCTAGGGGAGTGGCTGAGCTTTGAAAAATGGTGAAAAAAGGGAATAGGGCGCAAAATGGCGAAAATGGGGCAAAGGGGGAGGCTGAAACCCCTAAGCTCCCCTGGATCCGCATCTGCACTTATGCCTCTGACCTCAGGCAGCAAGTCCTACTGATATTTATGTTACATAATCAAGACACCGTTTTCTGATCCATTCACCTTGCCAGTTCAATGACATTTTACAACACTGGGTACCGGTCAAGGGGTACTATGAATAGGTGATACTGCCTATTTCCCTTTACAATCATCGTATAGGATCAGAACAAAAGGAATTGGGGGCCTAACATTTCTCACGCCCCATCCATCTCTCCCCGAATGATCCAGGAGGCATGGGACCGGCTGCACGTTACCCGGGAAAACCACAGGGGGCCCGCAAGCATGGCAGGGGGCCGGTTTCGGCAACAGGGAGCACGGATACACCATAGATAGATAGATCACAGGGGACCCGGCTGCAGTCACAGGGGGCCCGAGTGGATTACATGGGGCCCGGTTGCAGTCACAGGGGGCCCGGGTGGATCATAGTGGGCCCGGTTGCAGTCACAGGGGGCCCGGGTGGATCATAGTGGGCCCGGGTGGATCACAAAGGGCCCGGTTGCAGTCACAGGGGGCCCGGGTGGATCGCAGAGGGCCCGAGACTGCCGGAATTAGGGACCCGGTTGCAGTCAAAGTGGGCCTGAAAATATCGTTAGGGGCCCGGTTGCGGACACCGAGGTTAAGGGTGGCCCACAGGGGACCTGCAAGCATGCCAGGGAGCCTGGCCTCAGCCAAAGCTAGCCCAAATAGACCACTGGGGCCTGCAATCGTGGCAGGGGCCCGGCCGTGTCCGCAGGGGCCCGCAACTTGGGATTGGGGGGGCTCGTCGGGTCATTGGGGGGGCTTCTCCGAGCATTCGGGGGGCTCGAGCCCTCCCAAATATATGGAAACTTGCGCCCCTGTGTTCCAGGCAGAATTTATCACTATAGTATGTAACACTCTGCAAAGTATGGCAACAGGCTACCGGCTGCACAAACACAAAACATAGGTACCATTTTCATAAACATTCCCACATTCTGCGGCCATGAGCTGTTTGTCTTATCTCCCATGGCGTTGTTCGTCATCACTGCATCCGCATTCTTCTCTAATTGGAGCTTCTAACTTCCCTGCGAACAAAATATTTTGCTTATATGTGCGCCATATCAACTGCCATCGGCTCTGCGTCTCCCGTTTCAGCGACGCAGAAGGTCGCGGGCTTTCGGTCTTTGATCGCAAGGGACAACGTCATCAGAATAAGACCGTTTCAGAAGTTCCGCCCACATACTCGCATCTGATTGGTTCGACGCAGAAAAACGCCGCGTCCTAAATAGTCGCAAGCCACTGTGAACACTGCCAGGGATGTACACGCTTTGTGTGTTGGCAGCTAGCGCCACCTAGGGTGGGACCGATGACGCCACCTGTGAAAGCACTTCCCTCCCACCAGAACGTTTCTCTCAGCAAGACGTTATACCTTATAACATTGCACCTAAGGGGGACTATGAGCATGGAATTCTTGAACCCTATGTTTTCAATTCCAAGGATTATTTTAGTGAAAACCGCAAGTCGCTAGGTGCTCTGGTTGCGGAGAGCATTTTTCTCCGCAGAAAAGACGTTTTTTACGTTTGACCCTATAACCAGTGGCGCAGCCAGGGGGCACAGGGGGGCACGTGCCCCCCATCGGTGCCGGGGTGCCCTTTTGATTGCCAGGTTGTGTGCCCTTTTTTGGCCGTGCCGCTCGAAATTTAGTGCCCTACGTCGTTGAGCCTAGATGGAACTAGACTGCATTTAGCGATTTGAACTATTGTTTGACAATTAAGTGCCTTTTTGGTCAGTTAGGGCATTTTGTCGCCTTTCCAAGCACCCAGGAAGAGTATAGGCACGTAATCCGTTTCCAAATAATGCCTCATCGTCGCCAATAATCGTATGGGCAGAGCTAAACTGGTGCCCCTTGAGCTCATCTGGTGCCCCCTGAGCGCTGATCTTGAACCCTGGAGCTGATCATGTGCTTTCTGAGCTGATCTGATGCCCTCGTAGTCAATCTGGTGCCCCCCTGAGAAAATAATTGTGCCTTCTGAATCTATATAATGCTCTCTGAGTTAGTCTGATGCCTCCGAGCTTGCCTGGTGCCCTATTAGCTGTTTTAGTGCCCCTTGAGCTGATCCGGGCCCCTGAACTTATCTAAATCCTCCCGTAGTTTATCTACTGTCCAGGGCCGCAGCCAGGGGTCACAGGGGGCACGTGCCCCCATCGGTGCCGGGTGCCCTTTTGATTGCCAGGTGGTGTACCCCCTTTGGGCCGTGCCGCTCGAAATTTAGTGCCCTACGTCGTTGAACCTAGATGGAACTAGGCCACATTTAGCGATTTCAACTATTGTTTAACAATTAAGTGCCTTTTTGGTCAGCTAAAGCATTCTATCGCCTTTCCAAGCACCCGGGAAGAGTATAGGCACGTAATCCGTTTCCAGATAATGCCTCATCGTCGCCAATAATCGTACGGGTGGAGCTCATCTGGTGCCCCCTGGAGATAATCATGTGCCTTCTGAGCTGATCTGATGCCCTCGTAGTCAATCTGGTGCCCCCCCTCCCCTGAATAAATAATTGTGCCTTCTGAACCTGTAATGCTCTCTAAGTTAGTCTGATGCCTCCGAGCTTGCCTGCTGCCCGATTAGCTGTTTTATTGCCCCTTGAGCTGATCCAGGGGCCCCCTGAACTTATTTAATGCCTCCCGGAGTTTATCTACCGTCCAGGGGGCACAGGGGGCATGTGCACCCATCGGTGCCGGGTGCCCTTTTGATTGCCAGGTGGTGTACCCTCTTTGGTCCGTGCCACTCGAAATGTAGTGCCCTGCGCCGTTGAACCTAGATGTAACTAGACTGCATTTAGCGATTTCAACTATTGTTTGACAACTAAGTGCCTTTTTTGTCAGCTAGGGCATTCTGTCGCCTTTCCAAGCACCCGGGAAGAGCATAGGCACGTAATCCGTTTGCAGATAATGCCTCATCGTCGCCAATAATCGTACGGGCGGAGCTCATCTGGTGCCCCCTGGAGCTGATCATGTGCCCTCTGAGCTGATCTGGTGCCCTCGTAGTCAATCTGGTGCCCTCCTGAGAAAATAAGTGTGCATTCTGAACCTATAAAATACTCTCTGGGTTAGTTTGATGCCTCCGAGCTTGCCTGGTGTACTTTTAGCTGTTTTAGTGCCCCTTGAGCTGATCCGGGCCCCCTGAGCTTATTTAATGCCTCCCGGAGTTGATCTACTGTCCAGGGGTGCAGCCAGGAAGGCACAGGGGGCACGTGCCCCCATCACTGCCAGGGTGCCCTTTTGATTGCCAGGTGGTGTACCCAATTTGGGCCGTGCCGCTCGAAATTTAGAGCCCTAGCCGTTGAACTTAGATTTAACTGGACTGCATGTAGCGATTGAAACTATTTTTGGCCAACTTTATACCTTTCTCGGTCAGCTAGGGCATTTTGTCGCCTTTCCAAGCACCCGGGAAGAGTATGGGCACCTAGTATGTGTCTACCTATTGCATCATCGTCGCCAATAATCGTACGGGTGAAGCCAATCTGGTGCTCCTTGAGCTCATCTCGTGGCCCCTTGAGCTGATTACTTGCCCTCTAAGCTGATCTGGTGCCCCTGAGTCAATCGAGTGCCCCACTGAAATAATTGTGCCTCCTGAACCTATATAATGCTCTCTGAGTTAGTCTAATACTTCCGAGCTTGTTTGGTGCCCTGATAGCTGATTTAGTGCCCCTTGAGCTGATTCGGGCCCCCGAGCTGATATCATGCCTTCCCAAGTTGATTCTGTATCCTAAGTCAATATGGTGCCTCTTCAGCTGATTAGGTGCCCCCTCAACTGATTATTGATGTCTCCTTAGATGGTCTGGTCCCCCCCCCTGAGCTGGTTTGGTGGGCCCTGAGTCCACCTTGTGTCCCCTGAGCTGTTATGTTGCTCCCTGAGCTGATTTAGGCTCCTGCCATAGTCTGGGGGCTGGGAGCTGATCTGGACCCCGAGCGGATCGATCTGGTGCCACCTGAGCCGCACTAATGCCCTTTAGTCGATCTGGTGCCTCCTGAGCCCATATGATGCCCCCTGAGAAATCTGGTGCCCTTTCAGCTGATCTGGGCCTCCTTACGAGATTTCATGAGCAGATCTAAAGCCCTGAGCTGAAATGGGCCCACAGAGGCTGATGAGGGCCCCTGAGATGGTATGGGCTTATGAGCTGATTAAGTGCCTCCTGACTTGATCTGGTATTCCCAAGCTGGTCGGGGACCACTGATCTGATTGTTTGTCGCCGGAGCTGATCTGGTGCCCTATGGGCATCTGTTGTCCCCTGAGCAGCTCTGGGGCTTTTGAACTGATTGGGCCCGGAGCTGGTGAGGGATCCCTGAGCTGATTTAGTGCCCCTGACTTGAACATGCCCCCTGTGCTGATCGATCTGGTGCACCCTGAGCAGATATACTGCCTCCTGAACTTAACTAATGCCCCTGAGTCGATCTGGAGCCTGCTGGAGTCATCAGTGTGTCTCCTGAGCCCATCTTATTCCCTCTGAGCTAGTCTGGTGCCCCATGGATAATATTATGCCCTTTAAGCTGACCCGGGCCTCCTAGGTTAATTACGTGATTTCCTGAGCAGCTCCCAGGCCTTGAGCTGAGCTGGGCCCACAGGGGTTGGTGAGGGTCCCTGAGATGGTATGGGGCTCCTGAGCTGATTAAGTGCCTCCTGACTTGATCTGGTATTCCCGAACTGATCTGGGCTCCCGAGCTGGTCGGGGACCACTGATTTGATTGTTTGTCCCCTAGGCTGATCTTGTGCCCTATGGGCCGATCTGGTGTCCCCTGAGCAGCTCTGGGGCTTTTGAACTGCTTGGGCCCCGAGCTGGTGAGGGATTCCTGAGCTGAATTAGTGCCCCTGACTCTGATCTTGCCCCCTGACCTGACTTGAGGCCCCTGAACTGATCTGGGGCCCCAAGAGCTGATCTGGGGCCCAAGAGCGGATCTAGGTTCTGAGGGTACCCTGAGCTGGTCCGTGCGCTGAGCTTGTGAGAGCCCCTTAAGTTGGCTTGAGGCCCCCTGAAGTTATCTGGCGCCTTAAACTGTTCTGGGGCTTCTTGAACTGGTTTAAGGCCCCATGAGTCTATCTGTGGCCCATTGAGCTAGTCTGATGACCTCATCTCTGGGACCAATGAGCTAGTCTAGTCCCTGGGTGAAGCATGAGCTGCTCTGTGGCCCTGATCTACATCAGGGACCCCTGAGATGATCTTGAATAGATAGATAATAAGAACACAAGGCCAACTCCCATCATCTTGGGGCGGGATCACTGAGCTAGTCTATTCCCTGGAGGCACATCTGGGGGGATGGGGGAAGTTGCTCTGGAGGCCTCTGATCCACACTTGGGGGCCCCAGAGCTGGTCTTGAATAGATTGGGAATAAGAACCCAATGGAAACTCCCTTGTAAAACGGAGCTAACGGGGAATGAGGAATCTCTAAAACGGCTTGTGATACCTAGGCACCCCTGGTTATATAAATTGCTTATTATACTGGTGGATTCTGGGAAGGGATGATAAAAAGGCATGTGCCCCTGAGCTCAGAGCACAGTCCCCTAAACCAGGATTTCTACTAATTAATTTAGATGAAGAAATAGTTTTCACAATTTTCAGCCCTGTCACACCATTTCCATCCAAACCACCCGCCTGTTCACCTTTTATTTACTCTTAACTGGGACCGAGCCTTGCGAATATGGAACTTAATAAACGCGTTCAAAATGTATCTCCCAAATTTTTCCGGCAGCAAAAATGTGTTCTTCCAAAGACACTATACTACTCCTCGTCCCACGGCGATTGTGGGAGGCAAGGAACTTAATCCGCATTCAGCTAGGGCTCACTCGTCACGACAAAACCAGTGGGCATAACAGAAAAATTTTCGACTCCAATATGCCTTAACCTGCACATTGTAACAGATATCACATGCTCCGCTGATTTCTCTGATGTTAAGTACTTGCATGAGCTGGCTGCCCTTAAATCTATCCAAAAAAGTAGTGTTTTGGCTACTTCCATGACATTTTGGTGATATTTCGTTCCTTTTTTCGGTTTTAATCGAGTTTTCCTTCTCCGTCAATGATTTCTTTGCATTTTAATTGAACCAAAGATGCCCAAAAAATTATATAAACAAAGATATAGTAAGTTTTTTAGGTTACGTTAAAAAGTGCCCTTTTTTCCCCGGGGTGCCCCTCAAAGTTGGTGTGCCCCCCCATACGAAAGCTCTGGCTGCGCCCCTGCCTATAACGTTGCTGCACTAAGTTGAGCATCACGAAAGTCTGGAATCTTACGTTTGTGATGACGCCGATGACGCTGGTGAAAACCAAAAGTCGATATCTGGTCTGGCTTCCGAGAACGTTTCTCTCCGCAAGACGTTTTACGTTATAACGTTGCACGTAACGGGACTACGATCATGGAATTCTGGAATCCTTCATTTTCAATGCCAAGGATTATTTTAGTGAAAACCGCAAGTCGCTAGGTGCTCTGGTTGCGGAGAGCATTTTTCTCCGCAGAAAAGACGTTTTTTACGTTTGACCCTATAACGTTGCTGCTACAGGATTGAACATCACGAAAGTCTGGAATCTTACGTTTGTGATGACGCCGATGACGCTGGTGAAAACCAAAAGTCGATATCTGGTCTGGCTTCCGAGAACGTTTCTCTCCGCAAGACGTTTTACGTTATAACGTTGCACGTAACGGGACTACGATCATGGAATTCTGGAATCCTTCATTTTCAATGCCAAAGATTATTTTAGTGAAAACGGCAAGTCGCTAGGTGCTCTGGTTGCGGAGAGCATTTTTCTCCGCAGAAAAGACGTTTTTTACGTTTGACCCTATAACGTTGCTGCTACAGGGCTGAGCATCACGAAAGTCTGGAATCTTACGTTTGTGATGACGCCGATGATGCTGGTGAAAACCGCAAGTCGATATCTGGTCTGGTTTCCGAGGACGTTTCTCTCCGCAAGACGTTTTACGTTATAACGTTGCACATAACGGGACTACGATCATGGAATTCTGGAATCCTTCATTTTCAACGCCAAGGATTATTTAGTGAAAACCGCAAGTTGCTAGGTGCTCTGGTTGCGGAGAGCATTTTTCTCCGCAGAAAAGACGTTTTTTACGTTTGACCCTATAACGTTGCTGCTACAGGGTTGAGCATCACGAAAGTCTGGAATCTTACGTTTGTGATGATGCCGATGACGCTGGTGAAAACCAAAAGTCGATATCTGGTCTGGCTTCCGAGCACGTTTCTCTCCGCAGGACGTTTTACGTTATAACGTTGCACCTAAGTAGACTAAGATCATGAAACTCTGGAATCCTTCATTTTCAATGCCAAGAATTATTTTAGTGAAAACGGCAAGTCGCTAGGTGCTCTGGTTGTGGAGAGCATTTTTCTCCGCAGAAAAGACGTTTTTTACGTTTGACCCTATAACGTTGCTGCTACAGGATTGAACATCACGAAAGTCTGGAATCTTACGTTTGTGATGACGCCGATGACGCTGGTGAAAACCAAAAGTCGATATCTGGTCTGGCTTCCGAGAACGTTTCTCTCCGCAAGACGTTTTACGTTATAACGTTGCACGTAACGGGACTACGATCATGGAATTCTGGAATCCTTCATTTTCAATGCCAAGGATTATTTTAGTGAAAACCGCAAGTCGCTAGGTGCTCTGGTTGCGGAGAGCATTTTTTCTCCGCAGAAAAGACGTTTTTTACGTTTGACCCTATAACGTTGCTGCTACAGGGCTGAGCATCACGAAAGTCTGGAATCTTACGTTTGTGATGACGCCGATGACGCTGGTGAGAACCAAAAGTCGATATCTGGTCTGGTTTCCGAGGACGTTTCTCTCCGCAAGACGTTTTACGTTATAACGTTGCACGTAACGGGACTGCGATCATGGAATTCTGGAATCCTTCATTTTCAATTCCAAGGATTATTTTAGTGAAAACGGCAAGTCGCTAGGTGCTCTGGTTGCGGAGAGCATTTTTCTCCGCAGAAAAGACGTTTTTTACGTTTGACCCTATAACGTTGCTGCTACAGGGTTGAGCATCACAAAAGTCTGGAATCTTACGTTTGTGATGACGCCGATGACGCTGGTGAAAACCAAAAGTCGATATCTGGTCTGGTTTCCGAGGACGTTTCTCTCCGCAAGACGTTTTACGTTATAACGTTGCATGTAACGGGACTACGATCATGGAATTCTGGAATCCTTCATTTTCAATGCCAAGAATTATTTTAGTGAAAAACCGCAAGTCGCTAGGTGCTCTGGTTGCGGAGAGCATTTTTCTCCGCAGAAAAGACGTTTTTTACGTTTGACCCTATAACGTTGTTGCTACAGGGTTGAGCATCACGAAAGTCTGGAATCTTACGTTTGTGATGACGCCGATGACGCTGGTGAAAACCAAAAGTCGATATCTGGTCTGGCTTCCGAGAACGTTTCTCTCCGCAAGACGTTTTACGTTATAACGTTGCACCTAAGTAGACTAATATCATGAAATTCTGGAATCCTTCATTTTCAATGCCAAGGATTATTTTAGTGAAAACCGCAAGTCGCTAGGTGCTCTGGTTGCGGAGAGCATTTCTCTCCGCAGCGTCGTTTGGCGGAGTCCCGCCAAAATACGCCAATGTGTTACGTTTGACCCTATAACGTTGCAGCTACTTGGTTTAGCACCACTAAAATCTGGAATCTTACGTTTGTGATGATGCCGATGACGCTGGTGAAAACCGCAAGTCGATATCTGGTCTGGTTTCCGAGAACGTTTCTTTCCGCAAGACGTTGTACGTTATAGGTATAACTTTGTTCCTAAGGGATCTAGGTTCATGAGATTCTGGAATCTTGCAATTCTGGTGGCAAGGAGTATTATAAGAAAACTGCGAGTCGCTAGGTGCTCTGGTTACCGAGAGCATTTTTCTCCGCAGCTTCTCTCCGCAGCAAATTCACGAGTTATTTAACGTTTTACGTTATAACGTTGCTGTTACTGGACGTAGAGGGATGAAATTTTGGAATTTCAATAAACAGACAATGGCCATTCTTTTAGTGATAACCGCAAGCCTCTAGGTGGCCTGGTTGCGAAAAGCATTTTTCTCCGCAGTTCTAATCCGCAGAAAAGTCACACCCCATCACCATTCGGGCTTGAAGACTATTTGTTTGTTTTGTTGTATTTTACGGGCTTGCGCTTAGTAGGTATCTGAAGCGCCGTGCTTGTCTACATTAGAGCAATCATTTATGAAAACATTTTTCACCAAAATTTACCAGAATAGTAAGTTTATGTCAGCGAAAATATTTTATGACTTTTGAAAATATATTTTAAAATTTCACAGATTTAAAAAATAAGCACAAAGTGTATGGTGCGTTTCTCTTGTTCCTGAGAATAGGCCACTTTTTCGCACTTTTTTCATATATGACGCTTTTCTGGCTTTGCGAGACAAGCTGCTCAAGGCCGCGGAATTTGCCATAATTTGGATATTCTGTTTTTGTGTTCTGTATTTCTACGTTTCTGTACATTTTTAGTGTGGTGGGAGGGAAGTGTAAAGTAAAGGTATCTTGGGAGGGAAGTGCAGTTATGTTCAAAGCTTATAATAGAAGTTGTATTTCATAGAGGCCAGGGAAGTATCTCCACAAGGAAAATGCAACGCATAATGTCAAGTATATTCATGTTATGGTGCAATTTCAAAGGTTCCCTCTAAGGCTGACTGCTCTCCCTAGTATCTCCCCACAACTGACTAATTTATATTTTGAAGTACTTCGATCAAAAACATGTTTTCTTTGTGCCTATTTCCTTGCTTATACTAGCCCTTTCTGAGTGGATTATGCATCTTTTGGGCAATGAAAGAGCAAGATGAAGCTGTGGATGGGTCAAACTTTCAACATTTGTTCTTGCAGCTAGAGTTAGCAGGCCAATTTGACAATTATGGGCTCCCACTAGATAGTTTGTACCTGACATATTCACTTCACCATTTTTCGTAGAGGACATGGGAATAGCTCCATAGATAACATTTTCTTTTTACCTGGAGCAGAAAGCTTCTGGAAATAATTTTCTAGCTAGAGCTAGGTGTTAATATCAATATGTTAGCAGCAATTTGGTTAAATGACTTCATTTGAAATGGTATACTGACAATATGGAAGTAACAAATAGGCTATCACAATTTATATTTTGTTCACCCATATATGACTTGAAGATTTTGAAGTAATCAGGATATTCATAAGATGACAGTATGGCATGGATGTGTGCAACTGTAGGCATTATTCAATATTTGATTTTAAATACTAATTCAGTTTTAAGTAACTTGCTTTTGACCCTGGCATGAGTATACAGATAGAAAGCTAGAGCTTCATGCTTTTACATTCCTGATGTATGTCTAAAAGTCTCAAAATTAATTGTAAATGCATTTTCAAAAGCTGCTTGTGCATGAATAGAATTATGTTTCAGTGGAAAAAACTAGGTCTGTACTGAAAAAGGTTTATTTAACTTACAGAAAACTTACTTTGAAGTCCCAGTTCAGTTGAAGCCCGGAATGAGCCTGGGTGAAGCCCGTTATCAGCCCAGCATTGGCCTAAATCAGGCCTTCAGGCCCGGTCCAAGCCCGCGGGCCTGGGACAGGCTTTTGCCCGGGCCCCGGGCCTAGAAAGTCCCACCTCTACTAGAAACTCAAACACCCAGCTCCAACTGCCTCGATGTCGACTGGAGAGTACAAAGCGTGCCTTTCCGTACAGGGCTATTGCACACTGGAACACGTTTCCCAGGGACGTCACTCGGATCCAAAGGCTGAACGCAATAAAGAAGTATTTCCACAGAAAACTAGACGATGAATAATAACTTGGACGGTATGCTTAGTTATAGCGTGTATTTTATGTGTGCTGCTTGTCAGCTGTGTGTCAAAGGCGTTACTACACCTGATGTACGAATGTGTGGTATCTGTGAATACCTATATATAACAATGGAATTTGTAACGATACCTGAAAAACCAAATAATTGGATGGGACTCGTGCTATGAATACAGAATGAATACAGAATGAATGAATTTGTTGATTCCCTGAGTGAGAAGGTATGTAAACTAACCAGTCACCACTACATCTCTAAGGCTCAAGGGCATTATATAGCAAACTGGAAGGAAAAGGCACCAAAGGGGGAAGCCGTAGTCATCGATCACTTATCAGAAAATTATACATGTACTGTGCAAAATGCTGCTCAGTCGTATCACTGGTCTGCAAAGCAGGTGAATGCACACCCTTTTGTTCCATACTGGACTGAGGATGGAGTCCGGTGCAGTAGAAGTTTTTTTAAGTGACGACTTACAGCACTCTCGTCATGGTTCATACCTTGCAGCACAAACTCGTGCCTTGGCTACGCACCCACATGCCAAGTTTGAAGAAAATACATTACGTATCAGACGGGTGCGGTGGCCAATACAAAAACAATTTTCACTTTATCAATGCTTGCTATCATCCAGATAGACTTTCAAACACCATGTGAATGGCACTTTGCTACCAGCCACGGGAAGAACGCCTGTGACGGAGTTGGAGGCAAAGTTCGAAGAAGAACAGCCCAGGTAAGCTTAAGGAGAGAAGAAAAGGATCAGATCCTGGATCCTTTATTGATGTTCTCTTTTCTGACGCAATACTTCGACACCACAATCCATTTCGAGTTAATCAGTAGAGAGGAGGTCTTTGAAATGTCAAAACGACTGATACAGCGGTACAGCTCGGCGTTAAAGACCAAGGGCACCCAACGGCACACCCATAAACCTGAACATCATGCAGGTGCGAGAGCTCTGAAGACATCGACGGAACCAGTCGCAGATCTAACCGATCCGTTTGGGAAGAGCAAACCAAAGTCAAAAAGGAAAAAAGAGAAAACGTCACGCAGTGAAAAATTGTGCTACAATAATAGGACTTGACAGTAGGATTTGGGATATTTGAGCCAAAAGGCAAAAATGTCACGGGGTGAAAAAGTATGGGCTCAAGATACTTCTTTCTATCCAAGATCCAATATTTACACTGAACTTAAGTGCTTTTGTTTGAAGTTGAGAGTTGAAGCACCGAAATCTTGCTTATAAATTAAAAGGAGTCGGGGCATAAAGGAGGTCGACCAATTGGGGGAGGGGCGGCGAAAACATAGTTTTGCCCCTAGTTTTCCATTTGAGGGGGGCATATCGTTTTTGCTTCCCCTTGGATCCGCCACTGGACGGAACAGAGGTACCTACTGCGACAGCGTAAGGTCAGCTCAGCACAAAGACAGCTCATGGAGGCGCTAGCTCCCGTATTTCGGTGCATTGTTGCAAACCGGTGTCCGGTGTACATACATATATATTTTTTGCACGTGCTGACAAATGCTTGCTTCCTTTAACTTCAAGAAGAGTAAAATCGCGCAGATATCGTCAAGGAGAGAGTATTGCTATAGTTCTAACTCGCAAGTGGGAAATGTTTGCTTCTGTCCGATGCAAAAAAAACTTACCGATTGCTTTATTTGGCTTTCACCAGACTTCTAGCACTGTTCCAATTGTATCACCATTTTGTCCCACTAAATTTCCAGTATGCTGTCGAAGCCTCAGTGACGAGTAATTGTCATCCTTTAAACACTGTGATGAGCATTAACACGCAGTCGGACAGGGTTTAAGCATAATTGCCCGAGGTGGCCGGAAACCCTTCATGGCAGAAAAACGACATCGATGAGCGAGTTAATTTTGGAAATAACTTGGAAAATCTGTCCTCTATGTTTACGCACTGACTGACCTATAGGCTTGCAAAATCAGACATATATTCCTAAATAGCCATAATCTGCGGTCACATAAGCATCGCCACCGGA
The DNA here is from genome assembly GCA_034440635.1 of Lepas anatifera. Classification (NCBI taxonomy): domain Eukaryota; kingdom Metazoa; phylum Arthropoda; class Thecostraca; family Lepadidae; genus Lepas; species Lepas anatifera. The sequence continues at coordinate 1,291,394 of JAOTON010000520.1, read as the reverse complement.
AAAAAGTTGGGGGGGCAGTCAAACTCCAACCTGATGCTGACAAAAAATTTCCACGATAGGACCAAAAACTGTTCAAATTTGGGCTCCTCTTTGCCTTCTGCAGCGGCTGTTTATGCAAATTTCAGGTTTTCTCCCATTTTGACTGAGATAAGGAAATTTTGGGCCAAAAAGTGGGGGAGGGGGTCAAGCCCCATGGCCGTCTTTTCTGACGCCCATGTGCGGTCACACCAGTTCAAATGCATTGCAGACCTAGCTGTGCAATGAAAACGTAGTATCATCAGGGTTGTATGTTAGGATCACTTCACTAGATCATAGGTCACAGACCAAGGTCATATAAACATTATCATAATTTTTGATCCCAGAGGTTACGGTCACATGAAGTTCCCTGGAAATACGTGGATGATATTTTGATGTTACAGCTGAGGTTACTGAATGCTAAGTTCCAGGTCTAATGCCAAAGACCGTGGGTCAAGGTCAAACTCATTGATTGCCTAATGGTTGCTTCTTTGCAAGCTTCCACGTATGTGCATTCATTATGGAAATATCTCACATTGTGGTGTCATTGGTCCATTACCTTGACTGACCTCGACCTAAATATTCCAGAGAACAATTTATATCTGCTCTTTATGAAATTTGCCCGCTCAAAGTGTATTCGCGACTTTGTTTCCCACAATCACGGCATTTCGCCAAGTGTCAGGTACGGGCTACATTTGACTTCTATGACCTCATTTGACCTTAAGGATACTGGTATACGTCCATAAAATCTAGCATAAAAACACATTCTACAGCCCCTCACAAAACCCGCAACACGCGTTTTCCTAACCCACTTAATTGGTGAAATCTCAGGGAGGCATTTCGGGACCCCTTCATTACGTGTTGACGCCAGGTTACCCTGCATTAAGCGTGTTAAAAACACTAGTAGATTTTAAAAAAAACGGATGTTTTAACACGCGCATTGACGGGGGGCGGGTACCCGCCCCCCTCGGGTTTTTCGGAGATAGGAGAAAAACGGCGGCGCGTAGCGCCGCCGTACTTGGTATACCTTTTCCCTCATCATTTTTACAACTTCTGTGAAAATTTTAAGGTTAGGTCATCTCAGGTCAGGTCACCAGTACAGGTCAAGTGACCCGACCTCAAAACAAGTTTAAGATAGCATAAGTCGGAGCGGGGTGAACTTATCCGATTGAAACTCATATCACATAATGGCCCTACCGAGTTCTCTAAAATATGTTCCGGTATTTTCGATATCGATGACCTAAGGTCAGGTACGACGCATGACCTTTCCATTGGAAATACATGGGAAAAATGGTTTTTACGAAATAACTCAGTAACGGATGGTGATAGAGCATTTATTTTAGCTGCATTAGACTCGCCTGGGCTTTGCGGTTCTAATGATATGCATTTTATATAATTTGACCCTGACCTGACCTCAGGTCAGGTCAAATCCTTGATTTGACCTAGCAGGGTCAAATTATATATCATTCGATTCGGCTTGCTAAGAGGATTCATATAGTTCAAGTCGTTTTGCTCTATCTTTACTTGTTCAGATGTAATGGCCGAAAAACTGAATTTTACATGTTATCCCTATGACGGGCATGTTTTGACCTCTCGTGACCTTAAATGTGACCTGACAAAAAAATGGTTCAAATGTTTTCGATGGAGAAGTGGATGGGCAGCCCAACGCCGTTTACCGTTTTTCGCTACCTACCGTGGTTCTCGAGATCTTAGGGGGGCGGGTACCCGCCCCCCGTCAATGCGAAGGTGGCTCAGACCCCCGTCAATGCGCGTGTTAACCTATTTTAATGGAAGGAGAAAAGTTCAATATTTAATTTGGAATATTCCATTTTAAACAAAAGGTGTACCAGCAAATTTTGAATGTGACCTTAGGTCAAGGTCAAATCACAACTTTTTCACAAGTGACCTAGGGTCAAACAGACTTCAGATTCGGGTTCTTCGGCTCATTTCAGACAGGAAAATGTATCTTTAATGTACAGTTCAGCAGTCTCTGTGGGTTTTATGGTCACCTAAAAAATGCACTGTAAGCAGATTTTCAAAAAATGCCTGAGGCAATAACTTCTAAAGTTTTCCTCCGATCGAGCTAAAACTTTCAGATTCGTCTTTAGGGCCCATGAGAACCCTATATAATCATTTTGAAGAAAATAGAACAGGTACCGTGTAGATTTGCCATTTGCCTGGTCGATTGGTGCTGGAATTGCCCCTCTACAAAGAAGATGCAGAGGGACACAGAGCAGAAGGTGTAGGACCCGGGCTGACCTCCCTCTATTTCCAAATCAGGGGGTCCTGACCCCCCAACCCCCCGGGATCTCCACCCATGCGCGGCACACCCATGCCTTGGCGGGCCTGTTGTTGACCTGTATCGGCCAAATGGCTGGGAGAACTTATCACAAGTTCATCATTAGTTGTCGTTCGATGACTTATCTACCCTCTCCCCTTTTCTGGCTACACCTCTGGATGGCGAAGTGTCCCCATGATCAGGGTCCAAAAAAGTGTTCAGTGTGTCACCATTGAAAATGTCAAACCATAAATGTGTCACCAGACCAAGCTGCATAATGTGACACGTTTTGCGTCAGTAGGAAATCAATGGACACTCATGGACCATCCTAGTTGTTGAAAAACAGTGCGAGCTAAAATTATAGGAGGCACTTTCAGCGATTTGTTCCGTATTTGTCTGGAGGGAACATGTCAACAAATTTTTGTCACCTTGCCCACCTTGGGCTATCACCATTTAGAATGGCAAAATGGTAGGTTTTTCGACCCCTGCCCATGATTACCCAGGGTCCCATACGTTTATTTTTCGGGAACGATGACAACGCGAATTGTCATGCGTTCAGTGCTAACGGTGGCATCTTAGCTACGTACGCGGACATGGCCGCCAGATGGCAGGCGTGCGAGAGCGCGGTCGCGCTGAACAATAGGAATTGAGCGAAGTCGCACATCCGTTATGGTAATCCGTGACAGAGATATGCGAGCGTTTTTCTCTCAAAGCCATTGAGCGTTTTCACTTTTCTCAACTCAAGCAAGCAAGTTGTGTGTCCTCCTCAGCAGTAATTGCCATATTTTCTTTGCCCTGGTTGTTCGCGTGTTTTTCCTGTTCTTCGTTGTCTCTAGCCCATGTGCTGTACGTGCGCTCAGTTCTGCAAGAAGAAATTGCGGGCGCTGCAGCTCCTCTATCGGCAGCTATAAACGGGACCTACCTCCGTGTCGCGCGGACTTCACTCGTTTGACTTATCTTTAGCTGCTTTACTTGGAACTTAAATAACATACATTATTTTAGCCTATCATAAAGGTGCAGAATTGTTGGGATGGATGGGTTTGATACTTGGATTGCGAACAAATTGCTTGCTTTAGAGTCTGATGATAGTGTTATAACCGATTACATCAAGGGGATACTCGCTGGAGATGAAGCTCAGGATGAGAAACAAGAAGCTTTGGAAGGAATTCTCTGTGGAATTATGGTGAGTTCACTTTTTGTATCATATTGGTTTCCTCCTAATCAAGTTGGATGGTGTTGTCATTAATTTTCATTCCTCCAGCACAATGTCACAAGAAGTAACTCCTTGATTGAACTATTTTCTATAAAAACAATTAATTTGAAACAGAAATCACTTTGACCAATCACTATGACACAAATGTGAAATCCAACTCCTATGATTTATCAATTATTATGTGTAAAACTACTGTCAGTGATTTTGGTGTAGAACTGATTAACAATTATCTCACTGATTGCAGTACTGTCTTCAGAATGGTGTTGAAGAAGGTGGGATTTTCTATAAGCTTTGAAACTCCTTTGCATGTCAACGCAAAACAAAGTGCATATCATAGGCGGATCCAGGAGGGGCAAGGGGGGCACGTGCCCCCCATCGACCCTCGGTGCCCCCTGAAAGGTCGATGGCACCCCCCTGAAATGTCGCTTCCCACCCACCCCCAGGATGCGAAAGTCAGTGCCCTCCGATAGGATTTGGCGCCCACCTGATAGGTTTTGCCGGCCATGAGTGGCGCCCCTGGTCCGGATGGCGCCCCGGGAAGGTGCCCCCTCTGATCGGCAATCCTGGATCCGCCTATGGTGCATATAAATATGTTAGTGTGCATCAAAATGTCACTACTTTGCAGATAAATTGTTTGGAAAGGAATGCCACCTTTCATAACTTGCTCCAAAGAATGAACTGTCATATGGGGAGGGATGGGATGGGAAATGTAAACATGATCTTGCCCTGTACATATAGATTCATCACCATGCTATGGGTACAGATGCTTGAAGAAACATGGGCTCATGACTGGCATTAGTTCAATAGAATGAGTGAATTATATATCTGAACTCATCAATTTTGAAGGATACTCCCTCCAATTCCCAACTGGTGTTGCATCCTTTGTTTCTATTATATATGTTATTGAATTTCAGTGAGCAGGGTTAAATACTGCATATATGTTTAATATCCTAGATTGGTTTGTTTTTTGTTCTGAATTTAGACTTTTAACTAGTACCATCTCATATTGGAAGAAAGTAAGTATGAGCTGAACAACTTTTGGACAATGACTGCTAAGCAAATGGTTACTTGCTTTCTTTCCACAGGAAACTGGAATAGAAGATTTTTGTCAAGAGATATTTTCTAAATGGAGGCAAGTGAGTTCGAAAGAAGGTGAAAATGGAGCAAATGAAGCAACTGCCAAGGTGAGGAATGAGGATACAAAAGCACCATCATGTGGAGTGAAACTTCAGAATTAGTTTTTACCTTATTGTTGTTTGTTTACACCAATAAAATAGACGCTTAATTCGATTTTAAGAACTTTTTGTTGAAAACTCAAGAGTTGCTTTGAGTGGCATTAATATGATCAGCAACCAAACCCACATATTCAGTGTACTGATTCAGCCTGTCCTGTTGCCTGCAAGCACCTTAGTCCCCTGCTTGCTCTGTTCTGTATTCGATTCTTGGAACTTGCATTGTTCGATGGTAGAAAAGTCGGTGAGTGACACTATTTCATTTCTTGAATTTTTCAGTGGCAATGGTGACTAGCTAGCCTGTTTCACAGTATGCAGCCATTTACTTTTGGGATGGACTGGACTATACCTCTTCAGCGAAATTTATTTGTAAGATCTTTGCTTTGGGTTTCCTATTTTTCTAAAATGTCACTTCAATTCCAGTTAAACATAGACGATCAATTGTCGAAGATTATGGAGCAGCACAATATCGCGGCCACGGTAACTGAGAAGCCGAGACCTTCTATGCGCGACAAGGACGTGAAAGCCGCCATTCTGCAGCAGTACGCCGAGGTGAGGGTGTGCTATGCCAAAGTTAGGGTGTGCTATGCCAAGGTGAGGGTGTGCTACACAGAGGTAAGGGTGTGCTACGCCGAGGTAAGGGTGTGCTACGCCGAGGTGAGGGTGTGCTACGCCGAGGTAAGGGTGTGCTACACCGAGGTGAGGGTGTGCTACACAGAGGTGAGGGTATCTTACGCCGAGGTGAGGGTGTGCTACACAGAGGTGAGGGTATGTTACGCCGAGGTGAGGGTGTGCTACGCCGAGGTGAGGGTATGTTACGCCGAGGTGAGGGTGTGCTACGCCGAGGTGAGGGTGTGTTACAACTTGCGTACCGAAGCATGCGAACGATGGCGTAGAATACGTCCAGAACAGGGAGGGGAAGCAAGAAGCGTTTTTAGTCATTTCATTCCAGTAATTTCCATATAGCTAATGGATAAAAATCGGAACTATTGGGGGTGTGACCCCTGGTCCCCTCTGGTCATATGCCCATGCATGTGATGAATTATAAATAGGGCACCGCATAGGGTGAAAGGTGCAATGCTTTCGCTTTTGTCTGTAATATTTATACATATTTTACCTGACAGTAGGACCTGAAAAAAGCAACTAAGGTTCGGAAAAGACTAAGCAAGCAAATAATGACTCACAAGAAAAGCCGCATAGCTTCAGTACAATGGCCACGCTGCTGCGCGGTTTCGGTACAATGGCCAACCTGCCCCTCTGCTTCGGTACAACGACTATGCTGACGTACAGCTATAGTAAAATAATCAATACGTGACCGAAAATTCAACAATTATCCAGCCGACTACGAATCGGGCTACGGACGAATTTGGTTGCGAATCGGATTGGTTGCCGATTTGCACTTCCTGCTAGCATCAATGGCCGTTTATGAGGCATTCGAGTGACCGTGATACGGCATGTCTGCTTATTCTGCCTCAGGACGTAAAAAGAGCTGCATTCGTTACAGTCTATGCAGTAGCCCGTCGCCTGCAAGCATTTTGACGCGTGATTTAAACAGCGACGAGGAGGCATTACCCCTCTCAAATAGGGCGATGTGTCAGAGGTATGAAATCGTATGCCTGTGTACGTAGTTAGATCACAATAACTAAGGAGTTTTGAAATACTATTTACGCACTGACTGAGGGAACGAATTATCGACTCGTGTACCGGGAGTCACTAAGGCACACTCCCGGTTACTTAAGCCTATGAGTCCGTTCTTGCGTTCGGTACGTAAATAGACCCACTGAAACTTCTCACGTTTCACCACCCCGTGGACCTTTCCCTCAACTTAAAAATAGCTGGCCAACCCATCACCGAACCTAAGGAAGTCATGGATAAATTTGCTGATCATTACGCCAGTGTCGCAGCTAATAACTCATACAGCCAGCGCTCCAAAGACCAGGCAGAATGGTGCAAAAGCACACATTCATCAATTATGGTAATCAATAGTACTATAACGTACCATTTACAATGACCGAGCTAAATTACGCCATTAGCAAGTGTGGAAACACTGCAGTGGGCCCTGACGAAATTCACTACTTTTTCTTCAGGCACCTCAGCCAAACAGCACTAAAGTACCTGCTTTCGGCCATTAACAACATGTTTCTTAGCGACTCTTTCCCCACATCGTGGCGAGAGAGTATAATCATTCCCCTTCCAAAACCTGGCAAAGAAAAAACAGACCCAAAAGGTTATCGCCCAATTTCGCTTACTAGCTGTGCTAGCAAGCTTGTCGAGCGCATGGTAAACGTTAGACTTCACGAGATCCTCGAAAAGAAGCTTGATGTTATGCAATCAGGCTTCCGGCGCGGGCGAGCCACCACTGACAATTTGGTGAAACTAGTCAGTGACATCCAGAATGGCTTTTACAAAAAGCAAGTAACGATAGCTGCATTCTTAGACATTAAATCGGCGTTCGATCGCGTAAAAAAGACGCCCTTTTGTTTAAATTAAGCAAGCTAGGAATTCGTGGCCACCTTGCAAAATTCATTGAAAACTTCCTCAAAGACCGAAAATTTAAAGTCCGTTGTGGCACCACATTCTCCTACCTGGCAACCCAAGACCAAGGCACACCCCAGGGTAGCGTTCTGTCCCCCACCCTCTTTTTAGTAATGATCAACGATCTCTTCGCCAAAAAGCTACCGCCTGGAATAAATTACTCCCTCTTTGCGGACGATGTCGCCATTTGGAAAGCCACTGCAATCGATACCAGGCGGTATAATGAACCAGAATTTCAACATGCAACTACGCAGTTGCAGGATAGCTTAAACGACATCGATAATTGGTGTAGTTTAATGGGTCTATCACTCTCAGCGGAAAAATCATCAGTCGTTGTCTTTGCCAGAGCGCATTCCTGACACGACCCTCCACGGCTCCAAATCTCGGGTAAACCTATTGAATGCACCAATAGCTTCAAATTCTTGGGCGTCACCCTAGATTCCCGATTGAGTTTCAATGAGCATATCACCAAAGTCGTCTCTAGCTGTCAAAAGCGAGTCAACATTTTCCGCATGCTCGGCGGCACAGAGTATGGCGGGGATCGAAAGACCCTGCTTATGCTCTACAAGTCCCTGATTCGGTCCATTCTCGAGTATAATTCGTTCGTTTTTGACTCGACGAACAAGACCAATAAATTAAAGCTAGAGCGAGTCCAAAATGCCAGTATCCGGGCAGCCACAGGCGCGCTCAGAGAATCCCCCATCACCAGCCTGCTAACTGATAGCGGGCTATGCCCACTGCAGACAAGACGCGACGCCCAGCTTATTTCTTACTACATTAAGGTCCAATCCACCGAAAACCACCCGGCAAAACAATGTTTTGCCCATCCCAGACGAGCAAATAAAGCCACTCTACAGAAGTGGCCCCCATTTAAGCACAGAGTAGCGAAAACCCTGGAAAGCCTCAATCTTGCACTGCCAGCAACAATAGGCAAACCCCCACTCTCCCGCTTCTGGACTCGGAAAGAGCCCAAAGTAGGAATTTCTTTTCACTTCCCGTAAAACGGACTTCTCAGAGGAAGAAGTCTCCCAGAATTTCCTAGAGTTCCGATCTTGTAACGCGGACAAGACCTTTATATTTACAGACGGCTCCAAAATAGGCGCAAAAGTAGGCCTCGGCATCTGGGGGCAAAATATTTGCCTACAGAAAAGACTTCCGGACAACTGCTCTATCTTTACAGCCGAGGCTGTTGCCATCCTAAATGCATTAGCCATAATCAGAACCCAAAATATCAACTCAGCCGTCATCTGTTCAGACTCTAAATCTGTCCTGCAGGCCGTCAGTAACGTAGTCAACCCCAGCCACCACGTTATAGCAGATATTCAGAAAGGTATCGATGATACCCCTGATGTCTCTTTTCTTTGGATCCCGGGCCACTGCAAAATTCAAGGAAATGAAAAGGCCGATGAGCAGGCAAAAACGTCCCTAGAACTTAGAGAGATCGCACCCTTAATGTGGTCTGGAGATGATAGCAAAGCTCTCCTCCAGGACAGCATCCGGAAGCAAATTCAAAATAACTGGACCACAAACCACAGCGCCCACCTATTCTATATCAAGCCTAACATCGCCTACTGGCCCAGTTCCAACCAAAAGAGTCGCCGGCGCGAGGTTATTCTAACCAGACTCAGAAATGGACACACAAAATTAAATGCCTATTGGAACGCGGGTACCTGTGGTACCTGCGACGCAATGCAGAATCCCTATCACATTCTCATCGATTGTCCCCAGCACAATACCCATTGGCAACCCATGCTAGATTACTGCCGAATCCAAAACATCCCTGTAGACCTAAAAACTCTGCTCGGTAACGACCATCCTGAGCTACTCGAAAAAGTCTTTACATTTCTAAAGGACTCTGGGCTAGAGAAGTTTCTATAAATCACCCCTCCCAGCATATATGATGGAGGGTGCATGGTGCACCCCCAAAGTAGGACTTGCCTATTTTCCAATCATAGATGATCCACCGCAAAATTTAAGCAATGGTTGTTTAACCTTTAAATGGTTCATCGTTGGCTAAGGATAGGTTATGTTAGGCTAGCTTTGAAATCAGGTTAGGTTAAATAGGTTAGATTTCTTCACCGCAGTGATACCTTTCACTGCGGGTCTATGCTAACCACACCTATACTCTTACTAACAATCTAACTATCCTCTCACACTTCTTTTCTCTGCGCGGCGGCTGCCCAGCCGGAGAGGGAGCTGCAACCTCACCTCCGGGTTGCAGGGTAAATTCGCGGCACCCTGGCCAGGTGTTTAGCGCACTTTCTAAAATACGAAAATTATTGAGTTCACGGAGGATTTCGAGTAACGTAGACAAGCGGACATCAGTAGATGACACACAAAATTCTAAATTCTAAATTCCAAATCCTAAATTTAAGGTCTTCAACCACAGAAATAACCTTCGCACTCTGCGGGTCTAAACTTATTAAAAGACCTCCCTTGGCATGGCTATGCCATTGCCACGACCGATCCATTCGCAAGATAAAACATCTTGCAACCCATTACTTGAAATAACTCCCTTTGCTTTAACAGACTAACGTAACTTGCCCTCACACAAAATTCTAAAATTCTCCCACGCACTCCTTTAGAGGCGGGCAAAGGTGCTATGCACAGAACGCCTAATAAAAAGCCATTGATTGATTGATTCTCACGTATCCAAGGTAAATGTGTCGGCCACTACGTTCGCTCTGGGCGGACGGCATTCGCCTTAGTGGAAGGGACATTGTTATTTGACGCGACATTGTTTATTAGTGTTATTTGACGCGAGTCCTTCTCTTACGACCCGATGGTCAGTCCCCATGTCTCGGATCTGTAAGAATTTTCGTGACTATTCAAACTAAGGTATGCATTGCGTTTAATTGAAAGACCGTTCTCCCATCCATCGCTGCTGTTTCAAAGGCTGGGTGCGCGTTTTTCTTTTTTCTCTAGCTCGCTTTCGCAGCAAAACTTTTTCTTCATTTAGGTCATTATCAGTTTGGCAGATTTCCACTGCTCTCTCGGTTGTAGACCTGGGAAGTGCCGTCAGCGTCAGATTACCAGTGACGTGACGGTGATATTAAGTTCCTACATTTGTGCGATCTGCGTGATTCTGAACATCCGTTTTAATCAAAATTTTCACTCCCGAAGCCTGGCTGATCACGTGTTTCGTTTTGGCCAAAAGCATTCGGAATATGCACGCATGGTGAAAGCCGCGCAGCAGCTCTTGCTATTATTGTAGCCTTATTTGGCTTTCGCCGAATCACGGTAACCACGAAAAGATGAGAGCGTAGATTATACAGTCATGAGCGCGGGACATTGGTCATAGCCGGAGTGAAATTTTCACTTTCATTATTATGAATTATTAAATGATTGCATTATTATGAATTATTAAATGATTGTTATATATATATATAGATATATATATTCAACAATAAATATATATATATATATATATATATATATATATATATATATATATATTCAACAATAAATATATAAGTTGACGAGGTGTTTACTGGACTGTCTTCTCGAATCCAGGTCGGTCAAATTGGAGATTTGACCTACCTGATTCTGATGAAGGGCTGTGCCCGAATATATAATCTAAGTGATTTTACATCCAGGATTGGAGGAGACAGACCAGTATACACCTTGTTAACTTATAATCATGCTCCTGGGCTCTCCAAAATCTATCATTCCAAAATCTATCAGTGTTCGAACATTATATATATAGAATAGAATTATGTATTATATTCCAAGTAAGGCTGGATCCCTCTTGAACGTTGTGAGGCATTTCGTCCAGGCAAGACAAACGCACAGGTCCCTGATAAGCGTCAGGTTGATTAAGTAAGCTCTATTGAGGGGTTTCTTCATTATTCGAAGTTTGACATTCCGAAAAGGTAAAACAAGAAGCCGAACACACCTAAGCTTCCTCGTATTTTTCAAGGGATGGTTTGATTATTTCGAGAAATGGTTTATTTTTCTCCCAGAAGCATAAATGATAAGCCGTTGCTTTTGGTCATGTTTTCAACGGTTGCGTCGATTTGTCTCGTAATTCGTTGTGCTTTTCATCCATGGATAAAATTTTGCGCGGTGGATGTATCCAGTTCAATACTTATTCTGCTAACTTAAAAAGTTAATGTAATTTTGGGTTGCAGAAGGATGGCTGAGGTGGCAGCAGAGAAAGATTGGCCGTGACGCATGGTAGTTTAGGCGTCAGGCCTAGTCAGTAGCCAGTTTGGTTCAAAGTAAACGGCATCGATGCCGAGTTTGAATACAAATGTGTTTGCTTCCTTGGAGGTTGGACGTGTCAAGAACCTTGCTTGGGCTTTTAGAGCCCTGCTCCTTGAAAACGATGTTTGTGTACGGGGATACATGGCATGTTATTATCGTTAAATTCCGCCACAATCTCACAGATTTCGGATGCTGAGGAGGAAGGTGACGAGGAGGAGGACAAGACTGATGTAAAGAACAGCAATCGCGACGATGTAGCCAAGGAGGATCAAGAGAGGAGGGAGCGCCTGAAGGCTGAGTCAGCCGCCAAACGCGAGAAGGACAAACTCGACCGGTAGGTTTGTTTATCTTCTAGCCCACAGAACTAATGTGCACATTTAAGGAACCTCCTAAATTTCAGTGGAGGGGGTGGGTTGTATGATCCGCCATTCTCCAATCAGTGGAGGAGAGGAGAAATGTAGTTGGATGAAAAGAATCCAAATATTTATTTCAGATGGACAAGGCAATAAAATATGCGATATTTCTGCGTACACCAGTATTGTGTGGCTCGTAGATCAAACTATTCATACCAACTACAAAAACGGAAAAAGCTCACAATACAGAAATTTTTTGCCCAGGCTGGAGTCACAAACTACCACTGTTGGTGCCTGATTGACTAGTTTTATAACACAGCTCAGGAAAAATGTGCAAACTTGTCCGTGAATATTACAGGACCGTATGAACTCTCCGTTGAGTTCACTCTCTGCAGGCCTAAATGATCGCTTTCAATCCGGCGATTCAAATGTATTTAACTTGTTCGAGCGATCACAATCCCAAGGAGTGCAACTAAAGGAATCGCTTATGAACTATCATTTTTGTATTGGCTTACGATACTCGCATCTTGATGTAGGATTTAGTGCCAAATTAAACCATCGCAGTCTTACTGCCGAAAATATCTGTATTATTGATATTCCTGTTTTCAAGGGAACGACAGTGTGGTAATCTCTATTTGATGCGTCCCTTTCTAGAAGTATTCGATGGTTTTACTTTGCTAGCTTTACCGGACTTTGCCTTTTTAACCCGATGAGCGCATTTTCACGTAAAAATTCAGCTCCTGGAGTTCTGAGCGGAGGCACACTACCCGTGCAGTCATTTCAGGGTACGAGTTGTGTCGAAAGGTGCCTCTGGTATGTTTCAGAGAGAAGCAGAAAGCTCAGCAAGCAGAGAGAAAGGACAAGGAGAAGAAACGCACCACTAAGGGCGAGAAGCGTAGATGACAAGCGCGGAGCTGTTGCGAGTCTCCAGCATGTTGTGTATCTAAATTGGTGCTGTGCATTACCTCGTGATACAGTTCCAGTTTCTTACAAGAGTATCCTATATGAAACAGTGGAAAACGGTGCCGGTAGCTGGCAAGTGCAATGGTATTTGGTTCTCTTTAAGTTACATGGATCTGGTTCCAGCCCGGTAATAAGTTTGTCCCCGTCGACTGATCCCCACACTCACCAGCTTGCACGGTCAGGTGATTTTCCTCCGCTAGCAACAGAGTATCAGGGAACCCCTCCGCCCGTGGAAGTTACCAGATCTAGGCCGACGATTCTTTCAGAATGCATCTCGCATCACTCACCTGTGTGTTCTGCCCTAGTGAGATACCCCTGTTCTTGGTGCTGTGTTGCCTGAATAAACAAGAGTGCTTTACATCGTCGTTGTGATCATTTAAGACTTCGTTTGCTCTTTTACACTCCTTTACGATCCGCCACTTGTGATACAGCAGAAGGACTACTACAAAATCGGCTTGAAAGACGGCCTTTTGAAACTGAAACTGAGATGAGATCAATGAATGTATATTCACAATGCAATTTCACTCAATGGTCAGCTAGCATCATCATAAAAGTTTCATTTAAGTACCATTTTTCGCTTTCTTTCTTTTCCTGTAGTTTTCTTCTGAGGAGCTGCTGCAGGAGCTATCGTCCGAACTAGTCTTTCGACGCTGCTTCTTTTTCTTTTTATTCGTTTTTCTGACTTGTGGTCTCGGTTTTTGTCTTTTCTTTTCTTCTTCGTGTCCTTTCTATCTTGCTTTGGTGAATTTTTATCTTTTTTACTACTACTGTGACGCTTTACCTGTTTCCCTTCCGGACTAGACGAATGTTCTCGCCTCGAATTCTGCTTTTTTGGTGGTGTCTTATCGCTGGAGGAGTCCGAATCTGACGGGCTTTCACGCCGAGGCCGCTTCTTCTTCTTGGAAGTGGTTTCCGTTTCATCGCTACTGCCGCTGCTACTTCGAGTCTGTGAATGATACGTAGAAATTAGTAGCATATAAAGTATGAGGAAACGATGATTCAGAAGTAATATATCATAAAAGCCTTGAAACATTCCTCGGATTTTACGTTTATCGCCTTGCTCACGAAAGCAGAGTACAATAAAAATTGGGCGATTCAGTCGTGAGCTTTAGTAACTTTTGAGGTTTAACGCTACATTCATTCTCATGTTTTATTATCTTGCCAACTCCCATCCAGTCAGTAGGGACAACGGGACTACATCACGCTCTGCTCAAGGGACCAGCCGAGACCTGAGCCCGGGGCCCTTACGCAAATAGGCGCTGAGGGCCGCTAATTCGCCCTTCAAAGGCTTTGCCGAAGCACACATGGTACTCACCTTATCTTTTTTGCCAAGGAGGGCCTTGAGCTGGTTGACATCGAGTCCACCAGCGAGCTGCCGGTCCATGTTTCTGCTCCGGCCCTCGTCCGCCCGGTCTTCGCGGCCATGTCGACCCTCTGTATTCCGTTCGGAAACGACGGCGCCTCGGCCGTCTTCGCGTCTACCAGGCCCACTGGTACTCCTTACATCCTCTCTCCTCCGGTCCTCTCGTTTTCTTTCGTCTCTTCCTTCGTAGCGTTTTCTATTCGTTCTACTTTCGCCGTGTCTCCTGTCGTCAGTCCCACCCCTCTCCTCTCTCCGGTGCTCGGAATGTCTGGGTCGACCTCCCCGTTCTCTACCGTTCCGTTCCCTCTCCCCCTGTCAGTGCCTTGTATGCTTCCACCCCGCTCACTCCGTCGGTCCCTCCCTGGCGGAGCCGGTCGGCCTCCCCGTCCCGGCCCCCTTCCTCCATCTCCAGAGCGCCCACTTTGTCCCGTATAGTTCCCGATGTCTTTGGCGTCAGTTCCCTTCTGGAATGTAATACGGCCTTTTCCCTTCCACTGTACTCGCGACACAGACTGTGAGAAATCGACGTGAATGCGCCTGTCGTCGATAAGAACGTTGTCCATTTTGAAGTAGGCGTTCTCGCACGATCTTGGATTGTCGAACTCTATGAAGCCATACTGAAGGGAGTTGTTGGTTTTGTTGTCGCGAATGATCTCGCAGCTGTGGAATAAGGACCATTGTCTGTCACGCATTGTAGGAAGGCAGCTGTCAAGCTGGATGCCGCCCCTGAACGAAATATTACCACTGAAGCAGGCATCTAAGTGGCGGGTGAAATAAGTAAGGATCTGATATCCCCTTCAGTAAAGCAGCATTGCAAGTGATAACCATTATTTGCCCGTAAATTACGAAAGAAGTTTAGATGTGCTTACTGTTTGCAACGAAAGTAGTTCACGGAACTACGGAAGTTAAAGTGAGATTGCACAATCTCGGGGTGGACACCGGACCATATGCTGGGGTGCATTGCTCCTCGCATCCTGAGGGGTGCGAGTGTTGGAAGAGCCGTTTCAGGGGAGGGGACGGGCAAAAATCAGGGATGCAGGTAGACGGCTGTGGATGTAAAACCTGCATATGGGATGCTCCTGCATTACCGCACGTACACACGCCCGCAATATAAATGCATTGAGGACAACACAAAACAAAGAGGGATCTCACATGTGAATTTCTCCCTCGACGGCCACTGCGCCACGCCTTGCCTAAGCTAGACCGGCTTCAACTCTCAAAGTACGCTGAAATGGTTCAAGAGATGCAACCACAACCCATGCTGTTTAGACGAAAGAATATGCGGGCAAATCGAACTAGTTCTAGCTCTGAAAATATGCCAGTGAGAAGAGTTGCTGATGTTGCTCTGCTAAACCCGCATTCCTGGATATTAACTTAATCTTATAACACCTTCCCCGCCAGCGGTACCTTTTATCATCTGCCAAATTTTGATGCCATTAAATTGCAGGAGGTACCAGAGCACGAGCGTGATTTTACAAACAATGTCATGCCAACTCGTATCGTTCGTGTCCCGTGAGCAAATCGTTATCCTGTTTGCACCAATTATTTCCTGCAATGAATAATATTTTATCCATTTTTCAAGTGGACCCACCCACCCACCAACGCCTCGCTGTATGGTCATTTTGAGCGAGTTTCCTCTTCAAATATCAGCGGAGGGAGTACTGTGGAACAAAAGATATAGTCGTTGAATCGTTCGCTATTGAACCCCACCAATGCCCAGTCCTGTACGAACCTGACGATTTTGCCAAAGCGCGAGAAGATGATCTGCAGGTCGTCGTCGGTGGTGACGGGGTTCAGTTTGCAGACGAACAGCACGTTCTCGGGCGGGGCGACGTCAGCGTCGGGCAGGTCGCCCACCATCTCTAGGATGGTGGCGCGGGCGGCCGCCTCGCGCTGCTGGATCAGCTCATCCAGCTCCGCCGCGCTGCGACCGGCCGTCTCCTCCACGTCCTCGTCCGCCGCGATCCGGCCCGACTGCCGTGCAAGGACGTGTCAGGACGAGGGTGGCGATAGGGGTCATCCTTTTATTCTCTTGTAAAAGTGTCATAGAAATGAACAATCGTCGAGCGCCACGTGTGCTTACCTTGAGTACATCGGCTGTCGGAGAAGGGGACCGGCTGGGCACCTCCAGTCCCTCTGGATCATCCAGAGGGTCATCCAGGACTACAGTATGAGTAATCCTGCGAAAGCAGCATGTCTCTCAATATTGCACGATCTTTCCTGCTGGATGGTACAGGAACAGCTAGAAATTGTGGTTAAATACCATAGAAATAACACGCGTTCCTATCCAACTACTTGTGAAGGCTTCTTCCACAATAGCTACGTTAATTACATAAATAAAAATCAACGATCAGCTTGTGAATTATAAATGATAAACATTAACCTTATCCTATCGAAAAATACATATTACAAACCACTTACATATGGAGCGTGGTTCTCCCACAAAGTAAAAAGCAAACACCAAACTTCTTTTTGACTGTGGAAGAACCACATTGGGAACATAAGAAAACATTTTTCGTACAAGCTTAACGGCGGCGAGAAGCCCATTTTAGGCGCCATAAATCGGTTTCAGCATTTGCTTTGCAGTATGTACACCTAAACGTTTCTACATCTGGCTACAAGATTCCCATACATTCATGAGGTCAGACAAGAGCGTCCCCACCAGCCAAAAAGTTGGAGGGGGAGTAGGGGTGACGGAGATTATCAGGAAAACTTCAACTCTTTACTGACAGAAAAATGCCTCTTTCAAATCCAAAAGCGGTTCAGTTTTTGGCTCCTTGTTTGGGCTCGCCCGCCTAATTTTGTCGAAGCGTTCATCTTTTCCCAATTTGCATGAAATAGAAAAAAATCTGATGAGAAGTGTGGTGACGCGTCCCCCTTCCCCTCCCTACTCGGCGCCCATGGACCAGACCTGCCATAGAAACTAAAAATCAAACACTACATCGGCTCCTCCTTCCAACAAGAAAAACACCCAAGATAATCGACACAGCATCGCTTCCAAATTACACCAAACCGGGGTTGCCTTGCCTTATGTCCTGGTAAGGCTGGAAGTTTTGATCGCAGATGGCGTCGTTGAGTTTGGCGAGCACTTCCGTGCCCTCCACCACTTGGCCGAAGACGCAGTGTTCTCCGTCGAGCGACTCCAGCGACTCGGAGAGCGTCACGAAAAACTGGGAGCCCAGCCTGGGGAGCAGACCAGGCCGCTGGTGACGGCGGCGAAACTGACCAAAGGGAACGTGATGGCCCATACTCTAGACAAGTCTACAACAGGTAGAAATATTTTGTTCTTGTCTGCACACAAGTCACTTCAGACAAGAGAAGACAATAATTCATTTCCCTGGAACGCCATAGAAAAACCCAATCCAATTCATAAACACAAAAGAAGTCACAACATTTCAAATTCGGATTGATTATCCGCTGCCGCGGGCAATTCCGTTCCAAATATGACACTTGAAAATCAGCGAGGGCGCAGAGTGCAAGAATTCAGCGTGCTTTGCCAGTCTGTGTTTTCAGTCCGAGCAGGGGGAAATAAAAGTTTATTTGCGCCGAGAAACCACGGGTAAAATTTGGGAGCTCCGGCCATATGTGTAAGTTTTCCACCTCAGAACATATAATGTAAAGATGCGTACAGAGCAGAGTGGCGGCATGACCTTAAAAGCATTCAGAGCGAACTACTCGAAGTCCTCTACGTTTCCCCAAGACTTTTGGGTATAAAGTAATCATCATCATCATAATTGGTGGTTTAGGGCGCGCCGACAACAAAGGTCATGTGGCGCCCATAACACTAAGTAAAATATATACAGAGGCGTTTCAACAGCTCACGGGACTAAAGCTGTGTCAGAAGTTTAAAAAAAAATCATGAACACATAAATAATAATAATAGAATAACACATTGTCAAATCACAACCTAGGTCGGCGAGTAAATAACATTAAAATCGATGCTCCTTAGAAACGATAAAATACGTGAAAGGTCAACGGTCGGAAACTCTCCCAAAAGAGACACCAATGAGGGTGATCCCCCCAGGTGTCTAAGCCTCTCAATCTCATAGTCCGGGCACTCGACGAGAACATGGCTCACACTCAGCGGGTCGCCACAGCGCGTGCAGTGCGGCGGATCCTCTCCACTCAAGCGGAAATAGTGAGTGGCATGAGTGTGGCCGATCCGCAACCTCGACAGAACAACCTCCTCTCTCCTGGATCCAGCGCTGCTCGAAAACCATTTTCCTAGTTTAGGTTTGATGCTTCTCAACTTGGCTCCTCTAGGATCCTCATTCCATCTCCGCTGCCAGTCACTTACTAAAAACTTCTTAACGAGAGCATATAGGTCGAAAAATGGAACATGAAGGCCAGGGGGAACGTCACGTTCTACTGCAGCTTTTGCCGCTGCATCTACCCGTTCATTGCCACTGATGCCACAATGGCTTGGAATCCACACAATCACAACATTTTTCCCCTTTTCCTTCAGACTGTGCAACTTCTGTCTTATAAGAACCAATAGAAAAGACGTCGATGCAGTATAAAAGTAAAAAGATTTCAAGGCCTGTAAAGAGGATAGTGAGTCGGTAAAAATAACGAACTGTCTTGCCCTCGACCTGGACACCTGGTCCAAACACCGAAAAATTGCATACAGTTCAGAGCTAAAAACAGATGCTTCGCGTGGCAAACTAAAACCCATCTCTACCCCATCACCAAAAAATGCACAGCCCGTGCCATCATCATTTTTCGAACCATCTGTATAAAAGTGGACGTGATTTTCAAAAGACTCAGAACAAAAATCCATAAATAGCTGGCGTATTGCTTCAGGTGTTAAATGTTTGCATTGTTCGAGCAAGCTCGTGTTTGTGTTGACCGCCGACACAACCCATGGTTCAACAGTAGCTACGTCATAATGCCCAACAAGGTCAACGTCAATGCCAGCCTCTGTCAACCAAGCCCGAACCCGTACCCCGGGGTGGCGGGCTGAGGCACGCGTACCATTATCGATTCGACGCAGCTGGGCGTCACCAAAAAATGTTTGATATGTGGGGTGATGTACTGACTGTTTAATTTTTATTGCATAACGCATAGCAAGCATTTTTCGGCGGGTTTTAAGCGGCATTTCATCGGCGTCAACTAGCATACTAATTATTGGAGATGTGCGAAACCCCCCAGTTATTATTCTAATTGCGTGGTGGTGCACAGTGTCGAGAATCTTTTTTGCGGACTGGCAGGCGGCCTCATACACAACGCAACCGTATTCGATCTTGGAACGGATGAGCGCCCTATATAACATAATAAGCATCTTTCTGTCAGCGCCATACCTCATTTTGGTTAATACCTTGAGAATATTAAGCGAGTCAAAACATTTTCTACGCAGTTCTTTAAGATGGGGCACATATGTCAGTTTTTTGTCTAGTGTTAACCCAAGGAATCTAGTTTCAGCAACAACTTCGATCTGATTACCGTAGATGAATAATGCTGGGTCTACACAATCGCTACGTCTATTACAAAAATGTATACACTTGGTTTTAGTACTCGAAAATGTCAGCCCGTTGCGTGTGCTCCACTGCTGCAGGCGGTCGAGGCCAAGTTGAAGCCGCCTCTGCACAGCAGCGGTAGTGGACCCCGTCACCCACATCGCAAAATCATCAACGAAAAGTGCGTGCTTTATACCTGTTGGAAGATCGTTTGCGATATCATTGATCATGACTGCGAAGAGGGCTATGGAGCTCACAGAACCTTGAGCTATGCCACTCTGTTGCTGGTACCGGTTCGATAAAGCAGCGCTAATACGGAAACGAAAATACCTATTTTTCATGAAGTTCGTAATAAACCAACCCATGTGTCCTCGCACGCCAAGTCCAAAAAGCTTCTGCAAAATACCATGCCTCCACGTGCAATCATAGGCACGCTCTATGTCAAAGAAAATAGCGATAGTATGGGCTTTCCGTAAAAAACCCTCCCGCACAGAAGCATCGAGACGAACAAGATGGTCGACTGTGGAGCGGCCCTGGCGGAAACCACACTGACTAGGACAGAGAAGCTGATTTGACTCCAAGTACCACACCAGACGTACTTGGAGTAAGCAAAAATCAGTAACGTAAGATGGGACTACTTTGAAATCGTGGGTTCCTTCCAACAGTGTTAGGATTGATAAAAATGTTATTTGATTCAGGAATGGTTCCGTGGAAAGTGTTACAGAATTTTCAAGGAAAAATAAAATCTATAAGCAAAGTGTATTTACTTCATCTTTACGAAAATGCGTAAAATTCCACATGTTTCTTATGATGCGTAAGTTTTCTAGTACGGCGCACGGCGAAAAATCGATAATTGTCTGAAATCCCACTGCGTAAGAATCGTGCCTTACCCAAGTATTATTTCCCCTGAGTCCGAGTGCCACTGAAAAAGCACCACATTCCCTTGAAGGCTGTTTCCAAGCTCTGGAAGTATGCGTCATAAATTACACGCAAACAACATCCTTGAAAAAAGGGGACAAAAATGCATATGGAAAGGTTATCATGTCGGACGCCAAACCACTTACAACCGTATAAAATTTTTGAGCCTGGGCACACTGGAGGGGTTATTTAACACGCGCCACGCTGGGGCGAAGTTCGCCCCCCTCCTGGTTTTCCCCAGATAACGCAAAAACGAAGAGACGCAGAACAACGAGACTTACCGTACCTTATTCCCTGATCAATTTTGCGCATCTGATCAAATTTTTTAGGTCAGGCCATGTCAGGCCAAGGAGGTATCCAAGGTCAAGCGACCCAACCTCAAAACCTAAAATCACGAGTTTGAAGCGGCGCCTAAGGAACATCAGCCAACCGATCAGTTTGAAACTTTCACAATATGATGAGGTCATTAGGGTCTACAAATCTGCTATCTCGGAATTTTTATATTGTTGACCTAAGATGGGTCAATTTTTTGGTCACCCCATTATATGTATATGGTGAAATATAAGAGGGCTCGTTTTCAGTAAATACTGAATAGATAAAGCTGAAAATCATTAAATCACGTATTTTTACTATGATCTTGGCCATAAAGTTGCGTTTTTTGACCATCTTACCTCTTAAAGTTCATGTTAGGTCACAGGAGCACACCGTGATTGTTTTGCGAATAACTTCTCACTGAATGGAGATAAAGCTCCTATTTTGCTTGCATTGTGCTTGTATTGTCACGGGGAGTCGAATGATATGCAACATGACCATACCAGGTCACCCTGTGACCTTGACCTAGCTCGATGTCAGGCCATTTTTATAATTTGATCTAGCAAGGTCAAATTATCCATCATTCGATTCGCCACGATGAGAGAATGATGCATAAATATCTGCTATAGATCCGCTGAGTAAAAATCTAGAGGGAAAACGTACAATGCCCTGTTGTAAGCCTATGGAACCTTCTTTGACCTATGCTGACCTCAATATTGACCTGACATAAAAATACTTCGTATAATTTCTCTTCGTCTCGTCAAGAGCTTTCAAACGCCGTCCATAATTTTCCTTTAGCTTTCCTGGGAAATGAGACACGGAGGGGGCAAAAACGCCCCCCCCCAGCGGGGCAAGTCATGCCAGGGACTCCAGCGGGGCGCGTGTTAAGTTAGATATACTCACAGGTTATCTCCGTGGCTCGCGAAAGATAAAGTCCCCAAATTGCGATGTTTCATTTTTGGAGCCTTTTCTGCCTCAAAGTATCTCGCCTGATCTCCGTAAAGTAACCTGGAAAGCAAACAGACGTGTTACGTGCCAAGTGTGAATGGTGAGCTAACAAGGGGGAATCGATTCGTATACTTTAGGGACGCAGGTGCATGTCCTATGCATTTTGCATCCCAAACCGTATCTTTGCATCCCTACAGTTCCCTCAAGGCCTCTTGAAACGTCACTGCCGCCCCTTGAAAGGTCACTTACTATTGCGAAATAATCCCAAATGGACCGCTGGTATTGTTTGACGTCTGCTAATTTCTGAATTTATGCGTAGTATACATTACTGGCTCGGGTACACCTCTACTCGAGCCATCCGCATAATGTACTTGCAAATGATAAACCTTCACCTTTAACCCGACACCTCCTGGGCTCTTCCCGTGGCCAAAAGCGCCCAGGGGGAAGGGGGTCCGATTAAACCAACGTACCAGAGCTTCCAGGTTGGCCATTTTGCGGCCAAATATCTCAAATTTGGTATTTTCTGTCGTGCTTGCCCCCGCGATTTTTCGTTTGGCTTTTTCTTGAAATCTGGTCTTTTTGGCCCTTTTTCTAGCAGGTGGCACCTACGTTATTTTTGTTTTATCCCTTTTATAAATATTGCTTTATTTGGTCTTTTCCGCCCTTGAATAAGATGTTATGACACCAAAAAACAACAGAGTAGCATAAAACTGCTATGGCGGTGCGAGGGAGGGACACAACTTTGTTAAAAACACGATCCACGGGTAAAACGCCCACCGAAAGCCCTTCTACGCCTGAAAAGGCGTCCCTAAAAAACAGTTTACACCAGGTCTGTGAGGCAAAAAAATAAAACCCTAGGGCGGAGTCGGATTAATTACCCGTCTAAAGGCGCAAATACCTGCCCACAGTTACACGAATTCACAAATAAACAAGCTTCAACCCTGAGTAACTGAGATATACCAGGAAAGCATACCCATACAGGCTGGTTCCTCCCTTTCCAGTTCCAGCAGGATCTCCTGTCTGGGCGATGAAGTCCCTTTGTACGGTGTGGAATAGAGAGAAGTTGTAGTACTTGATCTTGCATAGCTTCAGAAAGTTCTGACATGCTGCAAGCAACAGGTCGTAGAGGTCAGTATCACAATCGCTGGGTGTGTTATTCAGTGCCTGCCCAGCATTGCAACGTGGAGTAAAAGCACTGTACATCATAGTTCTCTTCCACTCAACTCCCACATTAAAGTCGACGCCAGTTCCCCTACCAAAAATACATCCTAAGCTTTCTGAACATTCTCCCGGGGGAGCCTAATGACCTTGGCAGTTGGTGCGTGGTTAAACCCCAATAATTATACACTTCATTATTCCCGGTGGAAACGAAATCAGCTAACACGTCATGCAAAAAGGAGCCTGCAACAGCAGTTGTAAAATGGGTAGAGTGAGCTACTAAGTTTTGATTATCGAAAGGCGCCGAACTTGGTAGGGCTTTCATTGCTGCTTTTAACAAACTTAATTTCAAATGGTTATTAAAGCATATGGTTACATAAATAAGTTCAGTAATCGAAACAGATTTGCCTGTCACAGCAGCGTAGCCGCCGATATTGGCCTGCCGGCATGGCCTTCTTGGGTATTAGACTATTAGAGCCTTTGTGAGTGATGTATAACGGAGACACTTCCCTAGGGTCTATTCATAAGATATTCAATTAAATTATCCAATGTGACGATGAAAAGTCTTCTTATGCGCATTGACCCTCGCCCCGCTGAGGGGTGTTTCAACACCCCCTCGGGTTTTTCCGGTGGCACCAGAAAACGGCGGCGCGAAGTGCCGCCGTACTTGGTACACCTTATCCCTGATCAATTTTGCAACTTTTCTCAACATTTTAAGGTCGGGTCGTCTCAGTTCACTAGTGCAGGTCAAGTGACCTCACCTTCAAAAAAGTTTAGGATAGCATAAGAACAGGGCTAATCTATCAAATTGAAACTCATCACATAATGGGCCCACCAAACGCCACAAAATATGTTCCGGTATTTTCATTGTTGATGATCATGTGGTATGTAAATGGTAGGTAGGTGCATAGTTTTAGGCGGTAGGGGTCCATAGTTTTAGGCAATCTGGGTAACAGTTTTAAAGCTACTTCAGTTAACAAAAATGCCTTTCCTGGAGGAACTGATTCATAGTCACTAGGTATTATACACAATGTCGTTGCAAAAGGCAGTAGAAAGGACAAATTCCCAAATCCGCAACTTATGCTGCACGCTGGCCGATGCTTCAGCATGAAAAGACTCACCCCTTGGACGCTCCTTCAGGAACAAATCTACAGTCAAGTCGCCAATTGTAGTCTCAATCACCACCGACATCTGAAAAAGAAATCAATGATTAAAACATGCTTGAATAGTCAACTTAAAAACCAAGCACTGCAATTCCTGCAGCAAGTCCTTCGACTGAAACCCAGAATCATTCCTCACACAATTTCATTCGCTGCAACTGATCACAACTAGTGCTCGGTCGGAAACCGATATTTATGAAGTCAAAGCCGAGACCTGGTTCTTATCCAGTTGTTCTGCCGTTGTATGTTCAATAGTGCAGAAGTCCTGAGACATTTCTGAGAGTCAATCGGATCATTGCCTCAGGCTTATTAAATTACTGGCATTTGAAAATACAAGCAATTTTTTAATTCATCATTTGTACGAAAATATTCAATTGATTCGCTTTCATTCGACCAGTTATTTATCTCCCTTGAAATATTTAAGTTGTTACTTTAACTTCTAAAGCTGATTTATTGCCTGAAACTTACATCTTTCGACGTCAATTATTATTTTGCATATTTTATACCATTGGCTGATAAAAGTTACGCTCCCCCATGATGTGTAGTTTTCCAAGAGTGTTTAACTCATTCAATGTACATTTTGCATCCTTTATGACACAGGATTGGGAATATTCTATGCTGCATTCTAGTGCAGAGTACGAGAAAACTCCACTAGCAGCTCTGGCGAAACCTTGAAAGTAGTTGTATTTTACGCTGCATGCCTATGAAACAAGATTGTAGCATCTTATTCACTTCCCACGCTGTATTATCCTACTTCTATGCTGCTTGCATCACAGGTGGATCCAGGATTGCCGATCGGGGGGAATTCCCGGGGGTGCCATCCGGACCAGGGGGGCGCCACTTTTGACCGGCGAAACCTATCCGGTGGGCGCCAAATCCTATCGGTGGGCGCCGATTTTCGCCTCCTGGGGGGGAGTGGGAAGCGACATTTCAGGGCGACGCCATCGACCTTTCAGGGGCGCGCCGTGACCATTTCAGGGAGCGCCGAGGGTCGATCGGGGGGCACGTGCCCCCTTGCCCCCTGGATCCGCCTATGGCTTGCATAAGTTACACTTTTTAAGAAATAGGGCCCCTAACAATGTTTGCCATGGTGGTGTGTCTATTACTGATAAATATTAAATGCTTAATCATTCCAATCGATTCCTCTTAAAAATGCCCACCTCCCTTGATGCATGACTCCCACGGCTCATTCGAGATCATCTTCATTATTTTGGAGATCAACCGAATTTGCGATTTCAAGTTCCCAATTCCTGCCTCCTCTATCGAACTGATAATCAACTCCCAAGGAAGCGAAGGTGCCGACAATATGGGATAAGCTCAAAATATTGACATCACTTAGTCAGACTTTATTCCCTCATCTTTCTCATCTTTCTCTCATGAACAATTTCTAAAGTGTTAGAAATTGTTTAAGAACAAGTTGTGGAATACCCCAAGAAAAAATAACATTATATACTACTATTCAGTTATCACTTCGTAAGATTCTATTCCCTCAACTTTCTCACTTATTCTGTAGCTGCTTTGCCACAGGTACCTTCCCTGATACGTTCAAAACTCCCGTCATTTTACTAGTATTCAAGTCTGGCTATTCTTCAGCTTTTACAAATTATTGGCCAATTGCCATTCTCCCATCATCTCAAAGTGTTAAAAATTGTTTAGAACAATTTGTGGAGTACCTCAATCAAAATATCATTACATATTACAATCGCTGGCGGCAGAATGGGAACGGGGCACCGGGGCACGGTGCCCCTTAAATCATTTAACACTAACCCTCCCTATGGCGTTGAGTGGAAAGAAATGGGATGAATAGCCTGTGGTGTCCCTCTTACATTCGGACGGTCCGCCATCACTGATTACA
Source organism: Lepas anatifera (assembly GCA_034440635.1). Lineage (NCBI taxonomy): Eukaryota > Metazoa > Arthropoda > Thecostraca > Lepadidae > Lepas > Lepas anatifera. The sequence goes on along the minus strand of JAOTON010000520.1, from coordinate 1,265,429 downwards.
ACTAGTTCAGATTTTAGCCTCTCACAGCTTGTATATGCCCATTTCTTCCATATAGGACAAAATCACCTCGCCCCAGTATCAAAACATTTTTGTGCTACCCTCTTCTAAGATTTCAGAAAGATTTCCAGAAATATTTGAGACAGTTAACCACTGATCCGTTAGTCAAAATTAAGATCCAACAGCTTTCAAAAATATATTTGGAACATATTTAATATTCCCTCCCAAATCGCCCCAATATGTAAAGTAAACATTATTATGTTGGGCACACCTGCACCCACAAATTATTCACACTGTAAAAATTAGCAAGCCACAATTGCACCAGGCTGAACAAAATTTGTTTGATAAATGGATTGCTCTCCAACTCCAAAATAATACCCTTATGGCAAGAGCTGCATGTTATGCACTGTATAATCAAGAAAGATACACTACAACTAGCAACTAGCAGAGATTGTTCAGGGTAACTGTGAGAAAGTCATCAAAACCATCAATCAACAGGTTGAATCAGCATCACTGGCCAATAGCGCATCTGCAAACAAGGACACACATACAATGTCCAGGGTTTTTGACGACTTCCTTGACCGTGACAAACGAAAGTGTGATCTTGTTGTGCACTACTTGCGAGAGCCTTCTAGTAAATCGCACGGTTCAAGATCCCAGGCAGACTGCTGCCTTTGTGGACATGGTCCGGGAGACATTCAGCCTGAATTTCAGGGTTTCAAAGTCCTTCCACCCAGGTGCAAGGACTCTGACACCCTCGCCTTAGAAAGCCTCGCATCCTCATTGTCACGCTGGACTCTGAACAATCCAAGTATGAGCTTCTCAGGCTGGCTCCACAGCTTAAGAAGAACACTAAGTGGTCCAACATCTACCTAAGCCCTGATCTCACGTTTAGGGAGAGGGAGGAGCGTCGTAAGTTGCGTGCTTAGTTAACTAGTAGAAGGGCTGCTGGAGAGACTGACCTGACCATCGTGCGTGGAAAGATTGTAGCTAGGAAAGTAACTGAACAGGGACCCGTGCAGCCTCCAAGGACACACATCCGGGGGCAGAGAACAGAGTCCAGTGATTCTTCACGACCCCAAAACAGCTCAGAACTGCCCGTAGACAATTCCAGTCGTGGTGTCCAGGCTCAACCATATACTGTGAGGGATCATGCTGGATCAGCTGTTCAAGATTCCCAGCCCAACAGCAGCACGTCCGAATTAGAACGACAAAGTTCGCCAGCTGTGACGATGCTTACAGAGGATGTAGACAGTAAAATTACTGCATTATCAGCCTCAGAGGCTACATACCCTCTGCCTATGGAGGTACCCGACTCTGTTGCGGTGGAGGTGGAGGGCGCTACTGCCTCTAGAAATTCACCTTCCTCTGCTGAAGTATCCGTGCCCAGTCATCCACACCAACATTTAACTTGACTACACCCAACAGGTGATCACAGGTTAAACATCATGTACACCAACACAGATCAGTTTCTGAATAAACGTGATGAGTTGTGTGTAGCTATTGCTGGAAGCGAGCCAGACATAATCATTCTCACTGAGATCATTCCCAAGGCGCAAACTCTTCCTATTTTGCTCGATCTTATATCAGTTTCAGGATACACATCTTTCATTAATTTTGATCCCTCACAGTCTCGCTTAGGTGCCTCAGGTACACGGGAAGTGTGCATTTTTGTCAGAGAGCATTTGGCCAGTTCCGAATTCAAAGTGGAGGGTTTCCTCATGTCGAACATGTCTGGGTGACACTGAGGTTAGAGAATGGTGACAGTGTAATGATTGGTTGTGTCTATCGGAGTCCATCGGTGCCTGCACCATAGTCCCTCGACTCTCTTTGTGGCCTGTTTAGATCTGCTCAGGTAACCATACTCACCTCTTGATCGCTGGGGACTTTAACCTGCCCCATATTGATTGGAATTTGTGTATGTCAACTGCCCCACATTCTCATATCTGTCATAACTTCATTCAACTTTTGCAAGACAGCTTTCTCTTTCAACATGTCCAGCACCCCACTAGATACAGAGTTGGTGAATCTCCGAATATACTTGATCTAGTGATCAGCAACGAACCACATTCAGTCACAAATATGGATTACTTGCCAGGGCTTGGCAAAAGCGACCATTTGACACTGCGCTCCAGTCTATGGTGTTACACTCCATTGCCAGTGGTCAAATCAAGTAAACCAAACTTCCTGCGAGCTGATTTTGAGAGTCTCAGGCTCATGTTATCGTCCCTGGGCTGGCACAGTATTCAAACCTTGCCTATCAATGAAGCTTTCTCCTACTTTACTCATGCTATCGAGACTGCCGCTTTCACGTGCATCTCCAATCGTACAGCGGGAAGGCAACAGAAAAACATTTATGTAACACGTGAGGTTCTCAAGCTGAGAAAAAAGAAACAATCTGCCTGGAATATATACTGACACACACAGGATAAGATGCAGCGCATGCTGAACCACGCTCGTTATGCCATGCTTAACAATCGACTTCGTGCCCTAACGAGGCGACTGCTGCTAGAGCACGAAAATAAGATAATAGGCAGTATTAAAGGGAATGTGGCACCTTCATAACGTGATTTTAACTGAGATAGCCAAGTTGTAAAGCAAGTCGGAAAACCCGGTACTCCATACATCATTTGTCTTGGAACTCGATATTTCCGTAGAAAAAAGCTAAAACCTACCTGACACCAGCCCCCTCCATCAGCCCCTCACCAGGCGGCTATTGTTGTTAGCTGCTGGTGTAACGACATATGCTGACGTCACGATGAGCATCAGCCAATTGAAGCCCTTGAAGCGTTTCAAGTATGGTAGTGGTTGCCAGATCATGACATCATCCACAGGCAGATATTTTTTTCCTAAAGGAGTATTTTTAAAAACAAAATATTGAGCTTATTGAACATTTTTCAGAGAAATCATGAGTGGTTTCATTATTTTTTGGCTAAAAATACACCTAATTTCACGAAATTCCAGGATTCGACCAAGGTGCCACATTCATTCCCTTTAAGCAGTCAATCAAGCCATTTTGGAGACATGTCAACTCTCGAGTGAAGGCTAGGTCCCGTGTCAGCGATTTAAAGGACGCGAACGGAGTCGTTCAGTGCAGTGCTCCCGTGAAAGCAGCATTGTTAAACGAGTTTTTTGCTTCTGTTTTCACCAGAGAGGACACTGCAGCTGTTCCAGATTTCGCAAATCGCTGTGTAGGCGAACATCTGGTGGACTTTGTCATCACTCCCGAACACGTTCACCAGAAACTCCGTTGTCTCAAAACCACCAGCAACCAAGGTCCTGACAACTTACATCCTAGAGTCCTGTACGAGGCTGCTGATGTCCTTGCTGCACCACTGTCAACTCTGTATAGGAGAACCCTTGACGAAGGACTGTTTCCGCACACTTGGAAGAGAGGATTGGTGGTGCCGATTTTTAAGAAAGGTGACCGCCCGAGCGCTAGCAATTACCGGCCCATTAGCATAACTTGCATCCCCTGTAGAGTACTGGAGGGTATCATCCGTGACCAGGTGATGCAGCATCTGTTACAAAATCACCTGCTTTCTGCTGCTCAACATGGCTTTCGCTCCCGCCGCTCATGCGACTCCCAAATTTTAGAGGCTGTTGACGATTGGAGTAGGAGTATCGAGGCAGGGCAGCCAGTTGATGCAGTTTATCTAGATTTTCAGAAAGCCTTTGACTCTGTGCCTCATGAAAGACTGCTCTGCAAACTGCAAGGTTATGGCATCTCAGGGAAAATACTTGCCTGGATAAGAGACTTCTTGAGAGATAGAGAGCAGCGAGTAGTGGTGGATGGATGTGAATCAGATTGGGTTCCTGTGGCGAGCGGTGTACCCCAGGGATCCGTGCTGGGCCCCCTACTGTTTGTGGTGTATGTGAACGATCTGCCAGATGTGTTCCACACGACTCCAAAGGTGTTCGCGGACGATACAAAGGTGTAAGCTCCACTTAGCTCGACCAGTTCTTCACTGATTCTTCAGGCAGACCTGGATCGTGCTGTTGCATGGTCTGACACCTGGCAGTTGTCTTTTAATAAGGAAAAGTGCACTGTACTCCATCTCGGAACAACCAATGAGCAGCACACATCCACAATGAGAGATAGTCTGCTTGCCCATTCTGCCCAGGAAAGAGACCTAGGAGTCATTATCGACGCAGACATGAAGTTTCGTGCTCAGGCTGCATCTGCGGTGGCAAAGGGTTCCCAAATCCTGGCATTGATTCGTAGATCATTTTGTGCAATCAACCTGGTGTCGCTTCCGATTCTCTTCAAAACTTTTGTGAGACCACACCTCGAATATAGGAACTTTCTCTGGGGGCCCTTCAACCGAGATGACCAGAAAAAGGTCGAGAGAGTGCAACGGCGTGCCACCCGAATGATCCCTGAAATAAGGCACAAGCCGAACAGTGAGAGGCTGCAAGATCTTCAACTTCCCTCTCTATACTACAGAAGGCGACAGGGGACATGATCCGCGTATTCCAGATATTTTATGACGACATCGATCTCGACCCTGAACGCTTCTTCCACCGAGACGCTAACTCGCGGACGAGGGGACACGAATACAAACTGGTTAAACCTCGTGCCGAGTCTCGTATCCGTCGCAATGCATTCGGCATTCGAGTTGTTAACGACTGGAATGGTCTCCCCAGTCATGATGTCACTGCACCCATTGTCAACACATTCAAGACCAGGCTTGACGAACAATGGGAGGACTCTTAGGAGTCTTAGGCTGAGGGGATCCGGACGCGCGGTAGACAGCGCGCAGCTGCGCGGGGGCGTAAGTTAACGCGGAGCGGCTTTTGGAGGGATCCATCAGCGCGCAGCTAAGTTGTGGCGGAAGTAGTGTCGTAACTCGCCGTCTTACGCGCTAACTTTCCGCGTCTTCTCAACAGCGCGGAAGCCTGTATGATCCTTTTAAAGCAACGAAAAGGTATTGGAAATTTCAACGAATCCAAGTTATATGATTTGCGGTCGACAAAACATGTCTTTATAATAATAATCGGGGCCCACCAACTCCCAGCATCTCACTGGGAAATCCTCAGAAGAGACACAGGCGAAGAGAAACATAGATCACTGCAGATGTGCCAGTGGACCACCAGCCGTAATGCTAACTGCCCTCCAATACACCTTGTTTTTCGGACCAGGACGTATCTCATGTTTCGTACCACTCACCGTCCCCGAGCGGTCTTGTCGAGGATTACATGGAACGCCAGCGATAACCCAGTTCACCCTGAGAACTGTGAGCGTGAGGATATCCATAGAAATGTCCCCGCGTTCATAGAAAGTCACCCAACCACTTGCAACATCTTTGGCGTGACTTGAAGGCCACTGTCAAAAAGATCAGTCTTAACATACGCGTGAAAGGCTAAAGACAGGCAGTGAACCTCCGTCGGAGCCGATAGATGATAACAGGGGGCAATTGCCTGTTGTGCCCAACCCCCTCCCCTAGATCCGCTAGTGAACATGACTTGAATAGGTTTGAGAAAATGCACCCAATAACGGTTCGATAATTGCGCTGCACTCGCCGAGCCAGGCTTCCTGGGGCCTGCCCGGCTCATCTCTCCCACATTGCTCTGACTAATCCAATTTCGTGAGGCCAGTGTCCTACCCATATAAATCGACTTGAGGTAGGTTTAACATAAAAACACATTTGGATTAAGGCAAATTACATCGTTTTCACATGTATGTCTCCTTTGTGTGGAAATCCCACTTTATAATGGTCACTATATAAGTACAATTGTCGTTTCTGGCTTAAGTTTTTCCCTTTATCCGATCCGAGCACTTTTATCTCATCACTTCACCTCCCAGTGCAGGGCCGTGTCTTCCTCTCATCCCCTTCCCCCACAGTCGGCCAGGAAATCCGACACCGTTCAGCAGTCAGCAGGCTGTAACCTATGACGCGAGTTTACTACGGCCAGAAAAGCACCGTATTCTATGGGAATTTGAGCCTTAACGTCCATTTACTAAGGTCGCCGGAGGTATTCACCGCCGCCTCGGATTGCCCTCCATGCACCGCGCTAATTCCCGCGGGCGCGGAGCTCCGCGCGATTGCTCTCTCCTCAACATCCCTCCAAATCGCTTACACGCTGACTTCCGCTCAAATCAGCGCGGGCGTAAGGAGAGCGCGGGCGGAAGCTACGCGCAACTGGATCCCCCAGCCTTGGTATACTGTACCAGACACGGATTAGGTAGTGAAACCACATGTACACGAGCTCATTAAGACCAGACACCTACAGGCCTAGAGCCTCATTAAGTCTGTATCCTTCAAGTTCGAGTTCAACTACACACCTAAAAAAAAAACTCACTGCATCCCAAACTGTCAATATGATCAACAAAGAACATTCAATAAAACAGAAACAAACAGAGAATTAAAAAAGTGGGACTTTCTGGTCCAGGAGCCCAGATCAAATCCCAGTTCATGCCCACCGGCTTTTAATGGCCTTGAAGACCTGATATGAGTCCATGCCAGGCTGATACCAGGCTTCTTCAAGGTTGATTTTGGGCTTCATCAGAATAAATACCCAAAAATCATTTTTTTCTGGAAAATGAATAATATTTTTAAATCACAATACTTTTCATTGTGCAAATATTTTAGTGCAGCAACAATTGTTACAAGTGCACACACAAAATATTGTTATGATCCTCTATTGTACGGCAACCCAAAAAAAAACAAGTGAATGCAACCACACATTATGAGCATTAAACCAGGGTTGGCAAAATACCGGTAAAAACTAGGTTTATGCCAGCCAGTGGCATAAACTGGTAAATACCGGTATTTACCAAGAAATAGTGGCAAAAACCGGCAAAAAGTGGCAAAAACCTTTAAACTGACAATGATAGACCAGAAAGACATTCTAGGGCCACAGAGCAGTGGTAAATGTGAAGCAATTTATGACATTGCCATGGTCTCTGGTCAAGAGTGGTGTGTAAGCAGGTATTTTATTTTCTAGGCATCATGGTTCAGAATGCTATGAACAACCAGCTTACACCAAAACTCTGGAAAATGTCAAAAGTGATAAATTCTAATCCGTAGGTACCAGACGTACATCACTGAAAACGTGGAAAGGTGAGATTAGAAAATCAGCCTGGTTTCAAACATTGCCAAATCCTACATTTATTCTTCTTCATTGACGGGCACTCAGGATCCAATGTCTGAATATGCGTCCGCTTTGGGCCTTTGATATATTTTTGTCCACTATTTTGAATGGAAGCTGATTATTCCTCTCATTAAGTAAGCAGTTCGTCGATTTTGCTGACTGAGCAAACAGAACAGTGGCATTTTTTGGCGCCGGGGTGGCCTAGTGGCTTCGTTGCCAGTCTACGGATCGGATAGCATGGATTAACGTGGGTTCAAGCCCCACGGCGGGAAACCGCCTTCTGTGTCCGATCTGACCCGGTGGAGAGGATCCTTAAACACCCACGCCAATACTCCCTGTAATTGGGCAAGTGTGCCTGTTGGGAATGGCCCTAATTAAATAAAATAAATTTCTGAATGGCACACTTAAAACCCTCCTCAGGTAGTAGGTGTTCAGAGACCGATAATTTAATCACATTTGATATTCAAGCAAAGCGTTTGACTTTCTCTGCTGTAAATTCAATTCTTAAGAAGTCAAGGTTCCTTAATTGCTTGCTTAACGTAGCATGTCGATTGTTTTCGAGCTCTTAGGCTGTTGATTATGCGAATCTGATGAGATAATAAGGGAATATTTCAATATCATTGGCAATTCTCTGGTCAGGATTCCTCGCTAACTATACTGGACTGGGAAAAATTGGTTGACCCCCTAGCAACAACCAAATATTTTATGTACCTATCATATTTTATATTCTGACATGGGTACTCCAAAATCAAAATACAGGCAACAGAGGCGATATGGGCACATGAAATCATTTCCTAATTATTCGCTGGGTTAAGTTACGGCAATGTGAATTATTTCACTGTACATTTCTCGGCCTAGTGGGGAGAGGGTGTTTGAACACTTCTCAGGTTTTTCCAACGGTGCCGGAAAACAGCGGCGCAAGGCGCCGCCGTACTGGGCATTACTTATCTTTGACCAAATACGCAACTTCTCTGAAAATGATTATTTGGGGTCATGTCAGGTCAGGTCACCAGGCCAGGTCAAGTGACCTCACCTCATAAAATGTTTAAAAATTGCAGAAGTCAGGATTTAGCGATCTGAAACTTATCACATAATAGACCCACTGAGGGCTAGAAAATATATTCCTGGATTTTTTATATCGCAGATCTAAGGTCAAATACGTGTTATGCATATCCATTGGAAATGCATGTAGAAAATACAAGTTGGTCGAAAAATGGCTCTATGTCTGAAGATACCTACGGCTTAAAATTACTTCTTTTATTGAAATGGTAGTATCACTCGGTTTTTTGTAATAAGAGGAATTGAATGACGCTTGAATATTGGCTCCAAGTTAACCCAGTCAGGCGTTAGATTAAAAAAAGTATTCTAAAAAATTTCACTCCCTTGACTCGTCATGACCTCAGTATTAACCTGAGAAAAAGAAATGTTACTGACATATTATCCTCCTAATTTTTTGTGGCTATTCAGCGCTTTCGCGTGTTTTTTTTTTGCTACGAGGAGCCGAGTTCTAGGGGGTGTTCAACACGCGCATTGACAGGGGCAGGTACCCGCCCCCATGGGTTTTTCGGAGATAGAATAAAAATGGCGGTGCGCAGCGCCGCCATACTTGGTATACCTTGTGCCTGATCATTTTTACAACTTCATAAATTTTAAAGTCATCTCAGCTCAGGTCACCAGTGCAGGTCAGGTAACCTCACCTCAGAAAAGTTTCGGATAGGATAAGTCAGAACTCAAAACAATGTAAACTTATCCGATTGAAACTCGTATCACTTAATGACCCCAACATATTCTTTAAAACATATTCTGGTATTTTCGATATCAATGACCTAAAGTCGAGTAGGTACGAGCCATGACCTCTCCATTGGAAATGCACGGGAAAATGGTTTGAACAGAATAACTCAATAATAAATGGTGACAAGAGCTTTTATTATCACGCCGTTAGGTTTGCTTCATCCTTGCAGCTCTAATGATATGCATTTAACCTAATTTGACCTTGACCTGAAGTCAGGTCAAATTCTAGGTTTAACCAGATTTGATCTAGCAAGATGATATTACAGATCATTCCATTCGGCTTGCTGCGAGGATTCCAATGGCCTACTTTTTTGCTCTAACTCTACCAGCTCAGATGTAATGACTGAAAACCTTTATTTACATGTTATCTCTACGGTGACATGTTTTGGCCTCTAGTGACCTAGAATGTGGCCTGAAAAAGGTTGAATTTTTTCGGTAGAGACTTGGATGTACTCTCCAACGCCGTTTACTTTTTCGCTATCTAGCGTGGTTCTCGAGATCTTAGGGGGCGGCGGGTACCCCCTGTCAATGCGGAAGTGACTCAGACCTCCGTCAATGCGCGTGTTAAACACCCCCCTCCCCACCAGTGTGCCAGAAACTGGTTTTGCGCCACGATGCCGAGTGTACAAATCATATTGGAAATCTAGCCGGCGAGTAGAATATTCAAGTAATATTTTGAGAGTCAATTAAAACCCTATTACATCCCTCACTTATTTATTGTATAGAAATGAATTTCCCACGAAAATTATTTTTAGTTCCATACTTTTGATGAGTTCATAAACACCAGGGATATTGAATTCGGCTGAAAAGGCACCACTTGAAAAGTGAGTGGGGAAAATAAGTAAAATGATAACACACAGAATCGAGTGAAAAATACAAACTTGTTCAGTTGCGGCTCCCCACCCAGCGCCCTGGGATTTGGAAGTGGGCGAAGGTGGATCTGAGGCACAATGGGGCGGGTATTAATAATTATTGTGGGCAATTGAAGCTCCTAACTGCGAATGGAACGCTTAGAAATCGAATCACAAGATTCAATGGAAATGTGTATCTTCCGTAGCGTCTTCCTACAAATTGTCGTGTTGCAGGTATTAGCCCTTGACAGGACCTCAACAGAATGTAACATAGCGCCATATCCCTCTTTGTGCACAAAGGGACTAAACCTTAAACCATTAAAATATACTCACCTACGTTTATCAACAACACAGCCTCACCAAACAATCAGTTCCGGGAAGCTAAGTCGGACGTAGGCAACGCCGCTATTGGTCACAAACACAGTGGAAAAGGCATTATCTTACTTCCTTCATACGAGCGCCAGGTGATCAGAAATTTTCTTCACGCAAACAGGAGACATCTAATTAAAAGGACTTCGTTCAGGCGGCACCATGCATGGCAAGTATTTTTCCACTAACCACATATCTAAAAAAATTCCGTTCGAGCTGAGCGTGATCGGGAGCAAGTAGCTGTAAAAATTAAAACGAAGCTTTTTGAAATAGATTATTCTCAGGAAAAATTATATGCAATTTGAAAATGAGTGTTGATATCATGAGCGTCGCCACCTGCAAAAAATGAGGGGACCAGCCAAATTTCAACCTCATGCGAACAAGAAATTTACTACGTTAGGATAAAAAGCTTTTCGAATCTGGGCTCCTCGTTGCGTTGCGCTCCGGCTGGTTATAAAAACATCCGATATTCTCCTATTTTGACTGAGATGAGGAATTTTTACCAAAAAAGGGTCCGATGCCGGGTGGAATAAGAGGAAATGTAGTTTCAACCTAGTTTCCTTAATCAAAGCTCAGTATCCCTAGATCCGCGCCCGTTGTTTAATGTATGCATAACTTGATACGAGCAATATGTGCCTGCTCCCTGGGTTCGTCGTGCTTGCTGCTGGGGTTGTAGTTTAGCAGCCCCTTCCAACAGCAAGCGCTGAGCGCAGATCACCGGATGTGACGTCACACCTCGTAGCATATAACACGGGAAAATTAAATGATTAAATATCCAAACTTGTTGCAAAAAGAGGCAAAGAATCGAAGATGAAATGTTTATTTATTCATTTGGGATAAACTTGATTACCGTGTATTCTCACAAATTTGTAAGCGGGCAGTGCCATTAGCAGCAGTTTAACACACGGCCCAAAGGTAAAGGAATTCCTCCACGCCCGTGTGACGTCACTCGGGCGTGAAGGAATCCTTCTTGAACGTACCTTTATGTAAATGTACCTTGGTAGTTTAAGATCTTGAGAGCGTAGGACTTAAATATTCTCTTCTATTGCTGCTGGGTGTCACTACTTAAAAGTTTCACTGAGGCGGTTATCTATACATATGCTGGGCCCATACAAGCATTAACATGCTAATTGATGCTATATTGTGCGTGGTTTCGTATGTTTCAATGGTTGGTGCTGATTATTTTGCTTTGTGTGGCTAGGAGCATTCAAACAGCGGGAGCACAAACACATTATTGATACATTATACACATTTAGGAATAAGTTTAAAGTCAATTCCCGTATCGTAATGAGACTGAAAAGTAACTCCAAATAAGCCGTTAACCATTATTTGACCTAAGCCATAGGATTTCAAGATATATTTAAATATTTCTTATTTCTTGCCGGGTCTTACCAGCGAAAAGTCGAGAAAGAAAGCTAAGCAATGAGGAACTCCTATGATGCCAAACAGCGCCGCTGCACCGTTCAAAAGGGAGTAGAAGGGTAACATCGATTTGAAGACCTTTTTAGGCATAAAGGCTAAAAGGCAGATATTTTTTGTTCCATGAATAATAATTCACTAATAATTTTCATTCTTAAAAAATGTGGCCAAAAGTGGCAAAAACTGGCAAAAACTAGTTTATGCCAGCCGGTTTTAACCATGGTAAATACCAGTAAAAACCACCCAGTGGCAAAAACCTGCCAACCCTGCATTAAACCCCTAGGCATGAAAAGCCACATGGTCAACCAATCTGTAAAAGCATTCTACTGTTAATAAATAATTTATCACTGCAGGGTTCATGCAAGTATCTGCAAATAAATGCACTATTGTACATTTCAGGCTCTAATTGGAAACCAGTTTTCAGACTTCTTCATTAGAAGTGGGACTTTTAGGAAAAAGCTGGTCCCGGTCCCGGCAGCCAACATTTCTTGGTCCCGGCCTAGTCCCGGCGAGAAAGATGTGGTCCCTGCCTGGTCCCGGCAGCCTTTTTCCCACTTTTTGGCTTTTCAACATACTAATTCTTGTGGATTAAGAGCCAAACATATTAAGCAAATTTATATCATCATTACATAAACAAATCAACATAAATTATGAACTATAGCTTCAGGAAATCCTTACCTACTATCATGAAAAATGGCCACAATTATTTGACAATGCTCTGAGAAAACGTTTACATGTTAAACCCTTAAAAGGTACCTAAGAAATTATACATCAATCCAAATTCAAGCTGTATCACACCTCCCTTCAGTCCATCCATAAACATTCAATCAATAAGCTTACCTAAGTTTTATCAGGGCAGGTCAGGACACAAATACCTTCAAGAGCCTTAAGATCAAATCACCAAAGCACAGGAGCAATTTGACATATCACTTTTACAGTTGCCATGTGACTACAGGACTGTTTTTGGCTGTTTATGAAGAATAATAAGCGAGTTGATACACTGGATGAAGGAACTGACAATTAATGTTTTACGATCCAGGTAGTTCTCCAAAAACAATTAGAACGCGTAAGCACCCACCTTCCTTCCTTCTTTCTCTCATTCCCAACAACCAACCAACACACACACACAAACAATAGGGCTAATGTCCATGTATGGATTTCCAAATATGGAGGCCACAGACCCCGTTCAAGTTGTTTTGCAGCATTACGTCATCATGGCTGGAGAGGCACAATAGTAATAGAGGTGGGACTTTTTGGTCCTGCGGTCCCGGCTCGGGGACCAGGTTTGGTCCCGGCGGGACTAAAGCCGGGACCAAAGGCTAGACGCCGGGACTGTGCCGGGACCAGAGCCAGTCTGGATAAAGAAAAATTCATGATAATGGTTTCCACATTTCATCTAAAACTAAGATAAGAGATAAAATATAACTGTGACTTTCCAGCACATCATTGCCTCCTTGATGCAATATTCCAACTTTATAAGATGAGAAAAGTATCAATTCAACTAGATGAAAGAGAAAAAATAATGTTGCACACACACAGCACAGAACACAGCTCTCACTAAGTTTCATTCTTTGGAAACTACATTTTCAGATGTAATTCCCATTTCTTCACTTAATTATAAAGCAACTCAGTGACACAACCAAAATACAACCCAAAAATGGTGGGTACTGGGGTCAAAATCACTATGAATTGAAGAAAAAACATTTTTTGCATATAGATACTGGAAGGCATAAAAACAAAAGCTTGATTGAAAAAGAATTCTGGAATTGGCGATTGGAAATGGCCGTCCCTACCAACCCCACTGTTTCAATTACCTTCTCTCTCTAAAAAATACTCAACAGTATTTCAAATTACCTACGTCTGTGCGTTATGTCGTGAGCTTCAATTTCTTCAACAACATTCAACTACCGCACAACGCTTCGTTGTCGTAGACAAGAACTATCTCTAAGAACCGTGGACAACAACAGCAGGAAGAATAATAAAGATAAAAAAACAAGTGTGCGCCACTAAGTTTCTTTGAAGAAAAATTCAACCAAGCAGAAGCACAAGCTTTAGTAGCCTCAAGGCTAAAAAGTATTAAAAACCATGTGATAACTCAGTAACTTTTTGCTTTATTTTCTTACTAAACGTGATAATGTACTAGTTGTCTTTAGTGCGCCGTCTGCGGCTGCTGTAAAATTTTTTGTCTATTACAAGCAAATATTATTATCGGTATTAAAAATAAAAATTTGATTTGTTTAAAATAATTTAAAAACGTTTTAACACGAATCAAAGAAGGAATTTTTTGCTATCAGCTTTGCTTTGCAACAGACCTATGCTTGGCCTCCATATTTGGAAATCCATACGGACATTATGTCCAATAGGGCTAATGTCCATATGCAGATATGGACATTAGCCCTATTGTTTGTGTGTGTGTGTTGGTTGGTTGTTGGGAAGGAAGGAAAGAAGGAAGGAAGGTGGGTGCTTACCTACCTAATTGTTTTTGGAGAACTACCTAGGTATGTAAAACATTAATTGTCAGTTCCTTCATCCAGTGTATCAACTCTCATAATGCTTCATAAACAGCCAAAAACAGTCCTGTAGTCACATGGCAACTGCAAAAGTGATATGTCAAATTGCTCCTTTGCTTTGGTGATTTGATCTTAAGGCTCTTGAAGGTATTTGTGTCCTGACCTTCCCTGATAAAACTTAGGTAAGCTTATTGATCGAATGTTTATTGATGGACTGAAGGGAGGTGTGATACAGCTTGAATTTGGATTGATGTATAATTTCTTAGGTACCTTTTAAGGGTTTAACATGCAAACGTTTCCTCAGAGAGCATTGTCAGATAATTGTGGCCATTTTTCATGATAGTAGGTAAGGATTTCTTGAAGCTATAGTTCATACTTTATGTTGATTTGTTTATGTAATGATGATATAAATTTGCTTAATATGTTTGGCTCTTAATCTACAAGAATTAGTATGTTTAAAAGCCAATAAGTGGGAAAAAGGCTGCCGGGACCAGGCCGACCATTAGGGACCAAGAAATGTTGGCCGGGACCGGGACCGAGACCAGCTTTTTCCAAAAAGTCCCACCTCTAAACAGTAACTATGCACTCTATGCAGGGCATTGGAGAAATTGCACTTTTTCAAAGCTATAAATAACCTATTTTAGAACTGTATCAACAAAACTTATATGGTTGAACAGAAAGCTAAAAGATTTTTATTCGTGAAACCATCAGACGTTTTGCAAAAATTCCAGTGAAGAATATTATTTTTACCAATTTTCCAGAGCATGCCAAAATATGGACAGGTTCAGCACTAACAGCTGTTTGCAGTAAGACTAATCTCGATTTTGATTTGCTGTTGATTTCTGACCTTTGATTGGCTGTTGGTGGCACCTGCAGCAGAAGACAATAAACACTGGTGATCTCTTGAGCGAAGGTAAACTTATTTCTCTCGGCTATTAAGTAGGCCTGAGTTGATAAAATAAATGCATGCCCATTCAACAAATTCTTTGAAGTGTTAGGATTTTTTCATTAGCGCTGCGCATTTGGCACATGCTTCTCTCAATTCGGGGTCTCAAATTGTCTCAAATCCATGCTGAAGGTATGGGAGGCAGTATCAATTCAGTCTCAAATGTTTCAAACGTGTGCACTAACAATGGGCCAATTGCCACCATTTGATACTGCATTCGGGACAATTGACACGCCAAGAGTCTTAGATGAGCTTTCCCACGCCGCCACCAGGGCGGCGGCTGTGCAGGCGTGCAGCCAGCGTGCCGGGCGACCGGTGGGGACGAGACGGAGGGAGTGTGTGGAGGGGAAGGTATTGACAGGCCTGCCGGGCGCAATCAGGGTAATGGTGCAATTGCTACCATGCGTTGCTTGTAGCTGAAGCCGCTGTCAAGTGCTAGCATCCAAGCCTCGGGTGAGCTGCGCTGAACTATTGATAGAACTAAGAGAGCTAGAAAAAAACGCAAAACGGCAATCGAAAGCGCTTCGAAAATGATATCGAAAATACTTCAGTTATTTTTCTTGTCAGGTCAATATCAAGGTCACCAGAGGTCAAAATAGGTCAAAATAGCTCATATGAGGTCTACTAAGAAAATCCCATATATCTCAGAAACTATGATAGCTAGAAACATTTTTCTAATACCATTCTAAAGCTCTTGAGATCCTCTTTCATTAAACTGTAGTTCATTTTTGCGTCAGGTCAAAGCCTAGGGAGCTACAGGTCACTGAATATTGGGAATGTTCTTCAGAATGTCTGTAGCCACCCATACATAAGGGCGTTTCCTTTTTCGCTAATAAATTCCAAACCAAGCGAGATACAGCCATAATTGATGCACCATTGCAATCGTCTCGTCAATACAAATCGAATGATATATAATATTGCTATGCCAGGGCAAATTTGGAAATTTGACCTCACCTAGGTCAACGATATGACCCAACTTGTCCTGGTATAGTCATGATGTATATAATTTGACTTGCAGTGACTATACAAACACTTTGGTGATAAAATAAAAGTTCTATCTTTGTTAATTCAAAATTTATAGAGTAAAACACTAAAAATTGCTTATTTGACCTAAGGTGACTTTTCAAAGGTCACAAGCCAAATCTTTTAGCATCAACTTCAGAAGTGAGGTAAGAGCAAGCCGTAGCCGATGTTTGAAGTTGATTCCATTGATGCTTACTGAGAAAAGCTCATTTCGTGATTTTCCCCATGTATTAACAATGGGGAGGTCATGCTCTGCACATGACCTTACGTCACGAATATCAAAAATCCCGGAACATATGTTGTAGCTCCTGATGGGCCCAATATGTGGTATAAGTTTAAACTTGTTCAATTAACCCGCCTTTTAAGTATGCAGTCCTAAGTATTTTTTAAGGTGAGGTCACTTCACCTGGCCTGGTGACTTGACCTGATATGACCTTGAGCTAAAATTTTTGGGGAAGATGTAAAAATGATGAAGGAACAGCTAGACCAAGTTTGGCGGCGGTACGCCCCGCCGTTTTTTGGTCACTTCGTAAAAACCCGAGGGGGGTCTAAAAAGACCTCCACCCGGGCGAAGGTTAAAATCTCATTCACCACGCTAATTTGGACCACCGTTTCCTGGGATTGGCAGATACAAGGGAGGGGGGGCTAGGGGAGCTCAAACCCCCGAAATTTTAAAGTGCTTATAGTTAATGCATAGGCGGAGGCTGTTCTGAGTGGTGGAGGAGGGGCTCGAGCCCTCTAGCCCACCCTCCCCCGCCCTGAAATGTTGTCCCGAATCCGCCACTCTTTCTGGGTTAATAGAGACTCGTAAATGTTTCAAGTTTTCAGTGGACGTAGCCAAAACTCTGCACTTGTTTAGACTTTGAGCCAAACTACATTGGTCTGAAACTGATATATTTATCGCTACCGTGGCCATACGTTGCACTAAGTCTCGTAATATTAAATAAGGTGGCGGTGCTTCTCACTCCGCCCCTCCTTCTTCTTCTCCCAGAAGCTAGGGGCGCAACAAAACGCTATAAGATATAATTCGATAATACAGAACAGCCTCCGGCTTCTGTCTACCGTTTGAATAGTTGTTAAGCTTATTGTTGTACCCCATCCCTGTTTCAAGATGTTGCCGTATAAACACGCGCATTGACGAGGGTCTGAGCCACCTTCGCTTTGACGGGGGGCGGGTACCCGTCCCCCCTAATATCTCGAGAACCACGGTAGGTAGCGAAAAACGGTTAACGGCGTTTGGCTGCCCATCCACTTCTTTATCGGAAACATTTGAACCATTTTTTTGTCAGGTCACATTTAAGGTCACGAGAGGTCAAAACATGCCGTGATAGGGATAACATGCAAGTTCAGTTTTCGGCCATTCCATCTGAACAAGTAAAGATAGAGCAACACGACTTAAACTTTGTGAATCCTCTCATCAAGCCGAATCGAATGATATATAATTTGACCTTGCTAGGTCAAATCAAGGATTTGACCTGACCTGAGGTCAGGTCAGGGTCAAATTATATAAAATGCATATCATTAGAACCGCAAAGCCCAGGTGAGTGTAATGCAGCTAAAATAAATGCTCTATGATCATCCGTTACTGAGTTATTCCGTAAAAACCATTTTCCCATGTGGTTCCAATGGAGAGGTCATGCCTCGTACCTGACCTTAGGTCATCGATATCAAAAATATCGGAACATATTTTAGAGAACTCGGTAGGGTCATTATGTGATATGAGTTTCAATCGGATAAGTTCACCCTGCTCCGACTTATGCTATCTTAAACTTTTTTTGAGGTCGGGTCACTTGACCTGTACTGGTGACCTGACCTGAGATGACCTAACCTTAAAATTTTCACATAAGTTCTAAAAATGATGAGGGAAAAGGTATGCCAAGTACGGCGGCGCTACGCACCGCCGTTTTTCTGCTATCCCCGAAAAACCCGAGGGGGCGGGTACCCGCCCCCCGTCAATGCGAGTGTTAAAACTGAATTACACACTCCAACCTGCAACATAGTTAATGGGTGAGTAAAGACGTGTAAAGGCTTGAAATATTGCTGCGGACATAGCTAAAGTTTTGCACCCGGTTTGAGTTAACACACCCTGGTCAAGAGCCCATAGGTTTTGAGGAGCATGACCACAAATTGCACTCAGTTTCGTAATGTTAGATAAGGTGGGGATGACATTGGTTAACCCACAGGCCAGGAGACAGGCTACGGTATTTTGCAAGGGGGGCAGACCCGGACTGATGCTGAGCCGGGGGAGGCAAATTTTGAGCATATTCGGCACCTGACAGTATTAATAATGATGGACCCAAAAACTTGACGGGGGACGTCCCCCCCCCTGGTTGGCCAACAGGGGGGAGACGTCCCCCGTCCCCCGCTTTCGGTGCCAATGCCAGGGGTTAAAACAATTCTACAGGGTTGAATATATAATAAAGAGCAGCCTTTTAGTTTTATCTCTCTACTCCTTGATCATTCTTGAAGCATATTTCAATAACCATAACCGTGTTTAATTATTGTATCGCAATAAAACTGTATGAAACACGTTAATTCATAGCATGGTTATTAAATGCTAGTACGATGTCGAAATTTCGAGCGCCCATATCCAAAGCACTGCACGCAACTGTAGTAAAATTGCATTGGTATAGATCTGATGGGCTTTCGATGAGCATAACGAGAATTTGCCCTGCGTTTCCCAATGTTAATTGAGACTCGGGGTAGCATATCTCCTCCCCACCCGAGACCAATGGTTAAATAAAATTTTACAGATATGCATAGATTATTTGAGGAAAACCTCTTACATTCATCTGATATCCATTATAGCTTTCTTGAATCAAATATCAATGCCTCTAATCTAATGCTGTCTGGCTGCTTCAACCGTGTTTTAATTGTATAAACCCTGCAACATGGATCACTGTTCCGGGGTAACAAATACTCAGAGAGCTTTGCAATTTTGCATGAAGGTAGCCAATATTATGCTCTTAGTTTGAGTAAAATTGCATTGTTCTAGAGCTGATAGAATTTTGGCAAGCAAGGCCACAACATTAACCGCTTCTTCAAATGTTGAATAAGGTCTGGAGACCGTATCTTCACCCCAGATCCCAGGGGATAAACCAAACGTTACAAAGTTGAAATTATGATAAAGATCAGCCTACTAGCTTGATTTGGTAACTTTCTGCTCACGGTTGAAGCTCATGCTCATACTCCATAGCCCCTGCTTCATGATTTTGCCATATTAAAGCTGTATTTAAAACACCACCTTGCAACATCACAGCCGAGTTAATCAAGACACGTAATTCTTTGGAATTTTGCGTGAATGTAACCAATGATCTCCACTTTGTTTGACTAAAACTACATTGTTCCAGATCTGAAATATTTTTCGCGAGAATATATTGACTCCTACTAATGCTAAACAAGGTTTGGGGCAGCTTTATCCTCCCCCAGAGGCCAAGAGTTAAATACAATGCTACAGGGATTACAAGAGAATGGAGAACATACTCTTACCCGCATCTATCTACCGTTTGAGCATTCTTGGAGCTTATCTTACCACCTGGCCCTGTTCCATAATTTTGCCGCATTAAGTATGTGTCCAACACGCAAAGTCGTAAAACCGTTCCTGAGTGATTGAAGACCCATAGGGCGTTGAAATATTGAGAAAATAAAGTCAAAGCACTTTACTTAGCTCGAAGAAAATAACATTGACTAAATATGATATGCTTTTGGTGAACAGGGCAGCAAATTGTACTACGTTGCAGTTGTTAAATAAGGTTGTGGTCAGCATATCTTCCCTTCCATTTAGCGGTGGTTCAATAAAACTCCACAAACACATGGATGATTTCAAGTCAACCATCACATTAATCTGATACCCATTATAGGTTTATTGAAGGATATATTAATGTCTGTAATGCCGTTTGAGTGTTTTACCGTGTTAATACCGTATTAAACACTGAAACTTGCAACATTGTTCCGGGGAAATAAAGACGTGGATACCTTTGATATTTTGCGAGAACGTAGCCAGTGTTGTTTATTTTGTTTGAGTAAAAGTGCATTGTTCTAGAGCTGATAGTGTTTTGGCGAGAAGGGCCACAATATGGACTACTTCTGCTGATGCTAACGTTATTCGTAAATAAGGTTGGCTGATCCGTATCTCCTCCAGAATACCAGGGATTAAACCAAACGTTACAGATAGGATTTTATAATGGAGAGCAGTTAACTAGCTTTATCTGGCAAACTTTGAAAACAATTTTTAAGCTTATTTTCATGCCCTTAGCAGTGCTTCATGATTTTGCCGTATTAAACCTAAATTGAATACGCCAACCTGCAACATCGCTGCTGGGCTAATACCCACGTGTAGAGCTTGTACATTTTTCGTGAATGTAGCCAATGATCTGCGCTTAGTTTTGGTATCACTTCATTGTTCTAGATCTGATAGGTTTTTGGTGAGCATAGCCACAATATTGACTACTTTTGACAATGATAAATAAGGTTGTCGCAGCTTATCCTCCTGCTACAGGCCAGGGGTAAAATACAACGCCACAGAGAAACCGTTTATCTAAAAAAGCTCTTAGCTTCCTCTCATTTACATTTCAGTTTTCTTGGAGCATATCTTGATGCTTGTAATGCTGTTTGACTGTTTTTTACCATGCTAAAACCGTATTAAACACCACAACTTGCAGCATCGTCCCTGCGTAAAAAGGCGTTTAGAGCGCGGAAATGCTGAGCGAAGGTGGTAAGAGATTGCACTTGAGTAAAGCTACAGCGTTCTAGATCTCATAGGTTTTTAGCGAGAATGGCCACGATATTGACTCTGTTAATGCTAAAGAGGGTTGGGGGCTGCTTATTACATTCCCCCACAAGACAGGGGTCAAATAAAACATTGGCGGGCGCAGGTAGGGGGAGATTCCGGCCATGCCCCCCAAAACGCTGGAAAGGGGGCCAAACTATCTTTTGGGCCCCCAAATGCCGAATAAATTTTTGAAAAGGTGTTTACACTAGGCCTGTCGAGCAAAAAAATGTTCGCTCACCCCCCTCCCCAGCAGAGCGATCATGTACTTGGAGAGGTAGCTTATACTAGGTGTATCGAGCATCCAAATCGCAAATAAGGTCGTGGGGGTGCCGTTTAGTTCCTCCAGAGACTAGTGGCTAAACAAGACACTACAGGGGACGATTGTATGAGGAAAAGCTGGATCTCACCTTCATCTGGCTACCATTTGAATATTTTTGAAGCTTACTTTAATACCCCTAGCTCTGCCCAATTATTTTATTGTAGGTACTAAACAGGGATGCGGAGCCGAGACAATTTTGGACGGCTCCGGTCCGAGGTTATGATTTCGGCTCCGGCTCCGGCTTCGGCTCCGGGTTCAAGTGCCCTAACGGCTCCGGCTCCGGGCAAAATAGTCGGCTCCGACCGGCTCCGGCTCCGGCAATGTACCTATATCCAAAATGTGATCGAAACGTTCTCTAGGGCGTGAAAGTCCATCAGATACAAAGTGATTATGTATTTGTACGAATGAAAAATGGCGACTGGATGAACGAACACTCTTGACCAGATGTCAAAGGCCAGTGAACCTCAAAACTGGACCAACCTACACTGCAGTGCCGTCGTATGGCAAACTGCACTGCACTGTTATGGAAAACAGAAATATGGGTCAGACATGCCCGCAAACCCACGTAAAAAAATTAAAGATACAACGATCAAGTAAAGCAAATAAACATAATAAAGCTTGGACAGCCCGCAAAGAAAAGCTTCGATGAGCTTACAGCAGGGTCGTTCAAATTTTTTTCAGATTCTATCCCACTTTTTCCCATTATATATTCAATTCTGATTTCAATGAGCCACATTCCAAGCGTGGCTTGCACAGAAAGTTATCTTTTGCACAGAAAGTTAACTTTGCACAGAAAGTTATATTCTGTCGCGCTGGTGAGAACCACCATCGTGGAGGTAAGGAGCCAGTCGCACAACAATTGGCCAAAACAGCAAACGATTCACATTTGACTAGGGCAGGCTAAAGTTTCCGACAGAGGCTATGAAGAGCTCGGCTCGATACCAAGCCTCTCCCAATTTCTCATTCCTGAAATCTGGATGGTATTCGAGCGCCTGAATCTGAAAGATTCTGACATGAAATGGCTCCGTTGAGAAGCTGGTGACTGGTATAGCTTCCCCTGTTTCAAGGTATTCCAGAACTTACTGTCGTGAACGGTCCCACAGAACGTGGTGTGAAGCTGGTGGAATATTTCGTGAGCCACCTAAAGGGTAAAACTATGAAACAAGATCTTCTTTTATCAGTACCAGAGCTCTTAAATAGTTCGCAGGAGAATAGGGAGAAGCACCTGCCTCACGACGTTCTCCAGCGATAGTTACTAGAGAAAGGTTTGCCTCCCGAAGGCATTCATGTTCTGTCAGGATTTAGAGTACAAGGGTGCTGAATCATTTAATTTCAGGTCTTTTGTGGAATAACATGTATTTGTATTGCGCTACAAATATATCTGACAGGTAAATGCCTGCATGTTAAATCCCATCTACCGCTCTTATACGCACGCACATGCCACGCTGTCTTTACTGGTAGGTTATGCACCCCTTATATCCCAATTTAACAAGGGAAGACTGCAACGCCGGGCGGCCAATCGCGCCCGAAACATGAAATCTTTAACCGTTTTGAGGCGATCTTTCCCGCTGTCGTAGACGCTTGGAATGTGGCTCATTGAAATCAAAATTGAATGTATAATGGGAAAAAGTGGGTTCGAGTCTGAAAATAATTTTTTTTGAACGACCCTAAGCCAACAGTGTTCAACATAAAAAACACATCAGATAGGCTGATGGCATAATTCCTTTTCGAGAAAAATCGGAACCAGCCACCCTACTGCCCAGGGCCCAGCAGCTGGTCCGCTCACTACGCTACCCCATCGCGGTTGGAGCAGAGCAGCAACATTGCCTCCAATATGTCTGCTCTTAGTCTGGACCTGAGATCAGTAAGCAGTAGCTTCATCGCGGAGAATAACCTCTCCACGGACACCTGAGTAACTGGTAGCGCGGCCATTACCAGGCTAGCCGGCTGGATGATGGCTGGATATCTATCTAAGATGTCGCATACGGTCGCCCTCTTTAGGCGACCCAGGTTTTTGAAGTCGGCTAGTGCCGCATCGAGTGACGGGGATGCTGTTTTCTGCGCCTTTTGCCCTGGGTTCATGACAGGCCTAGTATAAACTACTCCGAGTACATGATAGCTCTCCTGGGAGGGTGGGGGGGAGGTGGGAGCAAAGATTTTATTGCTCGACAGACCTAGTGTAAACACCTTTTTCAAACAATTTCTTCGGCCTTTGGGGGGCCAAAAGATAGTCTGCCCCCCTTCCAGGGCTTTGGGGGGCATGACCGGAATGGCATCCCCCTGCGTCTGTCAACAGGGGCGGATGCGGGCCGACGGTATCGGGTAAATCGTGAAAAACATATGGTTTAAATCGCCAAAAATTGGGCAGTTTGGGGGCAACTGCCTTTTTTTGCTCCCCCTCATGGATCCGCCAGTGTCTGCCAATGCTTTCATTTGTTGCCAATTTCTGCCCATGCTAAATGGCCGGGGCGCATTACCTGCCCGAGAGTGAGACCGTCTACGGGACACCCTAGTTGCAATATTTCACTAATCTCGATATACATAACACATGGAATACGGTATCTCTATTCCATGACATAACATATTGAGAAAATGTAATATTTTAGGTGAATAAAGGTGTTTCCATGCGACATCTCACGAGGTAAAATGTGACCATTTCACTTTTGATTTTTGGTAATTTTAGAGCTCTTTGGGAGCCGGAGTCGGACCCTTTCTGACGGCTCCGGCTCCGATCAAAAGTGTTTCGGCGGCTCCGGCTCCGCCTCCGGCTCCGGGCAGAATGGTCGGCTCCGATCGGCTCCGGCTCCGGCTCCGCATCCCTGGTACTAAATATGCATTAGGTATGTCAGCTTGTAACATCACTGCTGGGTTGATAAATATGCGCAGGACTGTGAAATAATGAATAGACACAGTCAAAGCTTTGAACTTGGTTTCAGTCAATATGGATTTGTGTAAAATTGATCGGTTTCTCGCGAGCACAGCCATGAGCTAAACTCGGTTTTGTAGCGTTGGGTAAGGTGGTCTGATCTAATTTGAATTGTTACGGTCAGGTGCGCAACAGCACATGTATATGCCGAGGATGTGAATAAATGTAGAACTCACACGTGTGAGGTTATACACTGGGATGTATCCAGAGGACGGTGGATTCCGGGGGGGGCAGGTTGTGCAGTTCACATCTCGAAAATATTGAACGTGTGCAACAGTATCTTTTTGCACACCCGGTTTTTATTTGGTCCGGGGAGGCTCTCCCCGGATTTTGCCGGTGCCCCCGACCGGTTGAGAAATCAGACCTAAACACCACCTACTTGAAGAGGTAGGATCCTCCGTGTAAAATAAAATACACTTTGAAACATGAATGACAGCCCCTGACATTAAAACCGCCCCATAGAGAGCAAAAATCCCCCCCAGGAGAGAAAATGTGTCCCCTCTGGATAAAATAAGCGCCCTTGGACAGTAAAGGCGCCCCCTGGACAGCAGAGGCACCCCTGGACAGAAAAAAGGCGCCCCCCTTAGAAGAGTAACGGCGTAGCTGGTTAACATAGGCGCCCCCTGGTTAGCACAGGCGCCCCCTGGATAAAAAAGTGTCCCCCCCCACTGAGCAAAGACAACTCCTCTGGATGGCATAGGCGCCATCTGGACATCAGGCATGGAGAGCAAAAGGCACTCCTCCCCCCACAGAGCAGTCACCCCTGGATAGCATAGCCCCCCCTCCCAGAGCAAAGGTACCCTCCATGGAAGCAAAAAACACCCCCCATAGAGAAAAGGAGCCTCCTGTGGATAGCGAAGGCGCCCCCTCCGGATAAAATGGGTGCCCGTGGATAGTAAAGGCGCCCCCTGGACAGCAGAGGCGCCTCCTGGACTGTGAAAGGCGCCCCCAAAAAGAGCAACGGCATTACTGGATAGCGTGTACTATGGGCACCCTCTGGTTAGAACAGGAGCCCCTGGACAGCAAACCCCCCCTCCCAAGACACACAGAGAAAAGGTGCCCTCTCTGCAAAGCAAAGGCGCCCTCCCCCTGGGGAGGAAGGCGCCCCCTCCCGAAAATCTTGCACAACCTCTCAAAAGTGTAATCCGCTGTCCCTGGATCTACCGTTCCTTGTACTCCCTGAGTGCTGAGTGCGCCACTGGACTCGTTCCGCTCTGGTGGCCAGCTTTCCAAACAGGGGCAAAGCCCTCCAATCATTGCCCGAGTCTTGCCCCAAGCTCCGCCCCGGTTTTACCCCTTCGACGGCGAAGTTTATGCCCCACGCAGCGCGCAGTCTGGTCTCTGAGAGTTGAGCTATGATGCCAATGCTGTATTTTCTATTAAGTTGGATATTTTAACTGTCGTACAAGACTTGGCGTGATGAATATCATAGACAGCATACAGCTTGAAAAATAAACTTATTTTGGTCAATGTTTTCATTTTAGTATTTGAACAAAACATGCAATTTAACTATGATGTTACAGTAAGCAGTACACCATGCCCTTTTCCATACTCCGTACTCACATATTTTATTCCATAGCGGTGCCAGTGTCACTTAATGGAGTGGCATGCCTCTTTTGCTTGATTTAGAATGGAAACGTTTTATTGTTGTGTCAAGTGCAGAACGTAATAAAAAGCCAGAAAGCGGGGCTGCCGTGCTCAATGACTTGAAGTGTAAGCCAAAAACAAAAAGCAAATCAAAACAAAATAACTACAAACGAAAACGCATGCTTGTTTTCTGGCACCGCCATCACCTGGTTGCAGAATCTGCGTTTAGACGGGTTATTGGCAGACCAAAGTGCTGACAGCGTCTCTGTCATCCTCTGAATTGGGAAATAATCGGACATTGGCATAGAGAAATTGAAACACGCATAGGCGGATCCAGGATTGCCGATCGGAGGGGGCACCTTCCCGGGGGCGCCATCCGGACCAGGGGGGCGCCACTTATGACCGACAAAACCTATCAGGTGGGCGCCAAATCCTATCGGTGGGCGCCGACTTTCGTATCCTGTGGGGGGGGTGGGAAGCGACATTTTAGGGGGCGCCATCAATCTTTCAGGGGGCGCCGAGGGTCGATGAGGGGGGGCACGTGCCCCCTTGCCCCCTGGATCCGCCTATGGAAACACGCGTGATAAACTGTGTCTACATGGCTTAGTGCAGCGACTATTGGCCGCTGTATTGACACACAAAGAGAGGAGGAAGTATTGCATTAACCCAGGTGAAATGCAGTTTGTTTTTCAGTTGCAAGTTTGAGACTAAAGTTCCAGAGGAGTCTTTGAAACACAGAGCCATTTGCAGTGGTAAAGGGGGCATTCCAGGACAGATCGACCAAGGCTTGACACCACCATATCTAGAAAAAATCTGAAACTTTGTCTCCGAGGTAGTTTTGGGCCAGAAACACGCCTGTGAGAATCTTAGCCCCCTCCGACCAACGGTGACCGAGTTATAGTCCGAGGCATTTTCGGGAGGTCACCTTGTAGACTCATCTTTGATGCTTCATAACTCAACAACGCATTGCCCGATTAACAAGTTTTGTATATCATTGAACTCGTCTTGAACCATGCATTATTTTGAAGAAAAAATTTAAATTTTAAAAATTTTGACTTTTAATTCGTTTGACCTTTCCTTAGATGACCTAGCTTGACCTTTTCGACATTGAAATTGACCTTTTAGACACCTCAAAAATTTTGCTTCATCAAATATCTTTCGATAGAAAAAAATGCGTTTTTGCTATAAGTTCCAAATTTTTAGCACCTAAGGTAGGTATGCAGACGGTTTTTGACCACTGCGATAGTACAGCCTTATGTTTAACGCCGCAAACAAAGCGATTGCTTTTGTAATCGGTTGC
Organism: Lepas anatifera; assembly: GCA_034440635.1. Lineage (NCBI taxonomy): Eukaryota > Metazoa > Arthropoda > Thecostraca > Lepadidae > Lepas > Lepas anatifera. The sequence continues at coordinate 1,238,525 of JAOTON010000520.1, read as the reverse complement.
TTGCAATCATACGGCATTGTCTTTACGAAATTTTCATCGTGAAAGTGTCAAAATATATGAGAATTAACACGCGCCCACACAAGGGGGTGGGCAACCGGCCTCTTCAGGTTTCCACAGGTAGGAAAAAGACACCCTTCGCGCAGCGCCACCGTACTTCATGTAGCTCTAACTCGAAATTTTTGCAGCTTCTGGCAAAATTTTATGTCTGGGTCATACTAGGTCAGGCGGCCAACCCAGGTCAAGAGACCTAACCTCGAAAAAAGTTTGGGAGGTGCATCAATAATATCAAATCTAGCCTATCGTCGTTAGATTCACATTACATAGTAAGGTCGCCGAGCACGATAATTTTCGTAGCAGGATTTCTATGTCGATAACCGGGAGCAGGGTCAAGGTCATGATCTTTTCATTAGAAATGCATGGAGCAATTGGTAAATTTTGATAACTTGAGAGAATTGAGAATTGTCGAGAATTGCGATGGACGTTTTATTTTAACGTTGTCGTGTCTGACTTGCCTCTGCAGTTTGATTAATATTCTTTTTACCATACAGACCTAAGCCTGGCTCTAGGTCAAAGCAGGTTAATTTTGACATTTGACTAGGCAATATTATAAGATACATAATCCGTTTGGGCTCAACAAGAGTGTTCCAATGGTGCTGAACGTTTCTTTCTACGGCTCTCCTCTGTCACCTATTATGCCACAAAATTTAGGTTTCCACTTAGTTCCTGTAAAAAATACTGTGACCTCGAGCAAACTCAAAGGTGACACGACCAAACGATTGTACGTAACATATTCGGTAGTGGTTAAAACTGGCTGTTTAGCGGCATCACTCCCAGTGCACTGTGTCATTATTCATCTGGGATTCTGGGATCCGTGTCAGCTATGAAATGATCACCTTGTAAAAATATCATGAGGCAACCTGTTCAAGTGACCAAGTCGAATGCGTTACAATTTCAGGACATTTTTTCTCATATATGAGCAGATTCAAATTACTTTTTGGGAATGAACGGCTTTCAGACACGTTACATTGCATGAATCCTCTCAAACGTATGCTGTGCTGCACTGGGTCACCTTGTATCGATATTATTTTCCATCTCCAGGAACGATGTAATTGTGTGAGTTAGTGGTGCCCATAGGATAAGTTATACTTGTTTCAATTATGGAGAAAGCCGCGACATCTTTGTAAATTTTCGTTTAAGGCTAAAAGGTCAATTATTAATAAGTTCATTTGCCCTCGTCTCCCTCGAAACAATGGATCCCTTTCTTTCACTTTTAATGACTGCAATTTTTATTTTCATAAATATTGTCCAAGTTGATGCCAGTTCAGTTTCAGGAGTAGGTGTCTCACTAGAGTCATCAAGGGACTTTTTACGGAGACCCCGACCCCACCACTCAAACAAGCAACTCCCACGATGAAGTGTTAATCAATGAACCAAATTTGAAAGTCCCACAAGGCATAACGACGACCGTCTACCTCAGGTCACCCCCCTCACCAGTCAGTTGCCAGCTGGCCTTCAGTATTTACGGTACCTACCACCTCCCAGTTGACCTAAATTATGTTTTCAGAAGTTGCAAAATGTTGTGTTAGAGGTACATGGAGTACGGTGGCGCTGCACGAAGGTGTTTTTTTACTACCTGTAGAGGCCTGAGGAGGCCTCTACAGGCCTCCTCACCGGAGGGTGGGCGCGTGTTAATTGTCATATATTTTGACACCTTCACGATGAAAATTTCGTAAAGACAATGCCATATGATTACCAGCAACCGATTACAAAAGCAATCGCTATGTTTGCGGCGTTAAACATAAGGCTGTACTGCCGCAGTGGTCAAAAACGATCTACATACCCACCTTCGGTGCTAAATATTTTGAATTTATAAAAAGAACGCATTTTTTTCTATCGAAAGATATTTGATGAAGCAAAATTTTTGAGGTGTCTAAAAGGTCAATTTCAATGTCGAAAAGGTCAAGCTAGGTCATCTAAGAAAAGGTCAAACGGATTAAAAGTCAAAATTTTTAAAATTTTAATTTTTTCAAAATAATTTATGGTTCAAGACAAGTTCAATGATATACAAAACTTGTTAATCGGGCAATGCGTTGTTGAGTTATGAAGCATCAAAGATGAGTCTACAAGGTGACCTTCCGAAAATGCCTCGGGCTATAACTCGGTCACCGTTGGTCGGAGGGGGCTAAGATTCTCACAGGCGTGTTTCTGGCCCAAAACTACCCCGGAGACAAAGTTTCAGACTTTTTCTAGACATGGTGGTGTCAAACTGAAATTTTTTGGTCGTTTTGTCCTGGAATGCCCCCAAAGCATTATATTGGCCTAGAATCACTTGTATCGGCGACCCTAAGCTACCTTTATGTCAAATTGCATCCACTTCCATTCATTATGAGGACTTCAAACCATAGATGCAGGGGCGCAGCCAGAGCTTTTGTATGGAGGGGGCACACCAACTTTGAGGGGCACCCCGGGGAAAAAGGGCACTTTTTACGTAACCTAAAAAACTTACTATATCTTTGTTTATATCATTTTTTGGGGGTCTTTGGTTCAATAAAAATGCAAATAAATCAATGACGGAGAAGGAAAACTCGATTAAAACCAAAAAGGGGAAAAAATATCACCAAAATGTCATGTAAGTAGCCAAAACACTACTGTTTTGGTAGATTTAAGGACAACAGCCAACTCATGCAAGTACTTAACATCAGAGAAATCAGCGGAGCATGTGATATCTGTTACAATGTGCAGGTTAAGGCAAAGTGGAGCCGAAAATTATTTTGTTATGCCCATTGGTTTTGTCGTGACGAGTGAGCCCTGGCTGAATGCGGATTAAGTTCCTTGCCTCCCACAATCGCCGTGGGACGAGGAGTAGCATAGTGTCTTTGGAAGAACACATTTTTGCTGCCGGAAAAATTTGGGAGATACCTTTTGAACGCGTTTATTAAGTTCCATATTCTCAAGGCTCGGTCCCAATTAAGAGTAAATAAAAGGTGAACAGGCTGGTGGTTTGGATGGGGATGGTGTGACAGTGCTGAAAATTGTGAAAACTATTTCTTCATTTAAATTTATTAGTAGAAATCCTCGTTTAGGGGACTGTGCTCTGATCTCAGGGGCACATGCCTTTTTATCATCCCTTCCCAGAATCCACCAGTATAATAAGCAATTTATATAACCAGGGGTGCCTAGGTATCACAAGCCGTTTTAGAGATTCCTCATTCCTCTTTAGCTCCGTTTTACAAGGGGAGTTTCCATTGTAATCTTATTCCCCATCTATTCAAGACCAGCTCTGGGGCCCCCAAGTGTGGATCAGAGGCCTCCAGAGCAGCTTCCCCCATCCCCCCAGTTTTGCGTCCAGGGAATAGACTAGCTCATTGACCCCGGCCCAAGATGATGGGAGTTGGCTTTGTGTTCTTATTATCTATCTATTCAAGATCACCTCAGGGGCCCCTGATGTAGATCAGGGTCACAGAGCAGCTCATGCTTCACCCAGGGACTAGACTAGCTCATTGGTCCCAGAGATGAGGTCATCAGACTAGCTCAATGGGCCACAGATAGGCTCAAAGTGCCTTAAACCAGTTCAAGAAGCCCCAGAACAGTTTAAGGCGCCAGATCACTTCAGGGAACCTCAAGCCAACTTAAGGGGCTCTCAAGCTCAGCACCCAGACCAGCTCAGGGTACCCTCAGAACCTAGATCCGCTCTTGGGCCCCAGATCAGCTCTTGGGGCCCAGGGGTCGAAAAACTGACCATTTTGGCATTCTAAATGGTGACAGCCCAAGATGGACAAGGGACAAAAATTAGCTGATATGTTTGCTCCAGACGAATAACGGAACAAATAGCCAAAATTTGCACATGCAATTTAAACTCGCAATGTTTTTCAACAACTAAGATGGTCCAGGAGTATCCCTTGATATCCTAATAACTCAAAACGTGCCACATTTTGCAGCCTGGGCTGGTGACACATTTATGGTTTGGCATTTTAATGGTGACAACCTGAACACTTTTTGGCCCCTGTTGGGGCCCCAGATCAGTTCAGGGGCCTCAAGTCAGGTTAGGGGGCAAGATCAAGTCAGGGGCACTAATTCAGCTCAGGAATCCCTCACCAGCTCGGGGCCCAAGCAGTTCAAAAGCCCCAGAGCTGCTCAGGGGACACCAGATCGGCCCATAGGGCACCAGGTCAGCCTAGGGGACAATCAGATCAGTGGTCCCCGACCAGCTCGGGGCCCAGATCAGCTCGGGAATACCAGATAAAGTCAGGAGGCACTTAATCAGCTCAGGAGCCCCGTACCATCTCAGGGGCCCTCACCACCCCTGTGGGCCCAGCTCAGCTCAGGGCCTGGGAGCTGCTCAGGAAATCACGTAATTAAACCAGGAGGCCCGATTCAGCTTAAAGGGCACCATATTAGCCATGGGGCACCAGACTAGTTCAGAGGGAATAAGATGGGCTCAGGAGACACACTGATGACTCAGCAGGCACCAGATCGACTCAGTGGGCATTAGTTGAGTTCAGGAGGCAGTATACCTGCTCAGGGTGCGCCAGATCGATCAGCACAGTGGGTATGTTCAAGTCAGAGGCACTAAATCAGCTCAGGGATCCCTCACCAGCTCGGGGCCCAATCAGTTCAAAAGCCCCAGAGCTGCTCAGGGGACGCCAGATGCCCATAGGGCACCAGATCAGCTCCGGGGACAAACAATCAGATCAGTGGTCCCCGACCAGCTCGGGAATACCAGATAAGTCAGAGCTCAGAGGCCCCATACCATCTCAGGGGCCCTCATCAGCCTCTGTGGGCTCAGCTCAGCTCAGGGCTTTAGAGCTGCTCATGAAATCACGTAAGGAGGCCCAGATCGGCTTAACCCTATTTCCGTCAGGCTCCCGGCTACCCCCTATTTCCGGCAGGGGGGGCAATATCGGCCCCCCTAAGATCTCGTAATCTAACCGGCCGATTTTGAAAATTCAAAGTGCCATAGATTCCTCTGCTGCTAAACTTTATTTTAAAAAAAGAAAATTTCAAAATTTTTATTTTTTAGGAGAAGGTCGTGCAAAATATACAATTTTTGTGTATTTTTTAGATTTTTCATAACCCTTGTCTCTGTTGTACGATTTTCACAAAACTAGTTCAGATTTACAAATAATTGACCCAAAATTTTCATATACTCGAGTTACGCAAAAATTCGAAATTCAATGGCAGTTCCAGGACCAGGACTATGAGGGGAAATATATACAACCTAAAAAGTTTTTGTTACGCGGATTAGAAGCCGTCATATACTGCTTGGCATCTTTGACACATAAATAAATGAGAAAAAAGTGAAAAACTCATCAGGGGCGGATGCAGTAAGGTAAAACAGTGGGGTAAAATACATACCAACAATATGCGAATGGTATGCATGAGTATATTAGTCCCTCGACTAGTTGAAATTTAATTTCTGATAATTTTTACCCTCCCATGGCAGCTCTGGGAAAGGGGGTGACATAGGCGGATCAAGGACTCGTCGTGGGGGGGTGGGGGTGATTGGAAACACATTTTCAATGTACAACGATATTGAGTCGCGGCGGTGATACTGGCTGGGAATATACATTTTGAAAATGTGTAGTGACTGGACACGCCTCTGGTAATCTAGAATTGGGTTATAACTATTTTGAATTTTCATATACCCAATTGTATTCGCCCTGACACGGCTGTAAGCAGTCTTCTCACTTACTAACGTTTAGTCCTTCTTGATAACATTCCCCCCATTTTGAACTGCTGTAACCGCCCCTGATGAATACAAATAGTGACAATTGTGAATGCACTATCATCTCACATAAAAAATGATATAATAAAACCAAATAACTGGTATCAGGATCAGCAGAGACGGCTTCCTTTTACAAAAAACCCATCGCATACGATAATACTTGGTTTGTGGATAGAACCTCCCCAAAAACCCAGCCATAGCTCCGCCCCTGGTAAATATATAATCTTGAAAATTTCAGAAAACCTGCCTGTACTAGTTTGAGGAAAAGTCAGGAAGTTTCAAAGTTCTATCGCAAGCCGTTTCGGAGATATTCTCGAAAAACCTGAAGGGGGGCAATATTAGCCCCCCTGCCGGAAATAGGGTTAAATGGCGCCAGATTACTCAGGGGGCACCAGACTAGCTCAGAGGGCATCAGATTTGCTCAGGTGGCACCAGATCGATCCGCTCGGGGTCCAGATCAGCTCCCAGACCCCCAGACTATGGCAGGAGCCTAAATAAGCTCAGGGAGCAGCATAACAGCTCAGGGGACACAAGGTGGTTTCAGGGCCCACCAAACCAGCTCAGGGGGGGCAGACCATCTAAGGAGACATCAATAATCGGTTGATGGGGCACCTAATCAGCTGAAGAGGCACCATATTGACTTAGGAGACAGAATCAACTTGGGGAGGCATGAGATCAGCTCGGGGGCCCGAATCAGCTCAAGGGGCACTAAATCAGCTATTAGGGCACCCAACAAGCTCGGAAGCATGAAACTAACTCCGAGGGCATTATATAGGTTCAGGAGGCACAATTATTTGCTCAGTGGAGCACTCGATTGACTCAGGGGCACCAGATCAGCTTAGAGGGCAAGTAATCAGCTCAAGGGGCCAAGACCAGCTTAGAGGCCACGAGATGAGCTCAAGGAGCACCAGATTGGCTTCACCCGTACGATTAATGGCGACGATGAAGCATTAGGTGGACACATACTAGGTGCCCATACTCTTCCCGGGTGCTTGGAAAGGCGACAGAATGCCCTAGCTGACCGAAAAGGGTATTAAGTTGTCCAACAATAGTTTCAATCGCTACATGCGGTCCAGTTACATCAAGGTTCAGCGGCGTAGGGCACTAAATTTCGAGCGGCACGGCCCAAATTGGGTACACCACCTGGCAATCAAAAGGGCACCCCGGCAGTGATGGGGGCACGTGCCCCCTGTGCCTTCCTGGCCGCACCCCTGGACAGTAGATCAACTCCGGGAGGCATTAAATAAGTTCAGGGGGCCCGGATCAGCTCAAGGGGCACTAAAACAGCTAAAAGGACACCAGGCAAGCTCGGAGGCATCAGACTAACTCAGAGAGTATTTTATAGGCTCAGAAGGCACACTTATTTTCTCAGGAGGACACCAGATTGACTACGAGGGCACCAGATCAGCTCACAGGGCACATGATCAGCTCCAGGGGGCACCAGATGAGCTCCGCCCGTACGATAATTGGCGACGATGAGGCATTTTCTAAAAACGGATTACGTGCCTATACTCTTCCCGGGTGCTTGGAAAGGCGACAGAATGCCCTAGCTTACCAAAAAGGCACTTAATTGTCAAACAATAGTTGAAATCGCTAAATGCAGTCTAGTTACATCTAGGTTCAATGGCGTAGGGCACTAAATTTGGAGCGGCACGGCCCAAACAGGGTACACCACCTGGCAATCAAAGGGCACCCGGCACCGATGGGTGCACGTGCCCCTGTGCCCCCCTGGACAGTAGATAAACGCCGGGAGGCATTAAATAAGTTCAGGGGCCTGGATCAGCTCAAGGGACACTAAAACAGCTAATAGGGCAGCAGGCAGGCTCGGAGGCATCAGAATAACTTAGAGAGCATTATATAGGTTCAGAAGGCACAATTATTTATTCAGGGGAGGGGGCACCAGATTGACTACGAGGGCATCAGATCAGCTCAGAAGGCACATGATCACCTCCAGGGGGCACCAGATGAGCTCCACCCGTACGATTATTGGCGACGATGAGGCATTATCTGGAAACGGATTACGTGCGCATACTCTTCCCGGGTGCTTGGAAAGGCGACAGAATGCTCTAGCTGACTAAAAAGGCACTTAATTGTCAAACAATAGTTGAAATCACTAAATGCGGTCTAGTTCCATCTAGGTTCAACGGCGTAGGGCACTAAATTTCGAGCGGCACGGCTCAAAGGGGTACACCACCCGGCAATCAAAAGGGCACCCCGCAAAATGGCAAAAACTAGGTCAGAATTTTACGTTTTTCACTGGAAACTATGCCTAAGCACACGAAAATTGACCTAGCTGCCTCCAGGTGGCTGTCTTTAAACTAAATGAAGCGTACCCTCTGACGTATCGAGCTTACAAGTCGGCCGTCAAATTTCAATCGCTTTTTTGCTTTTATTAGAAATACTGCGTTTTGGCGTAATAAATATTGGCGGACAATTTCGAATTTTTTCTTAGGTGATTCCTGTTGCTTACTCAAAGGGAGGCAAGTTTTAAGTTCGTCGCTTAAGAAATAAAAATGAGAAAAATACAAAATTGAAAACATTTGTTCCAAAATTTCTCAAAAACTATTTTGAGTTTAGATTTGGGGCCTTGGTTTAGGCGTCTAGCGTAAAAGCGCTATCACCCTTTAAAATTCCGGAGCCCTGGCAACAACTGTCAGAATCGCCAAGCGGCCAGAATAGAGCCTCTTGAGAAATCTCAATCTGCTTCGCTCCATGGATTTCGTCATGCGGCTCTGACCTTTAAAAAACACAGATTAAATTGTCAGTAAGGCAAAAAGGACGATGGATATGCTCATACGATTTCTCCAGACCGGCCGAGCAGTGGGAAGTCTGAAAACAGACCCAATTCTAGCAGCATATTTCGGCAATGCTCGGTCCATTCTTGATTACGGTTGCGTCATTTGGGGAAAGGCTGCTCAAACTCATTTGGAAAGGTTAGACAGAATTCAGCACAAATTTCTTCTGTGGCTAGCTGCCCACGTTCATACATCTCGGCCTTCCACCACGCTTTCTTATTACGACTTGTTAATTTTATTCGAAATTGCCAGCCTCTCGCAAAGAATGTGCCAATGTAATTTATGCTTCGTAAAAAAATAATCGTGAGCAAAATATATTCCGCCTTCCTGCTCGAGAGCGCCCCCTTTCACGTTCCACAGCGTCGAACTAGGTGGGCACAGCGACAAATTTTTATGTCCCCTTTGGTCGAGTTGAAACTGTAACGCGAGGTGTTTTTATTCGTGTCTTACTCTCTTTTAATGATTTTGAGTCCAAGTGTTCTTATGCCAGATCTTAAAAGGGAATGTGGCACCTTGGTCGAATCCTGGAATTTATTATAATTAGGGAAAATGCACAATGAACGCAATCTTTTGGTTTTTAAAATGCACCTCGAGGGAAAAAATAATTATCCGCCTGTGGATGATGTCATGATCTGGAAACCACTACCATATTCCATAGGCTTCAAGGGCTTCGATTGGCTGATACTCACCATGACGTCAGCATATGTCGTCACACCAACAGCCATGACAAGTGTGGCCTGCTGCTTGAGGTACATGAGAGGTACATTTCAGGTAGTTTTTAGTTTTTCTCTACGGAAATTTTGAGTTGCAAGACAATTAATATGTAGAGTACCAGGTTTTTCGGCGTGCTTTACAACTTGGATATATCACTTAAAATCACGCTATCAAGGTGTCACATTCCCTTTAAAGGAGCTGTGGTGAACTTCGACAAGCAGCACCCATTTTTATTGTCGTGTGGCTCTTATTGTTTGGGTGGAAGCTTTTACCTTTTATCTTGTCCTTTCTCTTGTGGTTTTATCTACTAATCTTATATACCCACTTTTATTATTTTAGAGTCCTTATATCATGATCATGTTTTATCTATACGGAGGTTTTTAATGACATCAAAAGTTAGGACGAGCGCATAAGTGTCACCACCGGCAAAAAAAGTGGGGGGCAGCCAAACTTCAACCTGATGCGGACAAAAAACTTTCAACATCAGGACCAAAAACTGTTCGAATTTGGGCTCCTCGCTGCATTCCGCAGCGGCTGGATATAAGAATGCCCGGTTGTCTCTCATTTTGACTGAGATCAGGAAATTTTTGGCCAAAAAGTGGGGGCCAGGCCCCCCTGGCCCCCCTTTTCCGACGCGTATGGACGAGCGCTTAGTTTTGTTTCCCATGTCGGTATGTCATGGATATAATTTGTATCATTTCATTGTGAATATCATGTCTTTTTTTACTTATTTGACTTGAACTATAAGTGAGTTTTACCTGTTGCTCATTTACATAAATAAATACAAACACAAATACAAATGCAGGAGTGTCCGAGATAAATTTCACCAATGTTTGACATGATTATCGACAGATCTAACCCTTTGCTTTTTCATCCAGGCCTGCCTCTTCCGTTCTGGACGCATATGAGCTGTACATTGTTTGACATGCATAATACGATTTGTGTTAACAGTGCAATAATGGTATTGCTCAATACATCGGAAATGGTTTAACAATGATCTCGCACGTGTATAAAATAAATCATACATCACCAGTAACTAGCGTTTCTCCGGCCTGGACGAACACAGGAGGTATTCACTTACGCTGCAATACCTTAACACGACTATCCGAGAATGGTGTAGCAGGTATTTGTTATTACCGAACAGGGGCGCAAAACCTACAATGCTTAAGGCTCAGTATAAGGCGTTCTGCGCAATGCCCCTTTGACCGCCTCTTAAGTATGTGGATAATTTTGTGGGAGGGGTGTTTAAGTAAATGTCGCAGAGCAAAGAGGAAAGCTTATTTCGAGGAATGGGTCGTGGAGTGTTGCAGCACTTGCGAGGGTAGGGTGGCGGCTACGGCAGAGAGGCCGAGCCTGCTTGTTGGGGTATAGTTGGGGATTCAAAGGGTCCGCATACGGAAAAGATAAGACTCGCAAGCTTTCCGATACGACACCATCCGCCAGGTTATGGCCCTCACTCCAACGTGAAATTTTCCTACTATGCGAGTACCCAGCATTAAGATGTTGGCTGAATCATGTAGCTGAATCAAATTAATTCAATGCATATTGCATTTAAACACAACTTACTCCGTAGGCCCTCCCTAAGCTTAGTAAAAACAAGATATGGTATAATATTTAATAGTATCTATCAGTTCCGTAAAAGACGTGCAACCGCCTTTGCTATTCTTGCTCTAACTATCCAAAGAAACTTTAATCAAAGATCGGCCACTGGTCTACCATGCTACATGAAGCATGCCTGGCTGCTCTTATTCCAGCTTAACACGGCCATGACCCCTGAGGACAAATTAACAAAATCAGCGCAGCCAGGCATCATTCATATTGCTTTAAGTGCACGAATGTGTAAATATCCTTAAACGGGCGGGTGTTGCAAGTCAGTCGTTGGGAGCCTCAAGTCTAGTGATCGGTGATAGAGTCACCAGAGTTCCAAATGAGTCGCATGCTTAACATTCCCTTTGATTAGAGTTCACTAGATTGTTTGAATTGGTGTTTCCTCTTAATTTCAGCTGGCTTCCATTTGAGCACTACTAAGGGGTTATTTTAGTGCCCACCCCCAGCCCTGCTTCATAGATTCATTGATTCGCTAATGGCTTATACCTCCAGTAGACTGTTTTCCTGGTCAAGGCATGGTCGCATTCCAGCACCGCCCTTCATCAGCTCGCCATCCCCTTCGTCAGCCAGGCCCTCGCGCAAAGGAAAGTCCTGGATGCACGCCTGCAGACTGTCTGTCTGCTCTTGCTTAGTGAGCGGGTTAATCACATTATGCTGGGGGATAATGAAATGTCTGGAGAGCATGTAAATGCCTGGATATTATGACATCGTGGCACATCTGGATATCACATTGTCGGAGCTCTGCGGCCCCGCTTGCCGAATTTTGGCTGGATGGATGCGTGGAATCGTATCAAGAAAAGCGGTGGTAAACGTGTTTTATGATGTTTTCATATTTTCTCCTTTTTATTTAATCACTGGATAAAGCCCTGTCAGATTTTGCTCATTTACAGGACAAGAAATAGATAAAACATTTGAAAAACATTTTAACATCAAGAAATCTAAAGAATAAAAAACACGAAGCAAGTTATAGGTCTAAAAATAGTCTGTAATTTGGCCTTTCATTTCGACATATATGCCAATAAGTCATAAAATACAGCTTCAAACCTTAAACTATTGCCTGGAAATGAAAACACGCACCATTCTGTTTCAATTAAAGTGTAACAACACCAGTTTCATTCAGTATTTCATGAGATAATATGAAAAAATGATATTCCCGGCAATTTCACACGACAATCTTAAGGGTTTTTTGCTCGTAACTTTGTAGAGAGGTTTCGAAAATTCAAATTTGAGAAAAAAAGTGCATTTGCAAAACGAGAATTTTCAGCCTGCATGCAAGACATTTGGACGTGTCGTTCGGGATATCAGCAAAAAAAGCCATATCAACGGGCAGTCATTGTTTTTACCATGCGACTACAGTGCAAGTGCCTAGTGAGTTGTCTGCTCCGACACTGCATTTTTTCCCAGAGTTCTGCATCTGGCCAATGTTTTAGTCCTGACATGACCCTAAATGTTCGCTTGTTCAACCAATTTAAACTTAAAGCTTAGCTTTGAAATTTGGCACACATAGAGCCAATGAATGGGGGTAGCTATGGCAACAAGCTCCGTCTCCTTATTCACCCTAGAAACTGAGAAATCAGCAGGGTTATTTGTGACGACGATTGAGCAACTTCCCTCAGGCTGCCCGAGGGGAAGTGCGCGAACGGCCGGTAGAAGGTAGAGCTTGCAAGACGAGAGTAGCAGTGAAGAAGATTGAGAAGCTTAGCAGTGAAGAAGATTGTGAGACTTGTGCTTGAGATAGAGCTCTGAAATTTTGTACCAACGGAGAAAAGCAATCGGGCCAGGGGTGAAGCCAGGATTCAATTTGATGTGGTCAATTTTTGGTCACCCCATTAAGTCTATGGTGAAAAATAGAATGGACTCATTTTCAGGAAATACTGGATAGATAAGGCTGAAAATTCTCAAACTGTCTATTCTTACCACGATCTTGACCATAAAGTTGAGTTTTTGAGCATCTGACCTCTCAAAGGTCATATCAGGTCACGGGAGCAGAGAGTGGTTGTTTTGCCAATAACTTCTGACTGAATTGAGATAAAGCTCCCATTTTGTTTGCATTGTGTTTATATTGTCACAGGGAGTCGATTGATATGCAGCATGACCATACCAGGTCACTCTGTGACCCTGACCTAGGCCGAGGTCAGGTCATTTTGACTATTGAAACCATGACACGTTTATTCAGCAGCATCACATAATGACAGACACGGGTAACGGTAATAGCGTAACAGTACTTGATGAAGGGACAGAGAGGAGGTGATGAAGTTATCCCAGGAGTCGTCTAACACATGAGGGAGAGAACGCTAGCGGTGCAGCTCACGAACAGGGGTCGAAAAACTTACCGTTTTGGCATTCTAAATGGTGACAGTCTAAGGAGGGCAAGGTGCAGAGCTGCAAAAAATCTCAAATCTGTCGGGCACTTTCGAAAAAACCTCCAAATCTGTCGGGTGGTTAGGATAGGACTATTAAAATTGTCTAAAACTCATTCAATTGGTAAAATGTTCCTTTTCTTTTTCCACATTCTTAATAGAAAATACTAAAATTAGCATAAAAAACTTCAAGTTTGGCACCAATGGATATCATTATCCTTATTTTTGTGCTCTGATCCTTATATGTGTGATATCCTTATTTTTCGTGCTCTGAAGCCGCCTATGGAAAATCTAAGTGGAATGACACAAGTCTATTAATTTTCAAAACTCTAGAACTGAGACTGTTCTTCGGGTTTTCAATTATCAGACACGCTCAGGAAATTAAGGTTATTGGCAGAAACCTATAACAAATTGAATACCGAACCACCAATTCTCATTTTCTGGAGTCACCATTGGTAAAGGAAATTTATTATTGGATGTAATTTGAGATTTGTGGACGTACAGCATACAAATAGTGTGTGTCAAAGTCAGCTCGGCTGGGTCTTGAATAAGACTCAGTCTTGAATTCAGATGATTTAGGTCACAGGTGGAAATATACAATAACATGAAAAGCAGCCCCCCCTTTTTCAGTCCTCTGCAGCCGCCATTGACAAAAAATGCTGCACTAGAATGAGAATAAGTGATATTTTGTTATTATGTTACATAGTCCAGCCCAGAATACTTAAAAAATATAGTTTGCAATGGAAGAAAGCTGACCTGGTTCCCATACCATGCGGTTACTTATGCCAGCTTCTGCAGATTTTCATGATTTCAGTTTTTTGGAGGTGGGAGGGGGTAATTTGGAAGGAACCCCCAAAATTTATATATGGATTTTGCTCTGATGGCCAGACAAACAAGATTGGAGGGGTACTTTTTTGATATTCAAAAGTGTTTTTTAAGGATCATGGCTACTTGTAGTTGAATACAAACATGTAATATTAGCTTTCCATGACTTTAAATGCATGTTTACATGAAAAATCCTAAATTTTGAAGCTGTTGGCTATCTCAAAGTTTTTCATGCATTGCCGTGCTCATTTCCATGAGGGTACGTGGTTTAGGATCTGAAGTTCATGAGGCTAATAAATAACCTTAAGTCAGTTAGATAGTAAATGTCAAATAAATATCATGTTTCCAAGAAAGTTAAGAGTAAAAGGAATGAGTAAAGGTTGCACTAGGCTGTGTTTTTGTTATATCTTTGTCCCCTTGACATAGATCATAGGCATATTTAGGTAAGTGAATAAAATGAAATAGGAGAAATGGTTTGGTACTTAAAACTCAAATTAATGTGGAAAGGTGAAGAGTTTTGTTTCTTTGGCATCTACAAATCCACTGATGAAGGTATGCAACTTTTGTGGTTAATTCTGGACAAACAGGCATTGGATTTAAAAGAAGACGGAAGGGAAAATCAAATGTTTTAGTCTAATTTGACCAGTCTGCTGGTAAAATTCATTTTTCCCTTATTGATATCATTTAAAATTATTGATCAACAGTGAGCATAACATACTGTGTGGAAATAAATGTAAGCTGCCGAAATTACAACGAACACCACATCACTTACTTGTTTGTTTTCTCCCCACACTGTTCTGATCTGCCCGCTGTTTGATCCATGCTTCAAAACGACCTCCTTGGCCAAAACCACTGTTCCTGAACTTGCAGGGCAGCCCAGAATGCTTGATTCGCTGATGCTCCTTAAAAAACGTTTCTCGCCAAAATACCCACATCCCTCAAATCCACATTTAAGCTTGACACGGGACGGTGGAAGGGGCTTCAGCTTAATCGGAGCCATTTATCAGCCCTTCAACTATGGACGATGAAATCTAGGCTCAACCAGTTTACTCAAGATTTATACCAAAGTAATGCAAGAGAAAAATAATCAAAAACACAACCTTGGAACGTATTGCCTCCACCACACCACGGGATTCTAGGGCCTTGGCCTCCGCCATATCCACAAGGCAACACACCAAACCGCAGGGCTGCTTTTCAGACCAAAGATACCTTTTACACCGGCTTTGTTCAAACAGCGCCCTTGCGGCAGCATTGAGCGTACTTCCAAACGAAGGAAACAAAGGAAAAAAACTGTTTTGCCTGTCGCCTTTACCTTTACGGCGGCCTGTCGGGCCAAGCTGTCGCGTGCTATGGAATACAAATCGGGCCCGACAGGCCGGTGAAGGAATTTTTCCAGCAGAGGATTTTCTGGGTGACGTTTAAAAGGCCCTCTGTACATAAGGCCCTCTATTCAAAGGTTCCTCGATTCATAAGTCCCTCGAAAAGACCCTCTGTGCATAAGGCCCTCTATTCAAAGGTCCCTCGATTCATAAGTCCCTCGATTTTCCATCGGTTCTTGCCGCAAATTGGCTTGATATGGGAGAGGTGCAAATTCATGAAAAACTTGTTGAGTGAAATAGGTGACAATTCTAATATTAAGTTTTTTAGAACAAAAAATATTTTCTGCTTCCTTTCAAGATTTTTTTCTCACAGATTGTAAGATCTGTCGCAAGACCATACCGTGCCCTAAAATATGTCGGGCACTTTATGACCCGAGAGCCCGACTTTTTGCAGCTCTGGCAAGGTGACAAAAATTTGCCGACATCTTTCTTTCCGACCAATAACGGAACCAATCGTCGAAATGGGCACCTGTAATTTGAACTCGCAGTGTTTTCAACAACTAGGATGGTTCATGAGTATCCATTGGTATCCTACTAACGCAAAACGTGCCACATTTTGCAGCCTGGGCTGGTGACACATTTATGGTTTGACATTTTCAATGGTGACACACTGAACACTTTTTGGGCCCCTGCACACGAACCCCACCCCCCCCCGAGACCCCCGCGACGGAAGCACCGCGGCCGCGCAACGAATCACGGGCGGGAGCGCCACCCGGCCACGACAGCGGACGGAGCGAGAACGACGGAGGGGAGCCCGGTCAGGTCAAGGATAATATGACCTAGCAAGGTCATATTATGTATCATTCGATTCACCGCGATGAGAGGAATCCAATGATGCATAAAGATTTGCTCTAGCTTTGGGCAGATCTAGAGAGGGAAACGTACACTGCTCTGTTGTAAGCCTATGGAGCCTTCTTTGACCTATGCTGACCTCAATATTGATCTGACGTAAAAATTCTACCTATAAATTCTCTTCGTCTTGGCAAGAGCTCTCGAACACCGCCCGTAATTTTCCTTTAGCTTTCGTGGGAAACGAGATACGGAAGGGGGGCGAAAACGCCCCCCAGCGGGGCGCGTCATGCAAGGGACCCAGCGGGGCGCGTGTTAAGTTAAGATAATTCATCATTATTCAGTGGCGGATCCAGGGGGGCAAAAAAGGCAATTGCCCCCTAAACGGAAAAGCTCGGGGCAAAACTATGTTTTTGCCCCCCCCAAGCGATCGACCTCCTTTTCCCCGACTCCTTTTTAGCTTGTAAGCAAGATTTTGGTGCTTCAACTCTCAACTTCAAATATGATTATTGAAGTTCAGTGTAAATATTGGGGCTTGGATAGGAAAAAAGTATCTCTTGAGTCCATATTTTTCACCCCGTGTTTTTTTTTTTGCTTTTCGTCTCCAGTTCCCAAAATCCTATCGAAAAGGCATATTGTAACGCAATTTTTCACTGCGTGACGTTTTTTTTTGCTTTTCGACTTTGGTTTGCCCCTCCCAAACCACCCGGCTAGATCCGCCACTGTCATTATTATCATATTAAGTTAAGATTATTTAGCCTGTAGTTATCTTAGTTATGACCCTAGGCGTTAGCCTGTTGACCAGCAAATTTCTTAGTGCTGACATGGCCCTAAATGTTTGCCTGTTTATATAAGTGTCTCCACCGGCAAAAAAGTGGGGGGGGTGGGGGGGCAGCCAAACTTCAACTTGATGCTGACAAAAATTTCAATATCAGGACCAAAAACTGTTCGAATTTGGGCTCCTTGTTAACTTCTGCAGCGGCTGGATATAGGAATGTCCAGTTTTCTCTCATTTTGACTGAGATCAGGAAATTGTTTGCCAAAAAGTGGGGGCCAGGCCCCCCTGCCCCTCCTTTTCCGACGCGTATGCCTGTGTACCCCATTGAAACTTTAAACTTAGCTTTGAAATTTGACTCAAATGGAGTCAATAAACGGGGTAAACTAGGGAACGAACAGCTGGGGGTACACCACTTATGAGGGGCACCCCGGGAGAAAAATGGCACTTTTAATGTAAGTACCCTAAAAAACTTGTCATGACATTCGCCTATGCAAGTGTTGAAACCAAAATCGGAAAATGTGTTAATGCTCCCCCTCCTGGCTCTGCCACTGCTGCAATGTAATGAACATCGCAACCGACGCAACTACCATGCACGGCACTAAGCCCATCGCCCGACGACAGCACTGGGGCAAAAAACTGCGTCTCCTTATTTACCCTTAAAAACTGAGAAATCCGTAGGGTTACTTCTGACGAAGATTGAGCAACTTCCTTCAGGCTAACCGTGGGAAAGTGCGCGAACGGCCGGTAGCAGGCAGGGGCGCAGCAAGAGCTTTGGTATGGGGGCACATCACTTTTGAGGGGCACCCCGGGAGAAGAAATGTCACTTTTTAACGTACCCTAAAACATAGGCGGATCCAGGATTGCCGATCGGGGGGACACCTTCCCGGGGGCGCCATCCGGACCGGGGGCGCCATCCGGACTAGGGGGCGCCACTTATGACCGGCAAAACCTATCAGGTGGGCGCCAAATCCTATCGGTGGGCGCAGGATTTCGTATCCTGGGGGGGGTGGGAAGCGAAATTTCAGGGGGCGCCGTGACCATTTCAGGGGGCGCCGAGGGTCGATCGGGGAGGGGGCACCTGCCCCCCTTGCCCCCCTGGACCCGCCTATGCCCTAAAAAACTTATCATGTCTTTCGCCTATACAAGTGTTGAAACCAAAATCGGAAATGTGTTAATGCTCCCCCTCCTGGCTCTGCCACTGCTGAAATGTAATGAACATCGCAGCCGACGCAACCCCCATGCACCGCACTAAGCAAATCGCCCGATGACAACACTGCTGTACCGATAATTATATCACGTTTCTTGACTACGCAAGATAAAAAACTAGATAAGAAAACTTAGATAGGTCCCCTTCCCTGCATCCGCCCCTGCTGCAATATGATGTTCATCGCATGCGAGCATGCGAGACAATTCCTGTGCAGGACGGCCAGCCAGCCATGCCATCGCCGCCCTTGACCGCCGCCGTTACTCCTCCGCCCTTGACTTGCCCTCCGCCAGGCGTCGCCACCGGCCGATGTCAATTGCCCAACACCCCACTGAACCCTGTAAAAAGACTCGTTTTATTCACCTCACCTCATCACTATTTTAGACAATAGCCCTGTTCCAGCTGTCAGCACAGTTTTGTCAGCAGGACCTCTAGCCACTCCTCCAGAAAAGAAATATCAGCGCCATAATCGCCTCTAGTTTGTGGTAAGCAAAAGGAACTTCAACCT
Source organism: Lepas anatifera (assembly GCA_034440635.1). Classification (NCBI taxonomy): domain Eukaryota; kingdom Metazoa; phylum Arthropoda; class Thecostraca; family Lepadidae; genus Lepas; species Lepas anatifera. The sequence continues at coordinate 1,219,840 of JAOTON010000520.1, read as the reverse complement.
TTATACCATTAAAAAATATTAGGCTGCCACTTCGTGCACTTGCTATTTTTCATCAGCGCAAACAGCAGGCCATCAGCCCGTAAAACCTCTAGAACTAGTTCCCGGGGAGAGGCTACAATCCTGTGACGTACGCGCAACACGGCCCGCTGATTGGTGCTGATAAAACTGTGCTGACAGGTGGAACAGGGCTATTTACTCCTGTTTCGGGTGCTTATTTCAAGGTTTGAAGTTTTATACCTCGGCCTGGGCTTATGACGTAGGAGCCGGGACTTTAGCCCTGTTCCAGCTGTCAGCACAGTTTTGTCAGCAGGACCTCTAGCTTCTCCTCCAGAAAAGTAACATCAGCGCCATAATCGCCTTTTGTTTGTGCTAAGTAAAGGGAACTTAAACCTTTATACCATTAAAAAATATTAGGCTGCCACTTCGTGCACTTACGGTTTTTCATCAGCACAAACAGCAGGCCGTCAGCCCGTAAAACCTCTAGAACAAGTTCCCGGGGAGAGGCTACAGTCCTGTGACGTAGGCGCAATGCGGCCCGCTGATTGGTGCTGACAAAACCCTGCTGACAGCTGGAACAGGGCTTTTAACAGTATACTAAAAAACCTTGGCTCTGAAGTAAACTTTACTGTGGAACTTTTGATCGTGGGGAAGAATTGATCGTGGGAAAGATTGATCGTGGGGAAGAATTGAACGAGGGGAAGAACTGATCGTGGGGAAAATATGATTTGTGCAACATCTGATATAGACCCGTCGCCGGAGGGTACCGTTATTTAATTTCCACGAATAAAATGCATGTTTATTTCATTTAGTATAAACTTTATCGTTTGAGACGAGGCTCAGCATGGTTTCCGCCCCAAACGGTCTTGTGATACGCAGCTGCTCGAGGTTCTTGAGGACTGGACTTCATGTCTTGAGACGAACCATCCAGTTGATTCCGTGTATCTGGACTTTCAGAAGGCATTTGACAGTGTTCCCCACCAGCGGCTTCTAACTAAACTGGCAGCATATGGGATTCGTGGTAAACTCTTGTGCTGGGTGAGGGCCTTTTTGTCTGGTCGATCTCAACGGGTCTGCATTGAAGGCACTTTCTCTTCCTGGACCACTGTTTCTAGTGGGGTCCCGCAGGGCTCGGTCCTGGGACCATTGCTGTTCCTCATCTTCATAAATGACTTGCCCAGCATAGTTCAGTCCAATGTAAAAATCTTTGCTGATGACACAAAGATATACAATAGAGCAAACAATGTTATCAGAGTAAACACTCTTCAAGCCAACATCGACAGAGTCCAGAAGTGGTCCACAGAGTGGCAGTTGCCCTTCAATGTGAATAAGTGTGTTGTCCTCCACATTGGTGCTCATACTCTACACAACTATACCATGTGTGGTGCCCCTCTGAAGAAAACAGAAGTAGAAAGGGACCTAGGTGTGCTAATTGATAGCGATCTCAAATTTAGAGAACATGCAGCTACTGCAGTATCTAAGGCAACCAGTGTGCCAGCAGTTATTCGTAGATCGTTCGCCCATATTGACAAGTTCACCCTGCCCATACTTTATACAACACTTGTTCGTCCTCTACTCAAATACGGGAACTCCTCCTGGGGACCATTCAATCGAGCGGATGAGAGGTTAGTCGAAAGAGTGCAACGTCGGGCAACTCGCATGGTGCGCTCACTTCGAGGACTACCCTACAAGGACAGGCTGCGGGAACTTAAACTACCATCTTTGTATTATAGGCGACGCCCGTGGTGACATGGTACGTGTTTACCAACTTCTTCATGGAGCCATCGATCAGGACCCTGACCTGTTCTTTTGCCTGGACTTGTCCTCTCGCACCCGCGGTCACCCGTGAAAGTTGCTGAAGCCAAGTGCATTCACAAGAACTAGACGAGCCTGTTTTGGAGTTCGCATCGTAAATAGCTGGAACTCTCTACCATCATTTGTGGTGGGAGCTCCTCGCTCAACCAGTTTAAGGCCAGACTAGACAATTTCTGGACCCACCTAATGTATGACACTCCAGACTAACCTAGGAGTACCATGGTTTGAGCAAACTACTCATTGACTACACTCAGGTGCTAAACCTGTGAACGACCGAGTAAAGACTTCCCCTAATGGAGCTCGTGAGAGAACGGAGCCAGCAGGTCATCATTGGCCTCCATATTCCGAAATCCCTAGGTAAGGTAAGGTAAGGTAGGTTTATTATCGTGTATCCTTAAAAATTTGTAAGCGGGCAGTATTATTAGCAGCAGTTTGACACCCCACCCAAAGGAAGGAATCTCCAACATGCTGCTGGAGCTGATTCTGGCCTTGCCGCAGGAGGGATGTTTAGGGCCTCACCCTGCATTGTTACCAGCCCTGCGGCTGGCCCCATCTCGCCTGAAACTGTATTGAGGAGTAGGAGTGGGCGCCCAGTAAGGCCCCCTCAAAGAAAGTCTAGTCCCTGATGATGACTAGCATGTTGTAACATCTCTGTCTTTATCCTTATTTATTTTGTTGTTAACACTGCTATGATTGGTTGGTCCATCTGTGCTTCACTGTAATAAGTTTGTCTTTTTTTAGTTCTGTTTCCCCTGCTTATTTGCGTTTTTTCTGTCAGTCACTGAGTTCTTGTAGTTTAGCTTTTGTTCATTCTCTTTCATTATTTCTTTGTGGTGTACCAGCTAGGTACTTGCCTCCTGTACTTTATCTGTGCAACCAAATCATACTAATTCCTCTCTTAGCTCACCTTCATCACTTTCTGCATCTCATTTTTCCTCGTTTTTCACCTCAGTGTAGCCATAGCCCTGAAACTTGACTTCGATTTTTCTAACCTCAATGCTGGTGATGAAACCTCTCACTCATTATTCCAATCAATTTTGAACAATTGTAAACACCTAGATCTGACCACCTCTGTTCCCAGCCAGCAATCTCAAGTTAGTACTTTAGACGGTATCTCTCTTCTCCATGTGAACATTCGATCCCTTCCAAAAAATTCTGAAAAATTGGAATTGCTTGTTCATCAGCTACCTAACAGACCAGATGTAATATTGGTGAGCGAAACTTGGCTTGATGAAAATCTTGCTCAGGCATATAACCTGCCAGGCTATAGGTTAGAAAGTTCATCCCCAGACCAAACTAGGGGCAAGGGCTCTGCAATTTATATTAATAGTTCAATCTTGTATGATAGAAGGAATAATCTTGAAACAAATAGACTTGAATTTCAGTCTGTGTTCATAGAATTAAAGATTCCAAATAAAAAGAACCTGGTCATAGGCTCATCATATAGGTCTCCCTCATTCTCAGTGACAGACTATGTGGAATACCTAGAATTAACATTATATCAAATAAACTTGGAGCAAAAACCCTGTATCCTAGGTGGAGACTATGATGTAGACATCCTCAAACATGCTTCATCTGAAACATCTGTTGTCTTCTTAAACACCTTTGGCGCTCTTGGCTTCTTCCCCTGTATTTCGTTACCCACTCGGGTTGGTTTGCAATCTAGCTCACTCATTGATAATTTCTTCAGTAATGACCCATCAATAGTAAAAAATTCAAATGTAGTCATTTCTGACATAAGTGATCACATGCCAATCACACTAACGATTAACAGAGTCACCAAGAAGGAGAAAAACAGCTCTGCCCAGGATCAGTTATCGTTTGATTTCAGAAAAATTGGAATTCTGAAAACTGCACTCACCACAAAACTAGCTCAAATCATGCATACTCAGGATGCAGAAACAGCTACATCGCTTTTGGTAACCACTATAAACTCCGAAATTCATAAACTTAGCACAAAAAAATCCAATAGACGAACCACCCCGGTACAGCCATGGATCTCATTTGCATTAGTAAAAATATCAATAAAAAGAATGAACTTTACAAGCAGTCTCTCCGTAATCCAACTAATGAGAACAAGCACCAGTATATAATTTACAGAAACCGCCTGAACAGTGTTATAAGGACATCTAAGAAACTCTACTTTGAGCGCAAGCTCAACGAGCATAAATCCAACCCTGTTAAGCTTTGGCAAACACTTTTCTTTCTGGTTCACAAAAAACAAGAGAGGGCAAATCTACCCTCTCTCTATAATTATGAAAATAGAGAAATCACGTCTCCCGGGGATATTGCGGACAAGTTTAACTCCTATTTTGGCTCCATAGCATCTAACTTGGACAAAAAGATTACCCAAACAAACATAGACCCTATGACTTATATGGAAAACAACCCTGAAACTGCAGACAGCTTTTCCCTTAGCCCCACCAGTATTCCTACTATTCTAGGACTAATTCAAGATCTGCCCAGCTCTTCTGCTACATCTGATAACCTTACACCAAAGATACTCAAACAGATTTCAGGTTCCCTTGCCCCTTCATTGCTCCATGTTTATAATTTATGTCTTGCCTCTGGAACATTCCCTGCAGTGTTTAAAAAATCAGTTGTGGTTCCCATTTACAAATCAGGTGACCCGTCTCTCTTCAACAATTACCGTCCTATCAGTTTGCTCAATATTCTCTCTAAAATTCTCGAAAAAATTGTCTTTGCTCAGTTAACGGAACATCTCACAGCTAATAACATATTGAACAACATCCAATTTGGCTTTAGAAAATTTCACAGTTCCTTCATGCCTGTCTCTCTTCTCCATGATCATGTTACTTCCTCTCTCTCAAACAAAGAAACTAGTGCTGCCATCTACCTAGATTTCTCAAAAGCTTTTGATACAGTAAATCATAATATTCTCTTAAAGAAATTAGCTTATTATGGCATCAGAAATTCTTCACTAGCTTTCTTCCAATCCTATCTCGAAAACCGAACCCAGATACTAAAGTATAACTCCACTTTTTCATCGGCTCCCATAACCATCAGTCATGGCGTACCGCAGGGATCGGTCCTTGGTCCAGCACTCTTCTTACTATACATTAATGATATTGTCACTAGCACCCAGGGCTGTAATTTCCTCCAATTTGCGGACGACACAGTTGTCATCTTCTCGGCCAAAAATGTGTCTGATCTGCAGGACAAAATCAACATTAGTTTACCAAAAATAACGCAATGGCTGTCTACAAATCGGCTCTCCATTAATGCCAAAAAGAGTGCTTACCAACTTTTCTCTAATTCCTCTAATCAACCTAACATCAATGTCTCCTTAAACTGTGAACCAATCTCTAGGCAAGCCAAGGTTAAATATCTAGGGATTCTAATTGACGAGAAATTTAAATGGGAACCCCAAATCCGAACTGTAGAAAACACTATCTCGCGAAACATTGGTCTAATCTTTCGGACTCGTAACAACCTTAAGCCTGGTCATGTTATTCTCCTTTATAATGCACTCATTCTCCCCCACTTGACATTTGGACTGCAGGCGTGGGGTTCCACCTTCCCTTCCAGGCTCCATAGACTCAACATACTTCAGAAAAAAGCAGTAAGATTGATTGACAATGCTGATCGTCTGGGCCCCCTCGAGCCCAATATTTAAGAAGCATGGTCTGATTAAACTTCCTGATCTCTTCAAGCTCACCCAAATGAACATCCTTCACTCTTTTCTCAATCATACTCTGCCAGAACCACTAGCCTCAAAATTAGTTTGCTCACCTACGCCCAGGGAGAGAAGAGTTAGACAGCACAGGCATTTTCATGTCCCATTCACAGCCTTTGTATACCGAAAATTTTCATTGTTCCACTCTGCCCCCCGAATTTGGAATGAAAACTTGGCATCCAAAATAATAGATATCAATGACATACCCCACAGTAAGATAGCTTTCAAAAAAGTGACAAAGAAAATGTTTCTGGACCAGTATTGAGGTGACTCATTTACGAAATGCTGTCTCTGAGTATAATTTTCTTCTTTACCTGACTTGTCTCTTTATGCTGATCTTCCCACTGCTTTTCCGTACTCTTCTCCTCTAGGTTCTACTTACCTCACCCTTCTAAGGTATTTCGCTGTGCAATGTGAAGTCCTGCGTGTTTTTGTTTTAACCTAAGTGATCGACTGTGTATGCTTCCTGAATGTATCTACCTCGTGTTTGAAGCCAGACATCAATAGCCTCTGTGCTCCTTTCATACCCATACCCCCTCAGAACAGTTGTCCTATGTACTCTATTATGCACAGTCGAGGCAGAAATGTCTATGTAGACAATTCATTTTTCTCGGAGGACTGTGCGCGGGCCAGAGTGGTTGATTTCTCTAACTTGTTAACTAACGTAAAGATTAAGGGTTAACGAGGGGCGAAGTCAGGCTTTTCCAGCCTTCCCGTGTCGCGTTGGCCACACTATGAACTGTCCTCATCTGATATAACTAGCATCTACATCTCCCACTCTAACACCTGTGCCACACTTCCGAATAACAATCTCGGATCACCTGTCCTACCTCCCCCCACCCCCTCATGGTCCTGAGTGGCTCCTCCCCATTCGGCCGGCCTTGCCCGCCCCACATCAGCCTGTACCTTGCCAGTCGCTAATTCGTCTCGGGCATCTTCGGATGCAGACCCCGGCCACAGTGCTGGTGTCGCCGTCGTCGCCTCAGTTTGTGCGCTTCAACTTCCCGGACAGCATCTCCATGGTGCTGGTGAAGGTCTCCTCGAACGATGACCTCTGCGCCACAGTCAGCATTCAGAACGTCTCCTGTCCGATCTTCGACTCACAGCAGGACGTGGCGTATGGAAACCAGTACCAGACGATGACGATGAAGACCGGCATCACCGTGCGGCGAGAGCACTTCCCGCGTGGCATGTTCATCGTGTTCGTCGTACACGGCGACGACTCCCAGTGCAGCCGCAGCTTCGGGAACATCAAGCCCGAGAGACAGAAGTCCGTCGAAGTCGTTATACAGGAGAAAATCTCACATCTGGAGTACCTGACGGCGACGCTGGGCGCTCTTGGCTTCTGCGGGCTCTTCTACCTGCTCTCCATCATCCTCAGTGTCGCGCACTTTGTCCGGCAGCGGAGGCAGCGACAGCAGCTGCCAGACGAGTCGCCGCCGATGACTAACTACGGTACCACGTCCGGCGGCAGCTCCGAGAGTCTGTCGCCGGCTGGGGCGGAGAGCGGTCTACTGAGGCTGGGGGAGTTGCAGCGGCAGCAGCGGCGGGTGGCAGCGGCAGTGGCAGCGGTAGCGGTACACTGCAGCGGGTGACTCCGACTCCTCCCTGGACGAGACCGATATCGACATGATGGCCGACTCCGAACGCGACAAGAACATTCTGCGAACTAAGACGTTTCTGTACGTGTCGGACCTGGCGCGGAAGAACCCTCGGGTTCTGGCCAAGAAGACACAGCTCTACATCTGGAACCTGCTGACCATCGCCATCTTCTACGCCGTGCCGGTGGTGCAGCTGGTCATCACGTACCAGAAGGTGCTGAACGTGACCGGAGACCAGGACATCTGCTGCTGCAACTTCCTCTGCGCCCACCCGCTGGGCGTGCTCTCCGACTTCAACCACGTCTACAGCAACATCGGCTACGTGCTGCTGGGCCTGCTGTTCATCGGGCTCACCAAGCGCCGCGACATGCTCCATCAGCGCTACATTCAGCAGAGCGACCGCTTCGAACAGTCATACGGGATCCCGCAGCACTTCGGCTTGTTCTACGCGATGGGTGCGGCACTGATGATGGAGGGCATCCTCAGCGCCTGCTACCACGTCACCCCCGGGGGGGGGGGGGGGGGGGGGCTCTTTTTTTTTTTTTCTGGGGGGGGCCCACCATGTGCTTCCGGCCAGCCTACCCGGACCGCATGGCCCTGCTGGTGATCGGCAACCTGGTCAACCTGGGCCTGGCCGTGTTCGGCGGCGTCACCGTGCCCCAGGACTTCGCCAGCTACCTGCTCTCCATCTTCATCACCAACCTGCTGCTCTACACCGGCTTCTACATCATCATGAAGCTGCGACACCGGGAGCGAATCCTGATGCAGCCTCTGCTGTACATCGTGCTTTCCTGCCTGGCCTGGGCCTCGGCGCTCTACTTCTTCCTGCGCAAGTCCACCACCTGGCAGCTGAGCCCCGCCCAGTCGCGCACCCACAATCGCGAGTGTGAGATTCTCAATTTCTACGACGACCACGACATCTGGCACTTCCTGTCCGCCGCCAGCATGTTCTTCGGCTTTATGATCCTGCTGACGCCGGACGATGACCTGGTGTTCACGCCGCGGGACAAGATCCCCGTGTTCTGAGGCGGCGGGACGTGCTGGAGCTGTCCGGAAAACCGGCCGGGAGAGGGCGGAGCCACTGGCCCGGTACACCCCTGCGGAGCGGTCTGCTCCGACAGCACAGGCCCCGGAGGCTGCGCGCAGCGGTGGCACCGCCGCTCTTCACTCAGACTTCTTCGTACTCGGCTCGAGTGCCGGTGGGGTTGCCCGATCAGGCGAGTGATTGGTGCTTGCTTTGCGAGGTCTTGTTTTGGTCCGACGGCGACTATTTTTATACGCAAGTATGCTAATCTTAAGTTCGGTTCAGTCCCCATTTCCTCCTACCGTTCGACACGATCGTCTTCTCCTCTGGTGCTTATTCACAAAACGTTCATGACGATTGTCAGTAAATAAATTCCGAGTACCGTGAAATATTCGCACCAGATATTATACAATTATTCCTTAAGTCGTCCCTGTGCCCCGTACACCCACCTCGCGTCGGTTCTTAGCCGCCTCTGCGCTTGAAAGTCACTATTATGCGTGAAGTGCTCGTTGTGGCCAGTGTGTAATTTAAATTGTCAACAGCACTTGTCGAAGGTGCTGCTATTAGTCATAACATATCGGCCGAAGGTGCCGCTGGAAAAGTTATACATATTTTTGGGTTATTTTTGGGGGTCTGGTGTCAGAGAGGGCGAACCCAGATTGCCTGATTTGGTGCCAGATCCCGTACATCTTATAGTAGAAGTAGTATCGATAATTTGCGCCTGCGTTTCTGTTATGTATAATGTGCTTGGTTGAGAATGATATGATTCCCAATACTGTCATAAGCACTCAACTGACGCTAAACGTACCGACTTGACTGTAATATTTGTATCTCCTGTGCTAGTATTTCGTCCTACAAGTCAACATCAATAGGTCTGCGTGTCATGGATAGGTCGCGCTGTACATTTGAAGGCTACCGAGTCACGGAAGGGGCTGTGTTCTGTATACCTTCATCCCGCGGCTCTGTTGGTTTCTGAAGCCTAGCTTTGTCCCGCTGCATTTCCGTTTCTGCATATTTTAACATTGCGGTACAGCGCCTTATTACTTGCCAACCAAATTGGGGACCTCGACGTGTAACATACCGGCTCCCCCCGTTCCTAGGTTGAAGACTGTCTTCTTGATGTGTGCGGCGACTTTGGTGCCTAATTCGACGCTTGCTTCTCGACATGCATTGTTCACCAGTCATCTCCCGGATTTTCTATTTGCTTCTCACAGCAATATGCTGCGAAATGTTCGGTCTGCGCGATAGGGTACCGTTCCTGAAACAGCCTCCGGGCCACCTCCAGACTGCAGAACTCCAGACTCGGCCACCGCCTCCCGTGGTGCCGCGGTAAATCATCAGCCATGGGCACAGGGCAGCGGCGGAGAGCGCCGTTACCCCGAGAGCTTCCGCGGCGGCCCGCGGACTTGGTACCGAGCTGGCTCACTTGTTTGTACTGTGTGCTCATTTTGTTGGTCGGGTGTGTCCCGTGATGGCCAGTGCAGCGGTCCCTCAGTGTCCAACAGTCGCCTGTGGTTGCGATGTCTAGTTCCGCGGCGGTTGTGATTGTGACGATGCGCTGGATGTTTTTGCCGTGGTTGTGAATTGCAGACGCGGATCCGGCCACTGTATTTGTGAATCCGCCGCCGCTACTAGCGCTTTTTTTGTTTCAAAGTCGCGGAACCAGCTAGCCGCTTCTCCGCTATCGCCATCTTTTATGCTAAAGCGTCACTAAAGTGCTATTCCCAAAAAACGCATTTGTGCTGTTTTAAATCAGCGTAGAGAACAACTTGTTATCCATAAATAACATAAAATTTACAGTTTCTGGGAATATGCAGATTACGGAGGTGTAACAGACATGAACTGGTGATTCAGTTTTTAGGGGTAGCGGTTCCATTAAACGGCTATCGGCAGCAGTTTCGAATTGGGGTCGGCTACTCCGCTTCTTTGAGAAACCGGTACCGCCCCTCGCGCGTCGTGCGGCGGCTGGGGGTTGTGAGGAGCTTTCACTGCCGCGCCGCCCGTGTGTCGCGCTCCGAGTTTGACCTGCAGCGCACTTGCCACCTACCTGCCGGAACTTCCTCCCCGTGACACGTCTAACGGGGTCCCGTCTGGACAGTGCCGCGTTTTCCTTAGTCGCCACCGACGTGTACCACCGCCTGTAAGCGATGGCGACCGGACCGCACTGCTGGGTATACTGCAGTAGCTGACGCTGTGGACGACTGTGCTTGTGCTGTCGCAGCTCCCGTAGGAGGCTGCTGCGACAAAGACCTGGGACCACGTGTGCGATAGCTTCGCTTGGTGTGTGGGGTGGCCCCCCTTTGGTGCGGTGCCAAAACCAACGATCCGGACGGCGATAGGACTGGTGATGGGTCCGCTCTGGCGAATCCCCCCGAGCGGCGAGTCGGCAGCGGTCCGTCAAGTCGACATATCTCTGTTGCTTACTGTGCCTCGGTGCTTCTGGGCACTGAGAATGCTTCTTTTAATTTGGCTGTGAAATATATGTATCGTATATGTAAAAGTGTATCCATACATTTATTATCATCAAAGACAATGTGTAAACACAAGTGCATGGGTCTACCCATTGCTTCAAGCCTACCTTCATGCTGCTGTGTGGAGTTTGGTGCTTTTTAGATCTCGGGGAGGGTGGATTAAGTGCTGTCGCCTGGGTGTGTGTACTTGATGGATGTTTTTACTGTGAAATATATGTGTATGGACTCAATTCCTTCTTAGCCCGTTTGACGTCACTCAGGGGTAAGGAAATCCTTCTTGAACGTACCTTTAAGTAAAGGTATCTTCTCTTGTAACCTCCCGTTTGAATTTGTATTCAACCACCACAGCACTGTCAAGGAAGGGTAAAGGAAAGAAGCTGTTGTTTGTGTGTTTTGGAGAAAAAGGTATGTGGTGGGTAGTTACATTGGAGAGAAGATTGGACCGGGTATCCAAACTCAGCTTAAGTCGTGCTAACTTTGAGCAGTTGAACATGATTATCCGTGATATTGATTGGACTACCATGGACAGCCTTAGCTTAGTAGAATCTTATAGCTTTTTCATGAATAACCTCAACGAGGCTGTTGATATATGTATACCCAAAACGAGAATCAGGGCCTCCCGTAAGAATATTTACATGACTGGGGCAGCCATGAGACTCAAACAAAAGAAAAATGACCTGGCACGAACATACCACCGCACTCAAGACGAGATTGATCGTGCTCGTTTCCAGATATGCCAAAATGAACTGCGCACACTGACCCGGAAGCTTCAGAGAGACTTTGAGCAGGGCCTGGCAACCAGCATCAAAACGAATCCCAAGGGCTTCTGGAGTTACGCGGGAACACGATTGAAAACTGTCTCCAAAGTAGAAGACCTGCGGAACAGAAATGGTGACCTTGAATCTGATGCTGGTGAAAAGGCTAAGATCCTGAACGATTTCTTTGCAGGGGTTTTCACTACCGAGGATGTACAGAACATACCTGACTTCGACGACCGCTGTCTTGGACATTTTCTAGAGGACATTCCCATTTCATCTCACAAAGTGTTTTCCAAACTTACATCTCTTCGAAATTCCAGCTCTCCTGGACCTGATCTTGTTCATCCCCGCATACTGAATGAGGCAGCCGGAGCCCTCTGTGTCCCCTTGTCCCTTCTTTTTAAGAAGTCCCTAGACACTGGAACCATCCCTGAGGAATGGAAGTTGGGGAGAGTGGTCCCAATCTACAAAAAGGGGGACAAACACTATCCTGGCAACTACAGACCAGTTAGCTTGACTTCTATACCCTGCAAGGTTTTGGAGTCCCTGATTAAAGACGAGCTTCTGAGGTTCCTGGGCACCCACCATCTTTCAGACCACCAACATGGATTCCGGCCAAAACGTTCATGTGACTCACAACTTCTACAGACATTGGAGGATTGGACACGGAGGCTCGAACAGAGCGTACCCGTCGACGCCATCTATTTGGATTTTCAGAAGGCGTTCGATTCGGTCCCACATGTGCGTCTTCTGAGGAAATTGGAGAGTTATGGTGTAAAAGGCAAGCTACTTAGGTGGATCCGCGCTTTCTTATCGGATAGGAAACAGTATGTGGTAGTTGATGGCGCTGCTTCAGAATGGACAAAGGTCACTAGTGGTGTTCCGCAGGGTTCTGTGCTTGGCCCGATCTTGTTTCTTCTGTTTATCAATGATCTCCCTGATTGTGTACTTTCTGGCATAAAAATTTTTGCTGATGACACGAAACTCTACAAAGGAATTAGGCACCTCCACTCATCAGAAATGCTACAAGCAGACCTAAATCGGATATTGGAATGGTCGTCAACGTGGCAGATGCCCTTCAATGAAGGTAAATGTGTAGTGTTGCACATTGGCAATAATAATCCTTGTCACGATTACACTATGGGCGGTGCTTATCTCAGGAAGTTAGATGAAGAACGAGATCTCGGGGTAATCATCGACAGGGACTTGAAATTCCGACAGCAAGCAGCGGCATCAGTCTCAAAAGCTAACAAGGTTTTGGCTGTCATCCGAAAATCCTTCGCTAACATTGACACTTTCACTTTGCCTCTTCTTTACAAGGCACTGGTGCGTCCTCTACTGGAGTATTGTAGCATCTGTTGGGGACCATTCAATAGGGCTGACCAAAGGCTGCTTGAGAGGGTGCAGCGAAGGGCCACTCGTATGGTCCCCTCCATGAGGGGTTTATCTTACCCGGACCGACTGAGGGCTCTTAGGCTTCCCTCTTTGTATTACAGGCGACGCCGAGGAGACCTGATCAAAGTATACCAACTGCTTCACGGCTCCATTGATATCGATCCAGCCCAGTTTTTTGACCTCATTGATCGCTCCCGTACCCGCGGACATCATTGGAAACTTGCGAAACCCAGCGCTACATCTAGAGCGCGTCGTTCGTCATTTTCAGTCCGCGTGGTGAATGACTGGAACGCGTTGCCTACATCAGTAGTAGAAACCACCACGGTCAATGAGTTTAAGAACAAGCTTGACTCTCATTGGTCATCCCTGATGTACCTTGTCCCTGAATGCTCAGAGTAAGGTCCTTTACTTTCTTTTCAACTGCTCTCACCAACTAGTCAACTCCTCAGGCATTATGGCCTGAGTAAGACTGAGTGTAGACTCATTGAAACTGAGCTTGTCGAAGACCGGATCCAATCAGGCCGACGTGGCCTCCAAAATTCCGACAACTATAGATAGATAGATAGATAGATTTTCATGCTATTTATATCAATATTATTTTGAAAAGTTTATTTCTAAGCTAAATTTAATGCAAGATCTCTAAAAGTATATTGGAATATTAAGTGCCACTTAAAATATCGGAAGTCTTGTGAAATAGGTACTCAAGATACCTTTATAGGTACCTACCTATTCAGAGCCCTTGATATATAGTTAGTCTATTCCAATTTTTTCGATTTACGGAAACAGCTTCTGGAAATTTTCAGTGGGTTGTATCATCTTGGGTTGTATCATGCATGTTTCGGTTTTCTTTGGCGAGAGAATTTAGGATAAGCTTTCAATCATTATCTATATTTATATTGAAATAACTGTATATTTACTGTTTATTTGCACATTATTGAGTGGTCTATCCTCCTAAGTTTTCTTCAAGTATATATATGGTATTTTTTCTCTCTCTGTTTTGTCTGTTCTGCTGTGTCCTTTTGTATTCTATTAGTGCCACAAGTTGTTCCTCCTGATCACATGTTCTGTTTCAATGTTTTTGAGCTTAATATATTCTTAATACTATCTAAGTGTGTGTCCTTGTTTCCTCTGTTTGTTCGTTTGTACTTAACAAGTAAGTGTTTTTGTCGATTTAATGTATTTCAGCTTTGCGGGCCTTCGACATGTAACTTATCTTTGTTAATGTATGTTTTTTCCACTTAATTTTTTTAGTGATGTTTTGGCATTATATACCTGTGGTATGCTCCCAACTGAGACAGGAACTCAATGCCAATCCTCCAGGACCTAATTCAACCACTGCAGCTAGCTCTTCCCAACAAGGCCAGTCAATCTGACTAAATGATGCACAGCATATTCAAGCACTATACACAAACTGTGACCAGTTTCAACAAACGAGAAGAATTTTGTTTACAGATTGCCGGTGAAGAGCCAGACCTTATCATCCTGACCAAAGTGATTCCAAAGGCCCAAAGGCAGCTGATTCACCCATCTCTCCTAGGCATACCTAATTAGTACGTCTTCACTAGCTTTGACCCTAACCTAGCCGACCTTGGTCCTAGTGGCAATCGTGGAGTGTCAATCTACACACGGAACACTCTGAGGTCATCCCTTGTTTCTTTTCCAGCCGTCTTCAAGGAGCACCTATTCGTCCGAGTCAACTTGCACAGAGAAGAATATTTGCTGGTCGGAAGCATCTATCGCAGCCCCTCTGGTGATGGGCATCAAAGCATGGTTGACTTTTCTGAATTGCTGAAAAAGGCCTCAGGAACGAAAGCACCACATATTCTCATGGCTGGAGATTTCAATTTTCCACAAATTGATTGGTCTACTGAACTTTCCATGGAGCCTCCCGGTCATCCGTCCCATTATCTAATTGAGCTTGCTCAAAATAATTTTTGTACCAACATGTCACACAGCTCTTTCGTTTTCAGGATAATCAGATAGCAAATGTTTTGGACTTGATATTTACTAACGAAGAAGGAATGGTGAAAAACCTTGAATACTTCCATGGGGTAGGTAGCAGTGATCACTTGATTCTTCGTTTTGACCTTCAGTGCCATGCAGCTCGCAAGGATTGTGGAACTACCAAGTACAATTTTGCCCGAGCCAATTTTGGACAGCTGAACACAATGATTTCTGACATTGATTGGGGCACCATGGAGGTATTGTGTACGGATGAAGCATTCAAACTCTTCATGACTCATCTCAACTCAAGCATATATGCATGCATTCCAAAGTTCAGGACCAGAGGTAATCGTAAGAAAATTTATATGAACAGTCAAGCCCTCAATATCAAACAAAAGAAGAAGGAGTTATCCCAAGTCTACCAGCGCACAAGGGATCCAATCGATCTCACCAGGCTCACCTGGTGCCAAAACAAGTTGAGGAACACAACCTGAAGGCTTCATAGGGACTATGAGAGCAAACTTGCTGCGAATCTCAAAACCAACCCGAAGGCTTTCTGGTCCTATTCTGGGTCAAGGCTTAAGACCAGACCTGGCATCAATGACTTGAAGACCCAAGACGGCTGCCCTGTTAAGAATGACAGTGATAAGGCGGCCCTGTTAAGAATGACAGTGATAAGGCGCAGCTTCTTAACTCATTTTTCTTATCTGTCTACACTGAGGAGGACTTGGATTGTATACCAATTTTTCACAACCATTTTGCAGAAGCTTCCGTCGATGACGTCCTTATAACTCCTCAATTAGTCCACTCCAAGCTGTTGCGCCTCAGTGTGTCCAGCTCTCCTGGTCCAGACTTTGTCCATTGGTCGGACTTTGACTTTGTCTCGGGTATTGCATGATGCAGCTGACGCTCTTGCCATCCCACTGGCATGTCTATTTAGGAAATCTCTGGATGAGGGAGTCCTCCCAAGCAAGTGGAAGCTTGGGACCATTATCCCAATCTTCAAGACAGGGGATAGGCAGGTTCCAGGTAACTACAGACCTGTCAGCCTAACCTCAGTGACTTGCAAAGTTTTTGAGTTCGTCATCAAGGATACAGTATCACAGCACCTTAACGAGCACCAATTGTTGTCCAGCAGTCAACATGGATTTCGACCTAAGCGATCCTGTGATTCTCATCTCCCCGAAGCCATTGAGGAATGGACGCAAATGCTGGAGAGAACCCATCCTGTTACTCTGTCTACCTCGACTTCCAGAAAGCTTTCGACAAGGTTCCACATGCACAGCTTATGAGGAAGACTGAGGGCTATGGTGTGACAGGGAAGCTACTGAACTGGATAAAGGAATTTCTGATGGGAAGACTCCAGCGTGTCTCAGTGGCTGGCTCGATCTCTGGTTGGGCCACTGTGACCAGTGGGGTCCCGCAGGGATCTGTCCTAGGACCACTGCTGTTCCTTATCTTTATCAGTGACCTTCCGGATCGTGTCCAGTCTGGCATAAAAATTTTTGCAGACGACACAAAGATATACAATAGGGCCAACCATCCCATTTCTGCCATTTCCCTCCAGGCCGATATTGACAGGGTTTATGAGTGGTCTGTTGAGGGGCAACTCCACTTCAATGTCAACAAATGTGTTGTCCTCCACCTAGGCCGTAGCAACAGTCACCACAACTACTACATGGTGGGAACATGCTTGGAAGAGACTGAAGTTGAGAAGGATTTAGGTGTGCTCATTGATAGTGAGTTAAAATTCAGGGAGCACGCGGCAGCAGCAGTCTCGAAAGCTACTCGCGTCCTTGCACTGATTAGAAGGACCTTCGCTAACATAGACTTGCTCACACTGCTACTTCTCTACAAGGCACTAGTCCGGCCTCTTCTCGAATATGGTAATTCTACTTGGGACCCCTTCAATGGCGCCGACGAGAGAGCACTTGAAAAAGTTCAATGCTGTGCCACACCTTTGGGCAGTTCTATCAGGGGACTTTCATACGTGCAAAGGTTGAGAGCTCTCAAGCTTCCAGCGTTATACTATAGAAGACGCCGAGGTTATATGATTAGGACATATCAACTCCTACACGGGGCTGTTGACCAGGACCTAGCACTGTTTCTCAGTCTGGACAGGACCTCGCGCACCCGTGGCCACCCCTGGAAGCTGGTTAAGCCTACTGCCCCATCCAGAGTTCGCCGTACTGCCTTTAGGTGTCTTATTGTAAATGACTGGAACTCGCTACCGGTGTCCGTGGTTGAAGCCCGCAGTGTCGAACAGCTCAAGGCAAGACTGGACTCAAACTGGACTCACCTATGGTGTGAGGTCTCTGACTGACCGACCCCCATCCATGGGCGACTGCCCGTGGTTTCCGACTCAGTCTCTCCGGCTGAGAAAGACCAAATGAAGACTTCTCTTAATTTGAGCTCGTCATAGAACGGAACCTGCAGGCCATTTGGCCTCCAAAATTTCCGACAACCCTAGGTAAGGTAAGGTATATATTGGTTCAGTTCATTCTGTTACTCTCATCTTTCCTCTTTATGTCCAGTCAGTCTCTTCTGTTTTGTATCATTGGTATTTTCTGTTTTTTTCCGTTTTTTCTGTTGCTGCTTCTTTGCTGGCACTTTTATGCTTTGTTCTATCTACAATGTTGTCAATTGCTCTGATAAGATAGCATGGTCACTTACTCCTTAATAATTTTTGGGGCTTATCGACGCACCAACTGCCAGGGTCATATGGCGTCGCCAACTCTTTTCCTGTTGGAAGGGTTTCTCGGGAGCCAGCTTGCTCCTTGTTCAGGGAAGCCGCCGGGCCTTGAACCCGGGTCGGCTGCGTGGCGTCACTTACTCCTTGTTCTGCACTGTATGTGTATGAAATGTTGTATATTCTGTTGCTCCTTCTGCTTGCTTTTCTCATGTCTTCTTTTGCTGTTCTGTTCCTTCATTTGTCTTCTGTCTGTATGTATAATGAAATAAAAAATTGATGATGATTGTGAAATAGTCAGATGACAGTATTCAACAATATACCCAGGCATCATCATTGATGAAAACTTCAAATGGGATCCAGACATCAGAATCATAGAGAACAATATCTGGCAATATTGGTATTATTGCCAAAAGCAAATTTTTCCTAAAAATGGAACACACCTCTACATGATTTGAATGTTACATTTGACATGCAAGTCTAAGTTTCTACCTTTCTATCCAAACTTAATAGGCTGCCATTTAGCGGGACTAGCGCAACACGTACTTCAGCCTTCGCGCGGTCCCAGCTTCCTCGATCTGGTGATGTCAAACAACCAAGACGTCATAGCGACAGTGCGTGATGGAGTTTTTCCCTCCGACCACAAGGAGGTGACCTGTGAGGTTAGAGCGGTGCGTGAACCCGTCCCAGTGGTATCCAGGAGCTCTGCATGGAACTACAAGCGCGCAGACTGGGATGGTTTGCGCACATCCCTCAGGCTAACTCCATGGAGCGTGCTGGACCAGCTTCCTGTCGACGACGCCACCTCTTTGTTTTACGACCTACTGACCGCAGCCATACAGGACTACATTCCCTTAGTTCACCTAAAGCGCCAACAGTCGCCTTGGTTCGACAGAGAACTCCGCATGGCGCTGAGGGAAAAGGAGGCGGCACATCGTCACATGAAAAGGACCAGGACACCTGCTACTGAGGCAACGTTCCGTGATAAGCGTAGACTTTTTAAGCGGATGACAAGCTCGAGATTTTATGAGTACTTACAGGGCCTGATCGATGATCTTAAAACTAATCCTAAGCGTTTTTGGGCTTATCTGAAATGTGTCAAAGGTAAACAAAGTGAATTATCGCATCTTGTGGATGGGGACCATATTATCACCGACGACCGTGAAAAAGCGGAGCTACTAAACCGTGCGTTTGCTGCTAAGTTTACAGATCTGACAGTACAAGAGCTTCCGCGAGCTCCTGATTATGACTTGGAGACACTACGGTGCTTCCACGTGTCTGAGGAAACTATCCGAGAAATACTTAGCAGTGTTAATCCGCACAAAGCATGTGGACCGGACAATATCAGTGCTCATGTTATAAATGAATGTGCAGATGAGCTGTCTGTGCCTATGGCAAAATTGTGTAAACTGTCGTTCGAGCAAGGAATATTCCCCCAGACATGGAAGCGCGCAAATATCGTTCCAATACACAAGAAAGGTGGTAAAAGCGTGCCATCCAATTATCGCTCAGTTTCGCTTCTACCTCTTTTTAGTAAGGTACTGGAGCGAGTTGTTTTTACCGCATTGTTTCAGCATGTGGAACCCGTCTTATCCAACACACAACATGGTTTTATGCCCGGACGCTCCTGCGCCACTAACCTGAGCACGTTGTTACACACTGCCTGGAGTAACATCTCGGCTGGCTCTCAGACGGATGTGATTTACACAGACTATAGTTCGGCCTTCCAAAGTGTGAACCATAAACTGCTTCTCCACAAACTTAAACATTCATTTCATATTTCGGACCAAGCATTTAAATGGTGTGAGTCGTATCTGTCTGGGAGGCAGCAGAGAGTCGTTGTAAAGGGCAAGTGCTCGCGATGGATGCCTGTTCCATCGGGGACACCGGAAGGTGGATTGTTATCGCCGCTGCTGTTCGCCTGTTTCGTTAATGATCTGCCGGAAGCTGTTCAGACATACACCTTAATGTTCGCGGATGACGTGAAAATGTATCGCAAAATTGATAGCGACGAAGATGTTGAGTTCCTACAGAGACAGCTGGACTCCCTTTGTTGCTGGTCTGCGACGTGGGGTCTGACTTTAAACCCGGCAAAATGTAAAATTTTAACTTTATCCCTGAGACGTGCTCCTGTCACTGGCACATACATTATAGGCGGGGTAGAATTAGAAAGAGTGTCAGTGATGCGTGATCTAGGCGTTTTTCTGGACGAAAAACTAACTTTCGGCGAACACGTGAACACCGCTGTTTGCAAGGCCAATAGGGTCTTGGGCTTACTTATGAGGTCCTTGCAGACCGGCAAAAACGGGCGAGCGTTCAATGAACGGAGCAAAAAATATGTGATAAGCACATACTGTGCCAATGTTCGATCAATTTTGGAATTTTATAGCGTGGTGTGGGGTGGAGCAGCTGACGTACACATGAAACGGATTGAACGTGTCCAGCATAAATTTTTGGTGTGGTTGTGTGCTCGATGTCGAGTGGTAGGCCCTCACTCCAGTATGAGGAATTGATGGATATTTGTGGAATGAGCTCTTTAGCGGCCCGACGAGAGCAGATGGATTTGATGTTTATAAGAGATGTCCATCGCCACAAAGTAGACTCTCCATTCTTGCTTTCTAAGCTCCCACTGGCTGTGCCCACCCGGCAGCTCCGCACCAGAGCTACATTTCATGTCATGTACGCCCGGATAAATACCGTCCGAAACGGTTTATTTTGTCGAATACCGAAGGCGTGCAACGCCTTTTTAAATGCAAACCGCAATGTAGATGTGTGGTACCATAGTGTCACCGAATTCAAGAAACGCGTTGTTTTATACCTACGTGACAGGAGATAATGACGATTGACTGTGTCTGTTTCTGTATCGATATTTATTGTTTTAAACCTCTTGACTTCACCTGTCAGTGGGTGCCCATGCCTGTTGGTGATTCTGGAAATACATACATACATACATACATAGGCTTATATACTCCTGAGTTGCCCAGCACTGATGCAGCAAGGATCAGTGCTGGGTCCTACATTATCTCTACTGTACTTAATCGACCTTCCCCAGTCTGACTCCAGCAAGATAAAACTATTTGGGGATCCCACTAAGCTGTAAAGTTCCAGCAAGATACAACATTTGGGGATCCCACTAAGCTGTAAAGTTCCAGCAAAATACAACATTTGGGGATCCCAATAAGCTGTACAAGACAGTTGGCTCACATGGCCAAGTGGAAGAGCCCCAGCAGGATATGGACTTGCTTAGCCACTGGTCAATGATATGGCAGCTCCCCTTCAGTGAGGAAAAGTGCACATCTTTCATATTGTCCCTGGCAACAGCAGGCAAACATACGTAATAGATGGCACAACAATCTCCTCTGTCCAAACCGAACATGACATGGTCATCACGATAGATGCAGAACTCAAGTTCAGGGCCCAAATTGCTGAGTTGATCACCAAGGCCAACAAAGTTCTGGGTTTGATCTGTAAGACATTCTGTAACCTGGATGAGTACTCGTTTCCACTGTTGTACAAAGCCCTCGTCAGGCCTATACTAGAGATTGGCAATCCAATTTTGGGACCAATTAACAAGATTGACCAACATTCCATTGAAGGAGTTCAGCAGCAAGCCACTTAGCTAGTCTCTTCCATCGTTCTCCTCCCATACAAGGACAGACTTTGGGCGCTCAGTCTTTCTTCTCTCCTCTATGGACAAAAAGAGGGGACGTGATTTGGGTTTTCAACATCATTTTTGGCAGGTAGGTCTGAAAAGAGATCAATTCTTCAGGCTGACAGAGAGTTTACTGACCAGAGGTCGCTCAAAGAAGAGTATGAAGCCTGGACAAGAGAAAAAGTACCATCTTGTTACACGATCGGTCAATGACTTGAACTCTCTCCGGAGTGGGTAGTATGTTTGGGGAGCACAAATGAGTTAAACAACAATCCAGCCACCCATTGTTTGCTGCATACATATAACAGACCATTTTTGGACTGAAGTGTAAATTATCAAGAACCTGTTAGAAGGTAAGGTAAGGTAATACTCCAAAAATTACCAGAATAATTGATGCAACTGACAAGTTAAAAATACAAGGTTCAGAAATTAGTGAATCTCCATAAGTCTACCAAACGTCCTCCAGGATTTTCTAAACAAATCCCTACCAAAGCTGATGGCCTCTAAAGGTACTCTGGTATTGCCTTATAGAGACCGACCTACGAAGCTTGACATTTTGAAGTCCCCTTCACCGCTTTTGTCCATTGGAAGTTTCACTATTCATCTCGGCACCAGAGACCTGGAAAAACCGTCCTCTACTGCCCGGGAATAACCATCTTGCAGCTCAAATTCGCAACATTTATGATTTTCCTCACAACGAATCTGTCTTCAAAAAGTTGTAAGAACTTTTTTTGGGGCCTGTATTAAGGCCAGTTCCTTATCATCCTGTTGTATTGTTATTGTGTCTTTTTATTTCCGAGAAAAGCGAGGAAGCGCCAGATTTTTTTGGTTTCAAGCTCATCAAGGAGGGTGATTTAATATGTTATTTGGTTGTCGTCACGTCTTCCACTTATCTGACGTTTCTGGCATGACTGTGTGGCCACTTTGTTGACCACCCGATATATTTTTTTTGAACTCTAGTCGATGCTATCCGGGACTCTCACTCGGGGTGGGCGGTGAGTGGGTGAGCGAGCCTGCGCTAGGTGGATATGTTCGCTGGTGATTACAGTACCTGGAATTGTTTGTCTGAGTGTGCTACATATTGCTTACCCGTCTTGCCCCTGGATGGTGCAAGCTGAAGCGTCTGCTACCGCTAAACTCTCCTTCCCCTACCTGTTTCTTTCTTGTAATGCATGCACTACAGATTGAAATGGCCTACATGTATCTTTTTCCAAAATAAATCGTATTTTGTTTAATAAATTTTCCAATAAAAAGTCCAACTTAATACCACACTTGTACTGCGGGCAATAGGAAGGTCGCATGTGGTGGATATTTCATACATTCCTTCGGAAAAAAACTCTGCGTGAAGCCTCAGGTCTCATCTGGCGAATCCAGACGCCGCACAGTCCAGTCCGGACATCACACTCGCACTCACCCACGCCTTTTTGTATCTCGCTCATTGATATCACGAATCTTCAGCTTGTGTATCGCTCGCTAGTGCTGTGCCGAACTGTAATTGAAATACATGTGTACGGTTGCAAGTTTCTTATTTCCACATTCTGTTTTTGCCAATGTTTATCGTCGGGTTAGTGCTAAACAAGATTATCTTTTTCAGAGATTAAAACATCAAGGATAACAAAGTCTGCACAAAAAAGGATTTTAACATGGCAGAAAATGAGGCTTCTGTTTGTGATATTGTGAGTGTTGCAGGCTATAAATTGCTGCAGGTATTTTAGATGGAAAAGGGAAAATAAATATAGTACTTTTTGCAGTGCTGCGGGGTCGGTTGCTGACTCCAGGAGCGACTCGGGGTGATATTTATACATAAAAGATGCTCCCAATGTTCTTTTCTACACTAGAAAGGGTTGTGTGAGCATGCAGGAGACCTGCAACCCACGATGAAAGCTTTGAATATGTGATGTGATTAGATAAAATGCTAAAATGAACTCGGTGTTGGAGGCGACGCAGTGCTGATGCTGACCTCTAATCTGGACAAAATTTTTGCCAGGATGCTCCCCAAACTGAAACTTGTTTCCAGTTTCACTTCACCAATGCTGGATGATTCTTTCCAGCAGCAAATTCACCTTTAAAGTGATCGTGTTTCGAATTTTTGTTTACTCTGAGTCGACTTTATCCTCTCCATCGACTCCGCAGTCTTGATTGATAAGTTGTGAGAAATAGATGACGCAGAATATCTGAGCTTGAGAGCAGGTTACAGTTTCAAGTATCCCTGGTGTTTGATCTTGGGGCACATGGATTTCATGTATTTCCTCTTTGTTGTACTTAAACGAAATTGCTGTTGGTTGTGCGCATTACATCTTGGTCTATTTGCCTCATTTTCGTTCAAAACCAACGCAATTTTGGTCATTAATGAATATAATTATTTAACCAGCTAACTGCTGTGGGTCACATGAATTGCTTTCCATGTGCTAACTTACTTTGAGCCTACCACTCGTTCGTAAATGCTTAGGTTATATACACACTCCAGTTTGTATAATGGGATTATCGTGTTATGTTTCAGGCAGTTGGTCTGTCATCGTGTCAGAACCTGAGCATGAACCTGTCCCTCGGATGTCACAACAACATCGTGCTTCATGCTGCCGACTACCGCCACCTACCCGACAATGCTGGTACTCAACGATAGTAATAGTTTTTTTTTGGGGGGACTTGCTAATCCTCTAGCTGCTAAGTTCATAGAGCGTGTCGCCAACTAATTCTTTGTTGGAAAGGATTCCGGGGGATCAGATTACACCTTACCGGCTAGCTCACCGGGACTTGAACTCGGGCACCTCCTCCCCCAATCGTCTCGTTGACCACTACGTCACCGTACCCCTAATTATACTGGACAGGTACCAAGTGATCACGTGGTATCTTAATATCACAGTTGTGGTATTGTGTGCCGAGTGGACGTGGTTTATCCGGAGACTTTTGCCTTGTGACCAGTTGGTGGAACGTGAGTTCTATACCCTACAATTTTAGTCCAACAGAAAATACAGACTTCACTCTAAAAATCCACAAACCTGGAAAGACGAAAAAAATATGCAAAATTGTGAACATTCCCTTCAGACAGTCAATAAATAATTATATTTCCATGAATTCCTCCAGAACGAAATGAAAGCTGCAACGTATGAAACAAGAGGGCTGAATTCGGTCTTTTTCCAGTAATGGCGCTGAAACACGCCAGATTTTTATGCCAAATAAAACATTTCGGGTGGAATTTTCTGCAAGACTTGATAATAAGAGCACCATGGGATAGCACCATGGACGTTATCATAGAAAAATCCTCTGGAATGGTGCACTCTGCCATTTACGGCACAGAAAGTCAAAAGAGTGGAGACAAAAAGTGATCCGCTGTTGTCGATGGAGGGTCAGGATCTAAAAGGAGGAGGGCATCGGTTTTTCAACCCTATATTTTTTAGACATCACCATTGCGTTTGTGTTAAAGTTTCTAATTCCATGGGGGTTAATTCGTACCCTCTCCCCTCGCTAACTATTTATGGCGCTGCCCATGCTATCGGCTGCTTGTTGATGTCTCAAATTGCAGGACGCCGTAATTTTGGCCAACATTAAAAGTGCAAAAATCGATTATTATCTTGCTGGTATTTTTTTTTGCTATTTAGGGTTAGTTGATTCCCTGCGCCCTCCCCAAAAGAATAGTGAAACTGGTAACATTCGGAGAGGGCACAGGTACTACACATTATGGTGTAGCATACATACATACACACAGATGCATTCACCACAATTCAAGTGTTAGTGCACGCACACGCGCACACACAAACACACACACGCACGCGCACACACAAACACACACGCACGCGCCCACACACACACACGCGCACGCCCACGCCCGCACGCACGCACGCACGCACGCACGCACGCACGCACGCACGCACGCACGCACGCACGCACGCACGCACACACACACACACACACACACACGCACACACACACACACAATACACACACACACATACACACACACACACACACACACACACACACACACACATACACACGCGCGCGCGCGGGCGTGCGAGTAGTCACGCGCGGTATAGTCGATATATTTCTTTTCTCTGTCATCCTTTTTGACTTATCCCAGATCTCAATGCCATATACGGAAGAAAATATTGAATGAGCGATTGAAAAGTCGTAAAATTCCTTGCTTCCTCTACATGTGGATTCTGAAGCATTTGTCTATAATAATGGAGGATTAAAGTTATAAATTCATACCCATGTTCGCCAACTCAGATGATTACTCGTTTCTGGGAGCTCAAATGTGTTGAGCCGGGGTTATCTAAATCTTATCTGCTGATTCCTCAGTGAAATCAAAGTTTAGAACGCCTGATACTTTTTTGCCATGAATTTCGAAACAGACTTACCAACTCCCAAGTTCAATATGTGATGTTGTCAACTCTTTTCCTGTTGAAAGAGTTTCTAAGCAGTGTAATTGCTCTATGCTTTGAGGGCTCTGCAGCGACTTAGGGTCTAAACGCTAAAGCGCTCTTGAGCTCCAAGACGCTCACACATGTCCCTTTGTTCATGGAGTCCTTGAACCCGGGTCAGCTGCGTAGAAGCGGACATGTTAACTATTCCCAAAATATATGGACGTCGGAGTTCAGTGTCGACTCTTGATCCTCCTCGAATTGAAACATGTATCTGGGCCTTCGGAATTATTTTCTGAAATTGACTTGAAGAAACTGGAATTAAGCGGCTTCAAATTTCGACGTAAACAAAAAAAAATAGTCACTTGCTTACTTTTGACTCCCCCCACCATGGAGTCAGGGAGCCAGAATCTGCTCTCACTTAGACGACCTACCCCTGAGTCGTGCATAACTTTGCGTGTCGGGTGCTGAGTGCGCTTCATCTACACTACATATACGATTGTTTGGGTCTGACGGTGCGCCAACTCTACCAAGGCTGCACAGCGTCACCTCGCCAGCTTTACCTTAGGCCGTGCTCAGTGACGTATATCAGCGTTATTTTTACTGGCGAGCTGTGGACACCGGCTCGGGGTGCCTCAGGGAGGTGCTCTGGGGCCTGCGCTAACCCTGAATCTGACGGCAGCGGCAGACGCAGGCTCGGGGTGCCTCAGGGAGGTGTTCTGGGGCCTGCGCTAACCCTGAATCTGACGGCAGCGGCAGAGGCGGGCTCGGGGTGCCTCAGGGAGGTATTCTGGGGCCTGCGCTAACCCTGAATCTGACGGCAGCGGCAGAGGCGGGCTCGGGGTGCCTCAGGGAGGTATTCTGGGGCCTGCGCTAACCCTGAATCTGACGGCAGCGGCAGACGCAGGCTCGGGGTGCCTCAGGGAGGTGTTCTGGGGCCTGCGCTAACCCTGAATCTGACGGCAGCGGCAGAGGCGGGCTCGGGGTGCCTCAGGGAGGTATTCTGGGGCCTGCGCTAACCCTGAATCTGACGGCAGCGGCAGAGGCGGGCTTGGGGTGCCTCAGGGAGGTGTTCTGGGGCCTGCGCTAACCCTGAATCTGACGGCAGCGGCAGAGGCGGGCTCGGGGTGCCTCAGGGAGGTGTTCTGGGGCCTGCGCTAACCCTGAATCTGACGGCAGCGGCAGAGGCGGGCTCGGGGTGCCTCAGGGAGGTGTTCTGGGGCCTGCGCTAACCCTGAATCTGACGGCAGCGGCAGAGGCGGGCTCGGGGTGCCTCAGGGAGGTGTTCTGGGGCCTGCGCTAACCCTGAATCTGACGGCAGCGGCAGAGGCGGGCTCGGGGTGCCTCAGGGAGGTATTCTGGGGCCTGCGCTAACCCTGAATCTGACGGCAGCGGCAGAGGCGGGCTCGGGGTGCCTCAGGGAGGTATTCTGGGGCCTGCGCTAACCCTGAATCTGACGGCAGCGGCAGAGGCGGGCTCGGGGTGCCTCAGGGAGGTGTTCTGGGGCCTGCGCTAACCCTGAATCTGACGGCAGCGGCAGAGGCGGGCTCGGGGTGCCTCAGGGAGGTATTCTGGGGCCTGCGCTAACCCTGAATCTGACGGCAGCGGCAGAGGCGGGCTCGGGGTGCCTCAGGGAGGTGTTCTGGGGCCTGCGCTAACCCTGAATCTGACGGCAGCGGCAGAGGTGGGCTCGGGGTGCCTCAGGGAGGTATTCTGGGGCCGCACGTGCTTCCCCGGCTGGTGGCGCCAGCTGGCCAATGAGTCGGTCGTGGTGTTCCGGGACGTGCAGGAGTGTGACGTCACACAGGGCGAGGCCGGATTGCGGCTCAGCCTGCTGAAACTCAGTCGGCGCTACAGGTCAGTCTCCAGCGGCGGAGTGGGCTTAGGGCTGCATAACCTACCCGCAGCAGCTCAGTGTGTTTGTTCGGGACTAAGAAGGCGCACTGAGGCATTCGCCCATGGGATTTTCTCGCTGACAATCTTCATCCACGTCATGGGAAACGAGTTTGATCTTTTCAAAATAATCGTTGGTATTGCATATTTTCGCAGAATCCTGCAAATTGTTTCTCTTTTTATTTGTCTTCACGTCTCCGGCCACTTCTGACTGTTTTGGCAGACACAGTTGGGGGCGCCACCAAACTGTGGTGAGAGCTCTGACCTGTCGATCGCGCTGCAGGTCGTGCATGCGCGCCTGCATGGAGACGCTGACTCCCGACAGTGACCACAACGCCGACACCCACCGCCAACAGCTGGACAGGATGGAGATGGTGTGGAACCTCTGCGAGATCATCCTCATCCAGCGCAGGCGCAGTAGGTCATGATGACGCAGGTGCCCGTGCATGCGCCCCCAAATGTTTTGCTGACCTAGTTTCCATGGCCCAGAGGTTATCAGGATAGGACTCGAGATACATTTACTTTAAGGTTACGTTCAAGACGGATTCCTTTCACGCCTGATTGATGTCACACAGGTGTGGAGGGATTTTTCCACCGCTGGATTTGCTGAAAATATTACAAATTTTGTTATGCTCTGTTGCAAATACTAGAGAACACAATGAATTCAATCATGTTACAATTGTATAAATAAAGCATTCTGTTTTTTTAATATGGTTGTCTTTTTGGAATATTCTCGATTGTATTGATACTCCATTGATACAGCCTGGCTGGGTGGGCTTGTGACATCGCACCACGGACCGGCCTTTGTTTTGGAAGGGGGCTGAATAGGACTGAGGATCAGGATGCATCGATCGCGGTTTCCATGACACTTTAGCATGGATCAGGACAGAACTGTAACGGATCAGAAAGTGTTAAATTCAATTCAATCTACATTTCTGGCGCACCAGTGACATCTCCCTTCACCTCTCTTCACCCGGATTTGCAAAAACCTTTACCGTCTGCAGTTTTCCCTCCTCTACCCTCTGTACGGTAAGTAAATAATTTACTATTACTGTGCGAAATACTGCCAGATCTTGTTTGATGTGGACCGACGAGCCCGAAACCCGGTTTCCATGGCCAAATGCCCTGTGAGGATCGTAAATGTATCGGGCTACTCTGTCCGATCACGGTCGAACTTGTGCATGGGACCTAGTTCACTGATGCGTCATGGAAAACTCACGATGGTGCTTGCTTTCTCCGTTTTATGATAGCCCACTGTTGTGTATTTTAGGGTACACCGAGGCAAGTTGATTCGATTTTTTTGAGTCTGATATTTCAGTAATGGGTGCAGGCAAAGGCCTAGAGTGCCAGATTGGCTAAGTTCTAGACGTTTTGAATGTGTGCGACGTTTGAAATCTAATGCAAGTTTCGGATAGAAAATTTCGGGGGCTTTTAAAGTCACTTTTAATGAAATTGATGTGGTAGTTTTCTTTTACGCTCGCTTAGAAACACCCAGATCCCTATAGGCTTACGCTTCAAAACATCCACGGTGTTAAAACGCTGACGTGTCATGTCGTCAGACAATTTAAATGCAGGTGAAAAATACAGTGTGCATGTATCGACCTCATTAGTCTACTTTTTAAAAGTCTATTCTTTGAGGTTCAATTGGTGTTTACCCTAACTAACTTCTAGGTTTTCGTGTACGAGAGAATGAGTTCGGCATGAAAATCATGCCAAAAGTAAATTTATATTTTGTCGATCATTTTGCCATTACTTACGGTACTTTCAGTAAAGCTTTGTCCTTTCCTGTGAAACAAATGCGGGCATTAAGTATGATTTCGAAAACGCAACGTGACCGATTGCCTCAACTTGGTCCGTCATGAGGTGCATTAAGTCAGCTGTCTTTCACTTCCTGATCGCGTAATATCTCGTATACGAACTACAAAAATAATTGTACATGTATATAATATCTGAAACTTAACTGAAAATTTTTGCTAACCTGCAAACATACGGATTATCAGTAAAAGGAAAGATACTAGTGTATGCGCAGTTGCAGTCACAGCACACCTTTCTACACTCACCGGAGCTATCGCTAGTGCGCCGGCGCACCCCCGGCTACAGCTGTCCCCGGTCTCCCCTGCCCTCTGTTGTCACCGCTGTCAGTGTTCGCAAGCCCGTGGTGTCGTGTTTGACCACTGCTAGCCGTGCTCGCTGACGTCATCTGCCACCCGGCGTCGGTCAGATGGCGTGCTGTACCAGCTGCTGGACTGGGTGTGCCAGCACGCGCCCCAGTTCGACCGCGCCGCCGTCCAGGCCGCCGACGCCGAGGTCCCCGAGAGCCACCCGCAGTACTGGAACGCGGTGAGCACTGACTCTGTCTGCGAGCTTGTACAAACTTACTGACGGATGGCAGAGTGTCTGGTCTATGGACTGTGGCGGGATCTGCCGCTGTCGAATAGAAATTAACATGTTATTAACATAGAAATTAATTAATTTATAAATTAACATAGAAATTAACACTGCTGAATCTCGTGCTTATTCCTGGGGCTAATGTTTATATATATCCGCGAAGATCCGTTGGCAGGCTTTTTTATGCGTTGTTGTCACTGGCATATTTGCCTCGGAATATTATTTGTAGCAAAAAAAAGAACTTGAAGCTCGAACTCTTTGTTTATTGTTTATTATTCGCGAACAGTCACAGGCCAGTGCCTACTTACGGCTGAGGTCGTTGATTAAAATCGATAAATAGTCCCTACGAACTCACAGACCACACAATTCGCACATACATCCTCAATCACTTACATGTTTTCTTAAAGACGGCAATAATCAGCCCCTCTATGGTTTCAAGCATGCGCATGATTTGGTTAGCACCCGGGCTTTCCGCGATTCTGAGTTCTAGAAGATCAGAAGAGTAAATATGCGTCCAGATTGTATTGCAGCCTAGAGTTGGTTTTGAATTCGAGTTATGGACACAAATAAGGGAGTGGTGACAAAAGAATCCAATAGGGGGGAATATTAACTAATCAACAGACGCTAGAACCGCCTCTCTGGGCCAATTAAGCAGGGAAATGTCTATTGGGATCTGGCCTCGCCATCTACTATATGTTGATATTTCATTCATATATCTCAATACTTCATGACGTAATTGGATCCCTTCGTTTTTCTGCTAAGGACAATTGTCCTAAAGGTCATACTTTGTAACGTTGACCCCAAATATTTAGTGGAAGTCCCACCCCCGTAAGTGTACGTTGTGTTTGACGCTCCCCGCCCGCGGGTGTACGGATTATTTGACGCTCCCCGCCCGCGGATGTACGGATTATTTGACGCTCCCCTCCTGCGGGTGTACAGTTTGTTTGACGCTCCCCGCCCGCGGATGTACGGTTTGTTTGGCGCTCCCTCCCGCGGATGTACGGTTTGTTTGGCGCTCCCTCCTGCGGGTGTACGGTTTGTTTGACGCTCCCCGCCCGCGGATGTACGGTTTGTTTGGCGCTCCCTCCCGCGGATGTACGGTTTGTTTGGCGCTCCCTCCCGCGGGTGTACGGTTTGTTTGACGCTCCCCTCCCGCGGGTGTACGGTTTGTTTGACGCTCCCCTCCCGCGGATGTGCGGTTTATTTGAATCTCCCCTCTCGCAGGTGTACGGTTTGTTTGGCGCTCCCTCCCGCGGGTGTACGGTTTATTTGACGCTCCCCTCCCGCGGATGTGCGGTTTGTTTGACGGCCCCTTCTCGTGGGTGTACGGTTTGTTTGAAGCTCCCTTCTCGCAGGTGTACGGTTTGTTTGACGCTCCCCGCCCGCGGGTGTACGGTTTGTTTGACGCTCCCCTCCCGCGGGTGTACTGTTTGTTTGACTCTCCCCTCCCAGCATACGGGTGCTCGGTATGTGACTCTGACCCCAGGTGTACGGCGTGCCTCCCCTCTCTGGCGGGTGCTCGGTATGTGACTGTCCCCAGTTGTACGGTGTGCCTCCCCTCTCTGGCGGGTGCTCGGTATGTGACTCTGCCCCCAGGTGTACGGCGTGCCTCCCTTCTCTGGCGGGTGCTCGGTATGTGACTCTGCCCCCAGGTGTACGGCGTGCCTCCCCTCTCTGACGGGTGCTGGGTATGTGACTCTGCCCCCAGGTGTACGGCGTGCCTCCCTTCTCTGGCGGGTGCTCGGTATGTGACTCTGCCCCCAGGTGTACGGCGTGCCTCCCTTCTCTGGCGGGTGCTCGGTATGTGACTCTGCCCCCAGGTGTACGGCGTGCCTCCCCTCTCTGACGGGTGCTCGGTATGTGACTCTGCCCCCAGGTGTACGGCGTGCCTCCCTTCTCTGGCGGGTGCTCGGTATGTGACTCTGCCCCCAGGTGTACGGCGTGCCTCCCCTCTCTGACGGGTGCTCGGTATGTGACTCTGCCCCCAGGTGTACGGCGTGCCTCCCCTCTCTGACGGGTGCTCGGTATGTGACTCTGCCCCCAGGTGTACGGCGTGCCTCCCCTCTCTGACGGGTGCTCGGTATGTGACTCTGCCCCCAGGTGTACGGCGTGCCTCCCCTCTCTGACGGCCATGTGACTCTGCCCCCAGGTGTACGGTATGGTGCTGCAGGGGCGGTTGGACGCGGCGCGGAAGCTGCTGCGCCTTCACAGCGGCTGGCAGACGGAGGCGTTCGGCAGCGCCGACGAGCTGCTGCGCAAGATGCCGGTGCTGGGTGAGCCGGCCGGCGCGGCGCCGGTGGCCGACTTCGAGCAGCGTTGGCGGCACTGGCAGGAACAGTGCATCCGGCGCCTAGAGGACGGCGAGTTCGCCTTCTCCCACCGACTGCAGACGCTGGTGAAGGTGCGGTAACGGCTCAGGATGAGCGTCTGTAGCGTCCCGTGCTTAATGTCCTGCATGAGATTGTCATGGTAATCGCGTTGATCCGCCTCGACTTTCGATTATTAAAACCTCGAGATTTTACCACATATTTGAGACCACCGCATGCGGTGAGATGATACGGTGGCGCGGACTGTGAGCGGGTGTCCCGTCACCCTGTGGTGGCCGGCGGTTTTTTCAGATCCTGTGCGGTGACGCACCCACCTTCGAAGATTTGTCGGGACAGCTGGGCTCCTGGTACCACCTGATGATCTCCTACTTGCTCTTCTCCCGGCCCTGGGCCGGCGTCTACGACCTCAGGTGGGCTCGCCCCTCACACAT
The DNA here is from genome assembly GCA_034440635.1 of Lepas anatifera. Lineage (NCBI taxonomy): Eukaryota > Metazoa > Arthropoda > Thecostraca > Lepadidae > Lepas > Lepas anatifera. The sequence goes on along the minus strand of JAOTON010000520.1, from coordinate 1,187,397 downwards.
ACGGTCAGTGTGCACTACATACGCTTTTACCCGGCAGTTGCAAAGGGACACGGGAGACCTAGCAGTGGGACAAAATTTGGGCTAACAAAAATCATCCGTATTTTGTTTATCGAAGGAGCAGTATTGAAAGTTTTTGGGCGCGTCAGCGGCTAAGGCTATGTATGTTTTGATAACCGGCCTCCTTGCTCAATTTCATGTGCTGGATCTTTCTGAATCGATAGATTTGACATCCCTCACGTCTTCTCCAATGAACCGCGCGCATTGACATCATTCTGCCGCTACAGTCCAATAGCAAAAGAGAGGTTAAATAGAATACGTGAACCAGATGATGTGCGGAAAAATTTAGTGGACCAATTTTTGGGCTGCAGTTCAACAGATTTCGGATGAAGGCCGCTGGTAATACTCAGATGTGTGTTGTGTTGCGGCCCCGCTGCAGCACGGCAGCTGAGCGGACAGGGTGGTATCGGCAACCCTTTTCTGGCTGTCACGCACGCTGCAGGGGTGGGCCCCTGGCGCTGACGGCTGCGGCCCGCTGCCGGCAGTCAGGCGGCCGAGGACAGTATAGAGGTGTGCGGCGGCTGGGCGCGGTGCTCCCGGCTGGACGGCATGCTGCAGGCGGTGATGGACGGCGACGTGCACGCGCTGCTGAAGGCGGCGCAGGCCACCCTGCCGGACGGCTGGCTGACGGCCCACCTGGCTGATCTGCTCCACAAGCTGCACACCGGCGACGGTTAGTCAGGCTCAGCGCCTTACGGCCGGTAGTAGTAGTAGTAGTAGTAGATTCCCTCCAGCCTCCTTACGGAGGTGTAGCCGTCCGGCTCTGGAGGGACCTGGCAGCCCTCGCCACGGCCGCCACGTAGTCGTCGCCACGCATCTCCTCCAGACTCGGGTAGATGGTTCCGGTGAGGCGATGACGCGTTGCCATCAGGGCCGGACACCTCCCCAGGATGTGAGCCGGGGTATCCGGCTCCTCCCGGCAGAGTCGGCACCAGCTGGCCCGGCAGCGAGCATCGCCGCACTGGGCGCACTGCCGGGAGGGGTTGCCCCCTATCCGGTGGAGGTAGGCTGTCGAGCCGGACCAGTGGCCGGCTCGGAGTTGGTGGACTTCGACGGCCGTCCCCCTCTCGACGTGGGTCAAGGGCAGCGGGACCCGCTCGCCCATCAGCTGACGGTACCAGCCTGGGGGGCGGTCGCGGGTGACCCGGGAGCGGGCCGCTCTCGCCGCCGCTCGGTGGACCGTTCTCACGTCGATCGGGACATGTTCCTGTGGGAGTCGAGAGGCCTCCTTGGCGAGTTGATCGGCTCTCTCGTTGCCTCGGATGTCGCAGTGAGACGGCACCCATTGCAGGTGGATGCGACGGCCGTCGGATGAGATGTCCAGCAGGGACTTCCAGATCGCCGCCCCGAGGGGTGACGTCTGGGCTGGGGGTCCCTGACGGAGGGTGGCTAGTGCCGCCTGCGAGTCGGTGCAGACGACAATGGGGTCTTCCACGTGCGTCGGGTGTTCCTGGACGTGTCTGAGGGCCGCGTGCAGGGCTACGAGCTCCGCGCGGTAGCTCGAGCACAACGCTCCGGCGGGGACTCGCAGGTAGTGCTCCTCGGCGTCTGGCTCCTCGATGAAAACGCCGGCCCCGCCGTTCAGCACGCCGGAGTCCGCAGATCCGTCGGTCCAGATCCAGGTGGCGCATTGTGGGAGCGACGATAGGTGCAGGGTGGCGGCTTCTCTTCTCCGGTCCGGCGGTGTCTCGGCCATGACCCCCTCCCCGACATCCAACCGGAAGGTCACCGTGCCAGGGCTCGTCCATGGAGGCAGGTGCCGGGGGAGGACAGGCTCCACAGGGGACGCGACGCCCGCGGCCTGCCACGCCGCGAGGCCGACGTCCCTCCAGCCGGTGACTGTGGAGAGCCTTGCTGGGGCTCTGGCGTCTGCCACGACTCGGAGAGGGTCGGATGGCGGGAGGGCTCGGGCCTTCGCCAGGAACCGCGCTGCCAGCGTGGGTGCGGCGCGCCGATACCGGGACCAAGCCGGCCTCCGCCATAACGGCGTGAGTTGGGGTGGAGATGGGGCAGCCGGTGATGATACGGGCGGCCGCTCGCATCTCCCTCTCCAGGACCTCGACGTGTGAGGGGGCGTCGCCGGTAGCCAGGCAGCGGCCGCGTGCTCCAGGGCGCCGCGGACGTATCCGTTGGCCACCATCCTGAGCATCCTCTCGTCGAGGCCCCAGTCTCGTCCGGTGAGAGTGCGGAGATGGGCGAGTCGGGGTCTGGTACGCGTCCTGAGGGTCTTGCAGTGGGTTCCGAAGTGGAGCAGGCGGTCCAGCGTTACACCCAGGAGCTTAAGGTGGTCGCCCGCGGCCACCGTCTTGCCGGCCACCTTGATGGCGCAGTCGGCGGCGTCACGTGACCATTGTGAAAGCACCAGTGCCTGGGTTTTTTCCCCCGCTACTAACATCTTGGAGCGCTGGGCCCATCGGACGAGGGCGTCAGCTGCCAGCTGGGCTCGGGACTTCGCTGAGGCTAAATCATTTCCCGCGCAGAGGGCAGCGGTGTCATCCGCGTACAGAAATGGGGTGACACCCGGGATCCGTCTGAGGTCAGCCGCGAGCGGGGCCGCCCATAACAGAAACAGGGTCGGAGACAGGACACTGCCCTGCGGCAGGCCTGCCCGGAACACCCGCTCGCGGCTCATCATGCCGTTGACCTCAACCTTGGCTCGACGGTCCCGAAGGAACTGCCATGTCCAGCGCACCAGACACAACGGTACGCCCATCTCCAGTAGTCTGGACCTCAAAAGTCTATGGTCCACCGTGTCGTAAGCGCGCGCAAAGTCGAAGGCGAGAAGGACGAACTTCTGGGCCGTCGCACCGTCGGCCGCCCTCCCAGACCGCGACTTGGGGAGCTGCCACCCATCCTGAACTTGCTGGATCAGGCGCCCGATGGAGTCTTCCACTGCACGCCCCTCTCTGAAGCCGACCTGCTCGGCGGGGATAAGATCCCGCAGGGTGGCGGCGTACGATAAGCGGGAGAGCACCAGGCGCTCCATCAGCTTGGACAAGTGACTGGTCAGGGCGATGGGGCGGTAGCTGCCGACGTATCGCTTGTCCTTCCCAGCCTTCGGAATTGGGACAATCGTTGCGCGGCGCCATTCCCGAGGGACAGACCCCCGCGCCATGAGGCGTTGAACAGCCTCAGCAGGTTCTCCCGGGCGACCGGCCCCAGGTGCTTGAGCATCTCGTTGGTGATGCCATCCGGGCCGCCGGCTTTCTTCAGCTTGAGTTGCTGGAGCTCACGGGTCAGCTCTTCCATCGTGAATTCCGAGCAGCAGGCAGACCTGGTCCCGCCGCACTCCTGGCACCGGCTGAAAGCAGGGCCGGACATCTTCTGTTTTGCCTCGCGGTCTTGTTTCGGGGCGCGCACTTGCCGCGAAACCCACGCGTAGGTCTGGCAGAAAGCCTCAGTCCTCTCGGAGTCCCTCGTCAGGAGGCGGCCGTCCACGATCATAGCCTGCCCATCCCGGTGTTCGTCGTCGGTGGCACCCTCCCATTTCTTCAGGGTCTTAGAGATCCTGCCGACGCTGCTGGGGTGGTTCAGCTCCTCTGAGACGAACTGCCGGAACCGGGACCGCGACACTCGACGTTCTACCTCTGCCGCGTGTCTCTTGGCCTGGATCCACCGTTGTTTGGATTCAGGGTCCTCCGCACAAACCCGTTCGCGCGCAGCCTTCCGTTCTCTCACGGCCTCCGCCAGCTCGGGGTCCAGGGCCCAGGGCTTTGGGTCCGCGCGGGCACCCCTGGGGATAAAGCGGGAGCTGGCCTGCTGAAGAACGGTGGTGAACCGGGTGCAGAGGTCCTGGGGGAAGCTGACTCAGGCACCGCCTCGGACAAGGCAGCCTCACAGTGTCCCACCCAGTTAACCCAGTCGGCTTTCTGGAATTGCCACTTGGTCTTGCGGATTCGACGAGGGGCGGCAAAACCGTCACGGACGGTGAGTGTCATGGGGAGGTGCTTACGGCCGGTCGAACCCTGGCTCGGAGCCTCACGGTTTTTTTTCAGATTTAGCAGTTTATTATTATACCGGTCCCATCATCAACTCACACAAAACATACACGTACATACACACCTACACACACTCGCAACACACGCAGATGACAAGAGATCCATTACCGCACTTACAACCCAGCTAAGAAGCACACGTGCTGTCATTTTGCCTCAAGAGGTCGGCTTCGTCCTCTCATTTTTCCTCCAATTCTCAAGCAAATATTATCGATTCCCAAATTTGTACATCCCAATTGGAGCAGCGTTCACGAGTGATCTGTCACAAATCCTTTCCATTTTTCGAGGAAATTGTCTAGCTTATTACCCTTAAACGCGGCAGTTCTTTCCGTAAGAATATGTTGATCTACTATTTTTCTGAAAGCCTCTACGTTTGGAGCCGAATATGTTGCACCTAATTTACAGTTCACAATATATTGTTTTGCCAATAGAATGATGAGGTTGTGTGCTTTTCTCCCAGATATCAAACCGAATATTATATTGCTCGTGTTCAATTGTATTGGTAAGTTATTATTCGAAGTTGACAGTTTAATTTTTACATACTCCCAGATAGATTGGACGTCACGACAATTGAATAGAAAATGTCTTAGTGTATCAGCATGAATACATGTTGGGCATTTTTCAGAATCGGATACCCCCCTTAAGAACAGATACCTTTTTGTGGGAATGTATCTGTGTAGAATTCTGAATTGCAACGATTGTAATTTTGTTGACCTTGTACACTGATAAGGTAGTTCATACACTTGTTTCCAGTTTAAATTACATCCCTCCCCTTCCCAACGTATTTGTGCGGTCGGTGTTTGTATAGGTATTTGATCTAAGTAGAATTGTTTGCTTTTTACATTTTTTGCTGCTATCCAATTTTCGCTAAGTTTTATTTCGTAGGATTCCTCTCTTTCGGCCTCTGTGAGTGGTCTGTAATTCCCGTTTTGCAAGAGATTAAGCCAAAGGTTTGGGATGGCGCACTTAAGTCTCTGGTAAGCTAAGAAATTTGTGTGAGTGTTAGGATATTTTCTTCTAAAGTCTGTGTACCCCATTATGTTTCCATTGTTATCAAGAATGTCATCTATTATTTTAATATTCATTGGGTACATGCTCTTAAAGCTGTCACTATTTTTCAGTTTAATTTGGCTATTGTACCACAGATGTTCCTTCTGTACGTCCTTCGATTCTACAAGAGGCCTATATGTATATTTTTGGAACTCTATTAATACTTCTTTGTAAAATTTTGCAATTCGGAAAGAATTGATAGTTTTTTTGTTCATATACGTCTTAAACAAGTCGGTCAGATTATATATTCCTATTCTTGCCTGAAAGAGCTTCACCCAGAGGGGCTGCTCATCTGTAAAAATTTTGGTTGCCCAAGCCAGCTTGAGAGAGATGCAAAGCTTTTCTAGGTTTATTGAGTTTAAGCCCCCATCTTTTATCCGTTGACAGAGAACTGTTCGAGCCACTTTTGGAGGTCTACCTCTCCAGATAAATTTCATGATTTTGCTTTGTATCTCCCTCTGATATTTTTTGGAATCATACCTGTGCTGCCCATAAAGACCATTTTTGAGATAAGAAGTGATTTTGATATCGTAATTCTACCTTTGATGGTCAAAGTCCTTTGCTGCCAAATGTTTAACGTTGTGCTGATTGCTTTGGATACCGATTCAGCATTTTCTTGGTCACAAGATAATGACGCGCTAAATGCTATGCCTAGGCTTTTTATCTTTTTTACGGGGTTAATGTTATTAATTGGCTCAGTGTTATTCTTGAGTTTTCCCAACCACATTAGTTTGCACTTTTCCAAGTTCAATTTAAGTCCTGAGATCTGCTCGAATCCCTTCAGAACGGCAAAGGCTTCTATTGCAGAGTTTTTATCTAGCAAAAATAAGTTTGTATCATCGGCGTATAAGCTTATTTTATGTTCTTCGTTTGATATTTTTATTCCATGGATATTAATATTCTGCTTAATCCTTATTGCAAGAACTTCTACCGCCAAAATGAAAATGAATGAACTTATACAAGATCCTTGCAGTGCAGATCTTTCTACCGGGATCCAGCGTGACGTATAACCAGTATTGACTATTGCTACGCTAACGTTGCGAATTAGTAGATTGACCCAGCTAATAAGGCTTTCCCCAAAATTAAACGCCCTTAGAGTATGAATAATATAATCGTGGTCGAGCCGGTCAAATGCGTTTGCAAAATCAAGGGACAAAAACATACCGGAGAGTTTATCATCATTGCAATAATCTATTATATCTTGAATAAGTCTTATGTTTTCCCCAATATTGCGTCCACGTATGAATCCAGTCTGGTTTTTGCCTATTAACCCTGAAATGACAAGGAGCCTCACGGTTAGACAGTGCGTCGACTCGGAGTCTCACGGTTAGACAGCGCGTCGACCCTTGAGTCTCACGGTCTGTTAGTGCGTCGGCTCGGAGTCTCACGGTCAGTCATTGCGTCGGCTCGGGAGTCTTACGATTAGACAGTGCGTCGGCTTTGAGTCTCACGGTCAGACAGCGCGTCGACTCGGAGTCCGTGACTCCTAGTCAGACACACTTTGAAACTTGATTACGACTCAATTCGGCGAACGCGGATGCTTATCTGTGGTGGAAGCGATGTAAAATTCCGGATGCCAACTTGGTTTCCCAGGACGCTCATCACCGTCCGTTGAATCACGGCTTTGGCTGGAGCCGGTTACGTACGCCGCGACTGCTGCTATACAGCTGGTGTGTCTGCCGGCAGTTGGCAGCGGTCGGCCGATGGCCTTCCTGACGGAGCTGCGTCACCACCTGCTGCTGGAGTACGGCGAGGCGCTGTTTGCCGGCCGCGCGCTCTGGCAGCTGGGCGCCGTCTACCTGGACCGGTGCGGCGCGCCCGGCCGCGCTCAGCTGGCGCTGCTGCTGGAACGACTGGAGCCCGAGACCGACCAGCGCGCCCGCAAAATCATCCAGGTCAGACCGCGGCCCGACTCGCCAGTGGTGTTCCAGTGGTGGCGTCAGCAGGTGAAGCCCCAGCACTCGCCTGGTGTTTCGGTACTGCAGTTGTCATGACACGCACCCCCCCTCCCCCGGTGTCTCTGGCGTGACGCGCCCCGCTGGGGGAGGGAGCTTATTTTGCCCATCTTCTTTTCTCGTTTCTTAAAATAGCTAAAATAAACTGTATTGCTGCGTTTGAAACCCTTGACGAGAAGAAGCAAAATTATACGTACAGTGTCCTTGAAATTGGTTTAGCACAGAATGTGTCAAAGTACAGGGAATGGTAAACATTTGCAAGGAAAATAAGACATATGCGTGCTCCAACAAACAAATTTAGGAAAAATTATTATCAAACTCGTTTTCTTCGGTCCGCTAAATAATGTCAGATCAGATGGAATTCTAAAATGCACCAGAAATTCGGCTGAAATAATTTCAGACCAGAAAAATTTCAACTGTACAAAAATTATCTGAGAGTCTTGTTTTTAATACCTAGACATTTTTACCGTAGTTCTGCCAAGAGATGCGGGTTAACTACTCAGAAGAGCAATTCATGAGGTTGTGTAAAACGTGGGATGTCAATAAATGTAACGTGTCAAATATTCAAGTTTGCGATGTCGAAATTGATTATGATGTTCTTCGTGCGATCTAACAGAGTATCGCTTTAACGTACGATGCTAAATCTTACGGAGATTACGGCCCAAATGTTCTACCAGATATAACGGAAAGTACTGCTCTGACGTTCTGTGTCAGATATTACGGAGAGTAATGTTCTGACTTTCTGTGTCAAATGTAACGGAGAGTACTGCTCTGACGTTCTGTGTTAGATATAAGAAACAATACTGATCTCACGTTCTGTGTCAGATATAGCGGAGGGTACTGCCTTAACGTTGTGTCAGACAGAACCGAGAGCACTGTTCTGACTTTCCGTGTCAGATATAATGGAGAGTACTGCTCTGACGTTCTGCGTCAGATGTAACGGAGAGTACTGTTCTGACGTTCTTTGTCAGATGTAACGGAGAGTACCGCTCTGACGTTCTGCGTCAGATGTAACGGAGAATACTGCTCTGACGTTCTGCGTCAGATGTAACGGAGACTACCGCTCTGACGTTCTGCGTCAGATGTAACGGAGAGTACTGCTCTGACGTTCTGCGTCAGATGTAACGGAGAGTACTGCTCTGACGTTCTTTGTCAGATGTAACGGAGACTACCGCTCTGACGTTCTGCGTCAGATGTAACGGAGAACACTGCTCTGACGTTCTGCGTCAGATGTAACGGAGAGTACCGCTGTGACGTTCTGCGTCAGATGTAACGGAGCGTACTGCTCTGAAGTACTGTGTCAGATATAACGGAGAGCATTATTCTGACGTTCTGTGTCAGATATAACGGAGAGTAACGCTCTGAAGTTCTGTGTCAGATATAACCGAGAACACTGCTCTGACGTTCTGTGTCAGACAGAACCGAGAGCACTGCTCTGTTGTTCTGTGTCAGATATGACTGAAAGTACTGCTCTGACGTTCTGTGTCAGATCTAGCAGGGTACGGTTGTGTGCGGCAGGCGGCGGAGGCGCGCGGTCTGACGGAGGTGGCGGCGGTGGTGGCGCGGGTGATGGGGCAGAGGGCGCGCCGCGCCGGCCGGCTGGGTACCGCTCTGGCCTGGGCTCTGCGGGGCGACGGCGCCGCGCTGGCGGCCCGGCTGGCTGACACGCTGGTACGCGAGTACACGGCCAACGGCCGCTTCACCAGCGCCGACCTCATCGACAACCTCGGCTCCGGCATGCTCAAAAACGACCGGCTCATGTTCCTCGGTAGGCGGCGGCTGTACCGACGGAGAGACACTAGCGGGATGAATAGCTGCTGTTTTTTTAGGTGTCAGCTTCTCAGTGTCTTTTTTTCACCTATGACCCAAATATTATCTGTAATGGTATGGTAGACTATACATATTTTTACTTGGTTCCTTTGCTCTCAGCCAAGTGCTAAGTGTGAAACGCACCATACACAGTTTATTTCCCCAAAATTCTGATGGCATGTTGATACGTTTGGTCGGGATGTGTGCCTGCCTGACGGCCATCGCTGTGGGCCACAGGTAAATACCGGGAGTTCCACCGACTGCACGAGGAGCACCAGATGCAGGAGGCTGCCTCGCTGCTGGTCACGCTGATGTCTTCCCAGCTGGCGCCCACATTGTGAGGCGCCCCGCCGCCCCTGCCTCAAGCTATCACTGTGATAGTCACTGGCTTTATGTCGTGAGAGACCAGTAGGATATCGATATCTGATGATGATCGCTCTTTCTGTTAAAATGCGGATTTTGTCCCCAACTGCGTGATATGTGGTATAAGTACCAGCATGTGAGGTGTTGAATTCTTGCTTGCTTCGAATATAATCGGCGGCTATATATTACAAATGTGGGTTTAGTTGTGAATTGTGGCAGACTAGTGGGTTGTGCCTTAAAGGGATGAAATAAGCTTAACTTGAGCTTGTGCCCTAAAGTGTTTTTTTCTGGAATAAAATGTTTCCGTATGAGCCTTCTGCTTGACTTTGCCTGAGCTAAGTCATAAAGCTTTAGGGCACAAGCCTTGGTCCGGCCGCGGTACGCCAGTTTTTGGAAGTGCGCAACCCGACCTCTACCATCTGTGGCAGTTTCTGGAAGACCTTGCTGACGGATGCAGTGCCCCTCCTGGAGAGTGAGGAAGTCGTCATCTCGTCAGCGCAGACTTACGATCTCATTGGCTGTGTGGAACAACTGAGGCGCTCAGGTAATGCATGTGTCCTTGTGCGCTGTGTGGCGTTCCCATATGCCACCTACGGACTTAAGTTTTATGAACATGTTGACATCAATGTTAATTTTAACGCCTTCATCGGGGGTCTTGCCGAGCTGGTCGGAGGTCGTCTTGGTTGGCCTGAGATCAGGTCATACCTCTCTAGGTCACTCAGTTTACTACATCGGGTCACTACCCGTTGGGCTGTGTGCCCTGGGTCGCCGCCGCTGTAGTGTCCTCACCGTGACTTTGACGCGACACCGTGTCACGACTCTGAGGTTGAGAGAGGACGCATCTGCCCGAGGCCCCCTTACTGGAGTATCTATTGGGGAAACGCCAGCGGTAGACATCCGACATCTTAACCCTCGCCCCGGTGGGGGGTTGAACACCCCCTCGTCGGGTTTTTCTGGCGGCACCAAAAAGCGGCGGCGCGAAGCGCCGCCATGCTTGGTAAGCCTTAGCCGTGAACAATTCTACAACTTTTCTCAAAAATTTAAGGTCGGGTCATCTCAGGTCAGGTCACCAGTGCGGGTGAAGTGACCTTACCTCCAAAAGTGTTTATGGTGGCATAAGTAAAAAAGGGCGGATCTATCAAATTGAAACTTGTGCCACATAATGGGCCCACCGAGTACTACAACATATATTCCGATATTTTGTATATATATATATATATATATATATATATATATATATATATATATATATATATATATATATATATATATATAAACATATATGTTTCGTTAAAAATGACAGAGAACTTAGCGTTCGTTCTTTTTGAGTTCAGAGACTCAAGCTTGCGAATTAATCGTCTATCGTCTTGGTCAAATTGATGCAGAACTGAACTAAAGGCCATTGCATGCGACGTTTCATTGTTACGAACAACATCTTCAGGCATAAGTGATACATATAGCACTAAAATGATACATATATAGTGATAATAATAGCAAAATACAGTTCAAAACACTCATCGTCTTGGATCGAAAATGGTTAAGACTTCTTTGAATCAGTGGTTTAGAAATTTGAATTCAATCACACGAAATCAAACGGAGGGCGCTTATCATTAGAAGATCAATAATTATCAATGAAAACTATCCAGTGCGGCATAATTATCGATAGATCAGAACATTAAATACTAGCCTAGCGTCGTTACCCATAAAAGTCCCCCCCCCAACACTATCACATTATAACCTAGGCCCAAGAGGGGCACTGTCAAACACGGATAGCGCCGAGACGATGTTCATTTGCCTATTGATTGTGGGATTGATGTCCCTGATGTATACTGCCTCCAGCACTTGGAGCCTTTTCTTATCAAGGCATCTCGCTAGGATGTCCGTGTTTTGGACCAGCATGTCTCTGGTTAGTCGTTCACCATGTGAGCGGCGCATGTGCTTTTCTGGAGCTCCATCTTGCAGGTGCATGGTCAATCTTCTCGAAAGCGTGGTGGTCGTGAATCCAACGTAGCTACAATCGGAGCGGTGCGCGCAGTCACCAGCAGGGCAGTTGAACTTGTAGACTACGTTAGTGGCTTTCAAGTCAGATTGGTCTTGAGACAGGTCATTCTTCATTATAAGGCTGGATACTCGTGGGCTTTTGTAATATATCACCAGATGGAGACGGTCACTTTGTTGGGTCGGTTTACAGTTGTTGTGGATGATTTCATGCAGGGCCTTCTCATCCTTCAAATGTGCTGAAGACATGCTGTTCTGATAGAACAGCTTAATCTTTGCCCCTGTTGTCGTTATTTGTGTTCCTTGAGGTCGGCAGGATTTATCGAGTTGTTTCCGAATAATCTTATCGATGTCATTTATGCTGTAGTCGTTGCAGCGTAGGATGTTTTTGATGCGCTCAAACTCTCGGTGCACTAAATTCCAGGAGGAACAATGTTTAAGAGCGCGGTGGACGTAAGCTCGAATAACACTCTCCTTGTAGCGTTTCGGGCACTCGCTTTTCCCGTTCAAACAATGTCCTGTGTTCGTCTATTTCCTGAATACTTCTGTCTTGAATTCCCCAGTAGAGCCGTCGACGAACGTATCTAGAAACGGGATTTTATTGTCCTCGCTTTCTTCAGTAGTGAATTTCAGTGTTGACTCTTCTTCGAGCAGAGTTTTGAGTTTCTGGAGCTGGCTGCTATCGTGAATTTCCACCCATATATCGTCGATATAACGGAGATACTTGAAAGGGGGAATATCCATACGGCTTAGAGCTTTTTCTTCCACGAAGCTCATGTAGCTCTGGGCGAAAAGTACTCCAAAAGAGGACCCCATTGCTACCCCATCTACTTGGTAAAACAGCTCACCCCTGGGACAGCGGAAAGGGGCACTTTTAGTGCATGTAGCCAACATATCTTCGATTATTTTCTTCGGTATTCGAGGAGGCGGCAGAGTAGGATGGTTGTAAACATAGTCGAGGATAATACGTATAGATTCGTCAATCGGGACATTAGTGAATAAACTGTGTGCATCTAAAGACGCAAGCATCCCTTTCCTTTCGGCATTTGACCAAGACGATAGACGATTAATTCGCAAGCTTGAGTCTCTGAACTCAAAAAGAACGAACGCTAAGTTCTCTGTCTTTTCGCCCAGAGCTACATGAGCTTCGTGGAAGAAAAGGCTCTAAGCCGTATGGATATTCCCCCTTTCAAGTATCTCCGTTATATCGACGATATATGGGTGGAAATTCACGATAGCAGCTAGCTCCAGAAACTCAAAACTCTGCTCGAAGAAGAGTCAACACTGAAATTCACTACTGAAGAAAGCGAGGACAGTAAAATCCCGTTTCTAGATACGTTCGTCGACGGCTCTACTGGGGAATTCAAGACAGAAGTATTCAGGAAAGAGACGAACACAGGACATTGTTTGAACGGGAAAAGCGAGTGCCCGAAACGCTACAAGGAGAGTGTTATTCGAGCTTACATCCACCGCGCTCTTACACATTGTTCCTCCTGGAATTTAGTGCACCAAGAGTTTGAGCGCATCAAAAACATCCTACGCTGCAACGGCTACAGCATAAATGACATCGATAAGTTCTTGTAGAAGTTATTTCAGACACCAGTCGTATTTCGGTTATATTTTCGTAGCTTTCGAGGGTCATTCGACTATCTTCGTCAGCGAAAAGATTCCTTAGCCAGCGCCTAATTCAATACTATACAAGTTTGAAAAACATCGCAACACACTCGTGCTAAAACCTAACGTTCTACTTGCTATTTCTTGCCCAAGAATAGGTAATATACAAGTTCAACAAATTAATTAAGTGAGTTAAGCATCACAGAGGCAAACACAGTGCACACACAGGAAGGTTACCGTCTAGGTATACCTGACGAACATGCAGCATTGAGATACTTTGTATTTGTTATTGTTTTGCTACTATTATTATCATTGTTACAACCATTATCATTATTATTCATTATTATTATCATTCTTTACTTTTTATGAGGAGCGAAGAACCTGGTAAATTTCTGGCATTGGAATGCCTGAGTTTGTATTTAGTAGTTGGTTTTGTTGTGTTTTTGCGATGAAGATGCCTTCTTTTATTTTTCTTTTTCTCCAATGGTTTTCATACGCTAGGATTTTGACGTCATCCCATTTAATGTTGTGTCCGGTGTCTAGAATGTGTTTGGCCAGTCCAGAGTGGTTGTGGTCCTCGTTTTCTATAGCTCTTTTATGTTCTTGTTTTCGCGTTTTTAATGGTCCTACACGTTTCCCCTATGTATGTTTTTCCGCACTGACATGTGTACTGGTAGACTACTTCTTTGTTTTGGTGTTTGTGTCTTTTGTCCTTTGGCTTTACTAGTATATTTTTTAGGTTTGTTGCCGGTTTGGTTTGTGTTTTTGCGTATGGTTTTATTAAACGCACGATACGTTCTGAAATGCCTCGGATATATGGAATGACTACTGTGGGCTTTGTTTCCCCTCTCTCTAGTTGGTTGTTTTCTTGTCGAGATTCCTGGCGTTGGATTTTTCTGTGTGTGTTTTTGATGAATGTCTTGGGATAGTGATTTTTCTGTAGTACCTGTTCTACGTGTTTGATCTCGTGTGTCCTGTCTTTCTTCTGATGAGATGGTTTTCCCCCTATTTATAAGAGTCCTGACTACTGCTTCTTTGTGTTGTGTGCTATGGTGTGACTGAAAGCTTAGATATTTTTCTCCGTGGGTTGGTTTTCTGTATACTTTAGTGGTTAATGTTCCATCTGTTCTTTGAACTGCAACATCTAGGAAGGGTAGCATTCCTTCGGCTTCTCTCTCTGATGTGAACTTAATGTTGTGTGAAAGGGAGTTCAAATGTTGGTGTAGGGGCTCAACTTGTGAGGTTTTGACTATTACGAATGTGTCGTCCACATACCTTTTCCATAACTTAACGCCAGGAGCGAATGTTTCGAGTGCTTTGGTTTCTAGCTCTTCCATCACTAATTCCGCTACTATAGAGCTGACGGGGCTGCCCATGGCAGTTCCACTTTTTTGCTTGTAAAATTGTCCATTTACTTGGAAGTACGTGAGATTAAGGCAAATTCTTAACATACGAACTATGTCGTCTACATCCAACCCCGTCGATGATCTAAAACTGTCATCCTCACTAGCCATTTCTTGTTCTACCCTTCTTTGGGCAATTTCGCACGCTAGCTCGGTTGGAATCGAGGTGAAAAGAGACACTACATCAAATGACACCATTAGACTAGATGTTGCAGTACAAAGAAGAACAGATGGAACATTAACCACTAAAGTATACAGAAAACCAACCCACGGAGAAAAATATCTAAGCTTTCAATTTCACCATAGCACACAACACAAAGAAGCAGTAGTCAGGACTCTTATAAATAGGGGGAAAACCATCTCATCAGAAGAAACAGACAGGACACACGAGATTAAACACGTAGAACAGGTACTACAGAAAAATCACTATCCCAAGACATTCATCAAAAACACACACAGAAAAATCCAACGCCAGGAATCTCGACAAGAAAACAACCAACTAGAGAGAGGGGAAACAAAGCCCACAGTAGTCATTCCATATATCCGAGGCATTTCAGAACGTATCGTGCGTTTAATAAAACCATACGCAAAAACACAAACCAAACCGGCAACAAACCTAAAAAATATACTAGTAAAGCCAAAGGACAAAAGACACAAACACCAAAACAAAGAAGTAGTCTACCAGTACACATGTCAATGCGGAAAAACATACATAGGGGAAACGTGTAGGACCATAAAAACGCGACAACAAGAACATAAAAGAGCTATAGAAAACGAGGACCACAACCACTCTGGACTGGCCAAACACATTCTAGACACCGGACACAACATTAAATGGGATGACGTCAAAATCCTAGCGTATGAAAACCATTGGAGAAAAAGAAAAATAAAAGAAGGCATCTTCATCGCAAAAACACAACAAAACCAACTACTAAATACAAACTCAGGCATTCCAATGCCAGAAATTTACCAGGTTCTTCGCTCTTCATAAAAAGTAAAGAATGATAATAATAATGAATAATAATGATAATGGTTGTAACAATGATAATAATAGTAGCAAAACAATAACAAATACAAAGTATCTCAATGCTGCATGTTCGTCAGGTATACCTAGACGGTAACCTTCCTGTGTGTGTACTGTGTTTGCCTCTGTGATGCTTAACTCACTTAATTAATTTGTTGAACTTGTATATTACCTATTCTTGGGCAAGAAATAGCAAGTAGAACGTTAGGTTTTAGCACGAGTGTGTTGCGATGTTTTTAGAACTTGTATAGTATTGAATTAGGCGCTGGCTAAGGAATCTTTTCGCTGACGAAGATAGTCGAATGACCCTCGAAAGCTACGAAAATATAACCGAAATACGACTGGTGTCTGAAATAACTTCTACAAGAACTGAATATGTCCCAGTCAAACACCATTTACCGTGACATCGATAAGATTATTCGGAAACAACTCGATAAATCCTGCCGACCTCAAGGAACACATACAACGACAACAGGGGCAAAGATTAAGCTGTTCCATCAGAACAGCATGTCTTCAGCACATTTGAAGGATGAGAAGGCCCTGCATGAAATCATCCACAACAACTGTAAACCGACCCAACAAAGTGACCGTCTCCATCTGGTGATATATTACAAAAGCCCACGAGTATCCAGCCTTATAATGAAGAATGACCTGTCTCAAGACCAATCTGACTTGAAAGCCACTAACGTAGTCTACAAGTTCAACTGCCCTGCTGGTGACTGCGCGCACCGCTCCGATTGTAGCTACGTTGGATTCACGACCACCACGCTTTCGAGAAGATTGACCATGCACCTGCAAGATGGAGCTCCAGAAAAGCACATGCTCCGCTCACATGGTGAACGACTAACCAGAGACATGCTGGTCCAAAACACGGACATCCTAGCGAGATGCCTTGATAAGAAAAGGCTCCAAGTGCTGGAGGCAGTATACATCAGGGACATCAATCCCACAATCAATAGGCAAATGAACATCGTCTCGGCGCTATCCGTGTTTGACAGTGCCCCTCTTGGGCCTAGGTTATAATGTGATAGTGTTGGGGGGGGGACTTTTTATGGGTAACGACGCTAGGCTAGTATTTAATGTTCTGATCTATCGATAATTATGCCGCACTGGATAGTTTTCATTGATAATTATTGATCTTCTAATGATAAGCGCCCTCCGTTTGATTTCGTGTGATTGAATTCAAATTTCTAAACCACTGATTCAAAGAAGTCTTAACCATTTTCGATCCGAGACGATGAGTGTTTTGAACTGTATTTTGCTATTATTATCACTATATATGTATCATTTTAGTGCTATATGTATCACTTATGCCTGAAGATGTTGTTCGTAACAATGAAACGTCGCATGCAATGGCCTTTAGTTTAGTTCTGCATCAATTTGACCAAGACGGTAGACGATTAATTCGCAAGCTTGAGTCTCTGAACTCAAAAAGAACGAACGCTAAGTTCTCTGTCATTTTTAACGAAACATGTATCGAGAAAAACCTGCTCCCAAACTATATATATATATATATATATGTGTATATATATATATATATATATATATGTTACAGGGAGAGTGCGAAATCCGGGAGTTCGCGAACTCCCTAGGGATTTCGCGAAATCACTGACCAGCCAGGGAGTTCGCGAAATCACTGGCCGACCAAGGATTTCGCGAAATCCCTGAACTTAGAAGTCAGGGAGTTCGCGAAATCCCGGATAAACACTCAGGGAGTTCGCGAATTCCCTGACATTTAGACAGCTCAAGGATGACTAGCTAGGTTTGCGGACTATTGTTCTTATGATTTATTTCAAACAGTAACCTGACATTTTCCGTAGAAGGGGCATTCCAGGACAAAACGACCAAAAATATTTCAATTTGACACCACCATGTCTAGAAAAAATCTGAAACTTTGTCTCCGGGGTAGTTTTGGGCCAGAAACACGCCTGTGAGAATCTTAGCCCCCTCCGATCAACGGTGACCGAGTTATAGCCCGAGGCATTTTCGGGAGGTCACCTTATAGACTCATTTTTGATGCTTCATAACTCAAAAACACATAGCCTGATTAACAAGTTTTGTATATCATTGAACTCGTCTTGAACTATACTTTATTTTGAAAAAGAAAATTTCCAAATTTGAAAATTTTTGACTTTTAATTTGTTTGACCTTTTCTTTTTGACCTAGCTTGACCTTTTCCCAGTTGAAATTGCCATTTTAGACACCTCAAAAATTTTGATTAATAAAATATCTTTCGATGGGAAAAATAAAAAAATGCGTTCTTGCTATAAGTTCCAAATATTTAGCACCTAAGGTAGGTATGTAGACGGTTTTTGACCACTGCAGTAGTACAGCCTTATGTTTAACGCCGCAAACATAGTGATTGTTTTTGTAATCGGTTGCTGGCAATCATATTCCTTGGTCTTTACGAAATTTTCATCGTGCAAGTGTCAGAATTTATGACAATTAACACGCGCCCACCCGAGGGGGTGGGCAACCGGCCTCCTCAGGTCTCTACAGGTAGTAAAAAAACACCTTAGCGCAGCACCACCGTACGCCATCTATCTCTAACACAACATATTACAACTTCTGGAAAAAAATTTAGGCCAACTGGGAGGTGGTAGGTACCGTAAATACTGAAGGCCAGCTGGCAACTGACTGGTGAGGGTGTGACCTGAGGTAGACGGTCGTCGTTATGCCTTGTGGGACTTTCAAATTTGGTTCATTGATTAACACTTCATCGTGGGAGTTGCTCGTTTGGGTGGTGGGGTCGAGGTCTCCGTAAAAAGTCCCGTGATGACTCTAGTGAGACACCTACTCCTAAAACTGAACTGGAAACAACTTGGACAATATTTATAAAAATAAAATTGCAGCCATTAAAAGTGATAGAAAGGGATCCATTGTTTCGAGGGAGACGAGGGCAAATGAACTTAATTGACCTTTCAGCCTTAAACGAAAGTTTACAAAGATGTTGCGAGTTTATCCATAATTGAAACAAATATAAGTTATCCTATGAGCACCACTAACTCACACAATTACATCGTCCCCCGAGATGGAAAAGTAGTATCGATACAAGGTGACCCAGTGCAGCACAGCATACGTTTGAGAGGATTCATGCAATGTAAACAAACGTGTCTGAAAGAATTTCATTCCCAAAAAGTAATTTGAATCTGCTCATATATGCGAAAAAGTGTCCTGAAATTGTAACGCATTCGACTTGGTCACTTGAACAGATTGCCTCATGATATTTTTACAAGGTGATCATTTCATAGCTGACACGGATCCCAGAATCCCAGATGAATAATTACACTGTGCACTGGGAGTGATGCCGCTAAACAGCCAGTTTTAATCACTACCGAATATGTTACACACAATCGTTTGGTCGTGTCATCTTTGAGGTTGCTCGAGGTCACAGTATTTCTTACAGGAACAAAGTGGAAACCTAAATTTTGTGGCATAATAGGTGACAGAGGAGAGCCGTTGAAAGAAATGTTCAGCGCCATTGGAACACTCTTGTTGAGCCCAAACGGATTATGTATCTTATAATATTGCCTAGTCAAATGCCAAAATTAACCTGCTTTGACCTAGAACCAGGCTTAGGTCTGTATGGTAAAAAGAATATTAATTAAACTGCAGTGGCAAGCCAGACACGACAACGTAAAAACAAAACCTCCATCGCAATTCTCGACAATTATCAATTTTCTCAAGTTATCAAAATTTACCAATTGCCCCATGCATTTCTAATGGAAAGACCATGACCTTGACCCTGCTCCCGGTTATCGACATAGAAATCCTGCTACGAAAAATTATCTTGCTGGGCGACCTTACTATGTAATGTGAATCAAACCACGATAGGCTAAATTTGATATTATTGATGCACTTCCCAAAGTTTTTTCGAGGTTAGGTCTCTTGACCTGGTTTGGCGGTTTGACCTGGTATGACCCAGTTCTAAAATTTTTCCAGAAGTTGTAATATGTTGTGTTAGAGATAGATGGTGTACGGTGGCGCTGCGCGAAGGTGTTTTTTTACTACCTGTAGAGACCTGAGGAGGCCGGTTGCCCACCCCCTCGGGTGGGCGCGTGTTAATTGTCATAAATTCTGACACTTGCACGATGAAAATTTCGTAAAGACAAAGCAATATGATTGCCAGCAACTGATTACAAAAACAATCACTATGTTTGCGGCGTTAAACATAAGGCTGTACTACTGCAGTGGTCAAAAACCGTCTACATACCTACCTTAGGTGCTAAATATTTGGAACTTATAGCAAGAACGCATTTTTTTATTTTTCCTATCGAAAGATATTTTATTAATCAAAATTTTTGAGGTGTCTAAAATGGCAATTTCAACTGGGAAAACGTCAAGCTAGGTCAAAAAGAAAAGGTCAAACAAATTAAAAGTCAAAAATTTTCAAATTTGGAAATTTTCTTTTTCAAAATAAAGTATAGTTCAAGACGAGTTCAATGATATACAAAACTTGTTAATCAGGCTATGCGTTTTTGAGTTATGAAGCATCAAAGATGAGTCTACAGGGTGACCTCCCGAAAATGCCTCGGGCTATAACTCGGTCACCGTTGATCGGAGGGGGCTAAGATTCTCACAGGCGTGTTTCTGGCCCAAAACTACCCCGGAGACAAAGTTTCAGATTTTTTCTAGGTATGGTGGTGTCAAGCCTTGGTCGATCTGTCCTGGAATGCCCCAGAAATGACTTATAAGGGAGGTTTTAAGCTAAATATTAGGAAGGTTTTAAGCTAAATATATGGAAGATCATAATTTTATTGTTGAGGTCGTAGCGATCCATTTATCAAGTTTCGCTTATAAATATTGCACTGCAATGTAAAAGTTCAGTTGCTGCTGATTGCAAATGTGGATCGCGGGAGAGAAAGACACTGGGCCCTGGCGGTTCCAAAACTTTCCCACTCACTCCCCCACTGAATACACCTCCGCCTTCACTGTGATTTGATACTTGGTTGTTTTATATTCATGATATATTTTATAGGGGGACAAAGGGGGCAGGTGCCCCCCCCGATCGACCCTCGGCGCCCCTGAAAGGTCACGGCGCCACTTTGAAATGTCGCTTTCCATTCCTCGTCCCTAGGGATGTAAGAATCGGCGCCCACCGATAGGTTTTTGCGCCCACCTGATAGGTTTTTCCGGTAAAAAAGGCACTCCCCTGGTCCTGATGGTCCGGATGAAATGACCTGAACCGAAAATGTTGACAGGAGTTGTAAAAAGCTTCAGAAAATACTGTACTGGGTACAGCAGCGCTGCGCCTAGCCGTTTTCAAGACTTTGCGAAAAACGCAAGGGGTATGGTTACCCAACCCCCGCCCCGGCCATGCACGTACTCGGTACCAAGTCGGTCAGGTGCACCAACTGTAAGTACCGTTAGAGACAAAATTCTGAAGCGCTTCTTTCCAACTCACTTATCCAGCATCTGCAGAGATCATTATCATATCACTACCCTCATTACTACAAAAAAGAGAAACGCTGCTTATCTGATGGACATTTCGTATTACAATCCAGTTAAAGAAAATACAATAATGCTATATTATTTTTTGCATTAAGTTCATTAATGTATTCCAAAACTTTGGCCAATCTTTACAGGTGCGGTTCGGCTATACTAAGATAAATTTTCAAAGCTGCAACAACGAAATAATTATTCTGCAAATTAACATAGATCATATCTCTGTTTTCAGTTTATCAGCATATCAGAAGCGTTATACAGTTTCAGCTATAGCTGAACATAAGCCGACAACTATAGTTGTCGGCATAAACACGATACGGAATAAAACAATTGTTACGCATATTTGCCATGTGCTATCTCATTGCCTATTGTCATGACCGTGGCTGGAGCACTTAAGCTTGAAGTGCATTTGCCAGCCCGCCGAAATCGACAATACAATTTCTGAAAGCCTTGGCAATGGTCAAACGATGACAGGCGTGCCGCTTCTTACACCGAGAGCTTTTTCGAGGCCAACACTTCCTCCTGAATCAAAATATTGTTATTGGAACATTTGTAGACGTCCGTAGTACATTCAAACATAGACATAGCTAAAATAGACCTTTGTGAAAGTATACCAGTTCTTTGTCCATTTCTTACGGCACAATACTTCCCATCAGGAGTTTGCTTTGTTAAGGAATCAAGATATTCATTACAGATGACAATGAAAAAGTAGTGGCATCTCTAGTTTGTTTTGAGCCCCCCTCCCCCTCCACACCTACGGTTCATATTGCATAAACCATGCACCTCGAGGAAGGCTAGTGACTCGAATAGTTCGTCAGCGGGCACAAGGACCCGGTGTGAAGTAGAGCTGAGGGTGTAAAATTAATTTTCAAGAAATAAATATCAGGCCGACATAAAATCAAGCAAAATACATCATAGAAAGAGAAAACATGGACGGGGAGTGTAAAACCAGATCACTGAAGGATCATTCTTCGGATTTAAACTATATGACACATTGGCATGTTAGGGATTTCGCGAAATCCCTGAAAAGCATTCAGGTAGTTCACGAAATCACTGAAGTTTCAGTGAGTTCACGAAATCCCTAGGGAGTTCGCGAAATCCCTGGTCGGCCAGTGATTTCGCGAACTCCCTAGGGATTTCGCGAACTCCTGGCTGGTCAGTGATTTCGCGAAATCCCTAGGGAGTTCGCGAAATCCCGGATTTCGCACTTTCCCTGTAACATATATATGTATATGACTTGTGGTCGGATACAGGTCATGACCTGTCCATTGGAAGTGCATGGGGAAAACAAATTAGGCTTTATTTTTGTAGATATACCTGATAATACCTAAATATTCCCCAAATGGTTGTATCCTGTGCCCCTGTCTAGGTTAACACGCGCCCCGCTGGGGGCGAAATTCGCGCCCCTGGTTTTGCCCAGATAGCTCAAAAACGAAGAGACGCAGAACATCGAAACATACAGTACCTTATTGCGGATCAATTTTACACATGTGACCAAATTTTTTAGTTAAGGTCATGTCAGATCAAGGAGCTATTCAGGGTCAAGTGACCCGACCTCAAAACCTAAAATTACGAGTTTGAAGCAACGCCCAGGGAACATTAGCAAACCGATCAATTTGAAACTTCCATAAGATGATAAGGTCATTAGGGTCTACAAATCTGCTATCTGAGAATTTTGATATTGTTGTCCTAAGGTGGGGACAATTTTTTGGTAACCCCATTATAAGTCTATGGTGAAAAATAGAATGGGCTCGTATTGAGTAAATATTGGATAGATAAAGCCGAAGTCCACAAACCGTCTATTCTTACCACGATCTTCACCATTGAGTTTAGTTTTTGAGTATCTGACCTCTCAAAGGTGATATCAGGTCACGGGAGCAGAGAGTGATTGTTTTGCCAATAACTTCTCACTGAATTGAGAAATTGAGATAAAGCTCCCATTTTGCTTGCATTGTGCGTCACGGGGAGTCGATTGATATGCAACATGTTGTGATACATGATATGCAACATTTTGTGACAACCAGCGTCCAATGTTTTTGTGTGTGTGAAATATTGGTTGATATCTAGGCCAAGATTATATTTATGTAAACTTGACCATAAAAATTGTTCTTGTGTCAGCTTAGGAGGCGGGTGCGCCACCTTGAATTTTTGCGGGATAGGGACAGAAGAAATGGTGTTATGGTACATGTGTTATCACCTTCATTTTGATACAAGTAGCATTACCAGCAAGCATCAGTGGTTGTTCGAGGAAAGAAGGTCTTCATGTGAAATTGTTTTTTTCTCTTTTGTTTTGCCCTGGCTGCTTATTGGGGGCTGGCGCCGCCGCGGCTTGCCGGCGGCTGGCCGTCCGGCCGTGGGCGGGTGACGTCCGCTCTGCGGTTGCGTGGTTTCATATCCGCCGGTCGCTGTACCGGGACGGCCTCCCGCCGCCCGCCGCGGCGGCCACTCTGCGGCTCCGGGTCTTCGGTCGCCGCGGTCGATTAGCCGCGGCGACCGAATCTTCGCGTTTAATCTTACCTTTATCTTAGTATTTAATAATTCTTTCTAGTATCATTAGTATTTATAGTATTGTTCTAGATTCCCCAGATGTGGGACAGAAAAAGCTTAAGGTATATCTAGTAGTTTTTTCAGTTTGTACGTATGAATCTTAGACAGGACGTCGTTGCTCCTTATCAAGCGTTGGTCGTTCGGGGTTGCCTTAACTGCATTTTCAATTCTGATAAAACTGAACACCAAACAAAGCTATATACACACATTGACAGGTGCAAGCCAAGACCTAGAACATATCTGTCGTGATGTTCTCTGAAATGTTTGAGAATCCTTTTAAAGATATAGTACTTGAAGATACTTCTGATTTAAACCAGCAATTTATTGAAATAACAAATAAATGTGAATACTATGTACCTCCCATTAAAATGAATATATCAAATAGTTTTCAAATTATCCATATAAATGCGCGATCAATCAAAAACAAGTTTGATGAAATCAAAACCTTTCTATCACAATCTGGCATAACTTGGTCTATTATTTGCATCGCGGAGACATGGCTGAAAAAAGAAATCGAAAAATATTTTGATATAGATGAATATGAACTATATTCATCGAGTCGGGAAAATAATCAGGGGGAGGAACAGCAATATATGTGAACAAAAAATATACCTCTAGAAGAAGGGCAGATCTAGAGTTTGAACAAATAGAATCCACTTTTGTAGAAGTAGAGAACGCAGGAGATAAACATGGGAAACATTTCGTGGTTGGTGAGGTTTATAAACCTCCAAACCAGGATAGCAATAGCTTTCTGGAACATTTTGAAAAGGTTTTGGACTCAATAAATCCGTGTAAAAATGACTATGTATTGGCAGGGGACTTCAACTATGATTTATTAAAGACTAAAGATGACAAAAACGCACATAAGTTTCTAACCCTGATGTTATCATACAACCTTTTGCCTCTGGTCTCAAGGGCAACTAGGTTTGCATCAAATTCTCATACCTTATTGGATAACTTTTTTGTCAGTAATACAGATCAAGTTGCACATTCAGGTATAATTGTAACTGATATATCTGATCATTTACCTATATATATAACTTTAAAAAAAAGATTAGTTAATACAAAAACGGCAATTATGATAAAGACTTTAGACTGGTCCAAAGAAAAAGAACTCAATGATTATATTGTTTCGGAATTAGCCAATTTTCAAAACATCAATGATCCTGATGAGGCTTGTGAAGTTCTTATAAATACTTATAAAACTGGAATTGATAAATTTTCGAAATCATTTAAACCATGTAGAAGGAAAACTCCAATTAAACCGTGGATTTCTCCAGGGATACTAGCGTCTATAAATTATAAGAACAAACTGTATCATAGGTATATTTCACACAAAAATAGGAAAAAAACAAATAGTGAAAATGATTCTGTGCTGAGACAACATGAAAATAAATATAAACTTTATAGAAACTACCTGACTAAAATTATTAAGGAAAGTAAGAGGAAATACTATATGTCTGAGTTTGAAGCTCATAAGGGGGATGGAAAACAAACGTGGAAACTTTTGGATGAAATTATGAATCGAAACACTGTGAAAAGTACATCATATCCCTCTGTGTTTTTTGATAATAGTTCCGGGGAGCACAAAGAGGATGACATAGCGAATGGATTTAACGATTTTTTTGCTACAATTGGATCAACACTTGAAAAAGACATTCCTGTTTCGAACATAAATCCTATAGAATATCTCGAAGATTACTCACACCCACCATTTACGGCTGAACTTTCAACAAACCAACAACAGATAGAAAATATCATCAAATCACTAAAACAAGTGGGTGGTGGCATCGATGGAATTAGCACAAAGATTCTGCATCGTACATATAAAAGTTGTCTTTGTAATTTGACATATTTTTTCAACCTATGTCTTAAGAAAGGTATATTCCCAAAGATGTTAAAAGAAGCAGTAGCGGTCCCTATATTTAAATCAGGTGAAAAGGATAGATTTACGAACTATAGACCCATTTCATTGTTACCCATCTTCTCCAAAATTTTGGAACGGGTACTATACCAATATATCTCTGATTATTTGATCGAAAATAACATCTTATATTCATTTCAGTTCGGCTTTAGAAAAAAGCATAGTACGTACATGCCTTTGGTACATCTCTACGAGAGCGTAACAAAATCTTTAGAAAAGGGTAACACATCATGTGGAATTTATTTAGACTTGAAAAAAGCATTCGATACGGTTAGTCTAGGCATACTATTGCAAAAATTAAATCACATTGGTATTAAGGGTAAATTGTATAATATTATTTCTTCATATCTAACTAACAGATTTCAGAGGACTAAAATTAAGGGGGTCATCTCTCATGCAAAACAATTAAGGACGGGAGTACCACAGGGATCAATACTAGGACCACTATTATTTATTATATACATTAATGATCTGTATCGAGTGTCCATTGAAACTAGATTTTACTTATTTGCAGATGATATTGCTATTATAATCTCGGGGATGATGTGAGAAGTGTACAGTCAAAAATCCATAAAGTTCTTCCAGAAGTGTCAAAATGGTTTCAGTCCAATCGTTTGTCCCTAAATGCTTCAAAATCTCATTATCAGCTTTATTCTAGCGCTAACATTAGAAATTTTGATGTAAGACTAAATGGAATGCAGCTTAAACGTGAAGAAACTGTAAAGTATCTTGGCGTTTATATTGACGAAAAGCTTAAGTGGAATTCGCACATCCTTCATGTGTCTTCGATTATAAGTAGAAATTTAGGAATCATGAGCAGAGCCAAGTATTTCCTATCATCGCACGAACTCACTCATTTGTATAACGCCTTTATATTGCTCCATCTAAATTATTGTGCAATGGTTTGGGGTAGTAATTACGAATCCACTCTCGATAAGATCATCAAATTACAGAAACGTGCTATTCGAATCATCGACAAAAACCCTATTATTACCACACAAATGAATTGTTTCTAAAATTAAAAATACTTAAATTCCCTGAACTAGTCTCAGAACAAAAAGTTATTATATTGTCGAAAGTATTGGATGGTACAATGCCAGATGTGATATCGTCTCTTTTTCAGAAATACAGAACAACTAATACGAGATTGATTAGACACTTTGAAATACCTCAGGCTACAACAAATTATAGGAAATTTGCTCTGGCATGCTCTGCACCTGAAATTTGGAACAAAACTATATGTCCAACCTTTAAATGTATAACGGAAGTTCCTCTAAACAAACATGTGCTTAAAAAATATATCAGAGAAGTATTCTTTTGCAATTATAGAATTCTTAATAATGAGCCTCGATGACCGGCGCTGATGGTGGTGATGATGCACCGGAGCACAATGTGTGTGGGTGTGGGCGTGCGTGTATGTGAGTGGGATAGTGTGCTTGTAGGTGGGCGAGAGGGAGTACTTGTGGGTGGGAAGGTGGATGTCTGCCGTGCGTGGGTGGGTGACTGCGGTACTCGGTGTGTGTGGGTGTGTACGTGCGCGTGTGTGTGGATGTTTAGGCAGGCGTGCGTGCGTGGATTCGGATGTGTGTGTGTGTGTGTGTGTGTGTGTGTGTGTGTGTGTGTGTGTGTGTGTGTGTGTGTGTGTGTGTGTGTGTGTGTGTGTGTGTGTGTGTGTGTGTGTGTGTGTGTGTGTGTGTGTGTGTGTGTGTGTGTGTGTGTGTGTGTGTGTGTGTGTGTGTGTGTGTGTGTGTGTGTGTGTGTGTGTGTGTGTGTGTGTGTGTGTGTGTGTGTGTGTGTGTGTGTGTGTGTGTGTGTGTGTGTGTGTGTGTGTGTGTGTGTGTGTGTGTGTGTGTGTGTGTGTGTGTGTGTGTGTGTGTGTGTGTGTGTGTGTGTGTGTGTGTGTGTGTGTGTGTGTGTGTGTGTGTGTGTGTGTGTGTGTGTGTGTGTGTGTGTGTGTGTGTGTGGTGTGTGTGTGTGTGTGTGTGTGTGTGCGTGCGTGCGTGCGTGCGTGCGTGCGTGCGTGCGTGCGTGCGTGTGTCTGACTCCCTGCTGCGCTTGCTTGCTAATTTGCCTGCTTGCTTGCTTGCTTGCCTATGCCTGCATGTCTGCCCTAATTTGCTTTCCGTCTTCCGAGTTCTCTGGCGAATGTTACTAGGCCTCTATCTTTTCGCCAGAATCTCGGAGGGGCTAACACGAATCTCCAGTTTTGGGTAGTCCCGTTTGGAAAAAGACTAACAATCTAACCGGTAATGAGCTAAATTATTGTGCATTTAACCTAAATAGACCTGTATTCCTGCTCCCTGTATATTTACAGGGAGCTACTACTGGCAGTTTTTACTAATAGTATGATATTTATTATGCTTTCTTTAAGTTACTTTCTTTTTCCTAACAGGGCGTGCCGCGACTTGTAATATTTTATGTTCTGGTGGTGTTAACGTAAGGGTACTGTTGTCGTTGGGATCGCGGAGGGGGCACGCCTGGCTACCCGTTTAAATGGATGGCGGACCTTTTCTAGCAATAGAAAAAAAACATGACCATACCAGGTGACCCTGTGACCCTAACCTAGCTCGAGGTCAGGTCATTTTGAATATTTGACCTAGAAAGGTCATATTATACATCATTCGATTTGGCGCAATGAGAGGAATCCAATAATGCATAAAGATTTGCTCTAGCTCCCCTGAGGACAGATCTGGAGAGGGAAACCTACAATGCTCTATTGTGAGCCTATGGAGCCTTCTTTGACCTATGCTGACCTCAATATTGACCCGACATAAAAATTCTTCGTATAAAATCTCTTCGTCTTGTCAAGAGCTTTCGAACGCCACCCGTAATTTTTCGTTAGCTTTCGTGGGGAACGAGATACGGAGGGGGGGCGAAAAACGTCCCCCCAGCGGGGCGCGTCATGCAAGGGACGCCAGCGGGGCGCGTGTTAATGTTGAATTTTGTTTTACCAGTGACCTATGAGAGGTTATCTGGAGCTACTGAGCAGGGTTTTAGACTTAGGTCAATAACTTTGCAGGAAATGACCATAAAGCTTTTATTTTGATACCATTACGTTTGTATTGCTATTGGGAGTCGGGTGATATGCATATTGACTATGCTAGATCAGAAAGTGACCTTGGCCTCATTTTTGTTTTCACCTGGTATAGTTATATCATACAACCTTCGGTTCGCCGTAATGAGATGAAGCGAATACTGCCTAAAAATTAACTCTAAA
This sequence comes from Lepas anatifera, assembly GCA_034440635.1. Lineage (NCBI taxonomy): Eukaryota > Metazoa > Arthropoda > Thecostraca > Lepadidae > Lepas > Lepas anatifera. The sequence continues at coordinate 1,158,996 of JAOTON010000520.1, read as the reverse complement.
TCAGCTCTATCAGACAGTACAGCCCAGAAACTATTGTCTAACATGTCATGTCTAACATTCGTCTAACATGTCTAACATTCGTCACCTCCTTTGGCCTGTCATGACCTTAATATTGACCTGAGCCACAAAGTGACTGATATGGTTTCTTCATGAATTTGTATGAACTATCCACCAGCGTTCGTGTTTTTGCTACCCCGCATAGGTGTAGAGTTCGAGGGGGTTGTTTGAACACCCCCCAGCATGGCGAAGGTGGCTCAGAGGCCTACCGGGGTGGGTGTTCTGAGCGTCGGCTTCGCTGGAATTCGCCAGCGAGCATATATTAATCTCAGGAGTTTGAGGTGCAAGTCGCCCCTCAAGTATTTCGGCACAGACTTTATAGTTGTGGTCTGTTTATGATGGGTTGTAAACACCTTGCTTTCGACAAGTTGCTTTTCATTCTGGAGAATATCCCCTTATAACTAGGCGCCGCCCCGGTAGCTCAGTTGGTAGAGTGTTGGGCTCCGGTTTGCGGCTCAGAAGCATGCAGTGGCAGTGCATGTCCAGGCTTGGGATCGGCTCCCCTGAGACGCTCCGGCGCTCAATTATTTGCCCGATGTACGTCGGCTGGCAACTGACTGGTGAGAGGGTGACCTGAACGGGGCGGCCGTCCCTGTGCTTTGTGGGACGTTAAACTTGGGCTTCTAAATTAACTCTTCATTGTGGGAGTTGCTCGTTCGGGTGGTGGGGTCGGGATCTCCATGACAAGTCCCTTGAGAACTTTAGTAAGACTCAGACTCCAGCAGCCGTACTGGGAAAAACTTGGACAAAATTTATAAACAAACTAACGAACGCCAGATAGGTTGGTGCGCCCTTAAACCTCAATACTAGTGATTATCCACAGGCCCCCATTCCTGGTTCTTTGATCAAGTATATGGCCCGGGTCCGTGGGACTGTCTTGCAGAGGGATACGGGTTCGAACCCAGAAGCAGACGGCGGCGCCCTGCCCTGGTCCCGCTTACTGTCCTGCTCCTTTAACGCCATATGATCTCGCAGTTGATGCCTCTTAAAAAGCCTAAGTGAAAAAAAGGAGCTCAGTCACTGGCTTAGCAGAATGAACTCCGTCACACCAAGTCATCTTTCTCTGGAGTCTGCTTGAACTTTGTTCCATTTACGTTGTACTTTGCTTTTTCATTTCTTTTAAACGTAGAGTAATTTAGAGTAATAATAATATAATTTTGTTTGCTGCAGATGTAGGTGCTAATAGGCTTGTATTCATAAGCAGGCGCCCTGGACGGTGCTAACGGGCGGGAGTGTGCCGGCAGGCGCCTGGACGGTGCTGACGGGCGGGAGTGTGCCGGCAGGCGCCCTGGACGGTGCTGACGGGCGGGAGTGTGCCGGCAGGCGCCCTGGACGGTGCTGACGGGCGGGAGTGTGCCGGCAGGCGCCCTGGACGGTGCTGACGGGCGGGAGTGTGCCGGCAGGCGCCCTGGACGGTGCTGACGGGCGGGAGTGTGCCGGCAGGCGCCCTGGATGAGTCTGCCGAGGACGTGAGGCGGATACGGCTGGCCTTGTCCCGGAACCTGGCGCTGGCGGTGGTGGCGGAGTGTTCGGCCGCTGGCTGAGTCTGCGCCCCTCCACCTGCACCGCGCGCCGCGCGCCTGGCGCAGCACTCAGCTGCGCAGGTGCACATCGGGTGAAGACAGACCAAGAACGGCATGTGATTGGTCTGTCTTCACCAAACACAGTCCTCGTTGAGGGGTAAATGGTTGTCAACTTAAATATAACATGATTTTGTACAGTGCTGAGTTTCTCCAATGGGCGGAATGAATTGCCTCTCCTCGCAACTTTATTTCAAAACTGCCTGAAATTCGGTCGTAATTATCGAAATTACGACTTTCTTGGTTCGAATATTTCTCGGAAGCTCAGAAAGGGTGAAATTGAGCTTTTAAATTCTGAAATGGACAAGGTGAGATTCAAGTCTGAAGGAATCATGCGACGCGACAAAGGTTACGAATGCCGGGGGAAATTTTTTCGTAACGCTGACATTTCAAAACTTTGCTGTAAATTATACAAACTGTATTTCACGCTGTAATCCACAGGTTGATGATCACACCATAAAAACACGAATGGGTAAAAATCGGAATGAGCCACCGCAGCTCGTTGATCCGCCGGAGGTAGCCAATATGGCCATAGTCCTGCGCGGCGTTCGGCGCTGGGGTGCGGCACAGCCAAGTGAAGGAGCCCCGACCGGCAGCCGGCCAACATCCACACGAACAAAACGACAATGGCAAAACACAACGGCATGTACTCATCTGTGACCTAAATAATATTTGTTGTTTAGCCAGGAGCCGGAACGTAAAAAAACTACCGCTTGTCTTAAAATCAGAAATTGGCGCCTTCAAAATCTAGAGATCAATGAAAAAAACTCCCCAGCGGAATGAAACTCGACAATTGGACCGGACTTCAATCGGCCGGTCTGGACTCTGGCCCTGGTCAACACAGCAACTAAGAGCCCAACACAGACATCCGGCATGTTCCGTATTCACGCGTCTTGAAGATAGCAGCTTCCCACTCATAAATAGGCGGTCTGATCCAACTGCTGGGGACCCAAACCAGAGGTCTGCTCCTACTGAGGATCCCTGCGCGCTGGCTCTTTCTGACAATATTTGGCGGTAGAATCAGTCATCTAAATAAACTGGCAGAAGGCATTACGAACGCTTCACTTGACACCCAAATAATGGCAGTGAACTTTTCTGTCTTGGTCCCGATAGCAGGCAAATCAATTGTTTGTTCCCGCCGTAACGCTAGCACGTGTCTGGCGCCTGTGTTCCACAGTCCCACAAGTCGCCGCTAGGCGGCAGCAGAAGCAAACTGGGCACGCGGCAGCCTCCTCGGGCCCCGAAAGCGCCACCTACGAGGAGGCGGCGGCCGCGTCCTCGGGCTGCACCTGCTGCACGTCCAGGAAGTAGGAGTGCGCCAGCGCCGCCTTGGCCGACACCCGCTTGGCCGGGTCGTAGGTGAGCATCTGCGTCAGCAGGGAGAGCTCTGTATCGGCCAGGCCCGGCACCACCGCCGAGAGCGCCGGCCGCTCCCAGCGCGGAAACGTCGATTTGTAGTCGGGCAGCTGGGAGATGCCGGGCCAGACGCGATCGTCGGGCGTGCCCAGGGTGCGGAAGATGCGGAACAGCTGGTCGATTTCCGAGTCTCCCGGGAACAGCGCCCGCTGCGTCAGCTGAGACACACGATGTGGTCTGTGACGGGTGCCACACAGCCGCGGAGCCGAGCGCCGCAACGTGTGGTAATGACAACGGCAATGCTGGTTCAAGAGCACGGTCAGATGGGATACAGTGATTGCTACAAAAAGGAACTCTATATCGACGAGGAAAATAAAGTTGCTTTTTCAGCATGCTTCAGCTTCGCCTCCGTTTGTACACTGGACAACAAAACGCACAATAGGTGTATAAAGGTTTCGGCGACAGTCTTCCTTCGCCTCTCTCGCTATGTAAAATATGGGCCGGTAGCGAGTTAAAATCCAGGTCCAGCCCAGTGTTCGCGTCATAGTGCGTCCTGGTAAGCCCGGCTCACCAGAAACTGCGCCGCTGGATCGTCGCGTTCGATCATAACCATCTGTGCTGCCAATAGCGGACAACGTAAACGGATCGTTTCATGTAGAAACATGAAACCGAAAACAAACTGGACCACTACAGGCCCCGCTCACACCCCCGGCGGTAACATGTTACACAGTCCACCCGACGGCTGCGGCCTCACCATTTCAGCGAAGATACAGCCGATGCTCCAGACGTCGACGCCGACCAGGTACACCTTGCTTCCGAGCAGTATCTCGGGCGCGCGGTACCAGAGTGTGACCACCTCGTGAGTGTAGGTGCGCGCCGGCACGCCGAAGGTGCGCGCCAGTCCAAAGTCAGCCAGCTTCAGACGACCTGTCGCGCGGGTGCAGGCGGTGACGGATTGTCGGTCTCTCATCAGACCAGCCGGGTCAGGTATGTCACGCAGACAATTATGCCACCATGAAAATATTAAATACAAAACTAAAATATTTGAAAAAGCCGTCCCTGCCGAACCATTTTTGTCTAGATATCCAATAAAAGCCGCAGGTATACAAAACGTTAACACTTTGACATGTCATCCAAATAATGCAATGCATGGGAATGATCCCGCCAACTGACCTTTTTGTCGATGAGAAGGTTCTGGGGCTTGAGATCGCGATGGAGAACTCTGTGCGAGTGGCAGTAGGCAATGCCCCGGGTCATCTGCCATAGCAAACTCTGCAAAGGTAAAGAATGCCAGTCAGGGTCACGCACTTGCCGTCCCGGCCGTCCACAGGCGCTGAATTGGATTTCTCGGAAATTAAACGTTTTAATAACAAAAAGGAAATAAAACAGTGAACCACCACGTGCCAACGTATCTTGCCAATACATAATTCCATTAAAATCTTTTTGCATTGGGGGAAGGGCAGCGACGGATACAAGGGGTCTAAGAGGCTTTAAGCCCCCTCCCGAAATGCCCCTATCCCCCCTCCCGGGTGCCCATAGCATATGTATAGCCGGGTGCTGCTACGAGGCAATGGCGGGGAAGGCTCAAGCCTCGTAGCCCCCCCCCTCCCAAAATTAAGTCCTGGATTCGCCACTGGGAAGGGGGTCCAACCCCTGCAATGCGTTACCTGCTACTGCCTTTGGGTGAGTTAGATATCTCGTAAGTTCTGACTGGACTTTAACATTTTGGGATTCTAATGAAAAATAGATCTTGTATAGAACCGTGAAGCATAGGAAAAGATAGCGAAGGGTCATCATTGCCGTATTCAGCAAGCATTAAGAAGGGATAATATAGGTCACGTTTGTTGTATTCAATAACTTGCTTTCAGTGTATTTGATAACATGCTCCAGAGGACATTGTCCACGACAATCTGTGATCTACAAATGCTGTAATGAGAAAATGCAGTGGCGTATCCTGGGTAAATACGATTGGTGTCATGCCCAAAGCAATCTGTATTAATCAAAAATTTTAACGCCAACATTCACAGGATTATTGAACGTAGCTATCCAATGAAACATAGCGTGAGTAAAATAAGCATCCCTAACAAGAAACATCAACGGCATGTCCAGGACATTGACGGGGGAGGTGGGCAACAAACTTAAATCTGAGATATAAACTTTGAAGGGAAAGTGACACTGTGGTGCAGTGGTGTTTTTTTTTGGGGGGGTGGGCAATATGTGCTGAAAAAATGGGTTGGGCTTATTTCTGCTAAGAAATGGCTAATAAGCCTGATATTTTGTTTTACTTAATTCTCCTCTGCTAGAAATAGCAAATATCTCAATTAGCGTGGCATCAAATTGGCCTGTGAGCTGACGATGCTCCGTGCCAGATTTAGCCTGTTTGATTTACGCCGAAAATGAATACGAGCACAAGTGAAGTGTTTTGAGCTAAATATGTTCCCCATTAGGAACCAAAGTGACATTTATAAATTTCTTCTATTTTTCTTCTAATATTAAAGCATTTTTCACGCTTCAACATAGTCAATAAAGTAGTTATACGCATTTATGGTATGTTTTGTTTTTTCAATGACCCGACAAGCGATTAATTTCACTGCCCGTAATCTGACTGCAGCACGGCTCTCTCCGCCAGAGGGAGCCCAGGGTCGTTCTCGAGGACAGGAGCCTGACCCAGCTGAGACAGCGGAGCTTGAGCATGACGTCACTTTTCCAAGATCGCCCCGTAGGCGGGTTAGGTTGAGGTGAATTTTATCGTATTTTTCTCAACCGCGCCCCGGTGGGCTTCCGAGCCACCTTCGCCCTGGTGGGGGGTGTTTGAGCACTCCCTCGAACTCGGCCCCTATGCGAGATAGCGAAAAAAACGCGAAAGCTGGAGAATAGTTCGTACAAATTCATAAAGAAACTATATCAGTCACTTTTTGGCTTAGGTCAATATTGAGGTCATGACAGGTCAAAGAAAGTGGGATTCTGAGAAACGTTTTTGGGCCCTGGCGTCTAACAGAGTTGTGCCAGAATTATTTTTTATGCACCATTCGCTTCCTATGGTCACGGCGAATCGAATGATGTATAATATGCCATACTGGGTCAAAAGACAAAAATTACCTGACCTCAGGTCAGGTCAAGGTCACTTTTCGACCTCGCATAGTCAATTAGCACATCAATCGACTCGCAATAGCAATCTGAACACAATGATATCCAAATAAAAGCTGCATCATCATTTCATGCAAAGTTATCGACCTAAGTCTGAAAACTGCTTAAATAGCCCCAGATGACCAATTAGAGGTCACAGGTCAAAAAGTGCAACATGAACCTGGCAAGGGGCCCAGGATACTATGATGTGGAGAAAATGAAGGTATTATCCGCTGTATCTACACAAATACAGCCCAATTTCTGTTTTTCCATGTATTTCCAATGTAGAGGTCATGGTCCATACTTGACCTCAGGTCATCGATACCTATGAAAAATCCCGGAATATATGTTGCAGCACTCGGTGGGCCGATTATGTGGTATAAGATTCAATCCGATAGATTCAACCATTTCTTACTTATGCCCTCTAAAATAATGAGGTGAAGTCACTTAACCTGCACTGGTGACCTGACATTACCAAACTTAAAATTTTGGGGAGTTGCGGAATTCATCAAGGATAAGGTGTGCCAAGTATGACGGCGCTTCCCGCCGCCGTCTTTACATCCCGCTGGAAAAACCCGACGGGGGTGTGTTGAAATATCTATCAATTGGTTTCTCGGCATGTTTGATCACATGACTGTCTCAGTTCAAATTCCACTATGAAGGCGTCACACCCCCTTTAACACGCGCCCCGCTGGAGGAGGGGGGCGACATTCGCCCCTTCCCCCTCCTGGTTTTCCCCAGATAACGCAAAAACGAAGAAACGCAGGGTAATGAAGCTTACAGTACCTTGTCCCAGATAAATTTTACGCATCAAACCAAATGTTTTACATCAGTTCATGTCAGGTCAAGGAGCTATTCAAGGTCAAGCGACCCGACCTCACAACCTAAAATCACGAATTTGAATCGGCGCATAAGGAACATCTGCCGACCGATCAGTTTGGAACTTTCACAATATGATAGTCATTAGGGTCTATAAACCTGCAATCTCGGAATTTTGATATTGTTTACCTAAGGCGTGGTCAATTTTTTGGTCACCCCATCCATTATAAGTCTATGGTGAAAAATTGAAAGGGCTTGTTTTCAGTAAATACTGGATAAAGCTGGAAATCCTCACACCGTGTATTCTTACCACGATCTTTACGATACAGTTGAGTTTTTGACCACCTGACCTCTCAAAGGTCATGTCAGGTCACAGGAGCATAGTGATTTTTTGCCGATAACTTCTCACTGAATTGAGATAAAGCTCTTATTTTGCTTGCATTGTGCTTATAGTGTCACGAGGAATCGATTGATACGCAACATGACCATACCAGGTCACCCTGTGACCCTGACCATGCCGAGGTCAGGTCATTTTCACAATTTGACCTAGCAAGGTCATACTTACATCAGTCGATTCGTCACGATTAGAGGAATCCAATGATGCATAAATATTTTCTCTAGCTTTGCTGAGTAAATATCTAGAAGTGGAAACGTAGGCTGCCCTATTGTAAGCCTATGGAACCAGCTTTGACCTATGCTGACCTCAAGATCGACCTGACATAAAAATATTTTGTATAATTTATCTTCGTCTCGTCAAGAGCTTTCGAACGCCGTCCGTAATTTTCCTTTAGCTTTCCTGGAAAATGAGATACGGAGGGGGCGAAATTCGCCCCCAGCGGAGCGCGTCATGCCAGGGACCCCAGCGGGGCGCATCATGCCAGGGACCCCAGCGGGGCGCGTGTTAACACAGCTGGCGAAAGGGGCCAGCTCGGCCGTGGACCGGGGGACCGCGCAGCGCCCGCACTTCCCGACATTAGCTAATGGAAGCAGCTGGATCTAGGGCCCACCTTATTTGTCCAGTCAAATACTTTTGGAACATATTTAGAACACGTCGAGGAAGATAACGATATAGCACACAGGGGGTGCGAGTGCTTATTAAAAATCCGATCAACACATATTTGTCTCTATACAAATTTAATGGTTTCAATATACCCCGTAAATATCCCCCGCACCGGAATAATTGCTGATTAATCCAAAGGTCTTGACATCTGCTCATTTGAAATGGAGTAAGCAGTCAGAGAGTAAATGGCTTTTCTAAGTTTTATCCATAGGAGGCCAAAAAACAAGACTAAACTCAGCCGGTCTTCAAGCGCATGCGATGGCAAAAATATGGTTTTCGAATCAGAAAAGTTTGCATCCTCCGTGAGCAAACATGGGCAGGCAGAGAGCAGTTTGTTTTACATTTTCTACAGTATTGGAATGCTATACATCCACAAATATTGAATTCAGCATGTTTTGTGACTACGCCCGATTTTCACATTTGGTCACCTATGAACAAACGTTACGTCTATGTTCCACGGCACGATTACCGATGAGGTATGATTGTACACTGCACAGCGGGTGCGAACAGAATCAGGAACCAGTCACTCACGCATCTCCAGCAGAGACTCTGGCACCGGGCACTACCCGCACAGCAGGCACCATTTACAGAACATGCACCGGGCACTACCCGCACAGCAGGCAAAATTTACAGAACATGCACCGGACACTACCCGTACAGCAGGCAACATTTACAGAACATGCACCGGGTACTACCCGCACAGGAGGCAATATTTACAGAATATGCACCGGGAACTACCCACACAGGAGGCAATATTTACAGAATATGCACCGGGAACTACCCGCAGAGGAAGCAACATTTAGAGAACATGAAACGGGAACTACTCGCAGAACAAGCAACGGTTACAGGCCATGCACCGGTAATTATCCACAGAACAAGTAACATTGTGCATGCAAAAGCTAAATGCCATCCCCTAACCCAAGCAGACGGGGCATGCCGAAGCAACGCATTCCACTGACCTTGACAAGAGGTTTACTGATGCCCTTCGGTTTAGCCAAGTCCATGAACTTCCTGAGGTCGTGGTTGAGGTACTCGAACACCAGGTAAAGTTTGTTGTCGCTATGCACCACGTCCAGCAGATCGACCACGTTGGGATGCTGCAGCTCCTTCAGGAGCGATATCTCCCGGATGGCGGTACTCGGCACACCCTCGCAGTCGCTAAATGAAACAGGCTCGTCAACCGCCAGTGCCGATACAGTATACACGTGACGTCATGCGCAGCTGAATTTGCTAATATTCAGCTCAGCTGGGGCTCTCGAAGTTCCGTACGCCGCACGCAGCTTTCAAAATCACAAGGGATAGTCGCACAGTTATACAACTAATGGAATATATATAGGGGAAAACAATGGAGGGAGAGGGGCAATTGTATGTGAGGTATCAATTTGACAGCGTTTTACAGACAGCGCGTCGCAGAGACAGGTAGGCCACGTGCCCCCCTCCCCCTCTTCTGGTTACCTGGTTGGTTCCCGCCCCCGCGTACATGAGGGCAGGAGCAAGAAATACGAGGGATTTGGGGGAGGTCGGAACAGCGCAAACGATGGAGGGCAAATTAGACAGGGCAGAGAGCACAAAGTTGAAGGCACCATAAATGGCAGATTATGGGAAAGGGAATGGCATATAAAAGCTAGGACAGGTAGACGAGAGGACATGAGGCAGACGTACAAGAAGGCACGAGCGCAACATATGAGAGATTTTTCAGGGCAGGTGAAGGAGAACATGGCGGATGAGGTTGAGGCAGAGCAGACAAAGGTCATGGCAGGGGAAAAATGAGGGTGAAGTCAAGGCGAACTAGGGAGGATAAGATACGCAACGCCAAGGGCACGACAGACGAGAGGGATTCCAAGGCAGACGAGTGAGGGAACGACACACGACAGCATTAGGGCAGACAAAGGAGGACAGAGAGAAAATGACAAGGGGGCAAGGCAGGTGGTGAAGGGAGCAGGGTACCTGAGTACCTATTGGGGGTACGCTCTCCCCTTCCTATTGAAGCTCCCTTCTTTGATGGTGATATTAGGAAAACCCTACTGCATCAGCAAACCTTAGATGTGAACCGAAAACGACTCTTGCTGTATTGTGGTTGATTCTGGAGCTTCCATTGACAGCGTAAAATGACAAAACAATAATTTGATATAATTTGACAACTTCCACTTAAACAAACCAAAACAATCCCAATCCAATCCCATATAACAATCCCATATCTTATCTTTGGGCATGCGAGCTTCCGTGAATTTTTAGACTTTGTTTCGTTCGTTTTTTTTTAGTAAACTAAAAAGTACGTATGGATAGATTCCTATAGTTATAGGTGAATTCTTGTTACAGGAGGAAATTTGGAGTGCAATGCCATCATTTTTGGGAAAAATATGTTTTGTGTATCCTGGCAAATTCAAAGGAGATTATGTTTAGGATGACTTTGCCGTAATGATTAGACAAAAATATTACAAATAATAGACTGACATGTTTCTATATTATACACTTTATTAGACTCGCATGTTTCGGTCTTAGGCCATGATCACAGATAACACACATTCATTCAAGTTTGAAAGTTTTCAAATTTGAAGGTCTAGTCAATCAGATTTTCGCACAAATTCGCGTGTCGTATCAAAGAAGACACCTTCCATTTTTAATCACTTCCTTCATCACATCCTCTCAATATCAATCGACTCCCCGTGACAATATAAGCACAATGCAAGCAAAATAGGCGCTTTATCTCAATTCAGTGAGAAATTGTTGGCCCAACAATCACTGTATGCTCCGGTGACCTGAAATGACCTTTGAGAGGTCAGATGGTAAAAAATCAACTTTGTGGTCAAGATCATGGTAAGAATACACGGTTTGAGGATTTCTAGCTTTATCTATCAAGTATTTTCTGAAAACGAGCCCTTTCTATTTTTCACCATAGATATAACCCTCGCCCCACCGGGGCCATCGATGCCCCTAAGGTATTTCAGGATAGCAGAAAAACGACGAGATGCAGCGCCGCGGTGAAGGGCTCTATCTCTCCCCTATCAATTTCCCACCATCCCTGGAATTTTTTCCCCGGGTCACCCAAGGCCAAGTCACCAGGCGAGGTCAACCAAGGTCACCTCACTTCAACTTTTGAGCACTATAAGAGCTACATTTCTTAGTCGATCGATTTGATGCTTCCTAAACTTTATGACCCTTTCAGGGTCTACAAGGTGTATATCCGGGATTTTTTCGATTTCGTGACCTCAGGTCAGGTCACGAGGCAACCTCTCCCATTCAAAAAGCATGGGAAAACCTGCCTTATGATCTAAAAGTCACAAAAACGATTGCAAACGCTCATATTGCTCAGAAAGGCGTTCTTGGACACCCTTTCACGAATCCTAGGAGCCATGTTTTCCCTTTGACTTTTCCAAGGTCATCCAAGGTCACCAGGGGTCAAAAACAGTCTTTTGACAATAACTTTTGACCTAATTAAGCTAGAGCAATGAATCAAACACCATCGTGTTTGCCTTGTCATTGGCTTTCATTTCATATATGGCAAGGTCACTTTCTGACCTTTCGTGACCTCAGGTCATTTTGGGTCATTAGGTGACCTCTGGAGGTCAAACCACTGGCGGGAGGTCATTACGTTCCACATAGCGAAAAAAGGTCTGCCAATTTCCTACCAGATGTACTTTACCAGATCTCAATAGCACAAATGAAATAAGGGTTATGGTCAGTTTTCTTAAGCATTGCATATTTGAGTGAAAATAGCCTATCGTGACCTAACTTGACCTCTGGAGGTCACACCATTGACCTGAGAGTTTAAACATACAAAGTAATTTCTTACTGAATTCACGCAAGATTTCTATTGCACTTTGCAGATTTGCGCTAACCCCCATATTTTCGGAGTTAGAGGGGGACCATCGATGGCCCCCGGGAGTTTCAAACTGATCGGTTGGCTGAAGTTCCTTAGGCGCCGCTTCAAACTCGTGATTTTAGGTTTTGAGGTCGGGTCGCTTGACCTTAAATAGTTCCTTGACCTGACATAACCTGACAAAAAAATTTCATCAGATGCGTAAAATTGATCAGGGATAAGGTAGTGTAAGTTTCGTTATTCTCCGTCTCTGCGTTCTTGCGTTATCTGGGGAAAACCAGGAAGGGGAGAATATCGACCCCCAACGAGGCGCGTGTTAAGATCCTTATCTAAAGCCTTATTTAAAGGCTAGGATCAAATTTTCCATCAAAATTGTTTTACTTCCATACTTTTGATATTTATACACAACAGGAATATGGAATTGTGCTGGGAAAGCTCTTCTAGATGTGAGTGGAAAATTGAGTATGTAAAATAAACACAGCAGGGAAAAATTCAGCTTGCCACGGTGTCACTCTCCACCCAGCACCCTTGGATTCGGCATATTGATAAGTATGATACTTACACATCCAAGCTGATTTTCTTCAGTGCCACGATTCTTCCATTCTCTTTGTCTCTTGCCTTATATACAATTCCATAAGTACCCTCGCCAATTTTTTCAATCTTCTGAAACTTTTCCATTTTATTGCACGAGAAGAAAATAACTTTGAAATTGTCTTCACACAAATGTACTTAAATTTTCCTCTGAAATCATTTTCGCATTTTCATTTGAGAGAGAGAGAGAGAGAGAGAGAGAGAGAGAGAGAGAGAGAGAGAGAGAGAGAGCATAGGATAGTCCGCACACATGAAAATCCAAGTAAAAAATGTATGAAACAAAAGTAAGTGCATGATGCAAGCAAAGATATGACCGGGGTTACCAGATGGTTGCATCTTCTGGTAGGTGCACAATGGTCAGTGGCAGATACGAGGGGGGCTAGAGGGGCTTAAGCCTCCCCAAGATGTCAGAGTGCCTATAGTAACTGTAAAACCAGAGGCTGCTCTGAGTCAATGGCAAGGAAGGCTTGAGCCCCCAGCAACCCAACATAAAGTACTGAATCTGCCACAGACTGTAAGTCAGGTCACTAAACTGAACAGTGGAAGTGAACCAGCCTGAAGAACATTGCAGGTTACAGCGAGATCGCGTTCGGGCAGACTCGGGACTTACCTGGTTTGGGGCAGCTTTTTTCGCCTCTGAGATAGGTAATGACACTTTGGGGCAGAAACTGACACTTGCAGTACCACAAACCCACTGGGGCAGGCATAGACGTACCAAAATAAAATCAGAGTGTTGTGTTCCGCCTGCGAGTTGGTAAGCTAGCTTTGCCTGATTTGTCCACATGCCTGCACGTAGCCAGTACCTACGTGTATCTTGACGATGTAACAATCTGTGGACGCACAAAGGAGGAGCACGACACTTATCTCCAAAAGTTCCTAGACGCCGCTAAGCGGTTCGACCTGACGCTAAACGAGGCTAAATGTGTCTTCTCTGTCAGATCCATCACGCTTCTGGGTTTCTCCATTGGGGAGGGCGAGATCAGACCAGATCCTGAACGTCTGAGACCTCTCAGGGAGCTTCCTGTTCCAGAGAACTCGAAGGCTTTGCGTAGAGCAGTTGGCATGTTCTCCTACTATTCACAGTGGATCTCTGGTTTCTCAGAGAAGATCCGACCTTTGGTTCAGGCCAAAGAGTTCCCACTGTCCTCAGAAGCATGTGATGCATTTGCCAGAATGAAGGCTGAAGTGGAGAAGTCTGTGGTATGCTCAATCGATGAGGCAGTACCTTTTGTAGTTGAAACAGATACTTCAGATCATGCTATCGCTGCGACCCCCAACCAGGCTGGACGGCCGGTGGCTTTCTTTTCAAGAACCCTTAATATCAGTGAGCAGCGCCACTCTGCTGTTGAGAAGGAGGCCTATGCCATTGTGGAGGCCTAGCGGAAGTGGAGGCACTATCTGTCAGGACGTCACTTTACCCTGATCACGGATCAGAGATCGGTGGCGTTCATGTTTGATCAGTCGCATGCAGGAAAGATAAAGAATGAGAAAATCCTGAGATGGAGACTGGAGCTGGCTTGCTTCAACTTTGATGTGATATACCGGCCAGGCCGTGAAAACATTCCCGCTGGCGCTCTCTCTAGAGTGGGGTCATGCGGTGTTGCGGCTGGCACAGACAAGTTAGCCGAGCTGCATGATAACTTGTGTCATCCCGGTGTCACCCGGATGATGCACTTTGTTAGATGTCGCAACCTTCCATTTTCCGTTGAAGATGTTAAACGTGTCACATCTTCCTGCCGGGTTTGTGCAGAGTGCAAACCGCAGTATTACCGACCTCCAGAGTCACATGTCATCAAAGCGACACATCCCTTCGAACGCCTCTCTGTCGATTTCAAAGGGCCGTTGCCAACATCGTCTCGGAGCAGGTTTATTCTCACGATTGTAGAAGAATACTCACGATTCCCGTTTGCCTTCCCATGTCCCGATATGTCCGCACAGACGGTGGTGAATTGTCTTTGCCAGCTGTTCTCTGTGTTTGGGATGCCTGCCTATGTCCATTCGGATCGTGGTGCATCATTATGTGTACTGAAGTGAAGCACTTTCTCGTCAGCCGAGGAATAGCAGTGAGCAGGACTACGCCATACAAACCTGAAGGGAACGGACAGTGCGAAAGGTATAATGGAACCATATGGAAGTCTGTTTGCCTCGCACTGAAATCTCGCAAGCTGCCCGTTTCTTCCTGGGAAAAAGTCATTCCCGACGCTTTACACTCGATTCGTTCTCTGTTGTGCACTGCCACAAACTGCACTCCTCATGAGAGGATGTTTGGTTTTGCTCGTCGCTCGACAAGCGGCACTACTGTCCCAACCTGGCCAGTCCCCCCTGGGAAAGCTCTGTTGAAAAAGCATGTCCGACAGTCCAAGTACGATCTTCTTGTGGAGGAGGTCGATCTTATTGAAGTAAATCCGCAGAATGCGTGTGTCCGACTTCCTGACAGAAGACAGACTACGGTTTCTGTTTAGAACTTGGCCCAGCCCGGGGAAGCTGTCCCAGTGTCAACCGAACCAATGTCATGCAATCCTGATGCCTCCTCTGGACAGGATGATCAGGGAAGTCTGTACCATGAAGTCGCATCGAGAAATGACTCTCACGAGAACCCGGTTGTTAGTAACGATTTGCGTGAAGTACATCCCATTGTACACTCTCATGACTCGCTGCCGTGCAGAAGTGATGGTGGCGAGGCTCGTTCGCGTCAGACAGAGGATTTGGCTATCAGTAAAGAGGCCCGTGGCAGCCGTGGTGCTGATGCAGAGGGAGCCCTGAGGAGGTCTACGCGTGTGAGACGACCTCCGGATCGCTTAGATTTATAAGTTTCAGCTCCCGAGTTGTGTGTCGCACTGCTTCGGACGTTAAGGGTGGAAAGCTGTGCTGGTTGTTATATTCTAATGCTAGCTGCAGTATGTTTGCTCTGCGCCTGTCAGCAGCATATGTGCTCCAATCTGAGATTATGCATGTTTCTTGCAAAGTGGGGGAGAATGTTGTATTGCGCCTGCGAGTTGGTATGCTAGCTTTGCCTGATTTGTCCACATGCTTGCATGCCTGCATGATGCCTGTCTATATGCTCGATTGCTTGCTTGCACGTCTGTTGGTTGCTTCTGGTTTGTTGCATGTCTTGTTCATGCTGCTATCCCATTTGTTGCAGATGCCATGCATGATTTCTGCTAAATAAAGCCTCAACTTCTTGATTGGATTTACAACACAGAGAAGAGAAACGACAATTATCTATCAAAACAGGACAGTGCGATCGTCCCAAAAACGTTATGTCTGTTCTCGGAAATAGCAAACAGGGATAATGATTAGCAAAATTCCTGCTGATATTAAGTTTCATGGCATAATATAAAAAGCAGAGGTCAGGGTTTTTCTTTCAATAATTAATCAAAATATATTATATCTCATAACATTCTCTCTCTCTCTCTCTCTCTCTTTCTCTCTCTTTCTCTCTCTTTCTCTCTCTTTCTCTCTCTTTCTCTCTCTCTCTTTCTCTCTCTTTCTCTCTCTTTCTCTCTCTTTCTCTCTCTTTCTCTCTCTTTCTCTCTCTTTCTCTCTCTCTCTCTCTCTCTCTCTCTCTCTCTCTCTCTCTCTTCTCTCTCTCTCTCTCTCTCTCTCTCTCTCTCTCTCTCTCTCTTCTCTCTCTCTCTCTCTCTCTCTCTCTCTCTCTCTCTCTCTCTCTCTCTCTCTCTCTCTCTCTCTCTCTCTCTCTCTCTCTCTCTCTCTCTCTCTCTCTCTCTCTCTCTCTCTCTCTCTCTCTCTCTCTCTCTCTCTCTCTCTCTCTCTCTCTCTCTCTCTCTCTCTCTCTCTCTCTCTCTCTCTCTCTCTCTCTCTCTCTCTCTCTCTCTCTCTCTCTCTCTCTCTCTCTCTCTCTCTCTCTCTCTCTCTCTCTCTCTCTCTCTCTCTCTCTCTCTCTCTCTCTCTCTCTCTCTCTCTCTCTCTCTCTCTCTCTCTCTCTCTCTCTCTCTCTCTCTCTCTCTCTCTCTCTCTCTCTCTCTCTCTCTCTCTCTCTCTCTCTCTCTCTCTCTCTCTCTCTCTCTCTCTCTCTCTCTCTCTCTCTCTCTCTCTCTCTCTCTCTCTCTCTCTCTCTCTCTCTCTCTCTCTCTCTCTCTCTCTCTCTCTCTCTCTCTCTCTCTCTCTCTCTCTCTCTCTCTCTCTCTCTCTCTCTCTTAATCATAGTGAAAATATGACTATAACATAGGCGGATCCAGGGGGCAAGGGGGCATGTGCCCCCCCATCGACCCTCGGCCCCCTGAAAGGTTGATGGCGTCCCCCTGAAATGTCGCTTCCCACCCCCCCAGGATACGAAAGTCGGCGCCCACCGACAGGATTTGGCGCCCACCTGATAGGTTTTGCCGGTCATAAGTGGCGCCCCCTGGTCCAGATGGCGCCCCCCGAAGGTGCCCCCTCCGATCGGCAATCCTGGATCCGCCTATGGACTATAACTGAGCTAAAACATCACTTGCAAATTCCAATATAACTAAGCTAAAATATTCCAATTAAATTACTGCTGCAAAGCAGCCACAACAGGCTCAGCAAAGACACACACATACACATACACACTTCATCTCCCCACTGCATGACTCAGTTGGTCAATTGTTAGGCACAAGCATGTTGCTCACAATCCCAAGTAGTGCATGGGATGGGACAACCCTAGGGATCAATTCCTCTGCATCGCTTCAGCAATGACAGCAGACCTGTGAGGCAATAAGATCATGAAGTTAAATTATGATTATTGTATGGAAGACTGAATGACTGATGACTGATGGACTGAAGGACGACTAGTTCATACCCTTTGGTATGAATAACTGAAATTTCAAAAAGTTTGCATACGTTTGTTTTAGGTTATTTGCCCTATTTTAAAGCCTATCTGTTAGCCCAGTGCCAAGTGAAACATGTGCCCAGCTGGTACCTGTGTCAAGACTGTGTGAGAGAGCTTGGCCTGCATGGGTTGGATACATACTGCTGGAATTACTGTATTTTTTGGGTAATGGTGAATGAATAAGGAAAATGGTAGGTGCATAGCTTAGTGGATCAAAATTATCCAGAAACTGTTTTTCTTGTTTTGATGTCATTACTTGCACTCAAAATGTCTCCAAAACAGAACAGGGTAGTAGCAAGCAGAACAGTACAGAGTGAAACACATTTCATGAATTACCCAGAAAAGTTGTACCTAACATAACACATTATTGTACCCACTGCATGATGGCCACTTATCTTAAACTGTCTTTCATTTAAATTTCTCTATTTTGGAGCAAGTGGCTTGCCAGTTCCCACCCTGAATCCAGTTCCCCAACCCATACAATGTACATTGAAAGTTAATAACTTGAGCTGACTGTGTAATAATTTCCATGGCCAAATTACAATCTGTATTAGACTGCACTGCCAATCCACTCTGTCAAGGGCTATTTCCCCAGCACTTTAGCTTAGTCTGTGCTTAAGTGTTGGTGAAATAACACTCAGGGACCCAACAACTCCATTATTATCCTGATTGGCAGTCCAACCCAGATTTTATTTAGCCCATGGAAACTAAGCCACTGACATGTGCTGAATGCTGCCACCTTTATTTCCGCTCCCTCCTGCTACCACCATTCTTTATTACCAGCGTCCTTTGCCCACGATACCTTTCCTTTTGCCTTCCTCCACTTCCCCTTTACATGGTATTTCACCACCTTTTTGTTGAGCGACAACCACAACCTATACACACACACACACACCTTCACCTTCACCTTGAGATTGTCGGAGTTTGGAGGCCGACTACGGCCTGCGGGTTCCGTTCTTGGCAAGCTCGTGATCTTCGTGCGTGTCTCAGTCTTGGTCAGGTACAGTGTACCTCATATCGGCCCCGTGCGTGTCTAATCTACTCTTGAATTCTGACAGGGATTGTGCACCAACAACTGAAGCAGGGAGCCCGTTCCAATCATTAACAGCTCGACAACCAAGAGCACTGCGTCGAACCCTCGAAACAGCGTCGGGTTTAACGAGCTTCCAAGCATGACCCCGAGTACGTGTGTTTGGGTCGAGGCGAAAAACTGGACCGGATCTTGGTCTACACCACCGTGCAGTAGTTGAAATATTTTCAACATGTCTCCGCGACGACGCCTGTAGTACAGGGACGGTAGTCTCAGATTGCACAATCTATCGGTATACTGGGTCTGCCGTAGAGTGGGAATCATTCGTGTAGCACGCCTCTGAACGCGCTCAATCAACTTCTGATCCGCTCTGTTGAATGGGCCCCACACGACATTCCCGTACTCGACGAGAGGACGAACCAGTGCCTTGTATAGTCGAGGGAGAGTGGTCTGGTCCAGGTTGGCAAAGGACCTCCTAATGACTGCCAGCAATCGAGTAGCCTTGGAAACGGCGTTTGCTGCCTGCTGACGGAACTTCAGATCCGAGTCTATCACGATACCAAGGTCCTTTTCCTCGTGAGTGCTAGACAGGAGGGCACCACCCAGCGTATATACATGTCTGCTGCTGTTGTTGCCAATGTGTAACACAGAGCATTTGTCGCCATTAAACGGCAGCTGCCACATGACAGACCATCGGAGAAGCGAGTCAATGTCCCCCTGCAATGATTCTCGTGCCTTCGGGTTGTTCGCCTGGGTGTAGAGCTTGGTATCGTCAGCGAAGATCTTAACAGTCGATTTCACATGGTCCGGAAGGTCGTTAATGTACACTAAGAATAGAACGGGCCCCAGAACCGACCCCTGCGGAACGCCACTTCGAACCGGGAGCCAGTCTGACACCGAAGCACCAACCACCACTCGCTGTAATCTGCCAGTCAGAAAAGCTCGGATCCAGTTGAGAACTTTTCCCCGCACCCCATATGCATGTAGTTTGTGGAGAAAACGGGCGTGAGGCACCGAGTCGAAGGCCTTTCGAAAATCCATGTAGACTGTGTCGATTGTGTGTCTAGCCTCCATCAATCTGCTCCAATCATCCAACACCTCCATTAGTTGCGTGTCACATGAGCGTTTGGGTCTGAAGCCATGTTGTTCACGCGAGAGCAAATTGTGCCTGGTAAGGTGCCCGAGGAGCTCATCACGTATGATGGATTCCATCACCTTACACGGGATGGCAGTCAGGCTAACTGGGCGGTAATTCCCAGGACTGTGCTTGTCCCCCTTTTTGTAAATCGGGACGATTGATCCCAGCTTCCAGTCCTTCGGAAGTTCACCACTGTCAAGAGAGCTCCTGAAGAGATTGGCCAATGGGAGGGCCAACGTGTCTCTGGATTCGTATAGAATCCGTGCGTGCATGAGATCAGGCCCAGGTGAGGAGTTCTTTTTCAAGTTCGTGAGCTTGAGTGCTACCACCTGAGGCAGAATTTCTAGATCGTCCAGGAATGGTCCAGTGCATCGAATACCGAAAGGAGGGATCCAGCTGGTGTCCTCCACTGTAAACCCACTAGTGAAGTAATAATTCAAAATCCTAGCTTTCTCCTCATCAGAGGCCTCCAGATCACCGTTTGGGTTACGCAAGTCTTCAACTTTCCCTTTCGTTTTCAGGCGGCTGTTAACATACCTCCAAAAGGCTTTGGGATTTGTTCTGGCGTTCTGTGCAAGTTGGTACTCGTGATTTCTCTGGAGCTGGCGGGTAAGCTTACAAAGCTTTGCCGCGCACAACGCAAAACGCCCGTGATCAATGATGTCCCCAGTGCGTCGATAAATTCTCCACAGCTGATTTTTCCTGTCCTTGAGCCTGAGAGCTGCACTGGTCATATATAAATTCTTTCTATTGGTCCTAGGCCTCACTTCTGGGACGCATACTGCGATGATGCCTTTGAGAGTGTTCATGAAGAGTTGGTATAAACTATCTGTATTAAGCTCCGGCGAGCCCCAGTCTGCTTCCGAAATCATCTGATTTAGGCGGGAGAAGTCAGCACGGCCGAAGTTTAACCTCTGCCCACAACTCTCTCTGACAGATAAGTAACACCGAAGGCGGAATCTAATTGATACGTGATCGCTCCTACCTAAGCCTGAGCGAAGCTCCAGGTTTGTCAGCATCCCCTCTTCGTTGGTAAATACAAGGTCTAAAATATTTTCCGCCTCGCCCACTCTGACTCTGGTGGCCTCCCGGATATGCTGGAACAAGAAAAAGTCATGCATCAGATCGAGAAGCAAGTGGGATGGGTGTCCAGTGGCCGCTCGAGAAAACTCTCCAACCCAATCTATCTGGGGGAAGTTAAAATCCCCAGCCAGCAGAAGGTGGGAAGGTTTGAGATTGTCAATTAGACCTAGCAGACTCCTGAGCTGAACCATGCTCTGGTGCCCGTCAGAACTAGGGCTGCGGTATACACAACATATCATGAGGTAATCCTGCCTGTGCAACTGGATCCTAACCAGTAGATGCTCGCTGAATGATACGTGAGGGAGCGAGACTAGCGCTGCCCTGATATTTGAGCGGATATAGATTGCAACACCTCGCTCACCGCTTCCACCCAGGTTGGCCTTATCTGGATCAAAGCTTGTGTATACTTCGTAATTTGGCAATGCTCGTAACGCACTTGAGAAAGGTGCTCGTTGGGCTTTCCGAATCACCTCAGTCAACATAATCACATCCGGTTCGTTTCCCGCTATTTCCATGCACAGGTCGTCGCGCTTATTCAGGAACTGGTCACAGTTTGTGTAGTACACTTTCATGTCATGAACAGTGTGAACCCGGTTGTCAAACTCTCCCTGTTGGTTGCCGATCCCCGGTCCCCGAAGCCTCCAGGGGGCGTCCGCGGTCGCCCGAGGCATTAGCTGAGGCTGCCCGCGTGTTAAGAAGCGGTGGCGTTGCGGGATCCCCAGAACGGATCTGAGCAGCCCCATCGGAGGATGAGTTGGCATGCATGCTCCCGAGGGAGTCGGCTGTGGGATTCCCAGAAGAGGGCCGAGAGATTCCAGTGGGAACTGAACGTTCGCCCGTTCGCACGTTCGCACATGGCACAACAGGGGTACCCCCAGTTGGGACCCCAACACCCCCAGCATCTGCCCCATCCAGAGCGAGCACCCCAGACCCGACCACCACAGGCTCCAGGCCCCCGCGAGGTTGAGAAGAGGCAATAGCACCCCCACTGACTGAGATAACCTTGCCCCTCCTGATTACTAAATTAGACTCGCCGTTGTCCCTACGCTGCTTAAGCTGCTCTCTCAGCTGTTTTTGTACCTGTCGCTCGCCGAAAGTCAGATCTGGCGTGATAAACACTCGGCTCCACCTGGGAGAGGACCTCAGCTGGGACGCAAGCCTCAAAATCTCATGCTTGGCCTCCTCATTCTCAAGAGTGATCACAAGAAGCCTAGCCTTACCAGGTACGGTTTTTCCTGCCCTGAAAGACCTGGTGGGCTTGCAGCTCAGCCTGAATGATTCCTTAATCACATCCACAAACAGTCTCATATCTGCTGAGGAGCGCTCAAGAAGAGTGTCACCTGGCTGCTCAGGAAGGTTGTGGATTACTACATTCCGTGCACGTCTGCTCCTGTCCAAGAACCCATCGAAAACTTGGGAGATGTTCTGAGCATCTTTCATGGATATGTCTGCTTTAGTGCCCTTTGAACTGGCGAGCTTTTCTTCCACCTGATGCACCAGTTTGTCACATGAGCCCTTCACTACGTCTGCAAATGTGAGCTTCTGGTTCTGGTTTTCACGAATGCAGCGCTGCATGAGCAGTGAATTCTCGTGGGCAGCTGCCTCCTGCTCTTTCATGGAGGCTGCCACCAGACGCATATGTGCAAGTAGAGCACTCTCTAACTTTCCCACTCTCTGTGCAAGATCTCTACCATCAGCTTCTCTGCTCTCCAAAGACTGAGTCAGTCTGCACACACACATCAGTCACTGCTGAAGCACACTGGGCCCCCGAGTGTGTCAAGGATATGTCGCCGGGGTTAGAGAGTGGGGTGCCCTTGCAAACCCCAACAGTTTGTACTGCTGCGTCCCTGTTCAGTGGACGAGCAGATACCCTGATTGGGTCATCAGATACCTGGACTGCCACATCACAGATGGAGGGTTTGGTGTTAGCCACCTTGCAGGTGGAACAAATGAAGGCAATGTTCTTGTGTCTTTTGAGGGCGTTGTAGGCTGGCTTAGTGACCTCCTGACAAGTGGTGTGGTACCAGATTGTGCAGAGATCGCATTGAACACCCTGTTGCCCATTCTTCACCTTAAGGCCACACACACCATTTCCTGGGCCCCCATTACATGTCTCCAGAGAGGCTGTCACTCCAGAAGAGGGTTTGGACAGTGTTGGAGATACAACAGTGCCAACATCAAGGGGTAGAGAATGAATGGCCGAAACCACAATGCCCTGGCTGAAATGTGACTGAGATCCTGAAGAGTCAGCCTCCTCCTCCTCATCAACACTACCAGATGATCTCTTAGGGACAGCGCTGTGTTCATGCTGGACACCCAATTTCAGGTGCAACCCTTTTGTATTCCTGACCCTTCTGGCCCCCGACATCTCACCCTCCCCAGCCATACTGTGTTCCTGCTCCTGACCACCAGTGTCAATTTTACTCTGCGCTGACACATCTGTGGTAGCAGCAGCCGTAGATCCAAAGGATGGGAGAGGGCTTGCTTTTGCTACCTGACTACCATCTACCTCACCATTCCACTCCCCTAGGCCTGAATGGGTATGACTGTCAGTTGGTGGCAGTGCTCCATGAAGTGCTTTTTGTCCCTGGGAGACTGGGGGGCCCTCATACATTGGAGGTGGCTCGTTCTTCCTAGGCAGCAGAGGGGAACGCTGCAAGGGCATGTTTTGTTTGTATTATTTTTGTTCTTTGTATTTAATGTTTTTTTGTGTTTTTGTGTTTTAGTGTTTTTTTTGTTTTTTTATTTTTCCTACCTACTTCGGGATGTTCTGATGCACACAATCTCTAATAGAAAAAACCCAATGATTCCGGGCAATTAACAACAGAAACTCAATCGGCAAATGATCATTTACTACCGCGAGAACATCAACCAGTAGAGCTACAGGGCAATTCCAGCACCAATCGACCAGCCAAATGGCAAATCTACACGGTGCCTCTTCGATTTTCTTCAAAATAATTTTATAGGGTTCTCATGGGCCGTAAAGACGAATCTGAAAGTTTTAGCTCGATTGGAGTAAAACTTTAGAAGTTATTGCCTCAGGCATTTTTTGAAAATCTGCTTACAGTGCATTTTTTAGGTGATCATAAAACCCACAGAGACTGATAAAATATGCTTAAAGTATATATTTTCCTGTCTGAAATGCGCCGAAGAACTCGAATCTGAAGTCTGTTTGACCCTAGGTCACTTGTGAAAAAAGTTGTGATTTGACCTTGACCTAGGGTCACATTCAAAATTTGCTGGTACACCTTTTGTTCAAAATGGCATATTCCAAATTAAAGATTGAACTTTTGTCCTTCCATTAAAATAGGTTAGAACATCCGTTTTTTATATCTACTAGTGTTTTTAACACGCTTAGTGGAGGGTAGCCTGGCATCAACACGTAATGAAGGGGTCCCGAAATGCCTCCCTGAGATTTCACCAATTAAGAGGGTTAGCAAAACGCGTGTTGCGGGTTTTGTGAGGGCTGTAGAATGTGTTTTTTAGGCTAGATTTCATGGACCTAGACCAGTATCCTCAAAGTCAAATGAGGTCATAGAGGTCAAATGTAGGCCGTACCTGACACTTAGCGAAATGCCGTTACTGTGCGAAACAAAGTCGCGAATACACTTTGAGCGGGCAAATTTCATAAAGAGAAGATATAAATTGTTCTCTGGAATATTTAGGTCGAGGTCGGTCAAGGTAATTGACAATGACACCACAACGTGAGATATTTCCATAATGGATGCACATACGTTGAAGCTTGCATAGAAGCAACCATTAAGCAATCAATGAGTTTGACCTTGACCCACGGTCTTTGGCCTGTGACCTGGAACTTATCATTCTGTAACCTCAGCTGTAACATAAAAACATCATGCACGTATTGCCAGGGAACGTCATGTGACCGAAAGCTGTGCGATCAACAATTGCGATAATGTTTATATGACCTTGGTCTGTAACCTATGATCTAGTGAAATGATCTTAACATACAACTCTGACGATGCTACGTTTTCGTCGCATCGCTAGGTCTGCAATGCATTTGAACTGGTGTGACCGCACATAGGCGTCGGAAAAGAAGGCCAGGGGGCCTGGCCCCCACTTTTTGGCCCAAAATTTCCTTATCTCAGTCAAAATGGGAGAAAACCTGAAATTTGCATAAACGGTAACTGTGGAGGGCATCGAGGAGCCCAAATTTGAACAGTTTTTGGTCATATCATGGAAAGGTTTTTGTCAGCATTAGGTTTAAGTTTGACTGGCCCCACTTTTTTCCGGTGGCGGTGCTTATGTGACCGCAGATTATGGCTATTTAGAAATATACATCTGATTTTGTAAGCCTGTAGGTCAGTCAGTGCGTAAACATAGAGGACAGATTTTCAAAGTTCTTTCTAAAATTAACTCGCTCATCGATGTTGTTTTTCTGCCATGAAGGGTTTCCGGCCACCTCGGGTAATTATGCTTAAGCCCTGTCCGACTGCGTGTTAATGCTCATTACAGTGCTTTAAAGGATGATGATAACTCGTCGCTGGGGCTTCGACAGCATATTGGAAAGGTAGTGGGACAAAATGGTGATACAATAGGAACAGTGCTAGAAGTCTGAAGAAAGCCAAATAAGGCAATCGTGGTTTCCCGTGTTCATATATAGAACTCGCCTATCGCGTCGATTCAAATAAGTTTTTTTCTGCATCGGACCGAAGCAAGTATTTTCCACTCGCGAGTTAGTACTAGAGCAATACTCTCTCCTTGACGATATCTTTGCGCGATTTTACTCTCCTTGAAGTTAAAGGAAGCAAGCATTTGTCAACACGTGGAAAAATATGTATGTATGTACACCGGACACCGGTTTGCAACAATGCACCGAAATACGGGAGCCGGCGCCTCCATGAGCTGTCTTTGTGCTGAGCTGACCTTACGCTGTCACAGTAGGCAGCTCTGTTCCGTCCAGTGGCGGATCCAGGGGGAAGCAAAAACGGCATGTCCCCCAAATGGAAAGCTAGGGGCAAAACTATGTTTTTGCCCCCCCTCCCCAAGCGGTCGACCTGCTTTATGCCCCGACTCATTTTTAATTTATAAGCAAGATTTCGGTGCTTCAACTCTCAACTTCAAACAGAACCAGCTAAGTTCAGTGTAAATATTGGGTCTTGGATAGAAAAAAGTATTTTGTGCCCATACTTTTTCACCCCGTGACGTTTTTTTGCCTTTTGGCTCAAATATCCCAAATCCTACTGTCAAATCATATTATTGTAGCACAATTTTTCACTGCGTGACGTTTTTTCTCTTTTTTCCTTTTTGACTTTGGTTTGCTCCTCCCAAACCGACCGGCTAGATCTGCCACTGGTTCCGTCGATGTCTTCAGAGAGCTCTCGCACCTGCATGGTGTTCAGGTTTACGGGTGTGAAACGATGAAACCGTTGGGTGCCCTTGATCTTCAACGCCGAGCTGTACCACTGTATCAGTCGTTTTGACATTTCAAAGACCTCCTCTCTACTGACAAACGCGAAATGGATTGTGATGTCGAAGTATTGCGTCAGAAAAGAGAACATCAATAGAAGATCCAAGATCTGATCCTTTTCTTCTCTCCTTTACCTTGCTTACCTTGGCTGTTCTTCTTCTAACTTTACCGCCAACTCCGTCACAGGCGTTCTTCCCGTGGCTGGTAGCAAAAAGCGTTATTCACATGGTATTTGAAAGTCTGTGTGGATGATAACAAGCATTGATAAAGTGAAAATTGTTTTTGTATTGGCCACCGCACCCGTCTGATACGTAATGTGTTTTCTTCAAACTTGGCATGTGGGTGCGTAGCCAAGGTGCGGGTTTGTGCTGCAAGATATGAGCCATGACGTGAGAGTGCTTTAAGTCGTCACTTAAAAAAAAACTTCTACTGCACCGGACTCCATCCTCAATCCAGTATGGAACAAAAAGGTGTACAGTCACCTGCTTTGCAGACCAGTGATACGACTGAGCAGCATTTTGCGCAGCACATGTATTATTTTCTGATAAGTCATCGATGACTACGGCTTTCCCCCTTTGGTGCCTTTTCCTTCCAGTTTTGAGCCATATATATGTAGTGGTGATGGGTTAGGTTACATACATTCTCACTCAGGGGATCAACAAATCGCTCTATATTATCCACGCAATCCGAACGCGTCGATTCTCTCTCTGATTTTGACCATTCTTTGAACGTAATATCTTCAGAAGCCATTTGCACGGAGTCAAAAGAGTATAAATACTCCCTAACCTCCCCTATCTAGGGCTCCTTTGACGTGAGGGTGTCCACTGTCACCGTACTGTTATATTTTTCAATATCACTGTTTCAATATATCACTGTTATATATTTCAAACGTTTCGCAACTTTTTCCGTATAATCACGGCACTTCACTAAAGGTGTCCGGTATGACGTACATACATTTAACATATATGACCTGATTTGACCTTAAAGATATAGATATAAGTCCATACAATTGAGCTCAAATAAAACAGTTTACAGGCCTCACAAATCCCGGAACATGCGTTTTCCTAACCCTCTTAATTGGCAAGATTTCAGGGGAGGCATTTCGGGACCCCCTTCATTACGTGTTGACACCAGACCATCCTCCACTGTGCGTGTTAAAAACACTAGTAGATATAAAAAACGGATGTTCTAACCTATTTTATTGGACGGAAAAAGTTCAATCTTAAATTTGAGATATTCCATTTTGAAAACAAGGTGTACCAGCAAATTTGGGACATGACCTTAGGTCAAGGTCAAATCATAATTATTTTCACAAGTGACCTAGGGTCAAACGGACTTCAGATTCGAGTTTTTCGGTTCATTTCAGACAGGAAAAGGTATATTTAATACATAGTTCATCAGTCTCTGTGGGTTGTATGGTCATCTAAAAAATGCACTGTAAGCAGATTTTCAAAAAATGCCTGAGGCAATAACTTCTAAAGTTTTATTCCGATTGAGCTGAAACTCTCAGATTCAGCTTCGGGGTCCATGAGAACCCTATATGCCAATTTTAAAGAAAATCGGAGAGGTACCGTGTAGGCCTTGGTCGATTGGTGCTGGAATTGCCCTACAACAGTATATTTGTTGAGCGTGGCCTGGAGCAACATATCCGCTGGCTCACAAACTGATATAATTTATACAGACTTTATTTCAGCCTTTCAAAGCGTAAGTCACAAACTTCTGGTTCATAAAATGGAAAAATCATTTAATATCACCGGGACATCATTGTCATGGCTAAAATCATACCTTTCTGGAAGAGAGCAGCGGGTAGTTGTGAATGGCCAATGCTCTTCGTGGATCTCGGTTACCTCAGGCACACCTGAGGGGGACATCTCTCGCCCCTCCTCTTCGCCTGTTTTATTAACGACCTACCGACTGCTGTCCACTCGGATTGTATAATTTTCGCCGACGACTGTAAACTGTATCGCAGAGTTGACAGTACAGCTGATGCCACACAACTGCAGGTAGACGTAGATCGATTATGCGCGTGGTCAATGAAGTGGCAACTGTCACTTAATCCTTCAAAGTGTAAATATTTAACTCTGACACTTCGTACAAAGCCCATTTTAGAAACATACCACATAGGCAACTCGGAGCTTGAGAGAGTGAGTGAGATGCGCGATCTTGGAGTGATCATAGACTCGAAATTAACGTTTCAGTCCCACATCGATGACATGGTGCGAAAGGCCAACAGGGCTCTAGGGCTTTTAATAAGGTCTTTCCAGACAGGGAAGAATGGTCCATCACTACAGGGGATAGATCATAAAAGTATGATTGTGACTTTTTGCGCCAACGTTCGGAGTATTTTGGAATATGGCTGTGTGATATGGGGAGGAGCTGCCGACACACATCTGAAACGTGCGGACAAAATTCAGCACAAGTTTCTTATTTGGCTCTGCGCAAGGTGTCGTGTTCAAAACGCTTTCACTGGAGTATGCTGACCTTCTCCGTCATTTTGGGTTGGCATCCTTATCCGCGAGAAGGTTACAGTATGATATTATGTTCATCAGAAACATTCATAATCACAAAATTGATTCACATTTTCTTTTGGAATGCTTCCCATTGGCAGCGCCTCCCCGTGCACTTCGAAACTGGTTGCTTTTCAACGTTCCCTACGCCAGAACTAACACTGTAAGGTCGAGCATGTTTACCAGAATTCCCCGTGTCTGCAACAGGTTTTTAAATGCAAATAGGGACGTTGATATCTGGCACACGAGCTTAGGAGATTTTAAGAAGCGAGTGATCGCCTTTTCCTTTACTGTCTAAGGTGTATACAGTGTGCTCGACGAGAGTGGATGTTTTTAGCGTTATTTACATTTTATCGTTTTGGTTGTTTGATCCAGTGTACTGCTTTTATCTTATCGACTTCATCTATAAGTGGGTTTTACTGACCCGTTGGTGATATGTTTAATAAACTAAACTAAACTAAACTTGAACAGCAGTATTTTGCCTAATAAAGACCGTTCACACAACACACAATGTTTCATACTTTTATATCTTGCTTGCATCCCGTGATATGTTGGTATTGCCTCGACATGTACGCTTTAATTCGAGTGAGGAACGAGAAGAAAACATACCATACACACCGTAATATTGCACGATAGGCGTTCGACCACGGGTATTCACTCCAAGTGCACAAACTATTTTGTTTTCAGCGCTAATTTTAGTTTGCCTTTGACGCGTCGAAATCGGCACGAATAGGCGGGAGCGAATGTACTTGTATTCACTGCTCACGGACCAATGGACGCCTCAAGCGTGATTACTACCGCTTTTGATACGAGTGGATACAGCACGGAGCTCAGGCTTGTTGCCGAGGGGGATCAAATACAAATGAAGGATAACAGCCTAATTGGAAGAGACCAGTGTAAGAAAATGCGGGTGTCGTTCATATGTTCCACAAATCATATTTCCCCACGATCAGTTCTTCCCCTCGTTCAATTCTTCCCCACGATCAATCTTTCCCCATGATCAATCTTCCCCACGATCAATAATGCCTCTCGAAGGTTTTTCTTTCCATGGTAAAGTTTTCTAAGCGCGGTGAGCCAAGTGTTTATTGCCGCACAAACCTGCGCCATGGATGATATCTCCAGCCTTGCGCAGTTGACAGGAAAGCGCATTTCTCACGGTTCCTATTGACCCCGGTCACGCTCACCAGCGGCGCTAGTGTGCCCTCCAAGATGGCCGCGAAAGAGGGACTCCAAAAGGTAAACAACGTTAGTGGGCCCCGGAAATAGCATGGTAAGCGGTGAATTATACGTGTTTTATGTTTGGTATGTGGCAGCGGCTTATAACCAGCCACTGAGGAAGGCAGAGAAGAATGCAAATTCGAAAAGTTTTTGGTCCGAAGGAACAAAGCTTGTAGTCAGCATCAGGTTGAAGTTTGCTGCCCCCCCCACTTCTTTGCCGGTGGCGACGCTTGTGTTTGGAAAGGCATTTTCCATCGTACATTCAAACTGGAATTTCAGACGGCTTGAAAGAAATAAAGGCGTATATCTACCGAATTATTTGAAGATGTCAGTTTTCCGGGCTAAAAAGGAATGCAGCCACAGGCGGATCCAGGGGGACGGCAAAGTGGGCACATGCCCCATATATGGGGCATGTGCCCCCTGGATCTGCCTATAGGCAGATCCAGGGGGCAAAGGGAGTATGTGCCCACCACCATCGACCCTCGGCGCCCCCTGAATGGCTACGCCCCCTGAAATTTCCCTTCCCACCACCATCCCCCTCCCAGGATACGAAAGTCGGCTCCCACCGATAGGGTTTCCCGGTTAAGAATGGTGCGCCGCCCCCCGGGAAGGTGCCCCTGATCGGCAATCCTGGATCCGCCTATGATGACGGCCCAAGGATTAAGGCTTACTCCTGCTAGAAGCAGGCTCAAGGGAGTGGAAGGAGGCATAAGCAGAACTGGAGATTGCCTCACAACCAGTCTGCAAAGTATGGCAGCAGGCCAGACAAGTCGCACCAGCCATCTCAAGTTCTCGCACCACCAGCCTCCAAAAATTGGCACCAATCTGCCACATACCAGGGGAAAAATGCACCCATTTCTACCCCTACAATGCAATGCAACCTCAATCATGAGTCAGTTAAGGACTTTTTATAAGGCACCTCCTGTGTCTTAATGGCCATTCAGCCATTATTCGTTTAGTTTAAGTGTCACTAACCTCGCAAATTCGCACCAGGTTGATAAAGTTCGCACCACTCGGTCCTGTCTCCAAGGGAACTCGCACGGACGAGATCTCGTTGAAAATGCCATACTTTGCACACTGGCCTCACAGCCGCTTACCAGGTGGATGTGAATGGAGGTCAGATGGCTGAAAATGTCTGCAACAGACAGCAGCATTTGAGCCCATCTTCTTCCCAATTATCAGATTCGACTTCCACTGCTTGGACAGCACCTTATCCTGAGGAAACTTGTGAAAGCTGAGACTTGGACACTTTCTTCGGAAAGATACACACTGAGGAACGCAGCAGTTCTGATTGGATGTAATGGTTATCCGTCTCACTTTCATTTTCTTTGAACTTCCCAAGATTATAACAAACAAGAAAATAACGCCAGTCTTCAATATTCACGTCCACCCAACATGAACTTCACTTTTTCAGAGCAACGAGTTCACCACGACTGAAAATAAACGTTCAAAATCTATACCGCGTTCAACAATGCGCCGGATATGAAGCAGCCACGCCAGACGTCAGTCCCTCTAATGGCGTTTTCAAAAAAATCCGCCAGGTGCCAACACTTTCGATGACCGGGGCCAATAGATACGGTTCGGACATGACAGCCAGCTGACTGCCTGACTTGGCAGCATTTGAGGATATGGTAGCATTCTGGAGGGTTCTGGCAGCATATGGTAGCATTCAGCCTTCTGATTGGTTGAGCAGTCTGGCATTCTACTCGAAGCGGGCATCTAGAGGATTATAGCACATATTTGAACAAGTTATTCGTTATTATAAACCTAAAAAATAACACTAAAATTGGTTTTAAAAGAAAGAACGGAGTTTATTCTCTATGGATCGGCAAAAAAATTGAGCTTAAACGTCATGGTTTGGTCAAAATCACGCGTCCAGCAAACCCTTACAAATTCTCCCATTGACATTACGTGTTAAAATTTTCGAAAAATACCTCTAAGAACCACGTTCTGGAGGTGAAAACCCCCTATCTTTTGATGGTTTCCTGACGGTTTTTCATGGAAAACCAGAGGTCTAAATGATTTCCCTGCAGAAGATGTCTGGTAATTTGTGTTTTATGGAATTTTTTCTGAGAATCATTGTTGTTACAAAACAACAACGGCGTTGTGTTATAATGTGGTGCTTGTTGTAGTGTATGTAGTGATCAGCTGATCCTTGTTGTTGTTGTTGTTTTTCCCTCCGGCCGGATCATCTCGGCGTAGCCCGAGGGCTCTGCAGGGCCCGGAGGGCGGCCAGGAGGGCCGCGATCACGTCGTCCTCTCGGATCGTCTCCCGGCTGGGAAAGATGGACCCCAGCAGTCGTAGTCTGGTCCCCATCAGTGCCGGGCACGCCATCAGCACATGGCGCGGCGTGTCCGCTTCTTCAGCGCACGCTAGGCAGCGTGCCGCCGGACAGAAGAGGTCGTTGCATCCGGCACAGCTGGGGGTGGGTGCTCGTCCGATCCGGTGCATGTACTGTATGGAGCCCGACCAGTGGCCCGCCCGTATCTGGTGGACGTCCACTGCGGTGGCGCGGTCAGATATGGTAGATGGGCGCGGCGAGTTGCCCTGCATGAGGTCGGCGTACCAGCCAGGGGGCCAGCTCCGGATGGTCTGGGAGCGGGCTCTGCGGGCCGCGGCTCTATAGACCGACGAGAGGTCTAGTAGCGCTTCGTCTTGGCTGAGGAGCGCCGCCTCCTTGGCGATATTGTCCGCCGCGTCGTTGCCGGGTATACCGCAGTGTGAGGGGATCCACTGAAGGTAGACCGGGCTGCTGGCACTGGCCAGGGCGGTGAGGGCCTTCCAAATGGCTATTCCCAGAGGTGACCGCTGCGCGGAGGGGCCCTCTCGCAGCGCAGCCAGGGAGGATCGTGAGTCAGTGCATATGACGATAGGGTCGCTGCGGTGGCGTGATTTCTCCAGCAGGTGAGCCGTGGCAGAGCGTAGCGCCACTAGCTCCGCCCGGAAGCTGGAGCAGAGACTTCCGGCGGCCTCTCGGAGCTCCTCGCGAGAGTCATCTGGGTAGACGATGAGGGTACCAGCTCCTCCGTTGGCTGTACCGGCAGTCGCTGATCCATCGGTCCAGACCCACGTCGCACACTGGGGGAGGGACGCGAGGTGGTGTTCTGCTGTCCGTTTGCGGTGGTCGTCCGGGGCGCCCGGTGGTAGGGGTGCACCCAGGCTGAGGTTGAAGTTGATATGATCCGCCCCGCACCAGGGGGGGATGCGTTCTGGCAGGAGTGGCTCGATGGGCGGGCCAATCCCGAGGTCTCTCCACACAGCCTGTCCCATTTCCCGCCAACCAGTCACCCCCTTCAGGCGCGAACGCGGGGGGCGGTTTCGGCCACCACTCGAAGAGGGTCCCCGGGCGGGAGCGAGTGTGCCTTGGTGATCATCCTGGTCGCGAGGATTTTCTGGCGCGCGCGAACCGGGAGAATGCCGGCCTCCGCCATGACAGCATGGCACGGCGTGGAGCTTGGGCAGCCGGTGACGATGCGGGCCGCCGCGCGCATTTCCCGCTCGAGGGTCTCAACGTGGGTGCGGGCCGTGGCTGGCAGCCACGCTGCTGCCGCGTGCTCCAGGGCCCCTCGAATATACCCGTTGGCAACGGCTCGCAGCTGGCGCTCGCCGAGGCCCCAGGACCTCCCGGAGAGTTTTCTTAGGTGAGCTGCCCGAGGGCGGACGCGTTTCTTGAGTTGTTGGGTATGGGGGCCAAAATTCAGGAGCCTGTCGAAGGTAACTCCGAGCAACTTCAGATTGGTGCCCGCGGTGACTGTCTGTCCCGCTACCTTCACGTGGCACCCGTCGGAGTCCCTGGCGTTCTGCGACAGAACAAGGAGTTGGGTCTTTTCACCCGCCACCGTCATCTTATTCCTGGACGCCCAGCTGGACAGGCGGTCCGCTGCTCCTTGTGCTCTCTTCGTGGCTTCGGCGATGGAGTTTCCTGAGCAGAGGGTGGCAGTGTCGTCCGCGAAGAAGAACGGTCGGACGCCCGGGGACTTGAGGATGGCGGCGAGAGGGGCCGCCCATAACAAGAACAAGGGCGGGGAGAGAACACTGCCCTGGGGTAGGCCCGCTCTGAACACCCTCTCGCCACTTAACATACCGTTCACCTCCACCCTGCAGCGTCGGTCCCTCAGGAACTGCCAGCACCAGTCAACAATACAGACTGGGACGCCGAGCTCAAGTAGTCTGGCCCGCAGCAGGCGGTGGTTGACCTTGTCGTACGCCCTAGAAAAATCGTATGCGAGAAGGAGGAACTTCTGCGCCGTGGCGCCGTCTGGGCGTGGGCGACGGGGGTCGGGTTTAGGGCGCTGCCACCCATCTTGGACTTCTTGAATCAGCCGACCTAGGCTATCCTCCACTCCTCGTCCCTCGCTGAAGCCGACTTGCTCTGGGGGTATTAGGCTTTTGCGTGAAGTAACGGTCGATAGCCTGGCAGAGATCAGCCTCTCTGCCAGCTTGGCAATGTGGGAGGTGAGGGCTACGGGACGGTAGCTGCTCAGGAGTTTCTTGTCCTTGCCACTTTTCGGGATCGGGATTATTGTAGCCCGTCTCCACTCCCGGGGGACCTCACCCGCCAACCAGGACGTGTTGATGGTCTGGAGAAGTAGTTTCCGTCCCGCCGGACCGAGGTGTTTGAGGTGCTCGTTACAGACACCATCCGGGCCCGGGGCCTTCTTCAGTTGCGCCTGTTGCAGTTGGAAGGCAAGTTCCTCCTCTGTGAAGGCTTGACAGCAATCGGAGCGATGTCCCTGGCAGTCCTGGCACTGTTTGAAGAGGGGGTTCCTCAGCTTCCTCTTCGCCTCGCGGTCCAACTTCCTGATGCGGACCTGTCTGGAGACTGAACAGTACATCTGGTTAAATGCAGAGGCCTTATCCAGGTCGGAGACCAGGAGGCGGCCGTCCGCCTCCATTGTCTGGCCGTCGCGATGATCGTCGTCAACTGCCCCCTCCCATTTTTTCAAGATTCTTGAGACCTTCCCCAGGTCGGCCGCTCTGTTAAGGTTTTCCGTGACGAAGCTGCGGAAATGGTCCTGAGCCGCGGCCTGCTCCGCGGTCGCAGCTTGTCGCTTTGCTTCTACCCATCTTGCGCGAGATTGGGGGTCCCCCTCTCGGACTTCGCTTCTTGCCACACGTCTCTTCTCGATGGCCTCCACCAGGTCGGGGTTGAGGGCCCACGGCTTGGGGTCGGCACGTGCGCCGCGTGGAATGTGTTTGAGGCTTGCCCGATAGATGGTTTCGGTTAGAAAGGTGGTCAGCTCCTGGCAGGTGCGCTGTGGAGGTTCCGCCTCCGTGAAGGCCGCCTCACACTCGCTCCTGAAGGCAATCCAGTCTGCCTTGGGGAAAGACCACCTAGTTTTCCGGATCCGATGGGGGTGACTCTGGGAAGTTCTGATATGAGTGATGGTGGGCAGGTGGTCACTGCCTAGGTCTGGGCCGAGTTTCCACGCCGCCCTCCGGCTGAGAGCCGGGCCGCAGAAGGCGACATCGGGAGCCGAAGAGCCGCCCGACCGGTAGCTTGTGAAAGTGGGTTGTCCGTCGTTCAGTATGACCCAGTTCTTGTGATCCAGCTGGTCGGCCAGACGATCTCCGACAGGGTCCGCCCTCTCGCAGCCCGCGTCCCAAAGAGGGTGGTGGGCGTTTACGTCCCCGACGATGATGGTCTCGTCGTCGAAAAATAGTCGGTCCGGGGCGAAGTGGTCCTCCCTCTCGTCAGCGGTGGTTGAGCGTATCGGGGGGCGGTAGACATTAAGTAGGTTAAATGGACGCTCATCAAGGATTCTGACCCCGCAGATCTCAGTGGAATCGTCGTCCTCGGACTGGAAGGGGCCGGTCAGGACGGAGAACTTTATCCCCGAGCGAATGAAGATAGCAACGTCTCCGCCCTTCGCGGTGTTGTGGTCGGTGCGCCTGCCACGTTTTCGCCGGGTGACGACCGGCGGTTGGAACCCGGGGAGCCGCGGGACTGCCTTGCCAAATTGGCCCTCTTGCACCGCGAGGATGTCGGCCTGGACCGAGGGTAGCCAAGGGTTCAGTTCCGGTAACTTGGTCCGGAGCCCTTCTGCGTTCCAGGACACTATGGTCCGGAGGCTTCTCCTATTACGGTTCTGGCGATATCGGCGGTTACGGGCTCTGCGGCGGTGGCGGCCCCTGGGCCCCGTCCGCTCGGTCTGCGCTCCCCCGTCGTCGGCGCTCACGGCGGGGGCGCCTCCTGACGGCTACTCACTTAGCGGGCCGGGCCGCGCTGCGCGCACGGCCCCGGCCCGCCGACGGGCTCGCGCAGCCCCGACGATACTGGTAGTGTGAGTAGGGAGACGATCGGAGAGTCGAGAGTCGCGGCCGGTGGACGCCGCCAGGGCCCTCTCGGAGAGGGCACCTTGAGATCCGTTTGGATTCCGCTTCGGGGTGCATCCGGGAGCGGCGGGCCAGGCGGCCCACACCCCCCACCACTTGAAGGCGGATCTCTCCAGGGGGCATCAGCTGATCCTCGATCAGCTGGCTGCTGTTTCTCGATCAGCTGACTGCTGTTTCTTGTTCAGCTGACTGGCCGCCCGGCCCGATTGTTTACATTTTGGTTTGCAGCGGTCTTGCGGAAAATATAGTTTTCAGTCTTGGCACCGACGCGGATGTTTGCGGATACGAAATGGCGACTCCGAGAAATTAGATAAGAAACTAGCGACACAACACTACAAAATGGCGACCAGGATGAGATAAGTGATCGAATTAAATTGAGAGTAGAAGTGCGCGTAGTTTCGTTAATTGTTTCTTTCCGTGACGCGACAATAGAGTGTCAGCATGGATGGAGTGTCGCCGCCGCCGCCATTTTTGGCGCACCCCGGCCGACCTACAGTCGAGTGGGCGGTGTGGGAGGGTCGGTTTAGGAACTATTTGGTGGCGATAGGGGGCGAAACCTTCAGTGATCAGCGACAGAAGGCTATCTTGCTTCATTGCGTCGGGGATGAGGCATATCGTGTCTGTCAGAGCCTGCCGCCGACAGTGAAACTCGAAGGCGAAAGCGACGCGGACCTTGTTTTGCGCCAGCTTCGAGGGTTTTACACGCCCCAAACTAATGTCATTGTGGAGAGATACAAGTTCCGCCAGCGCCAACAGCACTCCAGCGAGACCACAGCTGAGTATGTTGTTGCCCTGCGACAACTGGCCCAGACATGCAGTTTCGGGGCCATGGAGGACGACCTCATCCGGGATGTGGTGGTCGAGAAAACTTCACACCCAAAGCTTAGAGAGCGCCTCCTTCAGGATAAGGATCTAACTTTAGATAAGGTCCTAACTACCGCAGAAGCCTACGAGCGTGCAGTTCGCGAGTCCGAAGTGATGGGCCCTAAGGCTGTGGCTGTGCATAAGCTTACCTCAAAAGCGCCCCACAAGGGCAGTAGGCCAAAGCAAGACAAACCCTGCATGAAGTGTGGGCGGCAGCACAAACCAGACAAGTGCCCTGCAAAGAATGCAGTCTGCTACAACTGTGAGAAGAAAGGACATTTTTCTTCAGTGTGTCGCAGTGCCCCCCAGCGGCAGTGGCCAACCCAGTGGTCACAGGCCAAGAACCCAGGACTGTAATGAACTGTATGTGTTATCTTGTAGTGACCCAAGTCTGGGATCCAAGTTAACTTGTGCAGTTACAGTCACTGCAGGTGACGTAGAGAGAGACATTGAACTGCAGGTAGATACTGGTGCCTCTTGTTCGATCCTAAGCATGAGCGCAGCCAGACAGTGGTTTAAGGGTGTCCCATATGCACCAAGTGATGCCAGATTGTTTGGGTTTGGTAGAAACCCGCTTCCAGTCGCTGGTACGTTATCAACTGTGGTAACATACAAAGGTGTGTCAGCTCCAGCCAAGTTCTTACTTGTGGAGACAGCAGGATCTGAAGCCATCATGGGCATAGACCTCATGAGGGAGCTGAATGTTACTGTTCATCCAGCCTCTCACTCAGTCTTCAAGACTGAAGTGGAGTTGCCAGCCATCAAGGGGTACGAGCATGAGATCCGCCTCAAGCCAGATGCTGTACCAACCTCATACAGGATGAGGCGCCTGCCCTACTCAGTACGTGACGAAGTGTCAGCTGAGCTGAAGAGACTGGAGGACTCTGGTGTCATCGAGAAGATAGAAGCCTCACCATGGGTCAACCCGCTGACTGTGGCGAGGAAGAAGGATGGATCCCTTCGTCTGTGCGTGGACCTGAGAGGTCCCAACGCACAGATTGTGGCAGAGACGCACCCGCTCCCCACGATGGAGGAGCTCGAGTCTAAGCTGTTCGGTGCAGTCTACAGCCGCATCGACTTGAAGTCTGCGTATCATCAGCTGTGTCTAAAGGAGTCATCACGTGACGTCACAGCGTTCCTGACCCACGATGGACTCTGGAGGTTTACCAGGGTACCATTTGGACTAGTGTCGAGTGGGAGCGCCTTCCAGAAGCTGCTCACCAACCTTCTGCATGGGATAGATGGCTGCGGCCATTATCTTGACGACATATTGGTCACGGGGTGGACCCAACAGGAGCATGATGACCGTCTTCATGAAGTGAAGAAGCGCCTCCAGAAGGCGAACGTCACAGTCAACGAGGAGAAGTCAGTCTACTCGCAGGCTGAGGTGGAGTTCTGTGGCCACCGCCTCTCCAAGCAGGGCATCGCACCCCTCACCTCTGCAGTGCAGGCTGTGCTGGACGCGCCGGCCCCAGAGAACATCAAGGAGCTGAGGAGCTTCCTGGGAACTACTGCATGGTTCAGTAAGTTTGTGCCACAGTACTCTGCTGCAGTACAGCCCATGTCTGCGCTGCTGCGGAAGGACTCTGTCTTCGAGTGGTCTGAGGAAGCATCAACCGCTTTCAAGAGCATCAAGGAGCTCATCTCTTCAAGCCCAGTCATCCAGCCGTTCCGCCCTGAGCTGAAGACTGTGGTGACATCAGACGGATGTGACCGTGGCGCTGGTGCTGTGCTAACCCAGATCCAGCCGTCAGGGGAGGAGAAACCAGTGGCATACTGGTCCCGCTCCTTCAGTGATGCAGAACGTCGCTACTCAGTGTCAGAGAAGGAGGCTCTGAGTGCCGTGAATGCTGTGGAGCATTGGCGCCTCTACTTGTGGGGACGTCACTTCGTGCTGAGAACCGACCACAGCGCCCTCACCACTCTGCTGTCTCCTCAGGCTTCCAACCGAGCTGGCGCTCGCATTGCCAGGTGGCAATCACGGCTTATGCCGTACTCGTACTCAGTGGAGTACAGACCAGGGTCCCTGATACCCATGGCAGACGCTCTGTCACGCCTGCCCCTGCCAGACACCGGACCAGAGGAGGTGGACGGCGACGAGATCGTCGCCCTCATCACAGATGACTCCGGTGGCGCCATCTCTGACAAGGAGCTGCAAACAGCGTCAGATGCTGACCCAGCTCTACAGGAGGTACGCGAGGCCATGCGTACAGGATGGCCTGAGTCGCTGCGCAAGTGTTCTGACACTCTGCGTGGGTTCTACCCTGTACGCGGCGAGTTTCAGGTGCGGGACGACGGGATCGTTCTCCGCAGCTCGGACCGCGTGGTGGTGCCAGCTAGTCTGGTCAACAGGTACCTGCTGCTGGCGCACCAGTCTCACCACGGCGTAGTGCGGACCAAACAGCTCCTGAGAAGCATCGCCTGGTGGCCAGGTATGGACAGCGCCGCTGGCGATCTCGTTCGCGACTGTCGGGCCTGCCAGGGCAAGGACGCCGTCCTCTCTCAGGACGCACGGCCCGCACCTCTACAGACGGTGCCCCTCCCGGACCGCAGCTGGAGCAAGTTGGGCTTGGACATCGTCGGCCCGATTGCTGGAGCACCGCCAAGCTGCAGGTTCGCCGTCACCGCCACCGACTACTTTAGCAAGTGGCCGGAGGTGGCATTCACCTCGTCTGTCGAGACAGAGGACATCATTCGCTTCTTGAGCACAATTTTTGCGCGGGAGGGATACCCGGCAGAGATTATATCCGACAACGGCGTCCAATTCGTTAGCAGGGACTTCACCGAGTACCTGGCCCAGCGCGGAATCCGACACGGAAGATCGTCCCTGTACTGGCCGCGCGGCAACGCGGCAGTCGAGAGACTGAACCGAGAGCTGAAATCCTGGATCCTGGAGGCATCAGAGCAGTCACCGTGTACGGCAGCAGCGTGGACAGCGCTCATCCGACGGCGCATGGCTCTCTACAGAGCGACGCCGCACAGCACAACTGGTGTTTCGCCATCAGAACTGCTGCATGGTCGGAAAATGCGGCTCGACTTGCCTGTTCTGTCGACAGCCCAGCCGGATGTTTCGCTACAGCGCCGCGTCAAGGCACAGCAGCGCCGAAACGCACGCAACTACAACCGCCGCCAGGGCGTGAAGACGCCAGAAATTCAACCCGGTGACATCGTTCGGGTGAAGCGGCAGGGACACGTCCCGAAGGACGTGTCACGCTTCGGACAGCCTCTGAAGGTGATTCGACGCGTCGGAGACGCCACATTCGTCTTGTCAGACGGACGCAGGTGGAACGCCGCTCACCTGGCGCGCCAACGCGCCACCCACGAAGAAAGGCCGCCACCACCTACCGGCGGAACCGTGGTGCCCTCTGTGCCACCGCCTGGAACCAGAGAGCGACCGCTACCTGACGGTCGCGCAGTGGCGCCACCTTCACCGCTACCAGCACCGCTGCCAGCGCCGCCACCAGAGACTGCAGCGCCATCCGATCCGCCACCTGCTGACGGACACGGCGCAGCGGCGCCCTCTCCACCACGACCCGGACAGCCTGCTACTGGTGAGAGCTGCGGGTCGCGCCCTTCAGCCCCGCCACCAGCCGCTGGACCCCTGGCTCGTGAGCTGCCGCCCTCGTCTTCCGGTCGCCGGCGGTTCAAGCCCGCCAGACTTTTAGACTGAGAGGGTTTCCACTTTAAGTGGGGGAGTGTGTAGTGTATGTAGTGATCAGCTGATCCTCGATCAGCTGGCTGCTGTTTCTCGATCAGCTGACTGCTGTTTCTTGTTCAGCTGACTGGCCGCCCGGCCCGATTGTTTACATTTTGGTTTGCAGCGGTCTTGCGGAAAATATAGTTTTCAGTCTTGGCATCGACGCGGATGTTTGCGGATACGAAATGGCGACTCCGAGAAATTAGATAAGAAACTAGCGACACAACACTACACTTGTCCAGCAGCCAACGGGCCAAATGCGAGAAACTATTATGTTATTATCTCTTTCTTGTCTTTGTTTCGTCATTATGTTTCGATATTCTGGATTAGATACTCGTTTTTTACTGTTTTATTATTCTGATGGGCTATCAAAGTCGTGAACAGTGGGGAAAATCCAGCGTGCAAAGTATGGCATTTTCGACGACATCTCGTTGGTGCGAGTGCCCTTGGAGACAGAAGCGAGTGGTGCGAATT
Source organism: Lepas anatifera (assembly GCA_034440635.1). Taxonomy (NCBI): domain Eukaryota; kingdom Metazoa; phylum Arthropoda; class Thecostraca; family Lepadidae; genus Lepas; species Lepas anatifera. Next base: position 1,118,001 of record JAOTON010000520.1, on the reverse strand, counting down.
TTATCAACCTGGTGCGAATTTGTGAGACTGTTTCGAGGGGGTGACACTGGAAACAAAACAAATAATGGCTAAATGGGTATAAAGACATAGGAGGGGGCCTTATAAAAAGTCCTCAACTAACTAACTAATAAGAGAGGCAGCATTGCATGGTGTGGGTAGGAATGAGTATGTTTTTCTCCCTGGTATATGGCAGATTGGTGTGAATTTTTGGTGGCTGGCAGTGCGAGAATTTTAGATGGCTGGTGTGACTCGTCTGGCCTGCTGCCATACTTTGCAGACTGAGGTAAAATAATGTTGATGTCTTGTACATTCCCAGGGGTGGGAACGTTTGATGTGAATTGAAACCATTCACAAATATTAATACTAAAAAGGCAGCACATAAATCATTCAGGTACCCAAAAATTTCAACCAGTGCCAGGGATTGTAGTTACTCTGTGTAGCTGCTGTACTTGGTCTGGGTTGTTGCTATGCTTTGCAGACTGGTGTGGTGAGAGGCCGAGATGCTCTTTCAACCTTCTAACCCGGTCCCCTGGCCTTCTTTAACCCATAATTATTATTTTGCAGAATAAGAATAATGCCTTTTTGTTTTTTCCCAAATGTTCTCATCACAGGTGTAGAAACTGCTTCAAGTTTTTCTCTTTTCCGAGAGATGCCAAGCAAAAAGGAAGTGGCTGAAGAGCATTAGGTAAGTTATACATTGGAGAGGTTATCTTAGTGAAATCCAAATTATTTTTGGAACCTTAAAACTGAGCAACTTTGGTCCATGGGCGCAACTTTGGTCTGCCACCGAAAAATGTTAAATTTTCTGGAAAGGTTTTGATGGGGTGCTCTGCCAAAAATTATGGTGGGAGAGATGGTCCAGTATGTGTACTGCATACTGATAAGGAGAGCCATAGTTTTAGTGACTACAGGAAGTAGTAGGTGCTTTACAGATAAATTGCTTTATTTTATGAAAAAAACTAATTTTGCTAGGATAATGTATGGGCATTTCAGGTAAGAGGTATAACCAAATCAACCATGTGAGCATGGAGGATGCAGCTTTTAGTAAAACATAAAAAATTAATCCTGTTCCATGCCCAATATTTTGTTACAGTGGGGGTGGTCAATGTTGCAACCATATTTGTACTCAGAAAATTACAACTTTGGTCCACTTGACTAACAAACAAACATTATGAAACAAACAGCAAACACAAATTTTGGCTGGCTCTATAGCCTTTTACAGCCTTCTTGAATCGCTTTGATATAAGTTTATCATTTAATAATATGCTGGTATATATGGGTTTTTATGGGACCTGTAAAGGAAACATTAAGTTGAAGTCATATTGGAAGATCCATTTGCAGATTGTATCATATGTTTTGTTCAATCGTCACAATACATTTTTGAGACGACCATAAGCGCATTGAAACCCCTAAAAATTCACTGAAGAACTATGACCTCCGATCAACAGCCATTACATTTTCGGAACCCATATCCACTACTCCCCGAGAAGCTAACACTTGCTACAATGCTGCAGGTGGCCCCTGCCCTCCTCTCGATGCCTCAGACGGTGGGTGGCAGGCTTCCATGTGATTCCTAGTACCTTCGACGGGCTACTGCGGTTCTTGGAGGTGCAGCCCGGAACATGCCGCCGCTCCAACGGAACTGCGCCATCCTCTTCGACGAAATGTCTGTGGACACTAAGATGAGCTACGACCCAGTGTGTGACGTCGTCATCGGACCTTATAAGCAGGCCCAAGTAATCATGGTAAGTAGAGGATCCGGACTTCTTGGTGGAGAGCCCTCTGGTATTGGGTCACCCCATGCCAACTCGACACACTGAGTGCACGGCACCCACTCAGATTTCCTCTTTTTTTAAATATTACGGCTATCGCCTAATTTTCGTACATATTTGAAAGGAGGATGCATACCTTTATTTTGATGGCCACCGGCTTGCACAATGCAAATTTTTAAAACCGCTTTGAGGTCATGGTATGGCTTAGACGGGAATGCAACAGCATTTAGCAAATATTGACATCGTCATATATCCGAAAATATGTGAGGTAAGTTCCTAATATTCTCATATTCGTGTTCCCAGCCCACGATAACCCTGTATGCAAAGTATCATAAAGATCCGAGATGGTGCCGTGTAAAAATTGGCACTTGGTGTGTCGAGTTGACATGGAATGACCTTACTTTAAGTCGCTCGTATCATGCCGCCTAGATGTTGTTAATGCTAAAGATGAAATCGAAGTTTTTTATGTTTTTACAAATTTAACGAACTCTTTCGGCACGATTCCAAAAACAAGGAGTTTCCGGTACTTCACAATGAATTTTCTTTTTCAGTCGTCTTGTAGGATCAAGAAATCTGAACATATCTCCTATCTTGCTATTGTGAGCCTGTGTCTGAGAGAGTCATGTGGCGATATACTGCTGCCCATGCTCGATCAGGCCGGGATTCACTAGCGAGAACCATCAACGACTGGTTTATGCAACGCCGTTCTAATTTCGTGAATTAAGTGCTGTGAAGAAAGTAGTGTAACCGGGGAGAAGGCAAAACGGTGTGGCAACACTGTAACGATAAGCGAATGTATTTATATTCGTGAGATAAGACTGGGGCATCGGCGCTTGAACTTAAATTGCAGCACCGAACTTCATTAAAGGGAATGTGGCACCTTGGCCAATTAAAGCCCTTGAAGCCCATTAATATGGTAGTAGTTGTTCGAGAAAACCTTCGGGGGGGCACCGATGCCCCCCGATGGGGCGGGGGTTAAGCATATCAGCACATTTACGAAACAGCTTTTTAGTAGTTTTTACTTAATGCGTGTTAGTACATGTGTGCATGTGTGTGTGGTATACCCATGTTATTTGAATAATCGTTGGGACTACGCTGTTGTATGTAACATGACTGCATTACTAATTGGGTGTCGGTGCCTGTTGAAGCTGTAAAATATACAGATACATATTGCCATTATCCTTGATTCCTGCATTTGAAGGTGCGTTCGATCTGCGGAGGCTGGAAACAGCCAGTTTTCGTCGGGTTCGACGTGCCCGTGACATCCCACACTCTGCTCTTCCTCTTCCTCTTCACGATGACACACAAAAAGAGACTAGTTTAGCCCAATGCTGCGTGGAGATTGTATAAAAATTAATTTGAAACGTCTTGACAAAATTTCAAGTCAATGTCATGTTGGGTCACCGAGTTATGACGTCATTTCTAAGCCCACGCAAGACAATTTTGGCCCTAGAAATAAGCCTGAAAAAACGGGGCGTTGCTCGGCTTCCAGAATAGTTAGATCAAGTTTCTAAACAACATTCGAAAGCTCCTGAAAAGGAAATCTGGAATATGTGATCCATTTTAAGGTCAAGTCCATAACGAAGGCACCAGGGCTCCCCAAAGGTCAGCAAAGGTTACCGTTTTAGAAGCTGTTGGCGAATTTTAGAAGCTGGTGAGTTTTAGAAGCTGTTGAATTCTCATAAACGGGACGAGATGCAGCAATGAATTTGGCATCATAGTGACGAGCATCACCCAAGTGTTCGAATGGTATGCGACCTGACTTTGATCATGATGGACCTAAGTCAAGGTCACGTGTGACTTTACAAGCCCATGCCGCATTTTGTTGAATTCCTTGCATCAAGACACACACATTGACACCTCGGGCTTTATTCCAGGCCCATTGATTCCCGAATTATAAGGAATTTTCTAAATGTGTCACAATTTCGCCATTTTGTGACATCACAAGGTCACTAGTTAACCTAGGGTAAAAATAATTTTCCACCGTCGGAGAGTTCAGGTCTCGGGCAACACGCTAAGCTTTACCGCGTTTTTCCACCTTTCTTAGTTTTCAAGCGTTGAGAGGTCGAATCGATCCTCTGGTAGGGCGAGGGATTAAAATACCTCCAGTAGGGAAAGGGTTAAAGTAGATTCCTGTTCACATAGTATAAGTATATTGGACCACCCCAAAGGTCCAACTTGACATGTTTGATCTGTGATCTATGTAAGGTCATTCGGGACTATTTAAGCTTTTTTTAGACATGGGTTCGCAGGAAACCCGGACAACTTCGCAGGACAACTTGGCAAGAAATGATGATAGAGATTTCACGTTAGTACCATTATTCTTAAATTGTCATTACGAGTCGATTGGTATGCATATCGATTATGTCAGACCAGATAACGCTCTTGACCTGACCTTTGGTTTGGTCATTCTTAGATTTTGACACAGCATGTTTATACCATAGATAATTTGATTCGCCGTAACGAGAGGATTCGCCTAAATTATGGCTCTAGCTTAACGCAGTTTTCGACCTGTTTGGTTATTAACTATCGCCCTGGCGGGGGTGTTTGATTACCCCCTCGGGTTTTTCCGGCAGCACGAAAAATGGCGGCGCGAAGCGCCGCCGTACTCGGCACGCCTTCTCGATCAATTTTGCAACTTTTCTAAAAATTTTACGGTTTTATCATTAGGGTCAGTTCACCATTACAGGTCAAGTGACCTCACCTAAAAAAACGTTTAAGGTGGCATACGTAAGAAACAAGTACATATATGGGATTGAAACTTATACCACATTATGGCCTCACCGAGTGCTACAACATATATTCCGGGATTTTTCATATCGATGACCTAAGGTCAAGTATGGACCATGACCTCTCCATTGGAAATAAAGGGGAAAACAGAAATTGGGCTGTATTTGTGTAGATACAGCTGAGAATAAGTGCATATTATCCTAACCATAGTATCCTGGGCCCCTTTCTAGGTTCATGCTGCAATGTTTTACGTGTGACCTCTGAGAAGTCATATCCCTTGCCCCGGTGGCGGGTACGAGCCACCTTCGCCCTGGTGGGGGGGCTAAAAAGACCCCCACGATCTAAAAAACTAAGAGAGCTAGAAAAAAGCGCAAAACGGCAATCGAAAGCTCTTCAAAAATGATATCGAAAATACTTCGGTCATTTCTCTTGTCAGGTCAATATCAAGGTCACCAGAGGTCAAAATAGGTCAAAATCGCTAATATGAGGTGTACTAAGAAAACCTCATATATCTCAAAAACTATGATAGCTAGACAAATTTTTCCAACACCATTCGAAAGCTCTTGAGATGCGCTTTCATTACAGTGGCATTCATTTTCGTGTCAGGTCAAAGCCTAGGGAGCTACAGGTCACTAGATATTGGGCATATTCTTGAGAATGTCCATAGCCACCTATGCATAAGGGCGTTTACTTTTTCACTAATAGCTTCCAAACCAAACAAGATATAGCCATAGTTGATGCACCATTGCAATCCTCTCGTCAATACAAATCGAATGATATATGATATTACTATGCCAGGTCAAATTTAAGAATTTGGCCTGACCCAGGTCAACGGTCTGACCCAACTTGACCTGGTATAGTTATGATGTATATCATTTGACTTCCAGTGACTATACAAACACTTTGGTGACAAAATAAAAGCTCTATCTTAGTTTATTCCAAATTTATAGAGTAAAACACCACAAAATGCTTATTCGACCTAAGGTGACCTTTTAAAGGTTACAAGTCAAAATGTTTGGCATCAACTTCAGAAATGGGCTAAAAAGCATGTCGTAACCAATTTTTGAAGTTGATTCCATCCATACTTACTGAGAAAAGCTCATTTCGTGATTTTCCCCATGTATTTACAATGGGGAGGTCATGCTCTGCACATGACCTTAGGTCACCAATATCAAAAATCCCGGAACAAATTTGTAGCTCCTCGTGGGCCCAATATGTGGTATGAGTTTCAACTTGATAGATTAACCCTTCCCTTAGTTATGCGGCCCTAAACATTTTTTGGGGTGAAGTCACTTCGCCTGGCCTGGTGACCTGACCTGAAATGACCTTGAGCTAAAATTTTCAGGAAAGATGTAAAAATGATGGAGGAACAGCTATCCTAAGTTTGGCAGCGCTGCGCGCCGCCGTTTTTTGGTCACTTTGGAAAAAACCCGAGGGGGGTCTAAAAAGACCCCCCACCCGGGCGGATATGGGGCGATTTAAGCAGTTTTCAGGCTTAGGTCAATAACTTCGAAATGATGAAAAATCTTTCATTTTGATATTATTGCGTTCAGATTGCTACTGCGAGTTCATTGATATGCATATTGACTATGCTATATTAAAAAGTAACCTTGACCTGACCTGAGGTCAGATCATTTTTGTTTTTTTCCACGTTTGCTGCTTTTCGAGCTTTAACCTTTGATGACCAAGAAGCTTACAGCATGGGCGCAGGAACTATTTTGAAGTTGTGGGAAAGGGTCGTCGACGTTGGTGGGACCAAAGATGACTCGGATTATCGCTTGATTTGTTGCTGAAAACAAGGTACGGGAACGGCTGGAAAATGGTGGGCACTGCCCCCATAGTCCGAAAGTTATGGTTGTGGCCGCTACCATGATTTTTTGGGTGTGTGTCCAGGCACTGGCGGATCAGGGGGGAATTAGGGTCATGCTCCTTCAGACGCTCAAACCAGAGGGCCAAAATATTTTTCGGCCCAAGGAGGAAGTGTGGATTGCAAATAAATAAAAAAGTATTTATAGATGTTTCGACAAAATTTTAAGGTTTTTAACGTTCTTTTACTCTTTTAACGTTTTTAATCTAACACTGCCCGTAAAATTTTATGGGTCGGCTAGGAAAAAGAACCCTAAAATTTTCGCAGTTACACCCCTGGATCAAATTGTGGCAAACCGTGCATCTAAAAATATATGAATCATATCTAAGCACCACTCACGTATAGGCCGATCTTAAAATGAAACTTGAAAGTCAGCAGAAATAGAACTTGCCACAATAAAATACAGTACTTTCATACATGTATTCAGGTACCCCCAAAAAAAAAACATCCCAAACACAATACATTTGAGAGGGGAAAAATTGCCACAGAAACGAAAACAAAAAAATTGGAAGGTGATTTCAGATATTCCGGGGTGAGCGGGCCCCGAGAAGACGGGCGCAAAGCAACGGGCATGTACGGCAAGGGGGAGGGGCAGCGCAACGGACGAGCGATCCACGGACGGAGCGTAGGAGGCCGACGACCCACGCGTGCAGATGGCACACCTAATTGTCGAGATCAAATGTCTCGTGGATTCGGGTGACCGGATCAGGCACCATGCACGTTTGCAACATTGTATTACAATAGAGTGCACGAGCACGGCAGCGGCTAGGGAAACGTGTGGGTGCAACTGTTAGGGTGAAACAAGGAGGGAGGGGAAGTGAAAAGGGCATAAGAATACAAGATCCATCGGCTGATGGATCAATGAAATGCCGGCAGCAAGTAAGTACAGCAATTTGTTTTCCTGGCATCAGGAGTACAAATATAGCACTTATCATATCAGTAGTAGCAGTTATAATAGCACTGCCATAGCAGAGGCAGCCACTCACAACCGTTGGAGTGTACATAGGGTGTCAGAAAAGAAGACAAATTCACAATTTTCCGGAAGTAGTCACTGCTAAATCAGTCCCAGATAGAATCAGGAAACACAAACATTCTTAACTACAGCCGCACAGGCATTGTGTAATGTCATGCTTGCTCCATTGGATACTTGCCATTATTTGACATGATTAATAATATTTCATCAAAGCCTAGCCCCTACATGCTGACACAAACAACCTTTTTTACCACACAATGTAATGCCATGTATATATATATATATATATATATATATATATATATATATAATGTATATATTTGTTTAATAAATGAGTCATAGCATGATAAAAACATTAATAGGAATAACAAATTATGGGCTCTTTGTTTGTGCTGAAAAAAATGAAGGAATAAGTTTAGCAGTCAAGTGCTGGCAATGGTACCTATGTAGTATAAGCAGTATGCAGTCTGTTTCACAATTTCGACCCAAAATAATAACAGACATATTACAAGTATATTCTGTCATTAAAACAGAAGTGAAAGCTCCTCAGTATCACATTCCATACATGGTGCTGCAGAGCATGCATGTAGAAAGAAAACCTTACTATTATGGTATAAGCAACAAGTTGGCATAGCTTAGGATTTAGACCTATCAATTTGTCATTGTTAGACTAACAGGATACCTGTAGGTATAAAAAGGGTCTGTAGTGTCCAGTGGCGGATCTAGCCGGCCGGTTTGGGAGGGGCAAACCAAAGTCAAAAGTCAAAAAGCAAAAAAAAAACAACAAAAAAATTCAGGCTGTTAAAGCTGCTCTAAAATATCACTTGCTGGTAGAATTTTGGGTATTTGAGGCGAAAAGCAAAAAAAAAAACTTAACGAGATGAAAAATATGCGCTCAAGATAATTTTTCCAGTCCGAGGCCCAGTATTTACACTGAAATTAACTGGTTCTGTTTGAAGTTAAGAGTTGAAGCACCAAAATATTGCTTATAAACTAAAAAGGAGTGGCAAAAAAGGAGGTCAATAACTTTTGGGGGCAAAAACATAGTTTTTCCCAGAGCTTTATCATTTTGGGGGCCAAATGTCCTTAAGTTCAAAACGCATATACAAAACATTTTCAACACCATATGTAGAAACGTCGGAATAATTGCAAGATCAAAATATATATTAGGGAAACAGCATCTGCTCATGTTATATCACGCTCTAATTCGACCATACCTTGGATATTGTGCTTTTATATACGGTAGTAATTTTGAAGGCAATATAGAAAAGCTATTTCGGATTCAAAAAAGAGTGGTGAGACTCATTGAGGGAGCGCATCACAGGGCCCCAAGTTCCCCAATCTTCAAGAAATTCAACCTACTCAAGATACATGATATGATAAAAGAACAAAAACTACTAATTCTTCACAGCTTTCTAAACGGAACACTACCTGAAGTGTATGCAAGACACTTCCATTATCACGAGAGTCATAGACATACCAGACAGAACCGACATTTTCAACAAAAACAAGCAGAAACGCTATATAGAATGTTCGCCTTCTCAGTCACCATTCCTAAAACCTGGAATGAGATTGTAGTTCCCCATATAACATTGCTGCAAGAGGTCCCATTGGCTAAAGAAAGCTTCAAAAATCTTATCAAACATATTTTAATCCAAGGATACTAGATCCCTGTAAAAAAGCAATATAGACTGATTAATATCCATGTAGAATAGTTGTACCAAGTGAAAAGCACGACACTAATAGATATATTACCACTGAATTCTATATTTCTGTATATTCTCAGTTAGTATTGCTAGTTGCTTGGACCTAGGCTAGAGGAGTGGTTCAGACCAAAATAAATGGGTTAGGGGGCTAGAGTCAAGGTTTTCTTTACCTTTACGCTTCTAACTTAGACCCATCATATATTTGCCCTCTAACTAGGCCCAGGTAAAAATGATGATGATGGTGATGATGATGATGGTGGTGGTGGTTTAAAATAAAAAAATGCCTTTTTCGCCCCCCTTGGATCCGCCACTGGTACGGGCCCAAGATCTTTCTTTTAACATTTGAATTGTGAAGGAATTCAATAAAGCTTCATTTGAAATGAAATATGTAATAAGTGCCTAAATATGTTTTATTGAACTTCTATCTCAATTTCACACCCATGATACAATTGCAACATATCTTTACACAGATTCACAAGACTTGGAAGAGTTTACCCAATTAATAAACATCCAACCCTGACAGCATATAATAAACAGCCTCACAATCCCACCTTCTGGTCAATCCTATACAGACTGGAAATAGCTTCAATGTTGCTGCTTGGCCTTAGTAGGTACCTGTACCCTAATTATTATCATGGTATGTCCACACAAGCATGATCAATGGATCTTAAAAGTCCTCCTTACACTTAAAAGCATCAGGAACATAGTAATCCATGTAATAGATGGTACAGTTCTTGACCTAAAATGTGTTCTCCCCAAAGCTCACCAGACCCATACCTACCTAGAAATAAACGTTCTTACTGGCATGCATGTGTACACTTGTCCACAAATCTGCTATTCCTTTGATGTTCCCTACACTCATTCAAAGATAGATACCTGTATGAATATATTAATTACACGCTGGGTTTTCTAATTTTATTCCCGGCTCGTTTATATCCTACACGTAACCAGCGCCATAATTCCAGAACAAGTGGCGGGTATATTTCTTCCGGCCGAATAACACAATTATTCTTATTTGGGTTTGAAATAACTGCGCCAGGTTCGAAACGAGATTCTGAAGGAATTATCATGAAATTCATCGTGGAATTTACTTGATATTAAAGCATGTCAGGGACTTAAAAACGTCTCTAGAAGATAGCCTGATCAATTCTACATACTAAAAACCAAAAATATATCCTTAAGCATTACTTATATTTTCCCACTGGCCCGTGCCCCAAACCCCTGCAAGAAGTCCCATTGGAATTACATCTTAAATTTTTCTGGAAAAAGTCTCTAAGAACCAGAAATGGAACCTTCAACAATCCCCAAACTTCTAGAGAGATAGCTCATGTCCACCCCCTGCGCATTTCTAGTGATGGATAATGGTTTGGAATTGTGTGGAATTGCTTCACCCCGACGCACCATCACGGAGCCGGATACCGACTCAAGCCCGTTCCACCTGTCAGCACAGTTTTGTCAGCACCAATCAGCGGGCCGCGTTGCGCCTACGTCACAGGACTGTAGCCTCTCCCCGGGAACTAGTTCTAGAGGTTTTACGGGCTGGCGGCCTGCTGTTTGTGCTGATGAAAAACCGTAGTGCACGAAGTGCAGCCTAATATTTTTTAATGGTTTAAAGATTTGAGTTCCCTTTGCTTAGCACAAACAAGAGGTGATTATGGCGCTGATGTTACTTTTCTGGAGGAGAGGTTGGAGGTCCTGCTGACAAAGCTGTGCTGACAGCTGGAACAGGGCTTCAGACTCCGGCAGCTCCGACAGTCCGGCATCACACGCCCCCGCCGCGGCACCACAATTCTGTAAAGGTGAGAGGGAAAATTAGCAAACCCGGGCCCCGGGAGGGGGAACAGGGAAGGTGACCTGCTTAAAGTGTTACAGAAAAAGGGTGGGTTGAAGAAAACAAGAGGGAGGATGGTTGGAGCTTGGCTTGTCGTTTGCATTTTATATCAATATGAGATCATCATGGATATCCACTCAAGCAGTAAGTATTGATTCAAATCTAAGCTGAAGTAATGCTGTATTTCCTACTTAACACGGGATGATAGATTTTGAGATAGGAGGGAAGGTACAGCCAAGTACCCTGGTACAGCCCCCTGCAATTGAATCTGTATACACTAGGCTCAGAAGTTTTTCTTATAGTGTTAGCGAACTATTGCTTGCAGAGTCATAATTTTACATTCAGTTTGTGTGTTTTGCTCCCAGCTATCGATTATGTAGCCACTAATTCTCAACAGTCTCATATTTCAGAAACTAATGACAAAAAACTAGATTCTCACTACAGGTACAGCCATATCAACAATGTTTTCTGCAAATTATTTTCAAAATAGGAACTGCTAAGGAAATTTCATGCCTGGCTGAAGGCCCACTTTATTATCTTGGGTTACTCTAGGTGTAAGGTTTTGTTTTTGGTGGGCATCCTGGTCCAGTGTGCAAAGTATGGCATTTTCAACGAGATCTCTGGTGCAAGTGCCCTTGGAGACAGGACCGAGTGGTGCGAATTTTATCAACCTGGTGAGAATGTTTTCAACCTGGTACAAATTTGTGAGACTGGTGCAATGAAGGCGACACTTAAACTAAACAATTAATAGTTGAATGGTTATTAAGACACAGGAGGGGGCCATATAAAAAGTCCTTAACTAATCGACTAATGATAGAGGTAGTATTGCATCGTGTTGGCAGAAATGGGTGCATTTTTCTCCCTGGTATGTGGCAGATTGGTGTGAATTTTTTGAGGCTGGTGGTGCAAGAATTTTAGATGGCTGGTGCGACTCGTCTGGCCTGCTGCCATACTTTGCAGACTGGATCCTGGTGAGGTATCCCATCCATTACTGGTCTTTAATGCATTAGTTTGTTGTCCTTTAGTTAGGGGTGTGTATTTAAAAAAAAAACTATTGGGGTGCTCAAATTTGAAAGACTACCTATAACCCAGTGTGCAAACGATTGTATTACACCATGCACCTAATTACACGATGCACCTCAATTTTGAACCATCGTTACCAAGATTGGGCTCTTCTTCAATTCGCGGTTTGGCAATTTTTGTTAAGGAGAACCTCCACTGCCAAGAGGTGTCTTTCTGCGGCATGGAGTTCTCTGAGCATCTATGGGTGAAGGTTCGACTCATTGGCAACCAATCTTTGTTGTTGGGGTGTATCTACAGAAGTCCATGTTGTTCTCCAGAAAATAACTCTGCTCTTTGTAGACTCCTTGAGACAGTGACAGCAACTAGGCCCCAACACCTGCTTCTTGTAGGAGATTTCAATTTTCCTAACATTGATTGGGAAATTGGTATGTCCCTTGACTCTCCGAACCATGTCTCCCATTTGTTCCTTGAGTCTATCAGAGATGGGTTTCTTGTGCAACATGTTGACAAGCCAACCAGGTACCGTCATGGTCAAACTCCGCACATTTTGGACCTCATTCTGTCGATGAACGAGGACATGTTGGAGGAGCTCCACTACCTCCCTGGGTTGGGGAGTAGCAATCACCTCTGCCTCAGCATGAAGCTTTCCTGCCAAAAAGTGACTAGAAAAGTAGTTGATCACCCCAAACTGGCTCTCTTCAGAGGTGACTATGACAGGCTGAGGGGCTTGGCGCAGGAGGTTGACTGGCAGTTTGGGCATCGACTCGGGATGCAGCAAGAGTATGATCATTTTCTTCATGAAGTAAGAAGAATGATAGGTCTTTGTATTCCAGCTAAGCCACCCCAACGAAGGAACCGGAGACATTATATGAACAGAGAAGCTATGAGGATTGTGAAGCAAAAGAAAAAATTTTGGCATAACTACAAGACAGCATCAACTGAGAGTGAAAAAATTATTCATTGGGAGACCTACAGGAGGCGAAGAAATGACCTTAGGAGACTTTCCAGACGTCTGCGACAGGAGCACCAGAGAAAAGTTGCCAGTCAAGTAAAGGAAAATCCCAAGGCCTTCTGGACTTATACTCGTAGCCAGGTCAAAACCAGGGAAAAGATTCAGGACCTACACAGAGTAGATGGAACAACTGCTACAAGTGATGAAGAGAAGGCTGCGATCCTCTCCACGTTTTTCTCCAGTGTATTCACTGTCGAGGGCACTAGCGAGGAGGCTCCTGGCATGGATGGACAAGGACATGGAAACATTCTTGAAGACATCAACATTACCCCAGCTATGGTTGAGTCCAAACTACAGCGTCTAAAGTGCTCGTCCTCTGCTGGACCTGATGGGTTGCCTCCTCGGGTGCTCAAAGAGGCAGCGGCCACCCTTTGCATTCCACTTTGCTCTGTGTTCAGGAAATCCCTTGAGACCTGCAATCTGCCGGACGATTGGAAAGTTGCGGAGGTGGTTCCGATTTTCAAGAAAGGAGGAAAGTGTGACCCATCTAACTACCGACCCATTAGCCTAACCTCTGTACCCTCCAAGGTCATGGAGTCTATTATCAGGGATGCCTTACTTGCCCACATGGAAGAATCTGGCCTGATGACCAACACACAGCACGGTTTTGTACCTAAGAGGTCCTGCACCACTCAGTTGCTTAGTTCCCTAGAAATCTGGACCAAGCTCCTAGAGGAAGGGAAACCTGTTGATGTGGCTTATCTTGATTTTGCAAAGGCCTTCGATTCTGTGCCCCACAAGCGACTCATCAGGAAGCTGTGTGGCCTTGGCGTGAGAGGCTCTGTCCTGAACTGGATTAAGGCATTTCTTACTGGAAGAAGACAGAGAGTAAGGGTAAATGGAGCACTCTCCGATTGGGCACCAGTCACCAGTGGCGTACCTCAAGGATCTGTGCTGGGCCCAACCCTGTTTGTGATGTTCATGAACGATTTGCCAGAGGGATTGTCATGCAATGTCCGTCTCTTTGCTGATGACACCAAACTGTTCAGGGATGTAGCCAGTCAAGATGGATGGAGAGATATGCAGGAAGATCTACAACGACTCGAATCCTGGTCTGTAAGGTGGCTTCTGCCTTTCAATGTATCTAAGTGTAGTGTCCTGCACATTGGGCGGGCTAATGAACACCTTGTATACAGTATGAAGGGTCGTGAACTTGCAGCACAGGCCACTGAAAAGGATCTGGGTGTGTTCATGGATGAAGAGCTCAAGTTCAGGAGGCATGCTGCTGCAGCTGTTTCGAAGGCCAGCCAAATTCTGGGTGTCATTAGGAGATCTTTCGTTCACATAGATCAACAGGTGCTCCCACTTTTGTACAAGGCCTTAGTGCGCCCACACTTGGAGTATGCCAATGTGGTGTGGGGTCCGTTTAATAAGGCTGATCAGCTCCTGGTGGAGAGAGTGCAGCGCCGCGCAACAAGACTGGTGCCCTCTCTACAGAACCTCGATTATGAGCAGAGACTCTGTGCTCTGAAGCTTCCATCCCTCTGGTATAGACGCAAGAGAGGTGACATGTTGTTTGTGTACAAACTCATGCACGGCCTGCTGGGGGTGACCAGAGAGGAGTTCTTCCTGGACCCTCCTGAAGTCTCCACTCGAGGGCACCGTTTCAAAGTGGGGAAGCCTCAAGCAGTCACAAGAGTAAGGAGGAACCACCTTGGAGTACGCACAATCTCGGACTGGAACCAGTGACGGATCCAAGGGGGGCCCAGGGGGCCCGGGCCCCCCCTTAGCTCCGAAGCGCCCCAGTAAAGCTCAGCTCATATCGGGCGCCTTCGGCGCCCGATATGAGCGGCGCGCCTGTACCCATTTCGTGCGCCAAGGTGGTAGACACCACTTATTCCACTTGAATGAACACATACTCCTTAAAACCATGACAAAGCGCCCCTGCCCAAACACTAGACGCCTTTACTGGTCTTTTGCGCCCCAGTAAAATGTTGAAGATGAAATTTAGAAAGCTAACAAAAGCGCCCCGGCAAAGAAAAGGCGCAACTAGATAGCAAGATTGCGCCATGGGGAACTAATGCACCCCTGAGTAGCCTAGGCCCCCCTGGATGAAGCGCCCCTGGGTAGCCTAGGCGCCCCCGGGATGAAGCGCCCTACGGACACCATATGCGCCCTTGACTAGGAAAGGCGCCCCTGGGCAGCAAAGGCAAATCTTGGTAACATAGGTGAACTGGACATCATAAGCGCCCTTTAGATAGAAATAGGCGCTTTAGGAAAATAAAATGCTCACCTTGGGTAGAAAAAGGCGCCCTTTGATAGCCTAGGCGCCCACTGGAAAAAGCGCCCTACGGATGTCATATGCACCCTTGGATAGCAAAGGCGCCCCTGGACAGCAAAGACAACCCTAAGTGCTGTGGACAGCAAAGGCGCCCCTAGGAAGGCACCCCTTTGATAGATACCCGCCTTTGTATAGCCTAGGCGCCCCCTGGATGAAGCGAACTACGGATATCATATGCGCCCTTGGCTAGGAAAGGCGCCCCTGGGCAGCAAAGGCAAATCCTGGTAACATAGGTACCCCGGACAGCACAAGCGCCCCTTAGATAGAAGTAGGCGCTTTAGGAAAATAAAATGCTCACCTTGGGTAGAAAAAGGCGCCCTTTGATAGCCTAGGCGCCCACTGGAAAAAGCGCCCTAAGGATGTCATATGCACCCTTGGATAGCAAAGGCGCCCCTGGACAGCAAAGACAACCCTGGATAACACAAGTGCTGTGGACAGCAAAGGCGCCCCTAGGACGGCAGCCCTTCGATAGAAAAACCGCCTTTGTATAGCCTAGGCGCCCCCTGGATGAAGCGCCCTACGGATATCATATGCGCCCTTGGCTAGGAAAGGCGCCCCTGGGCTGCAAAGACAAATCTTGGTAACATAGGTGCCCTGGACAGCATAAGCGCCCCTTAGATAGAAATAGGCGCTTTAGAAAATAAAATGCTCACCTTGGGTAGAAAAAGGCGCCCTTTGATAGCCTAGGCGCCCACTGGAAAAAGCGCCCTACGGATGTCATATGCATCCTTGGATAGCAAAGGCGCCCCTGGACAGCAAAGACAACCCTAAGTGCTGTGGACAGCAAAGGCGCCCCTAGGAAGGCACCCCTTTGATAGATACCCGCCTTTGTATAGCCTAGGCGCCCCCTGGATGAAGCGAACTACGGATATCATATGCGCCCTTGGCTAGGAAAGGCGCCCCTGGGCAGCAAAGGCAAATCCTGGTAACATAGGTACCCCGGACAGCACAAGCGCCCCTTAGATAGAAGTAGGCGCTTTAGGAAAATAAAATGCTCACCTTGGGTAGAAAAAGGCGCCCTTTGATAGCCTAGGCGCCCACTGGAAAAAGCGCCCTAAGGATGTCATATGCACCCTTGGATAGCAAAGGCGCCCCTGGACAGCAAAGACAACCCTGGATAACACAAGTGCTGTGGACAGCAAAGGCGCCCCTAGGACGGCAGCCCTTCGATAGAAAAACCGCCTTTGTATAGCCTAGGCGCCCCCTGGATGAAGCGCCCTACGGATATCATATGCGCCCTTGGCTAGGAAAGGCGCCCCTGGGCTGCAAAGACAAATCTTGGTAACATAGGTGCCCTGGACAGCATAAGCGCCCCTTAGATAGAAATAGGCGCTTTAGAAAATAAAATGCTCACCTTGGGTAGAAAAAGGCGCCCTTTGATAGCCTAGGCGCCCACTGGAAAAAGCGCCCTACGGATGTCATATGCACCCTTGGATAGCAAAGGCGCCCCTGGACAGCAAAGACAACCCTAAGTGCTGTGGACAGCAAAGGCGCCCCTAGGAAGGCACCCCTTTGATAGATACCCGCCTTTGTATAGCCTAGGCGCCCCCTGGATGAAGCGAACTACGGATATCATATGCGCCCTTGGCTAGGAAAGGCGCCCCTGGGCTGCAAAGACAAATCTTGGTAACATAGGTGCCCTGGACAGCATAAGCGCCCCTTAGATAGAAATAGGCGCTTTAGAAAATAAAATGCTCACCTTGGGTAGAAAAAGGCGCCCTTTGATAGCCTAGGCGCCCACTAGAAAAAGCGCCCTACGGATGTCATATGCACCCTTGGATAGCAAAGGCGCCCCTGGACAGCAAAGACAACCCTAAGTGCTGTGGACAGCAAAGGCGCCCCACACTGGGGCAACTGGGCTTCAAAATAGGTCAAAACCTCGTAACTAAAAAAATACTTTGATTAGGAATACTTTTTTTGTGCTCAAATGAAAGGTGTTGCTCTGAGCTTCATTAACCAGCCACAAAACATTGGGTATCTACACCAGGTTATATCAGATAAACTATTTTTCAAGGTTGATAAATATCGGAATTCGATTTCGTTCTTTCCAGTTTTGCAGACACTCAATGAGACAGAATCAGATAAGGCGGGTCCAGTGACGGTAAAACTAAATAAAAACAAAAGCAATATTTCAAAAACCGATCTGACATATTCATGGTCATCATAGGTCAGAGGTCTTGCTGAGCCTTCACTCTGGTTTAACTATTAAGTACCACATGATAAATAATTGCACAAATTCACTCTTTCACTATTTGACGTCTTTAAATCCAGTACCGAACCATATCGAAACTTCTTGGGTCATGTGCGGGAGCTGCATGTATTGACACAATAATGTTAAGCACGATTTCAGGGAATGATTACCGTCACTCTTCTCATAAAATGAGCACAAACATGCAGAAACAGACAACACATTAAACTCAAAGGGAATGTCCATTAAATCTTGCGACCTCTTTTGCATCTTTGTGTAACTCTCCTATTTAATATCCCGCGTCCCTTTATCCAGTCTGCTATCCATTAACCCCGAAAATTATCGTTGAAATCTAGGTAAGTTCTTGAAGCAGTTTCACATCCAAGTACCCACTCACGCACCATCGAATTAGTAATGGTTAGTGTCACTATCTTTCAGCTTATAAAGAGGGTGACTGCCAGGCTCGAAACCTCCGTTGTCATGGGCCTTTTGGATTTTTTGTTTATATCATCGGAGATCATGTTACCATGAGGTCATTGGTGATAAGCAGGTACTGGCACTGATCAGTGATTGTCAACTCTGGATGTCTTTCTGGTATGATATTGCCTGAATGCAAGGTGATCTCTATTCCTTGCCTCCCGGGCCCCCTCCATGTATGCTCCTATGGAAACTTTCAGGCTCTCAGTCATAAGCGTCGCCACCGGCAAAGAAGTGGGGGGGGGCAGCCAAACTCAAAACTGACGCTGACAAAAAACTTTCCACGTTAGGACCAAATACTGAAATGTGGGCTCCTCGTTGCCTTCTGCAGCGGCTGGTTATAAGAATGTCCGGTTTTCTCCCATTTTGACTGAGATCAGGAAATTTTGGGCAAAAAAGGTGGGGGGGGTGCCAGGCCTCCCTGGCCCCCCGCTGGCAACGCCCCTGTTCTCAGTAACATCTTCCCCGTGCGTTTGCACCTTATGTATGGTTGCCGGCATGCTGTACCATAGGTACACGTTTACAAACAGCCTTACTGTCTCTAGAGCATAGGCCGGATACTTCTCAATTTCGATTGTTGATGATGATGATCAGGGGCGTAGCCAACGGGGCAGGGACAGCCGCCTCCTGAGGGCCCGAAGGGTCCCCCTGAGGACACGATTCTGTAAAAAGCATGGCCCTTTTTACCCATCAGGGCCCTTTTGGCGCTGTCGCAGGGGCCCTTTTTGGGGCGCCGCTCTCCCCCCCGAGTGAAATCCTGGCTACGCCCCTGATGATGATAGTGCGGCTAATATTACCGAAAACCTTTGTAGCAGATCCAGGCTTACCCCAGTAACCTCGCTGAACTGTCAGAAGTTCCCGAAAGAACGGCGGGCTGTGTTTCCTTCATTAGCTGTGCCGTTGCCCCCCCTCCCGCCTTTGGCTGATCGACGACCAGACTCATGGTAGCACGAAAACATTCCTGTAAATCTCTTTTGTTTTTTAACAGCGTCCTTCTGGTCGTAGTTTTGAGCTCTCCATGAACAAATGGGTGACTCTTCTCTGATCTTCCCCCATCCTCAGTGCGCGTGTTAAACTCGGTTTTTGCACAGATTGACTCTCTGCTCAGCGTCTGGCAAGTCCGCCATCCCCTGTCACGACTCGACCACGGCGCCCTGGTAGCCGTCCTTTCTCCAATTGCCGCGCAACATGAGCCGGCGACCGCCGTAGCCGCCGGCCTCACCGCGCTACTTGGACTACATTGCCGCACAAAAAGTGTCATATCTCCCCTGGGACAACTGATGCCGAGCTAATTTTTTCACGGCTGGCTAGAGGACACAACATTGCATCACTGCATATAAATTTCTAAGTGAAACTCGCTGTGCGTTTTTTTCGCAGGTCTAACGAAGTTTAGAATTTGAGAATAAGTTAGAAGCTTTACATGTCCTAATAGTTACAAGTACTGTTAGGCTCTTATTGTCAAATTTCGTACTTTTCAACATTGAGTGTCTTCAGGGCGTTCCCAGCTTTCCATTGATATAAATAGATAACGGTTTTGTGACTGCGACCATGGTTGATAATGCATCAGAAAGTGTACCTCATCTCGAGTCAACTTGACGCCGAGCTGCAGCGTGTTTAATGCTCTGTGTTCCAGCATCTGTGCAAGCGGCTAAAGAAGAGAAAAATGGACACAATTAGGCTTTTCCAAGGTTTTGAACATTTCTCTGTCAGAGCCAAACGATGAAGTCCGATTTTGAAGATGCCAAAATTGGAGGTTTTGGCCGGTTTTGGAGGCCATTTGCCCCAGTGTGCGCCCCTGGGTAGCAAAGGCGCCCCTAGGAAGGCACCCCTTTGATAGAAAAGCCGCCTTTGGATAGCCTAGACGCCCCCTGGATAAACTAGGAGCCCGAGAAGGAAAACAAGCGCCCCACTGGGAAGTACAGGCGCCCTCTGTATAACATAGATGTCCCTTATCCACCTTCAGCTGCCCTGCATTGGAGCAGCGCCCCTCAAGAGCAAAGGCGCCCCTGGACAAAAAGCCGCCTCCTGGTATCAAAGGCGCTCCTAGATAACATATGCGCCCCTTAGATAGGAATAGGCGCTCCAGGGAAGCAAAATGCGCCCCTTGGTTAAGAAAGTTGCCCTCGGATAGCAAAGGCGTCCCTGGACAGCAAAGGCAAATCTGGGAAACATAGGTGCCCTGGACAGAATAGGAGCCCCTTAGATAGAAATAGGCACTTCAGGAAAAAAATGCAACCCTTGGATAGAAAAAGTGCCCTTTGATAGTCCAGGCGCCCACTGGATAAAGCGCCGACAGATATCATATGCACTTTTAGATAGCAAAGGCGCCACTGGACAGCAAAGACAACCCTGGATAACACAAGTGCTTTGGACAGCAAAGGCGCCCCTGCACAGCAAAGGCACCCCTAGAAAGGCACCCCTTCGAAAGCAAAGGCGCCTTTGGATAGCCTCTGCGCTCCCTAGATAAACTAGGTGCCTGAGAAGGAAAATGAGCGCCCCATTGGAAAGTACTGGCTCCCCCTGTATAACATAAATGTCCCTTATCCATCTTCAGCTACCCTGGATTGGAGCAGCGCCCCTCAAGAGCAAAGGTGCCCCTGGACAAAAAGGCGTCTCCGTATATCAAGGGCACTCCTAGATAATATATGCACTCCTTACATAGAAATAGGCACTTCAGAGAAGTGAAAGGCGGCCTTTGGTTAGGACGGCGCCCTTGGACAGCCTAGGCGCCCTCTGCATAAAGCGCCCTACAGATATCATATGCGCCCTTGGATAGCAAAGGCGCCCCTGGACAGCAAAGTTAACCCTTCTTGAAATAGATGATCTGGACAGCATAGGCGGCCATGGATAAACTAGGCGCCTGAGAAAGAAAACAAGCGCCTCACCTGAGAGTACAGGCGCCCCCAGGATATCACAGGTGTCCCTTTCCATCTTCAGCTGCCCTACTGTCTATGGTTTGGCACACCTGTCTGACAGTCGCGTGCTCTGTTACAGGGCTCGAGCGCTCAATTTGAGCATGGGCTGCCTTTAACCACATTTCATTAACCTATAACTGAAGGCTTAGTGCTCCATCGCTGCAACCGGGTGCCTTTTTCAGTATGTGCACCCCGTTTCCGAGAACGCTGCCCTCACCAACCAGCAGTCCTCCCCGTTCAGCAGATGAGCGCCTCTTTCTGATAACTAGGCACTTTATTTCAGTGTTCGAGCGCCTTATTTCAGAATTCTTATTCTCCATCTATTTTGGGCTCCTCCTGGATTGCAGAGGCGCCCCCTCAAGTTCAAAGGCGTTCCTGGATAGAAAAGTGCGCCCCATGTTTGCAAAGGCGCTCCAAGATAGCATATGTTCTCCTTAGATGGAAATAAGCACTCCAGGAAAGTAAAATGCTCCCTTTGGGTAGCAAAGGTGCCCCTTAACAGCGAAGGCAGCCCTAGATAACAAAGGTTCTCTGGACAGCATAGGTGCCCTTGGATAAACTGGTGCCCGGAAGAGAAAAATAGCGCCTCACCGGAGACAAAAAGCACCCCAGGATAACGTAGGGGCATGTATTTCAATCATGTCTGTGATTGAAAAATACACCTAGACAGCACATGCGCCCCTGGATAGAAAGACACCCCTGGGCAGTAACGGCGCCCCTGGAAAGCAATAGTGCGCCCCTGTGGAGAAAAAAACCGCCTCCTGAATAACCTAGGCACCGCCCCCGAAATATCAGATGCCCGTGGATAGAACAGACTGCCTTGAATAAAACAGAAGCCCTGGATAGTAAAGGCGCACTTCGATTGCATAAGCGTTCCTTAGCAACAATATGGGCGCTACATGAGCTCAAGGTTCACGTGCACCTAAGCCCAATAATAGAGCAATTAATCGATGCCGAAGCACTCCTTAAAGCACGGGCGCCAAATTTCCTAAGAAGTAAAGGCGCCTCTGGGTAGCAAAGGCGACCCTCGACAGTGGTGTAGGTATTCCTGAATAACAGCAGCGCCCCTTGATAAGAATAGCCCCAAGATTGCACAGGTACCCTGTTGATAGGAAAAGCGCCCCTGAATATCAGAGGCACCCTCTGAATGAGGAGCCCATGGAGAGCATAAGGGCGCCCTATGCATAGCAAATTGCCGCCCCCTGGATAGCCTAAGGGCCCCTTGCATAGGGTAGGCGCCACTGGGTAGTATAGGTTACCTTGAATAAAAATACGCCCCTCAATATCATGGTGAACCTGGATAAGAAAAAGCTCCCCTTGGGCACTGGGTATCAAAGGCACCCCCGGAACAGCAAGGATGCCCCTGGATAGCTAGGTTGCGTCCATTGGGGAGCGAAGGCGCCCCTGGGTGGCACAGGTGCCTCATCGAAGCAAAGGCCCCCCCAGAGAGCATAGGTGTCCCCGATGAGCACAGGTACTCCTGGACAGCCCCTAAATGACGTTGCATAATGTTACGATTCCTATTATGACGTATGCTATTATATCAAAGTAAAGGTTATTCAGTGTTTAGATCAAGGTTACAGGTCAATTTTAAAGGTCACTGGCCTTGATAATCAAGGCTTGATCAAAGGTTATTGGTAAGCTTGGGCACAGCGCTAGTTATAGCGTACATTAGGCATAATATGTTGGGTTGTGCCGTAATAGGTCAATGACCATGAAGGACCTTGACCCCAAAAATTGCAGACATTGTTTAGAGCCTTCCCTTTTGGCCTCAGCCCTGTTCTAGAGTATTCGAGCCCCGTTCCGGCCCGTTGGGGGGGGTGCTTGAACACCCCCTCGAGGTCTCCCAGTGGCACGAAAAAACGTCGGCGCGAAGCGACACAGTACTTGTCACACCTTATCATTGATCAATTCCGCAACTTTCCCTAAAAATTTAAGGTTGCATCATCTCAGGTCAGGTCACCAGTGCAGGTCAAGTGACCTCACCCCAAAAAATGCTTAAGTTGGCGTAAGTAAGAAAAGGGTGAATCTATTGAATTCAAACTTGTACCATATAATGGGCCCAAAAAGTACTAATACATTTATTGCGGGATTTTTCCCATCGATGGCCTAGGGACAGGTACGAATCATGACCTCTCCATTGAAAATGCATGGGGTAAAACGGAAATTTGCCGAAAAATTGCTCTATGTCTGCAGACGCCGCTTGGAATACCTTCGGATTCCCCAAATCATGGTATCCTAGGCCTCTTTATCGGTTCATGTTGCAAGTTTAGACATGTTACCTCTGAGAGTTCATCTGGGGCTTCCTAAGCAGGTTTTAAGACTTTGGTTAATTGCTTTGCAGGAAATATTGATAAAACCCGTATTTTGATACCATTTTTTACTGCTATTGTGAGTTGATTCATATGCATGCTGATTATACTAGGCTAAATGGTGACCTTGACCAAAGCCTTAGGTCAGGTCATTTTTTTTGTTTTGACCTAGTATAGTCATATTATGCATTATTTGATGATTCGCCGTAACGAGAGGAAGCGAAGTGTGCCTAAAAATGATTCTAGCTCAACTCTGGCAGATGCTAGAGTATATACACAGAGACATGTTGTAAGCTTTGTCTCGGGGAGGGGGCCCTAGCGCTAATCGCGGGAAAAATCCCCAATGGCCCCCAGGGGCCCTCAGGGAGTCAGGAAATCTGGCGTGGGTGGAATCCGGTAGGAGGGATTTTGGGTCTCCAAAATCAGCTGAGGGGTCCGTGCCAGTTAAGGGGGCCCCACATAAGGGCCCCCGACGAGCTCATTTGACCTCAGCGCCAACACAGGATTCTCAAGACCAGCGTGGGGTGCCTACCTATTTAAACGGTTTCTAAATAAGCTCAGGAACCCAAAACTAACCCAGGGGTCCAATTTTCAACTCATGGGGCCCAGACACTCTGAGGGGAACCTGCAGAAGCTCAGAAGGCCCATAAAACTAATAGGGCCAGACTAGCTGGGTGCCTCGACGAACTAGTGCCCAGATACGCACAACGGGCCCCAAACAAGCTGAAGGGATCTATATCAGTTAAACGAAAACAGTACCAACCCAGGGGACCCCGACCAGCTTAAGGGACACTAATCCAGCTTGGGGCTCAGAGCTCAGAGCTCCAGCTTTTAACTCAGAGGGCCCAGGACCGGTTGAGGGGGCCCTATATCAATAAAAGGGCCCAAAAAGCTTAATAGGCTTCAGCGGCGACATATAGGTTTCAAGTTCAGTGTGAGAGCCTGGTTAACTAAAGCGGTCCCAGATCAGCTGAGGGGACTCGATATAACTTCATCGAAGTCACCGAAAACTCAGGGGCCCAGGCTCGCAGAGGTTCTGCGGCCTATGAGGCTCAGGTTAGCGTCAATCGGGTATTTCAGTATTGAGCCGTTAGCCAGGACAACTGTGATAAGTGGAGGTGGTGGATACGACACCTCAGTTTTTACCATGACCGAATATAACTGTATTATTTGCTCATCGTGCTTCAGTTAGTGTCAGTGGGTGCTTTCAGCATTTTCTACCACGGTACCAGTCGTTAGCTGGCCCGAAATATGCTTGATGGTTAACGTGAACATGTCCTCACTGAGAGGAAGCTTTAATGAAAATAAGCATTTACAAATCCTTTTTTAAACGCGTTCTTCATTGACACTGGCCGCCTTTTGGATGTTAAATTGGCGAGTGGCGGATCCAAGGGGGAGGGGAAAAAGGCATTCCCCCAAACGAAAAAGCTCGGGGCAAAACTGCGTTTTCGCCCCCAAAGCGATCGACCTCCTTTTTCCCCTACTCCTTCTTAGTTTATAAGCAAGATTTTGGTGTTCCAACTCTCAACTTCAAACAGAACATAAGTTGATAAGATGTTCCCTGGCCTGTCCCCTCGAATCCAGAAATGTAAAAAACACTGAAGATTATATTTTCGGGCACAGCCCTTCATCAGAATCATGGAGTAAATATCAATAATTCTCAGTTATAGTATAGCCAGACCTCCATAGTATAGCAAGTCATAGTATAGCCAGCCTTGGATAGGAAGAAGTATCTCGAGCCCATATTTTTCACCCCGTGAAGTTTTTTTGGCTTTTCGCCTCAAATACCCAAAATTCTACGGGCAAATGATAGCCCTGTTCCAGCTGT
Organism: Lepas anatifera; assembly: GCA_034440635.1. Taxonomy (NCBI): domain Eukaryota; kingdom Metazoa; phylum Arthropoda; class Thecostraca; family Lepadidae; genus Lepas; species Lepas anatifera. The sequence goes on along the minus strand of JAOTON010000520.1, from coordinate 1,093,086 downwards.
CAGCACAGTTTTGTCAGCACCAATCAGCAGGCCGCGTTGCGCCTACGTCACAGGATTGTAGCCTCTCCCCGGGAACTAGTTCTAGAGTTTTTACGGGCTGATGGCCTGCTGTTTGCGCTGATGAAAAACAGTAAGTGCACGAAGTGGCAGCCTAATATTTTTTAATGGTATAAAGGATTAATTTCCCTTTGCTTAGCACAAACAAGAGGCGATTATGCCACTGATGTTACTTTTCTGGAGGAGAGGTTAGAGGTGCTGCTGACAAAACTGGGCTGACAGCTGGAACAGGGCTGTTATTGGTAGCGCAGCTTTTTACTGCGTGACGTTTTTTTTTTTTTGCTTTTCGACTTTGGTTTGCTCCTCCCAAACCGACCGGCTAGATACGCCACTGAAATTGGCGCCCCTCAAGTTCGGCGCCCCCAGGTTCGGCGCCCTCCGAGCCTGGGCCCCCCCCTTAACGAAATCCTAGATCCGTCACTGACTGGAACAGCCTCCCGGCATGGGTGGTGGAGTCACCTTCGACGAACTCCTTCAAGAACAGTATCGATAAGTTCTGGGCAGAGCATATGTACACATTCCCGACCTAGCCTTCTGTAATGAAACACGTCCTGAGCTCGATGAGAACGGGCAAGACAGGCACCTGGTGTGCCTTATAAAGTCCCGACCATCTAAGGTATCTAAGGTAAGGTATTTTCCATGAGGCCTCGTGGGTGTGAGTGCCCTTGGGAGACAGGACCAAGTTGTGTGAATTTTATCAACCTGGTGCGAATTTGCGAGACTGGTGCGAGGAAGGTGACACTTAAGCTAAACAAATAATGGCTGAATGGTTATTAAGATAAAGGAGGGGGCCTTATAAAAAGTTCTTAACTAAGTAATGGTAGAGGTAGCATTGCATTGTGTGGGTAGGAATGGGTGAATTTTTCTTCCTGGTATTTGGCAGATTGGTGTGAATTTTTGGGGGCTGGTGGTGTGAGAATTTTAGATGGCTGGTGGTGTGATAATTTTAGATGGCTGGTGCAGGGTTGGTATTTTTGCCAGTTGAAAGGGGTTTCTGCCGCCAGCCGGTTTTTACTGGTTTAAACCGGCAGAAATTGGCAAACTCTCGGGGAGGCCAAATTTGACGTTATTTGTGGAAAATGAACTTTAGGCATTTTCCAATAGTTGTTACCAACATCATGCTGATAGGTACACTGCACCTATTTCTGGTATTCTGATCATCTTATTTAGCATTTTATATTTTCTAGTCTTAGTCTTAAGGCTTAGTGCAGTAAACGCAGATATCATCGCATGCTATCCACATTTTATTCAGTTCAATTGTTAATAATCTATAATATCAGCCGAACTAAACGGGCTAATTCAGATGTCTGGTGACAGTCTAGATTTAATAAGACGGTTTTCCTGACTAGGAACTCAAGCCGCTCAAGCTCAGTAAGAATCCAGCCCATGCGTTGGGGTCTCCGATGCAGTTCTCCATTGGAGGCAAGGCAAGTGCCTTTAAGGTGCATGACATATTATTGCGAAGACTGTTATTATTTTATTTGTCATATTTGGTGACAATTTTGAGTCTTCTTCAATGCCGAACAATGGTGAACATTAGAAAGGGTACAAGCTGGGGATCCCCAAGCCTCTCTGAGTGACTGGTGTACTGGATCTTTATGGCGAAGGACATTATTTCAGCCTGAATACATGGAAACTGCATTATTAGCAGTACTTTTGAGCTTCTGTAAGCTATACTTATCAAGTGAAGATCAGCATTGACTGACCTGTTCTGGTTAAAACATTCACCTTTTTCAAACAAGTTGTCTGCTCGAGCTACTTTGTTGGTTTCTTCTGATAATAAGCTCTCAAACCTAGTGGATTGTACCCCCAGTGGTCGGTTATACCATACATTTATCTCTTGGCAGGTATTATTGTTTTGGGGGCGGCAGGCTGATGGGGGGGGCGACATGTCACGCACAGGATTTCTTTTCCTGGTGAGGAGGCGGCAGTTTCGGAATGGGGACGGCTTGAATCACATATTGGATGAATGCTTCAACGCAGGGGCGGCACGTTAGGGGCAGGGACGGCAAGGTGAGAGTAGAACTGGTACTAAAAGCCAGATCAGGCTCATTTCTGCCCTCCATGGGTGCCTGCGTCTGCCTCTTCCACTTGGGTGGGCTACTGTCTTCGTATAAAATGTCTGAAATAAATCATATAAAGTAAGATAAGGTTGAATGGACCAAACTTTATTTAATAATCTGTATATGATTTCTGGCGATTAGAGAACAAATCTTTTTATTGGCATACCTACATTTCTGATGTGGTATTTCACTTTGGCGTCATCTAAAATGTATGTACCGGTTCTTAACTAACAATAGAAGCAACGACACTTCATCCATGGTAAAAACCCTTCATATCAGAAAGGTAGGTCACTTGGGGATTCAGGCGGTCCGTTTGGGGGCGGGGCAAACTGATCGGCGAAAAGCTGATCACTTGGCGCCGGGTGGCTTAGTGGCTTCGTTGCCAGTCTTCGGATCGGAAAGCATGGATTAACGTGGGTTCAATCCCCTCCGCGGGAAAACGTCTTCCGTGTCCGATCTGACCCGGTGGAGAGGATCCTTAAACACCCACGCCGATACTTCCTGTAATTGGGCAAGTGTGCCTGTTGGGAGCGGCCCTAAATAAATAAATAAAAAGTCGGTGAATAAAAATTGTCACACGGCCTGAATGGAAGCTGACTGCCTCTAACATTTCTTGCTGCCGGCCATGGGGGGGGCAAAAATACTATTTTCGACTTTATAGGGCTGGCCTCTTCCCTCCCCCCCTGGATCTGTCAATGGATTGGTTCCAGCCATAAAAGACCATTTGGTATGAACAGATTATTGAAGTTGTGTGATCAAATGGAAGAAGAGGAAGCTGAAGGCTCCCAATACACAGTTATATACGTTTTCACCCCAGAAAAAGCCCTTACATTCAAATCTAACGCGAATATCAGTTAATGTTAAACACTTTCTGCCGGCTGCTGCCAACCCTGGTGCCACTGGTGGGACCAGGTGGGACAAGTGCCACCAGCCGCTGGTGGGACTCGTCTGGCCTGCTGCCATACTTTGCAGACTGGCCTATAACCATCATACAAGAACAGTACCTATAACCACCACACAAGAACAGATAGCACAAAATTATCTTTATTTTGGCCCTCATAAGTGGGAGAAATTTTGGTCAGCATTCCCAAGAATGACCCAGTTTGCGAAGCATGGCAGCAGGTCAGATGAGTCACTGCAGCCATCTAAAATTATCACTTAAATTTGCACTACCAGTCACTTAAAATTAGCACCAATCCCCAAATTACAGGGAGAAAAATGCACCCTTTCTTACCCACATGATGAAATGCTACCTCCCTTATTAGTTGGATAGTTTTCACAGGCTACTCCTGTGTCTTTATTACCATTTATTATTTATTTGTTTGATTTTCAGTGTTGCCTCTCTTGCACCAGTCTCACAAATTCGCACCAGGTCATGAAATTCACACCACTTGCTCCTGTCTCCAAGGGCACTCACATAGACTAGATCTTATCAGAAGAGCAATACTTTGCACACTGGAGAATAACTATGTTCCCAACAATGGAAACATTAAACCATATTTGGAAATGTTTGTTCCCAAGGTTGGAAACTGTTGGAACAATTTTTCCAGAAAACCCAACAGGAATCTAGAAACGATAAGGGGAAGCTTTCTACTGGGTTATTTTCTTTTCATATTAAAATTTGAGTGGGGTTCTACTTTGAATTAAGAAATCTGTCTTTGAATGTTACCTCAAATATTCATCTACACTGCATGATCCAGCCCCAACAGTAAAGAACAATGGAAAAAAATTTGCAAACATTTTTTAAAAGATTTGAGGGAAAGCTTATTAAAATAATAAAGAAAAACAAAGTTGCAAAATTGTAGGCTGTAAAAATATTTCTACTGGTGTCACACAGTTGCTGCCCAGCATGTGGCACAGGGGCATAGGAACGGTTTGAAAAGTGGGGGGGACCAACCTTAAAGGGGGCCCACCTCAAGGGGGCCCCAGCCCAAGGGGACCCATAATTAGGATTAATTTTGTATAGCTCGTTTGGTTTTAATAAGGCACGCATGCACAATAGGTTGTCAATACATGAAAAATTGAGAAATCAAATTTTGCCCTATGATTTCGAGATTACCAATAAATCATAGTAAAAAGCCAAAAATGTTTTTTTGGCTTTTAACCCATCTCTTTTTCAAATAGTAAATACATTTTTTGGGCTCTTCTGAAGGATTTTGAATCATTTATTATCGCGAACACATTTTTTTACATTTACAGATGTTTAGGCTCTTTTTATCATATTTACAAAACTAAAAACTGTTTAAAAAAAACTACAAACTTTGATACCAAATAGCCTTACTTCGCTATGCCTAATCAACTTTTATTTACTTATTTAATGAAAAAATGGGAACATTTATTTAGGCTATTACGTATTCCTTCTTTCCATCATGAGAAATTGATTTAGGTAAAGGCTAATCACACTAAATTCGCATTTACGGACCAAAGTTCGTATGGCTAAAGTACATATAAACTTTGTACGCATAAATTCGTAAGCAAATATATGTACGTAGAAAATAAAACTCGTATGCCAAAAGTACGTATGCAAAAATACGTAAGCAAGTGAACGTAGGGGCATAAAACTCGTAAGCCAAAAGTACGTAAGCAAAACTACACGTTCATGTCATGATACCTTAAAATTTCTTCCCGTACGATCACGACAGTTCTGACCTCCTCGTTAGAAATTTAACGAACTCTGAAATTACCATCGTTTTGATGGGTTATCCCGTGATATTGTCGTATTTCGTTTACCAAATGAGCCCTTTGAAACATATTTTTAGTTCAGATTCTGTTTTTCCTCTTTGGAAACAAATGAGCCTGTGATATTTAGATCCCGTTGGTATTAAAACTCGCAAATTTTCTCTGCCGAGAGAATTTGACAGGACTCGGGAAAGGCCAAACTCACGTAAGCTGTTGTTCTAGTGCGCCACCAATGTCATCGTACGATGTAGTAGAGATTGGCACTTGCAAGCTGGATTGGTCACCAAGGTCTGCATGGAATAGGAATGGAATGCAATGGGATAGGATTTTGCAGAAATGGAAAGAATGGGAAGAAATTTCCTAGGGCTCATTAGGAACATGGAATGGAACGAAATTTCGGCCAGATTTCAAGGAAAATGATGGAATGAGACGGAATGGGACGGACTTTTCTGACATTTTAGGGATTGAATGGATTGGAACAGAAAAAAACTGGAGAGAAGGGGGTGGAGGCTGAAAAAACGTCCCATGCAGACCTCAGTTCCTCTATGCGTTAGTTTTTCTATGTGTCCTCTGCCGATAACCCTATACTCATATTCTTTTAAGAAAATCGGAGACAAGGGCGTAAGGCCTGTGCTGAAATGTCGTGGAATGCCCCCCCCTACGTACTTAAACTCGTACGAACTTTTTCTTTACGAAGTTCTTACATTACGAACATTTTAGCCCTTCGTACTTTAACCCGTACGAACTTTTTCCATACGAACTTTTTACATTACAAACATTTTACCCCTACGTACTTAAACCCTTGCCCCGGTGGCGGGTACGAGCCACCTTCGCCCTGGTGGGTGTCTAAAAAAGACCCCCCATGATCTCAAAAACAAAGAGCTAGAAAAAATCGCAAAACGGCAATTGAAAGATCTTCAAAAATTATATCCAAAATACTTAGATCATTTTTCTCGTCAGGTCAATATCAAGGTCACAAGAGGTCAAAATAGGTCAAAATCACTAATATGAGGTGTACTAAAGAAACCTCATATATCTCAGAAACTGTGATAGCTAGAAACATTTATTTAACACCATTCGAAAGCTCTTGAGCTGCTCTTTCATTGCAGTGGCAATGATTTTCGGGTCAGGTCAAAGCCTAGGGAGCTTCAGGTCACTGAATATTGGAAATGTTCTTGGGAATGTCCGTAGCCACCCACGCATAAAGGCGTTTCCTTTTTCGCTAATAACTTCCAAACCAAGCAAGATGCAGCGATAGCTGATGCACCATTGCAATCCTCGCATCAATAAAAATCAAATGATATATAATATTACCATGCCAGGTCAAATTTGACATTTGACCTGATCCGGGTCAACGGTCTGACCCAACTTGCCCTGGTATAGTCATGATGTATATCATTTGACTTGCAGTGACTATATAAATACTTTGGTGAAAAAATGAAAGTTATATCTTTGTTTACTAAAAATGTATACAGTAAAACACCAAAAAATGCTTATTTGACCCAACGTGACCTTTCAAAGGTCACAAGTCACAATTTTGGGTATCAACTTTAGAAATGGGCTAAGAGCAAGTCTTAAACAATGTTGGAAGTTGATTCAATCCATACTTATTGAGAAAAAACTCATTTCGTTATTTTCCCCATGTATTTACAACGGGGAGGTCATGCTCTGCACATGACCTTAGGTCACCAATATAACAAATTCCGGAATATATGTTGTAGCTCCTGGTGAGCCCATTATGTGGTATGAGTTTCGAATTGATCAATTAACCCTCCTTTTAGTTATGCAGTCCTGAGAATTTTTTTAGGTGAGGTCACTTCACCTGACCTGACCTGATATGACGTTGAGCTAAAATTTTCAGGAAAGATGTAAAAATGATGAAGGAACAGCTATACTAAGTTTGGCGGCGCTGCGGGCCGCCGTTTTTTTGGTCACTTCGGAAAAACCCGAGGGGGTCTAAAAAGTTCCCCACCCGGGCGAAGGTTAACCCGTACAAACTTTTTCCATACGAACCTTTTCCATTACGATTATTAGACGCGTATTAGGTACGTATTTTATCTCTACGTACTTTAGCCATACGTACTTTTGCGTACGTACCTACTTGAGGCATAACTTCTTCCCGTTATGAACTTCTTCCTTGAGTACTTTGGCCCGCAACCCTAAATCTGTCTAGCTATGTTTTGATGCCTAAGATGCAGAGTTCCAGTATGACTGCAAGTGCAATGTACTTGATGGCCAGTTTTGTGATGCCGAGGAGGTGTGGGCATGGTATTATAGTGATTAGCAACCTGGCTCCACGCGGCCGACCCGGGTTTAAGGCCCGGTAGATTCCTTGTGCAAGGAGCAATTTGACTCCCAAGAAACCCCTCCAACGGGGAAAGAGTTGGCGATGCCATATAACCCTGGTAGTTGGTACGTCAATAAGTCCCAACAGTTATTGTTATTATGTCAAGCAGGGATGCGAAGCCGGAGCCGGTCGGAGCCGACCATTCTGCCCGGAGCCGGAGCCGCCGAAACACTTTTGATCGGAGCCGGAGCCGTCAGAAAGGGTCCGGCTCCGGCTCCCAAAGAGCTCTCAAATTACCAAAAGTCAAACGTGAAATGGTCACATTTTACCTCGTGAGATGTCGCATGGAAACACCCTTATTCACCTGAAATATTACATTTTCTCAATATGTTATGTATATCGAGATTAATGAAATATTCCAACTAGGGTGTTCCGTATACGGTCTCACTCTCGGGCAGGTAATGTCATTTAGGCCATTTAGCATGGGCAGAAATTGGCAACAAATGAAAGCATTGGCGGACACTGGCGGATCCATGAGGGGGAGCAAAAAAGGCATTTGCCCCCAAACTGCCCAATTTTTGGCGATTTTCTTAAAAAAACCATATGTTTTTCACGATTTATCCCATACCGTCGGCCTGCATCCGCCCCTGTTGACAGACGCAGGTGGGATGCCATTCCTGTCATGCCCCCCCAAAGCCCTGGAAGGGGGACAGACTATCTTCTGGCCCCCAAAGGCCGAAGAAATTGTTTGAAAAAGGTGTTTACACTAGGTCTGTCGAGCAATAAAATCTTTTCTCCCACCTCCCCCCCCCAGGAGAGCTATCATGTACTCGGAGAAGTAGTTTATACTAGGTCTGTCGAGAACCCAGGGCAAAAGGCGTAGAAAACAGCATCCCCGTCACTCGATGCGGCACTAGCCGACTTCAAAAACCTGGGTCGCCTAAAGAGAGCGACCGTATGCGACATCTTAGATAAATATCCAGCCATCATCCAGGCGACTAGCCTGGTAATGGCCGCGCTACCAGTTACTCAGGTGTCCGTGGAGAGGTTGTTCTCCGCGATGAAGCTACTGCTTACTGATCTCAGGTCCAGACTAAGATCAGACACATTGAAGGCAATGTTGCTGCCCCGCTCCAACCGCGATTGGGTGGTGTAGTGAGCGAACCAGCTGCTGGGCCCTGGGCAGTAGGGTGGTTGGTTCCGATTTTTCTCGAAAATGAATTATGCCATCAGCTTATCTGATGTGTTTTTTTATGTTGAACACTGTTAGCATAGGGTCGTTCAAAAAAACTTTTTCTTTTCAGACTCGAACCCACTTTTTGCCATTATATATTCAATACTGATTTCAATGAGCCACATTCCAAGCGTCTACGACAGCGGGAAAGATCGCCTCAAAACGGTTAAAGATTTCATGTTTCGGGCGCGATAGGCCGCCCGGCGTTGCAGTCTCCCCTTGTTAAATTGGTATATAAGGGGTACATAACCTACCCGCAAAGACAGCGTGGCATGTGCGTGCGTATAAGAGCGGTAGATGGGATTTAACATGCATGCATTTACTTGTCAGATGTATTTGTAGCGCAATACAAATACATGGTATTCCACAAAAGACCTGAAATTAAATGATTCAGCACCCTTGTACTCAAGATCCCGACAGAACATGAATGCCTTCCGGAGGCGAACCTTTGTCTAGTAACTATCGCTGGAGAACGTCGTGAGGCAGGTGCTTCTCCCTATTCTGCGAACTATTTAAGAGCTCTGGTACTGATTAAAGAAGATCCTGTTTCATATTTTTACCCTTTCGGTGGCTCACGAAATCTTCCACCAGCTTCACACCACGTTCTGTGGGACCGTTCACGACAGTAAGTTCTGGAATACCTTGAACCAGGGGAAGCTATACCAGCTTCTCAACGGAGCTATTTCTGGTCAGAATATTTCAGATTCAGGCAATCGAATACCAGCCAGCTGTCAGGAGTAACAAGCTGGCTGAGGCTTAGTACCGACCATTTACATAGCTCTTCATAGCCTCTATCGGAAACTTAAGCCTGCCCTAGTCAAATGTGAATCGTTTGCTGTTTTGGCCAATTGTTGTGCGACTGGCTCCTTACCTCCACGATGGTGGTTCTCACCAGCGCGACAGAATATAACTTTCTGTGCACAGATACCACAGCTGATGACAAATTGACTTCAGCACATTCAGGGCGATTTCTATATTAACTTAATGAAAGCACTGCATTGCATTTTATGGATAGCTTTGAGGCTCATAGAAGGCTCTAAAGCTGACTATCCGCGACGGAGGAACCCAAATGCATGGTTTAGAACCACTTATAAGGAAAGCCGCTAACTATTTCGGAGTCTGAGTGGCCCAGTCGGTTAGCGCTTGCGCTCGGCTTGGCCAATGACATTCATTATATGCTGGGTGTCGTGGGTTTGAGCCCACCCAGAGGCAGAATCTGGCGCCCTGCTCTAGCCCGAGCTAATTCCTTCCCTCTCTCCTCTGATGCCATATGACCTGAGCAGTTGATGCGTTGTTAAACTCCAAAAATTATAATATTCTGTCTTTAAGTATCTTCTGGAATGATGAACGGAATCTGACACAGTAATAGCACGCACTTCATGCCATAAATGTCCTATATTCCATAAAATGGCTCGCTGGTGAGCTCCGGGTCTTCTAAACAGACATTTGTTGGAGACAACCTCTCCTGACAGCCACACGTAAACCAGCTTGCGCAATTCGAGATAATACTCCGGTATTGTGTAGAGGCGCTGAAGTCAATGTGCAAACGCAACTGTTATTTGTGACCAGAAAGTTATAATCTGCTTCGTAAATAAGAATCACAATGCTGAAGGTAAAAAGGCAGTGATACAGTACCTGGCCTAAACAGCAAAACCATCCACCTTTCAGTTGGGTAGGCTAAAGTTTCCGACAGAGGCTATGAAGAGCTCGGCTCGATACCAAGCCTCTCCCAATTTCTCATTCCTGAAAGCTGGATGGTATTCGAGCGCCTGAATCTGAAAGATTCTGACATGAAATGGCTCCATTGAGAAGCTGGTGACTGGTATAGCTTCCCCTGTTTCGAGGTATTCCAGAACTTACTGTCGTGAATGGTCCCACAGAACGTGGTGTGAAGCTGGTGGGGGATTTCGTGAGCCACCTAAAGGGTAAAAATATGAAACAGGATCTTCTTTTATCAGTACCAGAGCTCTTAAATAGTTTGCAGGAGAATAGGCAGAAGCATCTGCCTCACGACGTTCTCCAGCGATAGTTACTAGAGAAAGGTTCGCCTCCGGAAGGCATTCCTGTTCTGTCGGGATTTAGATCTAGGGTGCGGAATCGTTTAATTTCAGGTCTTTTGTGGAATAACATGTATTTGTATTGCGCTGCAAATACATCTGACAAGTAGATGCCTTCATGTTAAACCCCATCTACCGCTCTTATACGCACGCACATGCCAGGCTGTCTTTACTGGTAGGTTATGCACCCCTTTCATCCCAATTTAACAAGGGGAAACTGCAACGCCGGAGGGCCAATTGCGCCCGAAACATGAAATATTTAACCGTTTTGAGGCGATCTTTCCCGCTGTCGTAGATGCTTGGAATGTGGCTCATTGAAATCAGAATTGAATATATAATGGGAAAAAGTTGGTTCGAATCTGAAAGTAAAAAATATTTTTTTGAACGACCCTGCTGTTAGCTCATCGAAGTTTTTCTTTGCGGGCTGTCCAAGCTTTACTTGATCGTTGTATCTTTAATTTTCTATGTGGGTTTGCGGGCATGTCTGACCCATATTTCTGTTTGCCATAACAGTGCAGTGCAGTTTGCCATACGACTGCACTGCAGTGTAGGTTGGTCCAGTTTTGAGGTTCACTGGCCTTTGGCATCTGGTCAAGAGCGTTCGTTCATCCAGTCGCCATTTTTCATTCGTACAAATACATAGTCACTTTGTATCTGATGGACTTTCACGCCCTTGAGAACGTTTCGATCACATTTTGGATATAGGAACATTGCCATTGCCGGAGCCGGAGCCGGTCGGAGCCGACTATTTTGCCCGGAGCCGGAGCCGGAGCCGTTAGAACACTTGAACCCGGAGCCGGAGCCGAAATCATAACCCCGGACCGGAGCCGTCCAAAATTGTCTCGGCTCCGCATCCCTGATGTCAAGGAGGTCCAGCTTTGATCCTGAGCACCAGTTCGATGTGCTATACCCTTTGGCAGATGAATCCATCCCTCCTCTCAGCATTACAGACTGAACTGGCTCCAGCTGTCACTTCCTTTACAGCTCTCTCTCTCTCTCTCTCTCTCTCTCTCTCTCTCTCTCTCTCTCTCTCTCTCTCTCTCTCTCTCTCTCTCTCTCTCTCTCTCTCTCTCTCTCTCTCTCTCTCTCTCTCTCTCTCTCTCTCTCTCTCTCTCTCTCTCTCTCTCTCTCTCTCTCTCTCTCTCTCTCTCTCTCTCTCTCTCTCTCTCTCTCTCTCTCTCTCTCTCTCTCTCTCTCTCTCTCTCTCTCTCTCTCTCTCTCTCTCTCTCTCTCTCTCTCTCTCTCTCTCTCTCTCTCTCTCTCTCTCTCTCTCTCTCTCTCTCTCTCTCTCTCTCTCTCTCTCTCTCTCTCTCTCTCTCTCTCTCTCTCTCTCTCTCTCTCTCTCTCTCTCTCTCTCTCTCTCTCTCTCTCTCTCTCTCTCTCTCTCTCTCTCTCTCTCTCTCTCTCTCTCTCTCTCTCTCTCTCTCTCTCTCTCTCTCTCTCTCTCTCTCTCTCTCTCTCTCTCTCTCTCTCTCTCTCTCTCTCTCTCTCTCTCTCTCTCTCTCTCTCTCTCTCTCTCTCTCTCTCTCTCTCTCTCTCTCTCTCTCTCTCTCTCTCTCTCTCTCTCTCTCTCTCTCTCTCTCTCTCTCTCTCTCTCTCTCTCTCTCTCTCTCTCTCTCTCTCTCTCTCTCTCTCTCTCTCTCTCTCTCTCTCTCTCGTGTCTGTGTGGGTGTTTATGTCTGTATCTCTATTTATCTGTCTCGGTCTTTCTGCATGGCTGTCTTTCTCTGCCTATGTCTGTCAGACTGAATGTTTTTATATTATTTTTGGGGCTTATCGACGCACCAACTGCCAGGGTCATATGGCGTCGCCAACTCTTTCCCTTTTGGAAGGATTTGTCGCTAGCCAGCTTGCTCCTTGTTCAGGGGAGCCGTTGGGCCTTAAACCTGGGTCGGCTGCGGGCCGGCCAGCTAGGCTGCCCACTCCACTACCGCGCCCTCTGCTTATATGTCTTTGGCTGTTGGTCTGTTTTTGTCTGTCTGTATCTATTTATTTCTGTCTGTCTGGTTATCTCTAAATTTATGTATAATCTGTCGAGCCATATCTGTCTGTCCCTGGCTGTCTGACAGTCTTTCTTTGTCTATCTATTTATATCTGTCGGTATCTGCCTTTGACTGCCTTTGTCCATCTGTATGTCTGTCTGGCTGGCTGACTGGCTGGCCCACACATAACCTTAGCAGCCAACAGGCTTAAAATTTCAATGTATGTTTGTATGTTTCTCTCTGTCTGTTTCTGCCTGCCTGCCTGCCCATTGCCCTAGCAGCCGGTGTACCCTAAAAGTGCAATGCCTATTTGGCCCGTCCGTCTCTCTTTGTCTACCTGTCTATGTCAGTGGCTGTCTGTACGTCCCACACATTGCGTTAGCAGCCGATGCACCCTAAAACTCTAGTGCCTCTTTGCCTGGCTGTCTCTGTCTGCCTCTGTCTAACTGAGGGTTGGGCACAATATTTGAGGGTATCTCCCCCGCCGTCAAATCGAAGGTGGCTCAGATCCCTTTTCATGCGCTTGTTAAAGTAGACATGTTGTCGAAATGGTTCAGTTTTCTTCCCAATGACAATATCTGTTAATTGCTAACGCAAATTTTGTTTCAGTGAAGTGCTTTCAAGGAAACACCTGTCACGGAGGAGCAATCAGCGGATATGTCAGGGCGCCCTTGCATACTCCACCGCTGCATTGTTTCTCGCTGCTGACCGTCGCGACCTATCATGTGAAGAAGACCACTCCTCGCACTACTGCGTAACTCATAGCGCGTTCGTGGGGTCTGCGGTAGCAGCAACTCAGGTCCGTTGCTAGCGACTATGTGCGAAGTGACCTGGAATTCGTCGTGCGGGCATGGCTGCCCGTGGCATCCCCCTCCCACGTCGAGCTGGTTGAGATGGAGCTCCACGTTGCAGCCAGAGTGGTCACAGGTTTCCTGCTGTCGGCCCCTGTGGCTCACACATGGTGGAAGCGGGTCTACCAACGGTCCACTCGCCGTCGCGCCCTGGCCACGTGCGTGATTTGCTGAGCAAAATTGCTCCCCGCAGAAGACCCGCTCCGAGTCACGGTGGACACGACAGCCCCGAGACACCTGTACTCTACCTCGGGGTGGTGGGGTTAGACCAAGAGGTCCTGAGCAAGGCCGGCCTGGCTGATACCGCGGTGGAGAAGTTGTTGGGAGTCACTGCTCAGCTGCGGCTGACTCGGGAGTCCGTTCTCTTTGATCTGGATGAAGGACTGGGCGACCACCGCTTAGCTCCGTACTCAGTCCGATGCACGACCGCTGAACAACACTTGACTAACCTACTGATCCTCCGCCCGGGTAGATTCCAGTGTTGCGTGCACCAGCTGTGCTCCAGCACTCGAGCGGAGCTCATCACACTGCGAGCCGCACTAGCTGACTTCAATCGCCTAGGGTGAGAACCAGTCACGGCCCCGGTCATTGTCTGCAAGAACTCCCAAGCCGTCCTCTCCCTGCTCGCTTGGGGTGTCGTGGCACAGATGACACCCCTGGGAGCGGCCATATGGGTGATTCCTCTCCGCTGCAGGTAGACAGGAAGTCTACCTGCAGCGGGTCCCGCTCATGGCGGCCTGCCTGGCAATGAGAGGGCGGACACAATGGTGAATAAGACCTCTGGCCTGCCCCAGAACACCGTCCAAATGCACGCCCGTACCGTGACAAAGGTCCTCGCGCGATCAGTCAACAAGGAGTGGAGGAAGGTTGTCCTCTTCAAAGAATCATGGGGGGGTGGACTGCCGCCCCCATACCCGGCGAGGTTTGCAATGCAGTCGCCGACGTGGACCGACTGAGAGCTGGCAACTGGAGCAAATCCGTCCGATACCTGCAGCGGATCGGCAAGCATCCCTCGTGGGACTGTGCGCAATGCCTCGTTAAGTGGTACCAAACGGCGCTATACGCCGTCTGCAGGAAGGAGGCGGACACGCCTGTGTATGTGCTTGTTCGATGTCTGTCCCTCGCCGGCACCCGCCTGCATCTGGCAGGCCACAGTCATAAACATCGACTCCGAGCAGCTGTGGGGCGACGGCCTGGTGGCCGCCTTGGCCAGAGGCTACCTCAGTTTCAGGGAGCCTCTGGGCTATGGTCCTGCTTAGAGGACCCAGGGGACAACACAACACACAATAACCTGTCATGGGATGGCTTCGCGGAGGTGGAAGTTTCCCGTGGTGGATGAACGGCAATCGTGCTCCAGACGCGGGAAACCAGCGTCCTTGTTTGTCGGACTCTCTGTTCTAGTACCGATGCAGAACTCAGTACCTACAATCGCGCTGGAGCTAGTCGTTGGACTCCGCAAGCAACTGAATGATGGGTCAATGGTCACCCGCCTGAACTCGCAGGTCGCTCTTGTGGCACTGTACAGGAGTGTGTTATCCTTACGCTCTACCATGGGAGGGTGAACCTGGGACCTCTTATCCGGTCAAATGAGAGGCGTCTATACATATGCAGTGCTTGCAAGCGCTACAGTGGATGCCAGCGCAACGCGGGCTACCGCGGAATTAACTGGTGGACACACTGGTCAAAAAAAAACTTGGGCTCTACCACAAGATGACGACGGAGCCGACCCCAAGACCTTTTGCGAGAACAGTTCCAGGTCGGCGAAGCACTACTGGCCTAACGGCTTGCACTGAACTAGTATGCGGGACCACGCGCTGCCATCCGGCGTTCGGCACGATCGTGACGCCGCAGTCACGGTGCGCCAGTCTCAAGTGGGGTGCTGGGCAGGCTTGGAGCAGTACCTCAACCGGATGGGACACCGGCCGACACCTACCTATTCTCACTGCTGCAGCAAGGCGTACTTCGTGGCCATCTGCCTGATGTGTGGGAAAGAAGTGGGCACTCAGACGCACGTGCTGCTGCGCTACCCATGCCTGTGCGGAACAATCCTTCTGGGGAAACATCTGCGGGTGCCTTGCTCAGTATGATGTCCTTTGGAACACATGAATCATCTGTGGCTCGTTATTAAATTACGAGTTTAATTTTAGTTAGTGATTTCTCAAAACAATCGTTTCGAATTGTTCTGTCGCGCAAATGAGCCTGTGATATGCTCGGTATAATTCAATTGATTGCACCACACTTCTACCCTGTGTTACGCTCTGCTTAAAGAAGCGCTTAGTGTTCCGACTTTACTTTGCATTATAATTTTGCGTATCCCACCCAATGTCCTAAAACCTGGGGTGCTGGGTGCAGAACGGCATCCATTCAAGCAGAATTTTCCACTCACTTTTATATTTGTTTTGCTGGATTTTCCACTCACTTCCAACAATACTTACTACTATTGAATTTTACTCAACAATACTTACTACAAGGGCCAGTTCCATTGCCTCCTCTACCAACATCCACTGGAAAAAGAGAGTAGCAGAATCGACTAGAAGATCGCCAAATTAACTCGGCTCTTATGCGCTTCTTTCGCTTTTCTGAAAGAAAATCTGGAGATTTCTATTTTCTGGCCAATTATACCTGCCATCCTTATCTCCACCGATTTCAGTGGAACAACTGAATCGAAATTCTGGCGCGGGCAAGACGCTCAGTGCCCCCTGCCCCACCGGAGAAAGTTCCAATGGGTGAACACCGCCACTAAATTCCACCACTCACAAAATTGGTGAGTGGAAAATTAGACACCCTAGCCTTGTGGGGCCAAAAAAATGAGCTGACCGCTTTGAAAGATACATTTCTGGAAAGCAGTTTATCTGTGCACATTATTTCTAGGCTTACGTCCTTGAAAAGTTGTTTTTGTATTTCTGGTACGGAGAATAGTGAAAACCATTTTTGGTCATTTTGTTGTTAAAAGCAATTATCTTGAAATTTGTATGCTAAGCAGCATTTTTTTTACATTGTATGGTAGAAAATTGACCATTTATTGCGAAGAAAATAATTTTTATCCACATCAGCCCTTCATTGCTGCGTCCACGCCCTGTGACACCCAAATCCACTCACGACACCCTACGACACCCTAGGCATAAATACGCTGATATTTAAGTTGAACTGAAAGTGTCCGGTACTTGAATACATTGAAACTCTACATTTTCATTAAATTATTTTTTGGGGCAACAAGAATGCATCCAGTTACCCTTCAAACATCGACACTTTTTTGTATGGCTGGTCTACGGCGTGGACTTACCAAATCGCCGTCTTTACATCTAGTAAACAAAAGCGGCATCTTTAGGCTTTTTGAAAGGCCGGTTTCTTATTCGTTATTGACAAAAAATTGTTAGTCTTCCTCTTGGTGTGCTTTTAGTTGTATAATTTTCTAGTCTATAAGGATTTAGAAAATTAATTTACAGCAATTTTTGAAATGCAAATTATGTAGCTCATGCGACCGAGAAGCGGCAAGCGATCAGAAATTTAAAGTAGTAGTCGATCTGACGCTGTCGCAACCCGCCGCGCCTGGCTGATTGTAGACGAAAGGAAGAAACAACAGAAAGAAGGCTGTAGCTTCGATTAGATTGATAGAAAGCAGCATACCTATTCATATAAAGGTGAGTAGATATGTGAAGAGGAGCAGGGGAATTGACAGATAAAGAAAAAAACTTTTAGCAAGAGTCTGGAAGAGTTTATTGCCATGATAGAAAATTTGTAGTTTCGTCTGGGTTAGTTATATCCATGCATATATTTGGAACACACACACATATACGTACATACTCACAGGTGAAAAAGAGCACACGAGGCAACTATAAATGCAGATAAGGTGTAGTGTGTATGCTCAATTAGAAAAAAATTGCGCAGGTGGTTTGTATCATAAAAAAGAAAAAAGACAGGGCAAGGGAAAAGAAAAAAGTAAGAAAATCATGGGTTAGTGTTTATTCACGGCCAGTGTATATATGTATCGGCCAGTGTATATTAAGTGTAGTTAAGTGTAAACCAAGGCTCTACTGGGCCCTAGCATAGGTGTATGCGAAGTGCAGTGATTGAGGTCAGGAGTGGCGTCCAAAATTCCGATACCTATAGGCATAGGTATAGGAGGGGCGTTGTCCCGGACAGAAAAACTATACAGTGTATGGTTAGATAATAAATTTTGGCACTAGGTATTGCACGAAAAAATCCTTTTCATTTTTCACCACCTGCCGGTCTCGGAGGCCCCCTCTGCAGAGTTGGTCTAAGGGGGGCTCCGATATTTCGTCTCAGGGGCCCTTTAGAGCTGGTCGTGTGGGAGAGGAGAGGAGGGGCACAAGAGTTGGTCTAGGGAAGCCCCCCAAGAGTTGATCTTCATCCCACAAATGTTAGTCTTGGTGGCTCCCAGAGTTCTTTTCCCCGAAGGTTGTCTCAGAGGCCCCCAAAAAGTTTTTTATTTGTGGCAATTCACCAATTCCTTAAAAAGATTGGAGACTGTATCCGGGGGTTTCAGTTGGTAAAGATTTACCTGCTTAACCCAAATTTTTCACATGGTAATGGTCAAACAATTCTGCTTGGGGACGATTTTAAAATATTTACTTTGAGAAAATTAAAGGAAGTATCCATCCCTCAGTTCAAACAAGGGCTCTGAGAGTTTACCACCTGAGTACCCAAATTGGAAAATTTTTACTCCGTCATACATTTTGAGGAGAAATTTCCACTCACTTGTCATACATTCCGAGCTTAATTTTCCACTCGACACCCTAGCGCAAAACCTATTTTGGGTCACTGATCCCACCCGAAAGGCGATACACTGAACCATTATTGCAGTGTGTCCTACGTAAATGGTTTGCAGCTCAAAACAAACCTGAATACATCCATCCTTGAATAATTTCACCTGGTATGCCTAGTGGGATAGCTTCTCGCTGTCTAATGCCTGCTGTGCGCTGTGATTCTGTGCAGAAACCGTCTTCATCTTCTTCGCCAAAAGTCCATTTACCTTCACTTGATACTGGGCACAATGAACTTCAACCAAATCATCCGTCATTCACTTCAGGGATCGATGGGCAGGCCGGTGGTCGATCTGGGTATTGCAGCAGAGTGGGATGAACGACGATCTTCCCCGTTGTTGAGGGGAACACATGATGAACTAAACGGCAATTCTCTTTTTGCAATCACGAGAAATATATTAGCTACACCATGCTGAGTGAACATAAATTATATATAGTGTGAAAGCTCTTGATGGAAATATTCCAAATGTTTGCCGCCTCGGTAGCTCAGTTGGTAGAGCGTTGGGCTCCGGTTCGCTGCTCAGGAGCATACAGTGGCAGTGAATGTTCAGGATCGGTTCCCCTGAGACGCTCCGGCGTTCAATCTTTAAATAAAAAACTGGTCTTTATTTCGATCTTCTAGCTCATCCCGTTCCTAAGGTAAAGTTCAATATGTACCAAAAATCAAGTTCGTGCTGTGATGTATAAGATCCAATTGCCTTTAACCTAGGATTCAACGAGGACTCCAATTATGGGGTCAACCGACCTGGCATCTTCCTACATATTGCACAACATATGCAAGAACGCTTCAAGACTTTTTGTGGGACACGGCTTCGTTCGGGTTTCAGAGACAGATAAAGTTGACGTAAAATATTGTTTTAAAAACTGTAACTGTAAAAACTGTAAGTGTTGAAACAAACAGTACAAAGCAGTACTGGCTTCAATAGTGAGTTGCCTCTCCGTAACTGGTCGATTCTCGATTAGAAGTGTTTTTTTTAAGACCTGGCCAATCCAAGATTGACCATTCAAGCGTCAGACCCCTCCAAAAAGGGGATGGGGGACGTGCTCTTGCCCTTTTAACCTCTTCCGTTGTATGATCCGTCTCGGGTCCTCGATCGGTAAAACAGGTGCCGTTTTGTAATTCTAGAAGCTCAGGAAGATATCAACGACTACCCAAAAGTCTGTTCTGTAACTGCCATCTCGGTTTGTTCAGTGTTATTTCAACTTGCTCGGACATTCGTGAGGTGGTGATTACTAATGGACTAATCTTCGTCTGCTGCTTCCTCTTCAAGTCGGGCTGTAAATGGGTATGACATATATAAGTCATGTGCACTGTATTACCGTAAGCCATACCACTATGCAATATTGTATAGGCCACTGGTTTTAAAGACTGGTCCTTCGTACTTTGTATATGTACCGTGAAGGAAAGCGCGTGCTTGTTTGTCCACCATCGACGTCACCCAGCCTAGGAATGTGCCTTTAGACGTGGCGTCGACAGACCGAGGTCTTGATTATTTCTGTCATTCTCTGAATATTTTAAAAATTATCATAGAGGATAGAGATAGACGTACTGCTGTCGGGATGTTTGCCAGAGACAGAACAATATGCGGGTGGTCTCCCTTCGGTGATCGACACTAACGTTTAATGCAATAGAATATACCTGATTAAGTCAATCACACCATGATACTGAGAACAGACGCAAGAAAGTGCAAAATTTCATTATGATAGAGCAGACTGTTATCTTCCAGACCGTGGTATGAACACAGCTCTTGTTTTCACCTCTCTCCTTCCCCTCCCCTCCCCCGTGCTGGTCGTCGTCTCGCGCGCGGCGCGCCGCCTCGGGTGTCCGAGCACCTCTGGCAGCCGCCAGGCTCAGTCTGGTCTCTGAGAGTTGAGCTGTGATGTGAATGCTGTATTTTCTATTAAGTGGGATATTTTAACTGTCGTACAAGACTTGGTGTGATGAATATCATAGACAGCATACAGCTTGAAAAATAAACTTATTTTGGTCAATGTTTTCATTTTAGTATTTGAACAAAACATGCAATTTAACTATGATGTTACAGTAAGCAGTACTCCATGCCCTTTTCCATACTCCGTACTCACATATTTCATTCCATAGCGGTGCCAGTGTCACTTAATGGAATGGCATGCCTCTTTTGCTTGATTTAGAATGGAAACGTTTTATTGTTGTGTCAAGTGCAGAACGTAATAAAAAGCCATAAAGCGGGGCTGCCGTGCTCAATGACTTGAAGTGTAAGCCAAAAACAAAAAGCAAATCAAAACAAAATAACTACAAACGAAAACGCATGCTTGTTTTCTGGCACCGCCATCACCTGGTTGCAGAATCTGCGTTTAGACGGGTTATTGGCAGACCAAAGTGCTGACAGCGTCTCTGTCATCCTCTGAATTGGGAAATAATCGGACATTGGCATAGAGAAATTGAAACACGCATAGGCGGATCCAGGATTACCGATCGGAGGGGCACCTTCCCGGGGGCGCCATCCGGACTAGGGGGGCGCCACTTATGACCGACAAAACCTATCGGTGGGCGCCGACTTTCGTATCCTCTGGGAGGGGGATGGGAAGCGACATTTTAGGGGGCGCCATCAATCTTTCAGGGGGTGCCGAGGGTCGATGGGGGGCACGTGCCCCCCTTGCCCCCTGGATCCGCCTATGGAAATACGCGTGATAAACTGTGTCTACATGGCTTAGTGCAGCGACTATTGGCCGCTGTATTGACACACAAAGAGAGGAGGGAAGTATTGCATTAACCCAGGTGAAATGCAGTTTGTTTTTCAGTTGCAAGTTTGAGACTAAAGTTCCAGAGGAGTCTTTGAAACACAAAGCCATTTGCAGTGGTAAAGGGGGCATTCCAGGACAGATCGACCAAGGCTTGACACCACCATATCTAGAAAAAAATCTGAAACTTTGTCTCCGGGGTAGTTTTGGGCCAGAAACACGCCTGTGAGAATCTTAGCCCCCTCCGACCAACGGTGACCGAGTTATAGCCCGAGGCATTTTCGGGAGGTCACCTTGTAGACTCATCTTTGATGCTTCATAACTCAACAACGCATTGCCCGATTAACAAGTTTTGTATATCATTGAACTCGTCTTGAACCATGCATTATTTTGAAGAAAAAAATATAAATGTTAAAAATTTTGACTTTTAATTCGTTTGCCCTTTTCTTAGATGACCTAGCTTGACCTTTTCGACATTGAAATTGACCTTTTAGACACCTCAAAAATTTTGCTTCGTCAAATATCTTTCGATAGAAAAAATGCGTTTTTGCTATAAGTTCCAAATTTTTAGCACCTAAGGTAGGTATGCAGACGGTTTTTGACCACTGCGGTAGTACAGCCTTATGTTTAACGCCGCAAACAAAGCGATTGCTTTTGTAATCGGTTGCTTGCAATCATACGGCATTGTCTTTACGAAATTTTCATCGTGGAAGTGTCAAAATATATGAGAATTAACACGCGCCCACACAAGGGGGTGTGCAACCGGCCTCTTCAGGTTTCCACAGGTAGTAAAAAAGACCTTCGCGCAGCGCCACCGTACTTCATGTAGCTCTAACTCGAAATTTTTGCAGCTTCTGGCAAAATTTTATGTCTGGGTCATACTAGGTCAGACGGCCAACCCAGGTCAAGAGACCTAACCTCGAAAAAAGTTTGGGAGGTGCATCAATAATATCAAATCTAGCTTATCGTCGTTAGATTCACATTACATAGTAAGGTCGCCGAGCACGATAATTTTCGTAGCAGGATTTCTATGTCGATAACCGGGAGCAGGGTCAGGGTCATGATCTTTTCATTAGAAATGCATGGAGCAATTGGTAAATTTTGATAACTTGAGAGAATTGAGAATTGTCGAGAATTGCGATGGACGTTTTATTTTTACGTTGTCGTGTCTGACTTGCCTCTGCAGTTTGATTAATATTCTTTTTACCATACAGACCTAAGCCTGGCTCTAGGTCAAAGCGGGTTAATTTTGACATTTGACTAGGCAATATTATAAGATACATAATCCGTTTGGGCTCAACAAGAGTGTTCCAATGGTGCTGAACGTTTCTTTCTACGGCTCACCTCTGTCACCTATTATGCCACAAAATTTAGGTTTCCACTTACTTAGTTCCTGTAAAAAATACTGTGACCTCGAGCAAACTCAAAGGTGACACGACCAAACGATTGTATGTAACATATTCGGTAGTGGTTAAAACTGGCTGTTTAGTGGCATCACTCCCAGTGCACTGTGTCATTATTCATCTGGGATTCTGGGATCCGTGTCAGCTATGAAATGATCACCTTGTAAAAATATCATGAGGCAACCTGTTCAAGTGACCAAGTCGAATGCGTTACAATTTCAGGACATTTTTTCTCATATATGAGCAGATTCAGATTACTTTTTGGGAATGAACGCCTTTCAGACACGTTACATTGCATGAATCCTCTCAAACGTATGCTGTGCTGCACTGGGTCACCTTGTATCGATATTATTTTTCCATCTCCAGGAACGATGTAATTGTGTGAGTTAGTGGTGCCCATAGGATAAGTTATACTTGTTTCAATTATGGAGAAAGCCGCGACATCTTTGTAAATTTTCGTTTAAGGCTGAAAGGTCAATTATTAATAAGTTCATTTGCCCTCGTCTCCCTCGAAACAATGGATCCCTTTCTATCACTTTTAATGACTGCAATTTTTATTTTCATAAATATTGTCCAAGTTGATGCCAGTTCAGTTTTAGGAGTAGGTGTCTCACTAGAGTCATCAAGGGACTTTTTACGGAGACCCCGACCCCACCACTCAAACGAGCAACTCCCACGATGAAGTGTTAATCAATGAACCAAAGTTGAAAGTCCCACAAGGCATAACGACGACCGTCTACCTCAGGTCAACCCCCTCACCAGTCAGTTGCCAGCTGGCCTTCAGTATTTACGATACCTACCACCTCCCAGTTGACCTAAATTATGTTTTCAGAAGTTGCAAAATGTTGTGTTAGAGGTACATGGAGTACGGTGGCGCTGCACGAAGGTGTTTTTTTTACTACCTGTAGAGGCCTGAGGAGGCCGGTTTCCCACCCCCTCGGGTGGGCGCGTGTTAATTGTCATATATTTTGACACTTTCACGATGAAAATTTCGTAAAGACAATGCCATATGACTACCAGCAACCGATTACAAAAGCAATCGCTATGTTTGCGGCGTTAAACATAAGGCTGTACTGCCGCAGTGGTCAAAAACGATCTACATACCCTCCTTCGGTGCTAAATATTTTGAATTTATAAAAAGAACTCATTTTTTCTATCAAAAGATATTTGATGAAGCAAAATTTTTGAGGTGTCTAAAAGGTCAATTTCAATGTCGAAAAGGTCAAGCTAGGTCATCTAAGAAAAGGTCAAACGAATTAAGTCAAAATTTTTAAAATTTTAATTTTTTCCAAAATAATTTATGGTTCAAGACGAGTTCAATGATATACAAAACTTGTTAATCGGGCAATGCGTTGTTGAGTTATGAAGCATCAAAGATGAGTCTACAAGGTGACCTCCCGAAAATACCTCGGGCTATAACTCGGTCACCGTTGGTCGGAGGGGGCTAAGATTCTCACAGGCGTGTTTCTGGCCCAAAACTACCCCGGAGACAAAGTTTCAGATTTTTCTAGACATGGTGGTGTCAAATTGATTTTTTTGTCGTTTTGTCCTGGAATGCCCCCAAACATTATATTGGCCTAGAATCACTTGTATCGGCGACCCTAAGTTACCTTTATGTCAAATTGCATCCACTTCCATTCATTATGAGGACTTCAAACCATAGTGCAGGGGCGCAGCCAGAGCTTTCGTATGGGGGGCACACAAACTTTGAGGGGCACCCCGGGGAAAAAAGGGCACTTTTTAACTTAACCTAAAAACTTACTATATCTTTGTTTATATCATTTTTGGGCATCTTTGGTTCAATAAAAAATGCAAATAAATCAATGACGGAGAAGGAAAATTCGATGAAAACTAAAAAGGGGGAAAAATATCACCAAAATGCCATGTAAGTAGCCAAAACACTACTTTTTGGTAGATTTAAGGACAGCCAACTCATGCAAGTACTTAACATCAGAGAAATCAGCGGAGCATGTGATATCTGTTACAATGTGCAGGTTAAGGCAAAGTGGAGCCGAAAATTATTTTGTTATGCCCATTGGTTTTGTCGTGACGAGTGAGCCCTGGCTGAATGCGGATTAGGTTCCTTGCCTCCCACAATCACCGTGGGACGAGGAGTAGCATAGTGTCTTTGGAAGAACACATTTTTGCTGCCGGAAAAATTTGGGAGATACCTTTGAACGCAGTTTATTAAGTTCCATATTCTCAAGGCTCGGTCCCAATTAAGAGTAAATAAAAGGTGAACAGGCCGGTGGTTTGGATGGGGATGGTGTGACAGTGCTGAAAATTGTGAAAACTATTTCTTC
The DNA here is from genome assembly GCA_034440635.1 of Lepas anatifera. NCBI lineage: Eukaryota > Metazoa > Arthropoda > Thecostraca > Lepadidae > Lepas > Lepas anatifera. The sequence goes on along the minus strand of JAOTON010000520.1, from coordinate 1,068,665 downwards.
ATTCAAATTTATTAGTAGAAATCCTCGTTTAGGGGACTGTGCTCTGATCTCAGGGGCACATGCCTTTTTATCATCCCTTCCCAGAATCCACCAGTATAATAAATTTATATAACCAGGGGTGCCTAGGTATCACAAGCCGTTTTAAAGATTCCTCACTCCTCGTTAGCTCCGTTTTACAAGGGGAGTTTCCATTGTAATCTTATTCCCCATCTATTCAAGACCAGCTCTGGGGCCCCCAAGTGTGGATAAGAGGCCTCCAGAGCAGCTTCCCCCATCCCCCAGTTGTGCGTCCAGGGAATAGACTAGCTCATTGACCCCACCCCAAGATGATGGGAGTTGGCCTTGTGTTCTTATTATCTATCTATTCAAGACCACCTCAGGGGCCCCTGATGTAGATCAGGGTCACAGAGCAGCTCATGCTTCACCCAGGGACTAGACTAGCTCATTGGTCCCAGAGATGAGGTCATCAGACTAGCTCAATGGGCCACAGATAGGCTCAAAGGGCCTTAAACCAGTTCAAGAAGCCCCAGAACAGTTTAAGGCGCCAGAGCACTTCAGGGAACCTCAAGCCAACTTAAGGGGCTCTCACAAGCTCAGCACCCAGACCAGTTCAGGGTACCCTCAGAACCTAGATCCGCTCTTGGACCCCAGATCAGCTCTTGGGGCCCAGGGGTCGAAAAAACTGACCATTTTGACATTCTAAATGGTGACAGCCCAAGATGGACAAGGTGACAAAATTAGCTGATATGTTTGCTCCAGACGAATAACGGAACAAATAGCCAAAATTTGCACATGCAATTTAAACTCGCAATGTTTTTCAACAACTAAGATGGTCCAGGAGTATCCCTTGATATCTTAATAACTCAAAACATGCCACATTTTACAGCCTGGGCTGGTGACACATTTATGGTTTGGCATTTTAATGGTGACAACCTGAACACTTTTTGCCCCTGTTGGGGCCCCAGATCAGTTCAGGGGCCTCAAGTCAGGTCAGGGGGCAAGATCAAGTCAGGGGCACTAATTCAGCTCAGGAATCCCTCACCAGCTCGGGGCCCAAGCAGTTCAAAAGCCCCAGAGCTGCTCAGGGGACACCAGATCGGCCCATAGGGCACCAGGTCAGTCTAGGGGACAAACAATCAGATCAGTGGTCCCCGACCAGCTCGGGGCCCAGATCAGCTCGTGAATACCAGATAAAGTCAGGAGGCACTTAATCAGCTCAGGAGCCCCATACCATCTCAGGGGCCCTCACCACCCCTGTGGGCCCAGCTCAGCTCAGGGCCTGGGAGCTGCTCAGGAAATCACGTAATTAAACCAGGAGGCCCGGTTTAGCTTAAAGGGCACCATATTAGCCATGGGGCACCAGACTAGTTCAGAGGGAATAAGATGAGCTCAGGAGACACACTGATGACTCAGCAGGCACCAGATCGACTCAGGGGGCATTAGTTGAGTTCAGGAGGCCGTATACCTGCTCCGGGTGCACCAGATCGATCAGCACAGTGGGCATATTCAAGTCAGAGGCACTAAATCAGCTCAGGGACCCCTCACCAGCTCGGGGCCCAATCAGTTCAAAAGCCCCAGAGCTGCTCAGGGGACGCCAGATGCCCATAGGGCACCAGATCAGCTCCGGGGACAAACAATCAGATCAGTGGTCCCCGACCAGCTCGGGAATACCAGATAAGTCAAGCTCAGAGGCCCCATACCATCTCAGGGGCCCTCATCAGCCTCTGTGGGCTCAGCTCAGCTCAGGGCTTTAGAGCTGCTCATGAAATCACGTAAGGAGGCCCAGATCGGCTTAAATGGCGCCAGATTACTCAGGGGGCACCAGACTAGCTCAGAGGGCATCAGATGGGCTCAGGTGGCACCAGATCGATCCGCTCGGGGTCCAGATCAGCTCCCAGCCCCCAGACTATGGCAGGAGCCTAAATCAGCTCAGGGAGCAACATAACAGCTCAGGGGACACAAGGTGGTCTCAGGGCCCACCAAACCAGCTCAGGGGGGGGCAGACCATCTAAGGAGACATCAATAATCGGTTGAGGGGGCACCTAATCAGCTGAAGAGGCACCATATTGACTTAGAAGACAGAATCAACTTGGGGAGGCATGAGATCAGCTCGGGGGCCCGAATCAGCTCAAGGGGCACTAAATCAGCTATTAGGGCACCAAACAAGCTCGGAAGCATTAAACTAACTCCGAGGGCATTATATAGGTTCAGGAGGCACAATTATTTGCTCAGTGGAGCACTCGATTGACTCAGGGGCACCAGATCAGCTTAGAGGGCAAGTAATCAGCTCAAGGGGCCAAGACAAGCTTAGAGGCCACGAGATGAGCTCAAGGAGCACCAGATTGGCTTCACCCGTACGATTATTGGCGACGATGAAGCATTAGGTGGACACATACTAGGTGCCCATACTCTTCCCGGGTGCTTGGAAAGGCGACAGAATGCCCTAGCTGACCGAAAAAGGTATTAAGTTGTCCAACAATAGTTTCAATCGCTACATGCGGTCCAGTTACATCAAGGTTCAGCGGCGTAGGACACTAAATTTCGAGTGGCACGGCCCAAATTGGGTACACCACCTGGCAATCAAAAGGGCACCCCGGCAGTGATGGGGGCACGTGCCCCCTGTGCCTTCCTGGCCGCACCCCTGGACAGTAGATCAACTCCGGGAGGCATTAAATAAGTTCAGGGGGGCCGGATCAGCTCAAGGGGTACTAAAACAGCTAAAAGGACACCAGGCAAGCTCGGAGACATCAGACTAACTCAGAGAGTATTTTATAGGCTCAGAAGGCACACTTATTTTCTCAGGAGGACACCAGATTGACTACGAGGGCACCAGATCAGCTCACAGGGCACATGATCAGCTCCAGGGGGCACCAGATGAGCTCCGCCCGTACGATTATTGGCGACGATGAGGCATTTTCTGGAAACGGATTACGTGCCTATACTCTTCCCGGGTGCTTGGAAAGGCGACAGAATGCCCTAGCTTACCAAAAAGGCACTTAATTGTCAAACAATAGTTGAAATCGCTAAATGCAGTCTAGTTACATCTAGGTTCAATGGCGTAGGGCACTAAATTTGGAGCGGCACGGCCCAAACAGGGTACACCACCTGGCAATCAAAAGGGCACCCGGCAGCGATGGGTGCACGTGCCCCTGTGCCCCCCTGGACAGTAGATAAACGCCGGGAGGCATTAAATAAGTTCAGGGGGCCTGGATCAGCTCAAGGGACACTAAAACAGCTAATAGGGCAGCAGGCAGGCTCGGAGGCATCAGAATAACTTAGAGAGCATTATATAGGTTCAGAAGGCACAATTATTTATTCAGGGGAGGGGGGCACCAGATTGACTACGAGGGCATCAGATCAGCTCAGAAGGCACATGATCACCTCCAGGGGGCACCAGATGAGCTCCACCCGTACGATTATTGGCGACGATGAGGCATTATCTGGAAACGGATTACGTGCGTATACTCTTCCCGGGTGCTTGGAAAGGCGACAGAATGCTCTAGCTGACTAAAAAGGCACTTAATTGTCAAACAATAGTTGAAATCACTAAATGCGGTCTAGTTCCATCTAGGTTCAACGGCGTAGGGCACTAAATTTCGAGCGGCACGGCTCAAAGGGGTACACCACCCGGCAATCAAAAGGGCACCCCGCAAAATGGCAAAAACTAGGTCAGAATTTTACGTTTTTCACTGGAAACTATGCCTAAGCACAAGAAAATTGACCTAGCTGCCTCCAGGTGGCTGTCTTTAAACTAAATGAAGCGTACCCTCTGACGTATCGAGCTTACAAGTCGGCCGTCAAATTTCAATCGCTTTTTTGCTTTTATTAGAAATACTGCGTTTTGGCGTAATAAATATTGGCGGACAATTTCGAATTTTTTTCTTAGGTGATTCCTGTTGCTTATTCAAAAGGAGGCAAGTTTTAAGTTCGTCGCTTAAGAAATAAAAATGAGAAAAATACAAAATTGAAAACATTTGTTCCAAAATTTCTCAAAAACTATTTTGAGTTTAGATTTGGGGCCTTGGTTTAGGCGTCTAGCGTAAAAGCGCTATCACCCTTTAAAATTCCGGAGCCCTGGCAACAACTGTCAGAATCGCCAAGCGGCCAGAATAGAGCCTCTTGAGAAATCTCAATCTGCTTCGCTCCATGGATTTCGTCATGCGGCTCTGACCTTTAAAAAAACACAGATTAAATTGTCAGTAAGGCAAAAAGGACGATGGATATGCTCATACGATTTCTCCAGACCGGCCGAGCAGTGGGAAGTCTGAAAACAGACCCAATTCTAGCAGCATATTTCGGCAATGCTCGGTCCATTCTTGATTACGGTTGCGTCATTTGGGGAAAGGCTGCTCAAACTCATTTGGAAAGGTTAGACAGAATTCAGCACAAATTTCTTCTGTGGCTAGCTGCCCACGTTCATACATCTCGGCCTTCCACCACGCTTTCTTATTACGACTTGTTAATTTTATTCGAAATTGCCAGCCTCTCGCAAAGAATGTGCCAATATAATTTATGCTTCGTAAAAAAAAATAATCGTGGGCAAAATATATTCCGCCTTCCTGCTCGAGAGCGTCCCCTTTCACGTTCCACAGCGTCGAACTAGGTGGGCACAGCGACAAATTTTTATGTCCCCTTTGGTCGAGTTGAAACTGTAACGCGAGGTGTTTTTATTCGTGTCTTACTCTCTTTTAATGATTTTGAGTCCAAGTGTTCTTATGCCAGATCTTAAAAGGGAATGTGGCACCTTGGTCGAATCCTGGAATTTATTATAATTAGGGAAAATGCACAATGAACGCAATATTTTGGTTTTTAAAATGCACCTCGAGGGAAAAATAATTATCCGCCTGTGGATGATGTCATGATCTGGAAACCACTACCATATTCCATAGGCTTCAAGGGCTTCGATTGACTAATACTCACCATGACGTCAGCATATGTCGTCACACCAACAGCCATTACAAGTGTGGCCTGCTGCTTGAGGTACATGAGAGGTACATTTCAGGTAGTTTTTAGTTTTTCTCTACGGAAATTTTGAGTTGCAAGACAATTAATATGTAGAGTACCAGGTTTTTCGGCGTGCTTTACAACTTGGATATATCACTTAAAATCACGCTATCAAGGTGTCACATTCCCTTTAAAGGAGCTGTGCTGAAGTTCGACAAGCAGCACCCATTTTTATTGTCGTGTGGCTCTTATTGTTTGGGTGGAAGCTTTTACCTTTTATCTTGTCTTTTCTCTTGTGGTTTTATCTACTAATCTTATATACCCACTTTTATTATTTTAGAGTCTTTATATCATGATCATGTTTTATCTATACGGAGGTTTTTAATGACATCAAAAGTTAGGACGAGCCGTGACGAGCGCTTAGTTTTGTTTCCCCATGTCGGAATGTCATGGATATCATTTGTATCATTTCATTGTGAATATCATGTCTTTTTTTACTTATTTGACTTGAACTATAAGTGGGTTTTACCTGTTGCTCAATTACATAAATAAATACAAACACAGATACAAATGCAGGAGTGTCCGAGATAAATTTCACCAATGTTTGACATGATTATCGACAGATCTAACCCTTTGCTTTTTCATCCAGGCCTGCCTCTTCCGTTCTGGACGCATATGAGCTGTACATTGTTTGACATGCATAATACGATTTGTGTTAACAGTGCAATAATGGTAGTGCTCAATACATCGGAAATGGTTTAACAATGATCTCGCACGTGTATAAAATAAATCATACATCACCAGTAACTAGCGTTTCTCCGGCCTGGACGAACACAGGAGGTATTCACTTACGCTGCAATACCTTAACACGACTATCCGAGAATGGTGTAGCAGGTATTTGTTATTACCGAACAGGGGCGCAAAACCTACAATGCTAAAGGCTCAGTATAAGGCGTTCTGCGCAATGCACCTTTGACCGCCTCTTAAGTATGTGGATAATTTTGTGGGAGGGGTGTTTAAGTAAATGTCGCAGAGCAAAGGGGGAAGCTTATTTCGAGGAATGGGTCGTGGAGTGTTGCAACACTTGCGAGGGTAGGGTGGCGGCTACGGCAGAGAGGCCGAGCCTGCTTGTTGGGTATAGTTGAGGATTCAAAGGGTCCGCATACGGAAAAGATAAGACTCGCAAGCTTTCCGATACGACACCATCCGCCAGGTTATGGCCCTCACTCCAACGTGAAATTTTCCTACTATGCGAGTACCCAGCATTAAGATGTTGGCTGAATCATGTAGCTGAATCAAATTAATTCAATGCATATTGCATTTAAACACAACTTACACCGTAGGCCCTCCCTAAGCTTAGTAAAAACAAGATATGGTATAATTTTTAAAAGTATCTATCAGTTCCGTAAAAGACGTGCAACTGCCTTTGCTATTCTTGCTCTAACTATCTAAAGAAACTTTAATCAAAGATCGGCCACTGGTCTACCATGCTACATGAAGCATACCTGGCTGCTCTTATTCCAGCTTAACACGGCCATGACCCCTGAGGAGAAATTAACAAAATCAGCGCAGCCAGGCATCATTCATATTGCTCTAAGTGCACGAATGTGTAAATTCCTTTCGTCTACAATCAGCCAGGCGCGGCGGGTTGCGACAGCGTCAGATCGACTACTACTTTAAATTTCTGATCGCTTGCCGCTTCTCGGTCGCATGAGCTACATAATTTGCATTTCAAAAATTGCTGTAAATTAATTTTCTAAATCCTTATAGACTAGAAAATTATACAACTAAAAGCACACCAAGAGGAAGACTAACAATTTTTTGTCAATAACGAATAAGAAACCGGCCTTTCAAAAAGCCTAAAGATGCCGCTTTTGTTTACTAGATGTAAAGACAGCGATTTGGTAAGTCCACGCCGTAGACCAGCCATACAAAAAGTGTCGATGTTTGAAGGGTAACTGGATGCATTCTTGTTGCCCCAAAAAATAATTTAATGAAAATGTAGAGTTTCAATGTATTCAAGTACCGGACACTTTCAGTTCAACTTAAATATCAGCGTATTTATGCCTAGGGTGTCGTAGGGTGTCGTGAGTGGATTTGGGTGTCACAGGGCGTGGACGCAGCAATGAAGGGCTGATGTGGATAAAAATTATTTTCTTCGCAATAAATGGTCAATTTTCTACCATACAATGTAAAAAAATGCTGCTTAGCATACAAATTTCAAGATAATTGCTTTTAACAACAAAATGACCAAAAATGGTTTTCACTATTCTCCGTACCAGAAATACAAATACAACTTTTCAAGGACGTAAGCCTAGAAATAATGTGCACAGATAAACTGCTTTCCAGAAATGTATCTTTCAAAGCGGTCAGCTCATTTTTTTGGCCCCACAAGGCTAGGGTGTCTAATTTTCCACTCACCAATTTTGTGAGTGGTGGAATTTAGTGGCGGTGTTCACCCATTGGAACTTTCTCCGGTGGGGCAGGGGGCACTGAGCGTCTTGCCCGCGCCAGAATTTTGATTCAGTTGTTCCACTGAAATCGGTGGAGATAAGGATGGCAGGTATAATTGGCCAGAAAATAGAAAACAACAGAAAGAAGGCTGTAGCTTCGATTAGATTGATAGAAAGCAGCATACCTATTCATATAAAGGTGAGTAGATATGTGAAGAGGAGCAGGGGAATTGACAGATAAAGAAAAAAACTTTTAGCAAGAGTCTGGAAGAGTTTATTGCCATGATAGAAAGTTTGTAGTTTCGTCTGGGTTAGTTATATCCATGCATATATTTGGAACACACACACATATACGTACATACTCACAGGTGAAAAAGAGCACACGAGGCAACTATAAATGCAGATAAGGTGTAGTGTGTATGCTCAATTAGAAAAAAATTGCGCAGGTGGTTTGTATCATAAAAAAGAAAAAAGACAGGGCAAGGGAAAAGAAAAAAAGTAAGAAAATCATGGGTTAGTGTTTATTCACGGCCAGTGTATATATGTATCGGCCAGTGTATATTAAGTGTAGTTAAGTGTAAACCAAGGCTCTACTGGGCCCTAGCATAGGTGTATGCGAAGTGCAGTGATTGAGGTCAGGAGTGGCGTCCAAAATTCCGATACCTATAGGCATAGGTATAGGAGGGGCGTTGTCCCGGACAGAAAAACTATACAGTGTATGGTTAGATAATAAATTTTGGCACTAGGTATTGCACGAAAAAATCCTTTTCATTTTTCACCACCTGCCGGTCTCGGAGGCCCCCTCTGCAGAGTTGGTCTAAGGGGGCTCCGATATTTCGTCTCAGGGGCCCTTTAGAGCTGGTCGTGTGGGAGAGGAGAGGAGGGGCACAAGAGTTGGTCTAGGGAAGCCCCCAAGAGTTGATCTTCATCCCACAAATGTTAGTCTTGGTGGCTCCCAGAGTTCTTTTCCCCGAAGGTTGTCTCAGAGGCCCCCAAAAAGTTTTTTATTTGTGGCAATTCACCAATTCCTTAAAAAAGATTGGAGACTGTATCCGGGGGTTTCAGTTGGCAAAGATTTACCTGCTTAACCCAAATTTTTCACATGGTAATGGTCAAACAATTCTGCTTGGGGACGATTTTAAAATATTTACTTTGAGAAAATTAAAGGAAGTATCCATCCCTCAGTTGAAACAAGGGCTCTGAGAGTTTACCACCTGAGTACCCAAATTGGAAAATTTTTACTCCGTCATACATTTTGAGGAGAAATTTCCACTCACTTGTCATACATTCCGAGCTTAATTTTCCACTCGACACCCTAGCGCAAAACCTATTTTGGGTCACTGATCCCACCCGAAAAGCGATACACTGAACCATTATTGCAGTGTGTCCTACGTAAATGGTTTGCAGCTCAAAACAAACCTGAATACATCCATCCTTGAATAATTTCACCTGGTATGCCTAGTGGGATAGCTTCTCGCTGTCTAATGCCTGCTGTGCGCTGTGATTCTGTGCAGAAACCGTCTTCATCTTCTTCGCCAAAAGTCCATTTACCTTCACTTGATACTGGGCACAATGAACTTCAACCAAATCATCCGTCATTCACTTCAGGGATCGATGGGCAGGCCGGTGGTCGATCTGGGTATTGCAGCAGAGTGGGATGAACGACGATCTTCCCCGTTGTTGAGGGGAACACATGATGAACTAAACGGCAATTCTCTTTTTGCAATCACGAGAAATATATTAGCTACACCATGCTGAGTGAACATAAATTATATATAGTGTGAAAGCTCTTGATGGAAATATTCCAAATGTTTGCCGCCTCGGTAGCTCAGTTGGTAGAGCGTTGGGCTCCGGTTCGCTGCTCAGGAGCATACAGTGGCAGTGAATGTTCAGGATCGGTTCCCCTGAGACGCTCCGGCGTTCAATCTTTAAATAAAAAACTGGTCTTTATTTCGATCTTCTAGCTCATCCCGTTCCTAAGGTAAAGTTCAATATGTACCTAAAATCAAGTTCGTGCTTTGATGTATAAGATCCAACTGCCTTTAACCTAGGATTCAACGAGGACTCCAATTATGGGGTCAACCGACCTGGCATCTTCCTACATATTGCACAACATATGCAAGAACGCTTCAAGACTTTTTGTGGGACACGGCTTCGTTCGGGTTTCAGAGACAGATAAAGTTGACGTAAAATATTGTTTTAAAAACTGTAACTGTAAAAACTGTAAGTGTTGAAACAAACAGTACAAAGCAGTACTGGCTTCAATAGTGAGTTGCCTCTCCGTAACTGGTCGATTCTCGATTAGAAGTGTTTTTTTTAAGACCTGGCCAATCCAAGATTGACCATTCAAGCGTCAGACCCCTCCAAAAAGGGGATGGGGGACGTGCTCTTGCCCTTTTAACCTCTTCCGTTGTATGATCCGTCTCGGGTCCTCGATCGGTAAAACAGGTGCCGTTTTGTAATTCTAGAAGCTCAGGAAGATATCAACGACTACCCAAAAGTCTGTTCTGTAACTGCCATCTCGGTTTGTTCAGTGTTATTTCAACTTGCTCGGACATTCGTGAGGTGGTGATTACTAATGGACTAATCTTCGTCTGCTGCTTCCTCTTCAAGTCGGGCTGTAAATGGGTATGACATATATAAGTCATGTGCACTGTATTACCGTAAGCCATACCACTATGCAATATTGTATAGGCCACTGGTTTTAAAGACTGGTCCTTCGTACTTTGTATATGTACCGTGAAGGAAAGCGCGTGCTTGTTTGTCCACCATCGACGTCACCCAGCCTAGGAATGTGCCTTTAGACGTGGCGTCGACAGACCGAGGTCTTGATTATTTCTGTCATTCTCTGAATATTTTAAAAATTATCATAGAGGATAGAGATAGACGTACTGCTGTCGGGATGTTTGCCAGAGACAGAACAATATGCGGGTGGTCTCCCTTCGGTGATCGACACTAACGTTTAATGCAATAGAATATACCTGATTAAGTCAATCACACCATGATACTGAGAACAGACGCAAGAAAGTGCAAAATTTCATTATGATAGAGCAGACTGTTATCTTCCAGACCGTGGTATGAACACAGCTCTTGTTTTCACCTCTCTCCTTCCCCTCCCCTCCCCCGTGCTGGTCGTCGTCTCGCGCGCGGCGCGCCGCCTCGGGTGTCCGAGCACCTCTGGCAGCCGCCAGGCTCAGTCTGGTCTCTGAGAGTTGAGCTGTGATGTGAATGCTGTATTTTCTATTAAGTGGGATATTTTAACTGTCGTACAAGACTTGGTGTGATGAATATCATAGACAGCATACAGCTTGAAAAATAAACTTATTTTGGTCAATGTTTTCATTTTAGTATTTGAACAAAACATGCAATTTAACTATGATGTTACAGTAAGCAGTACTCCATGCCCTTTTCCATACTCCGTACTCACATATTTCATTCCATAGCGGTGCCAGTGTCACTTAATGGAATGGCATGCCTCTTTTGCTTGATTTAGAATGGAAACGTTTTATTGTTGTGTCAAGTGCAGAACGTAATAAAAAGCCATAAAGCGGGGCTGCCGTGCTCAATGACTTGAAGTGTAAGCCAAAAACAAAAAGCAAATCAAAACAAAATAACTACAAACGAAAACGCATGCTTGTTTTCTGGCACCGCCATCACCTGGTTGCAGAATCTGCGTTTAGACGGGTTATTGGCAGACCAAAGTGCTGACAGCGTCTCTGTCATCCTCTGAATTGGGAAATAATCGGACATTGGCATAGAGAAATTGAAACACGCATAGGCGGATCCAGGATTACCGATCGGAGGGGGCACCTTCCCGGGGGGCGCCATCCGGACTAGGGGGGCGCCACTTATGACCGACAAAACCTATCGGTGGGCGCCGACTTTCGTATCCTCTGGGAGGGGGATGGGAAGCGACATTTTAGGGGGCGCCATCAATCTTTCAGGGGGTGCCGAGGGTCGATGGGGGGCACGTGCCCCCCTTGCCCCCTGGATCCGCCTATGGAAATACGCGTGATAAACTGTGTCTACATGGCTTAGTGCAGCGACTATTGGCCGCTGTATTGACACACAAAGAGAGGAGGAAGTATTGCATTAACCCAGGTGAAATGCAGTTTGTTTTTCAGTTGCAAGTTTGAGACTAAAGTTCCAGAGGAGTCTTTGAAACACAAAGCCATTTGCAGTGGTAAAGGGGGCATTCCAGGACAGATCGACCAAGGCTTGACACCACCATATCTAGAAAAAAATCTGAAACTTTGTCTCCGGGGTAGTTTTGGGCCAGAAACACGCCTGTGAGAATCTTAGCCCCCTCCGACCAACGGTGACCGAGTTATAGCCCGAGGCATTTTCGGGAGGTCACCTTGTAGACTCATCTTTGATGCTTCATAACTCAACAACGCATTGCCCGATTAACAAGTTTTGTATATCATTGAACTCGTCTTGAACCATGCATTATTTTGAAGAAAAAAAAATAAATGTTAAAAATTTTGACTTTTAATTCGTTTGCCCTTTTCTTAGATGACCTAGCTTGACCTTTTCGACATTGAAATTGACCTTTTAGACACCTCAAAAATTTTGCTTCGTCAAATATCTTTCGATAGAAAAATGCGTTTTTGCTATAAGTTCCAAATTTTTAGCACCTAAGGTAGGTATGCAGACGGTTTTTGACCACTGCGGTAGTACAGCCTTATGTTTAACGCCGCAAACAAAGCGATTGCTTTTGTAATCGGTTGCTTGCAATCATACGGCATTGTCTTTACGAAATTTTCATCGTGGAAGTGTCAAAATATATGAGAATTAACACGCGCCCACACAAGGGGGTGTGCAACCGGCCTCTTCAGGTTTCCACAGGTAGTAAAAAAGACCTTCGCGCAGCGCCACCGTACTTCATGTAGCTCTAACTCGAAATTTTTGCAGCTTCTGGCAAAATTTTATGTCTGGGTCATACTAGGTCAGACGGCCAACCCAGGTCAAGAGACCTAACCTCGAAAAAAGTTTGGGAGGTGCATCAATAATATCAAATCTAGCTTATCGTCGTTAGATTCACATTACATAGTAAGGTCGCCGAGCACGATAATTTTCGTAGCAGGATTTCTATGTCGATAACCGGGAGCAGGGTCAGGGTCATGATCTTTTCATTAGAAATGCATGGAGCAATTGGTAAATTTTGATAACTTGAGAGAATTGAGAATTGTCGAGAATTGCGATGGACGTTTTATTTTTACGTTGTCGTGTCTGACTTGCCTCTGCAGTTTGATTAATATTCTTTTTACCATACAGACCTAAGCCTGGCTCTAGGTCAAAGCAGGTTAATTTTGACATTTGACTAGGCAATATTATAAGATACATAATCCGTTTGGGCTCAACAAGAGTGTTCCAATGGTGCTGAACGTTTCTTTCTACGGCTCACCTCTGTCACCTATTATGCCACAAAATTTAGGTTTCCACTTACTTAGTTCCTGTAAAAAATACTGTGACCTCGAGCAAACTCAAAGGTGACACGACCAAACGATTGTATGTAACATATTCGGTAGTGGTTAAAACTGGCTGTTTAGTGGCATCACTCCCAGTGCACTGTGTCATTATTCATCTGGGATTCTGGGATCCGTGTCAGCTATGAAATGATCACCTTGTAAAAATATCATGAGGCAACCTGTTCAAGTGACCAAGTCGAATGCGTTACAATTTCAGGACATTTTTTCTCATATATGAGCAGATTCAGATTACTTTTTGGGAATGAACGCCTTTTAGACACGTTACATTGCATGAATCCTCTCAAACGTATGCTGTGCTGCACTGGGTCACCTTGTATCGATATTATTTTTCCATCTCCAGGAACGATGTAATTGTGTGAGTTAGTGGTGCCCATAGGATAAGTTATACTTGTTTCAATTATGGAGAAAGCCGCGACATCTTTGTAAATTTTCGTTTAAGGCTGAAAGGTCAATTATTAATAAGTTCATTTGCCCTCGTCTTCCTCGAAACAATGGATCCCTTTCTATCACTTTTAATGACTGCAATTTTTATTTTCATAAATATTGTCCAAGTTGATGCCAGTTCAGTTTTAGGAGTAGGTGTCTCACTAGAGTCATCAAGGGACTTTTTACGGAGACCCCGACCCCACCACTCAAACGAGCAACTCCCACGATGAAGTGTTAATCAATGAACCAAAGTTGAAAGTCCCACAAGGCATAACGACGACCGTCTACCTCAGGTCACCCCCTCACCAGTCAGTTGCCAGCTGGCCTTCAGTATTTACGATACCTACCACCTCCCAGTTGACCTAAATTATGTTTTCAGAAGTTGCAAAATGTTGTGTTAGAGGTACATGGAGTACGGTGGCGCTGCACGAAGGTGTTTTTTTTACTACCTGTAGAGGCCTGAGGAGGCCGGTTTCCCACCCCTCGGGTGGGCGCGTGTTAATTGTCATATATTTTGACACTTTCACGATGAAAATTTCGTAAAGACAATGCCATATGACTACCAGCAACCGATTACAAAAGCAATCGCTATGTTTGCGGCGTTAAACATAAGGCTGTACTGCCGCAGTGGTCAAAAACGATCTACATACCCTCCTTCGGTGCTAAATATTTTGAATTTATAAAAAGAACTCATTTTTTCTATCAAAAGATATTTGATGAAGCAAAATTTTTGAGGTGTCTAAAAGGTCAATTTCAATGTCGAAAAGGTCAAGCTAGGTCATCTAAGAAAAGGTCAAACGAATTAAGTCAAAATTTTTAAAATTTTAATTTTTTCCAAAATAATTTATGGTTCAAGACGAGTTCAATGATATACAAAACTTGTTAATCGGGCAATGCGTTGTTGAGTTATGAAGCATCAAAGATGAGTCTACAAGGTGACCTCCCGAAAATACCTCGGGCTATAACTCGGTCACCGTTGGTCGGAGGGGGCTAAGATTCTCACAGGCGTGTTTCTGGCCCAAAACTACCCCGGAGACAAAGTTTCAGATTTTTTCTAGACATGGTGGTGTCAAATTGATTTTTTTGTCGTTTTGTCCTGGAATGCCCCCAAACATTATATTGGCCTAGAATCACTTGTATCGGCGACCCTAAGTTACCTTTATGTCAAATTGCATCCACTTCCATTCATTATGAGGACTTCAAACCATAGTGCAGGGGCGCAGCCAGAGCTTTCGTATGGGGGGCACACAAACTTTGAGGGGCACCCCGGGGAAAAAAGGGCACTTTTTAACTTAACCTAAAAACTTACTATATCTTTGTTTATATCATTTTTGGGCATCTTTGGTTCAATAAAAAATGCAAATAAATCAATGACGGAGAAGGAAAATTCGATGAAAACTAAAAAGGGGGAAAAATATCACCAAAATGCCATGTAAGTAGCCAAAACACTACTTTTTGGTAGATTTAAGGACAGCCAACTCATGCAAGTACTTAACATCAGAGAAATCAGCGGAGCATGTGATATCTGTTACAATGTGCAGGTTAAGGCAAAGTGGAGCCGAAAATTATTTTGTTATGCCCATTGGTTTTGTCGTGACGAGTGAGCCCTGGCTGAATGCGGATTAGGTTCCTTGCCTCCCACAATCACCGTGGGACGAGGAGTAGCATAGTGTCTTTAGAAGAACACATTTTTGCTGCCGGAAAAATTTGGGAGATACCTTTGAACGCGTTTATTAAGTTCCATATTCTCAAGGCTCGGTCCCAATTAAGAGTAAATAAAAGGTGAACAGGCCGGTGGTTTGGATGGGGATGGTGTGACAGTGCTGAAAATTGTGAAAACTATTTCTTCATTCAAATTTATTAGTAGAAATCCTCGTTTAGGGGACTGTGCTCTGATCTCAGGGGCACATGCCTTTTTATCATCCCTTCCCAGAATCCACCAGTATAATAAATTTATATAACCAGGGGTGCCTAGGTATCACAAGCCGTTTTAAAGATTCCTCACTCCTCGTTAGCTCCGTTTTACAAGGGGAGTTTCCATTGTAATCTTATTCCCCATCTATTCAAGACCAGCTCTGGGGCCCCCAAGTGTGGATAAGAGGCCTCCAGAGCAGCTTCCCCATCCCCCAGTTGTGCGTCCAGGGAATATACTAGCTCATTGACCCCACCCCAAGATGATGGGAGTTGGCCTTGTGTTCTTATTATCTATCTATTCAAGACCACCTCAGGGGCCCCTGATGTAGATCAGGGTCACAGAGCAGCTCATGCTTCACCCAGGGACTAGACTAGCTCATTGGTCCCAGAGATGAGGTCATCAGACTAGCTCAATGGGCCACAGATAGGCTCAAAGGGCCTTAAACCAGTTCAAGAAGCCCCAGAACAGTTTAAGGCGCCAGAGCACTTCAGGGAACCTCAAGCCAACTTAAGGGGCTCTCACAAGCTCAGCACCCAGACCAGTTCAGGGTACCCTCAGAACCTAGATCCGCTCTTGGACCCCAGATCAGCTCTTGGGGCCCAGGGGTCGAAAAAACTGACCATTTTGACATTCTAAATGGTGACAGCCCAAGATGGACAAGGTGACAAAATTAGCTGATATGTTTGCTCCAGACGAATAACGGAACAAATAGCCAAAATTTGCACATGCAATTTAAACTCGCAATGTTTTTCAACAACTAAGATGGTCCAGGAGTATCCCTTGATATCTTAATAACTCAAAACATGCCACATTTTACAGCCTGGGCTGGTGACACATTTATGGTTTGGCATTTTAATGGTGACAACCTGAACACTTTTGGCCCCTGTTGGGGCCCCAGATCAGTTCAGGGGCCTCAAGTCAGGTCAGGGGGCAAGATCAAGTCAGGGGCACTAATTCAGCTCAGGAATCCCTCACCAGCTCGGGGCCCAAGCAGTTCAAAAGCCCCAGAGCTGCTCAGGGGACACCAGATCGGCCCATAGGGCACCAGGTCAGTCTAGGGGACAAACAATCAGATCAGTGGTCCCCGACCAGCTCGGGGCCCAGATCAGCTCGTGAATACCAGATAAAGTCAGGAGGCACTTAATCAGCTCAGGAGCCCCATACCATCTCAGGGGCCCTCACCACCCCTGTGGGCCCAGCTCAGCTCAGGGCCTGGGAGCTGCTCAGGAAATCACGTAATTAAACCAGGAGGCCCGGTTTAGCTTAAAGGGCACCATATTAGCCATGGGGCACCAGACTAGTTCAGAGGGAATAAGATGAGCTCAGGAGACACACTGATGACTCAGCAGGCACCAGATCGACTCAGGGGGCATTAGTTGAGTTCAGGAGGCCGTATACCTGCTCCGGGTGCACCAGATCGATCAGCACAGTGGGCATATTCAAGTCAGAGGCACTAAATCAGCTCAGGGACCCCTCACCAGCTCGGGGCCCAATCAGTTCAAAAGCCCCAGAGCTGCTCAGGGGACGCCAGATGCCCATAGGGCACCAGATCAGCTCCGGGGACAAACAATCAGATCAGTGGTCCCCGACCAGCTCGGGAATACCAGATAAGTCAAGCTCAGAGGCCCCATACCATCTCAGGGGCCCTCATCAGCCTCTGTGGGCTCAGCTCAGCTCAGGGCTTTAGAGCTGCTCATGAAATCACGTAAGGAGGCCCAGATCGGCTTAAATGGCGCCAGATTACTCAGGGGGCACCAGACTAGCTCAGAGGGCATCAGATGGGCTCAGGTGGCACCAGATCGATCCGCTCGGGGTCCAGATCAGCTCCCAGCCCCCCAGACTATGGCAGGAGCCTAAATCAGCTCAGGGAGCAACATAACAGCTCAGGGGACACAAGGTGGTCTCAGGGCCCACCAAACCAGCTCAGGGGGGGGCAGACCATCTAAGGAGACATCAATAATCGGTTGAGGGGGCACCTAATCAGCTGAAGAGGCACCATATTGACTTAGAAGACAGAATCAACTTGGGGAGGCATGAGATCAGCTCGGGGGCCCGAATCAGCTCAAGGGGCACTAAATCAGCTATTAGGGCACCAAACAAGCTCGGAAGCATTAAACTAACTCCGAGGGCATTATATAGGTTCAGGAGGCACAATTATTTGCTCAGTGGAGCACTCGATTGACTCAGGGGCACCAGATCAGCTTAGAGGGCAAGTAATCAGCTCAAGGGGCCAAGACAAGCTTAGAGGCCACGAGATGAGCTCAAGGAGCACCAGATTGGCTTCACCCGTACGATTATTGGCGACGATGAAGCATTAGGTGGACACATACTAGGTGCCCATACTCTTCCCGGGTGCTTGGAAAGGCGACAGAATGCCCTAGCTGACCGAAAAAGGTATTAAGTTGTCCAACAATAGTTTCAATCGCTACATGCGGTCCAGTTACATCAAGGTTCAGCGGCGTAGGACACTAAATTTCGAGTGGCACGGCCCAAATTGGGTACACCACCTGGCAATCAAAAGGGCACCCCGGCAGTGATGGGGGCACGTGCCCCCTGTGCCTTCCTGGCCGCACCCCTGGACAGTAGATCAACTCCGGGAGGCATTAAATAAGTTCAGGGGGGCCGGATCAGCTCAAGGGGTACTAAAACAGCTAAAAGGACACCAGGCAAGCTCGGAGACATCAGACTAACTCAGAGAGTATTTTATAGGCTCAGAAGGCACACTTATTTTCTCAGGAGGACACCAGATTGACTACGAGGGCACCAGATCAGCTCACAGGGCACATGATCAGCTCCAGGGGGCACCAGATGAGCTCCGCCCGTACGATTATTGGCGACGATGAGGCATTTTCTGGAAACGGATTACGTGCCTATACTCTTCCCGGGTGCTTGGAAAGGCGACAGAATGCCCTAGCTTACCAAAAAGGCACTTAATTGTCAAACAATAGTTGAAATCGCTAAATGCAGTCTAGTTACATCTAGGTTCAATGGCGTAGGGCACTAAATTTGGAGCGGCACGGCCCAAACAGGGTACACCACCTGGCAATCAAAAGGGCACCCGGCACCGATGGGTGCACGTGCCCCTGTGCCCCCCTGGACAGTAGATAAACGCCGGGAGGCATTAAATAAGTTCAGGGGGCCTGGATCAGCTCAAGGGACACTAAAACAGCTAATAGGGCAGCAGGCAGGCTCGGAGGCATCAGAATAACTTAGAGAGCATTATATAGGTTCAGAAGGCACAATTATTTATTCAGGGGAGGGGGGCACCAGATTGACTACGAGGGCATCAGATCAGCTCAGAAGGCACATGATCACCTCCAGGGGGCACCAGATGAGCTCCACCCGTACGATTATTGGCGACGATGAGGCATTATCTGGAAACGGATTACGTGCGTATACTCTTCCCGGGTGCTTGGAAAGGCGACAGAATGCTCTAGCTGACTAAAAAGGCACTTAATTGTCAAACAATAGTTGAAATCACTAAATGCGGTCTAGTTCCATCTAGGTTCAACGGCGTAGGGCACTAAATTTCGAGCGGCACGGCTCAAAGGGGTACACCACCCGGCAATCAAAAGGGCACCCCGCAAAATGGCAAAAACTAGGTCAGAATTTTACGTTTTTCACTGGAAACTATGCCTAAGCACAAGAAAATTGACCTAGCTGCCTCCAGGTGGCTGTCTTTAAACTAAATGAAGCGTACCCTCTGACGTATCGAGCTTACAAGTCGGCCGTCAAATTTCAATCGCTTTTTTGCTTTTATTAGAAATACTGCGTTTTGGCGTAATAAATATTGGCGGACAATTTCGAATTTTTTCTTAGGTGATTCCTGTTGCTTATTCAAAAGGAGGCAAGTTTTAAGTTCGTCGCTTAAGAAATAAAAATGAGAAAAATACAAAATTGAAAACATTTGTTCCAAAATTTCTCAAAAACTATTTTGAGTTTAGATTTGGGGCCTTGGTTTAGGCGTCTAGCGTAAAAGCGCTATCACCCTTTAAAATTCCGGAGCCCTGGCAACAACTGTCAGAATCGCCAAGCGGCCAGAATAGAGCCTCTTGAGAAATCTCAATCTGCTTCGCTCCATGGATTTCGTCATGCGGCTCTGACCTTTAAAAAAACACAGATTAAATTGTCAGTAAGGCAAAAAGGACGATGGATATGCTCATACGATTTCTCCAGACCGGCCGAGCAGTGGGAAGTCTGAAAACAGACCCAATTCTAGCAGCATATTTCGGCAATGCTCGGTCCATTCTTGATTACGGTTGCGTCATTTGGGGAAAGGCTGCTCAAACTCATTTGGAAAGGTTAGACAGAATTCAGCACAAATTTCTTCTGTGGCTAGCTGCCCACGTTCATACATCTCGGCCTTCCACCACGCTTTCTTATTACGACTTGTTAATTTTATTCGAAATTGCCAGCCTCTCGCAAAGAATGTGCCAATATAATTTATGCTTCGTAAAAAAAATAATCGTGGGCAAAATATATTCCGCCTTCCTGCTCGAGAGCGTCCCCTTTCACGTTCCACAGCGTCGAACTAGGTGGGCACAGCGACAAATTTTTATGTCCCCTTTGGTCGAGTTGAAACTGTAACGCGAGGTGTTTTTATTCGTGTCTTACTCTCTTTTAATGATTTTGAGTCCAAGTGTTCTTATGCCAGATCTTAAAAGGGAATGTGGCACCTTGGTCGAATCCTGGAATTTATTATAATTAGGGAAAATGCACAATGAACGCAATATTTTGGTTTTTAAAATGCACCTCGAGGGAAAAATAATTATCCGCCTGTGGATGATGTCATGATCTGGAAACCACTACCATATTCCATAGGCTTCAAGGGCTTCGATTGACTAATACTCACCATGACGTCAGCATATGTCGTCACACCAACAGCCATTACAAGTGTGGCCTGCTGCTTGAGGTACATGAGAGGTACATTTCAGGTAGTTTTTAGTTTTTCTCTACGGAAATTTTGAGTTGCAAGACAATTAATATGTAGAGTACCAGGTTTTTCGGCGTGCTTTACAACTTGGATATATCACTTAAAATCACGCTATCAAGGTGTCACATTCCCTTTAAAGGAGCTGTGCTGAAGTTCGACAAGCAGCACCCATTTTTATTGTCGTGTGGCTCTTATTGTTTGGGTGGAAGCTTTTACCTTTTATCTTGTCTTTTCTCTTGTGGTTTTATCTACTAATCTTATATACCCACTTTTATTATTTTAGAGTCTTTATATCATGATCATGTTTTATCTATACGGAGGTTTTTAATGACATCAAAAGTTAGGACGAGCCGTGACGAGCGCTTAGTTTTGTTTCCCCATGTCGGAATGTCATGGATATCATTTGTATCATTTCATTGTGAATATCATGTCTTTTTTTACTTATTTGACTTGAACTATAAGTGGGTTTTACCTGTTGCTCAATTACATAAATAAATACAAACACAGATACAAATGCAGGAGTGTCCGAGATAAATTTCACCAATGTTTGACATGATTATCGACAGATCTAACCCTTTGCTTTTTCATCCAGGCCTGCCTCTTCCGTTCTGGACGCATATGAGCTGTACATTGTTTGACATGCATAATACGATTTGTGTTAACAGTGCAATAATGGTAGTGCTCAATACATCGGAAATGGTTTAACAATGATCTCGCACGTGTATAAAATAAATCATACATCACCAGTAACTAGCGTTTCTCCGGCCTGGACGAACACAGGAGGTATTCACTTACGCTGCAATACCTTAACACGACTATCCGAGAATGGTGTAGCAGGTATTTGTTATTACCGAACAGGGGCGCAAAACCTACAATGCTAAAGGCTCAGTATAAGGCGTTCTGCGCAATGCACCTTTGACCGCCTCTTAAGTATGTGGATAATTTTGTGGGAGGGGTGTTTAAGTAAATGTCGCAGAGCAAAGGGGGAAGCTTATTTCGAGGAATGGGTCGTGGAGTGTTGCAACACTTGCGAGGGTAGGGTGGCGGCTACGGCAGAGAGGCCGAGCCTGCTTGTTGGGGTATAGTTGGGGATTCAAAGGGTCCGCATACGGAAAAGATAAGACTCGCAAGCTTTCCGATACGACACCATCCGCCAGGTTATGGCCCTCACTCCAACGTGAAATTTTCCTACTATGCGAGTACCCAGCATTAAGATGTTGGCTGAATCATGTAGCTGAATCAAATTAATTCAATGCATATTGCATTTAAACACAACTTACACCGTAGGCCCTCCCTAAGCTTAGTAAAAACAAGATATGGTATAATTTTTAAAAGTATCTATCAGTTCCGTAAAAGACGTGCAACTGCCTTTGCTATTCTTGCTCTAACTATCTAAAGAAACTTTAATCAAAGATCGGCCACTGGTCTACCATGCTACATGAAGCATACCTGGCTGCTCTTATTCCAGCTTAACACGGCCATGACCCCTGAGGAGAAATTAACAAAATCAGCGCAGCCAGGCATCATTCATATTGCTCTAAGTGCACGAATGTGTAAATATCCTTAAACGGGCGGGTGTTGCAAGTCAGCCGTTGGGAGCCTCAAGTCTGGTGATCGGTGATAGAGTCATCAGAGTTCCAAATGAGTCGCATGCTTAACATTCCCTTTGATTAGAGTTCACTAGATTGTTTGAATTGGTGTTTCCTCTTAATTTCATCTGGCTTCCATTTGAGCACTACTAAGGGGTTATTTTAGTGCCCACCCCCAGCCCTGCTTCATAGATTCATTGATTCGCTAATGGCTTATACCTCCAGTAGACTGTTTTCCTGGTCAAGGCATGGTTCGCATTCCAGCACCGGCCTTCATCAGCTCGCCATCCCCTTCGTCAGCCAGGCCCTCGCGCAAAGGAAAATCCTGGATGCACGCCTGCAGACTGTCTGTCTGCTCTTGCTTGGTGAGCGGGTTAATCACATTATGCTGGGGGATAATGAAATGTCTGGAGAGCATGTAAATGCCTGGATATTATGACATCGTGGCACATCTGGATATCACATTGTCGGAGCTCTGCGGCCCCGCTTGCCGAATTTTGGCTGGATGGATGCGTGGAATCGTATCAAGAAAATCGGTGGTAAACGTGTTTTATGGTGTTTTCATATTTTCTCCTTTTTATTTAATCACTGGATAAAGCCCTGTCAGATTTTGCTCATTTACAGGACAAAAAATAGATAAGACATTTGAAAAACATTTTAACATCAAGAAATCTAAAGAATAAAAAAACACGAAGCAAGTTATAGGTCTAAAAATAGTCTGTAATTTGGCCTTTCATTTCGACATATATGCCAATAAGTCATCAAATACAGCTTCCAACCTTAAACTATTGCCTGGAAATGAAAACACGCACCATTCCGTTTCAATTAAAGTGTACCAACACCAGTTTCATTCAGTATTTCATGAGATAATATGCAAAAAATGATATTCCCGGCAATTTCACACGACAATCTTAAGGGTTTTTTGCTCGTAACTTTGTAGAGAGGTTTCGAAAATACAAATTTGATAAAAAATGTGCATTTGCAAGACGTGAATTTTCAGCCTGCATGCAAGACATTTGGACGTGTCGTTCGGGATATCAGCAAAAAAGCCATATCAACGGGCAGTCATTGTTTTTACCATGCGACTACAGTGCAAGTGCCTAGTGAGTTGTGTGCTCCGACACTGCATTTTTTCCCAGAGTTCTGCATCTGGCCAATGTTTTAGTCCTGACATGACCCTAAATGTTCGCTTGTTCAACCAATTTAAACTTAAAGCTTAGCTTTGAAATTTGGCACACATAGAGCCAATGAATGGGGTTAGCTATGGCAACGAGCTCCGTCTCCTTATTCACCCTAGAAACTGAGAAATCAGCAGGGTTATTTGTGACGACGATTGAGCAACTTCCCTCAGGCTGCCCGAGGGGAAGTGCGCGAACGGCCGGTAGAAGGTAGAGCTTGCAAGACGAGAGTAGCAGTGAAGAAGATTGAGAAGCTTAGCAGTGAAGAAGATTGTGAGACTTGTGCTTGAGATAGAGCTCTGAAATTTTGTACCAACGGAGAAAAGCAATCGGGCCAGGGGTGAAGCCAGGATTCAATTTGATGTGGTCAATTTTTTGGTCACCCCATTAAGTCTATGGTGAAAAATAGAATGGACTCGTTTTCAGGAAATACTGGATAGATAAGGCTGAAAATTCTCAAACTGTCTATTCTTACCACGATCTTAACCATAAAGTTAAGTTTTTGAGCATCTGACCTCTCAAAGGTCATATCAGGTCACGGGAGCAGAGATTGGTTGTTTTGCCAATAACTTCTGACTGAATTGAGATAAAGCTCCCATTTTGTTTGCATTGTGTTTATATTGTCACGGGGAGTCGATTGATATGCAGCATGACCATACCAGGTCACTCTGTGACCCTGACCTAGGCCGAGCTCAGGTCATTTTGACTATTGAAACCGTGACACGTTTATTCAGCAGCATCACATAATGACAGACACGGGTACTCTGCATAATGGTAATAGCGTAACAGTACTTGATGAAGGGACAGAGAGGAGGTGATGAAGTTATCCCGGGAGTCGTCCCACACATGAGGGAGAGAACGCTAGCGGTGCAGCTCACGAACCCCACCTTCCCCCCCCCGAGACCCCCGCGACGGAAGCACCGCGGCCGCGCAACGAATCACGGGCGGGAGCGCCACCCGGCCACGACAGCGGACGGAGCGAGAACGACGGAGGGGAGCCCGGTCAGGTCGAGGATAATATGACCTAGCAAGGTCATATTATGTATCATTCGATTCGCCGCGATGAGAGGAATCCAATGATGCATAAAGATTTGCTCTAGCTTTGGGCAGATCTAGAGGGGGAAACGTACACTGCTCTGTTGTAAGCCTATGGAGCCTTCTTTGACCTATGCTGACCTCAATATTGATCTGACGTAAAAATTCTACCTATAAATTCTCTTCGTCTTGGCAAGAGCTCTCGAACGCCGCCCGTAATTTTCCTTTAGCTTTCGTGGGAAACGAGATACGGAAGGGGGGCGAAAAACGCCCCCCCCCCAGCGGGGCGCGTCATGCAAGGGACCCCAGCGGGGCGCGTGTTAAGTTAAGATAATTCATCATTATTCAGTGGCGGATCCAGGGGGGCAAAAAAGGCAATTGTCCCCCCCAAACGGAAAAGCTCGGGGCAAAACTATGTTTTTGCCCCCCCCCAAAGCGATCGACCTCCTTTTCCCCGACTCCTTTTTAGCTTGTAAGCAAGATTTTGGTGCTTCAACTCTCAACTTCAAACAGAATTATTGAAGTTCAGTGTAAATATTGGGGCTTGGATAGTAAAAAAAGTATCTCTTGAGTCCATATTTTTCACCCCGTGTGGTTTTTTTCGCTTTTCGTCTCCAGTTCCCAAAATCCTACCGAAAAGGCATATTGTAACGCAATTTTTCACTGCGCGACGTTTTTTTTTTGGTTTTCGACTTTGGTTTGCCCCTCCCAAACCACCCGGCTAGATCCGCCACTGTCATTATTATCATATTAAGTTAAGATTATTTAGCCTGTAGTTATCTTAGTTATGACCCTAGGCGTTAGCCTGTTGACCAGCAAATTTCTTAGTGCTGACATGGCCCTAAATGTTTGCCTGTTTATATAATGTTTGCCCTGCCCCTCCTTTTCCGACGCGTATGCCTGTTTACCCCTTTGAAACTTTAAACTTAGCTTTGAAATTTGACTCAAATGGAGTCAATAAACGGGGTAAACTAGGGAACGAACAGCTGGGGGCACACCACTTATGAGGGGCACCCCGGGAGAAAAATGGCACTTTTTAATGCAAGTACCCTAAAAAACTTGTCATGACATTCGCCTATGCAAGTGTTGAAACCAAAATCGGAAAATGTGTTAATGCTCCCCCTCCTGGCTCTGCCACTGCTGCAATGTAATGAGCATCGCAACCGACGCAACTACCATGCACGGCACTAAGCCCATCGCCCGACGACAGCACTGTGGCAAAAAACTGCGTCTCCTTATTTACCCTTAAAATCTGAGAAATCCGTAGGGTTACTTCTGACGGAGATTGAGCAACTTCCTTCAGGCTAACCGTGGGAAAGTGCGCGAACGGCCGGTAGCAGGCAGGGGCGCAGCAAGAGCTTTGGTATGGGGGCACATCACTTTTGAGGGGCAGCCCGGGAGAAGAAATGTCACTTTTTAACGTACCCTAAAACATAGGCGGATCCAGGATTGCCGATCGGGGGGCACCTTCCCGGGGGGCGCCATCCGGACCGGGGGCGCCATCCGGACCAGGGGGCGCCACTTATGACCAGCAAAACCTATCAGGTGGGCGCCAAATCCTATCGGTGGGCGCAGGATTTCGTATCCTGGGGGGGGATGGGAAGCGAAATTTCAGGGGGCACCGTGACCATTTCAGGGGGCGCCGAGGGTCAATCGGGGAGGGGGCACGTGCCCCCCCTTGCCCCCCTGGGCCCGCCTATGCCCTAAAAAACTTATCATGTCATTCGCCTATACAAGTGTTGAAACCAAAATCGGAAATGTGTTAATGCTCCCCCTCCTGGCTCTGCCACTGCTGAAATGTAATGAACATCGCAGCCGACGCAACCCCCATGCACCGCACTAAGCAAATCGCCCGATGACAACACTGCTGTACCGATAATTATATCACATTTCTTGACTACGCAAGATAAAAAACTAGATAAGAAAACTTAGATAGGTCCCCTTTCCTGCATCCGCCCCTGCTGCAACATGATGTTCATCGCATGCGAGCATGCGAGACAATTCCTGTGCAGGACGGCCAGCCAGCCATGCCATCGCCGCCCTTGACCGCCGCCGTTACTCCTCCGCCCTTGACTTGCCCTCCGCCAGGCGTCGCCACCGGCCGATGTCAATTGCCCAACACCGCACTGAACCCTGTAAAAAGACTCGTTTTATTCACCTCACCTCATCACTATTTTAGACATTTACTCCTGTTTCGGGTGCTTATTTCAAGGTTTGAAGTTTTATACCTAGGCCTGGGTTTATGACGTAGGAGCCGGGACTTTAACAGTGTACTAAAAAACCTTGGCTCTGAAGTAAACTTTACTGTGGAACTTTTGATCGTGGGGAAGAATTGATCGTGGGGAAAGATTGATCGTGGGGAAGAATTGAACGAGGGGAAGAACTGATCGTGGGGAAATATTATTTGTGGAACATCTGATATAGACCCGAAAATGCCTGATGGCGTCCGTGGAGCTCATTGCCCACATGGGAGGAGAGCGAGGGTAGAAAAGAAAAGCCCTTGAAACACTCGATTTTCTCCCCAAAACACTTCATCACGATTTTAGCCCCGTGGATCACCTATATCCGATGTAGATTCGCTGCTGTTGAGAAGCAAGATGCCGCCTAAAACTTATTCCATTTGTAGGTGCTTTTACTCGGAAATTCGTCGAAAACTAAATAATCTTATAAGCTGCTCCCCAAACACTGGAGGCAGGGTCGCATATGAGGGCAGTGGGGTGGGGGGGGGGGTGTCCGCCAGCTTCTTGGCACTGCAAAAGGGTCCTCGGGTGCTCCCAGTAATGTCTGATGAAAGAACCCTGGTCTAATGGACGTCTCAGGGAAAACTCAAACGCCACTGAACGTTGCTCTAGGGAGCTCAAGGTCCGGTCTGGGCTCTGGGGCCTGAGGAGTTTTTCGGGCGGGTGCCAACTTGGCACTGCCAAGAGTTGGTCTCGAGGCCCCAAGGAAATAAGTCCAGGGACAGTGGCGGCGGAACGTTTTCTTCCAAGGGAGAGCACCTTCAATGGAGGCCATCTCGCCAGAGGCAAGTGTGCCCGAGGATCGTTAGACGGTAAATTTCACAGAAATCATCACTGCTGTATAGCGCGTATGAAGGCACGACTTTTTCCTAAGCTCTCCTACTTGGACATTGATATGGGTACACATTTACCATACAGAGATAACTGCTTACTCGCCGATTGTTAGTGACAGGAAATGCTTAACAAAAGGAGCTGAGCACAGGGGTGTAATTTTCCACAAAAAAATTTGGAGGTGCTCAAGATCGGGGGAGGGGGTGGCAGCGTTTGCAGGGGCGGCAGCCTTCATCGCACCAAATCTGATATTCATCGTTTCTTGTGCCTTTTACAGCACAGAGGACGATTTATTTTCATGGAGGGTAGGTATTTTGCATTTTTTTCAAACACATTTACTTTTAACACGGGCGCCACGGGGGCCTGGGCTACCGTCGCTTTGACGGGGGGCGGGTACCCTAAGATCTCAAGAACCACGCTAGATAGCGCATGGTGTGCCATTTGCGGCAGTAGCGGGAGTGCTACCCTCTGCTAAAGACTACGTATGTATGAGTTTCACCTTTAGCCCCAAGATGACACTGCTATTCAAAGATGGGATGTTTTTACCCCAGCTGGTGATGGGCCGCAGGGGCGCGCTCAGAATCATCAATGTAGGGGGCCGTTTGATGTACAGGTTATGGAAGAAACTTTGGCATAAAACTGATACTTGCAACAGAAAAATGGCTGCACACCCGTCACAGGATTGTGTAATTCTGTTACCAATCGAGATTATATAGCCATACAGATTAGGACACCGCATTTCACCATTCGGCGTGTCCGTCCCATTACAGACGGTCCGAGCAGATTTGAACAAACACCGATGCCCCTGTTGACATACCACAGGAGTCGCGGCTTAGGGTCTCGGTCAGACCGGAGGACGTGAGGCGTGTGGGTGAAGGGGAAGAGGGAGGAGGAGCTGGGAGGGGATTTGAGCCGCTGAGTGCAAGCCGAAATAATGTCAAAAGAAAATCACGGGCAAGTCATCCTCTCTGAACGGCGGGCAGGTCATTCAGCCTTTTACGATTAAGAGAAGTCCTAGCAAGAGCCTACACTTAACGCTCGCCCCGGCAGGTCTCCGAGCCACCTTCGCCCCGGTGGGGAGGGGGGATAAAACCTCCCCTCCCTCGAATTCGGCTCCTATGCGGGATAGCGAAAAATGCAAAAGCTGGTGGATAACTCACAAAAAAATTCAAGAAGCAACTACATGAGCTATTTGTGCCTAAGTTCAATACTTAGGTCATGACAGGCCAAAAAAGGTGACATGTTATTGAAGAGTTTAGGGCTCTGACGTCCGACAGAGTTGAGCTGGAATCAATTTTTAGGCACCATTCGCTTCCTCTCGTTACAGCAAATCGAATAATGTATGATAGGACTATACGAGATCAAAGCAAAAACGACCTGGCCAAAGGTCAGGTCAATGCCATCATTTGGCATAGCATAGTCAATATGCATATATCAATCGACTCGCAAATACAATACAAACGTAATCGTATCAAGATGAAAGTTTTATCACATTCTCTTACAAATGTATCGACCCAAGTCTGAAAACCTGCTTTAGTAGCCCCAGATGACCTCTCAGAGGTCACAGGCCTAAAATTGCAGCGTGAACCTGAGAAGGAGCCCGAGATATTATGATTTGAATAATGTGAAGGTATTCGGAGTTGTCTCTACATAAAGTGAGCCATTTTTCGCCAAATTCCCGTTTTTTCAATGCATTTTCAATGGAGAGGCCATAGTCCGTATCTGGCTCTAAGTCATCAATATAAAAATATCGGAATGTTGTTTGTAGCGCTCGGATGACCCATCACGTGATGAGTTTCAATTGGATATACTAATTCTATTCTTGCTTATGATATCCCAAACTTTTTTTGGAGGTTAGGTCACTTGACCTTCACTGGTGAACTGACCTGAGATGACCCGACCTGAAATTTTTGGGAAAAGTTGCCGAATTGATCAAGGGTAACGTGTGCCAAGTACGGCGGCGCTTCGCACCGCCTTTTTGGTGCCGCCGGAAAACCCCAGGTGATGCCTATGTATGGTTCTTGTTTTAGTTTGCTGATTCAACCAGTAACTCATTACGATCCCAAAATGAATAAAACGTTACGTAGGCACTCTTACCAGAGTGGTTCGGTAAGAGTACACAAAAGAGGAGATTAGAGTAGGTACGCATCGGTACCTGGATCCCTAGGAACCGTTCCAACAGGGAAATATTTGGCGATGCTATATGACCCTGGCAATTGTTGTGTCGATGAGCCCCAAAAATTATTAATACTGCAATGTTTATCTTCCCAAATATTCATTATGCTTTCTGTCCCGAGCGAAAATAAGTGCCTTTATCTCCTAAGCGTGCCTACTCCTAATATTCTATATGCCTACTCCCTCTCCTAGTTTTCCTAATATTTACTGGTTTTCCTCCAACTGTCCGGCGAATGGACCTTTTCACTTGATACAACTTACCCCACCAGTTGAGTGAGTAGTATCACATGGTGGGTTAAGTGACACATCAGACGTTAAGTGACACCGAAACGACACATCAGTGTGTCACGTTTCGGAGACTGTGGCTGCTACCGATCATGGCCGTGAGAACAGCCTTCAACGAATTTAAAATATAATTATAAACATGTATTTTATTGCACAAAACTATGGTTAATGCAATACGAAAGTCATGGCAACGAAAAACGCAAACGAAACATCAACTGTCCAAGTGTAAAATTGACCCGTTTGGAACAAAGAAGCCAACACAATGTGTCGAAAGGGGCAAATTCTTGACTAGGTACCAGCAGACTTTAGTCAGGGCTAAAGTCTGTTAAATCTGCAACTGTTCAATCTGAAAAGCCTAAACGTATTAGTTATGGACTAAGTAATCCTCTAACAATAGTTAGGGGAAGGGTTGCATCAGGGATACGGATGAATTGCATGGACGTGGAAAGTAGGAGGCGGGGGGCGAGCAGGGGTGTCTCTCGAATTTGTGAAGTGCAGGCAGGGATGTGGCCATAACTTCTCGGGACTTGTTAGACTTAAATTTTTCTTTTGCTTTCATTCCATCAACGCGGCCTGTCTTGCACTTATCCTGGCCCACAATTTTGACAGCAAAAATTTTTTACCTAATTTTTCGTCGTGGCTAAATGTGATAATATAGTGTTTTTGGAAAAAATGAGTCTGTGGCGACACCCCTAATAAGCTGTATAGGCAGCGTAGGCAGTGTGGGGTGCCTACCCATTTAAACAGGTCCTAAATAAGCTCTGGGGCCCAAAATTGGCCCAGGGGGCCAACCTTCAACTCATGGGGCCTAGACACGCTGAGGGGCCCCCAAGCAGCTCAGGAGGGCCATACAAGCTAAGATGGCCAGACAAGCTGGGTGTCTCGACGATCTCATGGGGCCCAGATACGCACAACGGGCCCCAAACAAGCTAAAGGGGCGTATATCAGTTAAACGAACACGATACCAGCCCAAGGGGCCCTTGCCAGCTCAAGGGACACTAATCCAGCTAGGGGCCCTACGACGAAACCAGAGGCCTCTTAAGTAAATCCTCTCACGGGACCTAGACCAGCTTATGGCTGCCACAATAATTTCACCTATAGGGTTATTTTTAGCTTAGGGGGTCCCAAGGCAGCGAAGGATCTAAGGCCAAGCCAGTAAGCTCCTGTACAATACTCTTTTACGGTCCCAGAACAGCCCAGGGGCCCCGAAAAGCTCAGAAGGCTCCAGTGGCGACACATTCAAGTTCAGTGTGAGGGCCTGGTTATCTAAAGCGGTCCCAGATCAGCTGAGGGGACTCAATATTAGCTCAGGGTAGCCACCAAAAACTCAGGTGCCCAGGCTCGCAGAGGCTATGCGGCCTCTAATGTTTAGGTTAGCGTCAATCGGGGATTTCAGTAGGGACCCAGCGTTAGTCAAGACAACTGCGATATGTGGAGGTGTTCGACACGACACCTTAGTTTTCGCCATGACTTAAGTTCACAAAAGTTCACTGTATTCATTGTTAATTGCGCTTAGTGTAGCGTCAATCAGGGTTTCTGTAGGGACCCAGCGTTAGCCAAGACAACTATGATATGTGGATGTGGTCGATACGACACCTCAGTTTTCTTCAAGACCGAAGTTAGCTGTATTCTTTGCTCATCGTGCTTCAGTTAGTATCAGTGGGGGCGTCCAGCATTTTCTACCAAGGTACCAGTCATTACGTTCTGGGCGAAACCTTGCCGGCCCGAAATATGTTTGATGGTAAACGTGAATATGTCTCACTGAAAAGTAGCTTTCATGAAAATAAGCATTTACAAATACGTTTTTAAACGCGGTTTTTCCTCGACACTAGCCGACTATTGGGTAGTAAATTGGTGCCCCTCAGATTCGGCACCCGTCTCCCGAGCCTGCCCCCTAACGAAATCCTAGATTCGTCACCGGACTTGTTAGACTTTAATTTTTGCTTTTGCTTTCATTCCATCAGTGCGGCCTGTCTTGCACGTATCCTGACCCGCACTTATCGCAGCAAAAATATATTTACCTATTTTTTCGCTGTGGCTACTTGTCATAATAATATAGTGTTTTTGGAAAAAAACGAATCTTCGGCGACACTCCTAATGAGCTCACTGTACATTGGGGTGAGTTGTATCACTGTTACAACATACCCCAGCTGGCCCTGATACAACATGTACCACCCTCCCATATTGGAAATAATTGTCCTCGTGCTCAACAACCAGTGGCCAGCCCAGAAAATTCTTCTCACGCACGAAACCTTAGAATCTACCCTTACCACTGCTACAGCGATCCTTCCGATTCGTGATCATCTGAATGACAAAAACACACATTTTCTTACGACGAAATTTTACAGAATGACACCCCGAAAACACATTTTCTGCACTCACCGCGAAACGTGCCAAGCCAAGCAGACGACAGTATGAGGAAAGCTGCCGGACCGCATGCCGCATCATCTGGTCGTGTCGGAAGCTCCATCTCTTGGATAGTTTTGGGAAAAATCGCTCTGATACAACTTGTCCATGATACCACTCTCCCTGTTCTTCCCTAAGCAGAAACTCTTGATACTAGGAGCAGGGTATACAAGTTTCCCTGGTCTCTTGATATAATATCAAGGGTACCAAATAACCGAATTTGCTATGTGCCCTCGTGGAAAGAACAAAGGCATCTCCAATTTTTTTTAGCAGCCAAGCCACTGGTTTAGCTATCTTATAATTAGGCCTCCACCACCTCAGTGTTTGCTAAGTAACCAAAATATCTGCTTGCTCTCATCTCTTGCGTACTCTTATTCGCCCTCGCTCTAGCTTTCTTCTATCATACAGTTAATGCTGAACACTGTTGTAACGTAAATGGAGCCCCAGGTAAATTTGAAAAAAATTGTTTAACCACATATAGCCTCTGCAACTGCAGTGCTCTAAGACTCAAGAAAATATGTTAACGAATAACATACTCCCCTTTATTCCTCTGTCCACGGTGTCCCCTTAGGCGGATGCATGATTTTTTATCAGGATGGGCATATGGTCGGGAGGTGCCATCCGAACCAGGTGGGATGAGCACTTTTTGGGCGGGAAAATTTGTCAGATGGGTGCCAAATCCTATTGCAGAGGCGCCGATACTCGCATCCTGAGGGGAAGTGAAATTTTAGGGGGCGTCATCGACCTTTCACTGGGGCGCTGAGGATCGATCAGGGAAAGTGTCCCCCTTGACCCTTGAATCTACCTATGGTATCAGCTACCTACCTACCATTCCAGCCTGAGTTGGGTGCAATCCATGAACCAGGGGCGCGGATTCTTGATAATGATTGGGGGTACTCAAATTTGAAACAATGCCAATGACTACCATAATAAAATGTGATAGCATAATTCAAAGTGAGTTTTAGGTTCTCACATGCCTGTTGATGAGCAAAACCCATTCAAAATCATTGAAATGAAGAATACGAAAAAATTAAGTACCTATATTTCAACAACACTAGAACGTTTCAATGGGGTTGTCCAAGCACCCACAGATATATGAATCCTTCCACCAATCGTGTTTTCGACATCATGCTAGGAATATATTTAGCTTTTTTGTTTGGCGAACACTGATTTCAACAAGCTAGAAGCGTATTTTCGTGACTCACGAATAATTTATATAAATATATATATATATATATATATATATATATATATATAAACTGAGTGTGGATTTATAGAAAATAGTTAACAAAAATTATAAGTCACCAAACCTGGGGGGTGCCACTGCCCACATCCACCCATTGACGACCAGATACAGTGCTCATCCACCAACAATGCACTCACCATATAATCGGATGGGCACGAAATAGTCATCGCAATGAACGCGTGAAAACCCCCCAAGAACGAAGTCACACAGCTTTTGCCATTGGCAACCATAATTTCGTTTTCATGAAGGACTTTTTTTGTTCCGAGAGAGGAGTTCATAGGTAACTTTCCAGCGGTGAAGCAATTTGGGTAATTGTTGGGTGTACCAAAATAGCCGAGGTCAAGCGACGTACCCAGGTCATCCCTCGCCTTTTGGCAGGGTTTTGGGGATCAGATTGCGACTGCTTTCATGTAATTCGCTATGTCCAACACACATTGGTTCTCTAAGTCATCTTTAAAATTTCCTTGGGGTGAGATATTAGCGAACACCGACAAGGTATTCTAATCACATATTGTCAGGCCGTGTTGCAAAACAGCGCTCGACCTCAGACTGTTCTTTTTAGATATTTAATTTTGCAGCAATAAGCAGTAAAGCTGGTGCCGCCCGATCTTCTGAAAACCAGTAAAAAAATTGTCATTCAAAATGGAGCACTTACCTGGGTGAATTTTTTTACCAATGTACCATAACAAACACTTCCAAAAACATAAACTTTCTTAAGGTTAAGCACATATATAGCGCTTATGTTGAAGTGGCACATTGATGAAAATACCAATTGCTCCATTAAATCACCAATAAAAAGACATCAGTAAGGTCATCCACATAATCACCAATAAAGCCATTCATACAAAAATTCAATCTGTCAAAAATTATCTAAAGGGATGATAGGCTATCACCCCCTTCCCTCTCTAGGCTCACGATGGCGAATCCTCCTTATATCCTCTTGCAGCACCGAAGGGGCCCGACGTGCATACAATCATAATGTTATATAACCTAAGGAGATTTGTGCGCACATTCTCATACAATCATTCTCAAATTCATTGACCGCGAGTGTTTTTGGTCAAATAGAATTACTAAGCATGATGCATTTTATGCAATGACTTCTCAGGCAAGGATACCCAATGTCGAAGTCAAGGTCGCATGTCAAGTTCAAAATGTCCTTTTTCAAGTTCGAACCCTCATTTCCCGGCCAAGGGCTGCTATACTGCTTGTCATATTGTACATTACTGGGAATATGTCACATGGTTACGTCATCGGTCAATGACCCTGAATGACCTTGACCTTAAACTGCAGAGGATATTGTTTTGAATTTTCTATCTATGAAATTAGTTCGCTTTCAGTGTATTTCCACTCACATTCCGTTATTGTATGTACATCTACCGGCCTTTGAGCCATTCCCGAGTTAACACAAAACCCGCAGGAGATTTCTTAGGCCATCCAAGTGAACGCGACAGTTAAAAACAAATCATTGGATAGGGACAGAGTTTTCATTTCGATGTCGTTAGCCTCTGGGAGAATGTGTTGAGGCACTGAGCATGGTGAAATACGTATTTGTACAAGCTGTAGGATACAAAAAGCACGGCTGGGTATCATTCGACCCTTTTACAAGAGAGGGAGGCCTCAGACTGTCAAATCCTTGACTGATGACACTATTTTGGCGACTCGCTTTCAGTTGACTACAATGGCCACGCACCTGCACCTGTGAGTGGGTTCGATCCCACCCAGACAACCTCACAGGGGATCGCGGCAGGAGTGGCGAGACGACGGGGACGAGCTTGTTTTCTTCCCGCCACGACTTTTTAGTCACCCTGACACTTCTCGGAATCAGGAGTGGTAGAAATAACACCTTACATAGTTCAATCAAATAGGCTAAGCTGATTTGTTCAGGACCAAGTGGTACAAAACAAAGTGTGACGATAGACTGGCAAACTCAGCGGCAGATCCAGGGGTCCAGCCTGGCCATGCCCCAGCAACAACAACGTTTAATTTGTTATCAGAGTATTTCAAACGTCAAACAAACGTCTCGATCGGTGAAAAAGCGCATCAACGCTCTTAACTATCCAGCCCCTCACGAATTTTTGTACCATTAATATCCGTCAATATACCGCCGCCCCAAACCCATGGCACCCACTACGGCTGAGGCCACTGTCCCACCGCGCCGAAGATGTACAACTTCGTCTGAATTTGTTATAAATGAACGTTCATTTAGTTCAAATATCTTGCTATTGATTATGAATTCAATGGTTTTGCGTGCTACTGCATTACCCTTCTCATTACTTAGTGAATTTCCGTGAAGCAGGATATCTAGCTCTTGTCTAAGTTCAGGGCTGTAAAACTTGTACCGATAATTTGACCAATGCTATGTTCTACTTAACTTCGATGATTTGCTTTTCTTAGGCAGCACAAAAAGTAGTATTTGGTCTCTTCGTTGTTATAGCCACAAAGGCAGAAGGGCGATGCAAATATTTGAACTTGATTTGCCTGGGCGTTCAGTTTTGACATGCCGTCTCTTAAATCTCAATGACATCAAGAGGGAGCTTAGAATTTTGAGCCATATTCATAATACTTGGGTGGTTGCCTACTTTGCAAATATTCTCCCACTTGTTTTTCGAAGGGTTTATTTGATACGCTTATCCTGATTTGTTCTGGTAGTTCGTTGAAAATTTTAGTTGTGACTGGCAGAAAATATATTTTGGAGTTTG
The DNA here is from genome assembly GCA_034440635.1 of Lepas anatifera. Taxonomy (NCBI): domain Eukaryota; kingdom Metazoa; phylum Arthropoda; class Thecostraca; family Lepadidae; genus Lepas; species Lepas anatifera. The sequence goes on along the minus strand of JAOTON010000520.1, from coordinate 1,032,818 downwards.
TTGTTCCTTGCACTAACTCAGTTCTATGGTGCGCGTTTCGGAGTGATCTGTCCGTATTGTTCTTCCTCCAATTATGTAAAATACTTTGGATATAGTTGCACAAATTTCCACGAGTGAGGTTGTGGAAGAACTTCAGTTTGTGGATTTTGCGTCTTGTCTTGAGTGATGTCCAGTCGAGAGCAGCCTAGCCGAATCCCCTCCCCTCCTTTCTCGCCAACAGCCAGATCTTATCAACCCTGTCTGATTTTGGCCATTCCTAAAACGAAAATCACGATTTTACCCAGACAGTCTCCCCAACTTTTTGATTAAATCCGTTACTGGACAAGTGAACGTTGGATCCTCGGCAGTTCATCATGGATACAGGTTTTACACTTTGTCAGAGCCAAAGAAAGCTGTTTTATCCTAACATATGCACTCTATTTAAGACTTCTGAGTGAAAAAACGTTATTGTTTTGCTAATCATCTTTAAGATGATGAACTTCACTACATCGATTCGTAATTTAAACATACGATTTTGACAATACTTTAAGACCGGCAACTACACTGCCTTTTGCTAGAACCAGTCGGAAGATCGATGGTACTACGTTAACGATACCTCGCTCAAGGAAGTGCCGGCAATAGAAGCGAGAAAGGCATCAGCGTACATGCTCTGTTACACCACGAAAAGTGGTTCATAATCGTGGAATAATTGTGAAGTGATAGTATTCATGGAAAGAGTGTCATATTGTTATTGGATATATTCTCACGGAATTCGTCAACCATGCACGCTAGCATGCAATAAAATGGACGTTAACATAACAAAAAATAAGGCGCATACCCTTGATGACTAAATGCGATGACACTTCTTTTTAATACGGACCAAAACCATGATGTCTATTTCCGTGCATCATCCGCATCCTTTCTTTGATTGCTTTCTAATATTTGTATATCAATTCATTCGGTTAAAACACACCATTGGGGGTAAACTTGTTCAGTACGCGCCATGACTCAGGATATGTTTCTCCAAGGCAACCTGGGTATAATACCTGCCAAACAGTTCGTAAAATGCCTGCATACATGCTTCTGAGAGCATGGATTTGGAGAATTTTATGTTTTAGGGTGCGGGCAACCAGCCCCTCTTTAAAGAGAATGTGGCTCCTCTATAACGTGATTCTAAATGAGATAGCCAAGTTGTAAAGCATGCCGGAAAACCCGGTACTCAATATATCACATGTATTGAAACTAAAAATTTCCGCAGAGAAAAGCTAAAATCCTGCATGAAATTTACCCAAGCGGCCGGCCACAGTTGTCAGCTGTTGGCATGACGATATTATGACGTCACGGTGAGTAGTCAGCCAATTGAAACCCTTGAAGTCTATTGAATATGGCAGAAGTTGCCAGATCATGACGTCATCCACAGGCAGAGGTTTTTTCCCTTGAGGAGCATGTTAGAAAATAAAAATCTTGAGTTTGTTGTACCTACATTTTTCAAAGAAATCTTGGACGTTTTCAGGACTTTTGGCTAAAAATACCTCTAATTACACTAAAGTCCAGGATGCGCTTAAGGTGTCACATTCCCTTTAATGAAATGTCAAAACAGTGTTAAACTGTCCTTAAAGGGAATGTGGCACCTTGGTCGAATCCCGGAATTTAGTGTAATTAGGCGTACTTTTGGCCAAAAATAATGAAACCGCTAATGATTTCACTGACAAAAATGTACAATAACTTCGATATTTGGATTTTTAAAATGCTCCTCTAGGAAAAGAAATAAATATCCGTCTGTGGATGATGTCATGATCTGGCAACCACTACCATACTCGAAACGCTTCAAGGCTTCGATTGGCTGATGCTCATCGTGACGTCAGCATATGCCGTCACACCAGTAACTCACAACAATGGCCGCCTGGCGAGAAATACATGAGAGATTCATTTCCGGTAGGTTTTAGCTTTCTTCTACGGAAATATCGAGTTCCAAGACAAATGATATATAGAGTACCGGGTTTTCCGACTTGCCTTACAACTTGGCTATCAGAGTTAAAATCACGCTATAAAATGTGCCACATTCCCTTTAATTATCAGAGCCGCATGACAAATTCCATGGAGCGAAGCGGATTAAGATTTCTCAAGCGGCTCTATACTGGCCGCTCGGCGAGTCTCGTCGTGGTCAGAAGCCGGTGACGAACGAAGTGAGAAACGGCTTCTATTCTAATAGCTTTTCCGGTCTCGTCTCGTCGTCGTCGCTGTTGTCAGAAGCCGGTGACGAAAGAAGTGAAAATGGCTTCTTTACTAAAATGGGGGGGGGTGCGGCTCAAATGTAATTGGAATGTGAATAGACTGCTCGCAAGACAGCTGGTAGGAACAAAAGTAGCCATACTATACTCCCAACCCTTTGCTTTATTACTTTAGAGGCGGGCAAAGGTGCTTTGCACAGTACGCCCTATAAAAAAGCCCGTAACTAATTAACCTTTGTTTTATTATGATAAGTTGCTATAGGCGTGCTCAGGTTTTGTGATTAAGGGAGTTTCGCGTTTATGCTAGCGTATTTGATAATACCAAGTACAATACATGGGGAAAGCATCCAAGACCGAACAGAGAAAAACATCATTCACAGGCAGATCAAAGTGAAAATATTCAGAGTCCCCGCCAGGGCTTGTTAAAGGTTGGACAATATCACAAGTATGAATAGCCCTTTAAGACATTGGAAATATACTTCTTATGATATATAAATGATTACTTTCCAAAATTATATCAATTTTCCCTACGCCTGCTGTATCCCTAAAGTGCAGGCATCATGACACATTTCCAGGTCGGGTACATGGTGCCTGCTAATGAATTGGCTGCTATAGGAATGCTATATTTTTGTTCAACTTCAGTGGTTGAAAAATAATGGGAATAAAAATTATCCGTATAAATTATTTACCCCTGTGCGGACTCCAAAATCCAGTTAGACGGGGAACAGTACCATAAAACATTCAATTTTGTTCATGCCTTCTGAATTCGTGTAATTATGGTTCTGAAACCTGTTTCCCAGCAGCCCCGGCCCCCACGAAACCGTCCGCAGTTAAAAATAGTCGCCGAGCCGGCGGTCCCGCTCGGGAAACTGTGAACAAACACCTGAGCGACCCGCACGAGATGGAATTCGCACCCACCCTTTCATGACAATAGATGCCCGCAGTGCCCTCCCGGATTTACGCAGCTGAGTCTGCCAGTGTCAAAAGTCAACACTGTTGGACATCTAGTGAGCGTTTCTGAAGCTGGGGAGATGACCAGTCACGCACACGATTTCTCACTCTGCGGGATTTAAAGTCCCTCAGCGCAGCTAAAACATTTGCTGGCGTTCAGCAGGATTCCACGCAATAGAGTAGTTTTTAGCATTTTACAAGCCAATGACAGGAGGCTAAGCGCCCCATATGCATACTTTTTTCGAGTAATGAATGATGCGGCGTGTAAAATGTCACGCCAAAATTATACCACTTCAAGTGACCACCAGGACGGCCGCAAAAATAGCCTGATTTCAACTTAAAAAGGCAGCTGCCAGAAATAAATAATTGTGAACATGTACTCAAAATATTTTAATCTCACAATCTGGTAAGAAAAAGGTGCCGCTATCTATTACACCATCCGAATGACTTGGCTGAATTCCCGCAGAGAAGCAAATGGGGACACCAAATACCGCATCAGGCCCATGTTAAAAGGGCTCTGCAATGTCTCACAGGAATCCAATCGGCGGGTAGTTCGGCTAACTTAACATAATGAAACAGGATCTTTCTAAATAACGATGAACTATTTGTTATAACATGCTAGCTGGATATACCCGAAATTTTACCATTTTCTCATCATTATGATCTTTCCCCAAAAATCGACCGTTTTCCCTATGACGGGGCGTCCTCAGCGCCGCTGCGCGCCGTCCCCGCTAATGCCGCAAATGGCACACCATGGAAAGACGGTAAACGGCGCTGGGTATTCCATCCATTTTTCTATAGAAAATTTTGACCCATTTTTGTCTTGTCACATCTAAGGTCACTACAGGTCAAGACGTGCCGTCATAGGGATAACATGTAAAGGTAGGTTTTTGTTTAACAAGTAAACATTGAACAAAACAATTTACACCATTGGAATCCCCGCAGCAAGCCGAATCGAATGCTATATAATATGACCATGTTAGATAATATCAGATCAAATAGGGAATATGACCTGACCTGAGGTCAGGCCAATGTCAAATTAGATAAAATGCATAGGGGAAGAGGGTCATAATGCGCCTTGTTCGAAAATGCGCCCATGGGCTGTTTTTAAAATACAGTAACATTAAAGGGACATTGTCGCAAAAATTTTTACTGGCTAGATCAAAAGGTTGCAAAAAGTTGTTTCAGAAGTCATATTCTCGTTTTTGCAAATTCAGGCTCAAAATGCCTCAAAATCGGCCTCAAAGTCAACATTTATAGACGACTTTACCGAGTCCTTATGGTATCGATAAAATGACGTAATCCGGGCTAAGGCCTTCAATTTTTATATAAAAGAATGTATAAAATTTCAATCAAATCAGACCAGTACCTAAACCTGATATATAAAAAAAAATATTTAATAAAAATAACTTTCCAAAACGCTTCTGAATAAGAAATATAGGACTTTAAAGAAATACCATCAACCAATCAGAAGCCCAGTCCTTATAGGATCTGGTCACGTGGGCTTATCTTACATCAATGTGATGTCATTACGGCTTTCGCTGAGTTATCGATATCTACCATTTCAAAGGCCGCGGCAAACACGGAGATATGAATACAAATTCTATAAGACTTATTAGCGCTGCGGCCGGGCCCGATCACCCTAAAGATTATAATTAATAATTTTTCGTTATTGCATGATTGCATTGCAGCGAGAATGATACAATAAAAAGATACGGGTAGCGCGATCCAGAAGAGCCTCTTTTGAGGCATGACAAAAGTTTTTGGTGGTTTTACGGACGAGGAGATTGTCGCCGCTCCGGTCTCGTGATCAACATATCAATATCGTCGGTTTTCTGTACGTAAAATATTTAGAGCCTTTGATGTGGTCAATTGAGATTTTCTTCACGGTAAAAAATGTATGAGTGAAAAGTAAATGAAACAATTTTATTTTTTGCCATCCATGGTTGCTGGCCACGAATGCTTATTGAGATTTTGTGTAGTGAGTGTAGTGAGTTAGGTAGTCAGGCAATAATCCTATCAAATATGGGCAATGCATTTAATGTTTCTGTTCTGCATTAATTAGTTTCACAAAGTTTCCACAAAGCAAATTGTATGCTTAATTGATAACTATTCATTTTGGCCCACTATTATAGGTGTGGTCTCATTCCGTCTGTCAACACCAATCAGCTAGCAGCATTGAGTCTATGTCACATGACTATAGCCTCTCCCTGAGAACAAATCTTAGAACCAATCTTAGATTTACAGGCTGAAAACCTGTTGTGGTGCTGCTGGAAAAACAGTAACAGCACAACAGTGGTAGCATACTATTTTGTGATTGGTAGATAAGTATTCTAATTTATTTTTGTTTGATAAGCAGTAGCACGTACTAGAGGCAATTGTGGCGCTGATATTTCTTTTCTAGAGGAGAGGCTCGAGGGCCAGTGGACTAGACTGTGCTGACAGATGGAGTGTCAATGCCAAAAAATCCTCATTTTATTGTTGCACAGGTGAACTTGTGTACCAAAATGGGTGACAATGATTGGTGATGGCAATTTTCCAAGGATTGTTTAGGCATATTATTTTTAATGTCCCATATTCCCTCTCTTTTTGGTCTAACTTTCTATTTACAATATCTGTGCACTCTAGTAAAAGTCTATATCAAGCCTGTAACTTGAATTACAAATTTCTACCTGTTACAAATACTAGCTCTGCACAATGTGCTAGTGCATTTGCTGCTTAGTTTACTTTCTTTAAAGTATGAAAATGTTTTTGATAATTTCACAGATTGCCACAGATTTTCAATTTATTTTGGTACCATGCAGTACATAATAGTTGGTGTACTCTTATCCACTTCTCGGATCAAGTTACTCATATTTCAAGTCCTACTGTTTTGTTTCCAGACATGAAAGTGGCTGTGGCATGAATTCATCCATCTGCCCTCTGAAAATGCCCATCTGCATGCTTTTTATAATTGATATTGAAAATAAACTGAAGGAAAACTAGGATAAGATGTATTATGATTTGAAACACTAAGAGTGTACCCAATGCAACAACATAATTGTGAACAAAGAGTATGGATAGACATATAGGAATGACAGGAGGGCAGTCTTGGGTGATGCAATTTTTCTGTTTTCCTGGAGGAATATGTGAAAGATTAGGCTGGTCACTTCAAAGAGAAAATGTGTTTACTAGAAAACCTGTCTTGTAGCTGCTGTGTATCATCAAGTAGATGAATTTTGCATTGCGTAGCCGAGGAGCATGATTATAAATTGGTAAGATGTTTCATGGCTTTGCCTCTCGAATTCTTGATGCATAATGGAGCCTGTGATCACACTGTGATCACATATTCGGGCACAGCCCCTCGTCAGAATCCTCATAATACATTAAGCGAAAACTTGTGGTCATAGTGTGACCAAGGCTTGAAATTTAGATCTGATATGGAACTCGAATGCTGGAATAATGTAGTTCAGTACTGGAATATTCGAATATTGGAACTCGATTCGAGGTTATCCTAGCATTCTGACTAAACATTTATGTTTTCACCTATTATATTATGAGAATTGTGGTGAAGGGATGTACCTGAATATTTATCAGTGTGTTAGCCCCATTTTGCAACCATGATTCGAGGAGGCTGGTCATGAAACATCTTATCAATGTAAATAATATAATAAACAATCTAATAAAAATAACGGTTAATATAATATTTTATATAATAATATGATTTTATATGAAGTGCTTCTGCGATTGTTTGTTATATTATGTGAAAGGACCGTTTCTGAACTCCGAAGTATTAAAAATAAAGGCTTATCATTTTCATAAACAAATGTCATTCATGAGGCCAGCAGCTTGCTTGTCTTAAAGCCGCAATGCGTCTTCTTAGGTCTAGACTCCGTCACTATTTTCATTTTCATTTTCATTTTATTTACTAGATCATCAACGGGGAAGTCCCCAATTACAGATGAAGTCAGGTTGTTAAAAATATATACAAATGCATACACAGTCGTCATGATAAGACAAAAATCAGGATTACAGAAATAAAAACTGATAAATATTACACTGTAGTACACTGAAAGATCATAGTTAACATGCATGTAAACATGAAAGAGTAAAAAGTAAATTGATAAAGCCCTAAAAAGTGAATCACAGCGATGCCACATATACCCGAACTGACGAACGAAACGCATTAAATGAGTCGTGAAACAAATCTATCCCCTGGCATTGTCTTAAAAAGACGTTCATAGCCGTTGGCAACCTCACAAACAAGCCCTCCTTCACAGTTCTCACCCTGGCGAACGGAACATTGCATAGGCTGCGCTGCCTTGAGAGTCGGGCGGGTACATACAGATTAAAACAGTTGAGTAAAGCTGACGAGTCTATCCTACCCCTAAAAACATTACGTAAGAACATTAAATCATACTGCATTCTTCGAGCCTTCAATGATGACATATTGAAATGGTTGAGCAGGTCATTGTACGCGAGCGATGCTGATTGATTATGGGAATGCCCGTTGAGCCAAATTAAAAATTTATGCTGAGTTCTCTCAAGCCTATCAGTGTGAGTCCCTGCAGCTCCTGCCCAGATCACACAGCCGTACTCAAGTATCGAGCGAACATTTGCGCAGAACGATGCAACCGCTGCTGGTCTTCTGAAATGGCCTCTCGGACCAGCTACTTGAAAAGACCGGATCAGCAAACCTAGTGCCCTATTTGCTTTTTTGGCAGACATATCAATGTGGTCAGCAAATGTGAGCTTGGTGTCCAAGACAACTCCTAGGTCACGAATGATTTTGACGTGTTCCAGGGCGATATTTTCAATAAAGTATGTTGTTTCTATTGGCTTAATTTTTAGGGTCATCCGAAACGCTTTGCATTTTGTCGGGTTCAGGTTAAGCTTCCAGGTACGGGACCACTGGCAAAGCCTCAGCAGGTCTGCTTGCAAAGTTTCCGAGTCAGAAACGTGAGATATTTTCCGGTAAATTTTTACATCATCCGCAAACATTAAGCATTGGGAAGATATTTCAGCCGGCAGGTCATTGATGAATATGGCGAAGAGCAGTGGTGATAGCAACCCCCCTTCAGGCGTCCCAGATGTTACCTGAAGCCACCTGGAACACTTGCCATTTACTACAACACGTTGCAGTCTATTGTGCAAGTATGAAGAAAACCAGCTCAGAGCAGCGTCAGAAATGTTGAAAGACTTTTTGAGTTTATGAATTAAAAGTGAATGATTTACACTTTGAAATGCCGCTGTATAGTCAGTGTAAATGCAGTCGGTTTGGGAGCCTTGTGATATGGATTCCCAGGCAGTACGAAGAAGCGTTGCCAGGTTTGAGCTGCATGATCGCCGAGAGACGAATCCGTGTTGTGCGGGTGTCAATACTGGACGTACATGCTGCAGTAACTGCGTGTAGATTATCCTCTCTAGCACCTTGCCAAAAAGAGGCATAAGGGACACAGATCGGTAATTTTTAGGATCCTTGGTGTCTCCCTTTTTGTGAATGGGAACAATGTTTGCGCGTTTCCAAAGTGCTGGAACGGTTCCTTGCTCAAGCGAAAGTGAGTACAGCTTGGTCAGTGGAATGGCGAGCTCGTTACTACACTCACGTATGATCCTAGCGCTTATGCCGTCCGGACCACATGCCTTATTAACCGGAATATTTTCCAACAAATCTCTGACATAACCCTCGTTGCACTCCATAGTAGCGAGAGGTGGCAAATCATACACGGGAGCAGCAGGGGCTGCTAGACACGAGGACTCGGTAAACTTGGAGGCGAACACATCATTCAAAACATTCGCCTTTCCCCTATCATCTGAAATTAACATGCCATTGTGATACAGGATCGGAAGTCCCCTCTTCCCCTGTTTGAGACTTCTGAGAAACGTCCAAAACCGCTTCGGATTTGTTTGGAAATCGTCAGCTAAGCCCGATAAATATTCACCATACTTGGCATCCGACTTCTCCTTGAATACACGGCGTTTTTCACAGAATTCTGCCACCACAGTGTTGTCGCCCTTCATTCGTTTTAATTGTTTAAACGCAGCTTCTTTTTCCCTGAGTATGTGCCGAAGTTCTCGATCAAACCACGGAGGATATTGACGCTTGATCTCAACAATTGGAATATGATCAGCAATAGCGGCCTCAAGTAAACAATAAAACGTGTCAACAGCATCATCTACACGCGTCCCATCAAGAACACTCCACGGTAACAAGCTAAGTGAGCGTCTCAATCCATCAAAGTCAGCCTGCTTGTAGTTAAAAACCTTTGTCCTAGATATCAAGGGTGCTGAATTTTTCACTTGGTTAACAAAACATACAATTTCAGAGTGGTCAGATTCAAAAACACCTGAGCGCACTGACGCTACCAATGTTTAGATTAATTGTAGAATCCTTTTTATTTAATACGAACTGTTCCAGGCTAGAATTTTGAGGTATATTTTCGTGATGCGCCCGGATCAGAAACTAACTCCAATTGAAATAAAAACAATGTATTCTTAAATCCTGTATATCTATATACAAAAAAATTGGAAAGAGCTACCACCACGGACAGATAAGTGAGGAGCCAGTCCATCTCCAACCTACAACATACAACAAACGTTCCCCCTGAAACAAAAAGTGATCAGGTTTGGGTTCGTGGTGCGTTCCAGACTTGGTGGCTGCACATATTTTTGTTAGTTCATCCAAGGATCGTGGTGGCTGCTCTTTGGTTCCCCAGTTCTGACGCATATCAAGAGTTATTCTTCCTTATCACATTCAGCTATTCTCCGGTTCTCTAGACTACGTGTTTTTATATTCTCCGTGGCCCAAAGGATTAAAATTATATCAAAGATTTAGATGTCGACGGACACATTTAATCTGATTGATTGATTGAGTGTTCCGGCCATACGGGGGGGGTGGGGGGCGCCCCTGCAGGCGCCCCAACTGCCGCAGGAACATCGCCAGCCGTCGCGGGTCCGCCAGTGCCTCCAGTATGGGCGGGTCGTCCCGTCCAAATATGTCCCAGCGCAGGTCAGTGCACGCAGGGCACTGGGTCAGAAGGTGGTGGAGGGTCTCGTCCTCTCCGTCGTCGCATTCCCGGCACGTGGTCTCCGGGTCCAGGCCGATCCTCTTTCGTTAGCTGCACAGAAGAAGGGAGTGGCCAGTGCTCAGGCCTCCACACTCTCCTGCCGTGAAAGGTCCAGACGGTCTTTCAGGGTGGTCCGTCTTGGGACACCGCCACATTTAATCTCGAACACGTTTTATCTCGTACGGATTAACGTTTTATCTCGTTGTTTTACCAGATTAACACGCGCATTGACGAGGCTCTGAGCCACCTTCGCTTTGACGGGGGAGGGTACCCTCCCCTAAAATCTTGAGAACCACGGTAGATAGTGAAAAATGGTAAATGGCGTTGGGTAGCCCATACGCTTCTCTATCGAAATATTTTAACCATTTTGTCAGGTCACTTCAATCGGATGAGTTCACTTTGTTCCGAGTTATGTTATCTTAAACCTTTTTTAGGTCAGGTCACTTGACCTGTACTGGTGACCTGACCTGAGATGACCTAACCTTAAAATTTTGACCAAAGTTGTAAAAATGATGAGAGAATGTATGCCATATTCTATCCGAAAAAACCAGACTGGGGGAGGGGGTGGGTACCCTCCTCCCGTCAATGCGCGTGTTAAAACGATTAATTAATCTCGAGACACATTAATATCGGGATTAACACATTTAATCTCAAAGAGCCACCCTTTTTTATTGGGTCGGTTTCTGGTGGGCATTTGGGAAAGAGGATAGGCTAAAATGAACTAGCGTATTTCTTTTAAAATTGTTATCTACAACGGTCATGTTCTGTAAAGTATTGTGTGGTTTACGAAAGTGTGTGCTCCCTATGTTTGCTGTGTCCTTGTAATTGAGGGCTCAAAAGCCATATCTTATGGAGACCTCAATATACATCTACATCTACAAAGCGAAGGTGGCTCAGACCCCCGTCAATGCGGCGGTTAATGATAAGAATTGAGCACGCCAATAGCATCTTACCAAAACAAAACAAAGGGCTTGGAGTATGTCATGGCTACTTTTGTTCCTCCCGGTTTGCACCAAAACCGGTCAGGCTTCAAGAATGGCCTTCAGCAAAGGACACAAAAGACATTTTCGAATGGCAAACAGCATGTCCCGGTGGTAAAAAAAAAACAGAGGAAATGGTCTCCAACAGAGGTGAATCCAACGGACTGAGAACTATTGGAGGGAGCTGGAGACAAGCCGGTCCCAATTTGGTACGCCCGTCAGATTAGAAAAAAATATTTAGGGCTAATATTCCCCTTCCCTCAACTACCCGGACGGAGGGATAACCAGAAGAAATTGTCCTTATAATAGCTTCTTCATCCCATAGGAGGATCCAGGAGGGCAAAGGGGCACGTGTCCCCCCCTCTCTGATCGACTCTCGGTGAATCCTAAATTGTCGCGTCCCATCCCCTCCCCCCAGGATGCGAAAATCGGCGCATACCGATAGGATTTAGCATCCATCTGATAGGTTTTGCCGGTCAAAAGTGGCGCCCCCTCTGGTCCGGATGGTGCCCTCCCCGGAAGTTATCCCCCCCAATCGGCAATAATGGATCTGACTATGCTTCATCCATTAGTACGCATGAACAATCAAGAAGAAAACCAGAAAATTTGTTTTTACAGTAAAAACTGGCACTACCTAGATTCGAACCCGTATTACCTGTGTGAGAGTCGGGAATGGAGGCCACTATACCAGTCCCGCTGTACGGCACCTGGCCGAGTTTAAAACTTTCCAGACTAGTTTTCTAAAGCCGAATGTTTTGGACAAACTAATGTAATTTGCGTATTTTTGACGCTTAATAAAAATAAATTGAATACTATTATAATATGAAAACATTTTCTACGGCAAGAAAAATCATTTCTAGAACTTAAAACTTTGATTGATAGAATAGAGGTGAAGAGCAGGTTATAGGCTATTATTGATATTGTTAACAAATTTGAATAATTGTTGAGTGGCTTCCCAAAATTTAGCAGAAGATAAAAAAATGATTGACGGTACCAGAATCAGGACTTTTCAAATATTAAGAAACCACAATAAAAATTTTTGTGACAATGTCCCTTTAATGGGTACACTACTATTGCCCCTCTTTTCCGGCGACCAAAGCAACTGGTAAGTGGCATTTATCTGTGCTAGACATATTTTTCTGTTTTACATGCACTTTTTAACCATGACAGCACAGAAAGAAATTTTTACAAGGGCAAACCTTGTCAGACCCTTGTTTACATGGAAAATTACTAGGGTAAAACGCAAAGCTTGTACGTTCAAGATCCGTGCCACGAAAACAAGGGAAATACAAGGAAAAACCATGTAGAACAATGGTAGAACCATAGTACGACAAGGGTTGCTAGAAGACGTTGTACAAACCTTGTAACTTAACTATGGTTAACCTACATGGCAAAGACAATGGCTGACAACGTCTCCACAAGCCCTCTACTGGGTCATGATAACCCCATAACAATGGTAGAACAAAGCCTTGTGTCTGCCTTGTACGCAACCGCAGCCTTCCTACAAGAGCGTGACGAGATTAGAACCTTGCTTACACAACCGCTTTACCAGTGCGTAACGGGGAGGGAACAATGGTGTTGCAAGGCTTCTTACAAGGGTATAACGAGACTCGGATTACGTCTTTACAACAGCGGCAGATCCAGGACTTCATTTCGGGGAGGGGGAAGCTTGGGCGCTCGCGCCTCCCCGCCATAGTGTCTGGACAGCATCCGACTACGCATTTACTTTAGGCACTCTGATATTTCATGGTGTGGAAGGGGGCTTGAGCCCTCTTAGCCCCTTCCCTTGTACCTACCTCTGCTTCAAAAGGAACTTCTCAGTCTATGCGAAAGCTAAAGCGTTTTCTGGCCCCAAATGCAACCGGAAGACCATCGGTAGAAAAAGGGTAAGCATTGAGCCACCTCTCAAGCAAGAAAATAACCCGCACGTTGTCTTACCCATATCGGTAAAACGCAGCATCACTCATCAGGCGCCGATCCATCTGAAGACACCAACAAGATCATATTGGAACTCAACTCACCCTACTTTTCAAACGGGCCCATAAGGCAAACACAATTAGGTTCTACCCACTGCAGGTACCTAAGCCGTATGATCAAATAGTCTGAGCTCGTTTGACACGAAAATATGAGCCTTAATACCAATATGGCATACATGCCTGAAGTAACCACATACCTACTTACCTGGACCTGGATTGACCATTCCAAAATGCCTCACTTTTCAACTATTGGAACAGAGAACAATACTTTCCACTCACAGATCACTGAAAAATATTCCAGACAGCTTCCAAAGTTCCACGATTGATTAAAATAAGTCACATTTATTCTAACCTACACGGCATGCGTGCCAGGCCACTGTGTATTGCCACGAGTAAACAGAAAGCAAGATGGCGGCCGTAACCCGAGCAGGTATTTGAAACCATAGTCAAACGACAATGACCGAGCAAGGGTGCAACAACGCCCTAGCTTTACCTACCAGCTATTTACAATGCCACTACAACGCCTAGTATTCAGTTAGTGCAGCGCTGGTGCGCAAGCAAGGTATGAACCAGGTATGAACGAGGAGCGCACTATTGTGGCACAAGGCAAGGTTGTCATTCCGTAGTAATTGCATTGCTTTATGCTAGTGACGTAACCAGGGTTGTTTTACTTCGGTAATTGAACTACGGTGCAACTATTGTTCTGCAATGGTAAAACGTGTAGAAACACAATTTTAAGCTTGTACCTTGTAATAAATTCTTTCTGTGAGTGGTTTTCAAAGCATGCATGAAAATGTGCTATGATAGCGATTGTGTATAGGTGAATATTTTCTAGATCTACGTTCTTTTACTTTATTTTTTAACTAAACTATCAAGTTTTATTTGCATAGGGGAGAGCGGGGAGAGTTTTATCATGGACAAGTTGTATCAGAGCGATTTTTTCCGAAACTATCAAAGAGATAGCGCTCCCGACACGAACAGATGATGCGGCATGCGGTCCGCCATCTTTCTTTATACTGCCGTCTGCTTGGCTTGACGCGTTTCGCAGTGAGTGCAGAAAATGTGTTTTCGGGGTGACATTCTGTAAAATTTCGTCGTAAGGAAATGTGTGTTTTTGTCATTCAGATGATCACGAATCGGAAGGATCGCTGTAGCAGTGGTAAGGGTAGATTCTAAGGATTCGTGCGTGAGAAGGATTTTCTCGGCTGGCCACTGGTTGTTGAGCACGAGGACGTTTTTTTCCAATGTGGGAGGGTGGTACATGTTGTATCAAGGCCAGGTGGGGTATGTTGTAACAGTGATACAACTCACTCCAAGGCTCATGCAGCTCATTAGGGGTGTCGCCACAGATTCGTTTTTTTAACACTATATTGTCACATGTAGCCACAACGAAAAATTAGGTAAAATATTTTTGATGCAAAAAGTGCGGGTCAGGATAAGTGCAAGACGGGCCGCGCTGATAGAATGAAAGCAAAAGCAAAAATTAAAGTCTAACAAGTCCAGTGACGAATCTAGGATTTCGTTAGGGGGCAGGCTCTGAAGAGGGGGCGCCGAACCTGGGGGCGCGGAATCTGAGGGGCGCCAATTTACCACCCAATAGGCGGCCAGTGTCAAAGAAAAAACGCGTTTGGAAAACGTATTTGTAAATGCTTATTTTCATGAAAGCAGCCTTTCAGTGAAACATGTTCACGTTTATCATCAAACATATTTCGGGCCGGCAAGGTTTCGTCCAGAACGTAATGACTGGTACATTGGTAGAAAATGCTGGACTGATGCTAACTGAAGCACCATGAGCAAACAATACAGCTAACTTCGGTCTTGAAGAAAACTGAGGTGTCGTATCGACCACATCCACATATCATAGTTATCTTGGCTAACGCTGGGTCCCTACAGAAACCCCGATTGACGCTACATTAAGCGCAATTAACAATGAATACAGTGAACTCTGGTGAACTTAAGTCCTGGTGAAAACTAAGGTGCCGTATCGACCACCTCCACATATCACAGTTGTCTTGACTAATGCTGGGTCCCTACTGAAACCCCTATTGACGCTAACCTAAGCATCAGAGGCCGCAGAGCCTCTGCGGGCCTGGGCCTCTGAGTTTTTGGTGGCTACTCTGGGCTGATAATGAGTCCCCTCAGTTGATCTGGGACCGCTTTAGATAACCAGGCCCTCACACTGAACTTGAATGTGTCGCCACTGGAGCCTTCTGAGTTTTTCGGGGTCCCTTAACTGGTGAAGGGCCCCCTCAATAGATCCTGGGGCCTCTGAGTTAATTTTGAGCTATCTGAGAGCGAGTTTTCAGGTTGCCCCTGGGCTGTTCTGGGACCGTGAAAGAGTATTGCACAAGAGCTTACTGGCTTGGCCTTAGATCCTTTGCTGATTTGGGCCCCCTAAGCTAAAAATAACCCTGTAGGTGAAATTATTGAGGCAGCCATGAGCTGGGTCTAGGGCCCGTGATAGGATTTACTTAAGGGGCCTCTTGTTCGGTCATAGGGCCCCTAAGCTTGATTAGTCTCCCTTGAGCTGGCAAGGGCCCCCTGGGCTGGTATCGTGTTCGTTTAACTGATATAGGCCCCTTCAGCTTGTTTGGGGCCCGTTGTGCGTATCTGGGCCCCATGAGTTCGTTAAGACACCCAGCTAGTCTGGCCATCTTAGTTTGTATGGGCCTCCTGAGCTGCTTTGGGGCCCCCTCAGCGTGTCTACGCCCCATGAGTTGAAGGTTGGCCCCTGAGCTAGTTTTTTGCCCCCTGAGCTTATTTAGAACCCGTTTAAATGGGTAGGCACCCCACGCTGCCTATACAGCTCATTAGGAATGTCGCCACAGATTCATTGTTGCCAAAAACACTATATCATCACAGGTAGCCACAACGAAAAAATAGGTAAAAATATTTTTGCTGCAAAAAGTGCGGGCCAGGATAAGTGTAAGACAGGCCGCGCTGATGGAATGAAAGCAAAAGCAAAAATGAAGGTCTAACAAGTCCCGAGAAGTTATGGCCACATCCCCACCTGCGCTTCACAAATTCGAGGCACACACACCCCTGCTCGCCCACCGCCTCCTACTTCCCACGTCCATGCAATTCATCTGTATCCCTGAAACAACCCTTCCCGTAACTATTGTGAGAGGATTACTTAGTAAGTCCATAACTAATACGTTTAGGCTTTTCAGATTGAACAGTTGCAGATTGAACAGACTTTAGCCCTGGCTTAAGTCTGCTGGTACCTAGTCTAGAATTTGCCCGTTTCGACGCATTGTGTTGGCTTCTTTGTTCCAAACGGGTCACTTTTACACCTGGACGGTTGATGTTTCGTTTGCGTTTTTGTGGCCATGAATTTCGTACTGTATTGGCCATAGTTTGGTGCAATAAAATGCAAGTTAAGTTTATAATCAAATTTTAAATTCGTTGAAGGTTGTTCCCACGGTCATGATCGGTAGCAGGCACAGTCTCCGAAACGTGACAGACTGATACAACTTACCCGACCATGTGACACAACTCACCCAACCGGTGGGGTAAGTTGTATCAAGTGAAAAGGTCCATTCGCCGGGCAGTACGAGACAAACCAGTAAAGATTAAGAAAAAAATCTATCGGCAAAGGGAAGCCAAAGAATGCAGCTACGAGATGGTATTGAAATCACGAGGCTATCCCAAGTAGTTACGAAATTAATGAACCTGGAGTAAAAACTGATACAACTCACCCCACCCTCCCCTACATCTGCGCTATTGCTTTGTTTTACTTGAACCCTGTTGATTTTAAAATGCGCCCTACCAAATTGCGCCCGGGGGCATTTTGAAACGCCTTTTCAATCATCAGTTTGACTTGATGCTCTCTTTTCATGATTCCAGCATTAGTAATTCGGTTTCCACCCGAGCTGTTTACCTAAACAACTTGATAAATTGGTGTTGGTTTGAGAAATTAACATTTCTGTGATATTTACAAAAAATATACGTAACCTGGGTACGGAAGGCGGTTTCCCGCGTGAGGATTGAGCCCGCATTACCCTGCGCCCCACTGGGGGTCCGCTGCCACCTTCGCCCCACCAGGGCCATCAATGGCCCCCTCTAACTCCAAAATTTAAGGGGGTTGGCGCAAAGCTGCAAAAAAACATTGGGAAGCTCGTGTGAATTCAGTATGGGTTTACTTTAATATTTCAGCCCTCAAGTCAACTGTTTGACCTCCAGAGGTCAAGTTCGGTCACAATAGGCTATTTCCACTAAAAATATGTAATGATTAAGAAACCTGGTCATAGCTCGCGCGCAATTAGAGCTATTGAGGTCGGGTTAAGTAAGTTTTATAGGAAAATGCCAGGGCTTTCCCTGCTATGAGAAACATAACGACCTCCCGTCAGTGGTTTGACCTCCAGAGGGCACCTCTTGACGCAACATGACCTGAGATCACGGAAAGTCACAAAGTGATCTTGTCATATATCAAATGAAAGCCATTGACGAAACATACACAATGGCATTTAATTCAGCGCTCTGGCTTGGTTAGGTCAAAATACATCGTCAACATATTTTCTTTGACCCAGGGTGACCTATGATGACCTCAGATAAGTCAAAGGGTAAATATCACTCCTGGAATCCGTGAAAGGGTGGCCAAGAACGCGTTTATCACAAATCTGACCATTTTCAATAATTTTTTTTTGTGACTTTTAGAGCATAAGACAGATTTCCCCATGTATTTCTATAGGAGAGGTGACCCCGTGAACTAGCCTCAGGTCACCAAATTAGAAAAATACCGGATAAAATTTTTTTAGACCCTGGAAGGGTCATCAAGTATGGAAAGTTTCAAATCGATTAGCTTAGAAATTTAGCTATGGTAGACCTCAAAATTTGAAGTCAGGTGACCTTGTTTCACCTTGCCTGGTGAACTGATCTATTGTGGCCCAGGGTAATTTTTTTAGGGATGGTGAGTAAATGATGGGGTTAGCGGTAAAACCCTCATGGTAAGCGCATAATCTGAATTCTGGCTAAATGTGAGGGGAGAGCGCAATGGTTTCACGAGGTCTGCTCTGGCGGATCCAATGGGTTTACGTGTGATATCTGTCGCGAATGAGGTCGTTGCTCAATGCTCACTATTGCTCACCTCAGTGACCCAAAATAGGTTTTGCGCTAGGGTGTCGAGTGGTAAATTCAGCTCGGAATGTATGGCGAGTGAGTGGAAAATTCCTCTCAAAATGTATGGCGGAGTAAAAAATTTCAAATTTTGTACTCAGGTGGTAAACTCTCAGAGCCCTTGTTTGAACTGAAAGATGGATATTTCCTTTAATTTTCTCAAAGTAAATATTTTTAAATCATCCCCAAACAGCATTGTTTGACCATTCCCATGTGAGAAATTTGGGTTAAGCAGGTAAATCTTTACCAGCTGAAACCCCCTGATGCAGTCTCCAATTTTTTTTATAGAGTTGGTGAATTTCCACAAATAGAAAACTTTTTGGGGGCCTCTGAGACCAACCTTTGGGGGAAAGAACTCTGGGAGCCACTAAAACTCTTGGGGGGCTTCCCTAGACCAACTCTTGTGCCCCTCCACTCCCACACGACCAGCTTTTAAGGGCCCCTGAGACGAAATATCGGGGCCCCCTTAGACAAATCTGCAGAGAGGCCTCCGAGATCGGCAGGTGGTGAAAAATGAAAAGGGATTTTTTCATGCAATACCTAGTTCCAAAATTAATTATCTACGCATACACTGTATAGTTTTCCTGTCCGGGACAACGCCCCTCCTATACCTATACCTATAGCTATCGGAATTTTGGAGGCCACTCCTGGCCTCAATCACTGCACCTCGCATACACCTATGCTAGGGCCCAGTAGAGCCTTGGTTTACACTTAACTAACCCAGACGAAACTACAAACTTTCTATCATGGCAATAAACTCTTCCAGACTCTTGCTAAGTTTCTTTTCTTTACCTGTCAATTCCCCTGCTTCTCTTCACATATATACTCACCTTCATATGAGTATGCTGCTTTCTATCAATATTAATCGAAGCTGCTGCAGAGCCTCCTTTCTGTTGTTTCTTCCTTTCGTCTACAATCAGCCAGGCGCGGCGGGTTGCGACAGCGTCGAAGCAACTACTCATTTAAATTTCTGATCGCAATCCAGTTGCCAGTCGCATGAGCAACATAATTTGCATTTCAAAACTTGCTCTAAATTAATTTTCTAAATCCTTATAGACTAGAAAATTATACAACTAAAAGCACACCAAGAGGTAGACTAACAATGTTTTGTCAATAACGAATACGAAACCAGCCTTTCAAAAAACCTAAAGATGCCGCTTTTATTTACTAGATGTAAAGACGGTGTTTTGGTAAGTCCACGCCGTAGACCAGCCATACAAAAAAGTGCCGATGTTTGAAGGGTAACTGGATGCATTCTTGTTGCCCAAAAAAAATCATTTAATGAAAATGTAGAGTTTCAATGTATTAAAGTACCGGACACTTTTAGTTCAACTTAAATATCAGCGTATTTATGCCTAGGGTGTCGTAGGGTGTCGTGAGTGGATTTGGGTGTCACACGGCGTGGACGCAGCAATGAAGGGCTAATATGGATAAAAATTATTTTCTACGCAATAAATGGTTAATTTTCTAAGATACAATGTCAAAAAAATATGCTGCTTACCATAAAAATTTCAAGACAATTGCTTTTAACAGCAAGATGACCAAAAATGGTTTTTCACTATTCTCGGTACCAGAAATACAAAAACAACTTTTCAAGGACGTAAGCCTAGAAATCATATGCACAGATAAACTGCTTTCCAGAAATGTATCTTTCAAAGCGGTCAGCTCATTTTTTTGGCAACACAAGACTAGGGTGTCTAATTTTCCACTCACCAATTTTGCGAGTGGTGGAATTTAGTGGCGGTGTTCACCCATTGGAACTTTCTCCGGTGGGGCAGGGGCATGGATCACGTACGTATGGATCACGTCGTTTGATCCATGGCAGGGGGGTCACTGAGCGTCTTGCCCGCGCCAGAATTTCGATTCTGTTGTTCCACTGAAATCGGTGGAGATAAGGATGCCAGGTATAATTGACCAGAAAAATAGAAATCGCCAGATTCTCTTTCAGAAAAGCGAAAGAAGTGCATAAGAGCCGAGTTAATTTGGCGATCTTCTAGTCGATTCTGCTGCTCTCTTTTTCCAGTGGACGTTGGTAGAGGAGGCAATGAAACTGGGCTTTGTAGTAAGTATTGTTGAGTAAAATTCAATAGTAGTAAAATATTGTTCAAAAGTTATTCAATAGTAGTAGTAAATATTGTTGGAAGTGAGTGGAAAATTCAGCAAAAAAATATTAACGTGAGTGGAAAATTCTGATTGACTGGGTGTCGTTCTGCACCCAGCACCCCAGGTTTTGGGACACTGGCTCACCTCATTCGCAAATGATATGTTTCTGGCAATGCATTGATTTCGGAGCGATACGAACGCAGATAAGAACAAACCAGCGAAACATATAAATTGCTTCTCGTGCTCCTCTTGGACTCCTTCCACAATGAATGGTCGTCTACTCTTTGCATGTCACTGGGATTTCTGAAACATGCCATCATCCATCATCCACTATTATGCTTACGCCGAATTCTATAGAATACTGACATTTCCAAAGGCTTCTAATGAAATTCGACAATCACTCACAGTCGTATCCTGGAGGCATAATAAACCCGGGCGCATTTATGAACCTAGTTGGGCGCATTTTAGATACCCTGTTCATAACTGCGCCCTTTGCAAATTTTTTCAAGAAGGTAAAATACGCTTATGTTCGATCAACTTAATACGTTATGGCTGTGTAAAATAAAAGCAAATAAATCACAAAATATTTTTTCAGGTTAAAAGCAGTGCCAAAGCCAACTGCATAATTTTTGGCACACGATTTGGCTTAAGGGGGCGCATAATGACCATCTTCCCCTACAATTAGAACCGAAAAAACGAGGTAAGTATAATGCCGTTAAAATAAAGTCTATCGCTATCCATTAATAAGTTATAACTTAACTGAATATGAACTTTACTGAACTGAATATATTCAGTTAAAACCATTTTTCCTATGTATTTCCAATGAAGAAGTCATGGTTCGTATCTGACCTTAGGCTGGTCATCGATATACAAAATGCCGGAACATATTTTAGAGAACTCGGTGGGCCCATTACGTGATATGAGCTTTAATCGAATAAGTTCACCCTGTTCTGACTTATGTTGTCTTTAACTTTTGAAGTCAGGTCACTTGCCCTGTACTGGTGACCTGACCTGAGATGACCCTAACCTTAAAATTCTGTAAAAAAGTTGTAAAAATGATAAGGAAAAAGATATGCCAAGTATGGTGGCGCTATCCGCCGCCGTTTTTGTCCCCTTTCTTAAAAACCAGACGGGGGGCTGGTACCCGCCGCCCCCGTCTTACAAGAATCCAGTATAAGTTATAAACATGAGCGCAGAAACTTTTTCTAAGTGGGGGAGGGAGGGGGTGGGAGCAAAAGTCGTCACCACTGCTGGGTCAAATGCGATTAGGCCTATCACTTGATTTGTTAACGGAAAAGGTCCGGAATCGACTCAAAGTTTGGGGGCACTGCCCCTCCAGTTCAAAATTGGGGGGGGGTGGGCAGCCGCTCCCCGTTCCTGTGCCTGTGGTTATAAATTTATCCACGATTGAATTTTATCCACGATTTAAGTATATCAGTTTTTTGGGGTACATTTTACCTTCAGAATAGCAGAGTGGATGAACAGTGAAACGAAAGCCAAAGACTTCATCACTACGTAAAAAGCTCACCGAGAGCGCTACAAACGTATGTATTGTTCTGTAAACATGTAAGTGATAACCCGAGAGCGGCAGTGCCGGGCCGGGGGCGGTAGTCATGGAGTCATGTGACGGGATAATTTGGGGTGGAAGTGATAAGATGGGGGCAACTGTGATTGGCCGGGGCGGCACGAATCAGAGCAAGGGCCATAAGTTCAGGGCGGCAGTGATGAGCCGAAAGCAAGACTTATTAACTAGGGGCGGCACGAATCCGGGTAAAGTGATAAGGCGGGGGCAGCAGTGAGTACCCGGGGGCGGCACGAATCCGGGCGGAAGTGACTGGTTGGGGCAGGGGCGGCAGTGATTGGTGGGAGCAACCAATCCAACCAGTGATTGGTTGGAGCGGCACGAATCAGGGTAAAGGCGATAAGGCGAGAGGGTGGCAATGATGACTTGGGGGTAGTAGTATATCAACTAGGGGTGGCACGAATCAGAGCATGTAATAAGATGGGGGCGACAGTGATTAGCCGGGGGCGGGAGCGATGAGCCCCGGGCGACACGAACCAGAGCGGAAGTGTTACACCAGGAGCGGCATTGATCTGCCGAGGAAGTGGTGATGAGCTGGGGGCGGCATGAACCAGGGTGGCAGTGATAAGCCGTGGGTAGCACTGGCCAACCATTGGCGACAATGATGAACCGGGTGCGGTTCTAACCAGAGCGGCATTGATACGTCAGGGATGACACGGATCTGGGTGGCAGCGGTAAGCAGGAGGCAGCGGTGAGGAGCATCGCCAAATTTTTGAAACCGCTAAGTTAGATCAAGTTTAAAAAGATCATCGAGAAGCTTTTGGGCACACAAATCGACATGGCGCAAACCATTTTGAGGTCGGGATGAAGATCAGCAGGGGTAAATAATCATGTTTTTCAAATGCGTTTAAATCTATAACTTTGAACGAAACAGGATGTAAGAAGTTGGACGTGGTGACGGGCACGACGTAAGGAGTTGGTCATATTTCCAGGGTCAAGCAGCACATGACAAGCAGCATAATCCAATCCTTAAATTAATATAAACACATCGATGTCCTTGTATTTTTCTAGGTCTCCTGGTTTCCAAGTTAACCCTAGACCCATGGCGGAGAGGGGTGTTAGAATACCCCTCGGGGTTTTTCTACGACGCCAGAAAATAGCATAGCGATGCGCCGCCGTGCTTGACACAGCTTATCCTTGAGCAATTGCGCAACTTTTTTACAACAATTTTGATTTGGTCATCTGAGGTCAGGTCACCAGGCAAGGGCAAGTGACCTCACCTCCAAAAGTGTTTCAAGTGACACGAGTGAAAACAGGTTTAATCTATTGGTCCATATTCATATCGTATATTAGAAGAACCGAGTACTGTAAGTTGTCTAATGAGATTTCTGATATCTATGATCTAGGGTCGGTACGGGCCATGACCTTTGCGTTAGAAATGCATGGAGGAAGTGAGAATAGGCAGAAAAATGACCGTATTTCTAGATCCAGGTCAGCAGGGGTCGACAAACATCCTGTTTTTCAAATGCGTTTAAATCTATAGCCTTTGAAGGCACTGATTAGCCGACAGACGAAGGACAGGCAGATATCACAGTGGCCGGAATCCGTCTGAAGAGACCGCAGACAACTTCCTAACCCGAAAATCATTGTATATTAAGCCATTATTCAGGGTTGTGTAGCAGCTTTGGACCTATGGCCTCTGAGAGTTCACATGGGACTTCGTAAATAGGTTTCCAGACTTGGATCATTAATTTCGCAGGAAATGGCAGCAGAGATTTGATTTTGAAACCAATACGTTTGGATTATCATTGTGTCGATTGATCTACTGAGTCTGATTGTCTACTGAGTATTTCAGGTCAGACAGGGACCTTGATCCGTGCTCAGGTCAGGTTATTTTGAAATTGTAACCTAGTATTGTCTGCAAAAAAATTATTCTACTCCAGCTTCAAAATTCAATTCCAATGATATTAAGAGAAACTTTGTAGTGGACCGAATGGAACCGTCAATTACCATATCATAACTTATACATCTGGTACACCATCTATCGAGCAGCCGTAAAAATAGAAATGGTGTAACCCGTCAAAATCAATGCATAAGCGTGCATATTCAGTAGGTGACTTTATATGAAATCACATAAGCATGGCTGCAAAGCGGCACTCAGTGCATCAATCATGGTATCAGTAGAAAGAGGCAACAAATACAGCCATCAGGATTGACAAAAGTGAACAGATGATGCAGAATGAGCACATTCGACTGCGAAACACGAGGTTACATCCGAGTATTCTCGCATTAAATACACCAATGATAAATGCTAAGAAGACCCATCACATGTTCGGCGGGCATCAGGTACCAGGCTTGGTGCTTCGGCGCTACACAAAGCTCCTTCAGTTTCTAGCATCACACAACCACTACTCGGCTAATCAAATCATTGTCCATAACAAAATATCACAGTGGCCTTTGAGCAAGGGTCAAACAGATCCACTATTTACGGCCACGCGTTCATCACCGGCCGAGGGCGGCACGACTTCCCTGGTCGCTCCGTAAGCGCCTTCTGGACTAAGCGTCGTTACTGCAGGAAAAGCAGTCCTGTCAGCAAGTCAGGACGTGCTGGCACCTCACTCGCTGTCGCTGTCGAACACGACACCGACGCGTCGCGTGTTGCGCGGCGTGCGCGCGGGCCGCGCGGCAGCAGCGGGGGCCGGCTTGCACCAGCCGGACACCGAGATGGAGCCCTGCAGGTAGCAGCCGTGGTTAACCGGTGCCAGCCGCCACAACACTCCAATGTGGCATCTCACCCGGGAGTGATCCCACCGCACAGTGGGCCCGTGGACCCTCAAAAGCGCTTATTATTCGGATTTCGTAAGTTCAAAAATATTGCTGTTTTATGGGTGTCATCAGTGCGAAATTGAATGTAGAACACGATGGCATTCTTATTTTTTCTAAACGACTACAAAACTCTGTGCGGAAACAGTCTGAATACGAGGTATCTACTGAAAGCGTTTCGGAGCGCACTTATCGCCTGAATTTGATCAAACTAAATTTGAAATAGAATTTTAAAAATATATCACCTTGTGCTGCAGTGAAACTTGGTCCAAAAAGTAGCTGAAGGTGTTTAATTTCATGCCTTATAAGTACTTTTTGCCCGATTTTGCCCGAATTCGTATTATGAGCATATTTGTTGTTCAATGCAATGCATGGGTGTGGTCATTAGGGTGACCTTTTTTAAAGGGAATGTGGCACCTTCACGTGATTTTAACTGAGATAGCCAAGTTGTAGAGCAGGTCGGAAAACCCGGTACTCCATATTTCATTTGACTTGGAACTCGATATTTCCGTAGAAAAAAGCTAAAACCTACCTGACACCAGCCGCCCTCAGCCCCCGTCGCCGGCGGCCATTGTTGTGAGCTACTGGTGTGACGACATATGCTGACGTCACGATGAGCATCAGCCAATCGAAGCCCTTGAAGCGTTTCAAGTATGGTAGTGGTTGCCAGATCGTGACACCATCCACAGTCTGATATTTCTTTTTCAAGAGGAGTATTTCTAAAAACCAAATATTGAGCTTATTGTACATTTTTCAGAGAAATCATGAGTGGTTTCATTATTTTTTACTAAAAGTACGCCTAATTACACTAAATTCCAGGATTCGACCAAGGTGCCACATTCCCTTCAACACTTTTTCAGAAATTTGCTGCTCCCCTCATCTATACTGATGTGAAATGAGGCGCTGATTCCATTTCTGCACGTCTTTTTTTAAATTCGAACTTTTGGAGGGCGCACCTGGTGAAAGTTTGGATGATTTTTCTTGTATTTTTCGCATATTTCCCGAAAATCGTTATTAAAACTGTAGAAATTTTGCATCTATTGCAGCAAAAGGATTTCAATGTATTAAATAGATGTCTGGAGTCAATTTAAGATCACAAACATGATTCTGCTCGCCATAAGTATCCTGCAATCTCAGCATTCCTGAAGCCACTCCAGCGGAAGTTGTATGTAGTTCACTTTAGGACCGCTAGATGTCAGCAGCCGAAAATCGGTGCAATAGGTACAGAAGCCCACTTCAAAGTGCTCTTGTGGTACAGCAAAGCTTTTAAATGCTATTTAAGGCCTTTCATTTAACTGCTCACATCAGATTATGATATTTGTTGTTGAATTATCCGTCCGTTAAGCATGCTTACACTGTTCTATAAAATATGTATTCTGTATTAAACATTGAACAGCAGTGCATTGTGCAATGTCACCAATTCTTCTCTTCACTTCCCCTCTCTGCCTCTCACCATATTCGGGGGATAGGTGGCTTAGTAGATAGTAAACTTGTCTTTTAAGTTACCGGTCCCGGGTTCAAGTCCCGGCGGAACCACTGAATAAGTTGATCTGATTCCCCAAATCCCTTCCAACATGGTGAGAGTTGGCAACGCCGTATGACCTTGGCTGTTGGAGCATCGTTAAGCCCCAACAATTATTATTATACTCGCACCTTATTTTTCGTTACTTCGCCAGGGAAATCTCTGTCAGTATTCCCTCTTGTTAAGGGCCGTCAGTCTATTGGGCCGTCTCTTGAAGTTCGGCACCTTCAGTTTTATTTCCCGCGAAAAGTGTGGGGCGGGGCTCCCACTTTTCCAGTGTGGGGGGCCAGTATCCTCCCCCACCCTCTCGGTGGCGACATCCCTGTCTCATTGTTTATGCGTAAGTGTCGGCCGTAGCCCTATATTTGCAACATTAGGGTAACAAGGCACACAGTCATGCATAGAAACATTTTACTTGTTTTCAATGCTCTAAGTTTCGGCAAGACACATTCCAGGACAAAATGTCTTAAATCCAATCTTTCTCATCAGCACTTTCAACCCCACCCCACCCCACCCCACCCTGACTACACTAAATACAGGCAGGTATTCCATTTTTTTATTTTAACGAACAATTATTAATTTTTTTAATTTAATAATTTAAAACATCATCATCATCACCATCACCATTTTTACCTGGGCCTAGTTAGAGGGCAAATATATGATGGATCTAGGTTAGGAGCGTAAAGGTAAAGAAAACCTTGACTCTAGCCCCCTAACCCATTTATTTTGGTCTGAACCACTCCTCTAGCCTAGGGCCAAGCAACTAGCAATACTAACTGAGAATATACAGAAATATAGAATTCAGTGGTAATATATCTATTAGTGTCGTGCTTTTCACTTGGTACAACTATTCTACATGGATATTAATCAGTCTAAATTCCTTTTACAGGGATCTAGTATCCTTGGATCAAAATATGTTTGATAAGATTTTTGAAGCTTTCTTTAGCCAATGGGACCTCATGCAGCAATGTTATATGGGGAACTACAATCTCATTCCAGGTTTTAGGAATGGTGACTGAGAAGGCGAACGTTCTATATAGCGTTTCTGCTTGTTTTTGTTGAAAATGTCGGTTCTGTCTGGTATGTCTATGACTCTCGTGATAATGGAAGTGTCTTGCATACACTTCAGGTAGTGTTCCGTTTAGAAAGCTGTGAAGAATTAGTAGTTTTTGTTCTTTTATCATATCATGTATCTTGAGTAGGCTGAATTTCTTGAAGATTGGGGAACTTGGGGCCCTGTGATGCGCTCCCTCAATGAGTCTCACCGCTCTTTTTTTTAATCCGAAATAGCTTTTCTATGTTGCCTTCAAAATTACTACCGTATATAAAAGCACAATATCCAAGGTATGGTCGAATTAGGGCGTGATATAACATGAGCAGATGCTGTTTCCCTAATATATATTTTGATCTTGCAATTATTCCGACGTTTCTACATATGGTGTTGAAAATGTTTTGTATATGCGTTTTGAACTTAAGGTTTTCGTCAAGATGCACACCGAGATACTTGACTGTCTCTGCTCTTGAAATGTGTTAGAGTTGACGATAATTTCGATGTCTTGAACTTTTTCTGTGATGGCATATATTTGGTAGTAGGTTTTAGAAGTATTTAGGGATAATCTGTTCGAACTGAGCCAGTCACAAATTTTGGGCATCGTCTCTTTGATGATATTCTTTATCTCACTCAACGACGTCCCGGAAAAAAAGAGGGCGGTGTCGTCTGCAAACATGTAAAATTTTGGTGTGTTTGTGCTTCTGCCAATGTCGTTAGCATATATGTTGAATAAGAGGGGGCCCAGCAGTGACCCCTGTGGGACTCCTATTCCTACTTTTTCGGGTTTCGAAAAGACATCCCTAAACTTAGTAATTTGAACTCTATTTTCTAGGTATGATTTGAATAATTCTAGAGCACCATCCTGAATACCGTATTTATGCATTTTTCGCAGTAAGATTTTGTGGTCCACAGTGTCAAATGCCTTTTTCAAATCCAAGTACAGGCCGACAGGTATCTGTCTTTGTGGTAAGCAAGAGGTGATATTGTCATGCAGAAGTGATATTGGCATATATTTTGAATGTTTCTTTCTGAATCCAAATTGAAAATTGGATATGATATTTTGTTCTTGTAAGTAATCCGTCAGTTGGTTGTGCATCACCCGCTCTAAAACTTTGGAAATAACAGGTAGAACGGAAATCGGCCTATAGTTGTTAAGCTGGGCCTCTGAACCAGTTTTAAATGTAGGCGTGATTACTGCAAGCTTTAGACAGACAGGGAAAATGTGTTTATCGAGTGAAATATTAATCAAATATGTTAGATCATCGATAATATATGGTTATATTGCTTTCAGGACTTTTGATGATATTTTGATGACTTTTATGATATTCCGTAATATTTCACTCAAACTCTGTGTGTCGATGAGTACGGAGCTAGGCACCCATTAGAGACACCTGAAAATATCCCCTAGGCGGCACCGCACAGAGCGCCCTGCGTGGGGCACTCTCTATATGCCCCGCCTCTACCATGTCGGTCAATCTGGCTGACGTGGCCGAAGTCCTGGATGCGAAAGACATCGGCGCCCAAAAAACATCCATGATCCTGACGTCGTTTTCTAAGGCTTCGCAAGGGAACAAGTGCATGCGGTCGTGACAAGAAGTAAAGTGCAGAATGCTTTTGAGCACAGCAGACAGCTAGAGCTGGACGGTGAGGCACAGAAAGCGGCAGACTGCTTGCTGTGTTTTGTGACGATCGAAATGATCATACAAGATAGGGGACGGTGCATAATGTTAGTGTAAACAGGCCTCAGAGAGACGTGCATATCGGGCACTATGCGTATGAGGACAGACACACTGGACGGTAAGTGGCTAAGCACCTCCATGCATTCCTTGTCGAGCGTGGCGTTAATCTCGATCAGATTAAGGTCGTTGGCGGAGATGGCACCAATCAAGTGCTTGGATGGAAGAATGGCTGGATGGTGCACTTTGAGCATCTTCTGAGCCGGCCTCTCGGTCGTGTTGTAGGCCCCTGCCTCAAGCAGAGCTGCCGTTCAGGACAGTTTCATTGGATTGACGGCAAGTTACCGGGGCCTACAAACTTCAGTGGAGAAATCGGCAAGTACATCGCTGGCTCGGTGGAGTGACTGCAGGTTGTCGCATTCCCCACATTCGCTGCGATGATTTCACAGAAATGGCACAAGAAGTGGAATCTAGTCTGAGCAACGACATGTGCCTGCTCTTCCTCTGTGCTAAGGCAGTGACGAGGGGGAAGGCCACAGCTGTTGCTGGACTTCGCCACGGACAACTCTGCATAGCCAGATGGTACACTGCCCAGAGTCGCCTGCTGCAGTACTACATGCCGTAGGCGAACCCATTTGAAGCACTCCTCACTCTGGTTCGTTACACTATCTGTGTGTACGTGCCAGTGGTGGTCCAGATAAAGCATCAGCCTGACATGGTGGATGCGCCTGCCCACGTCTGCGAGAGCCTGCGCTGTCAGCGTCAGCACTTCCAGTATGTCTTAATTGGACGTCCTGATGAGCATGAAACGGAACATGTTCATCGCACATCCGGTGGCTGTACTCCTCGCAAGGCTCACTGCTCAGCGACCGAAAGCAACGAGTATGAGCTGAGGCGGTCGGTATGACCATCGACATCCGGCTGCGAGTCAGGTCAGATGGCTCGAGTATCTGCCTCTTCCGGGCTTCGGTAGTAAGCACTAGCGTGGAACACTACACGGCGTTGACGGATCTGCGGAGCTATGTGATTGGCTCCAAGGATATCGAGTCTTTATTCACGAAGAGCATGAGTCAAGCCAAGCTGGAGGGACTGATAGGCCCTTAAGAATAGGAGTGCCTGCACATACGCAGTCCACTGGGCGTGCGGTCAAACTTCCAACCGAGACCGTAGCTGCCGTGAGCAGCCCGGATAGGCAGGGTGGCGCTCCCCTCAACAAGAGGGAGTACCGACAGAGATTTCCTGGCCAAGTAACGAAAAATATGGTAAGAGTATAATAATAATAATTGTTGGGATTTAACGACGCTCCAACAGCCAAGGTCATACGGCGTCGCCAACTCTCACCCTGTTGGGAGGGTTTTTGGGGAGCATATCGACTTATTGAGAGGCTCCGCCGGGACTTGAACACGTGACCGCTGGCTTAGAAGACAAGTATACTATACACTAAGCCACCTATCCCCCGAATATGGTGAGAGGCAGAGAGGGGAAGTGAAGAGAAGAATTGGTGACATTGCACAATGCACTGCTGTTCAATGTTTAATACAGAATGCATATTTGTATAGAGCAGCATAAGCATGCTTAACGGACGGATAATTTAACAACAAATATCATAATCTGATGTGAGCAGTTAAATGAAAAAGCCTTAAATAGCATTTAAAAGCTTTGCTGTACCAGGAAAGCACTTTTGAAGTGGGCTTCTTTACCTATTGCACCGATCTTCGGCTGCTGACATCTAGCGGTCCTAAGGTGAACGACACACAACTTCCGCCGGAGTGGCTATAGGAATGCTAAGATTGCAGGATACTTAAGGCGAGCAGAATGATGTTTGTGGTCCCAAATTGAATCCAGACATCTATTTAATACATTGCAATCATTTTTCTGCAATTGATGCAACATTTCTACAGTTTTAATAACGAGTTTCGGGAAATATGCGAAAAAATTCAAGAAAAATAATCCAAACTTCCCCCAGGTGCGCCCTGAAAAAGTTCGAATTTTTAAAAAGATGTGCAGAAATGGAATCAGCGCCTCATTTCACACCAGTATAGATGAGGGGAGCAGCAAATTTCAGAAAAGTGTTAAAACTGGTCACCCTAGTGGTCATAGTATTAAACTGTTACAAGCCAAATGGTAGAAATTGTTCATTTTTAAGGCAAGTGTCGGAGAGTTTTCCCTTTAGAATTCGTCTCGAATCCCGGTTAACACAATTCTGAGCAATTTCGTGGACCTGCAAGTTAAGCAATCTTTTCCAGGTCACATTGGGTCAAATGCTTTACACAGGAAATATGGGTATTGTCTAAACGCCGCTCGGGGCTTAAGATACTGTGCAGCTTGGCATGGGTTTGCCACTCTACACTAAATGCATCAGATGATTACGTCGCTTCGCACGAGAACTGATCATGAGAGCTCAAATTTGAGATGAGACGAAACATAAGACGGTCGTTTCCTTGAATCAGAAGTGGTCTGGTACAGAGGAAAAATAGGCCCCTGACTCAGTTGGAGAGGTGCCTTGCTCTAGCGAACTGTGGTTTCGTAGTGGGAGAAATGATCTCACGAAGAGATGTGTTTAACTTTGTGCGTGGCAATATTGGTATCAACAGAGTGGCAGCGGATGACGAAGTTATATGTTATGTATTATATGTTAAGGACACATTACAGGGCAGATTCAGTGAGCATAAAAGAGACACGTGCGGTCGGAAATTACAATTTTTATTGCAAGGCTGAAGCGGAAATGGCAAGCAAGTCACAGGAACCTAAACCGTTTCTTGGGGAAAGAGGAACAGTGGCTGAATGAGTGTTCCATCGCAGCAGATTCACCGAGGATATTGGAGTCTGTTGACCTTGACCAGTCATCTACAAGCCGGGGCCCTTGTCAGCCTGAGGGTTTATGTGGAACACTTCCTGGAAGCTCCAAACGTCGTCGAACCTCCGCTTTCAAGGCTGGTTACTCCTCTGTAGAGCTTTTGAATGTCACACGCTTCAAAGCGCCAGGGCCTTTCTGGTTTTCTCAAAGACGTGACCGTGACTCCCACAAGACCTACTAAGGTAAGAAAAATGTTAAGAAAATCAGCAAATACCCCAATATGATACACAGACGAAGAAACACTTGCTGTGTTCATTGAAGGGTAGTGTAGAAGGCGCTCAGCGCCCTTTCCGGCCCGCCACCCAAGGGTGGGGCGGCGGGTGCCTGTGGAGAGCGATAGGGTGCCAGGGAAGCGCCCCCTGTGCATCGGCTGAGGCCGTCGATGGTGCTAAGTGTTGCGGGAACAACTATTTGTCGCTGGCGGCGTTAGTCCGACCCACGAGCTGGGCGAGCGGAGTAGTGGTTTGGTGTTAGGTGTTGTGAGGTGCGGTTTACGGAAACAACAGAGGTGAGCAGAGGAGTTATAAGCGGGGGACGGGAGAGCTGGAGGGTTTGTGGGATTTGGCAGCCAAAGTAAGGGCTGCCGTAGAAGCGGGGCGAGTGACCTTGAGTCGTGAGACGGCATTTCGTAGCGTTGTGTGATTGGCCGGTTTGTGGAGGCTTCTCTGCGATTAGGTTCGTGGGCCATGCGTCAGTAAGTAGTTCTGTTTTTTCGGTGTTCGATAAGACGAATTTCATTAGCCCACGGAAACAATTGTTGAGTGAAAATGACGACTGGCCAGATTACTTCATATTTGTAAAGCGCAGTTAGCTTCTTGAGTATAAGTTAGTTGCAAGTATTTGATGGATGAGTATGGAGGTTCAGCGGTAGCCATTCTGGATTGAAAATTGTTTACATCAACAGCCTATTTTATTTCGGAGCAAAAGTAAGTTGGAAAATAGGTAAAATTGATGATATGTTCGTTAAATTTATGACAAATGTGTCGATAATAGCAATAGAGATCGTATTCAAGTATTTTTGGAAACCTATGACCTTATATTTAGCTTTTAACGTGATTGTTTACTTTTGAGTTTCGCCGCACCCGCGCCATTGTAGTTTTCCATTGTTTTGAAGGTACTCGGGCCGCCGTATGATGAGACGGCGGCTCGCTTGAGGCGGATAGCAACGAGGGGTACCGGACATCGCCCAGCACCGGAATTAAGCTGGTATGGCCAGGTTTTTACACCTAAACGTGGTGGAAATTGTACTCGAGCTGTGGTTGTAGCAGATGTTGAAGCAGTTGAGGTAGCATGTGCTGAAGCAGGCGACGTAAAGGTGTTGAAACGGATGATGTAAATTGGGGCAGATGATAAGTGTGTAGTTGTGTGGACTTGGGGTTGGGGGTTGCGTAGGTTTTTAACGAGGGTATTTAACGAGGGTTTAGATCAGAGTCGGGGTGATGAGTGCTAACGCGGACGCCTTCGGCAGAACGGTGTTTGCTGCAAGTATGGGGATGCTGCGAGGGCAGGTGGCGTGAGGAGGGGAGTAGAAATACAGCAGCACCAGTGACAGCTCGTTGTTTCAGCGATGATCCCGGGAGGGCAGCAGCTGGTCCGGAGCGGGACCAGCCGTGGCCGCTACAGGCAGCATACGAAGTAAACCTGGCAGTTTACCAGAGAGTCGGCCAAGAGCCAGAATCAGGGGCGTAGCCAGGATTTCACTCAGGGGAGGAGGGCGGCGCCCCAAAAAAGGCCCCTGCGACAGCGCCAAAAGGGCCCTGATGGGTAAAAAGGTTCTGCTTGTACAGAATAGAGTGCTGAAGAGGGTTTAAGAGAGCCCTGTCTGGTATGAAATTTCATATTTGGTCACAGAGCATAGTGCGGGCGAGCCGCGCTTCGCGCGACCCGTGTCCTCAGGGGGCCCTCAAGGGGGGGGGTGGCCGTCCCATCCCCCTTGGCTACGCCCCTGGTCAGAATGTCAGAATGTCGACATATATCCTCCATATAACGACATCTCGAAGGCAAAGGAAGATTGTTATCCAGAGGAGTATATTACTATGTATATTATCCTAGTAATATTATGACAATAACTGGGCATGGACTGCAGATACAGCAATAACAACCTCGAAAACTGCTCGGGGGCATCTAAAAACCCTAGATATAAAATATTGTTGATGTTGCCTCAATAGTTCGACGGTAATCAATTTGAAGCGCTTTTGAGCGCCCGCCGGCCCACTGTGCACCGGCCGACTTCGAATCTGGCGTTGACGCTTCTGAGCTGTCAACGCGCATGCGCAGTTTCTTAAAAGTAACTATGAAACAAATGCTACTGACTCGACTTCGCTCAAATTTTGAGACCATGTTTCTTTGGGCTCCGTAAACACCAAGTGCGATATTTTTATTGCAGGTTTTGCGCAAGCACACCACATAGACGTTAACTTGGCAGCTACTGGCTCGCTTTTCATCACACTTCCTACCCAACTCCTCATTACTGTAATTCGCCTTCTAATCAAACCTAACTGCCTTATGTGCCGTGCATTGTAAAGCGCTTCTCCGGCGCCAGAATGGACCATGCCGCGAGACCGAGGCTTTTGTCGAGTTTACTTGATCACATTAATCTTCTCAAATTTAACATTAAAAATGGGATACATTTCGTTCTTAATGTTCAGACAATTATTACGCCGTTGTGTTCTGTATTTTGTTTAGCCCTTCGTATTCACTTCACTCTGGGAGTATATGTGTACACACATATCGGTGGGATGGACTTCAGCTAATTACAGGTACATGGCCACAACTTCTGTTGCTGTTCAGGTTAAATATATAAAATCCAATTAAATTTGAATGCTTTCCCTTGGCCAACATAATAAGAGCTCTAACCCGAGAAAATAAGCCTCCTCAGAGAATCAAGCCCCATGTTGTTATCGAGACAAGGCAGGCTGCCAGCGTTCAGCCGAGGAGTAACTGTAGGGATAGGCTGTAGGGATACACTGCAGGAAACTGACGGCGCACGAGCTTTTCCCAGCAGCCACCACTATGCTGTTAAAAGACGGCACCACTCGCAAAATATCCCGGACACGCGCGAATTCGGGGATAAAAATTATCCACTGCCTGCAATGTATCTGTCCCAAACAAGTTTCACACGTGTGTGTGGAGGTGAAAATTTACAAGATGTTCAGCTCGTGGAATAATAAATCCAACACTGGGCTTGTTAGGGTGAGATATTGGGCCTTTCAACATCACGTGAACGGTGATTAATTGAATTTTCAATGGGAGGATTTTCAATTCAGGACGAATGCCCTCACTCGATCTCCGGAGTTGATTACGCTCATGAACGCAAATGAGGGAGAACACGATCAAAGAACATCGGGCGCGAAACAGAGGAAAATGTCACGCTTGTAACCGCGTTGAGTAAGCAAATTTATCTCCATTAGGCTTCGCATCTTCGCCTAAAACGTCAGATTTCCGGGCAGTTTTCACAATCATCAAAAACATATCCTGCAAGTAATGGTTGCAGGGGGCAGAACACTGGCGCGTTGAGCGCTGACCTTTTGCCGTTCTCGGCGGAGGCAGCGGAGCTGGCCCGGCCGCGTCCACTGCTGCGAGCCGCCGCTGGTTTCGGCTGGGAGCCGCCGCGAGCACGCCCCCGTCCGCGACCGCGGCCCCGACCACGGGCTGCTGCTGAAAAGCCCCGGGCCCCGTCCATGGTCAGTGTACGCTGGTAGACTGCTAGATTTTTTTCAAGCTAATGCAAGTTCGGTTTTCGGAGTCGGAGCCTCACTAAAGGCATCAATGAACTTCTCATGGAGACCCCAATCCCACCATCCGAACGAGCACTTCTGCAATGTAAGGTCGATCTAAAAGCCAAAGCTCAACGTCCCACAAAGCACAGGGACGGTCGCCCCGCTCAGGTCACCCTCTCACCAGTCATTTGCCAGCCGACCTACGTCGGGTAAATATAGAGCGTCTCACGTCTCAGGGGAATCGATTCCACGCCAGCACACGCACTGCCGCTGCGTGCTCCTGAGCAGCGGACCGGAGCCCAACGCCCTACCAACAGAGCTACCGGGGCGACATAATTTAGACTTCCGTCGCAAAGTCGACGCTTCCAGCTGCCGCAACAATTCCCATGAAACAAGGCAAGTGTTATTACCACGTTATCGTGTTATCACGGCATACCATGCTATACACGAGCAACTTAGCCGCCCCACATGTTTTACGTTCCAACTCTGAAACAGAGCTCCCAGGCGCTAATACCTCCTCTATATCGAACAGCTCCCCATCCGGCCTGTTCCCAAATACCTGCGCCCTCGGAGGCAGCTCAGTCAGCAAGCCTCCTGCAGAGCGCTCCATGAGACTGAAAAAGGGCCCCACTGCCCTCAGACTGTGACCAGACGATTGAAGTCTTAAGCCCGAATATCTCACTTCGGCAGAGTTAGCCTTCGACAAGGGTGCGTGTTTCGCGGGCTACCCCCGGTGGCTTGGGGACGCGGTGCCCTCGGAGAGACGTACCGGGCGGCGGGCCGTCCAGCTCCATGTCCTCCTCGTCGGACCCAGATGAAGACGGAGGGTCGCCAGGAGCAGCTGGCACGGAGCCGGTGGGGCCGCCGCTCGCCTCCAGTGCCTCCCGCAGCTGCCGGCCAACAAGCGTCTCACGGCACCGCTCAAGGCCTATCCCCGACCAGGCGTCGCTGCCGCCCCCGCCGGTTCAGCGCACCTACCTCCTCCTCCTCCGAGTCGACGATGGTCGGTTGGGAGGCGTGCTCGCCCCGGCCGGCAGCGTCGGCCTGTACCTGGCGTTTGCGCTCGGTGCGCTCCTGGCGCAGCCTGTCCAGCTCCTCCCGGACAGAGTCTTCGCTGACCTCCAGCAGGGGTCGCTGCTTCAGCGAACTCATCGCCTGCCCCAGCTGGTGCCTGGCAACACAGGGGGTCAGGCGTCACCAGCTCTGCTCAATCACAGCGGCCAACGGTAACACGGCGAGTCAGGCGGCACCAGCTCTCATCATCACCGCGGCTAATGGTAACACGGGGAGTCAGGCGTCACCAGCTCTCATCATCACGGCGGCTAATGGTAACACGGGGAGTCAGGCGTCACCAGCTCTGCTCAATCACAGCGGCCAACGGTAACACGGGGAGTCAGGCGTCACCAGCTCTCATCATCACGGCGGCTAATGGTAACACGGGGAGTCAGGCGTCACCAGCTCTCATCATCACGGCGGCCAACGGTAACACGGGGAGTCAGGCGTCACCAGCTCTCATCATCACGGCGGCTAATGGTAACATGGGGAGTCAGGCGTCACCAGCTCTCATCATCACGGCGGCTAATGGTAACACGGGGAGTCAGGCGTCACCAGCTCTCCTCATCACGGCGGCCAACGGTAACACGGGGGGTCAGGCGTCACCAGCTCTGCTCATCACGGCGGCCAATGGTAACACGGGGGGTCAGGCGTCACCAGCTCTGCTCAATCACGGCGGCCAATGGTAACACGGGGAGTCAGGCGTCACCAGCTCTCATCATCACGGCGGCCAACGGTAACACGGGGAGTCAGGCGTCACCAGCTCTCCTCATCACGGCGGCCAACGGTAACACGGGGGTCAGGCGTCACCAGCTCTCCTTATCACGGCGGCCAACGGTAACACGGGGGGTCAGGCGTCACCAGCTCTCATCATCACGGCGGCTAATGGTAACACGGGGGTCAGGCGTCACCAGCTCTCCTCATCACGGCGGCCAACGGTAACACGGGGGTCAGGCGTCACCAGCTCTGCTCATCACGGCGGCCAACGGTAACACGGGGGTCAGGCGTCACCAGCTCTGCTCAATCACGGCGGCCAACGGTAACACGCGGGGTCAGGCGTCACCAGCTCTGCTCATCACGGCGGCCACCAGCCACACGGGGGTCAAGCGTCAGCAGCTCTTCAAAATCACGGCTCACAATGGCAGCAAGGGGAGCCAGCTCTCCTCAAACACAGCTGTCAGCAACTATCCCGTGTCACAGCTGCCAAGTAGATATCCCTTCCTAACCTGGGACCTCTCAGGGACATCAGGAGTCTGTTACACATTCCCTCTGTCGTGAGAAAAATGACAGTGAAGCCTAACGTAGTGAACTTTCTTTATAGAAGGCCGCCTCCAACAGATACACTTGCCCAGTTACAGTCAGTAAGATCAGTAAGATCAGTAAGATGAGCGCTTTAATAATTTCCAAATACCAATTATGTTATGCCTCCAAGCCATGTTTCGCAATTTCCTCACTCTAGTGCTTTTTCCAGCGCTTCTTTGTAGTCTTTCACAACGAAGTGACGAACGGCCAGCGCCATCTTGCGCTCGTTGAGCAGGTGCAGTCCGCTGTCGTCGTCTAGCTGTGAGAAGTACTTGGCGACAAAGTCCTCGACACGCTCCTCCTCCTGGCGGGCGGCAGCGAGGCCCGGTCAGTGCAGCGCAGTCGCGGTCCCGGTCAGTAGCAGCCGGGTCAACGCAGCACAGTCGCTGACCCGGTCAGTAGCAGCCGGGTTAACACAGTGCAGACGCAGGCCCGGTCGGTAGCAGCCGGGTTAACACAGTAGAGACGCAGGCCCGGTCGGTAGCAGCCGGGTTAACACAGTACAGACGCGGGCCCGGTCAGTAGCAGCCGGGTCAACGCAGCACAGTCGCTGACCCGGTCAGTAGCAGCCGGGTTAACACAGTGCAGACGCAGGCCCGGTCGGTAGCAGCCGGGTTAACACAGTAGAGACGCAGGCCCGGTCGGTAGCAGCCGGGTTAACACAGTACAGACGCAGGCCCGGTCAGTGCAGCACAGTCGCGGACCCGGTCAGTAGCAGACGGGTCAACGCGACACAGCCACACAGCCAGTCAGTAGCAGCACAGTCGCACACCCGGCCAGTAGCAGCCGGGTTAACACAGTACAGACGCGGACCCGGTCAGTAGCAGCCGGGTTAACACAGTAAAGACGCGGGCCCGGTCAGTACCAGCCGGGTTAACACAGTACAGACGCGGATCCGGTCAGTAATAGACGGGTCAACGCAACACAGTCGCAGACCCGGTCAGTAATAGACGGGTCAACGCAACACAGTCGCAGACCCGGTCAGTAATAGACGGGTCAACGCAGTACAGACGCAGACCCTGTCTATAGCAGCCGGGTTAACACAGTACAGACGCAGGGCCGGTCTATAGCAGCCGGGTTAACACAGTGCAGACGCAGGCCCGGTCGGTAGCAGCCAGGTTAACACAGTACAGACGCCGGCCCGGTCAGTAGCAGCCGGGTTAACACAGTACAGACGCAGGCCCGGTCAGTAGCAGCCGGGTTAACACAGTACAGACGCGGGCCCGGTCAGTAATAGACGGGTCAACGCAACACAGTCGCAGACCAGGTCAGTAATAGACGGGTCAACGCAACACAGTCGCACACCCGATCAGTAATAGACGGGTCAACGCAACACAGTCGCAGACCCGGTCAGTAATAGACGGGTCAACGCAAAACAGTCGCAGACCCTGTCAGTAGCAGCCGGGTCAACGCAGTACAGACGCAGACCCTGTCTATAGCAGCCGGGTTAACACAGTGCAGACGCAGGCCCGGTCAGTAGCAGCCGGGTCAACGCAGTACAGACGCAGGCCCGGTCGGTAGCAGCCGGGTTAACACAGTAGAGACGCAGGCCCGGTCGGTAGCAGCCGGGTTAACACAGTACAGACGCAGGCCCGGTCAGTAGCAGCCGGGTTAACACAGTACAGACGCAGGCCCGGTCAGTAGCAGCCGGGTTAACACAATACAGACGCGGGCCCGGTCAGTAATAGACGGGTCAACGCAACACAGTCGCAGACCCGGTCAGTAATAGACGGGTCAACGCAACACAGTCGCACACCCGATCAGTAATAGACGGGTCAACGCAACACAGTCGCAGACCCTGTCAGTAGCAGCCGGGTCAACGCAGTACAGACGCAGACCCTGTCTACAGCAGCCGAGTTAACACAGTACAGACGCAGGCCCTGTCTATAGCAGCCGGGTTAACACAGTGCAGACGCAGGCCCGGTCGGTAGCAGCCGGGTTAACACAGTACAGACGCAGGCCCTGTCTATAGCAGCCGGGTTAACACAATACAGACGCAGGCCCGGTCAGTAGCAGCCGGGTTAACACAGTACAGACGCAGGCCCGGTCAGTAGCAGCCGGGTTAACACAGTACAGACGCGGGCCCGGTCAGTAATAGACAGGTCAACGCAACACAGTGGGAGACCCTGTCAGTAGCAGCCGGGTTAACACAGTACAGACGCAGGCCCGTTCAGTGCAGCACGGTCGCGGACCCGGTCAGTAGCAAACGGGTCAACGATAAACAGTCACAGACTCGGGTCAGTAGCAGCTACATAACACCCACCGACATAACAATGTACTCGGGCGGATTATCCGGATCTGCACAGTGACTCCCCGTCTTCCCAGGTTAGCCTACCAGAAAAGGCCGTTCACCAAACAGAGAGCCTCCCAGACGAAGTTTGGACACGGCTGAAGCATAACGAACAGTACCACCGAGTGGATATCCAGTGGATACCGGGTCACGCAGGTGTTCCAGACAACGACGCGGCCGAAGAAGCGGCCAAAATGCAGCACGATCGTGTGCCAATAAATTCCAATGCGGCCGAGATACGTCTAAAACAACACCTGGGGTGCGAGGACCACTAGCAACCGAAGCATCAGGCGGTGTAAGGCTACCCGGTCCAGGTCGCATAAAACCAGACGACAAGATGTGTTTCACGAGAGCCGAGAGCGTGACCATGCCTCGGCTCAGAACGACACAAGCAACGCTCTTCAGGGCTTACAGACACCGGAGAGGCCTGGAGGGGGACCCCACAGTGCCAGATGCGCCGACGGAGTAGGAACCTGGGGACACGCTACACACCTCGTAACGCCATGCCCGATGAGAGCTTCGGCTCGTCATCATACCTTCGACCGATACCACCCTACACTGAAGGATACTTTCAGCGCTGCAGCACGGGTGCTGTCATACCTGAGGCGTCTGGGGCGTCTCCAACGCTCGCACATGGATCTCGTGCCCGACTGCCGGAAAGAGAAAAAGACAGCAGCCGTGCGCAGGGTTGGCGGTGACAGCGAGCGTGCGTACCTCCTGGAGCATGCCGTCCATCACCTCTCCGTCCACCAGCACCGGCTTCTGGTCTCCGCTGCGCTCCCGCTTCAGCAGCAGCATGTCCTCCGGGTTGGCCACCTTACCCGTGTACTGCTGGCCGAACCGCACCGTCTGGAACACCTCCGCCTCGTCCGTGTACTCCACCCGCACACGCACCAGTGGCAGCTGCGGCTGCCGGGGGTGGCCTACGTGCCACAGACGACGGGGCCCGGTTAGCGCGTTAACCAGTCCCGTTGAACAAAAAAACACTCCATCGAAATTTTATTTTGCACAAGGATTCAACAGGAACATTTCCATGTTCCCACAAGAAGAACTAGAAAACCTTTGCAATAGAGCATACCAATAAGTAATCTCGACATTTAACCCTCGCCCCACCGGGGGGGCATCGATGGCCCCCCTAAGGTTTTTCCGGGATAGCAGAAAAACGACGAGGCGCAGCACCGCGGTTGAGGGCTCTACCTCTCACTGCATCATTTTCCCATCCTCCCTGAAATTTTTTACCCCGGGTCACCCAAGGTCAGGTCACCAGACGAGGTCAACCAAGGTCACCTCACTTCACTTTAGAGCTCTGTAAGAGCTACATTTCAAAGTCAATCGATTTGAAACTTCCTACACTTCATGACCCCTCCAGGGTCTACAAGGTGTATATCCGGGATTTTTCGATTTCGTGCCCTGAGGTCAGGTCACGAGGCGACCTCTCCCATTGGAAAAGCATGGGGAAAAGCTATTTCATGATATAAAAGCCACAAAAATGATTGCAAATACTCCGACTGCTCAGAACAACGTTTTTGGACACCCTTTCACGGATCCCAGGGGTCATATTTGCCCTTTGACTTTTCCAAGGTCATCCAAGGTCACCGGAGGTCAAAAACAGTATTTTGACAATAACTTTTGACCTAATTGAGCTAGAGCGGTGAAACAAACACCATCGTGTTTGTCTTGTCACTGGCTTTCATTTGATATACGGCAAGGTCACTTTTTGACCTTTCGTGACCTCAGGTCATATTAGGTCACGAGGTGACCTCTGGCGGTCAAACCACTGGCGGGAGGTCTTTACGTTCCACATAGCGGAAAAAGTACAGGCAATTTGCTATCAAATGTACTTTACCAGGCCTCAATAGCTCTAATGACATAAGAGTTATGCCCAGTTTGCTTAATCATTGCACATTTGAGTGAAAATAGCCGATCTTGACCTAATTTGACCTCTGGAGGTCAAACCATTGACCTGAGCACTAAAACATGCGAAGTAATTTCTTACTGAATTCACGCGAGCTTTCTATTGCAC
The DNA here is from genome assembly GCA_034440635.1 of Lepas anatifera. Taxonomy (NCBI): domain Eukaryota; kingdom Metazoa; phylum Arthropoda; class Thecostraca; family Lepadidae; genus Lepas; species Lepas anatifera. The sequence continues at coordinate 990,599 of JAOTON010000520.1, read as the reverse complement.
TTTGCAGATTTGCGCTAACGCCCATATTTTCGGAGTTAGAGGGGGGCCATCGATGGCCCCCCGGTGGGGCGAAGGTGGCGCCGGACCCCCGGTGGGGCGCGGGTTAAGGTGTGCTACGCATTATTCGTTCTCAACATTGGCTACAACCCAGTGGAATCAGAATGTAAGATGAAATTCTAAATGCAATGTATGCACGAATATTTGAGTACGGAAGCATCCCAAAATGGGTTCATATATATATATATATATATATATATATATATATATATATATATATATAAACAAGCGACACACGGTGCTAGTCCGATTCCAAACCTCGGCGTCAGCTATCTGCGGCATTTCAGCAACAGCAGGCGCGGCGGCAGACCCCCGGCTCACCTGTCAGCTGAGCCTCCGCCTCCCGCAGCAGGTCGTCCACGTAAGCACGCACGTACATCTCGGTCGCCTCGGCCTTGGTCTCCTTTCCAGGCGTAGGCCGCAGTCCGGAGCAGTCGGCCAGCCGCAGCGTGCGGAACACAAGGGGCCGCACCGTGCACAGCGGCAGGCTCTCCATGCGAAACTCCTTGCCGCGCACACGCAGCAGCCCCACCGCCTTGGGCTGCGCCTCGCCCTCGCAGAGAGAGGTGGCGACCGAGCTGCCTGACGGACGAGCACAGATAGCGGCGTGACACACCGGCTCAATCACGTCAGCACCGGCTGGCAGCACAGCCGCCCAATTTCAACACAAATGGCTGAATGGTTTAGCAGCTTTAGGTACTACGAGACATACAGGGCCAACGCGCTGACTGAGACGAGACAACAGCGAGTCGCCGGCTGTTGCAGCACGGCACGGCGTTCTTACCTGGCTGCGAGATGTGAAGTTTTCGCTGTTCCTGCCACTCCGGCGACAGTCGATTCTCGTGCTCATGGCCCCAGATCACAAGGTCCAGAAACTGGTGTAGAAACTCCACTGGCACGTGGTTTTTCGGACCGTGCTTGACACGGTTCTGGTGCAAGACAAAGATGTTGAACCAGCTGTCAGTTTCCTGTCGCGGTTGCAGCATCGAAACCTGCGAACACAGCAAACATGGCTATAAGTGGCACAGGCCACATCTTGACATACTCAAACGTGGCACAGACCACACTGCAGCATACTCACACGTGGCACAGACTACACTGCAGCATACTCACACGCGGCACAGACTACACTGCAGCATACTCAAACGTGGCACAGACCACACTGCAGCATACTCACACACGGCACAGACCACACTGCAGCATTCTCCCATGTGGCACAGACCACAATGCAGCATGCTCACACGTGGTACATACTACATTGCAGGATAATCCCACGTGGTACAGACTACACTGCAGCATACTCATATGTGGCACAGACCACACTGCAGCATTCTCCCATGTGGCACAGACCACACTGCAGCATGCTCACACGTGGTACAGACTACACTGCAGCATACTCATACGTGGCATAGACCACACTGCAGGATACTCATACGTGGCACAGACCACACTGCAGGATACTCTCAAGTGGCACAGACCACACTGCAGGATACTCTCAAGTGGCACAAATCACACTCCAGATAACAGAGGCGGATCTTGGCCAAAGCTGTGGAGGGAGGGAGGGGAACCAAGCGGGCAAAATCGTGAAAAGCGTTTTTCGAGAGAAGTGTCTTAATCGACACAAATTTGATCAAATCCGGTCACTTAGGGGAGGAGTCGCAACTGGACCCACTAAATCCACCCCCGGCGGCACACCCCAGCCAAGCGCACGCCGCACTGACTTTCCCGGCGGTAAAGAGACGGTAGAGCCGCTCGTCGCGGATGTTGCCCAGCCCGTAGAGCGCCAGTCGGGTTCGTCCCTTCTGCAGCAGCACCGGAGTCAGCTTCACCTCCTTGAGGTCGGTCCAGCGGCCGAAGTAGTTGATGAGGCCGGCCACAGAGAGCAGCTCCAGGGCAGCCGTGTCGCCCAGACCTGTCACGTCAGAGACACGTCACCTCCAGCCCAGGGCGCTGCTGAAGCACACTGGGGCAGCTCCAGTCATTGCCCAACAAAACTTGATCTCAGCTTTTTAAAACAATTCTACTTCGTTAAATTCCGAGTTGAATCGGGATTGCTGTATACTATTGTTTATGGGTTCCTCTTCGATCCAAACATCGCACATCTGTATTGCCATGCAAATTATTGCGTATATTATTATAATATTATAGCGTACAGTCGGCAGGTTTCGCGCACTGACGCGCCGCTTTAGACGCCGCAGCGCCGATTACGCCATCGACGCACCGCTGATGTCGTCGTGGTTGCCATGAATGGAGAACACCGGCATGGCCACGTTGAGGTTGCTGTCGTGGAAGTTGACCATGGGCTCGCGCAGGCTGGCGAAGTTCTGCGACGGGTCACTGACGTACTCGAACTGTACGGCCCTGAGGAGCGGCACCCGCGCACTCAGTGCGACGCACGCGGCGGGAAACCGTACCCCAGTGTAAACCATCAGTAAAACGTACAGAAATATACACCTACTTTATGGAAGGTAATAAGCTGATTGGTATTTGGAGGGAACTACACAATTAAGCAAAGGAATATACAAACAGTAAATCAAGCCATCCCCCTCCATTCCAATCTCCTATATATTTATTTGTGGTTAGCTGAGACATATATTAAAGAGCCAGGCCCCTTACAATGATAACGGATGGCCGAATCCCAGATCGCAAAATGCTTTATATGGACAAATTGAGAAAACCACGAATGGCTTACTTGCGCGACTGTGTGCCTATATCTAAGACGACACATATTAATTGATAAAATATATACATTTTAAATAAGGCGACGAGATCAATATTTTTCAGAGCAGTGTGATATCTAGGCGAAAGCTTAAGATTAGCAAAGCTTTAACCGATGAATACAAGGATACGCTTCCCACATTTAAACCCGCATATGTCTATAGCATGTGTTGGCGTTTTAGGGTGCTTTCGGCGACTAGGTTATATCGCGCATGTCATTACGATCATTTCTCAACTGCTAATGATACGTCTATATAAGACCGCGCCGGGTGTAAAACCCAATTAAAATATGGGTAACAAAATAATATACACATACAGGGTCTTTCACTCGAACTGATATGTTTCAGTTATTTAGTCTAGATGCTTAGAATGCTCAGAAAACGATGAATGTGGTATTTTGCTCAAAATTCTTTGAATTTTTGTTTACATGACAATTCAATGTCATGGATGCTAATTTGTGGCAAACGTCAAGGATTAGTTATCATGCACTAAACAGAAAATTTGGAATTTTAGAAGAAAACAGATTGTTGTCTCTTGCAGTGCGATACCAACCTTGTCTGAGTTTGTTGTATTCATTGCACGTTAACTCACACGTGCACGTAAGTAAGTCTAGTGGAATGTTTTGTTTAATCTTTTATATTATCATTTCATTCACCATTACTCCAGACATCCAATGGCTTTCGAAAATGACTCCGCAATCACATCACCGAGCACAACGAAGGAGCAGCCCGTTCACCAAGGAACTGGCAACATGGGAAATTCTTGAGTACGGAGCCCTAAGATACTGTGATTGTTTCCTTGAACAACCAAAATGTTTGAAAGAACACGTTCTGTGGAGCGCTGAGAAAGGGATTATGCTACAGCAAAACCAAACAGGCAGAACAAAAGGTAGTGGGACCATGTGACCCTGAGGTTGAAATCGAGGGCGGGGAGCAAAGAGGCCAGAAAGTGATGTGCTGGGCTGGTATCATAGGTGGGAACATAAAAGCAAACTTAAACGGCTACTCCAGACCTGAACGGGGGTGGTGTTGGGTGATTTGTGATCCGACTGGGTACTTGTGGCAGCCAATGACAGTTGGGATAAAAACACGTGCTGGTAGTTTTTGCATCCTGATTTAAAGGGAACGTGGCACCTGGGTCGAATCCTGGAATTTATTGTAATTAGGGTACCTTTAGCCGAAAACCATAGAAGCGTCCATGATTTCTCTGAAAAATGTACAATAAGCTCAATATTTTGATTCTTAAAATGCTCCTCTAGGGAAAGAAATATAGATATCTACCTGTGGATGATGTCATGATCTGGCAGGGGCGCAGCCAGGGGGGGGCACAGGGGGCACGTGCCCCCCCATCGGTGCCGGGGTGCCCTTTTGATTGCCAGGTGGTGTACCCCCCTTTGGGCCGTGCCGCTCGAAATTTAGTGCCCTACGCCGTTGAGCCTAGATGGAACTAGACTGCATTTGGCGATTTAAATTATTGTTTGACAATTAAGTGCCTTTTTGGTCAGTTAGGGCATTCTGTCGCCTTTTCAAGCACCCGGGAAGAGCATAGGCACGTAATCCGTTTCCAGATAATGCCTCATCGTCGCCAATAATCGTACGGGCAGAGCTAATCTGGTGCCCCTTGAGCTCATCGGGTGCCCCCTGAGCTCTGGTCTTGGCCCCCGGAGCTGATCATGTGCCCTCTGAGCTGATCTGATGCCCTCGTAGTCAATCTGGTGCCCCTCTGAGAAACTAATTGTGCCTTCTGAACCTATATAATGCTCTCTGAGTTAGTCTGATGCCTCCGAGCTTGCCTGGTGCCCTATTAGCTGTTTTAGTGCCCCTTGAGCTGATCCGGGCCCCCTGAACTTATTTAAGGCCTCCCGTAGTTTATCTATTTTCCAGGGCCGCAGCCAGGGGCACAGGGGCACGTGCCCCCATCGGTGCCGGGTGCCCTTTTGATTGCCAGGTGGTGTACCCCCTTTGGGCCGTGCCGCTCGAAATTTAATGCCCTACGCCGTTGAACCCAGATGGAACTAGACCGCATTTAGCGATTTCAACTACTGTATGACAATTAAGTGCCTTTTTGGTCAGCTAAAGCATTCTGTCGCCTTTCCAAGCACCCGGGAAGAGTATAGGCACGTAATCCGTTTCCAGATAATGTCTCATCGTCGCCAATAATCGTACGGGTGGAGCTCATCTGGTGCCCCCTGGAGCTGATCATGTGCCCTCTGAGCTGATCTGGTGCCCTCGTAGTCAATCTGGTGCCCCCTTGAGAAAATAAATGTGCCTTCTGAATCTATATAATACTCTCTTAGTTAGTTTGATGCCCCGAGCTTGCCTGGTGTCCTTTTAGCTGTTATAGTGCCCCTTGAGCTGATCCGGGGCCCCTGTGCTTATTTATGCCTCCCGGAGTTGATCTACTGTCCCGGGGGTGCAGCCGGGGGAGGGGGGCTCATGGGGCACGTGCCCCCATCACTGCCGGTGTGCCCTTTTTATTTCCAGGTGGTGTACCCAATTTGGGCCGTGCCGCTCGAAATTTAGTGCCCTAAGCCGTTGAGCCTAGATGGAACTAGACTGCATTTGGCGATTTAAATTATTGTTTGACAATTAAGTGCCTTTTTGGTCAGTTAGAGCATTCTGTCGCCTTTCCAACCACCCGGGAAGAGCAAAGGCACGTAATCCGTTTCCAGATAATGCCTCATCGTCGCCAATAATCGTACGGGCGGAGCTAATCTGGTGCCCCTTGAGCTCATCGGGTGCCCCCTGAGCTCTGGTCTTGGCCCCCGGAGCTGATTACTTGCCATCTAAGCCGATCTGGTGCCCCTGAGTCAATCGAGTGCCCCATTGAGCAAATAATTGTGCCTCCTGAACCTATATAATGCCCTCTGAGTTAGTCTAATACCTACGAGCTTGCTTGGTGCCTTAGTAGCTGATTTAACGCCCCTTGAGCTGATTCGGGACCCCCGAGCTGATCTCATGCCTCCCCAAGTTGATTCTGTCTCCTAAGTCAATATGGTGCCTCTTCAGCTGATTAGGTGCCCCCTCAGCTAATTATTGATGTCTCCTTAGATGGCCTGGTGCCCCCCTGAGCTGGTTTGGTGGGCCCTGAGCCCACCTTGTGTCCCCTGAGCTGTTATATTGCTCCCTGAGCTGATTTAGACTCCTGCCATAGTCTGGAGCGCTGGGAGCTGATCTGGCCCCCGAGCAGATCGATCTGGTGCCACCTGAGCTGCACTAATGCCCCTGAGTCGATCTGGTGCCTCCTGAGCCCATCTGATGCCCTCTGAGCTAGTATGGTGCCCCTGAGCTAATCTGGTGCCCTTTAAGCTGATCTGGGCCTCCTTACGTGATTTCATGAGCAACTCTAAAGCCCTGAGCTGGGCCCACAGAGGCTGATGAGGGCCCCTGAGATGGTATGGGGCTCTTGAGCTAATTAAGTGCCTCCTGACTTGATCTGGTATTCCCGAGCTGGTCGGGGACCACTGATCTGATTGTTTGTCCCCGAGGCTGATCTGGTGCCCTATGGGCCGATCTGGTGTTCCCTGAGCAGCTCTGTGGCTTTTGAACTGCTTGGGCCCCGAGCTGGTGAGGAATTCCTGAGCTGATTTAGTGGCCCTGACTTGATCTTGCCCCCTGGCCTGACTTGAGGCCCCTGAACTGATCTGGGGCCCCAAGAGCTGATCTGGGGCCCAAGAGCGGGTCTAGGTTCTGAGGGTACCCTGAGCTGGTCTGGGCGCTGAGCTTGTGAGAGCCTCTTAAGTTGGCTTGAGGCCCCTTGAGGTGATCTGGCGCCTTAAACTGTTCTAGGGCTTCTTGAACTGGTTTAAGGCCCTATGAGCTTATCTGTGGACCATTGAGCTAGTCTAATGACCTCATCTCTGGGACCGATGAGCTAGTCCAGTCCCTCGGTGAAGCATGAGCTGTTCTGTGGCCCTGATCTACATCAGGGGTCCCTGAGGTGGTCTTGAATAGACAGATAATAAGAACACAAGGCCAACTCCCATCATCTCGGGGCGGGGTCACTGAGCTAGTCTAGTCCCAGGAGGCACGGGATGGGGAAGCTGCTCTGGGGGCCTCTGATGCACACTTGCGGGCCCCAGAGCTGGTCTTGAATAGATGGGGAATAAAAACGCAATGGAAACTCTCCTTGTAAAACGGAGCTAACGAGGAATGAGGAATCTCTAAAACGGCTTGTGATACCTAGGCACCCCAGGTGATATAAATTGCTTATTATACTGGTGGATTCTGGGAAGGGATGATAAAAAGGCATGTGCCCCTGACCTCAGAGCACAGTCCCCTAAACCAGGATTTCTACTAATTAATTTAAATGAAGAACTAGTTTTCACAATTTTCGGCCCTGTCACACCATCCCCATCCAAACCACCGGCCTGTTCACCTTTTATTTACTCTTAACTGGGACCGATCCTTGAGAACATGGAACTTAATAAACGTGTTCAAAAAGAATCTCACAAATTTTTCCGGCAGCAAAAATGTGTTCTTTCAAAGACACTATGCCACTCCTCGTCCCACGGCGATTGTGGGAGGCAAGGTACTTAATCCGCGTTTAGCCAGGGCTCACTCGTCACGACAAAACCAGTGGGCAAAACAAATGAATTTTAGACTCCAATATGCCTTAACCTGCACACTGTAACAGATATCACATGCTCCGCTGATTTCTCCGATGTTAAGTGCTTGCATGAGTTGGCTGATTTGTCCTTAAATCTATCCAAAACAGTCGTGTTTGGGCTACTTCCATGACATTTTGGTGATATTTTTTCATTTTTTCGGTTTTAATCGCGTTTTCCTTCTCCTTCAATGATTTATTTGCATTTTTATTGAAACAAAGATGCCAAAAAAAGATATAAACAAAGATATAGTAAGTGTTTTAGGTTACGTTAAAAAGTGCCCTTTTTTCCCCGGGGTGCCCCTCAAAGTTGGTGTGCCCCCCATACCAAAGCTCTGGCTGCGCCCCTGTGATCTGGCAACCGCTACCATATTCAACAGGCTTCAAGGGCTTCGATTGGCTGACATCCACCGTGACGTCCGCCTTTGTCGTCACACCAACAGCTGTCAACTGTAGCCTGCTGCTAAGGGTACATGAAGGGTACATTTCATGTAGGTTTTTAGTTTTTCTCTACAGAAATTTTGAGTTTCAAGACAAATGATATATTGAATACCGGGTTTTCCGGTATGCTGTACAACTTGGCTATCTCAATTAAAATCACGTTATAAAGGTGCTACACTCCCTTTAAACAGAGGCATGAGGGGGAAAACGAAATTCCGGCAATTGCCATCTTATAATAGATTGGCATGTTGCTCCCAAAATATCATCCGAAGGTGCTTCAAAGCACACCAGAATAAAATTGAAACTTTCACGAATAATATGGCGCGCAGAACTCAATTAACAGGCTTAAGGCGTTAAAATCGATTAATGAAAAATATCAGTTCCAGTGAAAGACCCCGTACATGAAATCACGGCTACAAAACTGCCACTGTCGGAACACTCAACTCACTCAACACTAAACATTCCCACCTCCACCCGTCAAATATTTCTGACACACCAGCAAGCTGTGCGTGTGTACCAGTGTTCCGATCTCTCCATTCGTTCAAGGCAACCAAGATTCTCGAGCGGAGAGCAACAAACAAAAGTCATGTCTCCATCCACATAGGATTCCCGGAATCTCGGCCGGGAATGGCTGCCATCACTACAGAAGAAGGGCGCCGCACATACTGTTCGACACTCTGCATGTGTCCTACATTTTCCGGGGCGGGGGGGGATCGAAAACCCCTCTTGGCTCCTATATGGGATAGCGAAAAACACGAGCGGCAGTAGATAGCCGACAAGATATGCCTGCGGAACTCTATCAGAGGCAGCACCTGGTGAAAAAATATGACAGGTTAGGGGATGATTGGCTCTAGCCAAGATTCTTTTACATAAGGTTAGCCCAGTAAAGAAATGCGCTCACCAAGTTGACGTCACACAGCGGTACGACAGCACCATGACGGCGATAGCTATGGCATAAGGTTGAGGAAGTTGCAGAGCTAATTTAGACGCACATATTTGTGATCAATTGGTACTAATCTTCACATGACCTATTCTGGAAACAAAATGAATGTAAGATTAGCAGGAAGTAAAAACTGAGCCCTTCTAAGGTATACTCTAGCTGCCAAAGACGTTTGAATTTGGTCAACATTAACCCGCGCCCCACCGGGGGTCCGGCGCCACCTTCGCCCCACCGGGGGGCCATCGATGGCCCCCTCTAACTCCGAAAATATGGGCGTTAGCGCAAATCTGCAAAGTGCAATAGAAAGCTCGCGTGAATTCAGTAAGAAATTACTTCGCATGTTTTAGTGCTCAGGTCAATGGTTTGACCTCCAGAGGTCAAATTAGGTCAAGATCGGCTATTTTCACTCAAATGTGCAATGATTAAGCAAACTGGGCATAACTCTTATGTCATTAGAGCTATTGAGGCCTGGTAAAGTACATTTGATAGCAAATTGCCTGTACTTTTTCCGCTATGTGGAACGTAAAGACCTCCCGCCAGTGGTTTGACCGCCAGAGGTCACCTCGTGACCTAATATGACCTGAGGTCACGAAAGGTCAAAAAGTGACCTTGCCGTATATCAAATGAAAGCCAGTGACAAGACAAACACGATAGTGTTTGTTTCACCGCTCTAGCTCAATTAGGTCAAAAGTTATTGTCAAAATACTGTTTTTGACCTCCGGTGACCTTGGATGACCTTGGAAAAGTCAAAGGGCAAATATGACCCCTGGGATCCGTGAAAGGGTGTCCAAAAACGTTGTTCTGAGCAGTCTGAGTATTTGCAATCATTTTTGTGGCTTTTATATCATGAAATAGCTTTTCCCCATGCTTTTCCAATGGGAGAGGTCGCCTCGTGACCTGACCTCAGGGCACGAAATCGAAAAATCCCGGATATACACCTTGTAGACCCTAGAGGGGTCATGAAGTGTAGGAAGTTTCAAATCGATCGACTTTGAAATGTAGCTCTTACAGAGCTCTAAAGTGAAGTGAGGTGACCTTGGTTGACCTCGTCTGGTGACCTGACCTTGGGTGACCCGGGGTAAAAAATTTCAGGGATGATGGGAAAATGATGCAGTGAGAGGTAGAGCCCTCAACCGCGGTGCTGCGCCTCGTCGTTTTTCTGCTATCCCGGAAAAACCTTAGGGGGGCCATCGATGGCCCCCGGTGGGGCGAGGGTTAACATAGGGCTTTATGGGTAAAGTGAAATTTCATCGCTAGCATGTCATCACAATAAAGGTGGCTCCAGATTGGTGGCTGGAAGCTGGGCTCTAGTGGCTGAGTGAAATGTTCCACTTTTACAATGGGTTTTGAACTGAAAAAATACTTGTGTCGTACCCCTCCCTCTCCCTCCCCCCTGGGCGGCAGGAGAAGCTTGAATGAGAGCTGAAGGCGGATTGCTCGGCAAAGTCCAGAAGCCAGCAGCAGCAACTTACTACGGACATAAGCGGCGACTCTATTCCCATGGCCTGACAATGCTCAGGCCAGCTCATGACAATGATCCCACCCGTCAACGTACCGGTCGCCAAAACAATACTTCTTCAGAAGATGCGAACACTTGATCATGCAGTTTCGCGAGGGTTTGTTCTCGTGAAACAGATCGCCGCCCAGCAAGATGAAATCTACTTCTCTCTCATGCGCCAACTGCAGAATTTCCTCGAAAGTGTTAAAGCTGTCATCACCTGTAACGCAGAGGAGATGGGCGAATTTATCTTCGGCCTTAAGTCAATACATTACAGCCAAAAATAAGCGGTGGGTGGGTGAGTGAGTGAGTGAGAGAGGTGAGAGTGAGGTGAGAGTGATGAGAGAGAGAGAGAGAAAGAGAAAGAGAAAGAGAAAGAGAGAGAGACAGACAGAGAGAGAGAGAGAGAGACACACACAGAGAGAGAGAGACACAGAGAGAGAGAGAGAGAGAGAGAGAGAGAGAGAGAGAGAGAGAGAGAGAGAGAGAGAGAGAGAGAGAGAGAGAGAGAGAGAGAGAGAGAGAGAGAGAGAGAGAGAGAGAGAGAGAGAGAGAGAGAGAGAGAGAGAGAGAGAGAGAGAGAGAGAGAGAGAGAGAGAGAGAGAGAGAGAGAGAGAGAGAGAGAGAGAGAGAGAGAGAGAGAGAGAGAGAGAGAGAGAGAGAGAGAGAGAGAGAGAGAGAGAGAGAGAGAGAGAGAGAGAGAGAGAGAGAGAGAGAGAGAGAGAGAGAGAGAGAGAGAGAGAGAGAGAGAGAGAGAGAGAGAGAGAGAGAGAGAGAGAGAGAGAGAGAGAGAGAGAGAGAGAGAGAGAGAGAGAGAGAGAGAGAGAGAGAGAGAGAGAGAGAGAGAGAGAGAGAGAGAGAGAGAGAGAGAGAGAGAGAGAGAGAGAGAGAGAGAGAGAGAGAGAGAGAGAGAGAGAGAGAGAGAGAGAGAGAGAGAGAGAGAGAGAGAGAGAGAGAGAGAGAGAGAGAGAGAGAGAGAGAGAGAGAGAGAGAGAGAGAGAGAGAGAGAGAGAGAGAGAGAGAGAGAGAGAGAGAGAGAGAGAGAGAGAGAGAGAGAGAGAGAGAGAGAGAGAGAGAGAGAGAGAGAGAGAGAGAGAGAGAGAGAGAGAGAGAGAGAGAGAGAGAGAGAGAGAGAGAGAGAGAGAGAGAGAGAGAGAGAGAGAGAGAGAGAGAGAGAAAGAAAAAAAAAAAAAAAAAAAAAAAAAAGAAAAAAAGAAAGAGAAAGAGACACAGAGAGAGACTTTCACACGAGCAATGCAAATCGCATTCGCATCGCAATTTGGAAATCGATCAATGCAATCACTGCTTACCACCCCCTCAGGAGGACATGTTGATATGGATTTGCCACACCCCTCCAAATTCGGGTCTGCGTCCGCTCCTGACTGCAGTACACTATCAATGAGCAATTCAAGCCAGTGGACCAGCAAATTAAAAAAAGATTTCCATTTAAAAATTGAATGATGCCGTTTCATTAAAATGTCGAAAGCTAGTCCTGGATACCAATGTTCAATCACCGAGAGGAGAGAAGCCCTGTAATCCCCGACTTTGAAGTGATACACCGAGCATGTCAATTTTTTCGGAGGTAACGACTTCTCTATTTCTTGTTAGTTACGAGTTCACAACTTGTAGCAGCTCCGTCCCACTCCCCTTCAATGATATATTTCAACAGATATGTCGACGAGCTGGCATTAGAAAGTTGACGTCCCAAAACTGGCGTTTAACGAGGGTAGATTGCAACGTTCAAATGGATAAAATAAACGTCCCATGTACCAATGCCGGGGGACAACTGAACGTCCCTCGAGCACCAGCAACAAATCGTTCCTTCTTGGAACGACATTGATGCAGGTTCAGCGGGGCTTTTATGACGTAATGGAGAGAGCCGCGTGCGTGACACCAGCCGCGTGGCCGACATCTGCCGGAGGTAGCCGTACCTCGCTCTCCATGTTTCTCCATGAAGCCCAGGTGGTTGTCAGTCGCCACCAGAATGCGAAACTCGTCCGCCGCGGTCATCTCCTCCTCCTCTGCCATAATGCTCTCCTGTGGACAACAGAATTGACGCTGGCCAACACTAACATCGTTCGAAAAATGAAATAGTCTACTCATTAATGCTGAAGTGCAAGGCGAACAAATATGTATTAATAATCAAAGCACATAGCTCCTCTGAAGGCTTGTTCAATTCTTCCACAACATAACTATCCAGTGGTACTATCTGGAAAAATTTACACACAAAAAGAACACTGCAGAATAAGACATTAGGCCTGGGAAGTTTATAAAAGCTGTGCCTTTTTCAATTCCACCCAAAACCACGCTCGAGAATCATGTTTGAAACCCTAATGTTCATTCTCCCATTATGCACCTACAAACATTTGCAAATAATAAAAAATCCCTCACACATCTTTCAGACTTCAGCGAAAGTAGGCTTTTCACCAAACTCAACTCATCAGCATATTAATCTCTCTAACTATGACCTCCCATCTTTGACAGAGGATTAACACTGAACATGAGTTGGATGACAGCTCCATGCCAACTCCCCCCTCCCCCCATTAGCTATGTGGGTTTGCTGTACCAGTGAATCTGGACGGTGTGGCTGAAGTCCTGGATGTGGCAGACGTCAGCACTTGTGAAGCATAAAACTCCTGGTGTAATTCTCTATGGCTTCGCAAGGCAACAACAGTGCTGCAGTCCCAATATTAAGAGAGTACAGACTGCTCTGAAGGACAGAAGACACATCAAGTTGAAACCTACATCGGGTAAACTATTGAGCACCGGAGCATCTCAGGGGAACTGATCCCAAGTCTGGACATGCACTGCCACTGCATGTTTCTGAGCAGAGGGCCGGAGCCCAAAACTCTACCAACTGAGCTACCGGGGCAGCAGCTCAGTTGGTAACATTGGCAATAACAATGCATTAGAAATTGTTAAATTTTCAAGCCGAACTCTATTTCCCTTTATTGTGCCTGTCTCTTATGAGTATTTTTGAACAGAGTGGGTTTCATAACCCTTGAAAACTTGACAACTTTGATTCAATATTAAATAAAGGTATCTCAAAAATTTTTGGATGGGTTAAGGGGCTCCTGGATGGGAATCCAGCATCCTTGTATTTGAGGGGTGATGATGCCTAAAGCTGCCTGTACAAGATAGTTATCACATACAAACAATGCCCACACAAGTTCTTATTAGGAACTTGTGGACGAATAAGAATATAACAATGCCACTCCTACATTAGGAACAAAAAATCTAGTCGCCCCTTGATCGGTCCCATTAGGCTTGAGACTGGCTGCCTTAGCGATAAACCAGGCCCCATGGCTGAAGCATTCGCTCAATCTTTCTCATCTGTGTTCATTAGGTCTCCCCCACCTAACCCGATAGCCCACCAGACTTTTCAGGGATTGCTAGCCGAACTAGACATCACTGAGAATGCTGTACTTGAGGTTCTCCATGGTCTTGATGGGAATTCTGCCATGGGTCCCGATAATCTTCATCCCTTGCTCCTTAAAGAATGTGCTGCAGAACTTGCTTATCCCCTCAATGTAATATTCAACCAGTCTTTACTCGAAGGTCAAGTTCCGGAATTGTGGAAGTCATCCCTAGTTATTCCTATCTTTAAAAAGGGGTGCATTATGACCCTTTAAATTATCGCCCTATTAGTCTAACATCAGTATGTTGTAAAACATTGGAGCGCATTATTAGGTCCCACTTGACTTCGTACCTGGAGAGCAACGCACTAATAACTCCCCATCAATTTGGCTTCCGAAGTGGAAGGTCTACTATGGACCAGCTATTGCTGGTTTATGATTGTGTTTCAAAGTCCATGGATGAGGGAGGGATATGTGACGTCATTCTCTTTGACTTTAGCAAGGCCTTCGACGTTGTTTGTCACGAGCTCCTCATCGCAAAATTGCGGAGTATTGGAATTGGAGGTAGCCTCTTGAAATGGCTAGCCTCATTTCTTATTGGTAGAAAAATGAGGGTGAGTATTCAGGGCTCCTCCAGTGAACAGAGGGAGGTCCTGAGTGGGGTGCCCCAGGGATCTGTTCTGGGCCCCCTGCTTTTCTTAATATACGTCAATAGTGTAGCCTCTCAACTGTCGTCCAATTACAAAATTTTTGCAGATGATTTAAAGATGTATGCATGTGTCCAGCACGGCTCCTGGGGACCCCAGCACAGCCTCCCACTATTAGCTATGTGGGTATCTCAAAATAAAGAACGCTGGCCGTCCAGACGACATCGACAACCTGCACAATACAGCATCTTCTTGGGGATTAAATATGAATGCCAGTAAATGTGTCGTGTTGCGCTTCTCCCGGCCTAGCCGTGACCTCACGGTCCCAACTTACCGAGTCAATGGACATCCGATTCCTCCTGTTGAGTCTCACCAGGACCTGGGGGTGCTTGTCGATACCGAGATGAAATTCCATGCCCATATTAGAACTATTTCTTTAAAGGCCAATGGCCTTGTGCAAAGCTTTCTTAAGTCCACAGTGAATCGCTCCCCTGAGTTCATGCTTTTTCTTTTGACTACCCACATTCGTCCAATCCTTGAGTATTGTCCATGTGTCTGGTTCACTGGGTATATTGAAGACTTACATATGCTAGAAACTGTATAAAGGCAGTGGACTAAGCAGATCGTAGGTTTAACTTCCCTGAGCTACGCCGATAGGTTGTATTCTGTGCTGTATTCTGTGCACTCAAGCCGATAGGTTGTATTCTGTTCACTCAAGCTGTATTCTGTGCAAGGTAGGCTTCTGCGCGCGGACATGATCCAGTGTTGGAAGTTGTTTAATGGTAGGTCCTGTATGTCACCTAGGGACTTCTTTGAAGTCTGCCCAAATTCTCGCACCAGGGGGCATTGCTACAAAATAGCTGTTCCAGTCACTAACTCGGATGTTAAGAAGCGTTCTTTCTCGGTACGTTGTGTTCAACCTTGGAACTCTTTACCTTCTGCAGCAGTGTGTGCCCCTGATTTATCTAGTTTTAAGGCTGTTCTGGCTAAATGTATGCACGATAGACTGTATGCTTTTTCGTAGGGCAGAAAACCGATTGTAATTTCATGTGCTTCCTTTTCAAATTGCCTACAACTGATACTTTTAGAATATTCGCGATGTTAGTGCCTAGCACTCGGAAGTTCTCAAGGAAGACGCTTAATTTCAGTCACTCAATTGAAGTACCTGTGCTCTATCTCGCTGTTGGACTGGCGCGTCTGTTAGTCTGGTTTCCTTTTTCCTCCTTGGATCTTGCTCAACCTTCCTTTCTCTGCGTCAAAGGAAACTAACCAGGTAAGAATACCCTTAACTTTGTCTAAGTTAGTGCAGGTTTGACTTTTTGGGATGGAAAACTCACTCAAGTCATCAAGGGATTTTTTTACAGAAACTCTAACCCTATCATTTGAATGAAAAATCCCAGCAATGACAGGTTTGAAGTCATACACATGTATTAGGAACATAACAAGAACATACCAAGAACAGAGCACACTCACAATCCTGGGGAGTTCTCCCACAAATATGCAGACATAATATGAGGGGGGGTGAGCTTGCTCAGGGGGAGGGTGATGAGATTTAAAGCATTGGCATAAGAAAAGCTAGTTAAAGACAAATCATGGATATAATAGTAAAAACAAATAATAAAACAAATAATAAAAAGGATCATTTAGAAGCCACAGTTTAATGTCCCACAAAGCACAGTTCACCATCTTCCAAGGCAGTTGCCAGCTAACATACATCAGGTAAATATTGAGTGCTGGAGTGTCTCAGAGGAACCAATCCTAAGCTTTCACCAGTGCACTACCACTGCATGGTTTTCTGAGCAGGCCAGAGCCCAGCACTTTATCAACTGAGCAACCAGGGTGGCACCACAAGGGTTTTCCCCTTTTTGGAACCCAGATTGTTTATAGTGAAGCTTTACAGCCAAAGTGTCTATCAATGGTGCGTAAATATTTTTTGGAAAACACTGACCAACATTTCCTCACTGACACAGGAGATCATTCCTGAGTGAAGCCACAGGCTTTCCCATGGCAGCTAGCAGGCCAGTCTGCGAAGTATGGCAGCAGGCCACACAAGTCACATGAGGCATCTAAATTATTGTACAAACACACTGCCAGCTACCTAAAATTTTCATCAATCTGCAATATACCAGGGAGAAAAATACACCAATCCCTACCCACACCATGCAATGTTAGGTACCTCTCTTATTGGTTAATTGGTTTATTTAGGTACCTCTCTCAGGTATTATGGTAGTAGGCAGATCACATCTCACGGTTCAAAAGGATCACATCAGAATGTCCAAAGTTTAAAGGGTCTAATGTTCAAAGGTTCTACCCTTTGAAAGTTAGACCTTTTGAATAAGAAGTCTAACATTAAAAAGGTCCAAAGAGGTGTGCTCAGATGCATAAGAGTGGGGTGCATGATGCTGCAGAGGCGTGCTAAGGCACATCATAATAGGAGGAAATGAGGGTTAGGTTAAGTTAGGTTAGGTTAGGTTAGGTTAGGTTAGGTTAGGTTAGGTTAGGTTAGGTTAAGTTAGGTCAGGTCAGGTCAGGTCAGGTCAGGTCAGGTCAGGTCAGGTCAGGTGTGTATGCCTTTGGTTCCTATTTCCTACTCTGGGGACATCACCCCTCTTTCCAGAATCTGAGTGCGCCTCTGGTCTGAGTACCACTTTATGCTACTTCTCTAACCCTCCCTGCTTCTGTCTGTTTCACCTCTTGGGATTTTCTTCCAGAATGTGTGGATATTTCTAAAACATTTCCCAAAGTGGTACCCAGACCAGAGGCACACTCAGAATCTGGAAAAGGGGTGATATCCCCAGATTAGGAAATAGGGACCAAGGGCATACACAACTGACCTGACCTGACCTAATCTAATCTAATATAATCTAATCTAATCTAATCTAATCTAATCTAATCTAATCTAATCTAATCTAATCTAATCTAATCTAATCTAATCTAATCTAATCTAATCTAACCTAACCTAACCTAACCTAACCTAACCTAACCTAACCTAACCTAACCTAACCTAACCTAACCTAACCTAACCTAACCTAACCTAACCTAAC
Source organism: Lepas anatifera (assembly GCA_034440635.1). Classification (NCBI taxonomy): domain Eukaryota; kingdom Metazoa; phylum Arthropoda; class Thecostraca; family Lepadidae; genus Lepas; species Lepas anatifera. The sequence continues at coordinate 973,293 of JAOTON010000520.1, read as the reverse complement.
CCAACCTAACCTAACCTAACCTAACCCAACTTAACCTAACCTATCCCTCAATTCCTCCTATTATCATGTGTCTTAGCACGCCTCTGCGGCATCATGCACCCCACTCTCATGCATCTGAGCACGCCTTTTTGGACCTTTTGAACACTGGACTTCTTATTCAAAAGGTCTAACTTTCAAAGTGTAGAGCCTATGAACATTAGACCCTTTGATCAGTGGACCTTTTGATGTGATCCTTTGAACGGTGAAATGTGATCTGCCTACTACCATAATACCCCTCTCTTATTGGTTAATTGGTTTATAAGATCCCTTCCTGTGTCTTTATAACCATTTACCCATTATTTGTTTAGTTTTCAGTGTCTCCTGCCTTGCACCAATCTCATAAATTTGCACCAGGTTAATAAAATGGTACTACTAGGGGAGATGTCTACATGATCCAGTCTGCAGAGCATGGCAGGCTTCTCCATGAGGCTTTTTGAGCAGCTCAAGTCCGGCCCCAATTGGGGCAGAAATTTGGTTGCTAGGGCACAGCTTTCTTTCCAGCAGGGCATAAGTTTTTATTATATACAACCATACATTTATTGGCACATAGTACGCAGACATAATCGAACAGATTAACCTGTTGGGAGGGGGATTAAACAGATCTGGCGCCACTATATAGGCATATGACAGGTATGACATATAACAGGTATGCTTACAGGAATGCCCCTATAACCAATAATCACCATTAATTCCTTCTCACTGTTTTTTCCTTCTCAATAGGTACATCCGTGTCTGCCTTGGTGTATCAGTGCTGCTGTCTGCCCCAAGGTTTCCTTGCACATCCCACTCATCTAATATCTTAATTTAATCTAGTCCCAAACATCCTCTAATATCTTATCTAATATAATTCAATCCCAAAGATGAGCAAACGCTGCCCGCCCTAATGCTGAAACCGCCTAATATAGGAATAACCAAGGCCCTATAATCCCTATCTATAGAATAACCACCTATCTAGGGAATAACCGCCTATCTATAGGAACCGTGGAAACCGCCACCCACGTTGTAAACAAATATCAAATCCGCGGCACTCACTCCGCAAGCCCGCCACTATTCTTAAAGTAACAAAGTGCTATATAAATATTATACCCAACGGTAGTGATTAACTTGAAGGTCTAGTTTTCAGGTATGTTAGAAAATAAACAAAATTTTCATTTTTTAGAATTTAATAATGAAAAAATGAACAATTTATTAATTTTGTTAAATGTAATTTTTTTCCAAAACTTATATCTTAGGACATATTTCTTCTTTACCATAGGCGTGTGGTGCACGTTCCACTGAGGTTCAAAGGTTGAATTGATTAGTGGTGGAAAACAGGTTTGTAATTTTCCATCTCTTTGGGGCTGCCCGAGCCCCTCCAATCCTAATTTGAGCACCCCCAGGGGCGCAGCCAGAGCTTTCGTATGGGGGGCACACCAACTTTGAGGGGCACCTCGGGAAAAAAGGGCACTTTTTAACGTAACCTAAAAAACTTACTATATCTTTGCTTATATCATTTTTTGGGCATCTTTGGTTCAATTAAAATGCAAATAAATCATTGGTGGAGAAGGAAAACTCGATTAAAACTGAAAAGAAGAAAAAAATATAACCAACATGTCATGGAAGAAGCCAAAACACGATTGTTTTGGATATATTTAACCCTCGCCCCACCGGGGGCCATCGATGGCCCCCTAAGGTTTTTTCGAGATAGCAGAAAAACGACGAAACGCAGCACCGCGGTTGAGGGCTCTATCTCTTACCTCATCATTTTCCCACCATCCCTGAAATTTTTTATCCCGGTTCACCCAAGGTCAGGTCACCAGGCGAGGTTAATCAAGGTCACCTCACTTCAACCTTGGAGCTCTATAAGAGCTACATTTCTTAGTCGATCGATTTGAAACTTGCTACACTTCATGACCCTTCCAGGGTCTACAACGTGTATATCCAGGATTTTTTATTTCATGATTTGAGGTCAGGTCACTAGGTGACCTCTCCCATTGGAAAAGCATGGGGAAACTGTCTCATGATCTAAAAACCACAAAAATGATTGCAAATACTCAGACTGCTCAGAACAGCGTTTTTGGACACCCTTTCACGGATCCCAGGGGTCATATTTGCCCTTTGACTTTTCCAAGGTCATCCAAGGTCACCAGGGGTCAAAACAGTATTTTGACAATAACTTTTGACATATTTAAGCTAGAACGCTGAAACAAACACCATCGTGTTTGTCTCGTCACTGGCTTTCATTCGATATACGGCAAGGTCACTTTCTGACCTTTCGTGACCTCAGGTCATATTAGGTCACGAGGTGACCTCTGGAGGTCAAACCACTGGCGGGAGATCTTTACGTTCCACACAGCGGAAAAGGTCAGGCAATTTCCTATCAAATGTACTTAACCAGATTTCAATAGCTCTAATGGCATAGGAGTTATGTCCAGTTTCTTAAGCATTGCATATTTGAGTGAAAATAGCCTATCGTGACCTTTCTTGACCTCTGGAGGTCAAACCATTGACCTGAGCGCTTAAACATGTTAAGTAATTTCTTACTGAATTCACGCGAGCTTTCTAATGCACTTTGCAGATTTGCGCTAACCCCCATATTTTCGGAGTTAGAGGGGGGCATCGATGGCCCCCCGATGGGGCGAAGGTGGCGCCGGACCCCCGGTGGGGCGCGGGTTAAGGACAAATCAGCCAACTCAAGCAAGTACTTAACATCAGAGAAATCAGCGGAGCATGTGATATCTGTTACGATGTGCAGGTTAAGGCATATTGGAGTCGAAAATTCATTTGTTATGCTTACTGGTTTTGTCGTAAGGAGTGAGCCCTGGCTGAACGCGGATAAAGTACCTTGCCTCCCACAATCGCCGTGGGACGAGGAGAAGCATAGTGTCTTTGGAAGAACACATTTTTGCTGCCGGAAAAATTTGTGAGATTCTTTTTGAACACGTTTATTAAGTTCCATGTTCTCAAGGATCGGTCCCAGTTAAGAGTAAATAAAAGGTGAACAGGCCGGTGGTTTGGATGGGGATGGTGTGACAGGGCCGAAAATTGTGAAAACTAGTTTTTCATTTAAATTAATTAGTAGAAATCCTGGTTTAGGGGACTGTGCTCTGAGGTCAGGGGCACATGCCTTTTTATCATCCCTTCCCAGAATCCACCAGTATAATAAGCAATTTATATCACCTGGGGTGCCTAGGTATCACAAGCCGTTTTAGAGACTCCTCATTCCTCGTTAGCTCCGTTTTACAATTTCCATTATTCCATTCCAAGTTTCCATTGCGTTCTTATTCCCCATCTATTCAAGACCAGCTCTGGGGCCCCCAAGTGTGGATCAACGGCCTCCAGAGCAGCTTCCCCCATCCCCCCCAGTTGTGCCTCCAGGGACTAGACTAGCTCAGTGACCCCGCCCCGAGCTGATGGGAGTTGGCCTTGTGTTCTTATCATCTGTCTATTCAAGACCACCTCAGGGGCCCCTGATTTAGATCAGGGCCACAGAGCTGATCATGCTTCACCCAGGGACTAGACCAGCTCATTGATCCCAGAGATGAGGTCATCAGACTAGCTCAATGGGCCACAGATAGGCTCATAGGGCCTTAAACCAGTTCAAGAAGCCCCAGAATAGTTTAAGGCGTCAGATCACTTCAGGGTGCCTCAAGCCAACTTAAGGGGCTCTCACAAGCTCAGCGCCCTGACCAGCTCAGGGTACCCTCAGAACCTAGATCCGCTCTTGGGCCCCAGATCAGCTCTTGGGGCTCCAGATCAGTTCAGGGGCCTCAAGTCAGGTCAGGGGGCAAGATCAAGTCAGGGGCACTAATTCAGCTCAGGAATCCCTCACCAGCTCGGGGCCCAAGCAATTCAAAAGCCCCAGAGCTGCTCAGGGGACACCAGATCGGCCCATAGGGCACCAGATCAGCCTCGGGGACAAACAATCAGATCAGTGATCCCCGACCAGCTCGGGGTCCAGATCAGCTCGGGAATACCAGATCAAATCAGGAGGCACTTAATCAGCTCAGGAGCCCCATACCATCTCAGGGGCCCTCACCAACCCCTGTGGGCCCAGCTCAGCTCAGGGCCTGGGAGCTGCTCAGGAAATCACATAATCAACCCAGGAGGCCCAGGTCAGCTTAAAGGGCACCAGATTAGCTCAGGGGCACCAGACTAGCTCAGAGGGCATCAGATGGGCTCAGGAGGCACCAGATCGACTAAGGGGCATTAGTGCAGCTCAGGTGGCACCAGATCGATCCGCTCGGGGGCCAGATCAGCTCCCAGCCCCCCAGACTATGGCAGGAGCCTAAATCAGCTCAGGGAGCAACATAACAGCTCAGGGGACATAAAGTACGTTCAGGGCTCACCAAACCAGCTCAGGGGGGCACCAGGCCATCTAAGGAGACATCAATAATCAGCTGAGGGGGCACCTAATCACCTGAAGAGGCACCATATTGACTTAGGAGACAGAATCAACTTGGGGAGGCATGAGATCAGCTCGGGGGCCCGAATCAGCTCAAGGGGGACTAAATCAGCTATTAGGGCACCAAGCAAGCTCGGAGACATTAAACTAACTCAGAGGGCATTATATAGGTTCAGGAGGCACAATTATTTGCTCAATGGGGCACTCGATTGACTCAGGGGCACCAGATCAGCTTAGAGGGCAAGTAATCAGCTCAAGGTGCAAATACCAGCTGAGCGGCCACGAGATGAGCTCAAGGAGCACCAGATTAGCTTCACCCGTACGATTATTGGCGACGAGGCATTATCTGGAAACGGATTACGTGCCTATACTCTTCCCGGGTGGTTGGAAAGGCAACAGAATGCCCTAGCTGACCAAAAATGCACTTAATTGTCAAACAATAGTTGAAATCGCTAAATGCAGTGTAGTTCCATCTAGGTTCAACGGCGCAGCGCACTAAATGTCGAGCGGCACAGTCCAAAGGGGATACACCACCTGGAAATCAAAAGGGCAACCGGCACCGATGGGGGCACGTGCCCCCTGTGCACCCTGGCTGCGGCCCTGAACAGTAGATAAGCTACGGGAGGCATTTAATAAGTTCAGAGGGCCCGGATCAGCTCAAGGGGCACTAAAACAGCTAATAGGGCACCAGGCAAGCTCGGAGGCATCAGACTAACTCAGAGAGCATTATATAGGTTCAGAAGGCACAATTATTTTCTCAGGGGGGGCACCAGATTGACCACGAGGGCATCAGATCAGCTCAGAGGGCACATGATCAGCTCCAGGGGTCAAGACCAGCGCTCAGGGGGCACAAGATGAGCTCAAGAGGCACCAGATTAGCTCTGCCCGTACGATTATTGGCGACGATGAGGCATTATCTGGAAACGGATTACGTGCCTATACTTTTCCCGGGTGGTTGGAAAGGCGATATAATGCCCTAATTGACCAAAAAGGCACTTAATTGTCAAACAATAGTTTAAATCGCTAAATACAGTCTAGTTCCATCTAGACTCAACGGCGTAGGGCATTAACTTTCGAGCGGCACGGCCCAAAGAGGGTACACCACCTGGCAATCAAAAGGGCACCCCGGCACTGATGGGGGGGCACGTGCCCCCTGTGTCCCCCCTGGCTGCGCCCCTGAGCACCCCCAATCATGTGCTGAGCACCCCCAAAGACATGTGCCGCCCCTGGCTTGTCACCGCTGCAATGAACGTCCATGAAGTTAGCGACGGATTCGCATTCGGATTCAGCGACGGATTCGCCCGAAATGGCGTCTCCTGCGATTTCGCTCAAATTCACACCATAGGCTCCCCGTGCCCTCAGCAACTCACCCCTAAAGTGATTTTCTGTCACATTCACCCGTTCACCCGCTAGAGGTGAAAAGGTGAAATTCACCCGAAACGGCGTCTCCTGCGATTTCGCTCAAATTCACACCATAAGCTCCCCGTGCCCTCAGCAACTCAACCCTAAAGTGATTTTCTGTCACATTCACCCGTTCACCCGCTAGAGGTGAAAAAGTGAAATTCACCCGAAACGGCGTCTCCTGCGATTTCGCTCAAATTCACACCATAGGCTCCCCGTGCCCTCAGCAACTCACCCCTAAAGTGATTTTCTGTCACATTCACCCGTTCACCCGCTAGAGGTGAAAAGGTGAAATTCACCTGAAACGGCGTCTCCTGCGATTTCGCTCAAATTCACACCATAGGCTCCCCGTGCCCTCAGCAACTCACCCCTAAAGTGATTTTCTGTCACATTCACCCGTTCACCCGCTAGAGGTGAAAAAGTGAAATTCACCCGAAACGGCGTCTCCTGCGATTTCGCTCAAATTCACACCATAGGTTTCCCGTGCCCTCAGCAACTCACCCCTAAAGTGATTTTCTGTCACATTCACCCGTTCACCCGCTAGAGGTGAAAAGGTGAAATTTTCCTAACCAGCGTCTTTAGCGTCGGATTCAGCGACGGATTCGCCCGAGATGGCGTCTCCTCCGATTTCGCTCAAATTCACACTATTGGGTTCCCGTGCCCTCAGCAACTCACAGCTAAAGTAATTTTCCGTCACAATCTCCCGTTCACCCGCTAGAGATGAAAAGGTGAAATTCAAGCGAACCGGCATCTTCAGCGTCGGATTCAGCGACGGATTCGCCCGAAATGGCGTCTCCTGCGATTTCGCTCAAATTCACACCATAGGCTCCCCGTGCCCTCAGCAACTCACCCCTAAAGTGATTTTCTGTCACATTCACCCGTTCACCCGCTAGAGGTGAAAAAGTGAAATTCACCCGAAACGGCGTCTCCTGCGATTTCGCTCAAATTCACACCATAGGCTTCCCGTGCCCTCAGCAACTCACCCCTAAAACGATTTTCTGTCACATTCACCCGTTCACCCGCTAGAGGTTAAAAGGTGAAATTTTCCTAACCAGCGTCTTTAGCGTCGGATTCAGCGACGGATTCGCCCGAGATGGCGTCTCCTCCGATTTCGCTCAAATTCACACTATTGGCTCCCCGTGCCCTCAGCAACTCACAGCTAAAGTGATTTTCCGTCACAATCTCCCGTTCACCCGCTAGAGGTTAAAAAGTGAAATTCAAGCGAACCGGCATCTTCAGCGTCGGATTCAGCGACGGATTCGCCCGAAATAGCGTCTCCTGCGATTTCGCTCAAATTCACACCATAGGCTCCCCGTGCCCTCAGCAACTCAACCCTAAAGTGATTTTCTGTCACATTCACCCGTTCACCCGCTAGAGGTGAAAAAGTAAAATTCACCCGAAACGGCGTCTCCTGCGATTTCGCTCAAATTCACACCATAGGCTCCCCGTGCCCTCAGCAACTCACCCCTAAAGTGATTTTCTGTCACATTCACCCGTTCACCCGCTAGAGGTGAAAAAGTGAAATTCACCCGAAACGGCGTCTCCTGCGATTTCGCTCAAATTCACACCATAGGCTCCCCGTGCCCTCAGCAACTCACCCCTAAAGTGATTTTCTGTCACATTCACCCGTTCACCCGCTAGAGGTGAAAAGGTGAAATTTTCCTAACCAGCGTCTTTAGCGTCGGATTCAGCGACGGATTCGCCCGAAATGGCGTCTCCTCCGATTTCGCTCAAATTCACACCATAGGCTCCCCGTGCTCTCAGCAACTCACCCCTAAAGTGATTTTCTGTCACATTCACCCGTTCACCCGCTAGAGGTGAAAAAGTGAAATTCACCCGAAACGGCGTCTCCTGCGATTTCGCTCAAATTCACACCATAGGCTCCCCGTGCCCTCAGTAACTCACACCTAAAGTGATTTTTCGTCACATTCACCCGTTCACCCGCTAGAGGTGAAAAAGTGAAATTCACCCAAATTCACCCAAAGTTTGAGCGAAATCGGAGGAGACGCCATCTCGGGCGAAACCGTCGCTGAATCCGACGCTAAAGAGGCTGGTTAGGAAAATTTCACCTTTTAACCTCTAGCGGGTGAACGGGTGAATGTGACAGAAAATCGCTTTAGGGGTGAGTTGCTGAGGGCACGGGAAGCCTATGGTGTGAATTTGAGCGAAATCGCAGGAGACGCCGTTTCGGGTGAATTTCACTTTTTCACCTCTAGCGGGTGAACAGGTGAATGTGACAGAAAATCACTTTAGGGGTGAGTTGCTGAGGGCACGGGGAGCCTATGGTGTGAATTTGAGCGAAATTGCAGGAGACGCCGTTTCGGGTGAATTTCACTTTTTCACCTCTAGCGGGTGAACGGGTGAATGTGACAGAAAATCACTTTAGGGGTGAGTTGCTGAGGGCACGGGGAGCCTATGGTGTGAATTTGAGCGAAATCGCAGGAGACGCCATTTCAGGTGAATTTCACCTTTTCACCTCTAGCGGGTGAACGGGTGAATGTGACAGAAAATCACTTTAGGGGTGAGTTGCTGAGGGCACGGGAAGCCTATGGTGTGAATTTGAGCGAAATCGCAGGAGACGCCGTTTCGGGTGAATTTCACTTTTTCACCTCTAGCGGGTGAACAGGTGAATGTGACAGAAAATCACTTTAGGGGTGAGTTGCTGAGGGCACGGGGAGCCTATGGTGTGAATTTGAGCGAAATCGCAGGAGACGCCGTTTCGGGTGAATTTCACCTTTTCACCTCTAGCGGGTGAACGGGTGAATGTGACAGAAAATCACTTTAGGGGTGAGTTGCTGAGGGCACGGGGAGCCTATGGTGTGAATTTGAGCGAAATCGCAGGAGACGCCATTTTGGGCGAATCCGTCGCTGAATCCGACGCTGAAGATGCCGGTTCGCTTGAATTTCACCTTTTCATCTCTAGCGGGTGAACGGGAGATTGTGACGGAAAATTACTTTAGCTGTGAGTTGCTGAGGGCACGGGGAGCCAATAGTGTGAATTTGAGCGAAATCGGAGGAGACGCCATCTCGGGCGAATCCGTCGCTGAATCCGACGCTAAAGACGCTGGTTAGGAAAATTTCACCTTTTCACCTCTAGCGGGTGAACGGGTGAATGTGACAGAAAATCACTTTAGGGGTGAGTTGCTGAGGGCATGGGGAGCCTATGGTGTGAATTTGAGCGAAATCGCAGGAGACGCCGTTTCGGGTGAATTTCACTTTTTCACCTCTAGCGGGTGAACGGGTCAATGTGACAGAAAATCACTTTAGGGGTGAGTTGCTGAGGGCACGGGGAGCCTATGGTGTGAATTTGAGGGAAATCGCAGGAGACGCCGTTTCGGGTGAATTTCACTTTTTCACCTCTAGCGGGTGAACGGGTGAATGTGACAGAAAATCACTTTAGGGGTGAGTTGCTGAGGGCACGGGGAGCCTATGGTGTGAATTTGAGGGAAATCGCAGGAGACGCCGTTTCGGGTGAATTTCACCTTTTCACCTCTAGCGGGTGAACGGGTGAATGTGACAGAAAATCACTTTAGAGGTGAGTTGCTGAGGGCACGGGGAGCCTATGGTGTGAATTTGAGCGATATTGCAGGAGACGCCGTTTCGGGTGAATTTCACCTTTTCACCTCTAGCGGGTGAACGGGTGAATGTGACAGAAAATCACTTTAGGGGTGAGTTGCTGAGGGCACGGGGAGCCTATGGTGTGAATTTGAGGGAAATCGCAGGAGACGCCGTTTCGGGTGAATTTCACCTTTTCACCTCTAGCGGGTGAACGGGTAAATGTGACAGAAAATCACTTTAGGGGTGAGTTGCTGAGGGCACGGGGAGCCTATGGTGTGAATTTGAGCGAAATCGCAGGAGACGCCGTTTCGGGTGAATTTCACCTTTTCACCTCTAGCGGGTGAACGGGTGAATGTGACAGAAAATCACTTTAGGGGTGAGTTGCTGAGGGCACGGGGAGCCTATGGTGTGAATTTGAGCGAAATCGCAGGAGACGCCATTTTGGGCAAATCCGTCGCTTAATCCGACGCTGAAGATGCCGGTTCGCTTGAATTTCACCTTTTTACCTCTAGCGGGTGAACGGGAGATTGTGACGGAAAATCACTTTAGCTGTGAGTTGCTGAGGGCACGGGGAGCCAATAGTGTGAATTTGAGCGAAATCGGAGGAGACGCCATCTCGGGCGAATCCGTCGCTGAATCCGACGCTAAAGACGCTGGTGAGGAAAATTTCACCTTTTCACCTCTAGCGGGTGAACGGGTGAATGTGACAGAAAATCACTTTAGGGGTGAGTTGCTGAGGGCACGGGGAGCCTATAGTGTGAATTTGAGCGATATTGCAGGAGACGCCGTTTCGGGTGAATTTCACCTTTTTACCTCTAGCGGGTGAACGGGTGAATGTGACAGAAAATCACTTTAGAGGTGAGTTGCTGAGGGCACGGGGAGCCTATGGTGTGAATTTGAGCGAAATCGCAGGAGACGCCATTTCGGGCGAATCCGTCGCTGAATCCGAATGCGAATCCGTCGCTAACTTCATGGACGTCTGCAATGAGCAGTTTCATCCGATCTCATCACTGCCGTCCTGATTCATGCCGCCCCTGGCAAGTTTTTTCTGTCCCGGGCTCTTTGCTTCCACCTTGATTGGTTCCACCTCTAGCTCATCAATGCCGCCTGGCTTATCACTTTCCCCCTGATTTGTGAGGCCACATAACTACTGCCCCCGCCTGATGATCATGCGGGCATATCTTGTGGCGGTAGTCGACTACCGCCACAACAGTTAATCGCTGCTGCCCCCTCCCCCGGATGATTACTGCCGCCTTAAGTTCAACACTTGTCAGTGATCACTGCCTTGATCCTTGATTCACACCGCCTTCAACCCATATCCCTTGCCTCGGTGGGGGCACGAGCCGTAAAGTATAAATGGGCCCGTTATGTGGTACAAGTTTCAATTCGATAGATTCACCCATTTCTTACTTATACTACCTTAAACATTTTTTGGAGGTGAGGTCACTTGACCCGCAGTGACCCAGTGGCGTAGCCAGGATTCGGCCAAGGTGGGGTCCGACTACCGTCGGGGGCCCTTAGGCCGGGGGCCCCCTTAGCACGCGTGTTGTAAGGCAAAGTCTTGGAGGCTGAATCTCTGTATTGGCGAACGCATGCGGTTTATATACGTCCACAGGACAAAGCCGTACCCCCGCACACGTGTCGGTGTGCGCTGCGCCCGAGATCCCGTCGCTCGGGCTGGCGCGTGGGGGGTTCACGCCTGGCACGTGATGTGTGCGGTTGTTCGCGTGCGGTAGCAAAGGGGTGCACGGTATGACATGATAAAATACAATATAACACCTTCCCCCCTTTGAAAAGGCTATGGCCTGGGACGTTGACATTTGAAACTTTTAGCGTCGAAACAATGAAACAATGAAACATAGGGAACATTCAGAAAAAGAATATAGTGAGGGAAACATGACATGGTTTTTTGTGTTCTATTGTCCCCTTAACACTTGGAAAAATAAAGCTGTGAAAATATTTACAGGAGGCCAAAACATCGGCGCCACAGCTACCTACTACACAAATAACATATATGAGGAGGGCGGACGTGAATGCCCAGGCAAGTGTAATGCGTGCATGTAAATTTACGTTAAACGCCATAAAATAGAATTAACGGACAGCTGACTGATGTTGTTTGACTGGGTATTCGCCTGGTGATGTTGCACGGAGCTGCTGTCGGGTGATGTCCTGAGATGTTCATAGCGGCAGGACGGCGGTGGTAAAGTGGGTGGTTTTTCGCCTGCTTCGTTTGTTGCGGTTTGAATGTGGCTGGTGCAGGTTGGGTTGGCCGGAGATGCCGTTGGTTTCCGCTTGGCATGGTGGTAGAACTGGAGCAGTTGTCCTGGTGCTGTAGTTTGACTGGCTGGACCGCACACCACAGCAAACCACGGGAGCGACCTGAGGCATGTGCACTTTGGCCAGAGGCGTACGCGTGGTGCGGGCATGGGCCCATGGAACGTGGGCCAGTCAATGGAGGCGACGCAGGACCGGTATAGCGGAGAGCGGCCAGACCGGAATTTGAAGATGAGTCCGGCATGGTGTCCGGAACACAGCCACGTTGGGGCGAATCCATTGTAGGCCTGGCGAGCAGGGCAGTTGGGTATGTCGACGGTACCCAGACGGCCCGGGGCGACAACTTGTGACCAGTCGATGAGTCAGCTTTGGATTGGCGTTGGTAGCAAGAGAATGGCATTCAGGTCAGCCCGAGGGGAGTCTAGAACAGAGAGGTTGTTGTGAGAATGAGATATATACATACACGGTAAAACATACAATCATACAGTTTTTTTTGTTATAGACAATGAACAAACATACGAGGGGGTGATACATACGGTGATGAGAGATACATAAACGCATCTAATGAATGAAGTGTGTGATGCGTGACGATTAGACATAGTATATTACATATTGTACATAGTTGAGTCGGTGGTGGTGTCGTCTTCGGTGGGTGGAGAGGGCGCCAGGACTGGTCATGCCGAAACTGGTGAGGCATGTACCAGTCAGACGTCAGGCCAGCTCCGGAAAGGAGGCGTCGGAGCGTGACTGGCGATTGGACTGGGGCCATTGCAGAGTCCGGGTATTGAAGATCACGTCTCTGGAGTGACTTCGATGTGTCCTTCTGTCTTCGTTTTTTTCTTCTTTAATTTCTGCAGATGGGCATCCTTGTTGTGCTCACATGGTCGGCTCTTGTTTTGTCGACCATACTTGTTGGTTTTTCATCGCATGATCGGGTCATACTTGCTGGTTGTTGCTTGTTACATGGTTGGTTCATAGGTAGGTAACTATATAGCGCATAAAAGCAAAGGTGTGGGGTGGGAGGGATCCGGGAAAACGTGACACGCGGCAGTGTTCCTGTCCGTGTCCGTTGACGCAGACCGCGTAGTTGGGGTGGTCGTTGGCCAGCGCATGGGCCAACGCCGTCACAAGAAGAAGTATCTGAAACTAAAGAGAAACATCTATTTGTCAGAAGATGTGGTTTGGTTAATTCGTATATCGAGCTGGGGGTCTAAGTGTCGTTCGAGGGCGTAGTGCGTATCTGTTTTGCTGGTTTAGGGGAGGGCGCACCGAAGGTGGCTCATCCATTATAACCTTCTCCCGGGTGGGGGGTCTTTTTAGACCCCCCTCGGGTTTTTCCGAAGTGACCAAAAACGGCGGCGCGCAGCGCCGCCAGACCTAGTCTAGCTGTTCCTTCATCATTTTTACATCTTTCCTGAAAATTTTGGCTCAAGGTCATATCAGGTCAGGTCACCAGGTCAGGTGAAGTGACCTCACCTCAAAAAATACTTAGGACGGCATAACTAAAAGAAGGGTTAATCGATCAAGTTGAAACTCATACCACATCTTGGGCCCACCAGGAGCTACAACATTTGTTCTGGGATTTTTGATATTGGTGACCTAAGGTCATGTGCAGAGCATGACCTCCCCATTGACAATGCATGGGGAAAATCACGAAATGAGCTTTTCTCAGTAAGTATGGATGGAATCAACTTCAAACATCGGTTGCGACTTGCTCTTAGCCCATTTCTGAAGCTGATACCAAATTTTTTACTTTTGACCTTTAAAAGGTCACCTTAGGTCAAATAAGCATTTTTTGGTGTTTTTCTCTATAAATTTTGAATAAACTAAGATAGAGCTTTTATTTTGTCACCTAAGTATTTGTATAGTCACTGGAAGTCAAATGATATACATCATGACTATACCAGGTCAAGTTGGGTCAGACCGTTGACCTGGGTCAGGTCAAATTCTTAAATTTGACCTGGCATAGCAATATCATATATCATTCGATTCGTATTGACGAGAGGATTGCAATGGTGCATAAACTATGGCTGTATCTTGTTTGGTTTGGAAGCTATTAACGAAAAAGTAAACGCCCTTATGCATGGGTGGCTATGGACATTCCCAAGAATATGCCCAATATTTAGTGACCTGTAGCTCCCTAGGCTTTGACCTGACACGAAAATGAATGCCACTGTAATGAAAGCGCATCTCAAGAGCTTTCGAATGGTGTTAGAAAAATGTTTCTAGCTATCATAGTTTCTGAGATATAGGAGGTTTTCTTAGTACACCTCATATTAGCGATTTTGACCTATTTTGACCTCTGGTGACCTTGATATTGACCTGACAAGAAAAATGACCGAAGTATTTTCGATATCATTTTCGAAGAGCTTTCGATTGCCGTTTTGCGCTTTTTTCTAGCTCTCTTAGTTTTTGAGATCGTGGGGGGTCTTTTTTAGCCCCCCCACCAGGGCGAAGGTGGCTCGTACCCGCCACCGGGGCAAGGGATAAAGTAGTCTGGTTCCGGTTCCGTGGGGTCGTTATCGTGTGTCCGATCTGACTCGTGCGGCTCGGGGGCGGCTGATGGAATCTGCTCATCGGAGGCTGGTAGTGGAACGGTATGCTCGTCTTGAGCTCTTAAATCCTCTGATAAGTCTTCGTATCGTCTAAGGCGTTTGATGTGAACAGTTTGACAGACATTGGGATTGTTTAGGTGTTTAATGCGAGCATTGACTGGAGACGTTCTTTCAATGATTCTGTATGGCCCTCTATTTTTGCGTACTAATTTCCTGGAGATACCTACTGGGGTACTTGGAACATAGAGATATACTAAATCTCCTTCCTTAAGCTTACTCTCCTTTGCGGTTCGGACTCTGTATTGTTCCTGTGTTTGGGCTGATTGTTCAGTATATTTTTCTATTTGTGTGTGAGCCTGTTTGAGGCGACGAAGCATTTCTGTTTTATAATCGTCAACTGATTCGTATTCAATTGGGTCTGCTTCCATTGGTGTGGGGTAGGGTAAACTCATGTCAAATCCATGATACAAGTAAAATGGCGATTCACGCAGTGTTGTATGGATGCGGGAGCGAAGTGATAGTAATACAAATGGGAGTTGGGCATCCCAATCACGACCTGATTCTTCGACTAAATGACTTAACATACTAGCTATGGGAGCGTTTTGGCGTTCTATTCGCGAATTCGATTGAGGTCGGAAGGCAGAAGTCTGGATTTTCTTGATGTTCAGCTCTTTGCAAATGGATCGAATTAAGTTGGAAGTGAAATTTCGTCCGTTATCGGTCAAAAGAACCTTGGGGGTGCCATGACGGCAAATAATTTCGGTGACAAAGACCTTGCTAATCACGTTTGAAGTCATAGAGGGGATTGGAAAAAGTTCGGGCCACTTGGTGAACTCGTCAAGAACGGTTAAGATATACCGATTGCCTTGATATGTGGTTGTAAACGGGCCCAGGATATCCATCGACATGCATTCCATCGGGGCGGTGAACTTGGTGAATCTCTGAAAGGGTGGTTTCTCTGTATAGCGGTGGCTGTTTCTTTCAAAACGTGATTTACAAGACATAACATATCGCTTCACATCTCCGTACATGCCAAACCAATAGAATTTCCGTCTGATTCTTTCATATGTGTTGGTTATACCTAAATGTGCACTAAAGGAAGCATCGTGAGCGGTGTACAAAACATACTGTCGCATTGGAGGGGGAACAACGAGTTCTTCCGTCTCTTGTCGTGTTTTGCTTGGTGGGTCGGTAGTAACGTGGTAGAGAATGTCGTCAGAACTGAGGAAAAACTTACCCATAGTATGACGTTGTGTGGTCTTAGTTTGCCTAGCGGCCTGACCATTGAGTAAATCAATGATCGAGCGAAGTTGGGGGTCAGCCATTTGGGCAGCTTTGATCTTTTCTCTTGTCCAACTGTGATCGTCAGTGGCAGTAGTAGCTTGAGATATGCCGAGAAATTGAGATGCAGATTGTTCGGATAGAGGAATGCGGGACAATATATCGGCTTTGGTGTTGTCCTTACCAGGAATGTACTGAATGGTGAAGTCATATTGAGATAATTGAACGCTCCAACGAGCCAAACGTCCTTCAATATTTGAGGATCGAAACAGTTGTTTCAGTGGCAGATGATCCGTAAGCACGATAACTTTTTGACCAGTGAGATAAATTTTGTTTTGTTGGAAACCATACACGATAGCAAGCGCCTCTTTGTGAGTCACAGAATAATTCATTTCGCTCTTATTAAGCGTTCTTGAATAGTATGCGATGGGGTGGAGACCGTCGTCATATCGTTGCTCTAAAATAGCTGAAATGCTATGCTTACTTGCGTCAGTAGATAGGTAAAATTCACGATCAAATCCAGGGAGACGGAGAACCGGATATGTGGTTAGAGCTGTCTTGATTTGGTCAAATGCTTGTTGACATTCAGGTGTCCAAATAAAAGACGTGTCATCCTTGGTCAGGTAATTCAATGGACGTGCGAGTTGGGCCATGCGGGGAATGTAACGTCTGTAAAAATTGGAAAATCCCAAAAATTGTTTCACTTCCTTTTTGTTACGGGGAACGGGTAAGTTTTAATTGTCTCAATTTTGCTGGGGTCAAGTGTGACACCTTTTTTACTGATTTGAAAGCCTAAATACTTGATTGTGGTCTGGAGGAAAACACATTTATCTGGACGAAGAACAAAGCGATACTGCCTGAGTCTTTGGAAGACATGTTCGAGGTTCTGAAAGTGTTCATCGACATTTTTTCCTGAGAGAACAACTAGGTCATCAACGTAAATGAGTAACCTATCACCTTCTAGACCAGAAAATGCAAGGTGAAGAGCACGGTTTAGGGCTGCACTGCTTGATTGACAGCCAAATGGGACTCGAACAAATTGGAAATGTTGTGAGTTGGCAGAAAAACTAGTCACAGTTCTACTTGTTTTTTTTAGAAAAATTTGATGATAGGATCGGTGAAGGTCAAGAGTGGAAAATAAACTTTTTCCGGACATATCGTCCAAAACTTCTGATATTGACTTGGACGGGAATCTGTCCGGTACTATTTTAAGGTTAAGTTTACGGAAGTCGAGTACAAATCTGGGCTTTGACGTTGGGGTCCGTTGCACTAAGATGACTGGGGAATTGTATGGGGAAATCGATGGCTCAATAATGTTGCTATCCTGTAGCTCTTGAATTTGCTTGGCCAGTTCTTCTCGGTGGGCGAACGGAATTCTATACGGCTTCTGGTAAACAGGAGTGTCATCTAATAACTCAATTTTATGTTCATAAATCTGGGTGCCTTTTATATCACTAAGCTGGGTGCCAAAAATATCCTTATACTTCATTAATAAGGCCGTCGACATGTAGCAAGTAAGAATGAAACAATTTTCAGTCGGCAGAATATGAGAATGTGAGTATTCAGTCACTTACCATGTGGGCTGGTTGAAGTCACCAGCGCTGCCACCAGTTGTTGTAAGGCAAAGTCTTGGAGGCCGAATCTCTGTATTGGCGAACGCATGCGGTTTGATACGTCCACAGGACAAAGCCGTACCCCCGCACACGTGTCGGTGTGCGCTGCGCCCGAGATCCCGTCGCTCGGGCTGGCGCGTGGGGGGTGCACGCCTGGCACGTGGTGTGTGCGGTTGTTCGCGTGCGGTAGCAAAGGGGTGCACGGTATGACATGATAAAATACAATATAACACGCGCATTGACGGGGGTCTGGGCCACCTTCGCATTGACGGGAGGGGGCGGGTACCCACCCCCCTAAGATCTCGAGAACCACGGTAGGTAGCGAAAAACGGTAAACGGCGTTGGGTTGCCCATTCACTTCTCTGTCAAAAACATTTGTACCATTTTTTATCAGGTCACATTTAAGGTCACGAGAGATCAAAACATGCCGTCATAGGGATAACATGTAAATTCAGTTTTTCGGTAATTACATCTGAATAAGTAAAGATAGAGCAAAACAACTTGAACCATATGAATCCTCTCAGCAAGCCGAATCGAATGATATATAATTTGACCTTGCTAGGTCAAATCAAGGATTTGACCTGACCTGAGGTCAGGTCAGGGTCAAATTATATAAAAAGCATATCATTAGAACTGCAAAGCCCAGGCGAGTCTAATGCAGCTGAAATAAATGCTCTATCACTATCCGTTACTGAGTTATTCCGTAAAAACCATTTTCCCATGTATTTTCAATGGAGAGGTCATGCCTCGTACCTGACCTTAGGTCATCGATATAAAAAATACCGGAAAACATTTCAGAGAACTCGGTTGGGGCCATTATGTGATATGAGTTTCAATCGGATAAGTTCACCCTGCTCCGACTTATGCTATCTTAAACTTTTTTTTGAGGTCTGGTCACTTGACCTGTACTGGTGACCTGACCTGAGATGACCTAACCTTAGAATTTTCACAGAAGTTGTAAAAATGATGAGGGAAAAGGTATACCAAGTACGGCGACGCTACGCGTCGCCGTTTTTCTGCTATCTCCGAAAAACCCGAGGGGGAGGCGGGTACCCGCCCACCCCCGTTATTGCGCGTGTTAGTTGTCGGGGCCATCTCCTAATGTGTCGTATACTATTTTGGCATTATTGCATTTACACGACGGAAATTTTTATATCCCTTTTTAAGTGATTGTTCTTATTTTGGTTATAGTTTGATTTTTCTCGATCCGACCAAGTGTTGGTAAATTTAGGTGACCAAATATTAAGGCTGGCCCATACCTATATGGCAGCGTGGCTATCATAGCAGATTTGTGGCACATTTCGGGAAATCAAATGTTGCTGCGTGCATGATGTTAAACCTGACTCTACCCGAATTCACCCTGGTAATCAGCAGAGGTGGGTGGTCCGCTACTTTAGTCCGCTACTCCGCTACTCCCTTGAAAAAAAACCATCAGGATTTTCCTGGTGGTCTGGTGGTTTCTGATGGTTTTTGGTGGTCACTCTGATGGTCTGGTGGTCTGCCTGGTGGTTTCTGGTGGTTTCTGGTGGTCATTCTGATGGTCTGGTGGTCTGCCTGGTGGTTTCTGGTGGTCATCCTGATGGTCTGGTGGTCTACCTGGTTGTTTCTGGTGGTCATCCTGATGGTCTGGTGGTCTGCCTGGTGGCTTCTGGTGGTAATTCCTGATAATCTGGTGGTCAGTGTCTGATGGTCTGGTGGTTTCTGGTGGTCAATGTTTGATGGTCTGATGGTCAGTGGTGGCCTCGTGGTCAGTATCTGAAGGTCTGATGGTTTCTGGTGGTCATCCTGGTGGTCTGGTAGCCCCGTCTGTGCAATCGTGTTTATTAAAAAAACTTAATATGTATTCTTAAATCAAATACTTATGGTTCCAAATGCTTTATTTTCAAAAGAAGAAACGAAGAAGCGAATGGCTATGGGAGCAGGTAAGAGAGTTCGCTGTTGTGCTCTGCCGCGGAACGCTTCCACCCCTCTCGCGCCGCGGCTCGGGGGCGCGCTGCCGGCGCCGCGTCTCCCCTCCGCGCCCGACCGCGCCTCGGGCGGTTGCGCGGGGACGGCTGTCTTTTGTATGGCCGCATTCCGTTAGGGTTGGCGGGGCAGTCAGTCGCAGAAGGAAACTGGTCGAGGTGAAGTGATGATACTGTGACGAGGAGTCCGTAAGTTAAGAGGATATTTACTGCTGGGTGCATCGCTAATAGTAGGCCCTGACCGAATTGCGTTACATTGGTTAACAATGTAAGGTAGGATTTAAGACAGAGTAGGGAAGATGTGAAAAATGTGGCTTATTATTCGTGAGTTGCGCCCTCTGGTCGGGCCGGGGGTGGGGTCGACGGTCGCCATCGGAATGCGAGGATCATCCCATATATAAGCGATACACATTGTCTCCTACTGTTTTTACCGTGTGCGAGTGTTTCGGTACCGTGTGCGAGTGTTTTTTTTACCGTTTTGCTGCATATGTTTTTCTTCCACTCTCTTCCTACCGCGGGAACTTTCTTACAATTTGTATATACTGTTTTAACCTGATCGTGTTTTATTCTGCAATATTCTTGTAGGGACGTAAAACCATACAATGCAGATACGACACGAGGAGCTGCCACCCTATCAAACATCCGAGTTATTCTGCTGCAATGCAACGCATCTCCGGCGTGAGTGAGTACCCATTCGGGCCACATTGGGATAACCCACCCAGACTTCTTTGATTTGACTAGTTGATTTTATTAAGAAAATTGTATTTTTGCTTACAGCGGACGTGAAAAGCCTGGTTACGCCTCTGTTTGTAAAGGATTTATAAACATCCTGGTGATATTGTTCATATCATGCGGTTTTCATCTTCGACAGATACCTAAATGCTCACCGCGACTTCTGCTCACTGCGACTTCGTTAACACTGTCGTTAAAATACCCAAAGGTACATGTTACGAAGGGGAGGGGGAATCTTTGGAAGACCACATGTAGTGGTTCGCTGGAAACCGCTGACCGCTGGAATCACAGAATGCTGGAAGCCACCATACCACCGGAAAACGACCACCAGAAACCATCAGAAATTGACCACCAGAAACCATCAGAAAACGACCACCAGAAACCATCAGAAAACGACCACCAGAAACCATCAGAACTCGACCACCAGAAACCATCAGACCACCAGAAACCACCAGGATATGACCACCAAAAACCATCAAAAACCACCAGATACCATCAGAAACCACCAGAAACCATCAGGGACCACCAGACTATCAGAAACCATCAGCCGAACTGTTTCAATTTCCCACAAAAACCATCAGACCACCAGACCATCAGGAAATCCTGATGGTTTTTTTTCAAGGGTCCGCAACTTGCGGACTCCCTAAATGGTAGCGGAGTAGCGGTAGCGACTTCTGTACCAAAAAAGTAGCGGAGTAGCGGGTAGCGGACTCTAGAAAATTAAAGGCGCTACCGCTACCCGCAGCTTTTTAAGCGTATCCTAAATTCAAAATATTAGGCACACAAAACAAGGTCTATGCCAACGAGGGGATTCATGTGTGAGTTTGGAGTAGAAACGTCCTCAAAAGTAGCATAGTCAATTAATTTACAGGGGCTGTAATGGAGGCCAACAAGGTGGAAGAGTAAATATATATCAAGCAAATCCTCTGAAGGCCATTGACTTCGTGGCTTCAGTATATTTTTTTCTTGTTTTAACCCTCGCCCCACCGGGGCCATCGATGCCCCTAAGGTTTTTTCGAGAAAGCAGAAAAACGACGAAACGCAGCACCGTGGTTGAGGTCTCTATCTCTCACCTCATCATTTTCCCACCATCCCTGAAAATTTTTTATCCCAGGTCGCCCAAGGTCAGGTCACCAGGCGAGGTCAACCAAGGTCACCTCACTTCAACTTTGAAGCTCTATAAGAGCTACATTTCTAAGTTAATCGATTTGAAACTTGCTACACTTCATGACCCTTCCAGGGTCTACAACGTGTATATCCGGGATTTTTCTATTTCATGACCTGAGGTCAGGTCACGAGGCGACCTCTCCCATTGGAAAAGCATGGGGAAAAGCTGTCTCATGATCTAAAAGCCACATAAATGATTGAAAATACTCACACTGCTCAGAACAGCGTTTTTGGACACCCTTTCACGGATCCCAGAGGTCATATTTGCCCTTTGACTTTTCCAAGGTCACCCAAGGTCACCAGGGGTCAAAAACAGTATTTTGACAATAACTTTTGACCTAGTTAAGCTAGAGCGCTGAAACAAACACCATCGTGTTTGTCTTGTCCCTGGCTTTCATTTGATATACAACATGGTCACTTTATGACCTTTTGTGACCTCAGGTCATATTAGGTCACGAGGTGACCTCTGGAGGTCAAACCACTGGCGGAGGTCCAACGAAAAGAGAAGATTGTGTGAATGATTGTGTTGGTGCATGCTTTGGGCATGGATTGAGCTTTGGCTCCAATATACAAATAAAAGAACTTTTATTAAGAATTTATTACAAGGTACAAGCTAAAAATTGTGTTTCTACAAGTTTTACCATTGCAGAACAATAGTTGCACCGTAGTTCAATTACCGAAGTAAAACAACCCTGGTTACGTCACTAGCATAAAGCAATACAATTACTACGGAATGACAACCTTGCCTTGTGCCACAATAGTGCGCACCTCGTTCATACCTGGTTCATACCTTGCTTGCGCACCAGCGCTGCACTAACTGAATACTAGGCGTTGTAGTGGCATTGTAAATAGCTGGTAGGTAAAGCTAGGGCGTTGTTGCACCCTTGCTCGGCCATTGTCGTTTGACTATGGTTTCAAATACCTCACAGAAAGAATTTATTACAAGGTACAAGCTTAAAATTGTGTTTCTACTAGTCTTACCATTGCAGAACAATAGTTGCACCGTAGTTCAATTACCAAAGTAAAACAACCCTGGTTATGTCACTAGCATAAAGCAATGCAATTACTACGGAATGACAACCTTGCCTTGTGCCACAATAGTGCGCGCCTCGTTCATGCCTGGTTCATACCTTGTTTGCGCACCAGCGCTGTACTAACTGATTACTAGGCGTTGTAGTGGCATTGTAAATAGCTGGTAGGTAAAGCTAGGGCGTTGTTGCACCCCTGCTCAGCCATTGTCGTTTGACTATGGTTTCAAATACCTGCTCGGGCTACCGTCGCCATCTTGCTTTCTGTTTACCCGTGGCAATACACAGTGGCCTGGCACGCATGCCGTGTAGGTTAGAATAAGTGTGACTTATTTTAATCAATCGTGGAACTTTGGAAGCTGTCTGGAATATTTGTCAGTGATCTGCGAGTGGAAAGTATTGTTCTCTGTTCCAATAGTTGAAAAGTGAGGCATTTTGGAATGGTCAATCCAGGTCCAGGTAAGTAGGTATGTGGTTACTTCAGGCATGTATGCCATATTGGTATTAAGGCTCATATTTTCGTGTCAAACGAGCACAGACTATTTGATCATATGGCTTAGGCTCTACTAATTAATTAGGTCTACCCACATGCAGTGGGTAGAACCTAATTGTGTTTGCCCTATGGGCCCGTTTGAAAAATAGGGTGAGTTGAGTTCCAATATGATCTTGTTGGTGTCTTCAGATTGATCGGCGCCTGATGAGTGATACTGTGTTTTACCGATATGGGTAAACCAACGTGCGGGTTATTTTCTTGCTTGAGAGAGAGGTTCAATGCTTACCCTTTTTCTACCGATGGTCTTCCGGTTGCATTTCGGGCCAGAAAACGCTTTAGCTTTCGCATAGAGACTGAAAGGTTCCTTTTGAAGCAGAGGTAGGTACAAGGGGAGGGGCTGAGAGGGCTCAAGCCCCCTCCACACCATGAAATCTCAGAGTGCCTAAAGTAAATGCGTAGTCGGATGCTGTCCAGACACTATGGCGGAGGAGGCGCGAGCGCCGAAGCTTTCCCACCCCCCCAAATGAAGTCCTGGATCTGCCGCTGTTGTAAAGACGTAATCCGAGTCTCGTTTTACCCTTGTAAGGTGCCTTGCAACACCCTTGTTCCCTCCCCGTTACGTAATGGTAAAGCGGTTGTGTAAGCAAGGTTCTAATCTCGTCACGCTCTTGTAGGAAGGCTGCGGTTGCGTACAAGGCGGACACAAGGCTTTGTTCTACCCTTGTAATGAGGCAATCATGACCTAGTAGAGGGCTTGTGGGGACGTTGTCAGCCATTGTCTTTGTCATGTAGGTTAACCATAGTTAAGTTACAAGGTTTGTACAACGTCTTCTAGCAACCCTTGTCGTACTATGGTTCTACCATTGTTCTACATGGTTTTTCCTTGTATTTCCCTTGTTTTCGTGGCATGGATTTTGAACGTACAAGCTTTGCGTTTTACCCTAGTAATTTTCCATGTAAACAAGGGTCTGACAAGGTTTGCCCTTGTAAAAATTTCTTTCTGTGCTGCTCGGGTTACGGTCGCCATCTTGCTTTCTGTTTACCCGTGGCAATACACAGTGGCCTGGCACGCATGCCGTGTAGGTTAGAATAAATGTGACTTATTTTAATCAATCGTGGAACTTTGGAAGCTATCTGGAATATTTGTCAGTGATCTGCGAGTGGAAAGTATTGTTCTCTGTTCCAATAGTTGAAAAGTGAGGCATTTTGGAATGGTCAATCCAGGTCCAGGTAAGTAGGTATGTGGTTACTTCAGGCATGTATGCCATATTGGTATTAAGGCTCATATTTTCGCGTCAAACGAGCACAGACTATTTGATCATATGGCTTAGGTACCTGCAGTGGGTAGAACCTAATTGTGTTTGCCTTATGGGCCCGTTTGAAAAATAGGGTGAGTTGGGTTCCAATATCATCTTGTTGGTGTCTTCAGATGGATCGGCGCCTGATGAGTGATGCTGTGTTTTACCGATATGGGTAAGACAACGTGCGGGTTATTTTCTTGCTTGAGAGGTGGCTCAATGCTTACCCTTTTTCTACCGATGGTCTTCCGGTTGCATTTGGGGCCAGAAAACGCTTTAGTTTTCGCATAGAGACTGAAAAGTTGCTTTTGAAGCAGAGGTAGGTACAAGGGGAGGGGCTAAGAGGGCTCAAGCCCCTTCCACATCATGAAATGTCAGAGTGCCTAAAGTAAATGCGTAGTCGGGTGCTGTCCAGACACTATGGCGGGGAAGCGCGAGCGCCCAAGCTCCCCCCCGAAATGAAGTCCTGGATCTGCCGCTGTTGTAAAGACGTAATCCGAGTCTCGTTTTACCCTTGTATTAAGCCTGGCAACACCCTTGTTCCCTCCCCGTTACGCACCGGTAAGGCGGTTGTGTAAGCAAGGTTCTAATCTCGTCCCGCTCTTGTAGGATGGCTGCCGTTGCGTACAAGGCGGACACAAGACTTTGTTCTACCCTTGTTATGGGGTAATCATGACATAGTAGAGGGCTTGTGGGGACGTTGTCAGCCATTGTCTTTGCCATGTAGGTTAACCATAGTTAAGTTTCAAGGTTTGTACAACGTCTTCTAGCAACCATTTTCGTACTATGGTTCTACCATTGTTCTACATGGTTTTTCCTTGTATTTCCCTTGTTTTCGTGGCACGGATTTTGAACGTACAAGCTTTGCGTTTTACCCTAGTAATTTTCCATGTAAACAAGGGTCTGACAAGGTTTGCCCTTGTAAAAATTTCTTTCTGTGTTGGCTGTCTGTGGAATTTATTTAGATCGACCTGGACATTTTCGGAGTAGCGCTTTGGTAGCGCTTTATACTAAAAAGTAGCGGTAGCGGAGTAGCGGAGAAGCGGGTAGCGCTTTCGTGTTTTCAAAAAAAGTAGCGGAGTAGCGGTAGCGGTTTCATGTTACCAAGGTAGCGGAAGTAGCGGTAGCGGTTTAAAGAAATTGGTAGCGGCGCCCACCTCTGGTAATCAGGCATGAAGTTATTGAAGGTCAGTCGTTTTGAGCACGAAGAAATGCTCTTCTACGGGAAATGATTACCAATTCTTTCCGGGTGTCGAATTCGTGAACTCTTTAACCAGAAAATTTCCAAAGAAGTGGAAAACATGAATAAAAATACAAGAGATATGGTGGTGTGTTCCGGACGTCATATAACGCCTATTCCGCGGAAATATCCTGAAGAATTCACCACAGTTACTTTCTTACCCTTGCTATGGTGTAAATGAGCAAATTACCAAAACAATAGGCGCCTGAGACAACTATCACCTTGGATCACTCTGCCATTGTTATTTTGAACCTTTCATACCTACCTAATTTTCTTTTTGGGATTATGCTCATCAATTTCTGTCATTGCTTGTTTGTCTGAATTCCTACGAAAATATTTGGAAGTTGTTTATTTCAGAATACATGCAGGTTAACCATAGTTAAGTTACAAGGTTTAATTAACGTCTTCTAGCAACCCTTGTCGTACTATGGTTCTACCATTGTTCTACATGGTTTTTCCTTGTATTTCCCTTGTTTTCGTGGCACGGATTTTGAACGTACAAGCTTTGCGCTTTACCGTAGTAATTTTCCATGTAAACAAGGGTCTGACAAGGTTTGCCCTTGTAAAAATTTATTTCTATGTTCCAAATTTCCTGTTCGATTTGCTATTATGGATGCTAAAATTAGATTAATTCTTGGCTTTCCTTGATTAATGGTCCCTGATCGACATGTTTAAATTTGTCTTTTTTGGTACGCAATGGGAATAGGTACATTTTTCCGAGGCATATGATTTTCGAAAATCTTCTTTGAGCCTAGGATCTCAAGCGATATCTCTGGATTGTATTCTAAAATCTAAAAGAAATGGAAAGGAAAAAGAACGGTCAATAAAAGGGATATAGGAGTGTGCCTCAGATGCTACATAAACCCATTCCATGGACGGTCCTACTGATGAAACCGCTCACTTACTCCCCCTAGCCATTGGTTGGAGATCCCGGGGGCTTGGGGAGGTGAGTACTTCCTTGGAATTTAGGTCTCTAATAGGCTTTGTACAGGGCTTGTATTGCTATGCCAGTGTTAAGCCATCCAGGACCATCACCCACCGCCCCCGCCCCCCTGACCCCTGGGTCGAGCAGAGATCTCCAGGGGCCTAGCACTTGACACGACGCCGAAACCAGTATCTGGGGACCCCCGAAAACAACCCTTTTCCCTCAAATCAGTACTTACGTCCCCCAAAACCAGCATTTGGGGTACCATGAGACTACCTACTGGGACCCCCTGGAACTTACTCTCGTGGGGCCCTGAGGATAACTTTGAGGGGAGACGGAGGAAGGAGAGGAATGCTCGCTGAGACTAGCTCTCGGGGACACCTGAGTTCAGCTTCAGGGGACCCCTGAGACTAACTCCTGGAGACTCGTGAGACTAATTATTGTCGGATCTCTGAGATTAGCTCCCCGGCCCTCCTTACACTAGAACTGAAAGGTCCCCTGAAAATAACTCGGGCTTCCGAGATCAGTTCTTGGGGGACCTGAGACTAGCTCTGGGTCCGCCTAAGACCAACACTTGGCGCTACTCACAAGGTTAATTTCCAGCCCCTCTCCCGATTAGATCTCAGGAGGTCTCTGAGGCCGATTCACAGCGCCTATTGACCAAAATTAGGGGCCCCTGAGAATCTCTCGGGGCTCCTTAGATTAGTTATCGGCAGCACCTCTGGGCCTATTCATCGGGCCCCCAGATTTGCTCTGGGGGAGGGGGCTGAGACTGACTCTCGGGGCCATCCAGATTAGCTCTTGGGGGTCCTCTGAGGCTATCTCTGGGGTGGGGCGGGGGGCTGGGAATGACTTCCGACAGCCCTCTGAGACTAACCTTGGGGCGCCCCTGAGACTAACACTCGAGGGAGAGGTGTGGAAGCACCCCTGAGACTGAGTCGTTGGCACGGCACTCTTGAGACTGCCTCTCGAAAGCCCTCAGAGGCCTAAGGCTAATCTGGGGCCCGTGAGACCAAAATTCGGGAGCACCTCTGGGAATTACTCTCAAAGCCCCAAAATTAGCTCTCGGACGAACCGGAGACTAGCTCCCGGGAGCACTCTAAGACTAACTTTTAGGTGCTCCCTGAGATTGACTCTCGGTGCCCATTATGCAAAAACTAGGGGGGGCACAGCCTGAGACTAAATCTCGAAGGTTCCCAAGATTAGCTCTCGGGGGCCTTCTGAGACCAGCACTCTGCGGATCAAATGAGACTAACTCTCGGACCCCCAGATTAACTCTCGGGGCCACCTGAAAGTAAATATTGACTCCTGAGAGAGACGCCCATAAGACTATGGAACCGAATATCGGGGGTCCTCTAAGACTGACCCTCGGGGTCCCCTTGACCGACTCTTGGGGTTCTCTGAGACTGACTCTCATGGAGCCTCCTGAAATGGACTCTCACGGGGTCCTGAGAACCACTCTCTGGGGGCCCCTGGGATGAGCTCGGCCCCCCTGAGACCGACCCTCGGGGCTCCTGAGACCGACTTTCGGGCTCCCCTGAGACTAACTCTCAGGGGCCCCCTGAAATCTACTTTCAGGGGGTCTTGAGACTGACTCTCAGGGCGGGGCCATGAGGCCGACTCGGGACGCCCTGAGAACGAATCTTCAGGGGCTTCTAAGACTGATTCTGGGGCCCCGTGATCAGAGAATCATTTACAGTGGTTCAGATTGGCCCAAGGCGGTCCTCGGACTCCTAGAACCCCTTGGCTACGCCACTGCATCCACACATTCGGGGGCCCGCCGAGATCAGCATTCGGAGGCCCCTGAAATCATTGCTTCCCCCCCCGATACCAATACTCCAGAGACCCTGGATACTGTTGCGCGGGGCTCCTAAGACCAAGCTCGGGGTTCCACTTAGATCAGGTTCGGGAGCACCCTTAGGCCCATGCCTGCGCTTTTCTCAGGAGTAACTCGACATCGATGTTTGGGGGCATCCCAGATCAACATTCCGAGCCCCCCGCGAGACTAATTCTCGGTACTCTGGAGCCCCTCGATACCAATGCTCGGGGGCCCTGAGCCAAAGCCTGGGCCCCCTGAGACTAAACTCTGGATCCCATGGGGCCAATTCTCGTGCCTCGTTCATAAGTCCCCTCGATATCGATAGTCGGGGGGCACCCTGAGATCAATATTGCCCCCCCCCCATTTCCCGAGATCAATGTTCACTGCTCCGTAGCCATCGATACCAATGCTCGGGGGTCCATGAGACCAAGATCGAAAGGCCCGTGAGACAAAGCTCGAGGCCCCCTGAGACCAAGCTCAGAAGGCCCGTGAGATCAAGCTCTCGGAGCCCCTGAGACCAAGCTCGGGCCCTCTGATGCCAAGCTTGGGGGCCCCTGAGACCAAGCTAGGGCCCCTGAAAACAGGCTTGGGGGCCTGAGACCAAGCTCGAGGAGCCTCCTGAGACCAAGCTCGAGGCCCCCTGAGACCAAGATCGAAAGGCCCGTGAGACTAAAGCTCGGGTGCCTCTGAAACAAAGCTCGGTGGTCCCTGAGACTGAGCTAGGGGGCGCTCGAGATAAATGTTCGGTTCCCTGGAGTCTCGATACTGATGATCAGGGGCCCCCTGAGACCAAGTTCGGGGGTCCCCTGAGACCAACCAGGGGGGGCTGAGACCGAGCTCGGGACCCCCTGAGGCCGAGCTCGGGGGACCCTGAGACCAAACTGGGGGGCCCTGAGACCAAGCTCGAAAGGCCCGTGAGATTAAGCTCAGGGCCCCCCCTGAGACCGAGCTCAGGGGGCTCCCGAAATTCATGTTCGGTTCTCTGGAGCCCTCGATACCGATGATCGGGGACCCCCTGAGACCAGGCTCGGAAAGCCCGTCAGACCAAGCTCGGGGGCCCACTGAAACCAAGCTCGGGGGGGGCCTGAGACCAAGCTTGGGGGCCCTTGAGACCATGGTCGGAGGTGCCTTGAGACCAAGCTCGGGGGCCCCTGAGACCAAGCTCAGGGCCCCCTGAGACCGAGCTCGGGGGCACCCTGAGACCAAGCTCAGGGGGCCGTGAGACCAAGCTCGGGGGGTCTCCTGAGACCAATCTCGGGGCCCCTGAGACCAAGTTCGGAGGTCCCTTGAGACCAAGCTCGGGGGTCCCCTGAGACCGAGCTCAGCGCCCCCCCCGAGATCAATGTTCGGTACCCTGGAGCCCTCAATACCGATGATCGGGGGCCGCCTGAGACCAAGTTCGGAAAGCCAGTGAGACCAAGCTCGGAGGTCTCTTGAGACCAAGCTTGGGGGCTTCCTGAGACAAAGCTGGGGGGCCCCTGCGACCGAGCTCGGGGGCCCCCTGAGACCAAGCTCAGGGGGCCCGTGAGACCAACCTCGGGGGGGGGCATGAGACCGAACTCAGGGCCCCCTGAGACCGAGCTCGGAGGGCCCTCTGAGACCAAGCTCAGGAGGCTCCCGAGACCAATGCTCGTGTTTTCCAGTGCATAAGGTCAGCCCAAGGGGGGTCCGCGGACCCCAAGGACCCCCCTTGGCTCCGCCACTGCAGTGACCTGACCTAGCTGGGATGACCCAATCTTAAAATTTTGGGGAAAGTTGCAGAATAGATCAAGAATAAGGTGTGCTAAGTACGGCGGCGCTTCGTACCACCGAAAAAAACCAGAGGAGGTGTTCAAACACCCCCGGGATTGGCGAATTGGCGGGAGGGGGGCGAATTGGCAAGTTGGCGGAGCCAAGCATATTGGAGATTTCCCTCTTTAATCTGGAGGGTTCTGTCGCTGACGATCTGGCAGTACTGCTCATCGCACCAGATCAGTAGTAGGTGGCGAACTCTCGCGCTGAGTGGAGGTGTGTGGGGGGACAATGTGACGTTTGGTGTTTGTGCCTCGTCCTGTGTTATGATAGCAAGTGTGCCTGAGGGATTATTTGTGGGTGTGTGGGTGTTAGTCGAGAGAAGTTGTGCTGTGTGCCGCCTGTGCACATCATCAATAATATGTGGCCCCAGAACGTGGCTTGTTTCAGTTTTGAAGGCCTCTTAAAAAGTGAACAGGTTTACTATTTTGACTAAGGGCAGTGCCCCAGTCTGCAGAACATGACAGGTTTCGGCGAGATCTCGTTGTAGCAGCTTTTGTTCCTATTTGGGGCAGGTAAGGAAGCCTGATAGAAACTGATACGGGGTAGCACTGTTACACTGAGGCAAGTTGACAACCTGAGGCCGAAGGCACTGAAAAGAAAAAAAGAGAAAAATCTGATAATTGATTGTAGTCGCCCTCCTATGGTATAAGATCGAAATTTTTCTGCCTCATGGGAAAGATAAGTCTGCCCAGCAAACAAATATATGCTATTGGGGTGGGGTATGAGTTGCCTCAAACACCTTGTCAAAAAGTCTTCCACAGTGTGCAGAGTGGGCAGTGCCTAATTATTTTATTTTTCCAAAAGTCATTCAATTGAGGGGTCTGCAAGAACAGCATTTATAGTTGTATGGGCATATATTTCTCAAGGAAGTTGGTAACCTGTGAGACACTGGAAGCGTCCTTAAATTTTGTAGTCGATTCAACAGTGGCATGGTCATTGGTCAGATGCTGGTGCTTGTGAAGAATGCTGGCTGTTTAAATACATCAGAATAAGCGAGTTTCATTCAGTTTGCAAAGTATGGTACTTGCAACAAGGTCTCATGGGTATGGCTGCCCTTTGAGTTTGGTGTGAGTGTTGAAAATTTTGGAGCAAAGGCGAAGTTCACTGGAGCAAGCAGGCCAATATGGTGTACAGGAACTGACACATAAAGTCTACAGAACTATTAAGGAATGAGAAAATTGGCTATAAGTATAAAATATGTTAAGTGATTGCTTCAGTTAGGCTGAGAGTGCCACTTTTGCCACCAACACAATCTGTAGCCACTCACATGTGCTGAACTAGCATTTATCCCCCCATCTTGACCTGCTGGACCACTCTTCAGTAATGGATAGAAAGAAAGAAATAAGACTAGATGTTTTGGAGGAAATCATTTGAAATTTTGTTTGTGTATCATTAAATATTTTGATATGTTGAATAATGCATATTTTTACACAATGCATATTTTTTGAGACATCTCATTTTCAAGATGAGCCATTAATAATTTCACCAGTGTTCTTGGAACAGAAGTAATGGACAAACACCTTAACAACTTTTTAATATCATGGGAACAGCAGGGGTGGATAAAAGGGTCCAATTCTCTGGGGAATTCTTATGGCAATTTAAAGCATCATACATGACTAAGTGGGTATTATAATATGGTTTTTCATATTGAATTTATTTGGAAGGAGCCACTTTTGCAACTTTCTGTGTTTAAGTGCTGCTCTTATTAAATTTCACCTTGTCTGTTGGATCAGGAGTGGACCCAGCTCCAAAAAATCAGGCATTAATTGAAAAAATGGGTGTTCAAGAAACAAGCTTGGTTTTCTCTTGACCCCCTAGCATACCTTGACAATGGAGTTTACTCTAAGCTGCATTGTTGCAAAAAATTGGAACTTTTGCTTATCCCAAAATTGAACCCTGATAAATATGGGCTGATTTATATGGAATGATTAACACCTACACCATGAAAAAACCAGGCTTTCAGTTCATTTATCAGAGCATCAAATTAAAATTATTTTTGTGTTGTGCATGAGGTGACTACTTTTTAATGGCAGATCGTCACTAGCACTGCAATAGTTGTTGAACTGTGTTGTTGATGTTAAGAGCTCAGGAGGTTGTTGACTTCTTTTTCTGGTCAAAACAAGCCCACAGTAAACTGGGTCAGGTTCTTTGATAGCGCTAATCGGCTACTGCAGGCATGTCTTCTCGTGGTGAAGGCGACGGGACGGGGCCCGATGCGGCTAAACCGCCATGTCACGGCAACTGCTTCAAGCCCAAGAAGAGTGTGGACGAACGTAACACACGGGAAATGCACTTCAAAATGCCCAAATATCTGACGGATGCATTTAAGACCATGTTCAAGATGCGGGGGACGGCCTTCTGACGGACGTCAATCTGGAGCTGGAGAGCGGTGAAGAGGTGCGCGCGCACAAGCTAGTCCTGGCCGCATCCAGCCCCTACTTTAAGGTAGGTCCTGCTGCTGGACTAGACTGGCAGACTAGTATCATTTGTGAAAGAGTTAACTCACGCCCCTCCCTCGCATTCATTTTGGTCGAGAATTTCTCGCCGTTGGCGGCGCTGTCTGACAATGGTAACTCGGCAGCCGGGGCCCAATACCGCTCGCCTATTCAAAACATGCTTTCCGGAAAATAATTTAAATACTTAAACATTTTAGGTAGGTATGTAACATTTCGCCAGAAAACTGCGGTAACATTTTTATGTAAAAGATTGGCATCAAATAGCCCCAGCCAGGCAAATATTTTGAACTAACGAATATTTTGGTACAGACTACATAACTACACTAATGTCTTCTTTTAACATAATATCATATCATCTCATAACATAATATCATCATAAATGACATGTCAAGTCTTGCCGTGCTGGGGACTCATTGGGAAATGCCGTGACTAAGCGCAGAAAATCTGGATTGTGCTAAAAACGGGCGAGGTCATAGCGGGAGGGTCCTAAGAAAAACGTCGTGCAGTTTAGTGGTTGAGAACCTATGACACCACAATGCGATTTATTCCCTTCAATGTAGGATAAGAGGGGAGTTGATATGACCTGTCGTCCTATTTGCGAGAGATACAACATTATCACCACGTCAAGCACCAACGTAATATCAGTCAAAATTCCAAAGTTTAAAAAAGTACAAATCCATTCCCATTTAATGGAACAGCACCCCATGGGGAAAATGGACAAGATGAACAAAGAAACCAGGCCTGAATATTTCCATCGCATCCACCCACAGGCGACGTCGTCCGCCGCGGGGAAGGGGATTTCTAGTTTTCCGTCAAAGGGTCAAAGGGGTCATGCCTTCTAATTTTTAATGACGGTGGAAAAAGTACAAGGGCGCGTGGAACGTCAAGGTTGATCCAGGATCGCCGATCAGGGGGGGTATCTGCGGGGCGCCATCCGGATCGGGGGCCGGCGCGCACCCAGGGGGGCAGCGGCCCGGTCCCCCCAAACGCTTGGCCCAAGGTGCCGCCCCATCCATGAGCGCCGAAGGCCCCACGAGGGAAGTGAGCCTCACGACTTTAAGCAGTGCACACGACGCCGCCCCACCCAACATGCCCCCCACACCGACTCCCCCTGCACCCAAAACCGCCCCAAAAAACACAGCCTGGCAAACAAACCGCCCAACCCCCCCAGGAGCAAAGCCACGATTGGGCGAACAATCCCCCGAGGCAAAATACCGCCCCTCACCGGCCTCTGCCCCCCCGTCAGCCGCCCCAACCCCCGCCCCAAAAATTATAAGTGCGAAATTCCCCGCAGAGGTTAAAAGCGTTCGGTCTCCGGCTGGCTCGTTACGTGGGGTCCAATCAGGTCACGTAGAAAGTACGGTCTCGACAAACGGAGATATAAGCCCAGTAGCTAGACTCACTCCAAAACAAGCCCACGCCCACCATGCAAGGCACCAGCGGGCGTGCCCGACGGCTAAGCTGCGATGCCGACCGACCGGCCCAGCACAGCCGGGACGGGTAGGGAGGAGAAATCAGCGCAGTTTGGGATTGCAATAAATATGTTTTGCCGTCTCAGGGCACCTCACCGTGAGGAGGTTCAGAAAAATTGTTGTAATACAAAAACACTATTTAGAGTTTCCTGTGTGCTTCCCTGCTCCATTCGGTGGCGGCAACCAAATAATTCATAAGTCGCGATGTTACTTGCATGTACACCGCCAAAGAAGAACGTCATCACGCTCCGAGGGAGGGGTTGGAAGTGACACTTAGGGGCCCATCAATTTCCAGGGGGCCCAGACCATTTCAGGGGCAATGATGGTCGACGGTACACCTGCCCCGGATGACCCCAAATTTAATTATATGTTCTCCAGCATTTCGGGCCATGTGCCCCGGCCCCCAGCCATCAGCCTTTACTTATTTAAGCTATATTATAAAATCAAATATACTCGCGAAACAGGACACCATGTCCATATTGCCCCACACGTGATGTCCGTCTTACCCCACTTGCTCTTCCTAACAAACTGGATAGAGTCGGACGTCATTCGATTACACAGTCAGCGACTGCGGTGAACAAAATGTATCATCTAAGAACTATATTACGTAGTACCAATAAAGAACTATAGAAACATCCATCAATACCTACGAATTCCATTGTAAAAAACACAGATTGCAGTTTTACTATTAAAAATTATAAAACCTAGAAAGCTCACCGGACCCAACGTTCTATGCACCGACGCGCGCTAAAAGAGCATATTACACGCTTTTCCCGGTCGTGACGCTGTCGTTCGTCCCAAACAGGGGTGTCCGTCTTACCCGCGGTGTCCATGACCCCCACTTCCCCTACACTATGACTAGCACTATAGTAACCTTTGACATAGGCCTATGACCTTTATCTTTTCATTGTGCCATCTTAGCTATGGTTATGGTTAACTATGGTTAACGCTATTTGACCGGAAGCACTGGGGCCAATGGCCTAGTGAATACTGGTATGGCCTTGATCTGTGACCTTGACTTTCATGTGGGGTGACCTTGAATTTTATGTGGGGTGACCTTGACTTTCACGTGGATTGACCTTGACTTTCATGTGGAGTGACTTTGACATCTAATCTCGTTTATATGGCGTTATGACGTCAACAGTCGTTCTCCTAAAGCAAACGAACTGGTGCGACCGCGCGTTTGCGGCCATCTCAATATGCGGGTTTTCTTTAAAAGCCCTTAAGTAAAAAATATGTTATTTTAAAAATAAATGCACCAATACTATAAGATACGAAACGTGGCCGGGTTTCCAAACACCACTTGGCCTTTTTGTAGTTCACTGGAAGTGAAATGTGTAAATACGACACATGACCGGATTTCTGAACACTACTTGGATTTTTTCTAGTGCAGTAATTTTGGAAGTGAAATTTTCTGTAAATACGATACATGGCCGCATTTCTTAACACTTCTGGGTTTTTTTCTAGCAGTAATTGTGGGAGTGAGATTTCGTATGAATACGATACTTGGTCGGATTTCAATGCGAGTGTTTTTAATTGATATGGTTTCCAGAGTTCTGCCCCCCCTTAAGCCACGTTGAACACATGTTCTGTTTTGGTCAGGATACAAGCTAATCACCTAAAATCAACAATGAAATGGTCCATGGGAATGGTGGCACAATTTGTCTGTTCATGTAAATTACCGTGAGCAACAAATAATCTGTGTATGAAGCACTGAAAAAGCTACCAGTTCCCAGATTTGTTTGGCCTGTTCGGGCTATAATTCTGTTTTCATTTGAAATCGAAAGGAGGATGCGACCCACCCTTTTAATGCATGTCTTGGCTCTTGCAGTGTTAGACGGTGTGCTCGCTGTAAATATGCGGCCATTCATGGGGTGACCTTTCTGGGTCTGCGGCCTGGTTGAGTAAGCAGGTGCCGAAGCTGTCGGTTCTGAGCCTGGTGTCGCGCTGGCAGGCAATGTTCACCAGCGGGCTGCGCGAGAGCTCGATGGCCTCCATAAAGCTGCAGGGCGTGTGCCCGTACACGTTCAGCCGGCTGCTGCTGTTCGCCTACACCGGAGAGATCACTGTCAACGAGCAGACGGTGTGCGCCCTGCTGCCCGCCGCCACCATGTTCCAGGTAGGTCTGCCCATGTCCTGCTGTGCAGTGTGCAGTGGAATCGGCTCCTGCCCTTGATGTCTCCCCAGAATCCTTACTTTCCCACTACTTTCGTTGTGGGAACAGTGAAACTTTTCCACTTTTAGCCTGAATTTATTCCCAACGACTGGATACAATGAGTGAATTTTATTAATTTGGCTGGGAATCAGTTGACTAGTGCTAAAATGACAACATTTCACAGTATGCTCAAATTTTGAAGTAACGCGCCAATGGAGGGGGTTTTAAAGTGTCTCCAAAATCATTTTCTAATTAAGCCCGATAATTATTCGGAGCCAAAAATGTTTTTTGGTTATATGTATGGAAATTTATTTGTCCGTCGATTGATGGAAAGCAGTTAAAAGTAGCTAAAACATTGTTTGGCTTACCGGCTTTCAAATTCAGATCTACACTTGAGATGGCCATGACACGCCGTCGCACCAAATTGCATTGTATGACCGAGCAGTAACGCCACAGTCCGTAATTAAAATCATAGTCCCTAAAATTTGCGAATCAAGCATTATATTTGAGGATGTTTGTGATACACGGTACACTGAAAACTTCCAGAATACGGGTAGCGCCGCATTTCAAGGGCAGAACAAATCTGCTTTTCTTAATGTTACGAGCTCAGTTACTATCGTTTCTGTCACTATCACTGTCGTATCACTGTCTTAAGGGATAGAATTAATAGCCAAAACGGGTGTCAATTAATGCAACAGTAACTTGTTACAATCTATTGTTTTTCCCATTTCATAGCCTAACACTGAAATCTACGTTCCAATTAACATTTTGATGTACTGTTCTGAAGAACTGCTAACGCCATCTCCGGTAAAAGCCGACAGAGGATCGCACAAGTTCTGGCGTGGTGTCGCACATACTCGGATTCTGGACATTCGATCGGGAGCACACTTGGTCGGGGGCGCAATCCGGATCACGAGGGTGTCAATTTTTTGGCCGTAAAACCATCAGGTGGAACCTAAAAACTATCAGCCGCGCGCCATACTATCGCGAGGGTCGACACCCTCCCCCTCCCATAGTCGCATCCTAGGGGAGAGGGATGATAAGCAACATTTCAGGGGGCGGAATTGGACTTTAAGGGCGCGAAGAAGGTCGATCGAAGAGGGAGTCCCCTGTTGGACCCCTGGATCCGTCTTGGCACAACCTCATTGGTCTTCGTGCCATTGCGACTGCATGGGTGCGCGCCGACCGGGCGCATTGCCGTCAAGATACAAACTTTTCCCCAATAATCATAAAAAGCCGCTGAAATTGTTTTGTTGGTTTGTGCCTAGAATTGTCGGCCATGTCCAAATTTATACGTTTCCGTGTGCCAGTCGACGTCGATAGTAGTAAAAACCTTACACATTTTTTTGGAGATCCAAATTTGAAAATGGTTAGAAACAAGGTCTAATATAATCTTATATAGTTTCATTCTTATGAATTTTTTCTAACTTGACGGTTATTTTGGACATTAAAAGAGCCAAGCTTTCCAGAACTACGATTTTTGGTATACATTCAATAATATCGGACGTCCCACTTGAGTTCATATTTTGCCATCATTTTCTGGCATTGAAACCGATAATACTGTATGCATGGGCACCGAAAGTGGGGGGACGCGTACCCCCCTCTTGGCGAACCAGGGGGACGTCGCCCCTCAAAAAATTGGTCCAGCGTCATTAATGCTGTCAGGTGACGAATATGCTCAAAATTCGCCTCCCCCGGTCAGCACCAGCCCTGGTCCGTCCCCCCTGTGAAAATTCCGTGACGGCGCCCCTGACTGTATGCTAAACTTTCTTCGGCTGTAGATACATGTTTAACCTAATTTTGGGAAAGGAGATACAACTAATTGTCACCATGATTAAATTTTGACAATTTCCAACAAATTGAGTGCATATTTTATCCAGCAATCACATTTTCAACTTTCGACTAAGTTCTGGCTAGAAGTGGAAAAGTTCCTAATGTGCAGTGGCCTGCCGTTAAGGTCTTGTGTGTCGCCGCGGGTAAGCAAAATGGGGCTTCGTTATTTGTTTCTTATCGGAGTAGATCTGTACTTTTGGGATACGCCAATTTGGGGGCCAAAGTTGTATTATGTATAGTCGCGCGCTTTTAGGCTGGGTGGCTCCCGCATATCATGCCCTGATGACTGGACTACTGGGTCTCAATGGGTGCACCCGTGACGGTGACGGTCGCGTGAGGGTACACCCGTGACGGTGACGGTCGCGCGAGGGTACACCCGTGACGGTGTCGGTCGCGCGAGGGTGCACTCGGTACGGGGACGCTCGCGTGAGGGTGCATTCGGGGCGCTGACGGTCGCGCGAGGGTACAGTCGGCACGGTGACAGTCGCGTGAGGGTACACTCGGGACGCTGACAGTCGCGCGAGGGTGCACTCGGGGCGCTGACGGGCGTGCGGAGGTGCACTCAGGGCGCTGACAGTCGCGCGAGGGTGCACTCGGGGCGCTGACGGTCGCGCGAGGGTGCACTCGGGGCGCTGACGGTCGCGTGAGGGTGCACCCGTGACGGTGACGGTCGCGCGAGGGTGCACTCGGTACGGGGACGCTCGCGTGATGGTGCATTCGGGGCGCTGACGGTCGCGCGAGGGTACAGTCGGGACGGTGACGGTCGCGTGAGGGTGTACAGAACGTCCAGTCGGCATGACATCAGGTGCGCATTTTTGTGAACGGATTCGCCGACGACTTTGGTCGCTTCCTTAGGGCCTTGCCACGCCGTTCGTTTGCGTGCTATCAAAGCCATATATCTGTGATTGTCATTCATTGGTCCAGATGGAGGAGCCTGGTGTGTGAACTCACCTCTAACCCGGCTTGAACAAACACGGTGGAAATGTTAGTGTGTCACGTATCTGGTTCGTGCTGCCGCCAGGCCGGTTCCGTCAGTTGTTACGTTTGCCGTGTGACAGTAACTGTACTTTCAACTCGGCGAGTGAGCGCGTAATCCGAGTGCAAAGGCTGATATGCCGCTGCATTACTGCAGTAGGACAGCTGCCCTCTGCTCCAGATTGTGTTAGACTGCACCAGTCATAGCTATTGTACCTCCCACGCGAGATTATGGCTGGGCGATACCTGCTCTGTGCCGATTCCGGCAGTTGTAGCTGTGTGGAAATTTCCGAGACGACTGTTTCATTTTTTTCGTGCTGGCCCAGTCGGTTTGACGTGACTGGGGTTTTGTTTGATGACCAGTGGGTGCCAAATCACCTCTGACGCCGATTGACATTGGCTTCCGTCTCAGCAGTGACTCCTCGCTGGCTTAAGCGCAGATTCGCACAAACGACCTGCATGCATGAATTTCGGGTAGAGTAGGTCTCAGATGTGTTCAAGGAAGTGTGGCACCCCCATAATGGGATTTGAACTAGGATAACCATATGATACATCATGCCGAGATATCACTTGATCAATGTTTCACTTGTCTCAGAACTTACCGTTTGCGGATAAAAACGTAGACATCAAACCCCTATCGACCCCGTCCTTTCCGGATGGTCACGTGACTGGTGACCTAGGGAGGGTGACATCATGTTCGAGCCCCGCTGCGTGGATAATTTTTTCTTCCTTGGACCGCTTTGAAACTTATCTGCTAAACGTGACTTTGGTACCTGTTGTGACCTGAGCGCGCCTCTGCGCTCAGCCGCCTCGGTCGGGTCAGCGGCTGTAAGTGCATATAACTCTCGCCAATGACTAGTTAACAAAACAAAGGTTTATCAATAGAAATAGCAGATTTATAGTTGTCACTTTGGATCTTGATTTTAATATATTCGCCAAAAACGTTTCATTTGTATTTGTGTTCATTTGCTGCACAAATTAATACTTTCAATCTCGCAGAAAGCGTTAATAGATCATTACATGCAGATATGGTGACTTTTGTATAAAGCAAAAGGAAATTTGGCAACTCGAAATATTGTTTACCATTTTCTGCAGAAATAACGCTGCAATTTATTGTTTTCGATGCAAATGTCCCCAAAACCACTGCAATGTGAAATTGAACCAAGGCGCCATATTTCCTTTAGTTTGACATTTTTCCACCCTAAACCAATTTTTTTGCGATTCAAATGATTGGTTTCCATGCCATACATTGGATGAGGGTATTATGAGGATAAGGAAGCCCTCTGTAGAATACCCGCAAGGACGCGTCAGCCTTCGTGATCATATAGTTACCATTTTGATACCGCACCATTCAACCTGTGAGCTTGAACGTATTTTGTAAGCTTACACGAGTTTGTTTCTCGGAGGTGGGGGATGCTTAGGAGTGGACGCCGAAAATGTTTAAATGGTCTTTCTTCTTATGGTTATAGAACTTCTTTGCAGTGATAGTTGTTTGTACGGGTTATGATGAACATTGGGCTTCATACTCGAAGTTCTTATACCGGTGCTTATACCGGTGCTGGTAGCAAGTCATGCTTTACAGACCTAAGGCGGGTCTATCTCGTCGAGCTTATCGCTGTCATGAGCGGCACTGGTTGGGGAATTTTCGAAAGCAAAGTAGGGCATAGGTTGGGCAATGATGAGTTGCAAGTTGAAAGATGCTGGACACCACCCATAAGCTGAGGAGATGACTCGCGCAACCCGAGGGGCAGAGTCAAGCGATACCGTTTGACTTTCAGATGCAGCACGTGATAGAGGTGTGCTGCAACTTCCTGAAGCAACAGCTGGAGCCGAGCAATGCCATCGGCATTGCAGCGTTCGCGGAGCAGCATGGCTGCATGGAGCTGCTGCACGACGCCACCCAGTTCATCGAACAGCACTTCACTCAGGTCAGCCCGGCTGATAGTAGCAGTTCTCTTAGGAGAGTTCAGGCTATCGGACAGCAGTCCGCCCAGGTGAGCCCAGTCCCTCGACCGTCACTTCAGACAGGGGGCTCAGTCAGTCGTGCATCACTTCACGAGGCTGGTTTTTGTGGTAAACGGCACAGTAGCGCACCAATTCCTGGGAGTTAAGTTTATTGGCCGTACATTGCCTACAAAATTCGTCACCACAAGGGGGATGCTGGCATCTCAATATCGTTATTAGGGTTGGGAGTGGCAGCCCGCTCGTTTGTTGGTGTGGGTCTAAATCACCCATACCATCTGGATTCTCTGTCGCGTGCCCTCGGAAAGCTCTGTCTGGGTTATCACCGGACGCCGTGTTCCACATCCACCACCAGCAGTACTGGTGGATGTGGACGATGGCTCAGCGGCGTATCGGAACCGTTCTCTGTGGTCCACAGATCGTGCAAGAAGAGGAGTTCCTGACGTTGAACCCGACACAACTGATCAAGCTCATTCACCGAGATGAGCTCAACGTGTTCGACGAGCGCGACGTGTACTCGGCCGTGCTCAAGTGGGTGATGCACGACGAACGCACGCGCCGGCCCAAGATGGACTGTATCATCCGAGCGGTGCGCTGCGAGCTGCTGCCGCCACGCTACCTCAAGGACCAGCTGGAGAACCAGCCGCTGTTACAAGGCTCGGACAACTGCCGCGAATACCTGGCCAAAATCTTCAAAGGTAGGTCCTGATCCGCTGGTGGGCTTTAGCTCTGCTGTGCGATGTTTTTGGAGGAGAGGGCGAAGTGGGAAACAGGTGTTAGTGGGTCGCAGCTGTCGTGTTGGGCAGCTGGAATGAAGAGTGTGGTCGGTGAAGGAGCTGGGGCTGTTGATATACGGTATGATGGTCACAGCATCGGTCATTTGATGGGTGCGCTGGTAGCGGGTCGAAAGGCACGTATTCTGATAAGTGGCCGTCCTGTACCCAACGCTATCTATTCGAACCCTGCAGTCTCCCTAAATCCTAGGGGCTCATTCAGAGGGGACGGGGGAACGCGCGCCGCCAGCATTGACAAGACAGCCCCCAACGCCTCTCGAGCTTTCATGGGGACTCCTAATGCATAGTAGCTGCAGCTCTCGGCCCAGCACGGTTAGGTATATCTCCCCCCATGGCCATAGCTGGAAATTGCATTAATTTTTTTACCAAGCGATCAGTGAAACATGCCCGAGGCGTAGCCGATTGCTGGTTTTCATGAAGCATGAGGTCAAGAATGAATAAATCCCTCAGCCCTCTCCGGATAGTGTTCCCTAACGTCGTCCTATCTATGAATGATTGTCATGGTATTTACCTGGCGCCTTGGAGCATTGCTTTTCTTGTCCAATTACCAATTTTTGATGCATGGGTGCTGGTAGTGATTAATGCCTTTTCTGAGATATGAAGAATGCATGGATGCAACATTTCAGTATTGCATACAATATGCAATCATGTGCTGGTAAGCCAAAGTCGCTGAAATAATTCCTGTCTGCGGGTCCAGGGGGGCGGATATTTGCAAGGCTGGTCCCGGCCCTTCAAAAATGCATTTCCCCAAACGTCAGGAATCCCTTCACAATAGCACTTGCGGTCTGGGAAAACATTTTTCGAGCGCCGAGGCTGGGAAAGGATTTTCCCGCCCTCCGAACTAGTCTGGGCCAAGGCCTTATAGATTAACGAGGTCCGGGCTTCCTAGCTTGCTTACTTGGTTTTTACGCCGTAAGAGAATCTAGTTAAATCTGGGATTCTTGGAAAAGACACTGAATTGATGTAGGAAAACTTGACAGACTGATATATCAATGTGTATTGCAGTGTAGATCGGACCAAGCCACTTAAGGCACACGGCTGTTATTGCATAAAACCACCAAACATCTGTCTGAGATGGACTCACTTCATGCCTTTTCATCCACGGTCAATCCATGTCATGTTGGCTGACTTCACTTTACCGTTTTTGCACTGGTCTGCCTTCATCAGCGCCGACTCTTGTTTTTGTGGTACGCTCACAAAGCTCAAGGAACCCCCGTTTTGATCTTCCCGTTGAACTATGTCACCCCAATGAAGCTTTGGGGCCTACCTGCCCCGGAATCCTCACGACAGAATTAGCACCTTGTGGTGCGTACTAACAGCAATGGAGCGTGCACATCAAATGCACCGCCCTGAAACAGTTCCTCCTCTTCGTCAAACGTGAGAGCTTCTGCTTTCTTCGGACCGTATCCCTTATCCTGCGACTTCAAAATTTTCACTTTTA
Source organism: Lepas anatifera (assembly GCA_034440635.1). Taxonomy (NCBI): domain Eukaryota; kingdom Metazoa; phylum Arthropoda; class Thecostraca; family Lepadidae; genus Lepas; species Lepas anatifera. The sequence goes on along the minus strand of JAOTON010000520.1, from coordinate 930,640 downwards.
CGTCCCTAACATCGCGAAGGCTTCTAAATTCGATATCTCTTTTGCTGGATACCTTGGCCGTGCGCTCCATATATCTGTTGATCAGACTGAAACCTGAGGTCATGGTTTACGTTTTGTAATCATCTACATTGTCCTGTTTCAGACTAATGAGGAAACAGCAGATTATCTTGTTTATGTCCTCCTTGCTGCTGCATGTGGAAAAACCCTTCAGTGCGAACCCTTCCTTGCTATATTCAGTTGAACCCTTCACCTCGTGCTCCGTGAAAGCCGGCACCTTAGCTTTGCCTCGGGCCGGTTTCACTGGTCACTCGGTCACAAATAGACCAATGACCCAGCCCCGGGCAGATATACCTTTACCAGATCGCACGTGCCGTTATGAAGAGATCCCTCCCTGGTGTGTTGGAGAAGGAAGGCCCTTGAACAGGTAGCGGAAACGCTTAAAGGGAACGTGGAACCTCGGTGCAATTTGAGACTAGAGTCGTTTTGGGGACATTTTTGTGATTTAGAATATTGAGTTCGGCCTTATTTCTGCTAAAAAGCCCAAAAATTTAGTATTTCCTACTATCTGGTTTGCCTTTGCTAGAGGCAAAGACAAAATCATTGCAAAGTCTCCATTTCCGTATGACGTCATGATCTGATAATGGTTTGTGTCAGATTGAATCTTCCAATTTGCGTCGCAAATGAATAAAAATTCGAATGAAGTTTTTTTTAGCTAAAAGTGGCTATTATTAGGGCTCAGAATGACACTTACCAATTTCTGCGGTTTTTCTTGATATATTCAAACATATTTCTCATTTCAAACTAGTCATTGAAGAAAGTTATAAGCATTTGTAGTCGCCATTACCAAAGTAACGTTGACCATATTGGTTTTAAAGACGTTCAAGCAAGAAACACTTGTCTGCGCAGTGGGCTTGAGCATGACGTCACGTTCTCAATATCAAATCAGACCACGTGACCACCCGTGGAGGCCGGGGTTGATACGAGATTTTTTTCCTTTTAACTAGCAAACGGTAAGTTCTGGGACAAATGAAGTATCGACCAAGTGGTTTTTCGACTTGCTCTGCCACATGACTGTACCAGTTCAAATCCCATTATGAAGCTCATTTATAAGGAACCACATTCTTGTATAGGCCACATTCTCTTCAAGAAGACGGTCTTGCCCTAGCCAGGTGGACCCACAAACCAGAACAGGAACATTTGAAATGATGGGGGAAGGAGAGGTATGATGAAGACATGACCTCAGATTGGCTTAGTGTGCCTCGGAAACTTTCTGGAAGATTTCAAAAAGGCAACGGAGGCCTTATGACTAAAAAGCTGACCCCCCATTAGAGTATAGCACAGGTCTTGCTTTTTGGAGGGAAGCTCCGCGACCATGTAATAGAGGTATGGCTGGTACAGGAAGTCAATGGTGTAACACTTGTGGCCCCACGTCAACGGAGGGGATCGGGGATGTTGTGAAAGACCCCGATGTCGGTCATAGGTCGCTGAAATGACAATAGGTGCGCCTGAGATTGCAAAGGTGAACTTCAGGAACAAAACTAGCCTTCACCCTTCTAGGTATTGTTTGGTAGATTATAAATGGTAGCCCCGGGAACGCACAGACAATATAAAACCGTATTGGAGGTCTTGAATGTGGCACTGGAGGCTCGACGGCGATACTGAAGATCCTAAGGCAAATGAAAAAGTCACTAGCTGTTCTGGGAGGCGCCAAGGGCGCGGAACTAAACAAAATGAGAGCTCAGGGCCAACTAGAAGGCAAATAATTGATGCCACCTGAAAAAGAAGGGAAGGCTCCAACGCCCAAAAATGACATCTTTTGTATAGACGCTGTCTGCCAATCAGGAGAGCTTCCAGCAATATGAGAGGGCTTGAAGATGGCAAAGGAATACCTGAAAACCGAGCAGGAGGCATCCGGGCGAGTGCAAAAAGCCACTGGGAGGTTATTTCCTATCATTCCACTCCAATAAAAGTCCGAATCGGTAGGGGAGAGGGTAGATCTATTCGGTCCCTCTCCCTTTAGATGTAGAATTAACCTGAAAAAACCGAAGAGTTAGTAAAACGTCTGTTTGGGGTATATCGAGCCCATAGTGATTTTGTATTTTAGTCAATTTTTTATCAGTCCATATCCCCAAGGTCAAATTACGGCATGAAGGTCAAACGTTTGCCATGTTGGGAGCCTATTGTGAAATGTCGTGCACGGCATTTCACGGCATTTACGCCTATGTCGTGGCGTGCACGGTATTTCACGGCATTTACGCCTATGCCGTGGCGTGTACAGCATTTACGCCTAACCACGCGTGGTTAGACGTAGATAAATCACAAATTTACTCCAAACGGACTAAGGAAATGGAGTAAATGTCTCCTGCAATGTTCTCTCAAATTTCAGGGTCAGTCATTCAAGGTCATTGGCCTGTCATAACAATACGGCATATTCCTCATAGTAATACTATAACTTCGACTGTAGCAGCCGTTGAGCGGGAAATTAATGTCTGACCTTAGCCCATGGCCTTCGATATTGATCTGAACAACGAGTAACCTTAACTGTGGCGTCATAAAATGGCATACCTCATACTGGGTGGCGTCATCTGACGAGAAGCACTGTCGCCAGTGACCCAGATGGCTGGTGTGACTATGAGCTGTGGCCTTTTAATGTGACTTTGACCTTTATGTGAGGTGACTAACATATTCTGATTATACGGCATTCTGACGTCAGCACCTGGGCTGAGATACAGCTGGACCATTGCAGCCTTGTAGTCCGTCAATATGCCGTCCAAAAAGTGTCCGTGGAACCACCCATGGGCCAGCTAGAATTTTCGTTCAAAAATTATTCCATGCGGAATCGACTAAAAGGAAAATTGAAGAGTTGCAAACGCGCCATCTTTTTGTAGGCTAATGTAGGTTAACAGCCCCACTTTTAAAATAGGGTTTGAACTAAGAAAGCAGTTTTGAAGAACGTGGTGAGAATGTACTATTGACATGTTTCATCTACTCAAAGCTCTATATTAAATTTTTGCACACTGTAAAGTTCAAAATAAAGTGGAAAAGTCCCGATATCAAACCACAAAGGAATCCGTTTTCATCTGAAAAATAATGTCACGTGATAAATGTAAACATGTGGCATGGCTTGTGCAACGTTACATGCCGCCATCAGCTAGCTCTGCTGTGCTTCGTAATTACAGACGATGCTCAGGTCAGCCCAAGGTAGCAAGAAAAGAGGCGGTATGCTTGTTTTGAACGATTGAGGGTATAAACAAAGTTTGGTTTTCTGATTTTTATACCTGTGCTGTCCATAAATAGTCACGTTTAGGATTTCGATAAAGTGGCCTATTTCCTTTAACCATAGCACATGAAAACTGTCGCTGACATAATACGTATGGCAATTGCTTTGTAGGTTCCTCAAATATGAATTATCTCCACAACTCCGCCCTTAGATAAGTCACTTAAGGACACCCCGCAAGGGCGGGAGACTCCTGCATTTTTGTCTCCCTCCTTCTCACCACCCACCCTTCCGACATGAAATGTGGCAGAGCTGCTTGTGCCAAGGAACATGTTGGTGGAGTTGTGCAGTTTTGAGACATGTTTTTGCCATGCTTCCGTCTGAGTATTATGTTTGTTCAGTGCAGGATATTAAGAGACTTTCTCAGCTGGTATCTTAAATTCTGGGGGGGGGGTGGGGGCTAAGCGTTTGATTTATATCGTATACAGACGCGGAGTCGCGCAGACCCTGACCGGGCTTACTGGATTTGCGGCTCAACTCCCGGCGTGCCTGTTGTCACCACTGTTCAAGTTCAGCTTTCCTTGTTAGTCTCCGGTATAAACAGCCCAATGCTGAAATAGGCCGTATTTGCAGGGGAGCAAAACTGCGGAGGCATTCGGAGTGCACTCACGGTAGGCTTTGTCCGTCCATTCTTGCGTTGGAATGCGGGTCCGAGGGAATACAATGCTGGGCGCGATACGTGTGGTAATTGCAATTTAAGAATACCTCTTGTGGCCAATAAACCATTTCTAAAACAGGTTTCTAACTTAGATCTCAAGCCATCGTTTCCGGTATGTAAGGAGCATGGGCTAAAATCCCCGACATTTTCAAAGTTAGGGTGTGGTGCATTCTCGGACCGGACAGACAACAGATACAGCACGATGAGACCTTTGAAGCTACCAGATTAGAACCCCTTTAAAGGGAATAGACCACTTTGTTTAAATTCTAAAAGGAACAATTTATGGACAAATAGGTCTGTCTAAAAATCAGGAAATCACATTTTGTTTCCACCTCAAATCGTTCAAAGGGAAGATATCGCCTTTTGTCTTACTACGCTGGGTTGACCCAAGCATCGCGAGTAGTCATGAATCTGGCAGCTAGCAGCGGCTTGCAAGATGCCGTGTTGTGTGACCATGTTATTTGTTAATATTTATCACGTGACAGGCGATGCCAGATAGAAAGGGATTCTTTCACGGTTTGAAATGAGATATTAAGCCACTTTACTTTGAATTTTAAAGCTTGCGGAAATTTTATACCGAGAGCTCTGGGTAAAATTAAATAAACCAATAGTGGTTTCTCGACACGCTCTACCAAACTGCTATCTCAACTCAAAATCCATTATAAAAGTGGGACATTCCCTTTAAGAAATAGTATTGCGCTGCGCTTCATGTGATTATGAAATTTTAGCAGCTTTGGAACAACCGCCACATTTGTCCCGCTTACTCTTTGGAGGCGGATGGGTACATGGAGGAAATTTGTATTCCGATGGGGGTGGACCGGACAAGTACGACATTATTCTCTCAGTCTGCTGCCGGCATCTCTCATGTGAATTATAATGTCGCAATGTCGCCTGGGGACTTCCCCTTGCATCGAGGACACTGAGCCGGGGGCAGTTGATGTCCACCACGCGGTGCAGTTGTTTGAGGAGGTGACATCAGTTAGGCGAGTGTAAATGGCAGTTCGCGTCGGATGTTCAACAGCTCTGCAACGCTTTGAAGGGCAATGAGTGGGAGATTTCCCAAGAATCGCGAGGCTTGGGATATTGCTGAAATCTGGCATCGTTGCTATCGAACTGACTGCGTTCCGGTGATCATTTGTCGCAGTCCCTGGCCAGGAAAGCCAAGAAAAGTCCTTGTTCCTGGCGCTTATGGATTGGCGCCGTAGGACCGTGGCTGTCGGTGCACCCTTAAACCCCAAAGATAGTGATGATATCGCCTCGTCTTCCCGAAAAGGCCTAGGAGTTTGCTTTTCGGAAGAAGTACAACAGGTCTGATTCAGCAAAACCAGCAGCTTCATATTTGACCTGCGACTAGTTTAAATTCGTCATATTTTTACTTTTTACAAATAAACAGTAGGCAAGTGTGCTTTTCAAACATCATATTTTACATGACGCTTGCATGTTTAATGACTGTTTCCGGCATGTTTCTAGTATGGATAATGAAGTAATAAATAACCCTTTTACCTATAGCATACCTATTACTGCCAAATAAGGATATGAAATCCTTAAAGATAAGTAGTTGTGGAACGTTATTAACACGCGCATTGACGGTTGTCTGCGCCACCTTTGCTTTGACGGGGGGCGGGTATCCGCCCCCTACTAAGATCTCGAGAACCACGCTAGGTAGGGAAAAACGGTAAACGGTGTTAGGCAGCCCATCCATTTCTCTATCGAAAATATTGGAACCATTTTTGTCAGGTCACATTTAAGGTCACTAGATGTCAGAAGATGCCATCATAGGGATAACATGTAAATGAAGGTTTTCGGTCATTACATCTGGTAAACAAGTAAAGATAGAGCAAAACAATTTGAACTGCATGAATCCTCGCAGCAAGCCGAATCGAATGATACATAATATGACCTTGCTAGCTAAAATCAAGGATTTGGCCTGACCTGAGATCAGTTCAAGGTCAAATTAGGTAAAATGCATAACATTAGAACTGCAATGACAAGAGGTATCTAATGCAGTTAAAATACATGCTCTATCGCTATCCATTACTTAGTTATTCAGTTGGGACGTTCCAGGACAAATCGACCAGGCACCACCTGATGGATTGTGCATAGCATAGTCTCAGATTTCGTTCCAACTTCGTACACAGGGTCATCAGTGGCGTAGAATTCAGATTTGAGAATTTTTTTCAAAATACGGGTTTTGGAGCTATAGCTTGCTGAAAATCATGAAAATCTGTGTTTTTGGAAAAAGATGGTAAACAATTATTATTTTCTGTGTAGTCCTTCGTTATGGATGCTCATTTAAAACGTAATTGTATTTATAATTCTATTTTCCAACTTTGGAAATTTAGTTTTTCAAAAAAATATTTTTAAATTTTGTGGAAATATGTATTCAATTTGTGAAACAATATTTTCTAGATGAGGCCAGTGGTTTACCTTCAAGTTACCTACAGTAAAAAATTTTCCCTGTGTCCGTGCTTTCTAATAACATCAATTACATTTTGCGTTTTTAAATTCATTGATGTCTATTCAGCCAAAGAGTGACGCCTTGCGCGCGAAAATCGGCCGCCCGGCACGCCTCACCGATAGCCGACTGGCACTTCGGCCAACCGACGACACGCACGCGTGTGGTGCTCAGGGGAGATTATTAGCTAAAAGTTTGTTGCTAGGGAAACATGCATCTACACATAAGCACATGGTATTGTGGAAATTTTCATAGGGTAGGGTGTGCCGTTGACAAAAAGTATTTTCTTGTCTTTCTTTGTCTTTCATCTTTTGTTTTCAGCTTCAGTAAGGTTTCATTAAGAGTAAGGAACGTAAACAACATACGTTATAAAGTATGTGTTTTGATGCAAGGTGGAATCAATCTTATTCAGGTCCTGGCAGTGGCGGTGCTTGATCATTATGACAGCCTAGGCACAATTGGCTTAGAGGTAAGGACGTCGCCCAGGCTTTTTAACTGATATTAGACAGGGGCGATTCCAGCACGTCAGCTGGAGAAGGGCAAGCTCAATTTGATGAGCAAAAATAATGTTTATGTTTAAATGTTTAATATCATACAAATTGAAATATACATATATATATGTATATATATATAAATATATAATATATATATATATATATATATATATATATATATATATATAAGAACATATGTCAGTGGATTTTGGAAACGGTTATGCGACAGTATATGAAGGTACAAGGCAAAATTCAAGAAGGATAGGCAGGTAGGTTAGTAAGCCGTGAAGGACAATGTACTCACGAGAGCTTCAAATTTCAAGGACAGCTTCGGCACTTCATTGTTTATGACGTCCAATTTCTCGCTGTACGATCGATTCGTGAACGGATTTTTTAAATTTCATCCGCCAGATTTTGTGCCATGACTCACGTTCTTCATAAAGGTTTCACAAATTAAATATATCACTAATAATCTTCTATCTGTCCCGCACTAGAGAAGGCTAGACATCCGCGAATACAAGAATGCCAATAAACAAATCCGCTGTAATCAAGGTTCTAAGACGCGGCATCGCACGTGCTAGCTTGTAAGGCATGCCTGGGTTGGTGATTTAACACGCGCATTGACGGGGGCGGGTACCCGCCCTCCCCTCGGGTTTTTCGGAGACAGCAGAAAAACGGCGGCGCGCAGCGCCGCCGTACTTGGTGTACATTTCCCCTCATCATTTTTGCAGCTTCTGTGAAATTTTTAAGGATAGGTCATCTCAGGTCAGGTCACCAGTACAGGTCAAGTGACTCGACCTCAAAAAAAGTTTACGATAGCATAAGTCAGAGCAGGGTAAACTTATCCAATTGAAACTCATATCACATAATGGGCCCACCAAGTTATCTAAAATATGTTCCGGCATTTTGTATATCGATGACCTAAGGTCAGGTACGAGGCATGACCTCTCCATTAGTAATACATGGGAAATATGGTTTTTACTGAATAACTCACCAACGGATGGTGATAGAGCGTTTATTTTAGCTGCATTAGACTCGTGTTGGCTTTGCGGTTCTAATGATATGCATTTTATACAATTTGACCCTGACCTGACCTCAGGTCAGGTCAAATATTTGATTTGACCTAGCAAGGTCAAACCATATATCATTAGATTCGGCTTGCTGCGAGGATTCATAGGGTTCAAGTCGTTTTTCTCTATCTTTACTTGTTCAGATGTAATGACCGAAAAACGTAATGTACATGTTATCCCTATGACGGCATGTTTTGACCTCTCGTGACCTTAAATGTGACCTGCCAAAAAAATGGTTCAAATATTTTCGATGGAGAAGCGAATGGGCTACCCAACGCCGTTTACCGTTTTTCGCTACCTACCGTGGTTCTCGAGATCTTAGGGGGGCGGATACCCGCCCCCCTCGTCAATCCGAAGGTGGCTCAGACCCCCGTCAATGCGCGTGTTAAGGAGCCGGTACTCGCGTCCGAATGAATAAGGTATTAGAGGTGTCAATCAAAAAGCATACGTTAGGCTTGCCACGGTCTTAGGCAGATTCTGCGAAATCGCGAAGTGCCTAATTAACGGCAAGAGCTGCGATCGTGGATTCTCAGAGATGCAAATTATCGGCTCTTTGACCCATTGATCCGAAAAAGGATTATTCTCTGTAAGTAAATATCGAGTCAAATTAGATTTATTCCACATAAAGTGCATACCTACTTCGACATTTAAAAGTGGCTAGGCAGTGGCTAATATGCCTCTGTGGCAGCGCCGCCACTGCTCTAGATATAGATCAAGTCAGAAAAACACGCAATATATTACTACAACATGGAGGCACGATCATTCCTGGATAAAATCAGTCTATATATCGGTACCAACCGGACTTTTTTGGTGCCCACCTTTACCTGAGGGGGAGGTCTGATCGGACAACCCACCAATGATATCGGAAACTAGAGACGACACGGAAAATTAGAATGGCACTGGAGGCGCCTCACCCTCCTCTACTTTTGAGTCTAGTTTGAACCATATCTGTCGACCCGTGACGTCACAGTATGAAATATGTCGTAGCCAGGGGATCATTAGACCTAGAAGAAAGTTACAGTCATTAATGTGTTCTATATTGACCCAAGGATTTAAATGGTCTGGTACACTACTTTTTAATGGTAGGTTGTGACCTTAACCTGACCTTGACCTTAGGCCAGTCAAAGAATGATCTTTCAAGATCATATTGCATATAATTCAAGTCCTTGGATCATGATTTTCTCCATGGTGACAAATTCATTTAGGCATTTGTCTCGTTCAGAAACTGTAGACACAAACGTTTTCCAGAACCGTGACCTTTGATGACCTCATTATTGACTTGACTTCAAAATGGTTCACAAAGTGCACATTTTCCTGTTACATCTCTTTCCAATGATGATTAGAAATTTGATCTAGCTCTTCCAGGAGCCGAGTTACACCCAGGCGTTATCAGTCTTGCTTTAGAAGAACAGAGTTGGCTTACATGGACTTAGCAATGACGTCATAGCTCGTTAACCTGACCTGACCTGATGTGCATTGCTGGTAATAAGCTGTTAGATTAATTATCCGAGATAAATGCAAAGTGATGTGTCCCTCATTTCAATTGTTCGGGCACCATTTGCAAAAAAAAAACGAGGAGGGAGGGTCCAATCTGACCCCGGGACTGTGCGGTTTTGAAATAACCGACCGAGTCAGTGAAGTCCTAGGATTTCCACGGTAGTTTCATGCTGCTTGTACAGTAAATTTTTAACTTTTGACAATGCTTTCACGCAACGCCCGTAGCATAGAATATTAATCAATCCGTTTAGTGCGTGCAGTGGATGGGTCTTAATGTTCCCTCTCTCACCTATTTTCCACGCTGGCCGGAGAACCATTCTCGTTCAGAAAACGCTACTTAGCTAAATTTGAGAAAATCTATTGGTTCATCGATTGATGAAATAGGTTTGAAAATTGTTCAATAGCTTTTTTACTTAAGAGGTTTCAAATTCAGATGTATAATTTTAGATCACCACAACAACCCGGTCTTACCAATTCGCCTTCATTAGAGACCGAGTGGTTATGACATAACGCCGTATAAATTAGATTATATGTCAAATCCACCTCACATAAGAGTTAATGTCAAATGTAACATTTCAAAGTCATGGCAGAATTTTCAGAGCCATTGACCCAAGTACTTTTGGTCAGATGGCATTGCTCAGTCTGACGTAAGTTATGCTATAAAGTCATAGCTAACTTTACTCAATGTTAAGATAATGGTCACAAATCAAGGTCAAAGGTCATTGGTCAAGTTCAAACCCTTATTTCCCGTTCAGGTGCTGATGATAGAGCCAGATAGAGTGTATATTACAGGGAATATATCAGCGTTATAGGTCAATAATCTTGAAGGATGTTGACCTCAGATTTCAGAGGATATTTTGTAGGAACTCCCCTCCATGACCGTCGTTCACTTTCAGTATACTTTCTGCCTTTCTCCGCATACTTACAGTATTTCTCGATAGCTTCCGAGCACCATGGCCCAAATTTAACTTTTACGACCTCGTTTGGCCTTGAAGATATCGACATGGGTCGACAGAAATCATCTGTAATCTAAATTACTATACTCCCCACCAGCCCCCAAACGGGCGTGTTTCTCACGCTCTTGAATTTTTCAATCTCGGAGGGGGGCAGTCTATGACCCCGCCGCCTTCACTGCGTCTTGACACCAGGTCCTCTCCACTGCAGGTGTCAATAAACAAATTTGTTTCTGTTATTTTCTTGAATATAACAAATAAGACCATTGAACCCGATATCATTGTTTCCTACTTTGACAAAAATTGGATTTTTGTTGAATAAGACGTGACGGTTCAGTCCCTCTGGTTCTCAGACAGCAATATCCCTGTGTCCATGGGCGCCGAAAGCGGGGGGACGCGTCCCCCCCTGTTGGCCGACCAGAGGGGGACGTCCCCCCCAAATTTTTGGGTCAATGGTTATTAATGCTGTCAAGTACCGAATATACTAAAAATTCGCCTCCCCCGGTCAGCACCAGCCCGGGTCCGTCCCCCCCTGCGAAAATTCCGTGGCGGCGCCCCTGCCTGTGTCGCTACTTACTTACTTAATACTTAGAAGTGAAAACCAGACATCTTAGGAACATCCTACTTTCACCCAACTTTGGCCCTACTCAAATATCTTTTGCCTAGATTTCTGGAGCCCAACTGTCTGCTGATTACTCTAATGACCATATTATCAGGTTCTATATTGTCACTTACCAGATAATCCGATCAAAAGCAGCCAGAGCGAAAAAATTGGCGGTGATAGGCCAAAATCACGTCTTTGACGTGAGGTGGATGGCTCCTTGATAACACTGTTCAACAAAATTTAACTTTTGTCATGGATCCAATGCAAAATAGTCCGTCTCTAGGGTAATTTGTGGCGCTGAACACGAATCTGGTCGCAGAAATGCCGTATCAGATCAGAATTTCGAGATCCAGAATGTCTGTGTGTGGTCTTTGTGCATGCCTACTTGACATCAGCGACCTTGTCAGTGCGAAACGCAAGAGGTCTGGGAAAATGAACGTTTGGGTGTTTGTGGAGGGTAGGGTATTCTACCCTAAACCTGATTTTCATAGACCTAGGTCAATATATTCAAGGTAAAACAAGGCCATATAAGTGAAATTATGTCTTTGCGGGGGTAGCCATTGGGAAATGCCGTGATTATGCAATGAGAAGTCGGATATAGGGAGAAAGTGACCTAAACTAACAGAGGAAAGGTCTGAGGCAATGCTCTCTGAAACTTTAAGGTCAAGGTAGTTCGAAGCCATTAAGTTTTGACGTCAAATATTACATTTTGCCTATAACATATACTGAAACTAGCACTATGGCAACCGTTGGGCGGGAAGTCAGGTTTGACCTTGACCTATGACATTTGACTCAACCCTTGCCCCGGTGGCGGGTACGAGCCACCTCCGCCCTGGTGGGAGGTTTAAAAAGACCCCCACGATCTCAAAAACTAAGAGAACTAGAAAAAAGCGCAAAACGAAAATCGAAAGCTCTTCAAAAATGATATCGAATATACTTTGGTCATTTCTCTTGTCAGGTCAATATCAAGGTCACCAGTGGTCAAAATAGGTCAAAATCGCTAAGATCAGGTGTACTAAGAAAACCTCATATATCTCGGAAACTATGATAGCTAGAAACATTTTTCCAACGCCATTCGAAAGCTCTTGAGTTTCTCTTTCATTGCAGTGGCATTCATTTTCGTGTCAGGTCGAAGCCTAGGGAGCTACAGGTCACTGAATATTGGGCATATTCTTGGGAATGTCCATAGCCACCCATGCATAAGGTAGCGTTTCCTTTTTCGCTAATAAATTCCAAACCAAGCAAGATGCAGCCATAGGTGATGCACCATTGCAATCCTCTCGTCAATACGAATCGAATGATATATAATATTGCTATGCCAGGTCAAATTTAAGAATTTGACCTGACCCAGGTCAATGATCTGACTCAGCTTGACCTGGTATAGTCTGATGTATATCATTTTACTTGTAGTGACTATACAAACACTAGTGACAAGATAAAAGTTCTATGTTTGTTTATTCAAAATTTATAGAGTAAAACACCGAAAAATGCTTATTTGACCTAAGGTGACCTTTAACCCTCACTCTGCCGGCACCCCGGGAGTTACGCGCCCTGCCGGCATGGCTGAAAAAACCTCCTCTGGTTTACTGATAGAGAACTTGAATTGTAGGCGGTTGTATGTGCCTTACAGGGACTCAAAAGAAACCTCAATCATTTTTCACCTTGTTCGTATATGTTTCACACGTGAATTCCTATCAAATGTGCCTAAATTAGTTCTTTTAACCAAACCTTGCAGTTTCATTCCGACCACAGCGGCCGCCACGCGCGGCGCGTGCCGCTTACCCCCGTGTCCCGGGTACAGCCTCAGACAAGCGGTGCCGGCACCTGGCGCCGGTGCAGTGCCTGTGCGCTGAGTGTGGCGGCCGGGCCGACGAGCATGTGCATTCGCTGTGTGATGACGCCCCAACGGCGAAACAATTATATGGGACCATTTCAAAAGCGGAAAAGACACTTTTTGACGTTTGATATGCCATCTGCATAAACCATTAGTGACCTGTCGGATATATCCTAGCAAACAACTGTCGCAGTCCCCGCCACATTGTACTTATACACATTGTGAACATATGGATTTTCGAGGAATTAATTTGACATGTTTAGATTTTTCGTGCATACTCGTGTCTTGGATACTGACGGAAAGATGGCACCTCGGTTCGCTAAACCTAGCCGTACTGACATGTGCTCTACCTGGCTATAGATGAAAGAAAATAGCATCCATAGGAAAGGGATGTTTTCGGGGAATTCGGACACAGAGTTTTCACAGAGTGACGTGGTGTCAGAAATAGCTAAATAAAAGGAAATGCCATAATCTAGGCATGCATGGAGAGAGGGTGTGTATGTTTTTCGTCATTCAATTTTTTTTAATCAAATGAGTATTCAATTAGATGTACAGGAAAATTCAAGGAACTAAAAGGTTAGGGATAATTGCACCATTACTACCAATGGATCTTTTTACATCCCCATCCGTTAACTACCCTATTACACGGCAAATTGTCCCTTTTCCATCCAGCTGTGAACCTGGCACAATGTCAAGTTTGGCGTGGAAATCTCCCCTGGGTAACACCATGATACAAGGAGGGTGGCCTGAGACCACCCCTCTCACCCCAATAGCCCCTGGTGATGTTGTCGAGCCCCCTGGCGCTGTCGCCATGCCGTCTGGGGACGTTTTCCAGGAAGCAAGCGTTAGAGATGTTGGCTGGGCCATTGTTCCGTATTTTCACGTGTGTCCTTATCGTCCCCTCAATCGCTATCAGCTGGCCAAACCACGAAAATTGTCACCCTTCTACCTGCCGCCTGCGCTGACGAGCCCGGTCTGTGTCAGAGGCTGTCGCGGGCCCCAGCGGGCCGCGGCACGGGCCGCCACTGCCCGGCGTGAGTAAAAAAGCGCGAACATCATCTCAATAACTTTCGCTTTACGCAAAAAGTTGAAAAGGTATCTACTTTCTGTTTGTCGGGAATTATGCAAAATTGACATAGGAACAGCTACCCCGAGCATTATCATCGGGACGGTTAGTTGGATGTAGATATTCGCATTGAAACGGCGAGAGGAGGAAAAAACAGCACCGCCGGCAGGGCGCGGGTTAAAAGTCACAAGTCAAAATTTCTGGGATCAACTTCAGAAATGGGCTAAGAGCAAGTCGTAACCGATGTTTGAAGTTGATTCCATCCATACTTACTGAGAAAAGCTCATTTCGTGATTTTCCCCGTGTATTGACAATGGGGAGGTCATGCTCTGCACATGACCTTAGGTCACCAATATCAAATATCCCGGAACAAATGTTGTAGCTCCTGGTGGGCCCAATATGTGGTATGAGTTTCAACTTGATCGATTAACCCTTCTTTTAGTTATGCGGTCCTAAGCATTTTTTGAGGTGAGGTCACTTCACTTGGCCTGGTGACCTGACCTGATATGACCTTGAGCTAAGATTTTCAGGAAAGATGTAAAAATGATGAAGGAACAGCTAAACCAAGTTTGGCGGCGCTGCGCGCCGCCGTTTTCTGGTCACTTCGGAAAAATCCGAGGGGGGGTCTAAAAGACCCCTCACCCGGGCGAAGGTTAAACCTGCAACCTTGAGCTCAAGATTGAGTGACCTAGCCTATGACGTCATAACATAATATACGCCATATTAGGCGACGTCATCCAACCGAAGGTACTAGGATCAATGGCATTGAAATGGTGGTATGACCTTGACCTGTGACTTTTTACTTGGACTTGACCTTCAAGGGAGGTGACTCTGACATAAAATCATCATCATATAATGTTGCGACGTCACCACTCTGTCTACAAATACCGACGAGCTTGTTCGACTGAGCCTTGTGCGGGCAAGCCTTGTTCATATAGGCCGTTTCAAATTTCAAGAAGTTTCAGAATTCGTTAGGTCATCAATTTTTCCCATGATTTGGTTTATTTCTAGTCGATTGACAACAATTTTGCCCCAGTTTGTTCAGAAATAAGGTTGCCTGTATTCGCTTCAAAATTTCATGTTTTCGGATTCGCCATTGGTGTTATGGGCAGTACCGGCGTTGCAATTGCCGATGCTATGGGCCCTGTTTCTCAGGTTGTCATTTCTTTCTAGAGCATATTTTCTATAGGGCTGCATGCTGTGTAGTACATTGCCTATTTTACGGACGTTGTGGGAAGTATTCCTAAGTAGGAAAGGGAGGGGAATGGTCCCTGAAGAACGCTCTTTGGTAAATATGTTGGCAGATCGATAGAGTGTCTGATATTTGTTTCAGTAAATTAACATGGTGCAATATTCGCTGGGAAAGGAGGACGAGCATGCAGAAATCTCCTGTGAGAGAATCGGGAATACCTCCCCAGTCCTCATATCATTTAGTTTTAAGGCAATACATATACGATCCAACTATATTTGCAAGTGATTCGTCTCCCTCACAAGTCACGGGCGAATTGAAAGCAGAGACGATAAAAGTTTGCGGTTTTCGGCATGCTATCACTTCGCTGACTCCCTGCCTAGGTGTTCATCTTGACTATATTCCAGGAACATATTTGCACTACCTTTTAACAGAAACCACACTTATACCTTACGTGAGTATCTCGCATGCATGTCACGTCTTGATTTCAGTCGTCATCACATAGCACGCTTTCCTTCTATAGTGTGCTCATCGCTGCCTTTTCTAAACTCCGTCAGGCGCGCCCTGCGATGCTCTGCTAGCAGCAGGGTCTAAAACTATCATCTTTGACAGCTCCAAAAAACTGTTCAAAGCCTCTTCCCGATATGTCATTAGTGACTTTGATCGATCGGACAAGCCCCTCGTGAAGCCGCAAGTCTTTGTGAGAGCATCAACATTTTGGATGTGCCGACAACCATGCATGGCCAGCGGATGTGAGGTCAAAAAGAAGCCACGAAGACTCTTCCACCATGTCAGCCAGCTGGCTTGTTTCGTCGAGGACAATATCAGTGGGGAGTGGTCCGTCACAGCTACTCTGGGTGTCACCACTAGTTTCTCACTAATCTTAAATCTTAACCTCCTGCTCTTCAGAATCCTCTACGCTGAATAAACTCAACACAACGACTGGTAGCTTTAGATGCCACAAGTGTCGTCGCAGCACCTTGATGGTAACTTCCTCTACCTCACGGTCTACGTGCGATTGCACGTGAACAGCGTTCGGTATATTTAGAGGTCAGTTGCTGGTGCATGTGCTACGACAGGCGCTCTGGCTTACACAAACACGATTAACAGAGCTATGCAGTGAAGCTCGTGTGTTAGATCTTTTTCGTAGCGTATCTGGTCGGCGAAAAGGTACATTTTGATGCAGTACAGACCCGGAACAAAAAATAGAATCAGACCATGGAATCTGCACCGCCATGATTCTGAAACCGCACCAACTGTACCAATGTCAAAACAAACTTTCCTCAAAGGGAACATGTTATTGACGCTATATGTACAGTATTAGCGAGGGATGCGTCACTGAAATCCTTACAATCCTAACTAGGCTAAACGTAGATATGGCACAGCTTTATTTTCTGTTATCTACATACATTGTATTTTTTCAAATTTCCTGTGAAAAGTTAGGCACATAAAACTTTGCAAAGCAAATGATTTTAACATTGGAACTGAAGTATAGAGGCTTATGACACTTCAAAACCGACGCTTGCCACCCAGCGGGCTTGATGGAATGAACCGTGAACATGAACATTGAACCTTCACGAACCGTGTGCCTCGGGGACGTACAAGACCAAAAGCTATCATGCTGAGCTCGGAGACCAGAGGTCGCTGAGCTCAGCCTTTAAGAACCTGTCGCAGCAGATGCACCAGCATATGACCTCCAACTATACCGAACGCTGGTCACATACAAGCACATAGACCGTGAGGAAGCGGAAGCTGCCATCCAGGTGTTGCGACGACACTTGTGGTATCTAAAGCTACCAGTCGTTGTGTTGAGTTTATTCAGCGTAGAGGATTCTGAAGAGCAGGAGGTTAAGATTTAAGATTAGTGAGAAACTAGTGGTGACACCCAGAGTAGCTGTGACGGACCACTCCCCACTGATATTGTCCTCGACGAAACAAGCCAGCTGGCTGACATGGTGGAAGAGTCTTCGTGGCTTCTTTTTTGACCTCACATCCGCTGGCCATGCATGGTTGTCGGCACATCCAAAATGTTGATGCTCTCACAAAGACTTGCGGCTTCACGAGGGGCTTGTCCGATCGATCAAAGCCACTAATGATGTATCGGAAAGAGGCCTTAAACAGTTTTTTGGAGCTGTCAAAGATGATAGTTAGTTTTAGTGCCTGCTGCAAGCAGAAGAGCATCACAGGGCGCGCCTGACGGAGTTTACAAAATTCAGCGATGAGCACGCTCTAGTAGGAAAGCGTTCTATGTGATGACGCCTGAAATCAAGACGTGACATGCGTGAGAGATACTCACGTGAGGTATACGTGTGGTTTCTGTTAAAAGGTAGTGCAAATATGTTCCTGGAATATAGTCAAGATGTACAACTAGGCAGAGAGTCAGCGAAGTGAAAGCATGTCGAAAAGCGCAAACTTGTGTCGTCTCTGCTTTCACTTCGCTTGTGACTTCTGAGGGAGACGAATCGCTGGCAAATATAATTGGATCGTATATGTATTGCCTTAAAACTAAATGATATGAGGACTGAGTAGGTATTTCCGATTCTCTCACAGGAGATTTCTGCATGCTCGTCCTCCTTTCCCAGCAATATTGCACCATGTTAATTTACTGAAACATATGTCAGAAACTCTATTGATCTGCCCACATATTTATCAAAGAGCGTTCTTCAGGGACAATTCCCTTCCCTTTCCAACTTAGGAATACTTCCCACAACGTCCGTAAAATAGGCAATGTATTACACAGGGTACACCCCTTTCGACAATTTGCGCTGGAAAGAAATGACAACCTCAGAATCAGGGCGCATGGCATCGGCGACTGCAACGCCGGTACTGCTCATAACACCGATGGCGAACCCGAAAACATGAAATTTTGAAGCGAATATAGACAACCTTATTTCTGAACAAACTGGGGCGAAATTGTTTCCAATCGACTAGAAATGAACCAAATCATGGAAAAATTGCTGACCTAACGAATTCTGAAAACTTTTTGAAATTTGAAACGGCCTATTTCAATGTACAATGTTCTTGCACTTGAATGCGAGGTAGTCTTCCGTTGCAATAAATCAAATGTACAGTGATAGACTGCATTGTCGGGGTGCAGATAACCCGGGTTCTCGACATACTTTATCCAGATTTTTTCACAAAAGGTTAAAGCTCATGACTGTGTGGCAAGTGTCGGGGCTATACACTAGGTATACTCTGGGGAAGAATCCAGGTCCGATGGAAAAAAGGTTACTAAATTTGAAATCAGTGGCATCGAAATAGGTAGAAACAGGTGTTCACATACCGGATCCATTTTGGCTGTTGACCAGTGTAATCTCAGGCTATTAGAATTGTCATCGGTTACGAGCTTCTGTGACGAAGAGCGCACTACGAGGTGCTTTTCCTCGTAGGTGCTCTGCTTGTACCGCTGTGAAGTCTTGCGTCAGTTAGGACCAGTCGCAGGGGAAAGGGGTTGTAGCAGCCTCTATTTTAAGGGCCAAGGTTATGAAAACCAGAACAAATGTGGGCGTTAGGAATCGCTAAAATAACTCTGACTTATTGCATGTTTGCTAGGGGATGTACTGGCGCCTTCCTCTGACGTGCTAAATGCTGTTTCACTGCGCCTCTGGGCATTGTCGGGTTTACGGCCGGTTGATGACCTCTGCAATGCCAGCTTCTATTGGTTGATCTGCTGGGGTGCACCGTGCAGTCGTCCACCTATGGAGGTGGATGCAGTGCTGCGGTAGAGGACTTTGTGAATACAATACGTTGTCTCTCCTGCATCGGCTAGGGGCTCTGTCCACATCAGAAGCTAAGCTCTGTGTGGTTTATGAACAGTGAAGAAAAAGGAAGAAATGTGTGTTATATGACGGTGGCTGAAGGCAATTTGCATGAAGTCTTTCCTGCTGAAAAGTGAATGGTGTTGGATGCAAGCAGAAGAAAATATTAGTTGAGGTTGAAGTCGACAGAAGAAATGTCAAATATCCCAAAATGGCCATCTTCCTTGGTAAGAAAAAAGGTCCACTATTTGCAAAAATCACAATGGTATTGATGTTATCTATGTTTTTATTAAGTCTCCGAGTGCACTACCTCCCATCAGACCGGAATTCAAATATTGATGTCCATCACTTTAACAGCTTTGATGTTGATCCAAGTGATACGAGCACATCGCCTTTGTCTATAGTGCATCTGTCAGCCTCGGCTCTGGCGTCACAGTGGACACATCCTCCTCAAGATCTCAACTCGCTCGGAGTTTCACGTCGTCACGTCGTCCTTGCTGGGCACTCCCGCGTTAGACATGCGTTCTTACAACTGCTGAAGCTGCTGCCCGGATCTCGAATCCTGACTCGTAGTGATTTTCGACCTCCAGCTGCTGACATTGACATGCCCCCGTCGATGAATGGTAAATCAAATTATACTATCAATGAGGGGTCTGAAGAGAACACTTATATTCTGAGGTCGTCCACAGAAGAGCTGCACCTAAAAGAAAATAATAGCACGTGTCTGGCTATTTTCCCGAAACCCATGGGGAAAAGAAAGTTTTACAACTGGTGTTCACGCGCTATAATATTCCGAAATCTGCTGGTGGACTTCCGCTTCCGCAATAGCTTTTTGATGCTGCAACAGCTGATGAAGAAGCTGATGAGGACGTCACTGCAACTGTTTGTCTTTTCATGTAGCTTGTATGGCATTTCGAACAGGTATAACATGCTCCAGAGAAGAGAAGAATTATATTATTTATTTTCACTACTGGCACGTCTGAAACAAGCACGTGGTGCTCGCCTTGTTTTGGTGCTTGAACAATCCATCAATGACTTTTCTGATTACAAGAGTATGGATTTTCTAGAGGACAGCAACTTAGTGATGAACTCTTTAATGCAGGAGGTGGCGTTGAATAGTGGAGTGGAGGTGTGGTCCTCCCACTTGCCGCTTGTCACGAACTTTGAGCTGAGGACGTGCGCCCAGAGACACAAGCTCAGCAACATTTCCAGGGAGGTCGAATTAGCCTGTCGTGCGGAGAATGTACACGCAGACTCCGCCACCAACCGGAGAAGGGCCCTGCAGCTGTTGTCTTACATCCAGAAGGTTTTGTAGCCATCGCAGTTCAGTGCCATGTATTTGACGCCAATAATGGGTAACAGCACGGGCGGCGCCCGTTTGTCATCGTCAGATGATTTCGCTCGACAGGAAACAAAATCTTGAAATGCACACAGCACTTCTAGATGCCTGATGAAGCCTGGGGATTTGATTGGTGTGTGCTGCGTCCTCGGAAATCAGCAGCGTGCTTGTAGTGTTGCAGTGACATTTCCTGCTGGAAGAGGAGAGGCCATGCGTGCATTTGAGCGTCGTGGAGTGAACTTGAGTGAGTGACTGAATGTTCTCGTGGCTGTGGTTATGTATGTACCTGTGTATTTGTAATTGCACTCGCAACTGACACAGTGACCCGACAATCATGCTCGTATAGTAATGCTCTGTCGGCTCATAAGAAGGGCAAAAGGCTTTCAAACGTCATATCTCAAACTGCTGCTATGCCTTCAATGAAATTTAAGCATAGTGTTCTCCTGTAGTCAGAATTAAGAGAATGTCTGCTGCGTTGCCACCACCCCAGCAGGCTTCTGATCGGCATTCAGCTCAATGCGGGAGGAGTGGAACAATAAATCGAAGCGAACGATGGTAGATAGCTTGTGAAGTGTAATTAGAAACTATTTTTGTCAATTTTTGGGCTCCGGTCAATATCCATGTCCGCTGGTGAAATAATGTAACTGATTAGTGACATGTTTGTTGGGCCTAGTTTCTGGCTGTATTAAGCTAGACGTAGCTTAGGCGACATTAGCGTCCTGTTATTACAGCAAATAGAATGTCTCATAAAATGAACATGCTATGTTAGCATGTACAAATGAGCTCAATAGCCATAGCATGACCAATATGCTTCTGTAACCACTGGCACAGGAAATATAAGAATTATCACACGGTTTCTTTTCTAGATTAAATAGTGTTATGTTTGTCTGCAGAAGACATCCTACCCAGGATTAAGGGATCAGATATGTTCTGTGATAAAATAAATAGCATCCACGAAGCCGGAGCCGGATCCGGCCCAATGGTGATCCAGGCACTGACTCTAGGAAAAACCCGAAAATTCCCGAATCCAAATTTCTCTAAAATTTTACTTATCAAATAGAATCTGTTTTTTGTAGTACCAATCTGAGCCTTAACACGCGCATTGACGGGGGTCTAAGCCACCTTCGCATGGACGGGGGCGGGTACCCGCCCCTCCTAAGATCTCGAGAACCACGGTAGGTAGCGAAAAACGGTAAACGGCGTTGGGCTGCCCATCCACCTTTCCATCGAAAACATTTAAACCATTTTTTGTCAGGTCACATTTAAGGTCACGAGAGGTCAAAACATGCCGTCATAGGGATAACATGTAAATTCAGTTTTTCGGACATTACATCTGAACAAGTAAAGATAGAGCAAAACGACTTGAACTGTATGAATCCTCTCAGCAAGCCGAATCGAATGATATATGATTTGACCTTGCTAGGTCAAATCAAGGATTTGACCTGACCTGAGGTCAGGTCAGGGTCAAATTGTATAAAATGCATATCATTAGAACCGCAAAGCCCAGGCGAGTCTAATGCAGCTAAAATAAATGCTCTATCACCATCCGTTACTGAGTTATTCCGTAAAAAACATTTTTCATGTATTTCCAATGGAGAGGTCATGCCTCGTACCTGACCTTAGGTCATCGATATAAAAAATGCCGGAACATATTTTAGAGAACTCGGTGGGCCCAATGTGTGATATGAGTTTCAATCGGATAAGTTCACCCTGCTCTGACTTATGCTATCTTAAACTTTTTTAGGTCTGGTCACTTGACCTGTACTGGTGACCTGACCTGAGATGACCTAACCTTAAAATTTTCACAGAAATTGTAAAAATGATGAGGGAAAAGGTATGCCAAGTACGGTGGCGCTACGCGTCGCCGTTTTTCTGCTATCTTCTCGAAAAACCCGAGGGGGAGGCGGGTACCCGCCCCCGTCAATGCGCGTGTTAAGGAGATTTCCACTTTTTCTCCCGGAGTCCATTTAGCACCCTTGATCGGCTCCGCACCCTTGGCTGGCGCAGGCGGTAATCTCTAGTTTTCGGCCCGGCTCGTGGCATTCTGCATGTTCTGCGGGGCACTGCGGGGTCGTCACAAGCCAGAGGTAGGATTTTGGGTCCTACCCAGCCCAAACCTATCCTCTGAATGCTTACCATATTGTAACCTTTTTCATCTTATACCATGCTGTAAGATCAACGTGTAGGGAAAAGGTTGCAATCCTCACCATTGAAATATAAGTCTGGAATACATTGGGAAAAGTATGGATAGTTTAGCTTATGGAACGCCAAAGGCCTGTGGGGATGGTTGGTAGAGGTCACTCCGATGCTGCTCAAACAGGATGGAAATCCACGAAAAAAGTGAACAGTCATTTATTGAAAAGCTTTGTTCACTTATTGTTTTCAAATACAGTAGTGCATTTACAAGAAGATATTCGGATAGATGCACATCACATTTCAATGCTTTTGCAATTCCTTTAAAAAATTGTGGCAGAAATAATTGGTTGTTCGATCCTTTTATGAAATAATTATCACCCTGAAGCAAAACTGCCCTCAATTTTAGGAAATGTATCCCTTTCGGCTCACACTACTTACGTTGGGCTGTATTTTTCCCGTCCAGCTCATTTTTATTCAAGCAGTGATTGAATTCAACGGGCTATTAGATGATGATGACCCAGTCAAGGTATGAAGCATCTTTGGAGGTATAAGTTTTCCATTAGCGTGACGGTCGGGTTGTGTCAGGACTTGTTGGACAGGGCTGGGCCGTGTCTCTCATATGTGACATGTTATCCATCGCGGGCGCTATATTTCCGCTCGGTAATCAATCACCATCATGTAATATCACACAAGCCACATTCACTCGGGGGTCTGAAAAATTATTCATTTTCTTCAACTGAGAGCGATGCTTACCCTGATAGACCGATGCTTACCCTGATATAAGGAAATTTTCCTCAATGATGAGGATTTGTATGAATCTATGACAGAATAAATTCCTATCCCAAACCCACAGAATAAGTAGGTTAGAAACACGATTCTGATGCCACCCTATATTGTAGGGCGTATTTGCGCGCCAGTAGGTGCCAGTCTCAGCGTAAAAATATCTAATTTTTTGGTTCCTCCGATACTTGCCCCCACTGTGTTGGTAAGATCAAGCTTATCTGACCTTCATCAATACAATACGTACCTACCCTAGATCAGTGACGGTGCTTGAACATTATGACAGCCTAGGCACGATTGGCTTAGAGGTAAGGGCGTCGCCCAGGCTTTTTAACTGATATTAGACAGGGGCGATTCCAGCAGGTCGGCTGGAGAAGGGCAAGCTCAAGTCGATGAGCAAAAATAATGTTTATGTTGAAATGTTTAGATCACGCAAATTCAAAAATATATAAAAACATATGTCGGTGGATTGTGGAAACGGTTATGCGGCAGTATATGAAGGTACAAGGAAAAATTCAAGAAGGATAGGTAGGTAGGTAAGTAAGCCGAGAAGGACAAGGTGCTCACGAGAGCTTCAAATTTCAAGGACAGCTTCGGTACTTCATTGTTTATGACGTCCAACTTCTCGCTGTACGATCGATTTGTGAACGGATTTTTCTTAAATTTCATCCGCCTATTTTCTGCCATGACTCAAGTTTTTCATAAAGGTTTCACAAATTCAATATCTCGCTAATAATCTCTTAACAATGGTCCCGCACTAGAGAAGGCTAGACATCCGCGAATACAAGAATGTCAATAAACAAATCCGCTGTAATCAAGGTCCTAAGACGCGGCATCGCACGTGCTAGCTTGTAAGGCAAGCCTGGGTTGGTGATTTAAGGAGCCGGTACTCGCGTCCGAATGAATAAGGTATTAGAGGTGTCAATCAAAAAGCACACGTTAGGTTTGCCACGGTCTTAGGCAGATTCAGCGAAATCGCGAAGTGCCTAATATCACATTTGTTAAAGGGAGTGTCCCACTTTTATAATGGGTTTTGAACTGAGATAGTAGTGTTGTAGAGCATGTTAAGAAACCACTATCGGCATATTTAATTTCGCCCAAAGCTCTAGGTATAAAATTTCCTCCGGCTTTAAAGTTCAAAGGAAAGGGGCCTATTGGCTTATTTCAAACCCTGAAGGAATACCTTCAATATGGTTGTAGTAATCTGATTGGTCGTAAGCCCTACGTCTTGCCCACACGCTGAAAATACCATGCTAGCGAGTGAGCCAGCATGCAACTGCTTGTCCACCTGCATGCAAGGCAAAAAGTTGTCCAGTTCAGGGCGTTATTGGGTCAAAATTAGGCCAATAACTGCAATACACATCATATCCTCCCTCCCCCGTACTTGTGCAAACAAGAGTTTAATGTTTTTGTCAAAATCCAACTCTGAAATTGTTTCCTTACATCAGGCATATGTATAATCTTTCTACCACTGAATAAACTTGGCTACCGTAGTGACACCTGACGTTCAGTTTTTGCACCAGTGCTTCTTCTTGCGCTGCATGCTATTTTCGCCTTGCGGAAATGCTCTGAATGGAGCTTATAACCAGTCTGTGATCAACGTTTAGGATTTCACTGATTATCAACAGTGCTATTTTGATGACGTCACATATTGTGAGAAAAGAGGATATATTTCTGTTTTAGCACATGAAAGTGGGGAAAATTATGTTTCCTGTTTTTCAGACCTCTCTTGTTCTTAAAATGTTCTTTTTAGGATTTTCACAAAGTGGTCCACTCCCTTTAACGGTAAGAGCTGCGAACGTGGATTCTCAGAGATGAAAACTATTGGCTCTTTGACCCAGTGATCTGAAAAAGGAATATTCTCTGTAAGTTAAACATCGAGTCAAATTAGATTTATTCCACATAAAGTACATACCTACTTCGACATTTAAAAGTGGCTAGGCAGTGCCTAATGTGCCTCTATGGCAGCGCCGCCAATGGGTCCTGGATGGAAGGGAATTCACAGCTAAAGTGCTGTGTTCCAGGGGTGGATCCAGGAATTTTCGCTTGGGGGGCCGCAGCGCTGGGGCGCCACTTTCATGGCAAGGGGGCACCATTTTTAGGCCGGCTGGGGGCGCCAAATTTTATGTTCTTTACCCATTTAAAGCATTTTTGTGAACTGAATCAGTTAACCTGCGCCCCGGTGGGCCTCCGAGTCACCTTCGCCCTGGTGGGGGTGTTTGAACACCCCCTCTCGAACTCGTCCCCTATGCAGGATAGCGAAAAAAACGCGAACCCTGGTGGATAGCTCATACAAATTCATGAAGACACTATATCAGTCACTTTTTGGCTCAGGTCAACATTGAGGTCATGGCAGGTCAAAGAAGTTGGGATTTTGAGCAAAGTCTAGCGTCTAGCGTTGAGTTAGAATAATTTTGTAGACACTGTTCGCTCTCTCGCGTCACGGCGAATCGAATGATGTATAATATGAGCATACTAGGTCAAAACACAAATCACCTGGCCTCAGGTCAGGTCAAGGTCACTTTTTCACTTAACATAGTCCATATGCCTACCAATCGACTGACAATAGCAATCCAAAAGCAATGGTATAAACAAAAAAGCTGTATCGTCATTTCATGCAAAGTTATTGACCTAAGTCTGAAAACTGCTTAAGTAGCTTCGGATGACCTCTCAGAGGTCACAGATCAAAAATTGTAGCATGAACCTAAAAAGTGGCCTAAGATACTTCGACTTGGAGAATATGAAGGTATTATCACCTTTATCTACACAAATACAAACCATTTTCTGTTTTCCTCTGTATTTCCAATGGAGAGGTAATGGTCCGTATTTGACCTTATGTCATCGATATAAAAAATCCCGGAACTTTTTGGAGAACTCGGTGGGGCCATTATGTGGTATAAGTTTCAATCCGATAGATTGACCCATTTCCTACTTACCTTCAATTTCCTACTACCTTCAACATTTTTTGAGGTAAGGTCACTTGACCTGCACTGATGAACTGACCATAGATGACCCAAGCTAAAATTTTGGGGGATTCTTGCGGAATCGATCAATAATAAGGTGTGCCAAGTACGGCGGCGCTTCGCGTCGCCGTTTTTTCTTGCCGCCCGAAAAACCAGAGGGGGGTGTTCAAACAGCCCCCACTGGGCGAGGGTCAAAGAGGTAATTAGTTTCATATTTTCTTTAAAAAAATGAGGGAAGATCATGGCTTTGAATGTATTTAAAATACATCTCAGAAGTAGTAAAAAGTGAATGTATCTCTTTGGCGTTTATTCTATTGTGCACTGGAACCCACGGTTAGTAAAGACACTTTGGGACCCAGGAAGACTGCAGGGGGACTATTTTCTCCCCAATCAGTGATCAAAATTATCTTCAGAAGCCTTAAACAGTTTGTAGAAGACCGACGAATATTTAGAATAGGCCCGTCTCGTTCAATGAGCCTATGTTTGTCATTGGGGATTAGGTTTCTACAGGACATGTCAGATCAAATCCCGATACACTTTGGGAAGCCCCATGATGGTTACATGGACTACTGATTTTGCTTATATGATGATGATTAGCACACAGGGTCTTAACTAGCCATAAGGGTCTAACAAACCACTAGTTCAGAGCAGTGATCCCAGTTCCCTTCAATCTGAGCTAGCCAGCCACGAAGGATCTATGACTTAAGTTCATGGACCTTGGCTTACTTCAAGACCCCAGTTATTGTAAACCTTTCTAAGCCTATATTCTACTATAATGCCCTCCTAAAACTTGACTGAGACAAGCAACTTGCCGTATTCTAATGTGGTATTTTGACCTTCTTCCGTACGTAGCCACGTTTGACGTAGGACAAGCGTACCCGGGATGCACGGGACCAGTACCGACCTAGTCTACGCAGAATATCAGAATACCGATCTAATATGTGCACTACGATCACAATGCCGATTTGACCCCGCCTGCGCAGTGTGCGCGCAGGCTGGAAATCAGGATAAAATATCGACGTGCGTGCGCCCATTCTTATGTACTCTCGGCATCAGAATACAGCCCCAAGTAAAGGCCCAGTTTGGGGATACTCCACATCAGCGATCAACTCGGAAAAATGTGTTTGTGTCTCCCTCAACGGCATCTACCTGAATTTTTGCAGGAACTATAACTAGCTGTAACCAGATTTTGGCCGTTGGCCTGTCTTCGCTGTGCCATGGCAGCCACATATAATAATAATTGTTGGGGTTTAACGACGCACCAACTGCCAGGGTCATACGGCGTCGCCAACTCTCACCCTGTTGGAAGGGATTTTGGGGATCAGATCGACTTATTCAGAGGCTCCGCCGGGACTTGAACCCGGGACCGGTGGCTTAGAAGACAAGGGTGCTATCCACTAAGCCACCTCATCCCCTGGCAGCCACATAGGGCCCTCGACTGACGAAAGTGAACTCAAAGTCGTTCACAGTGTACACTTGTACACTTCCCGGCTTTCTTCAGGCGTTCGCTAACTCGCAGATTTAGATCCTAATGGATTTAAGCGTCCCACCAGTCCTTCTTACAGCAGTCAAAGACCGTCATGGATGGTTCCGCGCCTGGATGCAGGGGGCCCAGCAACTTCCCGATTAGACCTCAGGTCACCTCATGACCTTCCAAAAGAATATGGCAGGCCTTACTGGGCACAGAAAGACCTGTTGGTCCCGGAGTACCCTTTTTATAGATTGTGCGTTCAGTTCCAAATATATATTTACGATACAGAGTCCTCTTATGGTCAACGGGGGTATCGCCCTGTCCGACAAAAAAACATGCTGGCAAGACATGGCCCTGACTGCAACCGAAAGATCTGTTAGTTACAGAGATCCCTGTTGACCTAAGCTTGCCCTATTGATAACGAGGAGACTCCTGGTCCCAAAGGACCTGCTGACCGTAGAGGGCCCTCCTTGTCACAGCATCCCCCGCTGGCACAGAGGGCATTCTCGGTGGCAGACAGAAGGCTCTTCTGACTGCATTGGGCCCTGCCGACCACGGAATGATGTACTGGTCATGCTTGTCACAGAAGGTCCTGTTGAAAACAGGGACCTACCTGATTAAAGAGTGTTCTTCTGCCCCTAGGGGACCCTGACGGTCACATATAGGGTGTCGCTTGCCGCAGAGGGTCACGCTTGTAACAGCAAGTCATGCTGGTCCCCGAGGTTTACGGTTGGTCATAGATTGGCGTAGCCCGGCTGTCCTTCGTGCAATCTTTTCCCCTCGGGTGCCTCTCATGCGACTGCGCTAGTCGCCCTACCCATTTGCTACGTTTCTGTTGCTCCCTACTTTAGTTTCATCTCCCAATCAACTCGCCTTCCCCGATCACCAAGGCATTTTCCAGCTCTATCAACCGGCCGCAAACTCAACCTATCCAAGGTGATGCTGTTAGAGATTACACCTAACCAACACTGACCCAGCTTATCTATCACTGATCAACAACCGAGAGGGCTGGGTACATGGACGATCCAGGATTTAGATAAGAGGGAAGCGAAGTCTCCGGGGGTGGTCAGACTACCATTTGGGGGTCAGCCTTTGGTATCATGGATCTTTGTGATGCTAATTTTGCGTATTTGTGATGCCATTTGAAAAAAGTGCCGATTAAAAAAAAACACGTTCCCAAGAAAAGGAAGAATTTCTCAAAGTGCCTCTACTTAAATAAGCAACAATTAAACAGGTCAACTTCTACCTGGATTACGTTTTGAAGCAGAATTTACGCAGAGACGGCCCTTAGAGATTTTGCGAACCAGTCGTTGCAGTTTACCCTGTCTGCGCAGAGTGGATAGTGATAAATCCATAATATTCTACATAAGGCGAAACCTTTTGCTGTTTACAAACATGTGGGAGAGGACGCAACCAAAATTATGCAGGTGCCTCCTGCCGAGCTCTCAATGTTTTTCTTACACAGATGACGTGGGAATTTCGCATTGCTGTCTGGACATAGCCTTTCATTAGTGGCACTGCGAAAAAAAACACCTCGGCAAAATAAGTAAATTATCGAAGCCAACAGCTTATAGGGTTATCAATAGATCAGAATGTTTTTTAAACATATTTAAGGGATATTGGTATATGTGCTCAAAATTTGCTTCACAAGAAACATTATTTTTACCATTCCCCTTTATTCCATCGTAGCATGTTCTTCTTGCAAAAGACAACACAACCACATATCGGACGGGCACACGACCACACATTGAATGGGCATGAATGCACCCTGGGGGATCCTGCGTGATAACGGAGCAAAATGACACCAATCGATACCCAAAGCATACATTAAAAGGACTCGGGGCAATTTTTGCCACTCAAAGCTGAGAGCTGTCCATGTGCCATGGTAGTGCCATGTTGCAGTGGGATGCCGTAAGGCTGAAAAAGAGTGGTTAATCGTGAAATTGGAGCACCCGAACACAAAGTAGAGGACATTCGAAGTTGAAGGCGATACACGTAGAAGTGGGGCGCCCCAAGGCTAAGAAAGACCAGGCAGTTGTGGAAAATGGGCGCGCAATCATGCACTAGCGGGCAGTCAAAAGTGGATCAGAGCGATCAATTTTACGGTGAGCCGCTTTAGAGCTAAAAGGGACGGCCAATCATGATATAGGGGTTCTGAGCCACAAAGCGGATGGCGGCCAGAGGTGAATGAGGGCAGTCCACGATGAAGTGGGGCGCTCTAAAGCTGCACAAGAGCGGCCAGCAGTGGAGAGGGTGCGCGCAATCATACAGAAGAAAGCGGCTAAAAATGGATGAGGGCAGTCCACGTTGCAGTGGGGCCCCCAGGGCTGAAAAGCGGGTCAATTGTGAAAACGGGGAGCCCAGTCACAAAGTTAAGGGCGCCTGTAGGTAAATGACGGTGGTCCACGTAGCATAGGTCCACCAAGCGCTGAAAAAGGGTGGCCAAACGTGAAATATGGGGTTCCCAACCATAAAATAGAGGGCGTCCGGAGGTGAATGAGGAGTCCACATTGAAGTGAGGCGCCCTAGATCTGCAAAGGAGCGGCCAATAGTGGAGAACAGGAGAACAATCATGCAGAAGAGGGCGGCCAAAGGTAGGCACGGGTGGTCTATGTTGCAGTGGGGCGCTATAGAGCCGAAAAGGGCGGCCAATCGTGAAATATGGGTGCCTAACCACAAAGAAGAGGGCGTCAAAAATCGATGAGGGTGGTCCACGTTGAAGTGTGACGCCTATTAGTGACCCGAGGGCATGATATATGAGGGAGTGCTTAGGTGTATAAATGAGTCCAGCGGCGATGCAGCATGGGAGTGCCAAAAGTTCAGTGTGGTACAGTGGTACACCCTGTGGGACTCCGGTGGTCTATAGCCGGGGGAAGTGTGGTGAGTTAGTCAGTTATTTGGGCTTTCGGGCGAGGGATGGCAATGGTGATAGTGCATCGGGGGGACGCTGATACTTCACCGAGGCGATACTGAGACTGGAGTTATGGATACCGGTGGTGCAGGCAAGGGGCACCTGCAGCACATAGGCGTGGAACCGTCAGTGGAGCGTCTGTGGGAGAAAATAATCCATCATAGGGACACTGGTAGGGTAACAACAGAGTAGAGGGGGGGTACACGAACAGGGCACTGGTTGGGCATTAGGGAGGAGAAGACAGTGCATGGGAAGAGCGCTGACGGCGCAATTTGGTCATCAAGGAGACACCGAACCTGAAGCTTGGAGCTTCCGGTGATACAGCTTGGGGGTACTCGCATTCAGTGAAATTTGTGGGAGCTGTCAAAGGAAGGCGCTGGTAAGACAACAGGCCAAGTTTGGGATGCAAGAAATGCAAAGTAAAGAGAAGCTGCATGGGGTTTCTGGCAGGGATGTGTTGGTGCGTTCATGGAGCTAACGATAAGCACCCATCATGCATCATGAAGGCACAGGGCATGCTGTCAAAAGCTGGGGCGTCCATAGTGGCGCGTGGTGGGGGGATGTGGTTGGGCGCCGATAGAGCAAAAGTAAGATACCAATGATTCATCAAGCAATCAGCAGAAATATGTGGGCGCCTATAGTGAAGTGTGGGGGCACCAATGGAGCGAAAGAAAAGCAGCAATGTGTACCATGGGTGCCGCCAGACAGAGCGGTTTGTCGAAATGTGGGGGCGCTCCCGATGAGCCCACGGCAGGAAATGAAGGCGCCGGTGGAGCAAAGAACAGGCACCAATGATTCATTATGGGGGCGCCAGTGATACAGACCGATATGTCAAAAGATGGTGGGAAGAGGCGGGGGGACGGCGTCCATAAAGCTAAAAGCAGACAACAATAATGCATCATAAGAGTGGGGCTCGAGTGGTATAGGAGGGGCTGTTGAAAGGTGAAGACCCCCTCAATGGGGCATGGGGGCGCCGTTTGATATTAAAAAAGAAACGCACCAATTATGCACCATGGGGGCGCCAGAGGTAAAGAGCGGGTCCAAAAAGCAGGGGGTGCCCACAGTGAAGCGTGGGGGCGCCGCGCCGGTGGAGTACACAGAAGACACCAATGATGCCCAATGGGTATGCCGGTGGTACATGCAGGGTTTCAGCACATGGGGCGCCCACAGTGACGCGTGGCGGCGCCGTTGAAGTAAAAACGAAACATCAATGCTGCACCATGGAGGCGCCAGTGGTATAGAGCGGATTTTCCGATGGGTGGGGGCGCCCCTAGTGAGGATTGGACGCCAATAGTTTATAGCGGGATGCCAAGGAGTGGGAGAGCCCACGATGAGGCTTGGGGGCGCCGGTGGAGTGAAACGAAAGCACCAATGATGCACCATGGGGGCGCCAGTGGCATTGAGCGGGTTGTTAGAAGGAAGGGGCGCCCGTAGTGGGGAGTGGGGATCCAGTAGTACATAGCGGGGAGAGAGAGTGGGGGTTCACTGGTATAAAACGGGCTGGTAAAAGGTGAAGACCCCCTCAGTGAGGCATGGGGGCGCCATTTGAGCAAAAAGGCACCAATGATGTACCACGGGGGCACCAATGGTAAAGAGTGGCTCTAAAAAAACAGAGGCGCCCATGTGAAGCGTGGTGGCGCCCGTGGAGTGCACAGAAGACATCAATGCTGCACCATGGAGGCGCCAGTGATATAGAGCGGATTTTTAGAAGATGGGGGCGCCTGTAGTGGAGAGTAGGGCGCCGGTAGTATATAGCGGAATGTCAAGAGGTGGAAGAGGCTTGGGGCGCCGTTGGAGTGAAACGAAGGCACCATTGATGCCCAATGGGGGCGCCGGTGGTACATGCGGGGTTCCAAAAGATGGGGTGCCCACAATGACGCGTGGGGGCGCCCGTAAAAAACGAGACATCAATGCTGCACCATGGAGGCGCCACTGGTATAGAGCAGATTGTTAGAAGGTGGGGGCGCCCGTAGTGGAGAGTGGGGAGAGAGAGTAGGGGCTCCACTGGTATAAAATGGGCTGGTAAAGGGCGAAGACCTCCTCATTGAGGCACGGTGGCGCTATTTGGGCAAAAAGGCACCAATGATGTACCACAGGGGCGCCAATGGTAAAGAGGGGCTCTGAAAAGCAGAGGCGCCCACGGTGAAGCGTAAGGCGCCGGTGAAGTACATAGAAGACACCAATGATTCCTAATGGAGGCGCCGGTGGTACATGAGGGTTCCAAAGGTGGGGCGCCCACAGTGACGCGTGGGGGCGCCGTTGGAGCAAAAACGATACATCAATGCTGCACCATGGAGGCGCCAGTGATATAGAGCGGATTTCTAGAAGATAGGGGCGCCCGTAGGGAAGAGTGGGGCGCCGGTAATATACAGCGGGATTTCAAGAGGTGGAAGAGGCTTGGGGGCGTCGGCGGAGTGAAATAAGTGCACAAATGATGCACCATGGGGGGCTCCAGTGATGCAGGGCAGGTTTTCAAAATGTGGTATTTGCATGCAGCGGAATTACCAGGGGGCGCCAGTATTTCCTTTTGGCATGCAAATGTGGAGCAAATGGAGGCGGCCCCCGGGGGCGCCTTAGTGCCGAGGGGGCGCCTTACCGGCGAGGGGGGACGCGGCCCCCGCGGCCCCCTGGATCCGCCCCTGCTGTGTTATGACAGTAGTGTATTATATTTAGTGGCATTTGGCTCGGTTTACCAGCAGAGGAGGCTGAGGAGCCTAAATCAATGAACCAAAAAAGTTTTAATTTCTATTGAGGCATAAAAGTGACCTACTTTGGTTCACCGTTTAGATGGACGTTCCCCCTTGACGTTTACCACTTCGGTTCTGAAATAAAATGACAAACCCCAAGCACATCATATTATGTTTCAAAAACGGTAATAAGAAATTTAAAGCACAAAGAGAAGAATAGACGAAATTCAAAGGATCAGTTCAACCAAAAGCCTATCTGTTCTGACGGTAGTTCCTTCCAGCAGCGGCAATACATGGGAAACATCGACTTCGGCTGAAACTGTTGGAGCGACCAGTGGGTCAGTCGATGATGCAGCTCTTCAGTAACTGCCTCCGGCTGCTGTCTGGTTCTTCTTGGCAATTGTGGCATTTTCCGACTTTAAATTTACTCTGTCTTGTAAGTTGACGTCTTTTGCGGAGAACACTCGACGGGGTCAGCACCAGAGGTTCTGTTTTTGTTCCCAGCGTCCTAGAGCCGGAACGGATGCTGGGCCTGGCTGGGACTTTGCCGGGATCAATTGGGTCTGTATCGGGATCGTGCCTGAACCTGTGAGGATTGGAGAGTATAATAATCTTAACTAGGAACTGTGTTCCTTGGGGCCCATATCAGGTTGAGATTAGTTAATTTTTAACCAATGAACTCTCGCCCCACCGGGGCCATCGATGCCCCTAAGGTTTTTTCGGGATAGCAGAAAAATGACGAGACGCAGCACCGCGGTTGGGGCCTCTATCTCTCACCCCATCATTTTCTCACCATCCCTGAAAATTTTTACCCCGGGTCACCCAAGGTCAGGTCACCGGACGAGGTCAACCAAGGTCACCTCACTTCAACTTTTGAGCTCAAAAAAGCTACATTTATTAGTCGATCAATTTGAAACTTCCTACACTTGATGACCCCTCCAGGCTCTACAAGGTGTATGTCCGGGATTAAGGTGTATGTCCGAGATAAAGGTGCACACTTTCTGTATTGATACCTTTAACGTGAATTACTGGCCACACTTTAAAAAAAATTGTTTTGAAAAAAATTGTGAAAACATCGCTAAAAATTTTGAAAGTTTCGAATAAAAATTGAGATGTTCCAACTTTGGTTGTTACGTGCTCAATATAATTCCGTGTTATATGAAGCCAAGAAATTAAAGTTAAGGCTGAAAATAATCGTTGTATGTCACCATATTTTGACGAAATCGGCGATTTTCTAGATTTCCTTCCAGCTATAACTCCGAAACCTAAGGAAAGAAATATTCGCCGATTAGGATTCCACGCTCTTGACAACCCAATGTACGAAATTGGAAGGAAATCCGAGACTATGCTATGTAGGGGCCTGGTCGATCTGTGGTGGAACGTCACAGATTTTTAACTAAAACCATTTTCCATGTATTTCCAATGGAGAGGTCATGGCTCGTACCTGGCCTTGGTATTCGATATAAAAATACCAGAACATATTTTAGAGAACTCGGTGGGCCCATTATGTGATATGGGTTACAATCGGATGAGTTTACCCTGTTCTGACTTATGCTATCTTAAACTTTTTTGAGGTCAGTTCACTTGACCCGTACTGGTGACCTGACCTGAGATGACCTTACCTCAATATTTTGATGAAAGTTGTACAAATGATCAGGGAAAAGGTATGCCAAGTATGGTGTTGCTGCGCGCCGCTGTTTATACGCTGTCTCCAAAAAATCCGAGTGGGCGGGTACCCGCCCCCGTCAATGCGCGTGTTAAATGTCAGCCGTTTGAGCACATATGTTAAGAAAATAATTCGACTCAACTTTGGCTCATGGCTTGGAGTCTGACTCCGATTCTGACTCGACTCCACTGGTCGAGCAATTGATTCGACTCTGGGTCAACTCAAATCCAGAAGTGAGTCGACTTAACTCTGACTCAGGCAACACTTGAATTGTCTCGTGGACTCCATCTCTGAGTCTCGACTCAACAAGTCTGCTCTTATCTACCTAGTATTTTAGGCTCGACTTTGATGCTTAGACTCGACCAGAAAGATGTTCCCTTCTGTTGAAAAATTGCCTGAAGCTGATATTCCTCTTCCAAATGGCGCCTTTGCGGTTTTTCTATGCATTGTTCAATGGGGTCCGTCTTTGTGTTGGGATCGTGGTCATGGTGTCAGGGGAAGAGCTGGGTTGGTGTGGGGCCTGTACTGCGTGTTGCGTCACGTGAGCTGGCCGCTCGGTGTCACGATGACTGTTCCGAAATCGCGGCGCCCTCCCGCCAGCCAGACAGGGCAACGCAGTCATGCTGCGTGGCATGCGCCGTCTCCTGAGCGAATGGGGCGTTCTACCCCGAGCGGGGTGGCTGGCACTGAAGCAGGTGCTTCCCCCACGGCGGAAATGTGGCGGGGTGTAACCAAGAACACAGATCAATGGCTTTGAGCTCGTGCCAGTTTTTGTTTGGGGGATGTTGCCCAATAGGCCATGTTAGGCTACATGGTGTGTGCGGCTGGCAGAGGTGTAACAGTAACGAATAGTCACGCTGACGTACGGAGGCAGCGGGACGCGGGCCCTCCGCCCGCTTTCACACTCCGCTGTTTTTGCAGGCCCCTGAAGTGTTTGTGTATGATCAGTGGTATTTGGAGGCATAGTTTTGGGCTTTGTACGTTGACAGTCAGATGAAGATGTCGAAGTGTTTTACAAGGAATATTGTACCGGTGTGGCATTTGTGACTTTAGTGGTTTTAGGGACATTTTCAGTGAAGATAATGAATTCGGCCCTATTTCGGCTGAAAATGACTGAAAAGTATAGTATATGGCATTATTTAACCCTTCTCTTTTATAAGTAAAGGTTTCCATATCCGCGTGTCGTCATGCTCTAGTAATGATTTGTGCCCGATTGGAATTTTCTAATTTGCGCCAAAAATCAATACGGAGAGAAATAAGCATTTTTGGTAGAAAGAGGCAATGATTAGGAAAGCCAAGCGGCATTCATCAATTTCTGGTATTTTATCGATATCTAAAAAAATGCTTCGTGTTCCAGATTAGTGTTTGAAGAAAGTTATACGCAAAATGGTCAGCCTCTGGACAATATTTTGGTGACATAAACCTTAAAGGTTTTTTAGGGATTTAGTTTCTGGTAATGTATGCAAAATTATTTATCGGTAAAAAGTAATTTTGCGTATGGAGTGTTACGTTAAAGTCCTGCATAATCTTTCGGTGACTTAAGTTGGATTGCAATCTGGAGAACCGAACTTGTAACCACTGTGGTATAATGTATAAAAAAAGACTTCGATGGCGTGTCTATGTCTGGGAATTGGTGTATGACTGGGGGGGAGGGGTCTAATCAAAATGCAACCTTGGTTAAATTGGAGAGAAAAAATTAGTCTAATGAATTTCGACTTAGTTTGGTTGAAAATGGCTCTTAGATTGTTTTTTTTAGAAAATAACAATGGAAAACACTGGATGCTCATCATGTATGCTGGAGTGAGGTTTATCACCATGCTGAGACATGCCTGGGGAATACGAAACTTATATTATGGAATTATATGTAAACCACAAATGTTAGCGACTCTGGAAAATGGCTTCTTCTTGTTAAGTTTCCTGGTACCCCAACTGACGTTTCCAGTGCAAATTGGTAACAGGTTAATGTTGTGATTTTGAAGTGTGCTGGCTGGTCTTTTGTGGCTGGCGGGTGGTTCAATGTCATTGGGGTTTTCAACGCCAGTTTCGCTTCTATAGTGCGTTCAACGCCTTGACCTCCAAATGGGAAAAAGCCTGCTGAGTTTGCATTGTCTAAGGTGACCGTGTTATCTGTGCGCTGTTTCAGAGATGACTCTCCACAAAAAGCCAGGGACCAAGGAGCGCACCCCGAACGCGCCGTGCGTCATCTACGTGGCCGGGGGGGTACCTGCGCTTCAGCTTGGACAAGATGGAGTGTTATGCACCCTCGGACCGCGTGTGGCACGAGCTGGCGCCCGTACCCGATGCCCGGTCGGGCCTGGCCGGCGCCTTCATGGGCGGCATCCTGTACGCCGTCGGAGGACGAAAAAACAACCCCACAGGTCAGCCACTGCTGCTTGTGCGCCTTGTCGCCGAAATATATGAGTTAGGTATTCATGTTTAATGGAGAATTAAGCATTTCTGCTTGACAGTATTCGACCATCTGAGTACGTGAGCCTATGAGCTTTTTTGTCCAACATCGTAGTCCCTGAGGCTCCCACTCCTTTGTCGGTATCGGAGGCAACTCTCCCAGTGTGCTGTCTTTCTGTCGACCAGTTTAAGAGCAGTGCTGCGGAGTCGACGGCTTTTCATCGGAGTTGACTCCGACTCCGATTATGGCCTGAAAAGATCGACGCCGCCTTCGACTCCGGCTACTGCTTCGACTCTAGCTAGGCTATATAACCCCGGCAGTTGGTGCGTCGTTAAACCCCCGACAGTTGCCAGATATTCTGAAGAATATGTGAATAGACAGCCACAACAAAGAACAAGAAATTGGGCATTATCATGTTGTTTTTTTCTTATCCCCCTGCAACAGTGTTTCTCAGCCTTCACGGCGTGATGACTCATGTTAACATTCAGAGAAGCCTATTACCCCACCTTAAATATAAACACAAATTTATAGAAAAAAGAAGCATTTGATGCCAATGTCTTATTTGCACCTATTTACGCACCTCTATGGCATATTGCTCTCTGCAGTGAGAGCGATGATGGGGAGCGCTCATGTATCTGTTCCGTTTTCTTCAATAATGACTCGATGCTGTGCCTTGTTGCTGACAGTGGTGCATGAAAAATGTGCTAGCCTTGCTTTTGAAGACCAACATCACCCACATCTAGTATCCCACATATACGTTGTCGGGAGTGATATCGGGTTTTCAAGCTGCTTGGAAAGGATTGCAAATCGTCCGAAACATTGTAAAAAGCATCGGCAAGGCTTTTTTATCTGAACTTTTGTCCTGAGCGCCATGCCCCCAAGATGAACAGCCTTGACTTCACTGCAATGTATTCGTCATTCCAAATGTATTCAGGTCTCGTGGTTCACGAATCTGTAACTCTCATTCATCGGGGCTGTTAGCATCAAATCAGTATTGGCTTATTATTCATGGTTCGAATTCGCAGGCCCTCGCTACCCCCACGGCTACTGCTGAGCCGCACAGTCCCAAAAAGCTGTGGTAGCAAGGCTACCACAGCAGCCCCCCAGCACAGCCGGCCAGGAACACCCCATTTCGAAACAGCCTCAGCCACCCAAAAACACAAGCCGCCACATCCGCCCCCTAATGGAGCCCCTTTTCTTTGCGCCCATCAGGCCGTCCGTCCCCCCTCCCCCCACCACGTGGCGCAATCACTTTTTGGCGTAGGTGGACGCCCGCTGCGGGCTGGGAGGATCTCCCGACCCGCACTAGTTCTCCGCCAGGTCTTCCGACCGAAAATCCTCCCGCCCCTCAGGCACCTAAAATCACCAGGAAGACCTGGACACCAGCAGCAGGGTGGCAAAGCCACTCTGCACGAGTGCCTGACAAGTCTAATTTCCCCTCGCTACCTGCCCCCAAGCACTCTAAATTCACCGGTGCTCCCCTTCCCAGGCGCCGCCAAAGGCAGGCTCCGAGAAGGCCTCTAACGAGTGGCAGCCCACCCCCTCAGGGTAAAACGGCTGCCACTCAAACCAAAATCCAAAAAGTAAATATTTCAACACAAACTGAAACTGCTCCTCTCTCCTTGGAAAGAAGCGATGCTTCTTTCCAAACAGCACCGGCCACCCGCACTTGCGGATCCCAAACCGACCTCATAGGTCATTTTATGCAGTTTCAGTTTTCAAGTGATCTTGAAACGTCAGACGACAAAAGTCAGTCTGAGCACGAGCTGTCCGGGACAGAGACCGTCTCTGACACCAGCAGTGCTTCAGAGACGAGCTCTGCAAAAACTGTTTTAAACACTTCCAGAGCTCCCCTCCTGGAAACCCCCCAGCCCCGGCTCCTCCAGCCCCGGCAGCTCACCCGTAGCGAGGAAAATTAGCTTTTCCAGGCACTCCACCCCAATTTCTCCTGCTAGCGATAGCAGCAGCAGCAGGTGCTCGTATAACCTTCGCAAGCGTAGATCCCCTAAGCACAAACGTTAAAAACCACCATGGGTTCAATTCTGAAATGGAATACAAATGGCCTTATCGGGAAATTCCCGCTTTTTTCATCAATATTTGCTGAGAAAAAACCGGCACTAGCAGCATTACAAGAGACCCACTTTACTGATAAAGATAACGATAAATACAAAATCTCGGGTTACTCTTGGTATCGCCATAACGTAAACGCTGCTGTCCGTAAGGGAGGCACAGCCATCCTAATAGAAAATAGCATCCCACACAGTCACGTGCCTTTGGTAACATCACTGGACAGTGTAGCTATTAGTTTGAAAATACAACACGTCCAATTGACGGTTGTTTCAATATACATATCCCCTTGCGACCCTGATCCAACGGATCGGGAACTCGCACAACTATTTAATCAAATTAACGGGCCTTTGTTATTACTTGGAGATTTGAATGGTCACCACCCATCCTGGGGCAGCGCCACGCCAAACCGTAGAGGTGAAATTATATATGACGCAATAGGTTTTCAAAATTTAGTTATCCTAAATAACGGCGCACCAACCCGCCAAGCAACGCAAAGCGGATATTCAGACTCAGCCATTGATATATCGTGCTGCACGCCTAGAATTGCGTCACTGTTTACCTGGGATGTCGAAGACAACCCAGGCATGAGCGATCACCTCCCAATCAAAATCAATGTCCCCCAAGGAGCACTCGACCGCGTTGATCTGTTTTCCCCTTCCTGGAGTCTAACACGAGCGGACTGGACAAAATTTGAGGCAGAGGTCGACCTCACACTGGTCACCGAAGGTGACCCACACTCGGCAGACATTGAATTAATACTAAGAGCCATAAGCTCAGCAGCACAAGTAGCAATACCAAAAACCAGAGGACCCCGAAAGAAAAACGGAGCCCCATGGTGGAACGCAGAGACGGCACACGCCAAAGCTCAAATGATTAGAGCCCGCAAGGCATATGAGAGGAGGGCACACAGCCCTACTCGATCCGCACTTCGGGCAGCAAAAGAACACTTTCGAAACACGTGCAAGCGGGTTCAAAAGGACAGTTTCAACTCTTTTGCCTCCAAATTCAACCGCTTCACTCCCACCACCCAAGTTTGGAAAACCATTAGAGCTTTCTCTGCGAGGCGACCACCCCATGGACCTTTCCCTCAACTAGAAATAGCTGGCCAACCCATCACCGAACCTAAGGAAGTCATGGATAAATTTGCTGATCATTACGCCAGTGTCGCAGCTAATAACTCATACAGCCAGCGCTCCAAAGACCAGGCAGAATGGTGCAAAAAGCACACATTCATCAATTATGGTAATCAAGAGTATTATAATGTACCATTTACAATGACCGAGCTAAATTACGCCATTAGCAAGTGTGGAAACACTGCAGTGGGCCCTGACGAAATTCACTACTCTTTCTTCAGGCACCTCAGCCAAGCAGCACTAAAGTACCTGCTTTCGGCCATTAACAACATGTTTCTTAGCGACTCTTTCCCCACATCGTGGCGAGAGAGTATTATCATTCCCCTTCCAAAACCTGGCAAAGAAAAAACAGACCCAAAAGGTTATCGCCCAATTTCGCTTACTAGCTGTGCTAGCAAGCTTGTCGAGCGCATAGTAAACGTTAGACTTCACGAGATCCTCGAAAAGAAGCTTGATGCTATGCAATCAGGCTTCCGGCGCGGGCGAGCCACCACTGACAATTTGGTGAAACTAGTCAGTGACATCCAAAATGGCTTTTACAAAAAGCAAGTAACAATAGCTGCATTCTTAGACATTAAATCGGCGTTCGATCGCGTACAAAAAGACGCCCTTTTGTTTAAATTAAGCAAGCTAGGAATTCGTGGCCACCTTGCAAAATTCATTGAAAACTTCCTCAAGGACCGAAAATTTAAAGTCCGTTGTGGCACCACATTCTCCTACCTGGCAACCCAGGACCAAGGCACACCCCAGGGTAGCGTTCTGTCCCCCACCCTCTTTTTAGTAATGATCAATGATCTCTTCGCCAAAAAGCTACCGCCTGGAATAAATTACTCCCTCTTTGCGGACGATGTCGCCATTTGGAAAACCACTGCAATCGATACCAGGCGGTATAATGAACCAGAATTCCAACACGCAACTACGCAGTTGCAGGATAGCCTAAACGACATCAATAATTGGTGTAGTTTAATGGGTCTATCTCTCTCGGCGGAAAAATCATCAGTCGTTGTCTTTGCCAGAGCGCATTCCAGACACGACCCTCCACGGCTCCAAATCTCGGGTAAACCTATTGAATGCACCAATAGCTTCAAATTCTTGGGCGTCACCCTAGATTCCCGATTGAGTTTCAATGAGCACATCAACAAAGTCGTCTCTAGTTGTCAAAAGCGAGTCAACATTCTCCGCATGCTCGGCGGCACAGAGTATGGCGGGGATCGAAAGACCCTGCTTATGCTCTACAAGTCCCTGATTCGGTCCATTCTCGAATATAATTCGTTCGTTTTTGACTCGACGAACAAGACCAATAAATTAAAGCTAGAGCGAGTCCAAAACGCCAGTATCCGGGCAGCCACAGGCGCGCTTGGAGAATCCCCCATCACCAGCCTGCTAACTGATAGCGGGCTGTGCCCACTACAGACAAGACGCGACGCCCAGCTTATTTCTTACTATATCAAGGTTCAATCCACCGAAAATCACCCGGCAAAACAATGTTTTGCCCATCCCAGACGAGCAAATAAAGCCACTCTACAGGAGTGGCCCCCATTTAAGCACAGAGTAGCGAAAACCCTGGAAAGCCTAAATCTTGCACTGCCAGCGACAATAGGCAAACCCCCACTCTCCCGCTTCTGGACTCGAAAAGAGCCCAAAGTGAAATTTCTTTTCACTTCCCGTAAAACGGACTTCTCAGAGGAAGAAGTCTCCCAAAAATTCCTAGAGTTCCGATCTTGTAACGCGGACAAGACCTTTATATTTACAGACGGCTCCAAAATAGGCGAAAAAGTAGGCCTCGGCATCTGGGGGCAAAATATTTGCCTTCAGAAAAGACTTCCGGACAACTGCTCCATCTTCACAGCCGAGGCTGTTGCCATCCTAAATGCATTAGCCATAATCAGAACCCAAAATATCAACTCAGCCGTCATCTGTTCAGACTCTAAATCTGTCCTGCAGGCCGTCAGTAACGTAGTCAACCCCAGCCACCACGTTATAGCAGATATTCAGAAAGGTATCGATGATACCCCTGATGTCTCTTTTCTTTGGATCCCGGGCCACTGCAAAATTCAAGGAAATGAGAAGGCCGATGAGCAGGCAAAAAGTCCCTAGAACTTAGAGAGATCGCACCCTTAACGTGGTCTGGAGACGATAGCAAAGCTCTCCTCCAGGACACCATCCGGAAGCAAATTCAACATAACTGGACCACAAACCACAGCGCCCACCTATTTTATATCAAGCCTAACATCGGCTACTGGCCCAGTTCCAACCAAAAGTGTCGCCGGCGCGAGGTTATTCTAACCAGACTCAGAAATGGACACACAAAATTAAATGCCTATTGGAACGCGGGTACCTGTGGTACCTGCGACGCAAAGTAGAATCCCTATCACATTCTCATCGATTGTCCTCAGCACAATACCCATCGGCAACCCATACTAGATTACTGCCGAATCCAAAACATCCCTGTAGACCTAAAAACTCTGCTCGGAAACGACCATCCTGAGCTACTCGAAAAAGTCTTTACATTTCTAAAGGACTCTGGGCTAGAGAAGTTTCTATAAATCACCCCTCCCAGTATATATGATGAGGGTGCATGGTGCACCCCCAAAGTAGGACTTGCCTATTTTCCAATCATAGATGATCCACTGCGATATTTAAGCAATAGTTTTGTAACCTTTAAATGGTTCATTGTAGGCTAAGGATAGGTTATGTTAGGCTAACTTTGAAATCAGGTTAGGTTAGATAGGTTAGACTTCTTCACCGCAGTGATACCTTTCACTGCGGGTCTATACTAACCACACCTATACTCTTACTAACAATCTAACTATCCTCTCACACTTCTTTCTCTGCGCGGCGGCTGCCCAGCCGGAGAGGGGAGCTGCAACTTCACCTCCGGGTTGCAGGGTAAATTCGCAGCACCCTGGCCAGTTGTTTAGCGCACTTTCTAAAATACGAATTTATTGAGTTAACGGAGGTTATCGAGTAACGTATACAAGCGGACATCAATAACTGACACACAAAATTCTAAATTCTAAATTCCAAATTCTAAATTTCAAACTCTAAATTTAAGGTCTTCAACCACAGAAATAACCTTCGCACTCTGCGGGTCTAAACTTATTAAAAGACCTCCCTTGGCATGGCTATGCCATTGCCACGACCGTCTATTTGCAAGCTAAAACATCTTGCAACCCATTACTTGAAATAACTCCCATTGCTTTAACAGACTAACGTAGCTTGCCCTCACACAAAATTCTAAAATTCTCCCACACACTCCTTTAGAGGCGGGCAAAGGTGCTATGCACAGAACGCCTAATAAAAAGCCATTGATTGATTGACCCCCACGGCCTGGCTCCGTGACACTGAGTTGGGGCATGGTCCACCGCTTTGGAACCACTACCCTGCAAGTAGCAACGAATTAGTTTATTGAGCCCACAAGGCATTTTCACTAGAATACCTTTTTCCATCGGAACCGTCTTCTAAGTGTGTGTAGGCCTCGCTCTTTCGCACCATCGCCAAGACAACAAAAAGTTGCATATAATAAAGATATGGCACTATGTTATTTCCATTCTTAGAAGTCGCCACCTTGAAAAAAATGGAACAGAGCTCATGCCTCAGTAGCTGCGACGGAGTAAGCTAAAAAGTAGTCTGTCGGCGCTGGTGGAACCCACTGCCGACGCGGCCTTGGGAGGAAAGAGGCCTTGTTGAGATGCGTCGGTATTGCCGCAAATCTAGTGGAGGGAGGATGAAGTGAGCGCTCCCTCCTCTAGATTCGTGTGCCGTTTATGCCACCCATGTCACGGCTGTGCAATTCATGATCACTTGACACAGTTCTGGAGTCCTGCTGCGGCCCTGAGTCGGAGACGGCGGAATTTCACCTACTCCGACTCCGGCCAAAGCTGTCGACTCCGACCGACTCCGGCTCAGGTCTTGTTACCGCGCACCCTGTAGTGAAGTGTCACGTTGTTACTGA
Organism: Lepas anatifera; assembly: GCA_034440635.1. Classification (NCBI taxonomy): domain Eukaryota; kingdom Metazoa; phylum Arthropoda; class Thecostraca; family Lepadidae; genus Lepas; species Lepas anatifera. Next base: position 886,267 of record JAOTON010000520.1, on the reverse strand, counting down.
ATGAGCACACTGATGCTTGGATCTCAGCCGAAAATTCAGAATATTCAGAAAAGCAGATAACACTAATTACAACTCATTTCATAAAGTCGAGTGAAATCCCAGCCTACATAGATAAACTGAAACTGTAAGGAAATCTCACTCAGTGCTCGAAACTTGCAGCATGACATCATGTTTATATTCAAGGGTCAGCGTGGTTGCATTGACTCCCGCATCTTCTCAATGCCCCTCTTCTTCAGTGTCCGCGATAAGTGACCGCTGACAAAGGTACGTGAGCCAGGGTCAATACTGTACCGGATGGCCTATTTGCTCGAGTACCACGAGCGAGCAGTGTAGCCCATCACGCGAGCGAGTTTATGGCATATGATAGCGTTACAATCGGTATTCAAGTCTAATATGACCGAGAGGAGAATTTGAGCAAAAAGTGGAACTGGCTGTTGATCCAACTCTATTTCAACACTGACGTTCAACACGTGCATTAACGTGGGGGCGGGTAAGAGCCTCCCCCTCGTTTTTTTAGATATAATAACGGCGGTTGTACAATGGTAACCCAGCTTCACTTCCAAACTCGCACCATGCCGCTCTGCACTCGTTAGCATTTACTACAAGGACTCCAATGGCAAACAGTCGAGTAGAACAAAACAACATGCCAGATATCCTGCGTGACTCGTCTTGATAGCGGGGTTTTTGTTGGACATCAGTGCTGCTAGCACCACTTTTCCTCCGTCGCCTACTCAGCCCCCTCCCCCGAAAACAGCAGCGTTAGCTGTGCCCCCAAAAAGTTCAATTAAATTAGGGCAGCGGTCTCTGCTCATTGGTGCTTCAGACGTTTCTGCTCATTAGACTCACTTAGGCTCATCAGACTCATTTAGGCTCATTTACATCAGGCTCATCAGGCTCATTTACCGTTTTGCACAAGCCGGAATCTTTTGCACTTGCACAGAATCAATCACTTGCACAGAATCTTTTGTCTCGTATGGTCGTGAACAGGAAATTATGAAAGATATAGGTATATACATCCATACATATGTGAAGGGGATAGAAGTTTAGCCGTGTCGGGGACGTAATGGACAAAAAACGGGCTGTGTTTGTGCTGGGAGTAACTAAGCTCCGTCGCAGATATACCGGACAGTAACTAAGCTCCGTCGCAGACATACCGGACAGTGACTGAACTGCATTGCAAACATACCGGACAGTAACCGAGCTGTGTTGCAGACATACCGGACAGTAACTGAGCTGTGTTGCAGTCATATCGGAGAGTAACTGAGCTGTGTTGCAGACATACCGGACAGTAACTTAGCAGTGTTGCAAACATACCGGACAGTAACCGAGCTGTGTTGCAGACATACCGGACAGTAACTGAGCTGTGTTGCAGACATACCGGACAGTAACTGAGCTGTGTTGCAGTCATATCGGAGAGTAACTGAGCTGTGTTGCAGACATACCGGACAGTAACTGAGCTGTGTTGCACACATACCAGAGAGTAACTGAGCTGTGTTGCAGACATACCGGACAGTAACTGAGCTGTGTTGCAGGCGTGCTGGACAGTAGCCGGGTGGACTGCTACAACCCTATCACGAACCAGTGGCGGGCGTGTCCGGGCATGCTGACGCCGCGCAGCAGGCTGGGCGTGGCCCTGCTGGACGGCTACCTGTACGCCGTCGGCGGCTCCAACGGCCAGGAGTTCCTGAGCAGCGTCGAACGGTGCGTCGCTAACTCGGCGCGGCGCTGCACAGCGCTTGTAACCAGGCCACGGCTCCAGGCCACGCTGCGTTGTGTTCAGAGCTCTCAATATTTCTGCAGATGATTATTTTCTTTCTTAGTTGTTCGGTTATGCCCTTTTGAACATGTAATTGTTAACGTCCAATAAAAACTGGTGGAATGAAAGTAATCCAGGGTGTTATTTGCGAGCCACACAGTTGGCTGATTTGCCAGTCATGCTGTAGATTGACTTGCATCAGTGCCCGATTCTGAACTGCGTCGGTTCCAATGTTTTGCGTCATGCGCGGTGGCGTCAGGCTGGGATGGCGTCGGCTGACGCTGACGCCCCGCGGCAGGTACTGCCCGGACCGGGACTGCTGGACGCCGATGCAGTCGATGTCGACCACGCGCATGGGCCTGGGCGTGGCGGTGGTGGCCCGCCTGCTGTACGCCGTGGGCGGCTACGACGGCGAGCGGCGGCTGCGCTCTGCCGAGTGCTACCACCCGGAGCACAACAGCTGGACGGCCATCCCAGCCATGAACACGCCGCGCAGCGGCATCGGTCAGTCCAGCGGCGGCCGCGCCCCACTGCCGCACTTTCTGCTATAGCGCGTGATACGATGTATGCTCAAACGGGTATGCTACCCGTTCGCGGATTGGGTTGCACTCGGTGGAGAATGGATCGAGATACGGATCCGGATTCCCATGCTTTCAGTTTGGTAATGTCCTTAGGACGCGGATCGGATCGGGGGTGGTATTCCTGGTGAGTGATCGGGTTGACCTGGACTTGTCGGCGACAATTGGAGGATGGGCCGGGTTGGATCGGCGCTCCTGCGTCCGTGGCACTCTCTTCTTTCCGCTCCGTTTGCGAGATAGGCGTGGGATGCTGTCCCGCACAGATGTCGTAGGTCTTCTGCGGCGCTTCATACTCGTTTATGTGCCAAGGCCTGGTGCTCGCCGTGCCATCTTTCAGAACCGGCCATTGGTCCGTGGGATGTCTTTCTGGATCATTTGATCTCTTGATCAGTTTTAAGGTGATTGTGCTATGGGCTTACGCCGGTTTGAGAACCATGTCATGCAGGAACGTCTAAAATTATTGATCCAAGATAACTGGATGGATGTGGTAGATAAACATCCTAAATAGCAAGGCTCGCTCACTTGCGTCCTGAATGTCCTGGAGTGCAATGCCGTCTTGCCTGCTGTTACGTCATGCTGTTTTCTCATCTGCTCATGAGCATGCTCATGAAATAATGCAATTACAAAAGTCAAATTTTCTGACATTCCTTTGTCAATGTTGGGAAAACATGGAGGGCCCAGAGGAAAAAATGTTCATTTTAAAACAATGACAACGATTTCCAAGACAACTATTTCCAAGAAATAAGCTTCTCTCAGCCTTCGTTTAGGTCCGTGTTGAGTTAGTTCGGCTGTGATGAACGTATTTAGGGAGCTTCCGGGATTTCCAAGTGTTTTGGGCCACGATGCTGGAAACTACCGTGCTGCCCAAATCTATTGCGAAGACACAGCCGGGCTTCACAGGAGTGGCTGGGCTCTGAGGCAGCCCGTGCAGCTGAGCTATGTCCGTGTGCCGGCCGCTGGGTTTCACGCGGAACCGGGCGCGCTGGTCCGGCTGCCGGCACGGAGGGTAACCAGTCGGTGCGTCAGTGACACGTCTTGCCGGCACGGACCGCCGCGCCGCCACACAGTCGAATGCAATGCACCGGGCCAAGGCTGGATATATCTTTACGATCCAGGGACGGGGAACCTTGCACGGGTTAACGCTAGCACGACAATACAAGTCCTATAAAAAGTCTATGGGAGACCAGAAATCAATCTAGGGGGTCCGACCCCGACCCCTTCCCGGGATTTCTACCCATGCACCGGGCCACATCCTGAAAACGAGCTGTTGGCATCAGGCCAGGCGTGCTGATGGCCCATGCCGTGAACCGCGGCTATTGCGGCTGTCGGGCGTGAGTTATTCCCACCGAACCGCCGATCCACGTGCTGAAGCGCAGTAGCCGATGCCATGGCAATGTGATGGAAAATGGCATCTGGCGTTCAATCGGTACAGGAACCAGTGATGACAGAATTTGACTTTTACAAGCCCATTATAGAACTGGTTTCGACTTTTCCTTCCTGATTTTTCCCACTTAAGGGCTCCACCAGATGCATTTTATTTTTATTAAAAAGGAAATGAAAACCAGCACTAACATCCTCAAAAAACACAGGACCCAGAAAGCCTATCCGCCAGGCGGGGCGCCACCTACAGGACAGCAGACATGCGCTAGCCTTTTGTGGCAAACTAATTTTTATCCGGCTGAAGGACCAAAACTGTAAAAAAGCCGAAGTTGGAAAATTTGATGCAAAAAACGAGTTTTCTTTACGGGAAGCATGGGCAATATTCTTAACCCGGCACCGCCTGGTCTCTTTTCGCACCCACCACTGCCTGAGGGGTCCGATCATCATCATCATCATAATTGGTGGTTTAGGGCGCGCCGACAACAAAGGTCATGTGGCGCCCATATGAGGGGTCCGATCGGACCCCCTCCTTACGATCTCGGGAACCGGTTAAGATACCGGAAAAACTGGAACGGCGCTGGAAGTGTCTACTGTCTTCTACTCTCAAGCCGAGTTTGAGCCATATCCGTGTAACCCGTGACGTCACAGAGGGCCAAAATAGATCAAATTTTGAACCATTTGGGAAATTCTTGATTGCTCGGGAACCATTAGACCTAGAACAAGGCCAAAGATATCAGTGTGTGAACCTTGAGCCAAGGATTCGAAGGATGTGCAGCATGACTTGGGAATGCCAAATTATGACCTTGACCTCAGGTCAAGGTCAAATAATGACCTTTCATGACCATGTGACACATCATTCAAATCCTTGGGCAATGCTCGTCACTATGCTACTAAATTTACTGCTGTATCTTTTTAAAAGTTCTAGACATAAATGATTTCGAAAAGTGGGATCTTTGGTGACCTTGATATTGACCTGACCTCAAAATGGATACCAGCACGTGGATTTATCCTTTCAAGAGCTTTCCCATGACGTTTTAAAACTTGATCTAGCTCTTCTAAAAGCCGAGTTACTCCCTGGTTTTGTCAGCCTCTTTTAGAAGACCATAATGGCCTTACATGGATTTAGAAATGACGTCATAACTCGTTGACCTGACCTGACGCCGATTTTTGGTCATAAGTCGTCAAATTGATCACTCTACAGGTGTGCAAAGTGACGTGGCTCTCACTCAAATCGGCTCTGAATCATTCGCGAAAAATGGAGGGGGGGTCTGATCAGACCCCCAGGTGGTTAAGGCTTAATTATGTTATAGCATGAAGATATCGTATGCACACTCTCTGGTCACTCATTGTTAGTCAAAACCTTGTTTCCCAGTCACCTAATGCGAAGAGGACCACCATGACTGTGCGGCGATCCTTGTTGATAGCCGGCTGGTGTTTTGCCTTTTGCAGACACAAAGCTAGGGTCATGGTCATTCCAAGCCGTGCAAATGAAACAAGGTGTCATTAATTTAGTTCCCTAGAAGTAAGTTGCGCCGACGATCATTGTCATTCTGCGCGCTAGCTATTGCTCTAGTTACCTACTTATTTCCACCTTTCACGATTAGGTACAAGAATGATGCACGAGCAATAAAATTAGTTGAGATTTATGACGTACCAACTGTCAGTTTTATACGGCGTCGCCAACTCCACTCTGTTGAAAGGATTTTTTTGGGGGAGGGTAGGTTGTACTTCAGAGAACGCGCTGGGCCTTGAACCCGGAACCTATGGCTAAGGAGGCAGGTGTCCTACCAATGAGTTACCCTTACACATACACGAGCCAGGTGGAGTTAAACGTGTGACCATTGGCGAACCAATACTTAGTCCCGAGATATTGCCTTTGGTATGGTGGAAGTGTACTGTTTAATATCAGAGAAGCTGCACATGCTCAGCGCAACATGCCTGCCCCTATGTCAGCCAACTGCCGCTCTTCACGGACGCGCCAGCCACGTAAACTCGGGCGCTCTGTGGGCGTGGCGGTATTCGTGGGAAACTCTCATGGACAACAACAACGAAACGGAGCCCGCCGCATGTCTCCTCGTAGCCACCAAACTGTCACATGAAGTGAGAACGTCATCTAGCGAAGAGTGGTCCCCGCGTCGCGTGCACTCCGGCGGGGCTCTGTCAATTGGGTGCAAAGGGTGTGGGCGTGACTTGCGCGACCTGCGGCTGATACTGTGGATCATCAAATACGGCGAATCAGAGAATCAACTCTGCCCTGCAGTTTGCCGGCTTTCACGGCTGCGCGGGCCCTCGGGTGGCGACGGCTTCGTTCAACTGTACCCTTTAACCCGCGCCCCACCGGGGGTCCGGCGCCACCTTCGCCCCACCCCGGTGCACGGGGGCCATCGATGGCCCCCTCTAACTCCGAAAATATGGGGGTTAGCGCAAATCGCGTGAATTCAGCAAGAAATTACTTCTCATGTTAAAGCGCTCAGGTCAATGGTTTGACCTCCAGAGGTCAAGTTAGGTCACGATAAGCTATTTTCACTCAAATATGTAATGCTTAAGAAAACTGGGCACAACTCTTATGCCATTAGAGCTATTGAGATCGGGTAAACTACAGTGGATAGGAAAATGCCAGACCTTTCTCCGCTATGTGGAACGTAATGACCTCACGCTAGTGGTTTTGGCATCCAGAGGTCACCTCGTGACCTCATATGACCTGAGGTCATCAAAGGTCAGAAAGTGACCTTGCCGCATATCAAATGAAAACTAGTGATGAGACATACACGATGGTGTTTGATTCAACGCTCTAGCTTAATTAGGTCAAAAGTTATTGCCAAAATACTGTTTTTGACCCCTGGTGATCTTGGATGACTTTGGAGAGGTCAAGAGGAAAATATGGCCCCTGGGATCCGTAAAAGGGTGTCCAAGAACACTTCTCTGAGCAAGCGGAGCATTTGCAATAGTTTTTGTGGCTTTTACATCATAAGACAGCGTTTTCCCATGCTTTTTCAATGGGAGAGGTCACCTTGTGACCTGACCTTAGGTCACGAAATGGAAAAACTCCGGATCTATACCTTGTAGACCCTGGCTGGGCCATACAATGTAGGAAGTTTCAAATCAAACCAAAATCTGCTAATAGGTTTTTGACCATGATCAACTCCGATATTTTTGTTGATACCTATAGCATTTTTAGAGCTCGCGTTGTGGAGTATATAAGGGACCTAAGAGTGTGAGGTCACCAAGGTATATGTGCACCAAATATATGAAGAGGGAATGAGCTCAAACTATTTTAATAACTTTATTTTTACAGCAGCCATTTTACTCATTTGTATGTTTTTAGCACTAGGATGTTTCGGACATGTTTATGTGTATGTGTTGTTTTTGGTGAGAGAGTTTTAATACCTGACTTCACCTGTTAGTGGGCATCAGCCTGTTGGTGATCATGTTTAATAAAAAATAAACAAACAAATAAACAAATCGATCGACTGAGAAACGTAGCTCTTATAGAGCTCAAAATTTTAAGTGGGTGACCTTGGTTGACCTCGCCTGGTGACCTGACCTTAGGTGACCCGGGGTAAAAAAATTTAGGGATGGTGTGAAAATGATGGGGTGAGATATAGAGCCCTCAACCGTGGTCCTGCGTTTCGTCGTTTTTCTGCTATCCCGAAAAAACCGTAGGGGGGGCATCGATGCGCCCGGTGGGGCGAGGGTTAACTCGGGCCTGGCCCTTGCTGAGCTGTGCCTTATAACCCGTCGCCATCCCTGCTGGCACGACGTCTAGATCCGCCACTTTGTGGGACAGTGTACTCAATAATTCGGGCATCACCTCTGTGGGACAGTTTACTCCAGAACTCGGACACCATCCCTGTGGAAAAGCCTACCCTATACCCCCCTTTATGTGGAACAGTGTTCTCGATATTCGGGCACCCCTTGTGGAGCAGTCTACCCTACACCCCCCTTTCTGTGGGACAGCCTGCTATAGCTCGGGCACCGCCACTGTGCGACAGTCTACAAAACTCTGAAACCCGCCGCCAACCCTGTGGAGCAGCGTACCCTTTGACCCCACCACCGTCTCCAGGCGACATGACAGTGCAGTTTGCAGCCACCTGGCCGTATAGCCGGGTGCGGCCTGTAGCCGGGAGACCAGGCGCAGGCTCAGTGGCGTAGGGACCCAAATGCACCGCCTGAAATGGTGGGCGTGGTAGGTGTTAGATTCATTACACTGTAATGTGACATTATGCATTTTGTTGCATTCCCAGTTTCTTTTATGTTCTGTTTTTTATCAGAAAGAATGCTGAATTGTGTAACGAATCGTACTCTGATATCAGTCTGACAGAGCGTCTTCTACTGCTCTTGAGGAGAAGTGGGCCTGCTGTGTATATTAAGTTTTGATGAGCGACGGGATGTCTGCTTTTCGTACGAAATCCAGGCGCATGTGATCTCAACACGCGAGTTACACTTTCTCCATGTGTAGCATATGTGGCGAGACATATTGGGCCACCACCGGAGAAGATTTCAGCCTAGATACAAACATTCCTCGTGGGTAGACCATCCAGCCGCTGTCACCTGCGTATCGATACGTATCGGAGCGCCTTTTCGCTACATATGCCGGTCTTCTCACGCTGGGATGCTCAGATAGCTAAAATCGCGGTTCTTTTTAGCTATCTGAGCATCGAAGTTCTCAGTTCTATATGAAAAACTGGAAAACTTCGAAGTTCCTGTCTTTTGAAATGGACGGACGTCTTATGTCTACATGTGACATATTTCATAAATCAGCTATTAATAATCGACAGAGGCTCTGTTGTAGCTTTGGGTGGCTCTTCGGTACTGCACGTACCTACCTCCCAAGTGCTTGCACTCTTCTCGTAAATGATTACGGGCTAACATTAGTAGCTAACAGTGTGTCTACACTGAGTTCCCTAGAAACGTACAACGTACAACTGAGTTCCCTACAACGTTGACGGCTACCGGTATGGACGACTGCCGCTATGGAGGGCTCCCGGTATGGACGCGACACTGCATTGAATGAGTGATTTTGGCAATAGTAGCATGCGGTTTTCTTCACTACTTGGTAGATACCAGGCATGGGCAGGATTGCATTGCAGGATTGCAAAATCCCGGATTTTGCATTAAGCTTGAGGATTGGATTTGTCTGTTATCCTTTTTATGAACAGAATGTTGGATTGAATTTAAAACATTTTAGGAAGAGGATTGTAGGTACGGATTAAAATCCTTTTTTGAAGGCTGTTCTTTTTACGTGGAATGGTTAATCATTACGCATGTGGATTTCTTGTATTTTGTCATGTGGCAAATAAACGTAGTCAGACACTGACGATTGTTCTACAGAGGTGGGTCCCGCCAGGGCCGTTGAAACTTTGTCAGAGCCGCATGACGAAAACCATGGAGCGAAGCGGATTGAAATTTCTCAAGAGGCTCTATTCTGACCGCTTGGCGCTTCTGACAGTTGATGCCAGGGCTCTTCAATTGTGTAGGTGAGAGCCCTTTTACGCTAGACGCCCAAACTAAGGCCCCCGAATCCAAATTCAAAGTTTTTTTGAAATTTTGGAATGAATGTTTTCAATTTTTCTTATTTTTATTTCTTAAGCGACGAACTTGAAATTTGCCACCTTTTGAATAAGCAACAGGGTCCACCTAAGAAAAAAATTCTAACTGATCCTACAATATTTCGTACGCGAAAACGCAGTATTTCTGATACGAGCAAAAAAACTATTGAAATTTGACGGCCGACTTATAGCTCGAAATGTCAGAAAGCACGCTTCAATTAGTTTAAAGACAGCCGCCGGGAGGCAGCCAGGCCGATTTTATTGTGCTTAGGCATAGTTTCCAGTGTAAAACGTAAAATTCTGACCCAGTTTTTGCCATTCTCCCAGAGGACTGCATTTTTGCTCATTTTATTCAAATCTTAATATCTCGCGATCTGAAGCGCCGATTTGACTTTTCATTTCAAATAATGAAAGAGCATTGCTTCTGCCTGATAATATTTGGAGATGGATATCGTGATATTGAAATTCATAGTTTTATATGCATAGATATAATTTTAGTAAAAAAACTTTTATTTGTAGCTTCTTCGTTCCGAGCACATGTCATTCGAAAGCTCAGAATTGACATGGCTGAATAGGAAAATTAATTGCAGCCATTTCATTGATATACACTTCTCACTTATTTCCAACGGCTTTCGAGTAATTCGTCCTAAAGGGTATTTCAAGGAGCTAAATTCATCGGAACATGCTTGCTTCTCACCGTGGTTTCAAGTCCTTAAAATAAATGGAAGTGGATGAAATTTGGCATGAAGCTAACTTAGGGTCCTGGGTCGCCGATACAAGTGATTCTAGGCCAATATAATGTTCGTCGTCTTCGTTCGTCTTCTAGAAGTAGCTTTATACCGTGCCTTTTCTGTACGAACACAGCACCCGGCGCCACGATCACGGCATCGTTTTGATTGAGTGATACCGGCCAGTGACCTCCTGACGGGTCACAGGTGTAGGGTTAGTGGGAGCCGGTACAGTGTGGTGCAGTGGTCTATTGGTTAGAGGACCTGTCTCGTGATCAGTGGTGCTCGGTTCGAATCTGGGGTTGACTGCGAGCTATTTATTAGTTATTTCAACGAAAAGAATGATAACACTGACCTACAGGCTTATGAATAGACACATTTAGAACGAAATATGGTTTGCTTTCAGCACATTGTCATGCGGCTCTCCTGCGCCGGTGGGGCGTCAGCCTAGGTCGCAGATCGGGGTTCAAGTTGGGGGGGAAGCAGTGACGGATTTAGTCCATTGGCTTAGGATCCAAGTCTGTAAAACGGGGTGACCCAGTGGCTTCGTTGCTCGTCTTCGGATCGGATAGCATGGATTAACATGGGTTCAATCCCACGACGGCGGGAAACCGCCTTCCGTGTCAGATCTGACCAGGTGGAGAGTATCCTTAAACACCCACGCCAATACTCCCTGTTATTGGGCAAGTGTACCTGTTAGGAGTGACCTTAATAAAAAATTCGCAGTAGAGGAAACTTTTCACCTTCAAAGAAGTACATACCTTCCAAGTAGAGAAGAAGCTGGAATATTTTCCTTAGGGACACGCTCTCCGCTGTTGTTTCTTCATGAAAAACTAGTTTGCTTCGGAGGATCCAAAAGAGGCTGTGCCCTCCCCTCTTTTTGCTTTGGGGCCATGAATAAATTACTCTTTGGATCCGGCCTAACTGCAACCGCTACAAGCGCTACTTTGTGAAAGTTGCAAAACCACCAATTTCTGCGGCTTGTTTTCAAAAGAGAGTGCCACTAAATGCTACGAAAGCTTGTTTTTATTTCTATCTTTACATATGTTTCAAAGAAAGTTACTGAGTTCTTTATTGTATGCAGAATTAGCTATTGCATTATTAAGTCTGGAAATATTACTCCACACAACTGTCCCAATTATGTTGGGACACCAACTGTCCTAATCCAATTATCTTCTGTCTGTCCCGAGGAGAAATCATTTATCTCAATCTCAATTTTCAGATTTGCTTAAACGGTGATATAAGCGTTGCCACTGGCAGATAAGTGAGAGGCCAGCCATTTTTCAAATTGCTGCTGACAAGAAACTTTCCACGCTAGAACCAACAACTCATCGGAATGGATTCCTTATTTGCCTTCCGCTGTGGTTGGTTATAAAATGTTTCTGTTTCCGCCCAATTGGGATGAGTTCGGGATTTTTAGGTAGAGAAGTGGGGGGGGGCAGCCCCCCGGTCATTGTTTTCCCATCAAACACAGCCATAGAGCAGAAAATGTTTAACTAAAAACCGTTCAGAATAGGAACTTCACACTGATTGCCAGCAGTTAAGAATATCAGCACACCTATCTTGAGGATTGCGGATTGGATTTGAAATATTTTCATATGCCGGGATTTAGGATTGGATTGAAATTGAGTTTTCTCAGAGGATTGTGGATTTGGACTTAAATCCTTTTTCGTAGGATTTTATGCCTGGTAGATACTATCCGTAAGTGGATATGCAACCATTCAGACACCGTTTTATTCTGGAAAATACAATCCAGCTGATGCTGCAGTTGCTGTGCAGGTCAGCCTTGCACACGGACACTGCTCAGTCTCTGAACACATGCGAACCAGCCACGGTGACTAGATTGAAGGTGCAGCCTGTCACGGTGCATTTTACTGGTGGTGAACTTCTCTGATAGCGAAAGAGTCGAGTCAGCGCCTGCTCGCGGTGCCAGCTGTTTGTTGCTGTTGCATGGCCAATGGTCGCTGAGGGGAATGCATGTGGAGTTTCGGTACTTGCTTGAGACACTTTAGAAGGCAGCTAGCTGGTGCGCAGAGTGCCGAGCGCTGGCTGAATCGGTGACCAGAGGACATCATGAACGGGGTATCCAAACAGATCGGAACCGCTCGTGGAATGGATTACATCTGCTTGGAAATTGCAGTGGTTTCGGATCTGGATCTGGATTTGGATTCCCATTTTTGTGCATTGGATTTGGATTGACTTTGGATTGGCGGCCATGAAGTGTGAACGAACTGGCTTGGATTTGTGGGGAAAACTTTATAGATATGAACGAGATTGGACTGGAATTGTATGGACCGTGATGCTCTCTATCAGCGACGGGCGGATTCCCCTGGAATCCGTCCTGGGTCAGATTGTACCCGGTGACAGTGCTGCCCCCCCCGGCCTGTGGATTTCGCCTTAAACCCAAATCCGTGATGGTATCAGTTGCGAATGACGTAATGGCTATGTTGCGTCGTAGGCTAAGACGGACTTAACGGTGCTGCGGCCGTGTCCATTCCCAGACAGCTGTCCCTTGTGTACTGCAGCAGAGGCCGTCCAACGCTCAGAACCAACCCTTAGCCGATGTCTGTTTCTATGCAAGCCCGGCGGGTGTTTGCTTTGGAAGGTAGACCGTGGCTAGATGGCGCGAGAGAACCGAGTGCTCGGAGGCCGGCCGCGGTGATAGCCGGCCGAGACGGGTGCAGGCGTCCGAGGGTGATTCGGCAGTTCTGCCTCGGCCCCTGTCGGACCTCGTCTGACGCTAATGAATGGTTGCAAGGAAAATATCCTCGGATTGTATGATGGATGAAGGATATTCTAATTGTCCTCGCCACATTAGAGTAATGCGCGATGATGTCATGTTCTGATAGCGGATGTTATGCCGTACAGGTGCGACTTTTGCCCCGTCGGAAAGTGTAGTGTGAGCTTTACTTGCGTGTTACAATCATATCAGCCAATGACACTGCTCGGTGCGGATAAACACCGTACTGGGGCTGGGCTGGCGCGCGGCGGGGCGGCTTTTCTGCTGCGGCCACCGCCACCGGCCGGGTCGCCGCCGCGCCGCTCAGCAAATCTGCAAGTCAGCCCAGCTGGCAGAGGCCCCACACCGGCGCGGCGGCGGCGGCGCGGCGGCTCGGCATGCGCGGGGTAGCTGCCGAGCCGGCGCTGGCGTCCCGCTCCCGATACCTGCCAACCAAGGCCGCGCCGCCCCCGCCCCCGCCCGCGACACCCGTCAATCAACCGACTGGCCACAAAAGCAGCCCGAAGAATGTGTCGTGGTGCTGGTGACGGATACGTTCACAAGATCCGGCCGGGAAGAGAGGTGGGGTATACGGCCTGCAAATTGCGCATGAAATGGGAGGGCAGTCAACGTACGAGGCAGCTCTCCTTAAATATTATGCTTTCTTTACGATCCTCAAAAGTGAACAAATATACTTGCAATGATGCATTCATATGTGTATACGGATAGGAACATGGCGCGGACAAAGATACTAATTAACTGATTTACGGACACACACGGATCCTAGGAGTTGGAGAGTTAAGGGGGCCATCTCGTCTGACGTTCGCAGGAATGCCCTCAGACCATGTTGAGTGCTGGGGACGCTGGTGTGCAGAGACTGACGTCTGTGAGATGCGGACATTGCGCGGCACAGGTCCCCGAAAGTTTAATTACGACGATGGCCCGTGAAAAGGCACCTTGTTCCTCAGGCGCCATCGCGATAACGGGCGTGTTTATGCTGTTGTGGTCCGCCGCTCCATTCGCGACCGCAGATCCGCGCCCATTGCCCCCCCCCATCCCCACCCCTCTGCAGACGGCGGCGTCCGTCCGATCATAGAAGAAGAAAAAACAGTTTAATTTCAGTTTTGTGTGATTCTAGACAAATGTTGAATGAAGCCGCGTCACCTGTGTCGGGTAACGCTTTGTTTGGCACATGAGGCCGAGTCCAAGGTCAGGTGACCGTGGAGAGCTTCCCCTGTAGAAAAAGCGGTCTTTTTTGCTGAGTCATGACTAGAAACGTGTACCGTAGAGCACGGTGTCCAGTCACGCCACCCATCCGCGGGTGTGGGCAGATGAGTGTGCCTGAGATGTTGCTCAGTCTGTGACTGTTTCTGCTTGACCAGTACCCTTATCCACCACGCATCTGTGGCGCGGTGGCATCAGCCAGAGGCTGCTATTGACGCAGTCGACCGCAGTGATCGTGATGTGAGAGATGATGTGCGCTGGTGGTTGCGAGACTGCGTGGTTGGCTGTTGGCGATTCACTGGATTGCGGAGGATACAGCTGGCATGCCGCTGCCAGACTGCTGCTCACGACTTCCGGAAGGCAGTCTAGTTCCGTCTTCCATCGCGTGTCGTCGTCCGCTGGAGGCCCCCAACGGCATGCAGCAATGAGCAGAGGCTGCTTCACTAGGTGACTGAGTGACTGTCGTAATGCTTTGATATTCTTCGGGAGGCTTCAACGAAGAAGTGCTTTTCTTCCATGCTCTTTGAGCTCCCTGCGGATATGCAAGATGAAGCGGCTATCATTGTTTCTTTTCACTGGACAGCATGAATAATTTCGATTGCGAGGATGTTATACGCCCATTGACGGGGGGGTCTCAGCCACCATCGCTTTGACGGGGGCGGGTACCCGCCCCCCGAAACTCTCGAGAACCACCCTAGGTAGCGAAAAACGGTAAACGGTGTTTGGTAGCTCATCCACTTCTCCATCGAAATATTTGAACCATTTTTTGTCAGGTCACATTTAAGGTCACTAGAGGTCAAAACATGCCGTCATAGGGATAACATGTGAATGGAGGTTTTCGGTCATTACATCTGAACAAGTAAAGATAAAGGAAAACAATTTGAACTGTATGAATCCTCTCAGCAAGTCGAATCAAATGATATATGATATGACCTTGCTAGGTCAAATGAAGGAGTTGACCTGATCTGAGGTCAGGTCAAGGTCAAATTATATAAAAATGCATTTCATTAGAACCGCAAACAGAAGGCGAATCTAATGCAGTTAAAATAAACGCTCTATCACCATCCGTTAATAAGTTATGCAGTATTTCCAATGGAGACGTCATGACTAGTACCAGAACTTAGGTCATCGATATAAAATACCGGAACATATTTTAGAGAACTCGGTGGATCCATTCTGTGATATGGGTTTCAATCGGACAAATTCTCCCTATTCCGCCTTCTGCTATCGTAAACTTCTTTGAGGCCAGGTCACTTGACCTCAACTGGTGACCTGACCTGAGATGACCTAGCCTTAAAATTTTGAAAAAGTTGTAAAAGTGATGAGAGGAAAGGTATGCCAAGTACGGTGGCGCTACCCGCCGTCGTTTTTGTGCTATTTCCGAAAACCCGAGGGCGGGGGTACCCGCTCCTCCCCGTCAATGCGCGTGTTAAACTTACTACGTTCAGTTGCGTCATGCACTGATGGATCCCAGGGAGGGGGGACAAAGGGGCTGTGGCTCCCTCAAAAGCCTAAACAAGTATCTTTGGACCCAAAAAAGGACCAAATTATAGCCGTGTTTCTTTGAAAGTACTATGTTTTCGCGATTTGTTCTCGATTTGCCCCCATAACATTGATCTGGCCCCTCCAAAAATTTCTCCTGGATCCACCAATGGCGTCATGTGCTATTTATTCATAACAAACCGCCCCTTGGAAACCTAAGACTCCTAAGAAGCTTGTATTGAGTTAAACATTTATTATCCAGGCGTGACGGTAGCAGTGGGGTGAGCCGAAGCTGCTGACCCACGACACTGTGAGTGGTTTGCGCAGTTGACGGCGAGATGAGCGGTGACAGACAGCGGCGGCCTACCTGGCGGCTGAGGCGCTGCTGCCTGTGATACGGCCCGCCAGTCATCATTGCCGTCCGGCATGCCATGCGGCCGTTACATGTGTGAAAGTACCCGAACGCCGGGCTATTCTGGGCTCAGCACCTGTCAGGGTGTTAAAACGGACCTCTGTCCGTCAGCAGCGGCTTCCGTCGATGTAGTGGCGCTCCTTCCCGTTCTGGTTTGTGCGCGTGCGTGAGTGTGCTGGACCTCGGGAGGTTGGGCGGACCTCGGGGGTGTGCGGGGGCATGGTGCTGCACTGCTGTCTGTCTGGGAGCAGCCACGTCTGACACCTCGGCACCGTGGTGTGGTGAGAAGGGAGAGTGGGTTCATCGCCTGCCGCCGTGTGGTCGTGGGGAGGTAACCAACGCCTGCCGGCTAATGGCCTGTGCAAGTCAGCCTGGTGTTGCTATTCTGGGCGCCGTGTGTGACCTCTGTAACGGCCGTATGGTAGGTTCGCTGGGTATATTCACAGCCGCGTGCCGTCGTGACCATCGCCGGCCGCTCCTTGGTCGTAGTCGCCCCGCTTTCCACCAGCATTTCCATTATTATTTACGGCCGAGGCCGTGAGGAAGGGCCGGCTTTTTAGGATGTTTATTTCGACGATGACTCGGCTCTCTTCCTCTGTGCGTTTCCCGTTCCAGTGGCGGACCTGTAACGCTGGGCGGTGGGGAGCAGCCCTCGTTAGATGAGCGGACGTGATCAGGTTTGGGAGTACGGCTCCGTGTCGGCCAGGTAGTGGGCCCTCGATTCCGCTCCCCACCAACGCTCTGATGCGCCATTGTTTTCGTGGAACGAGCGTGGCATCTACTCCGCCTCCCAGCGGTCCCGGCTTTATTTTCCAACGTTCTTTACTAGAGTGACAAAGTGTTCAGTCATTGTTCTGACTGTGACGCTGAGCCATCAACCATACGGCCCGATATTTTATTGTATAGTTTTATTTTTATCCAGTCGCTTCCTTGAGCTGTCTTGGCATGGAGGCCGAGGCGTAACCAACTGGAGTAACTGACGGGTGTGGTTATCGACAATTTGTGTGCCGTAATTAGAACTCGGTTTTATAGCTTAGTTTCTTGCAGTAAGATAAAAGTGAAGTCACTTAAAAGTTTGATATATATAATGCCATGAACTCAGGAGGATGTCCAGTGGAAACGTGTTTGACTTTGTGAGCTGGGTTTTGTGGGTTAGAAGTTTGAGCTGCATGTCGTGGGTTTTTACTTTTGAGCTGGGTATTGTGGGCTCGAATCCGTTGCCGGCCGCTCGGTAGCACACTTTCCAGCAGGGAGAGAGCAGAGGTGGCGATGTTTTACCTGAGCAGTCGATACACGGCATCAGGTACTGAACACAGGTTTTGTTGTAAGTTCATCCATGAGTAACAAGATAAGCGTAATCGAATTCTGCCGCATATAACAATGCTTATGTGTTATACTTTTATTTGTGGTGAATGGGATGGTAACCTCTGCTCCTGAAGAGGCACAGAAGGCATGCTAAATGATACTGTGATACTGCCTAGTAACTGGAAGTGCTCATCCTTCGGTGTAGTAGACATCTCCATGCTATCAAATTATCAACCGTTATATCAAATTGGCCACCATTATACGCCCCTCCCCACACTCAAACGAAGTGTGACTTTAGCTAGCCTGCTGCCCCTCTCCAAGAATGAATCGGCCCTGCAACCAAGAGGCTGCCACTCAATGCACACTGGGGCAAATGACCTTCAAAACCGGCCAAAACACCCAATTTTGACATCTTCAAAATCGGACTTAATCGTTTGGTTCTGATAGAGAAATGTCCAAAACCTTGGAAAAGCAAAATTGTATCTATTTTTCTCTTCTTTATCCGGTTGCATACATGCTGGAACACGGCGCATTAAACACGCCGCAGCCCGACGTCAAGTTGACTCGAGATGAGGGGCACTTTCCGATGCATTATCAGCCATGATCGCAGTCACAAAACCGTTATCTATTTATATCAATGGAAAGCTGGGAACGTCCTGAAGACACCCAATGTTAAAAAGTACGGAATTTGTTTATAAGTTTTGAAGTGCTGCGGCGAGGAGCATGATGATGAGTTGTTAAGATGTTCCCTGACCTCTCCCCTCGAATCCGGAAATGTAAAAAACACTGAAGATTATATATTCGGGCACAGCCCTTCATCAGAATCGTGGAGTAAATATCAATAATTCTCAGTCCTAGTATAGCCAGACCTCGAATTGAGCTTCACACAAAAATGTCTTTTAGAATGAATCGTTAAAAATAAGATTGGATGTCGTGACAACAACCATATTGGTACCTCTAACCTAAAAGTAATGCCGACAATACGACAAACCTAGAGCAGTATTTGTGACAGTCTTTTCTATTATTTCAGCCAAACACTAGCTTTTGATTAACAGTGAAAAACTCGCTGAAGTACCTTAATCGGTTATTTGAATATTTCTGTTCTTCTTATTTACTATTTTTCCGTCGACTACAGCTAAAATGCTAACCAAAAACTACCTATTAAGCACTAGTAGACGTGATACTAGATCGGTAGATCGGTAGAAGAGTACTTTCCCTCGAATTATTTAGCCATCTTAACTAAATAATTCGAGGGAGGCTTTTATTGTAAAAATATAGCATCATCTTAAAGGGGAAAGTATGCAGTCTTTACACCGATCTAGTATCACGTCTACTAGTGCTTAATAGGTAGTTTTTGGTTAGCATTTTAGCTGCAGTCGACGGAAAAATAGTAAATAAGAAGAACAGAAATATTCAAATAACCGATTAAGGTACTTCAGCGAGTTTTTCACTGTTAATCAAAAGCTAGTGTTTGGCTGAAATAATAGAAAAGACTGTCACAAATACTGCTCTAGGTTTGTCGTATTGTCGGCATTACTTTTAGGTTAGAGGTACCAATATGGTTGTTGTCACGACATCCAATCTTATTTTTAACGATTCATTCTAAAAGGCATTTTTGTGTGAAGCTCAATTCGAGGTCTGGCTATACTAGGACTGAGAATTATTGATATTTACTCCACGATTCTGATGAAGGGCTGTGCCCGAATATATAATCTTCAGTGTTTTTTACATTTCCGGATTCGAGGGAGAGGCCAGGGAACATCTTAAGTACGGAATTTGACTGTAAAAGCCTGATAGTACCTGTAACTATTAGGACGTGTAAAGCTTCTAACTTAGTTTAAATTCTTAACTTCGTTAGACCTGCGAAAAAATCGCACAGCGAGTTTCACTTAGATATTTATATGTAGTGATGCAATGTTGTGTCCTCTAACTAGCCGTGAAAAAATTAGCTCAGCATCAGTTGTCCCAGAGGAGATATGACACTTTTTGTGCGGCAATGTAGTCCAAGTAGTGCGTTGAGGCCGGCGGCTGCGGCGACCGCCGGCTCATGTTGCGCGGCAATTGGAGTAAGTACGGCTGACAGGGCGCCGTGGTCGAGTCGTGACAGGGAAAGGCGGACTTGCAAGACGCTGGGCAGAGAGTCAATCTGTGCAAACACCGATTTTAACACGCCCACTGAGGATGAGGGAAGATCAGAGAAGACTCCCCCATTTGTTCATGGAGAGCTCAAAACTACGACCAGAAGGACGCTGTTAATAAAACAAAATATATTTACAGGAACGTTTTCGTGCTACCATGAGTCTGATTGTCGATCAGCCAAAGGCGGGAGGGAGGGGGCAACGGCACAGCTAATGAAGGAAACACAACCCGCCATGCTTTCGAGAACGTCCGACAGTTCGGCGAGGTCCCTGGGGTAAGCCTGGATCTGCTACAAAGGTTCTCGGTAATATTAGCCGCACTGTCATCATCATCAACAATCGACATTGAGAAGTATCTGGCCTATGCTCTAGAGACAGCGAGGCTGTTTGTAAATGTGTACCCATGGTACAGCATGCCGGCAACCACAAATAAGGGGCAAATGCATGGGGAAGATGTTACTGAGAGCCTGAAAACTTACATAGGAACATGGAGGAGGCCCAGGAGGCAAGGAATAAAGATCACCTTGCATTCAGGCAATATCATACCAGGAAGACATCCAGAGTTGACAATCACTGATCAGTACCAGTACCTGCTTACCACCAATGACCTCGTGTTAACATGATCTCCGATGATATAAAAAGTCCAGAAGGCCCATGACATTGGTGGTTTCGAGTCTGGCAGTAACCCTCTTTATATGCTGAAAGATAGTGGCACTAACCATGAATATTACGGTCGTGCGTGAGTGGGTGCTTGGATGCGAGACTGCTTCAAGAACTTACCTAGACTTCAAGGAGAATTCTCGGGGTTAATGGATAGCGGACTGGATAAAGGGACGCGGGATGTTAAATAGGAGAGTTACACAAAGATGCAAAAGAGGTCGTATGATTTAATCAACATTCCGTGTGAGTTTATATGTTGCCTGTTTCCGCATGTTCGTGCTCATTTTATGAGAAGAGTGACGGTAATCATTCCTTGAAATCGCGCTTAACATTATTGTGTCAATAAATGCAGCTACTGCACATGACCCAAGAAGTTTCGATATGGTTCGGTAACGGATTTAAAGACGTCGAATAGTGAGAGAATGAATTTGTGCCATTCTTTATCGTGTGGTACTTAATGGTTAAACCAGAGTGAAAACTCAGCAAGAACTCTGACCTATGATGACCTTGAATATGTCGGATCGGTTTTTGAAATATTACTTTTGTTTTTTTCTTACATTTTAAGCGTCACTGGACCCGCCTTATCTGATTCTGTCTCATTGAGTGTCTGCAAAACTGGAAAGAACGAAATCAAATTTCGACATTCAAGCAGCTTGAAAAATAGTTTATCTGATATGACCTGGTGTAGATACCCAATGTTTTGTGGTTGGGTAATGAAGTTCAAAGCAACAGCCATCATTTGAGCACAAAAAATGTCTTTCTTATCAAAGTATTTTTTGGTTACGAGGTTTTGGCCTATTTTGAAGCCCAGTTGCCCCAGTGTGCAATGGCCAGTGCAGAAACGTTGCACCGCCACCCCCTCCCCGCATCTAGTCCGCTACCTCCGCCGGGCTAGAATCAGGGGTGTCGCTACCGTGGGGGCCATGGCCCCCATGCACTTTTAGGATACCCTCTTTGATACTTAGATTTTGGAATAGCCCCTGAATATAACAAAGTTTTGCGTCCCTGCTAATAAAGAAAGCCTCCTAAGTGGTATATGCAGGAGAGCCCATTAGCTATAAATTAGGCCCCATAATGGCCTACCTAGGAGACCACTTTGCTTATAAGGGAGGTCCCTTGAACTGCCTACATCAATGGTCCCTTTTCTTTTAAAGCAAGTCCCATAAACACACTTTCCAGAAGACCCCCTTACTTATAAGGGAGACCCACTAAATGACATACGTGGAGGTGCCCTTACTTATAAAGGAGACCCGTAAACGGCCAACATAGGAGGCCCCTGCTTATAAAGAAAGCCGTAAATGACCTACAGAATGGAGGCCCCCAAAAACTGGGAGGCCCCTTCAGGACCAGAGATAGGAGGCCCCCTCGATTCTGACCTCCATGGAAAGAAATCCGTGGCGACGCCCCTGACTAGGATTACCGCTCGTTGATATGGTACTTGAATTTACACGTCGATATACTTACCACCGCTACAAGGCTGGTGTCTGTAGTTGTTTATCTTTCAGAGAAATGGTCGGCGACAGTCAATAAATAAATCAGGATCAATAAGTGAGGCAGATGTTTTTTTTCACATTCTGCAGGTATCTGCGCGTTACTTTTTTTGTAAACCATCCGTCAGCAAGGCTGGCATCAAGGTGAGATGGCGTGGAGTTTGGTGTCAAAGTTCTGATACCTCTTCACTTGTCGGCTGTTTCTGATGAGCCCAGTAAGTGGCGAGGGCTCGGGCCAGAAGCTGTGAGCACCCTGAGGTGTGCTGTCGTATTTGCTCCACTCTGAAGTGTGTGTTGGTCGGGCGTCGCGACAGGTTGTGGTCAGCCTCGGCTCCCCCAGTTTCCATATTGCGGTCTGATGGGGTGATGTCTACGGAACTCTGACCTGCTCAACCTTCTCACTCCAGATGCATAGGGAGTTGGGAACACGATTTCTGCGTACTTATTGACACATGCGGATACAGGGTTTGGTTTTTTTGGTGGGAGGGGGTGCCATCGATAGATCATGAAAAGTCATTACAAGGATTTCAAAAAAAGCCAATCGCTGTTTTGTTCCCTTTGTTTCGATGCTCCACGTGTGTGGTGTCTATCTCTGCTCATCAGTGTTACTTGCGGACGTGTCCGCTGTTATGCCAGGCGGTACCGACCTCTACTGAACTCCTGCCCAGTGAACCTCTGACCCACCATCGCACCGTGGAGGGAGTTCAAACATACCCTACCGTCTCGACTCCGTTGTGAGATGGTGAAAAAACGTGAACGTTATGCGTCTGTGAGAACTGGATCGGAAGCTATATTTGACAAGTTTTGTATTGAGTCAATATTTATGCAATGGCAGATCAAAGAAAATGGCATGTTAGGGACGGACTTTCTCTTGATTCTGGCAGGGACCATTTAAAACCAACAGTGGGACATGATTAGATTCCTCCCGTTGCTAGATCTGACGAATATTGCGTGATATGACCATGCTAGGTCAATACGTAAAAAATGTATTAATTCAAGGTCAGCAATCTCACTATTTGGTCCAAGGTGACCATTGTGCATATTAATCAACTGGAAATGACAGTAGGAACTCAATTATACCAAAATAAAAGCTCTGTCACAATTCCATGTGAGGATCTGGAAACCCAACTCTGAAAACCTGCTTAAGTAGTTCCTGGTAGCCCTCTAAGAGGGTCACAGGTCGAAAGGGACCCTGGGGAATGAGCCAAGATACCACGATTTCGAGACGAAATCATTCTGAGGTGCATCCACTGGTATTGAGTCATTTTCGGTCATTTCCCACTTTCCCAACGCATTTCCAATGGGGAGGTCATGACCGGTGCCTGGCCCCAGGACATCAGCACAAAAATTTGGTTACCACTACTTGTGTTAATCAGTAGGCCTATTATGTGATGTGAATCTTAAATTTATAGATTTAATCCTATTGTCACATGGTGCCCCTTGAAACATTTTCACTCTCTCCGGCCTGGTGACCTGACCAGCTATTACCCTGAATCAAAATTTTGGGAAGTTGCTCGAATGAACAAGCATAGGGCGTGCCAAATGCGGTGGCTCTTCGTGCAATTATTTACTGGCTGCGTAGGAAAAAATCATAGGGGCTTGTCAACCACCCCCCCCGCCCACACCGGGGGCAAGGGACAAAAGTTTTGCAGGCTCTGTCGTCTTATGCTGGGCACAATACCCAATCTAGTTTGCATGTCTCCGCAGCGATAGTGGCTCGAGTAGATACAACTGGTTTGCGTTGTCATGGTAATGTGACCCATTGTTTTGTTCTGGTTGAACTCCGTCAGCCTGCCCATTGGCGGACGTAGGGGGCCATTCCGGTCATGCCCCCTCCCAAAGCGCTGGAAGGGGACCCAAACTATTTTCCCCTAAGGC
This sequence comes from Lepas anatifera, assembly GCA_034440635.1. Classification (NCBI taxonomy): domain Eukaryota; kingdom Metazoa; phylum Arthropoda; class Thecostraca; family Lepadidae; genus Lepas; species Lepas anatifera. Next base: position 862,968 of record JAOTON010000520.1, on the reverse strand, counting down.
CGGATACATTTTTGGAAAAAGTGCTTACATGAGGTCTGTCGAGCAATTAAATCTTCGCCCCCCCCAGGAGAGCGATCATGTACTTGGAGATGTAGCTTATACTAGGTCTGTCGGGCACCCATATCGCACGTCCCCCCGTCCCCCCCAGGAGATGCAGACATGGGTTTCTCCCCAAAACTCGGGTCTTCTTCCGCCCCTGAGCTTGCCTGTTGGTGAGTGATTCATGTCACGTGATGCGTCGTGTGCGAGCGGCTCCCGTGAGTAGCAGATACCTGAGTAATCTGGCGTCTCGTGAGACCCCTCCCCGAAGAGGAACGTGACTAGTTGGCAGGTATGTCGCGTGACCCCTCACTCCCCTCACCTGCACGATCAGGTGTGTCCAGGGGGTATTCACAGGCACATATGATGTGACCGCTTCCCGTACGGCAGGTATCGGCGTTATCGGGCGGCACGTGTACGTGGTGGGGGGTATGTGTTATGACCCCTCCCCCGTAAGGCAGGTATCGGCGTTATCAGGCGGCACGTGTACGTGGTGGGCGGGTATGTGGAATGACCCCCCCTCCCCCGTACGTCAGATATCGGCGTCATCGGGCGGCACGTGTACGTGGTGGGCGGGTATGTGGAATGACCCCCCCTCCCCCGCACGGCAGGTATCGGCGTTATCGGGCGGCACGTGTACGTGGTGGGGGGTATATGTGGATTGACCCCTCCCCCGTACGGCAGGTATCGGCGTCATCGGGCGGCACGTGTACGTGGTGGGGGGTATATGTGGATTGACCCCTCCCCCGTACGGCAGGTATCGGCGTCATCGGGCGGCACGTGTACGTGGTGGGCGGGTATGACGGCAGCCAGCAGCTCCGTACGGTGGAGCGCTACGACACAGAGGCACGCCGATGGGAGATGGTGGCCCCCCTGCCGACGCCCAAGTCAGCCCTCTCGGTCGCCGTCGACGAGGGCAAACTCTACGCCTTAGGTTAGCCTTGGGAAATGTGGAGATCATGTGTGGGGTGATTGCTGACCAGTGCAGTAACTGAAACTGATAAGAGTAATATTTACTCTGTTTGAGCCTGCCATCACCACCCTTTGGAGGAACTCATATTTCCTCGCCTGCATGTTCGTGTTATTCTGCGCTGATGTGTCTATAACACGAATCTGCATTGGAAGGCTATCTGGTGACCGCGACCTGACAAATTTAACCTCTTGACATGCTTATTATGGAAACACAAGCATTCAGTGCTCAGTCTCGTACATCATCAACCCCAACCATCATCTACATGGCGTCCCGCACCGAAACTTTCCTTTGGGCGGGCCTGGACAAGGCCAGAACGCAAAAATATATCGCGAGTCCATGTTCTATGTGAGCTAGCTGACCTCGGTCGCATTTTATCGCCTATGGAGTCTTCTTTCCTGTAAACTTCTGACCTTAGTATGTTTCACTGACTTTAATATATTTTACAACAATCTAACATGTATAGATAAGGCCTAGCTCAATGTGAAATGCATTATGGGTATTATAGCTATTTGAAATTCAGCGGGAGGTAGTATTATGTCCACTTATAAGTCATTTAGTCCAGCCCTTTCGGAACCGATATTTGTGGCTTTGGAGTAGTGTTCGCAAATTTGGGAATGCGTGGAGGAAAATGTCAGCCCATACAATTCCTGTTAAGTACACACTGTTCATCCGGGGATATTGCACATTCTGAATGCACATGGCGACACTTTGAAAAAGTTCTCGCTTGTCATTTTCAAAGATGACAATGAAAAATCCCCGTACGGGCTCACAAGGCCTGGCTTGGGTGTGAGGGCTCGCAAAGTGTCGAAAAGTGTCAGGATTTTCTAAAGGCGATTTTTATTCGAACCCAGCTGTCACTCATCCCGATCAAAAATGGTTCATCGTCTTGTTCCAGCCGGTGTCCACACTTCTTACTTCAATAGTGAACTTGTGCACTGCCTAATTAGTTATGTGGGCTTTCGGGCGCACAGACCTCTTAAGTTTATATGGCGCCCGATGTGGACTGGCTAGCATGCTTTTATATCATTATAATGCACTCAAGACGATGGTGCAAGACGAGGATGCAATTGATCCGCGTAATTCATCACTTTGTCTGAAATCCGAGGAGATTGTCTACGCTCTTTTTTTAGGACATAACAGAAGAAATTTGCCATAGTTACTTCATGAAGTGTCCCCTAACTTCTAAATCATTACCGGACTAAAGGTGTAACCTTGGCGGCAATTATGCTGGAGTTTTTTCCGCAGTGTGAAATTTGCGCGTGAGCGTGTAGACAGTTGCGCACGTTCAACTGCATACGACGATACATAGATGTTTAAAGGGAATGTGGCACCTTCACAACGTAATTCTAACTGAGATAGCCAAGTTGTAAAGCAAGTCGGAAAAACCCGGTACTCCATATTTCATTTGTCTTGGAACTCGATATTTCCGTAGAAAAAAGCTAAAACCTACCTGACACCAGCCCCCCATCAGTCCGTCGCCGGGCGGCCATTGTTGTGAGCTACTGGTGTGACGACATATGCTGACGTCACGATGAGCATCAGCCAATCGAAGCCCTTGAAGCGTTTCAAGGATGATAGTGGTTGCCAGATCGTGACATCATCCACAGGCTGATATTTATTTCTTTTTCTAGAGGAGTATTTTTAAAAACAAAATATTGAGCTTATTGTAAATTTTTCAGAGAAATCATGAGTGGTTTCATTATTTTTGGCTAAAAGTACGCCTGATTGCACTAAATTCCAGGATTCGACCAAGGTGCCACATTCCCTTTAATAGTGAAGTCGCTTCTGCCATACGAGGTTCTCCTGACCTGAGATATGACCTGAGATATCCTTGAGTTGTAGCGGGAGAATTCTCTGAGAGATGGCCCTTTCTGGTCCATGGCCAGTTGTGGACACTTAGATAGTTTTCATTGGTAAAGATGATCGAAGTCGTCATCGATTAATTTTGTCCAACTTTCGAGAATAGAAATGACGTCATCGAAATCGCCGTGTTTTGGTCCATCAATGACGATATTTTTATAGCTTTTATTCGATAACGACTTATAACGACTTCGATAACTATCGTTATCGAAGTCGTCCCTGCAAGAAGTTATTGAATCACCGTGGTCGAAATTGGAGCGAAATTATCGGGTGTCGACCACTGTCCATTGTCAAAGCTGGAGATGAAAATCCATTCTTTCCCAGCTAATCCGAGACCTCAGGACGACCTGGTTTCCCAGAAATCAGCGGAAAAAACGTGTCGGTCAAAGGAAAACAAACGAGATCGGACCGGGCTCGACCGCTGAACGGTCGCGAGGGTAACGTTTGGTCAGCTTCTTTTCCAGTTCTAGTTGTGCGAAGATGTGATCAAAGCTCACGAAGTCATCAGAGGCTGCTCGCCAGCTTCACGAAACACGTGGGTAAATGACGGGAGAGTGCTTGGGTATTTGTTGTGGGTAGTTGTCGCACGTGAGTTATAATGCGCTTGCAAACAAACGTCCATAGTTTTAGGCTATGGTCTCACTGCTATGTGGGACGTGCTCGCTCACGTGCTGTTGTCAGTTTCAGATAAACGCTGAAATAGAATATTTCATGAACTTACTCCTCGAACTTTTTTATCCCTAGAGCTTTAGGACAGTACTTACAATAACTTAAATAGGGGGGACAAAATAATGAAAGTGATACAAAGCAAGTGGATTTTGCTGATACCCTTGTTCCATCAGCAATCTTGTGCAGGACATGTTCATGGCCTCTGGGTTAAAGGGACAGACGAACATGCCCTTTGCACTGCGTGAGGTGCGCCAACAGTGTGTACCTATGATATGTATTCCGCGAATTTTTTCATGCTTAGAAGCAAATGCCCACCTTTTTTATTTTTAATCTTGTTACTTTGAGACGTATTTTTTTACGCGCTGCTGTCGTCCAAATTCACGCGGAAGAACGTCTTTTTAAAACGACTTGGTTTTTTAACTAGCATATTTTTCAGTTGAATTAAGGTATTTTAAAAAAATGTTACGATGGTGTTCATAGTCTCATTCTAAACATTTAGATACGTAATTTTAGTCATTTACCATTATCCTGATTGGATCAAAAAGCTTTAGAAGAAATTGCTGCCAAGTGGAAAAAGAAATTGGACCAAGTGTAAAATTGCCGGGGGCTCTAACATCTGAACCGTTTAATCTAGCAACCTAGAGATATCACAGGCTTGTCCTAACCTGCCGATAACCCCATGCACAAAGTTTGAAGAAAATCTGAGATAGGAGGGTGTAAGGCTTGCGCTGAAATGTCGTGGAACGCCCCACCTGTCACTGGTTTTAGCATATAGCACATAATATGGAGCGCAGCCACAGACTGAGGTCGTCTGTAATCGGAAAGGCCCGAATACTTCTGGTCAGTAGACACGGACCTGGTCTGTTAACCATAAGTGGGTCGTGTCCGGAACCACAAGACTTGGTCGCCACGCTCAGGGGGAATTCCACGGGGTGCTCGGGTGCTTTAGGTTTCTCAAGCATTTTTGCCGAAGAGTTAAGTCATCAGTAGAGCTGGGAGACGTAGCCAATTGTGAAGGCCCAGGCCCGAACTAATGCCACTCTCTCCCCAATGCTGCTTTCTGATCTCCGGCGCAGGTCGGAGTTTATTTGTAAATTATACCTAAATAGGCCTGGACAGGTCCGGTCTTATAAAGAAACCGTGGAAAACTAATGTATAAAACTTCTGGATATATCAAACCCTCGAAGGACTATTTTTCATGTCAATTAGCCTTGGAAAACCCCTCGATTTGCATCAAATTTATTTAGGCGTGAGCAGTATTACACAAAAGAAGCTGTCTTCAGCAAGTCGACAATCCTCCCCGAAGAAAACATCACGAATTCTATTAACTGTCAAATTCAGACTAGGTACAGCCCCGTGCAGTTGAATCTGTACACACGAGGCTGGGATGGTTTTGTTCTATTGCTTGCGAACTATTGCTCACTTAGTCGTGGTTCAACATACAACGTGCGTGTTTTGCTGCCAGCTATCGATTGTGTTCTATCTCGGCAGCCTCCTATTTTAGAAGATATTAGCAAAAAGTTATTGTCACGGTAGAATCATCCAACCGGTGTGGAGATATAGGGTTTGAGCCAGAAGGAGTGATAAAGTACACCCCTATCGCTCTGCTGCACGTGCCAAGAAGGACGTGATAGGAGCAAACCTGAATGCAAAAACTGACCTGAGTAAAAACATCGTACATTGAACTTGAGAACATAAATATATTTTAGGCGCCAACTGTCTATTTAGCTTAAGTATTAACCGTTTAAGTCCAAAAGGTAGGAACCGATTCTGCGCGTGCACCCTCTGACAAATGTACCTCCTGCGGACAACCAGTAGGTGCTGAATCGGTTGTCCACCCAGGGTCAAGATCTTGAATCTTCAGGCAGTTCATTTCTGTACCACATCCTCATATAGCTTGCCGGACATCTTTTTGCACTTTGCCACCTGGGTCCCCCAGGGTACAGAAAATGTTAACTGCAAATTATTTTCAAAATATGAGATTGACAATCATTTTTAGGTCAGGAATTTTAAACTAAGGGCAAAACATACATGTTGTGTTTCTAATCATGACTAAGGGAGCTATAGCTTGCCAGAAAATGGTCGAAAACTGCCGAGCCTTGTGCGTACAGATTCAACCGCGGAAAGCTATACCTAGGTGGAAACGATCAACATAATGCTTAACAACCCTGCTGACAACAAGGGTGAAAAAACTGCATTTAATTTAGGCAACCTAGTTGTAAATCAATTAAAGCAGGCATACGTGTTACAACCAAGACTAGGTCAAATGAAATCGAGCTCACAAATTTGCATACGTTCTTCAACGTTATTGTTTTAGGGCACCATCATCATAGGAAATTTAACAAGGTAATTTTGCATTTGTAATATAAAGGTGAAGCGGAAACTAGACTTCTGGGAAGATTTGAATCAACAATGAAGTTGCTAAATCCATTATCGAATAAAACAGTGCACAATATATTTTTCGATCTTCACGCACTGTTCATGGTAATGTAGTCTATACAGAAAAGGTTCGCACAGCAAAATTACAGGCTGCAATGCCTATGTCTTAAATGATGGCTCGCAGTGAAGAGAATTCGATATAAAATCCGTCAGTAAGCATTCCCAAAACGATGCAAACGAAATTGTTTGCCCATTTTCGGTTAAAGTAACCACAATCACTCAATTTAATGGGAAAATATTCCGGCTGGAAAGAAAAACAAAATCCATACCAACGCCACACACAGACGACGGGCGGACAGAGGACACATCTCATTATCGCTGTTTTTAATTTTCCCTTGTCGCGTTCCCTTCTCCAAAAGAAGGAAGCCGCAATACGATTTGTTTGCTCATAATATAACTGTGCTTTGTATATTCTACCCGATTATTTTGTGAAAATGCGAATATTTACTGCTGCGGGTGCACCCTCACAGTCTTTGGCGACTGAATCGCATTTATGGTGGATGTCGGTGTTTGGTGGGGTGGATTGCAATTTTATACTTACAGGAAGGTTAACACTATTGTACCACTCCTGTAAAAAGTCAATCAGTGGGGGCCTATTCGGTCCCTCTTGGAAGCTGAAAAATCATGGAAGTTAGGAATACGGCCTTTTGGGGTATTGTGCGCAGTGATCTACATTTAAGCAAACTTTCATTGACCTATGTCAGTATAACCACGGTCAAGGGAGCTGATAGAGGCCAAGTTGGGGCCGTGCTGGGAGTCTATTGGGCAATGCCGTGATCAGCCTGAAAGAAGTGGCTAAACGTACCAAAGACATGGAGGGAATGTATTCCTGCACTGCTTCCTGAAATTTGGGTAGTCAGTCATTCGATGCCATTGAAGTATCCCGTCAAAGTACGTGTTCCCTTTAGTGAACACCATAAATAACACTAAAACATTTTTTGTACAAGTGGAATCCGTTTAGTCAATTTCAAATGATAAATATAACTACAGCAACCTTTGGGCGAGAAAGGACTGATTGACTTTGACCTAAGACCTTTAACCATTACCTGACGTCACCTTGAATTTAACCTTAAGTAACCTTAACTATGAAGTCATAACATCAGATAAGTCATGCTGGGTGACGTCATCTGATTGGAAGCACCGGCGCCAATGACGTTAAACATTTTGCTAAAACTTTGACCTTGGCATTCATCTGAGGTGATGTTAGCATGCCATCCTGATTAATGATGTTCTAACGTCACCACCTGGCCAAGTGTATGGCTAGACTCGTGCAGCCTTGTACCTCGTCAACGTGCCCGCCAAAAATTTCCGTGGAGTTACTCATAAGCCGGCCAGAATTATTGTTCGAACGGAATTTTATTCAGAATCGATCACTAGTAAAATTCACGAAACACTAGAGCATAATTTGTTTTTCGTTTAATAACCGCAACGCGAGAGAAGTCGTCCCGGCGGTCGACATGGCTTCTTCTACACACAGTGAAGGCTTTGCGTGTCTCTCTAATGCTTCTTCCGTTTATACTTATGATGAAAGCTTGAATATTTCATCATTGCTTTAGTAAAGGTTTGTTGATTCGACTAAGTGCTGCGGAAAACCAGCTCCCAGGGGCATGGATTTTGAGAAGTGATCGGGAGTGCCCAAATATGGGCACTCTCAATAACCAACACAGGGATAGTATATGAACTGTATTTTTTAAGCCTTCTCACAGGCCTTTTGAACTATGCAAAACCAATTTGTGGTCATTAAAATTAGAAACACGAAAATTGAACGATATTTTAACGCTATTCAGACGCTCCATTCGGGGTCCCACTCACCCGCAGATATATAAATCCACACAAATGCCAGTGACAAAAGTACTTCATATCATCCCAAGTAAAATGAAGTTTCTTGTCCTATTCCCATTCTTGAAGTGGACAAATATTTTAACACATTCTATGTCTAAGAGCACAGCAAGTAACTGCTTTCTTTGATACTGAAGGTGGTAGCAGTC